>CM022299.1:430921106-432276875 GCA_011799875.1 Thinopyrum elongatum | reverse complement strand
TAATATTCACGGACTCCCAAGCAACTAAGTTTGTGGATGCCCCGAAAGGAATCCCCTCTTTCTTTTAAGGACCATCGGTAATTTTACTTGGAGCTATATTCTTATTCGTCACATGTCATGAGTTTTTCTTGGAGCGTCATGTATTATATGAGTCTTTGCTTGTTTTCATTTTTAGTTTGTCACAATCATCCTTGCTGGACACACTTATTTGAGAGAGCCACATGTCTATCATGATTTGTTAGAATGCTCTATATGCTTCACTTAAATTTTTTTGAGCTAGCCAGTTGCTCTAGTGCTTCACTTAAATCTTTTTGGGCACGGTGGTGGCTATATTGTGAAGAAATGCACTCTCATTCTTCACTTAAATTCTTTTGAGAGTTGATATGATTATATTTTAAAGAAAGATTTGTACTCTCATGCTTCACTTATATCTTTTCGAGAGTTGATAATAGTAATGGTAATTTGCACAAGATATGCATTTAGTCCCAATATGATGAATATACAAGAAGGATATAATAAAAACTTTCATGAAGATCATTGGATGTGATAAGTCTGATTCCTTGAAATAGTTTCGCGATATGAAGATGATAATATGTGAGTCGCGTTGGTGAGTAATTATGCTTTAGTAAGAATGTTGGTGTTAAGGTTTGTGATTCCCTATGCATGCACGAAAGTCAATAGTTATGCAACAAAGTTACATCCTTCTTTTGGTGCATTATTTAGTGTTAGTTATGTTCAATGCATGTGTATGACCGTTTTTGTTTTTTGGTTGGTCGCTTCTCAACCTATTTACTAGCCTTCATTTGTACTAAGCGGGAATACTGCTTGTGCATCCAAACTCTTAAACCCAAAGTTGTGTCAAATGAGTCCACCATACCTACCTATATGCAGTATTTCCATGCCGTCCTAAGTAAATTTGCATGTGCCAACTCTAATTATTCAAAATAAATTTCAGTTTTGTGTGCCCGTACCGCTCATGTGGCGGCAGGGGGTGGCCGATATCTTCCATGTTAGGTTATTCTCATGATGAGTGTTTATTCATTTGTCATTGCACGAGAGTGTGGCAGGTAATAGGGATGCCCAATCTCGAAATGATTTTTTTAAATGATAATAATAAATTCATTGGAAAGTGATGGTATGGAAGGCACCCGTGGATACGGCTAGCCATGGCTTGTGAAAAAAAGGTGGAAAAGAAATAAATTTTATTTTCTGTTTGGGAACCGCCTATGATTTTCTAACATGGAAGATATTGGGAACTCTTGGTCATAGCATTGATAGGAAAATCATGCCTCTCAAAATAATTTTTATCTCTTAATTTAAGCTTTGAGCTCTGGCACCTCTGTAAATCTCTGCTTCCCTCTGCGAAGGGCCTATTGATACGTCCATTTTGCATCATGTTTATCTACTATTATTTATAATGTTTTTATGCATAATAATGCTTTTTGGAGTAATTCTATTGCCTTTTCTCTCATAATATGCAAAGTACACACAAAGAGGGAGAATTCCGGCAGCTGGAAATCTAGACCTGAAAAAGCTACATCAGGCTACCTATTCTGCACAACTCCAAATGAGCTGAAACTTCACGAGGAATTTTTATGGAATAAATAAGAAATACTAGAGCAAATAACTACCAGAGGGGGGCCACCTGGTGAGCACAAGACACCAGGGCGCGCCAGGCCCCCCAAGCGCGCCCTGGTGGGTTGTGCTCAGCCCAGCCCACCTCCGGTGCCCATCTTCTGGTATATAAGTCATTTTGACCTAGAAAAAATGAGGAGAGGACTTTCGGGATGAAGTGCCACCGTCTCGAGATGGAACTTGGGCAGGAGCACTTTTGCCCTCCGGCGGAGCGATTCCGCCGGGGGAACTTCCCTCCCGGAGGGGGAAATCATCGTCATCATCATCACCAACAACTCTCCCATCTTGGGGAGGGAAATCTCCATCAACATCTTCAACAACACCATCTCCTCTCAAACCCTAGTTCATCTCTTGTGTTCAATCTTTGTACCGGAACTATAGATTGGTACTTGTGGGTGACTAGTAGTGTTGATTACATCTTGTAGTTGATTACTATATGTTTTATTTGGTGGAAGATTATATGTTCAGATCCAATATTCTATTTAATACCCCTCTGATCTTGAGCATGATTATCATTTGTGAGTAGTTACTTTTGTTCTTGAGGTCACGGGAGAAATCTTGTTGCAAGTAATCATGTGAACTTGATATGTGTTCGATAATTGGATGGTATGTATGTTGTGATTCCCTTAGTGGTGTCCTGTGAACGTCGACTACATGACACTTCACCATATTTGGGCCTAAGGGAATGGATTGTGGAGTAGTTATTAGATGATGGGTTGCGAGAGTGAAAGAAGCTTAAACCCTAGTTTATGCGCTATTCCGTGAGGGACCGATTGGATCCAAAAGTTTAATGCTATGGTTAGAATTTATTCTTAATACTTTTCTCATAGTTGCGGATTCTTGCGAGGGGGTTAATCATAAGTAGGAGGTTTGTTCAAGTAAGAACATCACCTAAGCACCGGTCCACCCACATATCAAATTATCAAAGTAGTGAATACAAATCAAGCCAACATGGTGAAAGAGACTAGATGAAATTCCCGTGTACCCTCAAGGACGCTTTGCTTATTATAAGAGACCATTTTGGCCTGTCCTTTGCCTCAAAAGGATTGGGCTACCTTGCTGCACTTTTGTTACTACTATCGTTACTTGCTCATTACAAATTATTTTGCTATCAAACTACTCGTTACTTATAATTTCAGTGTTTGCAGAAAATACCTTGCTGAAAACCACTTGTCATTTCCTTCTGCTCCTCCTTGGGTTCGACACTCTTACTTATCGAAAGGACTACGATTGATCCCCTATACTTGTGGGTCATCAAGGCTCTTTTCTGGTGCCGTTGCCGGGGAGTGAAGCGCTCTTGGTAAGTGGAAATTGGTAAGGAAAAATTATTATTACGTGCTGAAATTTATTGTCACTTGTTACTATGGAAAGCAATCCTTTGAGGGGTTTGTTCGGGGTATCTTCACCTCGACCGGAACCAAAATTAGTCACCCCTCAACCTACTGCACCTACTGAAAATATTGAATATGAAATTCCTTTGGGTATGATAGAACAACTGCTAGCTAATCCTTATGCAGGAGATGGAACCGAACATCCTGATATGCACTTGATATATGTCGATGAAATTTATGGATTGTTTAAGCTTGTAGGTTTACCCGGAGATGAAGCTAAGAAGAAGGTTTTCCCTTTATCTTTGAATGGAAAAGCATTGGCATGGTATATGCTATGTGATGATATTGGATCTTGGAATTGGAATCGATTGCAATTGGAGTTTCACCAAAAAAATATCCTATGCATCTAGTTCATCGTGATCGGAATTATATATATAATTTTTGGCCTCGTGAAGGAGAAAGTATCGCTCTAGCTTGTGGGAGGCTTAAGTCAATGTTATATTCATGCCCCAATCATGAGCTCTCAAGAAAAATTATTATTCAGAATTTTTATGCTCGGCTTTCTCGTAATGATCAATCCATGCTTGATACTTCTTGTACTGGTTCCTTTATGAAGAAGACTATTGAATTACAGTGGGATCTTTTAGAAAGAATTAAATGCAACTCTGAAGATTGGGAACTCGAGAAGGTAAAGAGTCAGGAATTAAGCTTAAGTTTGATTGTGTTAAATCTTTTATGAATACCGATGCTTTTCAAAAGTTTAGCACTAAATATGGACTTGACTCTGAGATAGTAGCCTCCTTTTGTGAATCATTTGCTACTCATGTTGATCTCCCTAAGGAGAAGTGGTTTAAATATCACCCACCTATTAAAGAAGAAACTAAATAACCGGTAATAACTAAAGATGAAACTATTATCTATAATGTTGATCCAGTTGTTCCTACTGCTTATATTGAAAAACCACCTTTCCCTGTTAGGATGAAGGAACATGTTAAAGTTTCAACTGTGGCAATAAAAGTTATATTAGAACACCTAAACCAGCTGAACAAATCAAGGTAGAACCTAGTGTTACTATGGTTAAAGATCTCCTGGTTGAAAATATAGATGGGCATGTTATTTACTTCTGTGATGAAGCTGCTAGAATTGCCAAACCCGATGAAAAAGATAAACATAGACCTGTTGTTGGCATGCCTGTTGTCTCAGCTAAAATAGGAGATCACTGTTATCATGGTTTATGCGACATAGATGTTAGCGTGAGTGCTATTCCTTTTACCTTATATCAAGAAATTATGAATGACATAGCACCCGCTGAGATAGAAGACATAGATGTTACTATTAAACTTGCTAATAGAGACACCATCACACCACTTGGGATTGTTAGAGATGTTGAAGTCTTGTGTGGGAAAATAAAATACCCTACTGATTTTCTTGTTCTTGGTTCCCCGCAAGATGACTTTTGTCCCATTATCTTTGGTAGACCTTTCTTGAACACTATTAATGCTAAAATAAATTGTGAGAAACAAACTGTCGGTGTTAGTTTTGGTGATGAGTCTCATGAGTTTAATTTTTCCAAGTTTAGTAGAAAGCATCATAAGAAAGAATTGCCTAGTAAGGATGAAATTATTGGTCTTGCTTCTATTGCTGTGCCTCCTACTGATCCTTTAGAACAATATTTGCTAGACCATGAGAATGATTTACATATGCATGAAAGAAATGAAATAGATAGGATTTTCTGTGAACAACGTCCTCTGTTTAAACACAATTTGCCTATTGAAACTCTAGGAGGTCCTCTTCCACCTAAAGGTGATCCTGTGTTTGAATTAAAATAGTTGCCAGACACTTTGAAATATGCTTATCTTGATGAGAAGAAGATATATCCTGTTATTATTAGTGCTAACCTTTCAGAACATGAGGAAGAAAGATTATTGAAAGTCCTAAGGAAGCACCGAGCTGCTATTGGATATACTCTTGATGATCTTAAGGGCATTAGTCCCACTCTATGTCAGCACAAAATTAATATGGAACCTGATGCTAAACCCATTGTTGATCACCAACGTCCGTTAAATCCGAAGATGAAAGAAGTGGTAAGAACGGAAATTGTCGGGGGGATAGACCCCGGGTAGCCTCATCCGGACCTAATGGCACTTCAAGACATCGGGGCTAGTAAAGCCCCTCACCCCTTCCGGACATGCGGCCGGTTCCTTGGGCCGGCTAGGACCAAGCGGTCGGCTCCCAGAAGACAGCGCACTATTAGAAGACGACTTCAGGGGAGGCCGGCTCACAGCAGACGGCCCCTTCTCCCCTCGGAGTCTGCACTCACCTGCCCAGACAAGACGGGGCGTGGCAATAGGACTACCCACTCCCCCGAATTCCGGAGGAGCGTGGCTACAGTATGAGCTGACCAAGCGGCCACCTACCTGCCAGACGAAGGACTGTAGCCATGCGACTCATGACATGGCCCTTGTCAGCAAGGGCCATGCTGCCGCTAAGGACGATCAGTACGGCCCGCAGGCGGCGGGCCCTACCTGGCTGCGGGCTCCAGCAGCCAGCCCTCCCCTCCCCTCGGAATCCGCACTCACCTACTCCGACGAGACGGAGCGTGGCTATAGTGGACGCTGACCAAGCGGCCACCAACCCACCTGACGTGGGACTGTAGCCATACGACTCCTGGCGCGGCCTCCGTCACCAAGTACGAAGCTACAGCAAAAGGCAATCAGCGTGGCCCGTAGGCGGCGGGCGCTACCTATCAGCCAGATTCTCGGCAGCCGGCGGGGCCCTCCAGAGGTGGGCCCTAGCAGCCGGCGGAGAACCCGGCGACCTTAGACACTGACGTCCGGGTCCTACACCCGGCCGTATTACCATTGTACCCCTGGGGGGTTGGCCTATAAAACCCCCCAGGGCTCACCGAGGCAAAGGGTTTAGCCCTCATTCCACACACCATAGCTAGGAGAAGCAAGGTAGCAGCCCAGCCCTTCTTCCTCCTCTAGCAACACAGCTCAAGGAGCAACCGTGTACACTCTTGATCATAGTCATCATGCAGAGACCCTGTAGAGCAGGACTAGGGGTGTTATCTCCCCGGAGAGCCCCGAACCTGGGTACGTCTCGTGTACGATCGAGCTCGTGCTCACTCCCGCTTCTAGGGCCCGACGACGTCCTCTTGGCTCCACCCTTGATAAGCCACCCCCTGGCATCTGACATGAGATTACCACGACAGTTGGCACCCATCATGGGGCCATTCGCGGCATCCGTCGGAGACACGTTCTGGACGGGAACCGCCTTCCTCTCCGGCGAGCGCGTCGTGGCCGACTTGATTAGCCTGCCCGATGCATTCGCTTGCGCTTGCACCGGTGCATTGCCCGGCGTGGGAGCCATCTGCCCCGCGAGCTGCCTCGTCGGCCTCTTCGAGAAGCTCACCCTCTCCAATGCGGCCTCCACCGACGGGTTCCCCGCCGACGTGGTGGTCATCGATGATCCGCTCCCTCCTGTTGCCAGCGACGCCGACGTCGGCAACATCGCGGAGGTGATGGTCACCGGCCACAGCCAGGACTCCAGCGGGGCCGCCCAGGACCCGTTGCGAGCGGCAATGCAGAGCTTGGCCACTCCCATTGCTGCCAACGCCGATGGGGCGGCACTAGAGGAAATCCATGTCAAGATCCTTGACAGCGCCAACAAGATGGCGGCCCTGAAGCGCCGCGCTGAGGCCAACCAGCGTGAGATTGACCGCATCGCGGGTGGCACGCCAGCTACAAGCGAGCCCAGCCGAGTCGGCGCAGTTCGGCAACACGGCGCGGCCATAGCAAGCATGTTGGGAGTCGGACACCCTATCTATGACACCCCAGCGCAGAACCTGCGCGCCGCCCAGGCGGCGGCAGAAGAACTCGAGCACCTGGAAGGCGACGAGCGGCGCAGCCAGATGGAGCAACTCCAGGAGCTCCTCAATGCTGTGAACACGCAGCAAGACGCGTGCAACCGCGCAATGGAAGCCGACAAGCAAGCCGAGAACCATCCACCCCACCACGAGCATGGCGCGACCTCCCGGTCCCCAAGTGGCGGCGGCCGCGGCCAGTGGAACCCAGAGCTGGCTGCTAGCCGCAGCCGGCACACTCGCCAAATGGTTGTTCACAGCCGGCAAGTTCCTCCCATGGTGGAGGACCGGCGCCTGTAGGACGAGCGTCCGCCTCCCCCTCACAGGGAGAGGCTGGCCTCTCCGGCGCCGGTTGATCACCCGACTCTAGGGGGCCGGCTGGGCCCCTGCGAAGGAGTCGGCGGGAATGATGCTCACCACCGGATTGAGCGGCTCGCTCGGTCCCTGGCAGTAGAGGAGGAGGACACAGTCCGCCTGGCCTGCTTCGGCCCCCGCATCCGCGACGAGCCCTTCCCCAAAGGGTTCTCGCTCCCTCGAGATACTCCCAAGTACATCGGCTCCGTGAAGCCGGAGGACTGGCTGACCGACTACGCCACGGCAATCAGCATTGCGAACGACAACAAGCGTGTTGCCGTGAAATATGTTCCGCTCATGCTCCAGGGCAGGGCCCGGACATGGCTGAACAACCTCATGCCCAACAGCATCAATAGTTGGTTGGACTTCAGCGACGTCTTCGTCCGCAACTTCACCAGCACTTACAAGCGGCCCCCCAAGCCTCGCCAGCTCTCCATGTGCGTTCAGGGTTCGGCTGAGTCCACCCGTGACTACCTGATGCGCTGGGCCGAGCTGCGCAACTCCTGCGAAGGGGTGCACGAGGTGCAGGCTATCGAGTACTTCACCGCCAGGTGCAGAGAGGGCACCTTGCTCTAGCACAAGTTTCTGTGCGACGAGCCGGCTACCTTGGACGAGCTCCTGGTCGTGGCGGACAAGTATGCCACGGCCGACTCCTCCATGAAGTCGGAGATCCGGCTTGACGCGTCCGGGAAGGTGCTCCTGCCGGCTCCTCAAACGCTGGCTGGTGACTCCAACCGGCGCCAACAGCCTAACGACAACAAGCGCAAGGCCCAACAGCTGGCTACCAACAACCGGCAAGTGGCCACTGTCGAGGATCAGCAGGCGGCCGGGCAGCCTGGCCCCAAGCGTCAGCGGGGCGGCAAGGGTGCCTGGCAGCCTGCCTTCTCTTTCGAGTAGACCCTTGATGCCTCGTGGTAGTTCCACAGCAGCGCGAAGCCGTCCAACCATACCACTCGCCAGTGCAACTGGCTCGCCCGAATCGCCAAGGGTGAAGGCTTGCCGCCTCCTCCAGTCGGCCCAGCGGCTCCAGCTCCTCAGCAGCCGGCGGCCCGCCCAGTCGGCATGCTCCAAGATGACTTCCCCGACGCGAACGCCACTTACGTCGTCTTCACCAGTGAAGTAGACGACAAGCACAGTCGGCGTCAGCAGCACCACGAGGTGAATGCTGTTGTTTCAGAGGTCCCCCAATTTATGCACTGGTCCGAGAGGCCCATCACCTGGAGCTGTGATGACCACCCAACCGTGATGCCCTCGCTGGGTGCTTATGCAATGGTGCTTAACTCCACCTTCTCAACGGAGAGGCGGGCTTCCCGCTTCTCCCAGATCCTGATAGACGGCTGTAGCAACATCAACATCCTCTACCGCGACACCATGGAGAAGCTGGGCATCAAGGAGAAGCAACTCTAGCCCAGTCGAACCGTGTTCCATGGCATTGTCCCTGGGCTTTCCTGCTCTCCAATCGGCAAGATCAGGATTGATGTCCTGTTCGGCGACAAGACCCACTTCCGCCGTGAGCCAATCTGGTTCGAGGTGGTTGACTTGGACAGCCCCTACCATGCGCTCTTGGGCCGGCCTGCTTTGGCCAAATTCATGCGGTACCGCACTATGTGTACCTGAAGATGAAGATGTCGGGTCCCAAGGGCATCATCACCATTGCCGGTGACTACCAGAAGTCGCTCACGTGCGCCACTGCCAGCTCCCGGCTGGCCGAGTCCCATGTCATCACCGAAGAAAAGCGTCTCCTTGACCGGGCTGTGGCCATGGCCAGCGAGCAGCCGGCCATACCATCCGACCCCAAGGACGCGGAGGCCCAGGGCTCCTTCCAGCCGGCCAAGGAAACCAAGAAGATCACCTTGGACCTGGCGCACCCATAGAGATTCGCTGTCGTGGGGGCTCACCTCGACAGCAAATAGGAAAGCAAGCTCGTCGACTTCCTCCATGAGAATCGGGACATCTTTGCATGGTCCCCCAAGGACATGCCGGGTGTTCCGAGGAAGTACGCCGAGCACAAGCTGCATGTGAGATCGGATGCAGAACCAGTCAAGCAACCCCTCCGCCGCCTATTAGAAGAGAAGAGAAGGATCATTGGTGAAGAAATCGCCCGGCTTCTGGCAGCCGGCTTCATCATGGAAGTGTTCTACCCGGACTGGCTTGCCAACCCAGTCCTCGTTTTGAAGAAAAACAACAAGTGGCGCATGTGTATCGACTACACTAGCCTCAACAAAGCCTGCCCCAAGGACCCCTTTGCCCTGCCCCGGATCGATCAGGTGATCGACTCCACGGCCGGCTGCGAGTTGCTGTCCTTCTTGGACGCCTACTCCGGCTACCACCAGATCAAGTTGGACCCGGCCGACCAGCTGAAGACCGCCTTCATCACCCCATTCGGCGCCTTCTGCTACATCACCATGACGTTCGGCTTAAGGAATGCCGGCGCCACCTTCCAGCATTGTATGCAGAAGTGCCTCCTGAAGCAACTCGGCATAAATTCCCACGTCTATGTGGACGATATAGTGGTGAAGACGGAGAAGCGCGACACCCTTTTGGAGGATCTCAAGGAGACCTTCACCAATCTGCGCCGCTTTCAGATCAAGCTCAACCCGGAGAAGTGTGTCCTCGGAGTACCAGCCGGCTAGCTCCTTGGCTTCCTTGTTTCTGAGCGCGGGATCGAGTGCAACCCCGTGAAGATCAAAGCCATTGAGCGGATGAAGAAGCCGACACGGCTGTGGGACGTCCAGAAGTTCACCGGGTGCTTAGCATCTCTCAGCCGGTTCATCAGCCGGCTGGGCAAGAAGGCCCTCCCCTTGTACCAGCTGATGAAGAAAACCACATGCTTCGAGTGGACTGACCAGGCGGACGAGGGCTTCCTCCAGCTCAAGTGGATGTTGTCCACGCTGCCTGTTCTGTCCGCTCCGGCTGCTAAAGAGCACATGTTCCTGTACATCACCGCCACCAGCCGGGTCGTCAGCACCGTGATCGTTGTCGACCACCCAGAAGCCGGCAAGGCCCAGCCGGTCCAGAGGCCGGTCTATTACCTGAGCGAGGTGTAGTCCGCCTCCAAGCAGAACTGCCCCCACACCAGAAGATGTGCTACGGCGTGTACTTTGCCGCTAAGAAGCTGAAGTAGTACTTCTAGGAGCACACCATCATGGTCGTCTGCACCGCCCCCCTTGCCGAGATCATCGGCAACAGAGATGCCTCAGGCCGGGTGGCCAAGTGGGCCATCGAGCTGGCTCCCCACACCATCCTCTACCAGCCCCGCACCGCCATCAAGTCCCAAGCACTGGCCGACTTCCTAGTCGACTGGGCCAAGACCCAGTACCTGCCGCCAGCGCCGGATTCCACTCATTGGCGGATGCACTTTGATGGCTCAAAGATGCGCACCGGTTTGGGAGCCGGCATCGTCCGCACCTCTCCCAAAGGCAACAAACTCAAGTACACGCTGCAGAACCACTTTGCCGCCTCCAATAACGTGGCCGAGTACGAGGCACTCGTCCAAGGGCTCCGACTAGCCAAGGAGATCGGCATCTGCCAGATTCTATGCTACGGCGACTCGGACTTGGTGGTCCAACAGTCTTTCGGTGACTAGGACGCCAAGGATGCCAACATGGCAAGCTACCGCTTCCTCGTCCAGCAGATCAGTAGACACTTCGACGGGTGCGAGTTCCTCCATGTGCCACGGGCCGACAACGAAGCAGCCGACTCCCTGGCATGGATCGGCTGCACCCGGCAGGCCATACCAGCCGGCGTCTCCCTCGAGTGCCTGCGCAAGCCGTCTATCAAGCCTTCACCAGAATCAGAGTCCATCTTCGTGCCAGCTGACCCTGGAGCAGTCGGATACGGCTCGGAAACTTCAGCAGTAGGCCCGGGGACCTCTGCAGGCGACCCGGGGACTGCAGCACCCAAACCCGGCCCGGGGGCTCCAGAACCCGGCCCGGGGACTGTCGTAGTCAGCCCGGGGACTTGAACGACGCAGCAAGTAGCGGTCGGCTCCGACCCGCCGCCTCCCAACCCGGCCGCCCTAACACCGGTTGCTATCATGACGGTGGTGGAAGCTCCATCTTGGGCGCAACCCATCCTCAACTTTCTGGTGAGCCGAGAGCTACCAGCCGACGAAATCTTGGCCCGGCAGGGGCAACGCCGGGCGGCTACATACATGATCGTCAACAGAGAGCTCGTCAGGCGCAGTGCGACAGGCGTCTTCCAGCGCTGCGTGGAACCAGAGAAGGGCATTGCTATCCTCAGAGACATTCATCAAGGCGAATGTGGCCACCATGCCGCCTCCAGAGCCCTCGTTGCCAAAGCTTTCCGCCATGGTTTCTTCTGGCCGACTGCTTTGGACGATGCCAAGGAGTTGGTCCGCAAGTGCAAGGGGTGTCAGCGCTTCAGCTCCAAGCAGCACTTGCCGGCTTCTGCACTCAAGACCATCCCCATCACCTGGCCATTCACCGTATGGGGATTGGACATGGTGGGCCCGTTCAAGACAGCACGCGGCGGCATGACCCATCTGCTGGTTGCCGTGGACAAGTTCATGAAGTGGATTGAGGCAAAGCCAATCAAGAAGCTGAATGGTCCGACAGTCGTCACGTTCATCACGGATATCACCGTTCAGTACGACATCCCGCACAGCATCATCACCGATAACGGCACAAACTTTGCCAAAGGCGCCTTGGCCCGTTTCTGCGCGACGCAGGGCATCCGACTGGACCTCACGTCGGTTGTGTCGGCGTTCTGGGAACGGGGGTACCCAAACTTGCCTGCCTGCGGCCCACGGCGTGGCTTCATCAACGGCCTGGTATGGCCCAGCTTTGGCGTCAACAACTCAAGACCCTCGCGAAGCGGACGACACCAAGACCTCCACGAGGAGCGGCCTCCTCAGGTTGGCTCCCGAGGAGCGGAGATTCCTATGCAAGCCTCGCCTCGTGAGGTTCGGATGACATGAGCCATGACGACCAAGGCCAGGCGGGCGCCAGTGGGTGCAGTGCATTAGTTTCCTCTTTGGTGCTAAAGAGCGAGCGCAAGCGCGGAGTCCCGAGGAATCAGCCAAAGGTTTCCATTCCGGTGCAACGAGACCAAGACCGCCAGGACGGCAGGACGGAGGTCATCGCTGAGCCCACCGCGGCGTCATGACCAGAGGCTTTTGCAGGCGAAGACTACTTTTGACAGGATAGCATGTACTAGTTGTCTCCCTTCGAATTTGGCCGTTGTGGGATCCCTTCCCGCCTTCATTTGGGAAGAGGACCAAGGCCACTATAAATAGGGCAGCACCACCACCGGAGAGAGGGGGCGAGGCCGGATCGGATCCATTCCATCCTCACACTCACCAGCTCACTCGAGCCCAAGAACACTCCTCCTCCTGAGGTTTTTCTCCCACTGTACTAGTTCATCCTCAGCCCCTCGAGGCCAATCCACCACAAAGCAGGAGTAGGGTTTTACACCGCAAGGTGGCCCGAACCTGGGTAAACTGCTGTGTCTTGTTTCCTTCCTATTCATCAAACTAGGCTGTGAGATTGGCGAGTGGGTAGACTGGGGAGGTCGAGTTCTTCGCACGCACCCCAGAGTTCGAACCTCTCAAGGGTCTGCAGAACCCGAAATCCGACATTTGTTGCGCCAGGTAGGGGTGCATCGGAGCCTCTCTCCCTCCGGTCGAATCTCCACTGTTTCGCCGTTCCCATGGCTGATGCTCGTCGAGTTCGTGCTGAGCGCCAGGCCACCCTCGCCGCCCGCATCGCCTAGACGGCACCCGCTGGTGACGGTGCTCCCCGCCGTTCCCCGTCGCCCGCGGCCAATGCTGCCACTGGCCCCGCGGCCCATGAGCAGCAGGCTTCATCAATGCATCCCTCCGTGCGGCGCGATGGACGCACTGCCACTCCGTCACTGACCCCAGCAGCCGCTTCGTCGTCTCATGCCCGTTGTGGGCTGGCGAATGTGCAGGCTGCGCTGCTCATGGCACGCGAGCTCCTGTGCTACCGCCCCATCGACGACCTCTACGAGGACTGGCTGGACCACATCGCCGAGCTCATCAGCGCCGCCGGAGAGTCTGCTGCACCATCTTGCTCGCTGCCTCATCCGCCGCCTGCCGCGGGTGACGTAGCTCACGGAGCACCTCCTCCACCTCCTAGGCAGGATGCCATCATCGAGCCACGGCGCGACCCGCCACGCAAGATGCCGACGTGCGACGAAGAAAGCTGCCAGGTGGTGCAGCGGCCGCAAGGAGAGGCACGTGCACTTCCAGCACCGCCACGTCAAGACCGTGCGCCGCCTGTGGTGGTGGCGCACGAGCGCCAAGATCAAGCTCCACATCCATGGTGGGCTCCCGTGACCACAGCAGGATGCCGCGTGTTCACTCCGAAGCTGCGCAGCGTCGTCTGGCCAGGGAAGTTCAAGCCCGACCTGCCTCCATGCTACGACGGCACCCCCGACCCAGCTGAGTTCCTGCAGCTCTACGAGCTGAGCATCAAGGCGGCCAACGGCGACGAGAAGGTCATGGCGAACTGGTTGCCCATGGCCCTCAAAGATGGCATGTGCTCGTGGCTCCTGAACCTCCCCGTGGGATCGATCTCCTCCTGGGACGAGATGCAAGAGCGTTTCATCGCCAACTTCCAGGGCACTCGCGACCACCCGCCGGCTGCGGGTGATCTGCGGCGCATCAAGCAGCAGCCAGGAGAGACCTTGTAGAAGTACATCCAGCTCTTGAACAGTGTTCGCCTCAAGATCCCCAAGGTGTCGGACGAGGCCATCATCTCGGTGTTCACTGATGGCGTCCGCGACGTCAAGATGAAGGAGGAGCTTGCCATACACGAGGACCTATGCACTGCTCTGGAGATGTTCAACATGGCAACCAAGTGTGCGAGAGCTGAGGAGGGACGCCTCTCCCTCCTCGAGCTCCCCGAGGCTGATCCAAAGGACAAGAAGGCCAAGGCCAAGGACGTGAAGCGCAAGGGGGAGGCCGTGCTCGCGGCCGATCCGAAGATGAAGCACGGCTGCGACCACCCGGAGTCATCCAAGGGAAGCAGCCCGTTCTGCGTCTTCCACAACATGCACAGCCACAACATCAATGACTGCCAGGAGCTTAGGGCCATCCGCGACGGGCGCCTCGGTCGTCGCCCCGAGTGCAACGATCGGGGGTACGGCCGCGGAGGTGGCCGTGGCGGAGGACGCTGGGACGGCCGCGATCCTCGCCAGGAATGGCGCGACCAGCCTCGTGAGGACCGCTGGCAGAGCCAGCCTCGCGAGGGCACCTGGAGAGATCAGCCTCGCGAGGACCGTCCTCAGGGCAACGCCGGCCTTCCCCCGCTGCCGCCACCACCAAAAAGGAACGACGACCATCACCAGGACGAGGCGGTTGGGGGCTTCTAGGAGACTCGTGCCGTTGCTTGCATCCTGGGCGGCGCTCAGGCCCCAGCCTCCCATCGCATCTTCAAACAGTTCGCGCGAGAGGTGAACGCGGCCCACCCCAAGCTCGAGGCAACACGTCCACTCAAGTGGTCCAAGTACACCATCACCTTCAGCTCTTCCGACCAGCTCAAGTGTGCGGCAACTGCCGGTGCCCTTCCAATGCTCTGCTCGCCTACCATCAGCAATGTGCTCGTCACCAAGACACTCATTGACGGTGGTGCGGGGCTCAATGTTCTCTCCATCGAGACGTTCGACTGCCTCCAGGTGCCCTACGACCAGCTGCAGCCCACCAAGCCTTTCTCAAGAGTGATCCACGGCTCCACCACCCTGATAGGGCAGATCCACCTCCCTGTCACCTTCGGCACCCATGACAACTACCGCACTGAGCTCATCAAATTCGACGTCGCCCACATTCGCCTCCTGTACAACGCCATCCTCGGGTATCCGGCCCTGCCCATGTCCATGGCAGTGACTCACCATGGCTACAACATCCTCAAGATGCCAGGAAGCTATGGCGTCATCACGGTCACCTGCGAGGAGAAGGATGTGGTGTGCTCTCTCGAGCGCGCCTACCAGGCTGCGGCGGTCGAGGACCCAGACAACAAGGGCGCTGTCTACCCTCCTGAGGATGTTCCCAAGAAGAAGAAGCAGCTGCTCCGCCAAGGACCTCAGGAGGGCGGGGCATCCGGCGGTGCTGCCTCAAGCCACGCGCCCACTGATGGGGCGCCTTCCCCTCTCGCATAGGAAGGCACGCTCGGCGCCCCTCTCAGGATGGGCTCGGGGGCTCTCCTATGGAGGGCCTCTGACCTGGCCAGCGTCACGAGGGAGGCGTTCGGGAACCATGTGGAGGCATGCTTCAACGCGCGCTTCCGTGAGGAAAGCACAGGGTGCAAGGCGCCAGGCGCTCAGGAGTTCATCGCCAAGGCGACTGAGGAGCTTCAGGAGGCAAGAGCTAGCGAGGCGGCCTTCACCCACCACCCGGCGCAGCTCCCTGTCCCGGCGAGGACAGTGAGCTGCGCGCCTGTGTCAACATCCCTGGGCTCAACAGGGCCACGTCTCAGGAGCTCTTCTGGCCATCTCGCGTTGGCCGGTGCGAGGGCCCACCTCACAACTATGTTCGCATGCCCTTCGGCTTGCTGAGCAGGGCTGCCGTGCTTTAGCGCCATATGCGGGGCGTCCTGGCGGCTCATGAGGCCAGGCCCCAGGCGGTCCTATCGGAGGAGGTGACAGATCCTCGCGAGCCCCCCGGGCCTCCAGAGCCTCCCGAGGCTGAGGACCTGGGTGGCTCATGAGGAGCGACCTCTGCAGCATGCGTCTTTAGCTACTCCAATACTTCTCCAGCAACGGTGCCAGGTGACATTTTTCCGTTTTGTTTAGTTGGGGGCGCCCCTTGGGCTGCATCATCCCCAAGCCGCGTGGGTTCATCCCTGTGGCATGTATCCTTCTTGCACCTATCAGAACTCGCTCTACCCTTCGAATCATGAGTTGCTTTATGATTATCACCTGCTTGCTAGCACCCTATTGCCCTTCACGGCCTCCCCGCGCTGCTAACCTGCCTCTTGCTCATCCCGCAATGGGGGCTACACACGCTTGCTGGCACGACACTTGTGCTCGGGTCCGTCCCTGCAACGCTGACAAATCTGAGAGATCGAGCTCTGGCTCGCGGCCTGCCCCGCACACGTCACCTCACCAGATCCTCAGTGCCTTCATCTTCTTGCAAAAAGATCAACGGCAGGACAGCAAGCACGGTTATGTGTTGTTTTCTCCTCCCTGGACTAACTCGCAGGAACCCCCGGAGCTCAACTACGGGCATGCTCGTAGGCCATCCCTTTTTCACGCAATTCGCTTGCACGTTAAAGGGGGAGCTCCCGAGCATCCCGCCTCAGGATCCCCTAATGGCTCTCGAGCTCTCACCCCCTAGCATTGACCACGGCAGGGCGACCTGGCATACCAGCGGCGGCTGAGCCTCGCTCGAGGGCCGGGACCCGAGGACGTAGAGCACCAAGATGAGTGAGGAAAGGGGGAGGACGACATGAGCTGTACCTAGAGGCGTCACCACTAAGGCACGACGGGGCGCTGCGCAAGGGAGCAGCTGCAGGTTCATTAAGATAAGTCACCCATGCATATCAGCGTGAACCTCATGACCCAATCTCTCGACCCTGGCAACCTCGCTCGGGCAATGTCGCTTCCCTTTTCGACCTTCAGGGAGCTGCTTGCATGCCAAAGGGGACCTCTTGAGCATCGCGCCTTAGGAGCTCTCACCGTACCTCGGGCCGCTCACCTCCTGCCCTTGACCAAGGCATCGCGACCTGGCATACCAGTGACTGCTGAAGCCTGCCTAGGGACTGGGTCCTATCGGCGTAGAGCACTAAGCTACCGCGAGAACAAAAAGGGGGGAACCATGCCGGAGTGAGATACGCAATTTCAACATTATACTAAGGAGGATAGCATTAAAGCAAAAGTGCAACCATTTTTTACACGCCCCCATGGGGCCTGTCGCAATTCCGCGCAGGGAAGCAAAAGAAGAAGATCTCGAAGGACCTCGGCCACTGGGTATCACCGACGACGCCGAGCAGACGCCGCAGTCGCGCTCCGGGTGCGGCGAGAGCTCGCTGGCACATAGCTGTCGTCGCTGGACTCTGGGGACTTGCGGGGATCGGGGGAGTCGCTGGGTTCCAAGGAGTCATCGCTGCTGCTGGAGGAGCTGCTGGCAAGGCCAGGAGCGAGCCCGACGCCCACGGCTGCGCCACGCGAACTGCTCCCCCCAGGGCAGCACTCCAGGTGTCGGCCGTCTTCGTCGAAGACCTTGAAGAACAATGTGGAGGCGCCATCATACTCAAAATGGATGGCGAGGGCCCCTTCTGGACGGCAGGTGCGGGCGACCTCGCCCCATCGTCGAGTCATGAAGATATCGCCCGGGGGGACGACCTCGACCTCTGCTCCCGTGGCTGGGCTCCTCGGCGGCATCTCGTCGGCGAAGAACCTTGGGAACCGGATCCACGTGCGCGGCGACATTGCCGCCCATATCACGAACTCGCGCGGAGTCCCCTGGCGTGAGTTCGCGGGCCGGCTGGCAACGCAGCCTCGGCCTGCCCACTGCGATCCCGGACCGCGCGGCACTGGGCACTGCCACCAGGTCCAGGGCCTTGCGCGCGGGCGTACCGAGGGATCGAGATGCCAGGCGGAGGCCGCTCGTACCAAGGCCGCATCACCTCCTACCCTTCGCCGGCGTCGCGAGGGCGGCTAAACCGCTTCTTTGGCGGAAGTGGCTCAGGCCCCTCCTAAGGGGTTTTTCCCTTCTCCGCCGTGGAGGATCTCCTAATCGGAGCCATGGACGCTTCAGCAAGATGGCGAGATGAAGAAGAAGAAGAAGGAGCGGGCAACAGGAAGATGGAGATGAATGTAGGGGGCTCCGCCCCTCCCCTCATTTATAGCCGGAGGGAGGCCAACTGCCGGCCTCCACAATCGCATGCAATGATGGTTTTCTCCGCATGCAGCAGGGTCTCGTCAAGTCGAACAGTTGCGAGGCAGCATGGGGAAGCGCAGACGCCCACGTCCCGTCAAGCGCCACGCGTCAACTGAGGCCGCAGGCGGTTATGGCCTGCGGTGCTCCGCACTTGACCTTTGGCTTCGCATCGATGCCAAGTTCGAGCGCGCCTTGGGCCTGGGGGCTACTGTCGGCATTCTGGGAATGGGGGTTCCCAGACTTGCCTGCCTGCGGCCCACGGTGTGGCTTCATCAATGGCCTGGTACGGCCCAGCTTCGGCGTCAACAACTCAAGACCCTCGCGAGGGGCCAAGCCTCGCGAGGCAGACAACACCAAGACCTCCACGAGGAGCGGCCTCCTCAGGTTGGCTCCCAAGGAGCAGAGAATCCTATGCAAGCCTCGCCTCGTGAGGTTCGAATGACGTGAGACATGACGACCAAGGCCAGGCGGGCGCCAGCGGGTGCAGTGCAGCAGTTTCCTCTTTGGTGCTAAAGAGGCAAGCGCCTCGAGGCCAAGACCGCCAGGCCCGAGGAATCGGCCAAAGGTTTCCATTCCGGTCCAACGAGACCAAGACCGCCAGGACGGAGATCATCGCCGAGCCCACCGCGGCGTCATGACCAGAGGCTTTTGCAGGCGAAGTCTACTTTTGTCAGGATAGCATGTACTAGTTGTCTCCCTTCGAATTTGGCCGTTGTGGGATCCCTTCCTGCCTTCATTTGGGAAGAGGACCAAGGCCACTATAAATAGAGCAGCACCACCACCGGAGAGATGGGGCGAGGACTGATCGGATCCATTCCATCCTCACACTCACCAGATCACTCGAGCCCAAGAACACTCCTCCTCCTGAGGTTGTTCTCCCACTGTACTAGTTCATCCTCAACCCCTCGAGGCCAATCCACCACAAAGCAGGAGTAGGGTTTTACACCGCAAGGTGGCCCGAACCTGGGTAAACTGCTGTGTCTCGTTTCCTTCCTGTTCATCGAGTGGGCAGACTGTGGAGGTCGAGTTCTTCGCACGCACCCCAGAGTTCGAACCTCTCAAGGGTCTGCGGAACCCGAAATCCGACAGGTTGCTCATCCGCAGTCAAACGGCCAGGTGGAGCGAGCAAACGGCCTCATCCTGTCTGGCATCAAGCCTCGGCTGGTCGAGCCGCTGGAGCGCTCGGCTGGCTGTTGGATCGAGGAGCTGCCGGCCAGCCTTTGGAGTCTCCGGACCACGCCGAATTGATCAACCGACTTCACGCCCTTCTTCCTCATGTATGGGGCCGAGACTATCATAACATTAAGTTTGACTCGCCTCGCGTCACCATGTACATGGAGGCGGAAGTAAAGAAGGCATGAGAAGACGGCATCGACTTGCTCGAAGAGGCCCTGCTGCTAGCACTCGGCCGGTCCGCTATCTACCAGCAGAACCTGCGCCGCTACCACAACAAGAAGATCAAGCCGCGTGTTTTCATGAGGGCGACCTTGTGCTCCGGCTGATCCAGCAAACAGCCGGCCAGCACAAGCTCTCGGCTCCATGGGAGGGGTCTTTGATCGTGAGCAAGGCCCTGGGCAACGACTCCTACTACCTCATCGACGCACAAAAGCCCAGGGCATGCAAGAGGGACAATGCCGGCCAAGAGACGGAGCGTCCATGGAATGCGAACCTTCTCCGTCCATTTTACAGTTGATGCAGTGTATGTACCACGCTACCTTTTGTATTAAGCAAACACAACAGGTCCCCGAGGCGCACTCGGGGGCTACCTTTTTATATATATGATAAGCTTCGCCTATGAATGAGTTTTTATTCTTTCGCCCTGTCCGGGTCCGGTCAGCCGGCCCCGGGGCTCGCCGCCTCGACCTAAGTTGGCACCACCCAAAGTCGGCTAAGTAGTGTGCCGACGCCAAAGCCCTCTCTTCGTTCCAGCCATAGCTCGCAGCCCGACTATTCGGCTGGCAAGAGCTAAAGGCCGAAATCGCTGTCCACACGAAAAACAACTAAGGAAGAACGCTGATACAGGCCAAGCCAGCTGCTCACCTCACCCGTTCGCCTGCCTAGCAGCCGGCCGGCTGGCTTCTCGCTCGACTAGCTATGCTCTAAGAAGCTGAAGTAGTTTGCATGTTCTAGACGGCCAAGTATGTCGGGTTTTGGGCTCCGCAGACCCTTGATAGATTCGAACTCTGGGGTGCGTATGAAGAACTCAACCTCCCTAGTCTGCCTACTCGCCAATCTCACGGCCTAGCTCGATGAACAGGAAGGAAATGGGACACAACAGTTTACCCAGGTTCGGGCCACCTTGCGGTGTAAAACCCTACTCCTGCTTTGTGGTGGATTGGCCTCGAGGTGGGCTGAGGACGAACTAGTACAGTGGAAGAACAACCTCAGGAGGTGTGTTCTTGAGCTGTTGGGGGAGAGGATGATCTGAATGATCTGTCCATTGGTCGATCCCCTTCTACGGTGATGGCTAGGCTATGTTTATAGTGGTCTTGGTCCTCTTCCCCCAAAATGGAGGTGGGAAGGGATCCCACAACGGCCAAATTCGAAGGGAGACAACTGGTACATCTTATCCTGACAAAAGTAGTCTTCGCCTGCAAAGCTTCTGGTCGTGATGCCGTGGTGGGCTCGGCGATGACCTCCGTCCTGCCGTCCTGGCGGTCTTGGTCTTGTTGCATGGGAATGGAAACCTTTGGTTGATTCCTCGGGACTCCGCGCCTGTGCTTAGCTCCTTAGCACCAAAGAGGAAACTGCTGTCCTGCACCCACTGGCGCCCGCCTGGCCTTGGTCGTCATGGCTCACATCATCCGAACCTCACGAGGCAAGGCTTGCATAGAAATCTCCGCTCCTCAGGAGCCAGCCGGAGGAGGCCGCTCCTCCTGGAGGTCTTGGTGTCGTCCGCCTCGTGAGGCTTGGCCCCTCGTGAGGGTCTTGAGTTGTTGATGCCGAAGTTGGGCCGTACCAGGCCGTCGATGGAGCCGCGCCGTGGGCCACAGGCAGGCAAGTCTGGGTACCCCTGTTCCTAGAATGCCGACAGTAGCCCCCGGGCCCAAGGCGCGCTCGGACTTGGCTTCGGGGCGAAACCAAGGGGCAAGGGCAAAGCGCCGCGGGCCCTAACCGCTTGCGGCCTTGGTCGACGCGTGGCACTTGATGAGATGTGGGCGCCCCCACTTCCCCACGCAGCCTTGGTAACTGCTAGGCTTGGCGGCCACCTGTTGCTAGCGCAGCTTTCCCGTCATTGCCCACTGTTCTTGCCCTTGGATCCTCCTCTCTCTCTTGCAAACTCGCAGCCCTTCCCCCAAATCCAGCACCGACGCCGATTCTTGCCTGGCCGCCATGGCCCCGAGGTTGAAGAAGAAGGGGAAGGCCTGCGCCCCCGCCGGGTCCCAGCCGGTCTTGGAGCCTGCTGTAGTCCAGTCGACGGTGATCAATCAGGAGGGGTTGGACAAGGTTCGGCCGGCCCTTGCCACCGATTCCAATGAGTGGAAGGCGACGACGGTCTGGCCCGCCTCTCGGGCCATGATCTACATGGAAGCCACCGAGATTCCCATCCATCTTCATGCTCTCTTGGCTGGCCTGATGCCCCTTTCTCTGATTTCTTCAATGCCATAATCTCGCATTACCAGATCCAGGCGCTGCATCTGGACCCCCAATCCATCATCCTCCTCGCCGTCTTCGCCTTCCCGTGCGAGGCTATGGTGGGCATTGCTCCTTCCGTCGCCTTGTTTCGCCATTTCTTCTCGCTCTAGCTAGTCGACGCCCGCGAGCGCTCGGGATGCGTGGCCTTCCAGGCTATGGCGGCGACGGCTGGCTCGGGCATCGACTTCATGCTCCGCCCAGATGTGAGGGGATTCCGGAAGTAGTGGGTGTATGTGGATGCCGGCACGCTGAGCCCCCTGCTCTTGCTCCCGCGAGTACCGGCGATGCCCAGCTCCGGCTAGGGGCATGTGAAGCTTGTTGACCGTCGACTTGCCCATGTCTGGCCCAGGCTGGCCAAGTTGAAGAAGGTCGGGGTGACAGCGCCGATGGTGGTGAGGGAGTTCATCCGGCGGTGCATCGCCCCGCTCTAGCGCCATTCTCGCCCGATGTGGACCTTCACTGGCCCCAAGGACCCCATAAGGCTCCAGGCTCCTTCGCTTCCTTCCAAGACGCTGCACGCGGTGCTCGAGCTCCTGACGGGCGACCTAGCGCCTGCCGCGATTCCGGAGGACGGGTGCCTCTTGTGTCTTTGCTCGAACAAGGAGGACTTCGTGAAGCAGATGCCCCTCTTTGACGAGTGGGGGCGACGCCCAGGGGGCCTTGATGGGCCTCGCGAGAATCCTATCTTCGTGGCTCCCGTGCTCATTGACCCCGAGGCGCGCGCCCCAGACAAGGATGGAGGGGGGCGAGCGCCGCTCGGTACTCCTGGGGCGACCCCTGGGGAGCGGGTATCGTCTGGTGCTCCCGAGGTGGCCGCTCCTAAGGCCTCGGCGAGGGCCCCCGAGGTGGCCGCTGGAGAGCTGGTGCGGCCCGATGCTCCTGAGGCCGCCACCCCTGAAGCCCCGGCCAGTGCTCCGGAGGTGGGAGCATGCTGCCCAGTTGCCAAGGGTCATGCCCCGACCCCTGGCTCGCTTCGCCTGGGCTTCGCGGCACTCTGCAAGAGGAAAGGGCTCCCGAGTTGTAGTGGCGACGCCTACCGGCCCCTGAAACAGAGGAAGTACATAGCCATAGACGAGTAAGTGCCTTATCTTTGTGGTTTTCCTCGTGTCGCTTCCCCTCCTGACCATGGCTCTTCAGGGTGCCTCCGACTGCGATGACGAAGCCTCCGGAGGCCCATGGTCCACTCACGACCCCGAGCCCCCCGCGCCAGGCACCTACGCGAGCCGCAGGGCCCGTCCATGAGGCGGAGGCACCATTGGGAGGCCATGAGTCTATGCCTCCAGCATCCTTCCCCCGCGGCCAGTCCTGGGGCGTAGGGGGCGTGCCGAGGCCTCCTACATTGATCATCGCCGGTGGCTGGGCAACCCCGGCATCGGCTTCATCTTCAAGCGGCGAGGCTGTGCTACCCGGCGCCTCCGCCGAGACTCGGGGAGCAGTTGGAGAAGTGCTGACCAGCGGCTCCTTGTCGGGAACGGGTGAGGCACCTCGCGCCTCTACGGCAGCCCCCGAAGCGAAGGACAGGTTTGGCCGCGTGCTGGAGCTTGCGCGCGGGCGCGGCGCCGTCCGCCATGACCTCTTCCGGGAGGTGATGGGTGCACTGAGCCGACTCAGAGGAGAGCTTGCCGATGTCGATGCCCGCCTTGAGCTGGAGGGCCTCCGACTGGCGCACGAGTGGCACCAGTTGAAGGTTGCCATCAACCTTGGGCATCTTCAGCACGAGCATGCCCGCGAGAGTGCCGCGGTGTCACTCGCAGCCTCTCCTGAGGCTTGCGCCCGTGCTCAGGAGGAGGCCAGGGCCGCCAACTGCTGTTGTGAAGCAGCCGAGGAGTGGGAGCAGGAGCTTCAAGCTTCGAACGCCGTCCTCGAGCGGCAGGTCCAGGTGCGCAGGGCTGCCCTAGCAGCAGCACCGCCGGGCGAGGCCCCCGACGATGAGAGGGAAGTCCAGGAATGCGAGGAGGCGCTGGCGTTGGAGGTCTTGGAGCGCAGCCTGGAACTCGAGTGGCTGGAGGTGAGGGAGCTCCAGGTAGCCGCGGCTGAGGACGTCGTTGCCGCTCGGGAGGCCAGGGCCCAGCAGGAGGTCGACCAAAGGGTGGCAAAGATCCGCGCGGTTCTTGCCAACGAGTACCGCACGAAGTTGGAGCTCCTGGAGGCCGAGCTCGAGGGCAGGACCACCGCCCTCAGGACGAAGCTGGACGCAGTAGAGCAGCGCGAGAGGGCCACCAAGGAAGCACAGGCCTCCGCTCAAGCCGACTTGGCTTCCGCTCGCGCCGAGCTGTCTTCACTTCAGCAGCAGGTTGAGGGCGCCACATCTCTTGCGGAGAAGAACGCGAATGAAGCGTGCCGCCGTCGGACGATGCAGCGTGTGCGTTCCTCGATGCTCCGGGATCTCAGGGTCAGGGCCAACCGGGCCTTGGAAACCATCTGCGAGGAGAGCATCCCTCATCCATACGAGGACGACGACGCCAGCCACCTCCGCTTCTTCACCCATATCGTGACCCGCCTGGAGGACCGGGCCGCGAGGGCTCGCCAGCTCGTTGAGGAGAGAAGCCGGGGCCTTTTTGGATATGCGTTATCACACATCTTCAGTCACCTCCTCAACCTCGATCCTCATTTTGACTTCGACGCCGCCATAGCCCCCGTGCCCAGGGTCATCCAGGATGATCTGGCGAACTGGGTGGACGACCATGTGGACGCCCTGGTGGCAGAGTTTGCTCCCGAGGATGACGCGGTCATGATCGCGGCCGAAGGAGGCGGTGCGGATGATGATGATGAGGACGACACTAGTGACAGCGCAGGTGGCGCGGATGAAGATGACGAGGACGGCGCCGGAAGCAGCGCATCCAGCTAGGCCTGCGTTTCCCTTTTGCCTTGACCTGTATGCGAAAACCTTCGGACACGGCCTTGTGGGGTGTGAAAGCATTTTTGAAGGGGGAGCCCCTTATAATGCATGAACTGACGATATGCTTTTGAAATAGGATTTGGAACATGTCGCCGTGGACCTGGGGGGAAGTAGTACTTGCGACTTATCTTCGGTCTCGTGGGTCTCGAGCGGGCCCTGTCGTTGTAGAAGCGCCCTTCTCCTGAGGTGAGCCCTCCAAGGGCTCACGAGGTTTTAACCCTCCCGAAGGGCCTGCGGGCCCCTCCAAGAGAGCCTCGCGAGGAGCCGATTGCCGGATTACGACAAGATATGCGCGCGGTGATCCCGCGGCAGTTGCATTCCTGGCCCCGAGGGGGCCTCGGCGTCGCCTGGGCTAGCCCGAGTGTGCTCGACGCGCGCATGCCACGCCCAGCCCCCGCTCGCGGGGCGCTCACAGGGGGGGGGGGGTAGTAGGCGTGAGCCTTACTCTTTAAACATGAAGCCAGAAAGCAAGAAACCACCACGAGTCAAGAAAGGTTCCCCCCGTTTTTCTTTTTGATAAGCACACGAAACTCCAAATCTTATTCCAAAAGATTGCAAATTGGGCTACAGAAAGAGGGCAAAGCAAACAGCCGCGTCCGGCACCTAGCTAGTCTTCTCACCAGTGCAGAGCTAAGTGCTTCCACTGGGCGTGGGCATAGTCATTGGGGGACAGTGTCGACGGCTAGCGCGGAGCATGGTGCTTCCACTTGGACGTGGGTGGGAGCCCCCGTGAGGCCCGAGGGCGGCACTCAGGAGACTCCGGGGTGTGTACAGCCCCAACTCTTTATTACGTGAGAGTGTCACGAGCGGAGACCTTCACGTATTTTCATGGCGCCTGACGAGGGCCTGCCCTGTGCCACCCCCGACCACCATTGGGGCGTCCAGAAACCAGGACAAGACCAAGGGGCAAGGGGGACGCTAGCGGCGCCCCCGGCGACCGCAGGCCCCCTGCCGGGGGAAGGGCTCGCTGGCGCCTTCCCCGATAGGGGACCTACCTCCATGCTGCGCCTTGCTCCATGCGGCGCGGAGGAGGCCCTGGCACCGGGCTACCCCCGCGCAGCCCCCAGTGCGTTCCGTCCGCCTGCGGCAGGGCCATCATCCTGGTGTCCCTGGCTGCTGCTGTGGCTTGGTTCGCCTGCGGTCCATGGTTAGCGTAATCGTGCTGCTGAGATATCGGCTGTACCCAGTGGCTATTATCGTTGAAGGTGTCGGTGAAGCTCCCAGGCGGCTCGCGGAGAGCCTCGGCCTCAGGTGCCCCCGATACCCAGACTGGTGAGGGGAACGGGCAGGGGCCTTCTCTTGGCGTGTACAGCAGGTCCATCATGGGAGGTACGTAGGCATCCGAAGCTGCCGTGCTAGAGTCGTCACCTCGCCGTCCCGCGTCGTTGGCCACCAGGCTCGGCGCCAGGTTCTGACGGCCGTAGGGTGGCGCCTCAGAGCGGCCCCAGGAGGGATCGCCTGAGCTTGCCTCGCCAGGAGGTAGCAAACCTTGGGTAGGACGAGCGGCGCTGCGGGCCGGGTTGGCGCCATTGGGTCCCCCAGGTGCTCCAAGGAGGGGCGGGCTGGCGTGGTGGGGGCTGGCACGCGCCCCCAGCATCGTTTGTGACATAGGCAGGGTGCAGAAAGGTGCCGTGCCCCTGCAGGCGGCATCGAGCAGCTCGGCGAGCAGCTCCAGCAGGGCATCGCGGCCGCCTTCCGCCAACCTGCATCGCAGCAGCTCTCGCGCCATGATGAGCGTGGCTCGCATGTTCGCCTGCTCCCGGCGAGTGTGTGGCGCCATCGCCGCGGCATAGCTCGAAGATCGGGTGGTGGCGCGAGTACGGCATGGCGCGAGGGCGGGCGGCGGCAGCCCGCGCCGCCCGCGGCCGACGACATTGGGCGGCGTGTGGGCCGCGAGGAGAGCGGAGTGGAGATCCTCTTGGGCGGACGGCACTGCTCGAGCAGGCCGAGCAGCCCAGTGCTCAACATGAGCCCTTGGAGCGTCAGCCATGAGAACGGGGTGGCGGTGGTGAATCGACTGGAGGAAGAGAGGCTCCGACGCAGCCCTACCTGGGGCGCCAAATGTCGGGTTTCGGTCTCCGCAGACCCTTGATAGATTCGAACTCTAGGGTGCGTACGAAGAACTCAACCTCCCCAGTCTGCCTACTCGCCAATCTCACGGCCTTTCTCGATGAACCGGAAGGAAATGGGACACTGCAGTTTACCCAGGTTCGGGCCACCTTGCGGTGTAAAACCCTACTCCTGCTTTGTGGTGGATTGGCCTCGAGGTGGGCTAAGGATGAACTAGTACAGTGGAAGAACAACCTCAGGAGGTGTGTTCTTGAGCTGGTGGGGGAGAGGATGATCTGAATGATCTGTCCGTTGGTCGATCCCCTTCTATGGTGATGGCTAGGCTATATTTATAGTGGCCTTGGTCCTCTTCCCCCAAAATGGAGGCGGGAAGGGATCCCACAACGGCCAAATTCGAAGGAAGACAACTGGTACATCTTATCCTGACAAAAGTAGTCTTCACCTGCAAAGCTTCTGGTCGTGACGCCGTGGTGGGCTGTAACACCCTGGATTTTGCCCATTTTCATTTTCTTTTGATTTTGGTTTGGATTTGCCCTTCGGTGGCTTAGTGGTCTTGAAACCTGGAGAGATCACCCTCGATTCCTCTCCTAAGTGGCTTGTCAATCTCAAAACCATCCCAAGACCTTGCCATTTCCATCTTGGACCAATCCCAATATTCTTTTCTCGGGAATATTCCTTTTTCTTATTAAAGAAATAACCCTGTCTGCCCTGGGTTGTGAAGCAACCCACAGTTCCATCATTCCAAAGATTCCCAAATAATTCCCATAAATTGTTTGGGTCAAATATTCCTCACATATGTCAAAATCCTTCCTTGCCATGACCAAAAATATTCCACCAATATTCATTTTCTGATTCTTCCCTAGCTGGCAGTTTGTGAAGCAAGTACCCATTATATTTGCTTGCTTGCTCTCAAACTTTTTGTGCTCTCTTTCCCATCCATATAATTTCCTCATGCCAAATTTCAACTTCATTTGCCTAGTGAATATTCCTGAGCAATTTTTCAAAGTTTTTGTTCAAACAGAGGCCTTGTGAAGGAAGTGCAAGCTAGGCATATCCAAATGAGTTGAAATTTTGCAAGCATCTTCATATGCTCAAATAATAGCTCTCCACCAAATTTGAGCATCATTCCATTATCTATGTGATCACAGCATCAAATATTTGTTTCTGGTAATTATTTTGGTTTGTGAAGCAACTATAATTTTTATTGCTCCATAATTCATGAATAATTTCCAGAACATGCTTCTACCTATATGTCACCTATCTATTAAATTTGGGCTCATTTGATCTATCCAATAATTCCCTAGAATTTTTCTAAGATTCTGTCCAGTGGGATGCTTTGTGAAGGAAGTACCATTTTGGCCTGTCCAAATGGCATGAGATTTTTATGGCATTCTCATATGACTAAATCATCATCCTATGCCCATTTCCAGCCAAAGGCAACACTTGAGGTGAGTGCCACTTCAAGATTGGTAATTCTGGTCAGTGAGGTCGTTTGAACTGCAAAGTGCTAGCTAAACTTCTTCATTTGACCTCAAACTTGGCCACAATACTCATCTTAGTATATGATCACCCTCAGCCAAAGATCAGAGTCAATCACCAGACAAGTCTTCCTCAGCAAGCATCAAACACCTTGCTGTTCCTGATAAGATCTCCTAGCTGTGGTCACCTCAAGCTCCACTACACCTGTCTCTTTCCTCCTTGACTCTATCCTTCGAATGACTGATCGACCAGACACAAATTAGTCAACTAGAGCACATGGCACCGCCGCGTCCACGCGGTGACCACTGCCCTGGCAAGCCATGGATGCGAGCTGCGTGTTTGCTAGCTCGGGCCCCTCCTCCGCTCGTCGTTTTCGTGCGCCTCGTCATGTCCAACAGCTTCCCCTCGCCGTCCTCTTCCTCCCTGGATAAGTCTCCCCCTCTCCCGTCCCCTCCTTCACGGTGCAGCCGCCGCGCCCATGACCTGTATCCTCTATCGCCGTCACATCCAGTCGCCCGCGCCCTCCCGAGCTCTCTCGACCTCGCCTGAACCCTCTCCGCCCCTCCGTGATCATCCTGGAAGCCTCTCCCCTCCTCTAGGCGAGCTCCCGAAGCTCCGGGACACCGGCGCACGTGTCACCGCGGCCGTGCTCGGCCACCCGCATTGCCGCGGCTATAAAAGGGCTCCCGAGCCCCTCTCGTCCTCACCAACCTCCTCACCTCGCTCCACTGGTCCTCCCCGACCCATCCATCCCTCGCCGGAGTCCCTTCTTCCCTCTCATGGCCACCATGCCCGCCGTCGGCATCCTCCAAAATTGGAGCGAGCCGAAGCCCCTCTTTCCCTCCCACCTGCGCTGGGGTCCCCCCTCGACCCCGCTGCCTCTTCCCATCTTGTCTGCTCATCGCTAGAGCGCCGGAGGCCGCGTACCCAAGGTCGACCGCCGCCCACGCCCATGGCCATCTCGAGCAGCAGCCGCTACGCCGTTCCCCGGTGCCCGCGACCGGGCCAGGCGAACGCGGCGTCCTTCCCCGAGCCTGCCAGAGCCCTCACATTGGCCGCAGGCGACTGGAATCGCCCGAGCCCATCACCGGAGCTCGCCGCTGTTCCGTCGCAGGCGCCCGAACCGTGGCTGCTGTGGCCTCTCCCTGACGCTCGTGGCGCCCTGGTTGGGTGCGGCACTTCCTCCCGCATCCTCCGGTGGCCGGAGCTCGGCCGGAGACTTCCTGAGCCACCAGGCCCGTCGCTGAAGTCACGCAGCCGCGTCTCTCCTCTGCCTGCGTCACGGGATAGAAGAAGGAGAGGGAGGAGAGAGAGAGGGTCAACGCGGGGCCCGCACGTCAGCCCCTGACCGTTGACCCAGGCCGGGCCCGCGCGCTTAAGTGGAAACGTATTTCCATAAATACGTTTTCGCTTTCGGAAAGCGTATTCCGGTCAAAGACGTTTTCTGTTTTTCAGCCCAGGGACCTGTTTGTGGGGAAACTTTTTATAGATTGGTCCCTGGTGTTCAACCTCTCGCATCTTCGCGACCGTAGCTCCGATCGAGGTGATTCCAAAGTCCACGTCTTCGTCTCTTCGAGCCCGTCATGTTAGTACTATTTCCATAATGTTTTGACATAGTGGAAATGATGATTTTGCCCTTGCCCCTAATCAGCCCCCTCCGAGAGAGAATCTTTTCCGGCGAATCTTTTCGCGGCTTCACCGCACTTCTTCCCGGAGTCTTCTTCATCCCCAGGCAAGCCATGACAGCCACTTGCAAGATGGATTTGCAGTAGCTATGGTTTCCTACTTGAATAGTTATTTAATGTGTGCATGTTATTCTGTCTGGAACTACTATATATGCTCATGTTCTATGCTCATCCTTATATTCTGTCCACATGCATCTTGCTAGTTATCATGTACCCGTTGGTAGCATTATGCTCATGGTTAACACTGGCAGTAGATCATGCTAAGATGATGACATGTCTGCATGTTTCTTTACCAGTTGTTATGGTTCATCCTGTTATCTTGGCTCAGCACATCATCATTCAAATTTACCGGATGTTAATCAAACTTGAACACCTGTTAGCTGAGTCATAGTGCGCCATCGAATCGAGCTCACCAGTGCAACCACACTTGCTGGGATGGGACAGCCCTAACTCGGTCTATTGTCATGCCTCTCGCCGGTACCTCCAACTAGGGAAGGTTATGAGTGCGTGCTACCCTGGCCCGGTAGGCGGCTATAACCTTGTGAACCCAGTTTTGGTATTGAGCTCAGGTCCCCGTTTGGGACAGTTTTGTTTGGCCACGACGGTGGCAGGTGTCGGAAGGACACAGGGGTCACCCATGACATAGCCCAAAGGGAAGTTTGTCGGAGTGGCTGGGAGAGTGCCATGCAGTAGATTGGGTTTTGTCGGAACATCGTTGGTCCACCCGAATGGGAGCACGAGGCCATGAGTTCTGTTGTGTGGGTACAGTGTACTAACCTCTGCAGAGTGTATAATCTATCGATAGCCGCGTCCTTGGTTATGGGCACAGTTCGTAGTAGGACACACTATGGGTCAACAGTATAATAATCTTGCTTATAACAACCCGGTTCGATGAGAAAGAAGTTGGTTGATCTTTATGTGATCGCGAGAGGATCACCGTGGTATCGACGATACCGATGTTGGTTGATCATGATCACAAGAGGATCACCGTGGTTTGGTGTTATGTGGTGATCTCGGTAAAGACCAAGCTCCTTGTGATCATGTTATCACTACAGTATTGTAATACCAAGTTTTGTTGGTCCCGAGGTTATCATGTGGCACACTCGATGGTAAGTTCTTACAGGTGATGGTTACGGGGTAACCTCACGACAGAGTAAGTTGCAACCTGTTGCATGTAGTATATGCCATGCCATGCTTATATTGTTCTAGCATCATCATGTTTACACCTGCTTAACCTGTAAGTGCCATGTTGTTGCTTGTCTGGACTACTTTGGTTGCTGTGAGCTTGCGAGTACATTCAAAGTACTCACCTGGCATGTCATGCCAGTTTGCAGGTCATGCCATGATTGCTTGCTTGTCGAGGATTCCGAGTTTGCGAGCTAGGATACGCGTTCCAGCCAGAGTCCCTGCGGAGTGGAGTTCACCACCGCCGTCATTGTTCCGCTGCCGAGGGTACTCCGCTTCCTCGGGTTGTTTCACTGTTAGCATAGAGCTACCCTGGGCAGGCGTAGTGTCACCGTGCCGATGTATTCCATGTACCCTTGTAACCTTATCCATAGTAATAAAGAGCTGATTTGTTCTATGCCAACAGTGCCGTATTCCAGAAGACTTGTCTCTGGGCTGGAATACGGGGCGTTCCGGTTTCCTCTGAGCTGGGGTGCCACATGGGCTCGGCGATGACATCCGTCCAGCCGTCCTAGCGGTCTTGGTCTTGTTGCATGGGAATGGAAACCTTTGGCTAATTCCTCGGGACTCCGCGCCTGCGCTTGCCTCCTTAGCACCAAAGAGGAAACTGCTGTCATGCGCCCGCTGGCGCCTGCCTGGCCTTGGTCATCATGTCTCACGTCATCCAAACCTCACGAGGTGAGGCTTGCATAGAAATCTCCTCTCCTCAGGAGCCAGACGGAGGAGGCCGCTCCTCCTGGAGGTCTTAGTGTCGTCTGCCTCGCGAGGCTTGGCCCCACGCGAGGGTCTTGAGTTGTTGATGCCGAAGGTGGGCCATACCAGGCCGTCGATGGAGCCGCGCCGTGGGCCGCAGGCAGGCAAGTCTGGGTACCCCCATTCCCAGAACGCCAACAAAGTCCCTGACCCGGCCACAGACCGCAGCGCGGCTGTCCGGCTGGCAGGGCGGCGGCCCAAGGAATGCGGCAAAGGAAAAAAAGCTAAAAAGAGCAAAGGCAAAACCGAGCCAGAACCCGGCAAAAACACACAAGCATGTGGGGAGATAAAATTATTTACATTGCAAAAGGCCCAAGGCCAGTATTCATCTGAGTTTAGAAATACATCCCCAGTGGGTGGAACTGCGCAGGACTAACAATGTTCTTGAGAGCAAGATAGAAAGAATTTAAAAAGATAAAAGGCCTCCTAGGCCGAAGGCGCTGCGGGCTGCTTGGACAGGTCGGCGGTGGCTGAGGCACCGGCTGGTGGGGCTTCCGGCTTGCGGGTCTCGGCCTGGTCGGCGGCGGCGGCTGACGTGGTCTCCCGTGGCTCGCTGGCTGAAGCCGGATCAAGCTGAGTTCGGCTGGTCGCTCCGCCATCTTGTGCGACGTCATCGCCTTCCTCGTCCTCGCTCTCCTCCGTGGCTTTGTCGCTGGAGGCGATCTCCTCCATCGGGTCTTCTCCCTCGTCCAGGTTCATCCCGAACCAGGATGGCGGCACCTCAGTGTCATGTTCTGCCCGCTCCGGGACGAAGACGCCAACGTCGGCATAATCGGCAAGGGCTGCCGCGTGTTTGGCGATTGCCTCGCGCGCCGCCTCCAGCTCCGGCCCCGCCTCCTGGCGAAACGTGGCCAGCTGGTCCAAGTTCACACCTGGGTACCATGCCTTCACTAATTCCAGCGTCACCTTGGCGCCTGCCCGTGCCACGGCACCCTTCCAGGCATCGAGCCGCTCGGCCGCCACCTCCAACCAGTCGGCCGTCCGTCTGGGAGTCCGGGGCACCTGCACACTAGGCCAGAGCCCTTCCAAGACCTGAGACCCGACGCGCTAAAGTCGGCGTAGCAGCCGGCGGACCGGCACAAGGCGTAGCTGGACAGCCCGGAACTGCTCACCCGGAGTCCGGGGCCGGTCTGGCGCAATCTCCTCGCTCACCTGCCTCCGCTGCTTGCCCCGTGCCTCGATCGCCTGGCCAATGGTGCTGGCGTGGTCTGGGAAGTACTCTGCGTAAAAAGAAAACAAAGAAATATGAGGCCGGCTTCCAGCAACAACCGGCGCCTCCAAGTAACAAAGAAAGAAGACTCACCTTCGAGCATGCCCTCGATCACCTCATAGCCATCCGATAGGCACTTCTCCCTCTCGGCCCAGCCCGAGCGCTGAGTCTCGAACTCGGCCTTGAGGAGCTCCTCCCCGTCCTTCAGCTGTCGGACCTGGTCCGCTAGCTTCTTCTCGAGCCGGTTGCGCTCCACGGCCGCCTGGCTGCGCTCCAGCTCCTTGGCCTGAAGCTGGCTCTCAAGCTCGCATACGCGCGTCCGCAAATGGGCGGCGGCCTCTGCGAAAACAAGGAAGAATCCTCAGCATCGACAAAGACAAGAAGTCGCCGGAAGATCTGGCCCGACTGCTCAGCAGTCGGCCCGAATCTCGAGGGCTACACCTAGTGGGTGCGCTTACGCGCCCCCACTAAAAGACGGCCTACGTACCATGGCTCTTGTTCAACTCAGTAGTCCGGTTGGCGAGCTGCTGGTTATGGGAGTTGAAGGCGGCCGCACGCAGGTTATGGTAGTCCTGCAGCAAGAACAACACATCAGCATTCAGAAGCACGCCTTGAAGTTCCAACCCGCCTGCTGAGCAGCCGGCTTGGAACTCGGGGGCTACACCCAGTGGGTGCGCTGGCGCGCCCCCACTAAAGATTGCAAAAATAAAAAGCAAGACCAAGAGCATACCCGGACAGACGTCTGCATCGCCACCATCTCGCTCCTCGCCTTTAGGAGGGTGGCGTTGTGGGCGGAGAACTTGTCCAGGACGTCCTGCACCGCGAGGTTCAGGGCAGCAGGGCCGGCTCCTGGCGTCCAACCAGGCAGAGCAGAGCTTGAGGCTTCGGTGTCGGCTCCCGGCGAGCTCATGGCCCCGCCCTCTGCCGGCCTTGGCGCGGAAGCCGCCCGTGATGGGCGCAGGCGTACGGAAGCGCGTGTCATCATAGCACGGCTCATCACCAGCTCGGTGCTGGCTGGCGGCACCTCCGGCCCTTCGAGATGGCCACCACCTCGCTCGCCAGCATCCGGCGCGCGCGGAGCCACCTCCACCTCAGGGACGACGGGGTCGGTCCCCTCCCACTCTGGGGCGTTCTGGTCAGCTCCGGTTTCTCCAATCGGTGCCCGATCCTCCATAACCGGCGGCTCTGACTGCTCCAGGTCGGTGGCCTCTAGAGCCACGCTACAGGCCAGGTCCTCCGCGGCCTTAGCGTCGGCCTCCGCCTGCACCTTGGTCGCCGCATCTGCCTGCACCTTGGCCGCTGCCTCGGCCTCCTCCTGCGCCGTAGTTGCCACCTCCACTACAAAAAAATACACTTCCGTGATGAAACGTGTTTGTCACAGTAGGTCATGTTTTCTGTCATGCATGTGCATCTATGACGATTTTATGACAGAATCAAGATAGTCATACCTGTGCTGTCGTAGAAGTGTTCCATGACATTACCAAAATTATCATCACGGAAGTGTCCACTTCCATGAAGATAAATTGCGCGTCACAGAAGTGCTTTCGTCAAGGGTGACCGACACGTGGCATCCACCGTAACGGGTCGCCGTTAAGCTATCGGGTTCCGGTTTGGATCTGATAACCCGTTAACAGCCCGGACCAATGGGGATTTTCCACGTGTAAAATTCTCAATGGCCAGAGGAACCATGTGTCAGCTCACCGTTGGGATAGATGTCATCCACTCATTGGACCGAAGGCGCCTATGATTTGTCGACACGTGGCATGGCCCAACAGAGGCCCATTCCAGTGAAAAGGCCGGCCCATTTGACTTGGTCAAAAGGTAGCGGGTCGGCCCATGGAAAGCCTGTTAACGGCCTGTTCGCATATAGCCCATTTACAACCCGCTAACTCACGGCCCCTCACGGCCTACCGGAATTTGGCCAGTAGCGTCATCTGGGCCGTCCAATATGATTCCAGCCCGTTGTAACTTCCAGCCCATGTATGGCCCATGACGTCTTTCAGCCCATAGGAGGCCCTTTGTAACTCTAGGCCCATTAAAGGCCCGAGATGAAACTGGCCCATAATGAACAATGTATCACTTTATACCCATTAACGGCCAATTATTCCGTCGGCCGTTTCCAGCCCGTGTTAACTTTCGGCCTTCTAAGGGCCCATTTATTCTTGGGCTCATTTCTAGAATTCGGTTAGTTACGGTCCGTTACTAGCCTATTCCATTTGTGGGCCAAATTTAGCCCGTGGTTACAGTCGGCCCGTTTGTGGCCCGTTAACCTGTTGGGCTGTTTTCATAGCATTATCAAATACGGCCTATTAACGGCCCATTATGGTCCATGAATAGTATGACCCATGTTTGGCGAAATGATTATACGCTCCATAGAAGGCCCATGGATCCTACGGCCCGTAGAAGGCCAATGGATCCTACGCCCCGTAGAAGGCCCATGGATCATACGGCCCGTAGAAGGCCCATGGATCCTACGGCCCGTAGAAGGCCCATGGATCCTATGGCCCATAGGAGGTGCATGGTTACAACAGTCCATGTGTTGCCATGGTTATTGTGGCCTAGCTACCAAAAATAGGTTATTGTGGCCACTAGAAAAACACGGAAAAAGAACTGCAGTGACTACAAGCAAACAACTAAACAAGACAATAAGGAAATAAATAAGCAAGCAACTAATGCTAGGCTATTATGGCTATTACACATATTACATCCACTAGGCATCAAAGTTCGCCACCAGTGCAAATATAGGGAACAAAGCAGCATATTACATACACTGGCCGTCTAAATTGGCCACCAGTGCAAATAAACGCGGCGTCAAAACAAGTCCATAACTGAAACAATTTCAGAAGAGCTCAAGAAACGTTATCCTGGGTATCCACCATGCTGGCAATAAGCTTAGCAAGCTTATTAGCTTTGTCCTGTTTGGCGCTAAAATCCTCCAACACTTGCTATTGCACCAGAAAGTATGCATTTGAATGCTCCAGCGACTTCCGCAGTCCTTCCGCTTCTTATCGCAGCACAACTGGTCGATGTCTTTCAGCTTGTAGTTGAGACTCAAGAAACCGAACTGATTCAGATAGTGAGTTTGAATAGCTTGTGCCAGCGGTAGTGGCCAATAACTCGAACACTAAACCAAGACATGACTTTGGGGTTGTCTCACTGTCTTCAAGATAGTTTTCCTTAGCTGTTTTATCAGCTTTGTTGGAGACCAACAAGGATGTCTCACTATCCTGAACCTTATCTGCATTACTCCCTTTACCATTGCTTAATAAGGCACTCTTCCCCAATATTCTGTCAGCATTCTAAAAGAAGAAACAAGCAGACACATAACAGGTTTAGCATGTACTAGTATATGAAACTCATTTCGGTGAACCAGTTCATTAGTAAGGTGGACAAGATTAAACTACCAAGTCTTCTATTGCCAAGTAGTACATTATAAAAGCATCAAACAAACATATATCTATGTCCTATGGTCACTGCATTGTCTTGCCAAATCAAAATAGAGACACGGTACAAATCATATCAGTTCAAGACAAAGCAGCACTGAAAGAATACAAAGCGTGGGAAACTACACGGCACAACAAGATTTCAGATGGGTACCACGGGTCTACATGTACAACAACACTATTGGCTCTGTTGTGATGCTAGTAATGTGCATGATATGAGAACTCAACTGTATACACAATTGAAATTGAAATCAATAGAGCTATTTATAAGAGCAAACCTGTTAAAGAAAAATGCGTAAACATACCTGTTGCGCCATTGGAGTTTTGATTGGATCCTTCAATTTAAAAATAAATTTGTATGAGTAAATACAGTGATACAAGAGCAAAGCAGTATGCACGATAGCTATTGGGGATATAACTATTGGGTATGACCCACCCAGGAGGGGCCGAGTCATACCACTGACAACTTAAGATGAAGATGGCGGGTTATGAAGCAAGCCTATTGAAGGCCCAAGACCCAGAGGCGACTTGAGGCCCAAGAGGATGAACTGCCATATGTTTAACTTGTATTGTAAGGCAAGCTTAGTTAGTCACCGAGCCGGACACATTGTGTATGAGCTGGCCGGGACTCTGTAAGCCATCGGGCATCAACCTGTGTATATAAAGGGGTGACCCGGCGGCGGGTGAGGACAAGTAACAACCAATCGAGAGCTAGGTCAAGCGTATTCGCTCCCTGGCAATCGAAACCCAAGCAATACAACCTAAAGCAGGAGTAGGCTTTTACCTCATTGAGAGGGGCCGAACCTGGGTAAACTCTCTGTGTCCTTTGTCCCGTTTAACCCCTTCAAGCTAACCTAGCTGCGATGGCTCCACACCTAAGTCCTTTTGCTAGGGCATCTACCGTGTTAAATCCACTACAGTTGGCACCCATCGTGGGGCTAGCGCACGGTGGTTTCGAGTTCTTGAAGGGCAGCTTCATAGGGATCAAGGCATACGCCGTGGGCCGGATGACCAAGAGTCGTCGCGGCAAGCTCTACATCGACGACACTGGCTGGGGCCCCGAGGCCGGCTCAATTGAGTACGGGTACCGGGTCCCCTTCGGCGGAATCCACGTCTTCATCGGCAAGATCGGTGAGTCAGGGCCTGAGCCGGACACCTGCACCGACATCGTCGAGACAGCTCAGCGGGCACGACCCGCCAAGGTTCAAGCCACCGCGAAGCGCGCCTTTTTTGGTTTCATCCATGGGGCGGGTCTTGAGGAAGGATCTGTGTCCAGGGGAGAGACGGTAATCTACTCTGACGGTGAGTCGTCCACTGGTGAAACCAATTCAATGTACCAACTGCAGGATGGCAGGCTTGGGGGCTGTTCCGATGGTGATAGTATTCCGAACCCCTATGAGCCGCCGAACAGGGTTGCAATCTTCATGGCCGGCACACAACCGGTGCTCGGTTCAACGACCGCCGCGGCTATGACTTCTAGCTCAACGGCTGCAGCGACGGCTGGTGCTAGCGGCTCGGAGCACCCGTCGGCTCAGGTTCTAACCGAACTATTGGATGCTTTGGCTGCTCTAATGGGGGCAGAGGTAACCCCGGAGACTCAAGAGCAGCATAAGGTGGATGTCGCGAAGTTACGAGATGAGATAGCTCAAGCCAGGGAAGAACTCGCGGCTGAGAACGCTAGGATGGCCACGGAACGAGTTGCTTTGGACGCTCAGGCACAACAGATTCAGGCAGAGTCTTTCTGGCTTACCTTGGATCAAAACGCTTCAAACGCCATCATGAGGAGGAGGCATCAGACCCGTCTACCCATAGAATTTGAGGCTAGGAATCTTTTCAACACACTTGGGGCAGGGACCAGTGACCCGCCCGCGGTGAACCGGGCTATTGAGACACCCGCGACCGGAGCGCCGGTTCAGCCATGAGCTGTGGACCCGCCTCATTTAAATTTGACTCCGCCTCAGCATGTTCCGACACCGCCGGGTCATTATTCCAACCCTCTGGATAATATGATTGCTACGGTGACACGATTGGCGGCTCTCCCCGTTGAAGGTGAGTCTCCAGCCGCGATGGAGATACGGAGGGCCGGAGAGCTTCTTCAGACATCGGTGCCTCAATAGGCGGCTTATTCATACAGCCGTGAATGGATTCATTCAACCCCTCGTCCAAGCCGGAGTTATAGCAGGCATATTGAATCGCCAGCAGTTTCGAGCAGTGAGCGTCACCATAACCAGCCCCGTAGGCATGACCCGCCGCGTACTGGTAACGATGTCCATGCCTTGGTGGATCAGGGAGGGCGAGCCGGGAGGCGGAGCTGGCGGCTCAGTTGACGGCTCAACAACAGTGTCCGGTTTACCCATCGGCGTCCGTGGAGGCAGGAGTGACCTCTAGAACCCTGGGTGTGCCATGTTTAGTGCCGGCTCTACGTAACGAGCACTTGCCTAAGGATTTCAAGGGCCCCCGCAAGGTGCCTAATTACACTACGGATCAGCCCCCAGAGGCCTGGATTGAGAGTTATGAGATGGCCATGGAGATGTTGGATGTTAGTGACGCTGCATGTGCTAAATATTTCACCATGATGTTGGATGGGCCGGCCCGTACTTGGTTGAAGGGGCTGCCCCCTAATTCCGTTTGGTCATGGGCGGAGTTGAAGACGCGCTTTTATTCAAAACTTCAAAGACACATGCAAGCAGCCTATGTCAATTCTTGATCTAGATTCTTGTGTCCAGGGCGAGGGCGAGTCAACGACCAATTAGGTGCAACGGATCTCGGCCGTCATCCACTCATCGGACAGTATCAATGCCGGTTCAGCTGTCCTGATGTTAGAAAAGAATTGCCGGTTCCTTCCCTTTAAACAGAAGTTGGGACGGCTTAAGCGCCACTGTAATGATATGGGAGAGCTCATGGCGGCTATCGTTAAATATGCCGACTTTGATAGCACCAACACTAGTAGAAAAAGGGCCTAATGTTCAGCTCATTAGTCCCGGTTTGTAAATGAACCGGCAATAATGGTACCATTAGTCCCGGTTCGAATGGCTATGCATTAATCCCGGTTCATTTGTGACCTATAGTCCCGGTTTGTGTCACAAACCGGGACTAAAGGGGTGGTGGCAGGCTGGCGTCAGGCCGGGGCCCCACGAGCCCCTTTAGTCCCGGTTTGTGACACAAACCGGGACTATAGGTCTACCCTTTAGTGCCGGTTCGTGTCACAAACCAGGACTAAAGGGGTCTAACCTTTAGTCCCGGTTGGAGACACAAACCGGGACTAAAGGGCAATTTTCAAACTCTACCCCCCCGGTATCGCCTTTTCAGTTTTGAAAAAAACCAAAAGAAAATGATAAAAACTTAAAAAATTAAAATTCTTCGAGATGTAGTTATGTTACTACATCTACTAGTTAGGTAAATTTAAAAACATAAATTTCGACATGTTTTGCAAAAAAGTGTTATGAAAAAGTAAAACGACTATATCTTTTGCATACGATGTCGAAAAAAATGTATAATATATCAAAATGTTCAGTACGAAAATCCGCATCCGATTTTGATGGCCATAGGCCATTTTGCAAATTTTTTGAATCCTCAAATTCTAAAAGGAAAAAAAGTTATGCTCAAATTTCAGTTTTTTTGAATTTTGGTTAAATCTGGTCAAACTGTGGTCAAACTACTTATTCAAGAAATATTAGTGTTACTAAATAATTATTCAAGAATATTAGCGTTACTAAATAATTATTTCATTTTTTTGAATTTTGGTCAAATCTGGTCAAACTATGGTCAAACTACTTATTCAAGAAATATTACTGTTACTTAATAATTATTGTTTTTTAGAATAATAGTTTCAAACTCAAACGGTGAAACGTGTGACTTCATGCTCAAGCTAAACTCCTGAGGGTTAATAGGATTGATAGCTTAGTATTGTCAGGAAAACAACAAGTGCAGACTTGGAAACTAGGGGGAATAGAACTCGGAAGTTAAGTGTGCTCAGGCTGGAGTAGTGAGAGGATGGGTGACCGGCCGAGAAGTTAGATGATTTGGAATGAGTGCTTCACACTTGAGCAGTGATGAGGGGTGATTAGAGATTAAATCGTCAAATAATTCAGAAATTTGAAAATCAAAAAAAAAATTCAATTTTTTTTCAAAAAAATTCATAAAAAAATTCAAATTAAAACCTTTAGTCCCGGTTGGTGTTACCAACCAGGACTAAAGGTCCCTCAGACCCCGGCGCGGGCTCGTGCCATGTGGTGGCCCTTTAGTGCCGGATTGTGTTGAACTGGGACTAAAGGGGGGGGCCTTTAGTCCCCACCCTTTAGTGCCGGTTCCACAACCGGCACTAAAGGGCCTTACGAACCAGGACTATAGCCCCTTTTTGCACTAGTGCAAAGACCTCGAGTCTGATGAGGAGAAGGCTAGTAAGGGGAAGAAGAGTGGCAGTACAAAGGGGCATCAGCATAACACGGCGGGTCAAAGTGGTAATGGTAAGCGCAAAGCCGACGGCGGTTTACACTTTGTGGCTAACACCAATACGCAGAATAATAGTTAGCGTCGTAAGGGAAAGCCACCCAGGCTCGAAGGGCCAAATTTCAACCTCGTGGCGATGATGAACCAGCCCTGCCCAAAGCACGGTACGCAAGAGAAGCCGGCCAATCATCTATGGAAGGATTGCTTCATCATGAGGGAGTATAGAAATTCCAATTTTTTCCAGAATAATCATGGCCCGAATGGTGGCTCAGGATCCGGCTCGCACGGACCTAGCTTTGGGGGTGGCGGCTCAAGTTCCGGTTTTCAGGGCCAAGGCAATCAAGGTGGTTTTAATCAACAGTCTGGTCAAGGGAGTCAGCAGCAGCAGTCGGGTTATTAGAGCAATCCGAAGTAGCTGAATAGTGGTCAATATCATGTGTTTACCACGAGCTTGTGTAAAAGAGATCAGAAGATCCATAAGCGGGCGGTGAATGCGGTTGAGCCGGCAGTCCCTCGATACTTGCGATGGTCCGAACATGCTATTGTATGGAGCCGTGAGGATCACCCACCCCGGGTTGACAATCCGAGTCAACTGGCTTTGGTGGTTGCCCCTTAGGTTGGAGGGTACAAGTTTGCTAAAGTGCTCATGGATGGAGGCAGCAGCATCAATATCCTTTACTACGACACTTTCCGTCGTATGAATTTGACTGACAAAGATCTTAAGCCGTCTTCTACTATTTTTCATGGCGTGGTGCCTGGTAAGTCGGCGTACCCAGTGGGTAAGATAGCTTTGGAAGTGGCTTTTGGGGATGATCATGATTTTAGAGCCGAGACACTGACTTTTGAAGTGGTCAAGATCAAGAGCCCTTACCACACTCTGTTCGGACGGCCGGCTTATGCTAAATTCATGGCACGTCCTTGTTATGTTTATCTGCAGCTTAAGATGCCGGGTCATAAGGGTACCATCACTGTACATGGCAACAGGAAGATAGCTTTGGAGTGTGAAGAGGGCGATGCTGCTTATGCTGAGACTGCCTGTGCAACAAAGGAGTTGAAGTTCTACAAAGATAATGTTGACCCGGCGGATATGACACCTTTGAAGAAGCCAACCACAGAGCATGACCCGCTGTTGAAGTTTAAGTCGGCAGATGACACTAAGCTGGTTGACTTTGTTCCTGGCGACTCATCCAAGCAGTTCAGTATCAGCGCTAATATGGATCCGAAATAGGAAAGAGCGCTCATCGAGTTCATCCGTGAGAACCGGGACATCTTTGCATGGAAGCCTTCAGACATGCCAGGTGTACCGAGGGAACTCGCTGAGCACACTCTCAATATTGATCCAAAGTTTAAACCGGTCAAGCAATTCCTTCGTCGTTTTAATGAAGAGAGGCGTAAGGCCATTGGTGAAGAAGTGGCTCGGCTCTTGGCGGCTGGGTTCATCATCGAAGTTTTTCATCCTGAATGGTTGGCTAACCCGGTTCTGGTACTTAAGAAAAATGGCACTTGGCGCATGTGTGTAGATTACACAGACCTTAATAAGGCATGTCCGGCTGATCCTTTTGCTCTCCCTCGTATTGATCAGATCATTGATGCTACGGCGGGTTGTGAGCGCTTGAGCTTTTTGGATGCTTATTCTGGGTATCATCAGATCAAGATGGTAGTTAAGGACCAGGAGAAGACAACTTTCATCACTCCTTTTGGAGCCTTCTGCTATGTGTCTATGCCTTTTGGGCTCAAGAGTGCCCAGGCGACTTATCAGCGGTGTGTTCAAAATTGCCTTCATTACCAGATTGGACGCAATGTTCATGCTTATGTGGATGATATTGTTGTGAAATCCAGGAAGAAGGAGACCTTGATAGATGATTTGAAAGAGACCTTTGCCAATCTCTGGGTCTAGAAGATGATGCTTAACCCAGCTCAGTGTGTCTTTGGTGTGCCGGCGGGCAAGCTCTTGGGTTGTTTGGTTTCCGAAAGAGGCATTGAAGCTAACCCGGAGAAAATCAAGGCTATCACTTCCTTGGCTAAGCCGGCCTGTATTAATGATGTTCAGCGTCTGGCGGGTCGTATTGCGGCCTTAAGCCGGTTTATAAGCCGGTTGGGTGAAAAAGCTATCCCTCTGTATCAGATGATGAAGAAAACAGACCACTTTGTCTGGTGTGATGCTACTGATCAGGTGTTTGAGGCATTGAAAAAGCAATTGGCTGAGCCGCCAATCCTTGCAGCTCCTATTCATAAGGAGCCCTTACTGTTATATGTGGCTGCTAATAGCTGAGCCGTCAGTGTGGTGATTGTTGTGGAACGGAAGGAAGCTGGCAAGGAATATCCAGTTCAGCGGCCGGTTTATTATATCAGTGAGGTACTCATTGAATCCAAGCAGAGGTATCCACATTGGCAGAAGCTGGTGTATGGGGTGTTCAAGGCTAGTCGCAAGCTGAAGCAGTATTTCTTTGGTCATCCCATTACTATGGTCAGTTTTGCTCCTTTAGGGGATATTATTGAAAACAGAGAAGCCACAGGTCGGGTAGCCAAGTGGGCCATTGAGCTTGGACCCCATGGTTTAAAGTATATGCCTCGGACAACCATCAAGTCTCAAGCACTTGTGGATTTCATCAATGACTGGACATAGCTGCAGATGCCTGAGGAGAAGCCGGATAGCACATATTGGACTATTCACTTTGATGGATCCAGGCAGTTGGAAGGCTTGGGGGCTGGAGTCATTTTGACTTCCCCACGAGGTGATAAATTTTGTTATGTCTTTAGATTGATGTTCCCTTGTACTAACAATGCAGCTGAGTATGAAGCCTTGCCCCATGGTCTTCGGATGGCTAAAGAGATGAATCTAAGCTGGGTGAGGTGCTTTGGTGACTCAGATCTGGTGGCTCAGCAAGTTTCAGGAACTTGGGATTCCAAAGATCCCCTCATGGCGGCTTATCGCCGAGAGGTTGATGCTATTGCTGGTCATTTCAAAGGTTATCAAGTGGAACATATTGATCGCAGGAAAAATGAGGCGGCTGATGCTTTAAACCGGCTAGGATCCCAGCGTAAGCCGGTACCACCTAATGTTTTCCTTGATATTTTGCATAATCCTTCAGTTAAACTGCCTACGGAGGAAGATCTTGTTATTCCTGACCCGGAGGCACAACTGGTGGCGACTCTTCATGCTATTCCGGATTGGACAATTCCATATTTGGCTTATATGACCCTGGGTGAGTTACCTGAAGATGAAGTTTTGGCCAGGCAGATAACCCGGCGGTCTAAGTCAATGACTATTGTCAATGGAGAGTTGCACCGATGTAGTGTCACAGGGACGTTTCAATATTGTGTTTCTCCTGAGGAAGGTCATGAGATTCTATGAGAGATTCATGAAGGAGATTGTGGCCATCATGCCGGCTCTAAGTCTCTTGTGGCTAAGGCTTTTCGTCATGGGTTTTATTGGCTGACGGCTCATGCTGATGCAGAGGATTTGGTCAGTAAATGTGATGGTTGTCAAAAAATTTCAAGACGAGCTCATGTGCCGGCTCAAGAATTGAGGATGATTCCAATTACTTGGCCATTTGCGGTCTGGGGGCTGGATATGGTTGGGCCTTTTAAAAGATCCAAAGAAAAAAAGACTCACCTCTTGGTGGCGGTTGACAAGTTTACAAAGTGGGTCGAGGTAGAGCCGGTCAGTAAGTGTGACGCAGCAACGGCGGTTCAATTCATCAAAAAGGTGATTTTTTTGTTTTGGCTACCCTCACAGCATCATCACTGATAATGGCACTAATTTATATAAAGGTGATATGAAAGAATTTTGTCAATGTGAACATATTCGTCTTGATGTGTCATCTGTGGCTCACCCCCAGTCCAATGGCCAAGCTGAAAGAGCCAATCAAGAAATCTTGAGAGGCATAAAACCCCGGCTTATGGTCCCTTTGCAGAGGACGCCGGGTTGTTGGGTGGAGGAGTTGCCCTCAGTGCTATGGAGTATCAATACTACCCCCAACAGATCTACGGGTTACACGCCTTTCTTCATGGTTTGTGGAGCAGAGGCGGTTCTCCCTAGTGACATCCGTCACGACTCGCCCCGTGTGGCTGCTTATGTTGAAGCTGATAATGAACAAGCACGTCAAGATGCTCTTGACCTGTTGGATGAGGAACATGACCTTGCAGCTGCTTGTTCGTCGATTTACCAGCAAGATCTGCATCATTATTATAGCCGCCGGGTTAAAACTAGGACCTTTCAAGAAGGAGATTTGGTGCTCCGGCTCATCCAGGATCAAACTGATATGCACAAGTTATCCCCACCTTGGGAAGGGCCCTTTGTGGTCAGCAAAAATCTGAACAATGGGTCATACTACCTTATCGATGTTTGAGACCACAAGGACTCACGCACGTCGGAGGAGGAGACCCGCCGGCCGTGGAATATTGCTCATCTTCGGCCTTATTACACCTGAGCCACCGGCTCTGGTGATGTACGTACTTCTACCAATGTATCACTACTGGAATCCACTTCTTTGCCGTCTGCCACTTCTTTGCCGTCAGCTAGCGGACGGCAAAGAAAGGCTTTGCCATCAACCACCAGAAAACTGACGGCAAAGAGGCAGCGGACAGCAACGGATGGCTTTGCCATCAGCATATCTTTGCCGTCCGCTAGTGGACGGCAAAGAGGGTGGGTGGAGGGCGTACGAGGGTGACCTAACGGCCATCTTCTTTGCCGTATGCTGGCTAACGGCAAAACATCTTTGCCGTCCGTCAGCAGACGGCAAAGAAGATGGCCGTTAGTTCATCCGTTTCCCCCCGGCCCCACCCCACTAGGTACGCTCTTTGCCGTCTGCTGGTAGACGGCAAAGAGCTGTGACCTAGCAGATAAGGGGCCGCGCCCGTGCCCGATCTGTCCATTCCCTCTCTCTCCCTACCCGAGCCGCCCCGACCCCTCACCCCTGCCGCCGCCCGGCCGCGCCGCCGCCCGCCCCGCCCAGCCGAGCCGCCGCCGCCGGCCGCGCCGCCCCGCCCGCCCGGCCGCGCCTGAGCCGCCACCGCCCCACGCCACCCACGTCGTTGGCCGCCCCGCCCCGCCCGTCCCGAGACGTCGCCGCCCAGACGAGCCGCCGCCGCTGGCCGCTACGCCCCGCCCGTCCCGCCCGCCCGGCCGCGCCGCCCCCGTCCCGAGTCGCCGGCCGCCCCGCCCCGCACCGCCCCCGTCCCGAGCCGCCGCCGCCCGGCCGCACCGCACCACCCGGCCGCACCGCCCGGCCCTGCCCCGCCGCCGCCCCGCCCCTCATCGTGGTGAGTTTTTTTTCTGTTTTTTTAGATTTAGTTTATATTTGTTTAGTTTAGGTTAGTTTAGTTTATTTAGTTTAGTTTAGGTTAGTTTAGGTTACATTTAGTTTATAGTTTTGTTTAGGTTTTTTTCCTGTTTTTAAGAATAATCAAGAAAGATGAAAAAAAAGAAAAAGAAGAAGAGGAAGAAGAAGAAGAAAAAAGAACAATAAGTAGTAGAAGAAGAAGATGATGAAAAAAAGAAGTAGAAGTTGAAGATGAAAAAAAGAAGTAGGAAAAGAGGGCGCCCGGGGACGAGCGGGTTAGGGGGTTCCTCGGTGTCGATGGAACCCTAAATAGCAAGTATCGTCGGTGCGAGGTACATGTGGCCGTCGGTGTCGAATACTACATCCACGTCCCACAAGTGACGCCGACGTCCGGCGTCCCAAAGCAACTGTTCTCGGAGTCGATGGCGGCGAACACCATTGCGAATTTGTCTGGCAGCCTCTGCGATGACGATTAAAAGGCAAGTGTTGAAACTTGAAACACCCAACCTGACTCAAGTCGGTTTGGTTGTTTGAAATTTCAAAACTTGGCTTTAATCCTCATCGCAGAGGCTGCCAGACAAATTCGCCAAGGTGTTCGACCGTCATCAGCCACCAGAACTATTGCTGCGGGACGCCGGGCGCCGGCTTCACTTGTGGGATGTGGATCCAGTGTTCAACGCCGACCGCCTCATGTAACTTGCACCGATGGTAGTTGCTATTTTGTTTACCTGGGGACGAGCGGGTTAGGGGGTCGTTGTCGATGGAACCCTAAAAAGCAAGTATCGTCGGTGCGAGATACATGTGGCCGTCGGTGTCGAACACTACATCCACGTCCCACAAGTGACGTCGGCGTCCGGCGTCCCACAGCAACAGTTCTCGGCGTCGATGGCGGTCAAACACCATTGCGAATTCGCCAAGGTGCTCGACCGTCATCGGCCACCAGAACTATTGTTGCGGGACGCCGGGCGCCGGCTTCACTTGTGGGATGTGGATCTAGTGTTCAACGCCGAGCGCCACATGTATCTCGCACCGATGACACTTGCTATTTAGGGTTCCATCGACGCCAAGGAACCCCCTAACACTTGCTATAGGTGTCTTCAATCATCAGTATGCGTGACCACTATGCGTCTCCCGTTCGAAAGGGTTACATCTATAAATATGCATGCATTTGCATATTTATAATCGTGATTCTTTTGAATTGTCCAACGTTATCCATGGACAGCCCGAGTATGTGTAGATTGGGTTCATTTTCCCATATGCTCAGCTCCGGATCCGATGCAGAATTTCGTCAGTGCCTCCCTGTTGTTCTCCGGGTACACATTCTCTCTGCTTATTGCCGAGACGTGTATCAGGAGAACAGCGGGGAGGTGCTGCCGAAATTTTGCGTCGGATCCGGAGCAAAGCATGGGAAAACAAACCCGATCTACACATACTCGGGTGGGATTAGGACCTATCTTTACCTATTAGCGTGTAGGTTGCATGGACGTAATAAAACTGACAAACTCCATTAACTGATGGATATGGTTTGCTTAATTATGTATATATTTCTTGTGTGTCCAGTAGGAACTCAATATGAGTGATTGTGCATGGATGTACACCGGTTACACTAGTCAGAAAGTTTGGACCGAGGAATGGTTACCAAAAACCAAGGGGTTTGTTAGAGCCGCATTTGCAAATGGCCAGGAATTTAGCTGGTGCCCCTGTGCCCGTTGCGACAACTATAAAAAGAGGGACGGGCTTGAAATGAGTAAAGACCTGCAGAAGTTTGGTTTTACGCCTGGTTTCACGGTCTGGACATTACATGGTGAGTCTGCCCAACGTGCCAGAGCCGAGGTTCGTCGTCGCACCGACGAGCATGGTACCGGGACCGCAGACATGGTGCAAGACTTTGACGATGCTCGGGACTCGGACGAGGAGATGGAGGAATCTGCAAAGGCCTTCACTGAAATGTTGGAGTCCTCAAAATGTCCTCTCCACGAGCACATTGAGCTTTGTCAGCTGGATGCCATCTCACAAATAATGGCTTTGAAGGCTCAATTCAACTTGGGCAGAGAATGCTACGACGCGATGATGACAGTATTCGGACGATTTCTACCCAAAGGCCATGTGCTACCTCCAAACCTGTACCAGTCAGACAAAATCCTCCGTGCTCTTAAGATGCCCTATGAGAAGATACATGCCTGTGAGAAAGGATGTGTCTTATTTAGGCTTCAGTATGAGGACTTGAACTATTGTCCCATTTGCAATTCTTCCAGGTATGTTGTGGTAGACAACGATATGGGTGAGAAGACGCAGACCAAAATACCCGTTAATGTTCTTCGGTATATGCCAATCGTACCAAGACTTCAACGTCTTTTCATGGTCGAAGAGACGGCCAGACAGATGACATGGCACAAAATGGGCAAAAGAACCGAACTAGATGCAGATGGGAATGTGATGATGGTGCACACATCGGATGGAGAAGCATGGAAGCGCTTCGATGCATTACATAAGGAAAAAATGATAGATCCAAGGCATCCTCGAGTCACCGTCAGCACAGATGGGTTCAGTGTGTTTGGTCAGATGGCAGCCCCATACAGCTGTTGGCCCGTGTTTGTCATTCCACTCAATCTCCCCCCCGGGCAGATTATGCAACGAAAGAATATTTTCCTGACGTTGATAATTCCAGGGCCCAACTATCCGAGGAAGAATATGAATGTGTACATGCAGCCGCTTAAGGACGAATTGCAAGAAGCTTGGGATAATGGGTTCAAGACATATGACGCCTTTAGCAAATAGAACTTCATAATGCGTGCCTGGTACATGTACTCGACGCATGACTTGCCGGCGTATGCGCTATAGTTGGCTGGTGTGTGCATGGAAGGTTCCCGTGCCCCACATGCAAGGGAGCTCTTGAGTTTTGTTGGCTGACGGCAGGGCGCAAGTATAGTTGCTTCGACTTGCATAGACCGTTTCTACATCCTGGCCATAAGTTCAGGAAAGACAAGAAGAACTTCATCAAAGGTAGAGTTGTCAAACACTCTGCACCACCTGCGTTGACAGGCCAACAGACAATAGATCAGTTAAACGCTCTCGAGCCAGATCTAGAGCGTCCAGGGTATTTCAAGGGGTATAATAAGGAACACGCCTGGACTCACAAGACATGCTTCTGGGATCTGCCTTACTTCAAAGACCTCCTTTGCCCACACAACATCGACGTGATGCACACTGAAAAGAATATCGCCGAAGCCATTTTTGGTACATTGTTTGGCATAGAGGGGAAATCAAAGGATAATCCCAAGGCTAGAGTCGATCAAGAGGAGCTATGTGATAGACCGTTACAAAACATGAAAGAACCGAAAGGAAAGGGGATCAATTGGACGAAGCGAAAGGCATGGTTCAATCTTGGAAGGCCAGCTATGAAGGAAATTATTTTGTGGGTGAAAATGCAGTTGATGTTCCCCGATGGGTATGCAGCAAATCTAAAGAGGGGAGCGAGTCTTCAAAAATTGAAAATATTTGGTCTAAGAAGTCATGATTGGCACATATGGATTGAGCGGATAATGCCGGTGATGTTGCGTGGCTTCATCCCTGAGGATGAATGGCTAGTACTGGCAGAGCTGAGCTATTTCTTCCGTGTTCTTTGTGCGAAAGAACTATCGCCTGGCCTCCTAGAAGAAATGGAACAGTTGGCGCCGGAGTTGATCTGCAATTAAAATAAAATGAGTATTTGAAAGAAAAAATTAAAAGAATTGAAGAAGAGAAGATGACATTGGAGTTGTATGTTGCCGATGCCATCGATGATCACAAGATGAAGATGAATGCAATGCGCTTGAAGATGGATGCAATGCGCCTGAAGCTTAAGAAGATTAGAAAATATGCCATTGATAATGAGGCTTGGTATCATTATGCCGTTGGATCAATTGTTACCTTAGTGGCGATCTTCATCACATTTGTTGTGATGAGGGTAAGTTTTCTCTAGTGTTTTGCTTTACAAATGGATACTTAGCTTATTTTCCTCCTAAATGGCATAATTACCTAAGTTAGATAAAAAAAATAAGCTATACTTAGCTTATTCAGTTCATTTATGACATACTTAGCATACTTAGGTAAAAAATGGAATGATAATCTTTGTTAGCTCCAAAATGATATAGACTTAGCTTATTTTCCTCGAAAATGACATAATAACCTTACTAAGCTCCAAAATGACCTATTTACCTACCTTAGCTCTAAAATGACCTACACTTAGCATTTTTACCTAGCTTAGCAATAAAATGACATTTTTACCTACCTTAGTTAGAAGAAGAAGAAGAAGATAAAGAAGAGGAGAGGAGAAAAAGAATGAGAAGAAAAAAAATCTTCTTCTTCTTCTTCTAACTAGTCTTCTTCTTCTTCTTCTTATTCTAACTTTCATCTTTCCCAATTTGCAGATTTGCTTTACATGAGGAAGCTTGGATTCATGGAGTGTACTATTCTTGTGGTGCTTCCTTGTTGTTTATGAAAACTTGTTTGGATATGTATGTCTATATGGATATGTTGTTGGAAACTTGTTTCTGGTTATGTATATATGGATATGTTGGACTTTGTTGAACTATGTTGTTGGATTGGATGAAATATGTTGTTGGACATGCTGTTGGATATGTTGGATATGTATGCATGTATATCTGTGTTTGAAACCATGTCTAATTAATGGGATTTAAATAAAAACAGGGGATATATAGCCTCTTTGCCGTCCGCTAGCAGACGGCAAAGAGGACACGTGGCAGTCACCTGTGCAAACTGGGAACACTGGCTGCCTATTTGGTCATTTTGCCGTCTGCTGGCGGACGGCAAAGTGACCATCTATGCCGTCTGCCAGCAGACGGCAATGATTCAAACCTCTTTGCCGTCTGCTGGCGGATGGCATATCTGGACACGTGGCAGCTTCCCAGTGCTGCCTAGCTGGGCTCTTTGCCGTCCGCCAACGGACGACAAAGATCTTTGACTCTTTGCCGTCCGCTGGCGGACGGCAAAGAGCGCCGTTAACCCCCTAACGGCTCTCACGCCACCGCACTGCCGTCAGCTTTCTTTGCCGTCTGCTGGCCTTGGATGGCAGACGGTGTAATCCTTTGCCCTCCGTTTCTAAGAAGCGGACGGCAAAGAAGGCCTTTGCTGGCAGGCTTTCATCCAGACAGTTTGCCGTCCGTGATCTATGCCTTTGCCGTCCGGCATGGCGGACGGCAAAGAAGCTGATTCCAGTAGTGTATATATTATGATTAGTATAATAAAGCCGGCATCCCTGATAATTCAGGGCCTCTGTCGTTTCATTTCTGAGAATCTGAGTCTTTATTGTCACTTCATAAGATCACTTGGGGGCTTCCTGCTTATTGAGCATAGCTATGACTACCCTCTTGATCCGGCTTGTACGCCTTGTTTACAAATGACTTGGGGGCTTCCTGCTCATTGAGCATAGCTATGACTACCCTTTGATCTGGCTCATACGCCTGGTTGCAAATAACTTGGGAGTTCTTTTCCTAAAGTTAAAAGGTTACCAAAGAGAACTTGTTACAATGAACAGTTTAAACATAGGTAACCTGCCTTGATGGCTTGTTGAAAAAATCACTTGGGGGCTTCCTGTTTAATGAACATAGCTTTATTTACCCTTTTGATTAGTTTGGATGCCAGGTGTATTCACCAAAAATCCGGGTTATCCTGCCTTTGTATGCCTGCCACTCCGACCAGGTAATCCTGGAATGACTCGCCGAACTTTTGACAGTCAATCTTAAAAAGACCCTGAACTTGTCAAAAGTTAAAACGGTGATTGGTCATGTGAGGCCCGGCTTATAGGTTTGAATAAAGGTATAACTCAGTGGCTGTGCGGCCCTTGAATAGCACTTGATATTGAGGCTTGGCAGCCTATGAAGGACTTGTTTTTTCTGATTTGTATTTGCTTTGAACATTTTTTAGTTTATCTTGTGTACCGTATTGATATATGGTTTAACATTGGTTCAGGCCATGTTGCCTTGATCCGTATGATTCATATTTGAATTTATCCGGAGTTTTGATAACCCGGCCTGGCTTTGGACGATAAGTCGCCAGTGTGTTTTGATTATATGCTTGGAGTGCTGCGCTCTAAGTCTTTGGGCAGTTACCCTTACTGCATATGGCATGGTAAGCCGGCATTATGAACAAATATCACAGGTATGATATTTACTTTGTTATGATTATATGAGGTTTTGATAAACCAGCCCTGGTTATGGACTATGCAGTAACCAGTGGATTTTATATGGGGCATTGTGACCCGCCCTGGGGTAAACCGCTAGGGCATATATTATCTGCTTATGTGCAGGAAATATGATAACTATGGTCTACATAATTTGATGATATTATAAAGCATAAGTGCGAGATCTTCAAAATCAGATCGGCGGTTCAAAAGTGTTATGCAAGTCAATATGCACGATGGCATGGCAGATCATTGTTTTCAACTAGCCTATTACAAGGCATCGGATGGCCCAAAAGAATAAGTGTTTTGGTGCACAAAGTATCCCATGTGGTGGATCATAAGCCGGTCCTTGGATTAATTGTCTTGGTCTTGGTGTGTTGAGGCTTCCAGGTCACCCTGCGTCGGTTCTTCTTCTTCCTCCATCATCTGGAAGTTAGGTGATGACCAATTGATGCCAGTCAAGGCTTGAAATTCAGCTTCATCATTGATAAGCTCAGACGAATCGATTTTAGGAGCAAAAGTATGCTTACGGATTGGAGGGATAAGATCCACAATTTTATAAGCCGGCGTTGGCATTTTCTGATTGTCTGCTGCATAAGCCGCCTGATATCTTGACAGGTTTGTTTCTTCGGCGAGTTTACTCGCCAGCGGATGCATCTCTTTCACACAAGAAGCAAAATCCTTCTTATCAAAGGGAGACCCGTCCTCTTTGAAACTGGGGCAGCTAGTAGCTAGCTCGGCCGGGTCTAATTTTGCCTGCCATGCCTTCGCCCGGCTTAAAGCTTTAATGGCACTGGCTCTCGCGGCCGACCGCCTGATTTCTTCAATTCTTGCGGGCAGGACAGAAAGCTTGCTTAAAACATCACTGAGAAGAGATGGTGCTTGATTGGTTGGTGAGATGGTGGCTATTGTGCGCTGAGCACCGGTATATAATTGCTCCACCAGCGTGTAAACCGCCTTGAGTTTTATCAGCATCTCTTGACCAAGATTGGTACTCCTAGGTCCTGTATAACATAATATGCGGTTAAGAAACCAAGCGGCCTACAAAGTGGAGTGTTGAAATTGATTAAAATATTTAAGTATTACTTACCAAAAATAGCAGAAGTCATCTGTGTGATATGACGTTTTAAGCCAGTAAGTTCTATGGTGACCTCTTGCAAAGAGGCTTCAGCATTTTCGGCTCTCTGTACCAGGGCAGTCTTTTCTTTAGCCCAGGCGGCTTTCTCGGCATTAAACCCGGTTTTTAGCTTTTCTGTTTCATCCAAGGTGAATTTGAACTTGGAGTCAGCTTTCCGGGTCTCAGCTTCTTGCAGTTCAAGTCGGTTTTTTAAATCCACTAATTGAGATTTAAATTGAGCGGAGGCTTCCTGTAAGCAAGAGGTTGAATAATTATCAACAGTTATGACACAGTATAAACACAGGAAAAGTCCCAAGCCCTTTGCAAGCAATAGCACTTGGCACTTGGGGGCTAATGGGTGCAGAAAGTTTCTTTTATGAAGCAGTGACAGACAAATCCGGTTCATCTTTTTTAAAGATAACCCGGCCTGTGAGGGCTATGAGGTGAGATTTTATTCAGAAAATGATTTAACTGATCCGGATCATCTTTTTTCAAGACAAGCCGGCTCATGGTGGCTATGACTTGAGGTTTTTTCTATGATATAATGGTTGAAGTCTTTGCCACAGTCAATACAATCTTTCCTATGACTAAGACTTGGGGGGTGAAGGAATATATCTTAAATAGATGAATCAAAAGTTTGTACCTCATATTTCTGATGCATTTGTTTGGCCATATCAATCTCAAGATCACGGCTAGTGTGCACGTGGCTGAGGTAGCTGGAGAGTACTTCACTGATGCTCAAATGAGAATAATTGGCCATGTCAAACTTGACTTTGCGCTTCTCAATGAACTCTTCCTTGGCAGAGTGTTTTGCCAGGATAGTGGGATTCCCCGATTCTTGGAAGCCAGTGCCGGTGATCAGAACATCTTCAGTATTTGGTTCTGAAGGCTTGATTGGGCTTGGCGGTTTAGCACCCAAAGGGTCAATAATCATATGATCGGTGGAGGCGCCAGGGTTCTCTGGTGGCGGGTCATCAACAAGTTCCTCCGGGTGTTGCACGGAGGCTTCAGATACTGGTGCTTGCTTTTCCGGTTCATGACCTTTTCGGCCTTCGACCGGTTTGTTTATTTTCGCCTTCTTGCTAGGCTTTGCCATTCCACTGCAAGAAAGGATTGAAGAGGTCAGTATATGTATGGAAATGTGAAAATAGCAGAGACAAAATCATTACCCAGGGGCAGTTTTGAAAGCCGGCAGTTGGGTCTGAGATGAGTCGCTAGAGGAAGAATGAGAAGTCCCCTGATAATTCGAGTCGGAAAGATTAAGTGATTGGCGAATAAGACCCGCCTTTGGATAGAAAGAGTCTGAATTTTGAGGCACCTCTTTCCGGCGCTTGTGTGGGGCTAGTGTATTGGGTAACCTGGAGGATAGCTCTCCGCCTCCACTAGTCCGAGTTCTGCGCCGTTTCTCATGCTGTTGTTGCTTCATAATAAATTGGGATCCAAGTAAGCTAAGGGGTGAGAAAACCTTATTTTACGGGTTACTTGTCGAATTTTCTGTCTTGGCAAAGGCTCTGAGTCGGAGGAAATAATAGTTACCTCTTCATCACCCGCCTGGCTGGTTTCCGCGTCGTCCTGATAGCAATCAGTGTCAATAAGATAATTGAAAAAAGAGCCAAGGGAATCAAGGTCTACCTCCGACTCATCATCCTCATCCATGTTTAAAAGTTTTGAGGCAGTTGATTTCTTCTTATTCTTCTTAAGGGCCTTAGTCTAAGCTTTGGCTTTCTTGGCCGCTTTCTCGTCATACTTATTGTTCCAAAAGGCGGATGTAGCCTATATAAGTCACATGAAGGTAAGAGATACGCAGATCATATAAACAGTGAGGCAAAATAAGAGGATTGGAGAACTTACATCAGGTGGCGGGTTAAGTTTGCAAAAGGGGTTCAGCCCCACTTTGCTGCAGCTTTCCAAGCTTTCCTCCGGAAGGGTTTTGGTCATGTCATTGATGGCTTTATCAGACAAACATGCTTGGCAGTGGCGCAACGGATCTTTGACATCACCAGTATATGTGCACATTAAACCAGGCCGGTGGCTCAAAGGTATGATCCTCCAAGCCACCCAGCAACGGACCAGGTCGACACTAGTCAGTCCATTGGCTAGCAACGCTCTAACCTTTGAAAAGGTAGGCATATACTTGGTTCATTCAGCGGTGGTAAGCCGGTCTGGAAGAGGGTGCTATGGGCTGAGCCGGTGGTTACGATAATCCGGTAAGGGATTTTCTTCAGCTGGAGATGTGTCTTGGCAAAAGGAAAAACAACGTCTCTTCGTCGTTGAATCGAGACTCCCCCAAGTTCTAAGTTGGGGCCATCAGTGAACTCATTCTGGCGGTTCAAATAAAAATACTCTCTGAAGAGTTCGACACTGGGTTCTTCTTGAAGATACACTTCGCAGAAGACTTGGAAATTGCAGATATTTGAAACAGAATTGGGTCCGAAGTCTTGAGGATGAAGTTGAAAGAAATGCAGAACATCACGAAGAATGTTGACCCGGGTGGTGAGAAGCCCTGGTTCATGTGATCAGTAAAAACAATAACCTCATTATCCTGTGGCTGAGGTCTGACTTCATCTGGGTTTGGAACACGCCAGTGAATGACATTTTTTGCTGACAAGAAACCGATTTTGACATAGTCCTGAAGCATTTCTTCTGTGACGATAGAAGGGACCCAGTCGCATGACGTAACGGTCTTAGTCATGATTGGGGTGCACGGCCTAAAAGAGATGATTTAGAACATGATTAAACCGGTAAAGTATAGCCGGGTTATATCAACATTGAATTGGTGATTTAAAAAGCAGTTCGGAGTTAAACCGGCAGGCAATTGGTGGATTACAAATTATTATTTAAACTTCCATGAAGGGCTAATGGCTATGGATCTGGAGCAGAGCTAAATTTTACTAAGTACTGGAAAAAACAGGTTTCACAGATTGGTGTTGTAATTTTGGATCTGCAGCAGTTCAGAAAATGAAGTAAATTCTAAACCTAAGGTGGCAGCAGCAGAAAAGTTCGTGTGCTCAGTTGAGATATTCTACGGAGGGGAGGTATTATGATATTAAAAATGAGTGCTAAATTGCTACCGCACAAGTTTGGTACCATATTCAGATCAAAAACTACTCGATCTAGAGGAGAAAACGAAGAATGGCGAAGAACCCCGACGAACAAGTGAAAACCCTAAGTGCAGATCTGTTCTGGGGAGAAGCCGAACTTACTAATGCTGATGGACAGCAGAGATGCACCGTGGAGCTCTGGTCTATTCAGGGTGATGCAGCGGCCGGAGTTGATGCAGTAGACGGAGGCCGACGGTGGCGGAGCTCGGGTGCGCAGGAGCGTTGAGGAAGAAGATGGAGACGAGGGGGCAAGGGTAAAAGTGAAAACAGGAGCCCCCTGTCCCTATTTATAAGGAGGTGGATAAATGGCATGCGCGGGAATCGAGGAGGCTGAAAAAAGAATGGTCATGTGGCTACAAGGATGCCTCGATTTTTGGAGGACCATTAAAAACAAAAGATATGATGAGATGATCTCCGTTTGTGTGAAGTTAATACGAGATGACGTCATGGCGGGTTAACACAAATTTGTGAGCTGACGTCATGGCAGGTTACAGCAAGTTCATAAGGTTGATAATGGAAGGTTCTGCTAAGTCAAGTACTGAAGATTGATGTGAACAAGTTCAAATCAACCTGGGGCCTAATGTTGGGGATATAACTATTGGGTATGACCCGCCCAGGAGGGGCCGAGTCATACCAGCAAGCCTATTGAAGGCCCAAGACCCAGAGGCGACTTGAGGCCCAAGAGGATGAACCGCCATATGTTTAACTTGTATTGTAAGGCAAGCTTAGTTAGTCACCGAGCCGGACACGTTGTGTATGAGCCGGCCGGGACTCTGTAAGCCGCCGGGCATCAACCTGTGTATATAAAGGGGTGATCCGGCGGCGGGTGAGGACAAGTAACAACCAATCGAGAGCTAGGTCAAGCATATTCGCTCCCTGGCAATCGAAACCCAAGCAATACAACCTAAAGCAGGAGTAGGCTTTTACCTCGTTGAGAGGGGCCAAACCTGGGTAAACTCTATGTGTCCTTTGTCCCATTTAACCCCTTCAAGCTAACCTAGCTGCGATGGCTCCACACCTAGCTGTGATGGAATCTTAAATGAGAACAGTTGTTCTTCAGGTTTAAGCACTTGTTCTACATGAACAGAGTACAGTAATACGCAAGCATATAGTACGTAAAAAAAATGAGCTCATAGACCTTACCACATTCTTGGTTTGGGACAAGTACAGAACAAGGCGTTCCCAGTCATCGTCCAGTAAATGTGTCTCAGGAGAACGTAAGGGAATTTGATGAGTTTCTTTGCCAATGAAGTACATTTTCTTTAGGTAATTCCGATACTGCCACCAAGCATTCTTGAAGATAGCAGAGGTATTAGCACATGTTACCTCATCCTGAGTTTCCAAATCGGTCCTTCTCCATAGAGAAAAATGGGAAAATTTGCTGTATTATAACCATCATGGAGGTAGAATGTATGGGACAAAGCAAAGTAATTGCCATGAATAACATTACTTACACATAACTCATGGACAAACACCTGCAACTGGCATTTTCCTTCATCTTCAGTATAGTATTTCCATGATGGGAAGTGATACGTCCATTTTGCATCATGCTTTTATATTAATATTTAATGCATTATTGTCTGTTATTACACATTATATCACAATACTTATGCCTATTCTCTCTTATTTTATAAGGTTTACATGAAGAGGGAGAATGCCGGCAGCTGGAATTCTGGACTGGAAAAGGAGCAAAAATTAGAGATCTATTCTGCACAACTCCAAAAGTCCTGAAACTTCACGGAGCATGTTTTTGGAATATATAAAAAATATTGGGCGAAGAAAGTACCAGAGGGGGCCACCAGCTAGCCACAAGGGTGGAGGGCGCGACCCCCGACCTTGTGGGCCCCCTGGCAGACCTCTGATGCCCATCTTCTGCTATACGGTGTGTTTTGACCTGGAAAAAATCAGAAGGAAGCTTTTAGGATGAAGCACCGCCGTCTCGAGGCGGAACCTGGGCAGAACCAATCTAGGGCTCCGGCAGAGCTATTCTACCGGGGAAACATCCCTCCGGAAGGGGGAAATCGAAGCCATCGTCATCACCAACAATCCTCTCATCGAGAGGGGGTCAATCTCCATCAATATCTTCACCAGCACCATCTCCTCTCAAACCCTAGTTCATCTCTTGTATTCGATCTTGGTCCCAAAACCTCAGATTGGTACCTGTGGGTTGCTAGTAGTGTTGATTACTCCTTGTAGTTGATGCTAGTTGGTTTATCCGGTGGAAGATTATATTTTCAGATCCTTAATGATAATTAATACTCCTCTAATGTTGATCATGAATATGCTTGTGATTAGTTACGTTTGTTCCTGAGGACATGGGAGAAGTCTTGTTATAAGTAATCATGTGAATTTGGTATTCGTTCGATATTTTGATGAGATGTATGTTGTCTCTCCTCTAGTGGTGTTATGTGAACGTCGACTACATGTACCTTCGCCATGATTTGTGCCTAGGGGAAGGCATTGGGAAGTAATAAGTAGACGATGGGTTGCTAGAGTGACAGAAGCTTAAACCCTAGTTTATGCGTTGCTTCGTAAGGGGCTGATTTGGATCCATATGTTTCATGCTATGGTTAGGTTTACCTTAATTCTTCTTTCGTAGTTGCGGATGCTTGCGAGAGGGGTTAATCATAAGTGGGAGGCTTGTCCAAGGAAGGGAAGCACCCAAGCACCGGTCCACCCACATATCAAATTATCAAAGTAACGAACGCGAATCATATGAGCATGATGAAAACTAGCTTGCCAACAATTCCCATGTGTCCTCGGGAGCGCTTTGCTTTATATAAGAGTTCGTCCAGGCTTGTCCTTTGCTACAAAAAGGATTGGGCCACCTTTCTGCACCTTAGTTACTTTATTTACTTGTTACCCGTTGTGATTTATCTTCTCACAAAACTATCTGTTACCAATAATTTCAGTGCTTGCAGAGAATACCTTGCTGAAAACCGCTTATCATTTCCTTCTGCTCCTCGTTGAGTTCAACACTCTTACTTATCGAAAGGACTATGATAGATCCCCTATACTTGTGGGTCATCAAGACCCTTTTCTGGTGCCGTTGCCGGGGAGTGAAGCGCCTTTGGTAAGTGGAATTTGGTAAGGAAACATTTATATAGTGTGCTGAAATTTACTGTCACTTGTTACTATGGAAAATAATCCTTTGAGGGGCTTGTTCGGGGTATCTTCACCTCGACCGGAACCACAATTAGCTACCCCTCAACCTACTGCACCTACTGAAAATATTTATTATGAAATTCCTTCTGGTATGATAGAGAAACTGCTAGCTAATCCTTATGTAGGAGATGGAACATTACATCCTGATATGCACTTAATCTATGTGGATGAAGTTTGTGGATTATTTAAGCTTGCAGGTATGCCTGAGGATGTTGTCAAGAAGAAGGTCTTCCCTTTATCTTTGAAGGGAAAGGCATTGACATGGTATAGGATACTGGATGATATTGGATCATGGAACTACAACCGATTGAAATTGGAATCTCATCAGAAGTTTTATCCTATGCATCTGGTTCATCGTGATTGGAATTATATATATAATTTTTGGCCTCGTGAAGGAGAAAGTATCGCTCAAGCTTGGGGGAGGCTTAAATCAATGTTATATTCATGCCCCAATCATGAGCTCTCAAGAGAAATTATTATTCAAATTTTTTATGCTTGGCTTTCTCATAATGATCGATCCATGCTCGATACTTCTTGTACTGGTTCCTATATGAAGAAGGATATTGAATTCAAATGGAATTTATTGGAAAGAATTAAATGCAACTCTGAAGATTGGGAACTCGATGAAGGTAAATAGTCAGGTATAAACCTTAAGTTTGATTGTGATAAATCTTTTATGGATACCGATGCTTTTCGTGATTTTAGCACTACATATGGACTTGACTCTGAGATAGTAGCTTCTTTCTGTGAATCTTTTGCTACTCATGTTGATCTCCCTAAGGAGAAGTGGTTTAAATATCATCCTCCCATTTAAGTTAAAGTAGTAGAACCTATTAAAGTTGAAGAAGAAACTATAACTTATAATGTTGATCCTATTGTTCCTACTGCTTATATTGAGAAACCACCTTTTCCTGTTAGAATAAAGGATCATGCTAAAGCTTCAACTGTGGTTCGTAAGAGTTATACTAGAACACCTACCCCCTTTGAGCAAATTAAAGTTGAACCTAGTATTGCTATGGTTAAAGATCTCTTGGTTGATAATATTGATGGGCATGTTATTTATTTCTATGATGAAGCTGCTAGAATTGCCAAACCCGATATGAAAGATAAACATAGACCTGTTGTTGGCATGCCTGTTGTTTCTGTTAAAATCGGAGATCATTGTTATCATGGCTTATGTGATGTGGGTGCTAGTGTGAGTGCAATTCCTTATACCTTATATAAAGAAATTATGAATGATATTGCACCTGCTGAGATAGAAGATATTGATGTTACTACTAAGCTTGCTAATAGAGATACTATATCACCAATTGGGATTGTTAGAGATGTTGAAGTCTTGTGTGGGAAAATTAAATACCCTACTGATTTTCTTGTTCTTGGCTCCCCACAAGATAATTGTCCCATCATATTTGGTAGACCTTTCTTGAAGACTGTTAATGGTAAGATAGACTGCGAGAAAGATATTGTTACTGTTGGTTTAGGGGATATGTCTCATGATTTTAATTTCTCTAAATTTCGTAGACAAGCCCATGATAAAGAATTGCCTAGTAAGGATGAAATTATTGGTCTTGCTTCTATTGCCGTTCCTCCTGCTGATCCTTTAGAATAATATTTGCTAGACCATGAAAATGATATGTTTATGAATGAAAGAAGGGAAATAGATGAAGTATTCTTTAATCAAGGGCCTATTTTGAAACACAATTTGCCTGTTGAAATCCTTGGGGATCCTCCTCCACCTAAGGGTGATCCCGTGTTTGAGCTTAAACAATTACCTGATACTCTGAAATATGCTTATCTTGATGAAAATAAGATATATCCTGTTATTATTAGTGCTAACCTTTCACAGCATGAAGAAAATAAATTATTGAAAACTCTGAAGAAGCACCGTGCCGCTATTGGATATACTCTCGATGATCTTAAGGGCATTAGTCCCACTCTATGTCAGCACAAAATTAAATTGGAGAAAGATGCTAAACCAGTTGTTGATCATCAACGACAGTTAAATCCTAAGATGAAAGAAGTGGTAAGAAATGAAATACTAAAGCTTCTGGAGGCAGGTATAATTTATCCTATTGCTGATAGTCAATGGGTAAGTCCTGTTCATTGTGTCCCTAAGAAGGGAGGTATTACTGTTGTTCCTAATAATAAGAATGAATTGATTCCACAAAGAATTGTTAGAGGTTATAGAATGGTAATTGATTTTCTCAAATTAAATAAAGCTACTAGAAAAGATCATTACCCTCTACCTTTTATTGATCAAATACTAGAAAGATTATCCAAGCATACACATTTTTTATTTCTAGATGGTTATTCTGGTTTCTCTCAAATACCTGTGTCAAAAGATGATCAAGAGAAAACCACTTTTACTTGCCCTTTCAGTACCTTTGCTTATAGACGTATGCCTTTTGGTTTATGCAATGCACCTGCTACCTTTCAAAGATGTATGACTGCTATATTCTCTGACTTTTGTGAAAAGATTGTTGAGGTTTTCATGGATGATTTCTCTGTTTACGGAACTTCTTTTGATGATTGCTTAAGCAACCTTGATCGAGTTTTGCAGAGGTGTGAAGAAACTAATCTTGTCTTGAATTGTGAGAAGTGCCACTTTATTGTTAATGAAGGTATTGTCTTGGGGCATAAAATTTCTGAAAGAGGTATTGAAGTTGATAAAGCTAAAGTAGATGCTGTTGAAAAGATGCTGTGTCCTAAAGATATCAAAGGTATAAGCAGTTTCCTTGGTCATGCTGGTTTCTATAGGAGGTTTATTAAAGACTTCTCTAAAATTTCTAGGCCTCTCACTAATCTCTTACAAAAAGATGTTCCTTTTGTTTTTGATGATGATTGTATAGAAGCATTTGAAATACTTAAGAAAGCCTTGATTTCTGCACCTATTGTTCAGCCACCTGATTGGAATTTACCCTTTGAAATTATGTGTGATGCTAGTGATTATGCTATTGGTGCTGTTCTAGGAAAAAGAGTTGATAAGAAATTAAATGTTATTCAGTATGCTAGTAAAACTCTAGACAGTGCCTAGAGAAATTATGCTACCACTGAAAAAGAATTTTTAGCAGTTGTATTTGCATGTGATAAGTTCAGACCTTATATTGTTGATTCCAAGGTAACTTTTCACACTGCTATTAAATATCTTATGGAAAAGAAAGATGCTAAACCTAGACTTATTAGATGGGTTCTCTTGTTATAAGAATTTGATTTGCATATTATTGATAGAAAGGGAGCTGAGAACCCCGTTGCAGACAACTTGTCTAGGTTAGAAAATGTTCTTGATGACCCACTGCCTCTTGATGATAGCTTTCCTGATGAACAATTAAATGCAATAAATGTTTCTCGTAATACTCCTTGGTATGCTGATTATGCTAATTACATTGTTGCTAAATTTCTACCACCTAGTTTCACATACCAGCAAAAGAAAAAGTTTTTCTATGATTTAAGACATTACTTCTGGGATGACCCACACATTTATAAAGAAGGAGTAGATGGTGTTATTAGACGTTGTGTACCTGAGCATGAACAGGAACAGATCATACGCAAGTGCCACTCCGAGGCTTACGGAGGGCACCACGCTGGAGACAGAACTGCACATAAGGTATTGCAATCCGGTTTCTATTGGCCCACTCTCTTTAAGGATGCCCCTAATTTTGTCTTGTCATGTGATGAATGCCAAAGAATAGGTAATATTAGTAGACGTCAGGAAATGCCTATGAACTATTCACTTGTTATTGAACCATTTGATGTTTGGGGTTTTGATTATATGGGACCTTTTCCTTCCTCTAATGGGTATACACATATTTTAGTTGCTGTTGATTACGTTACTAAGTGGGTAGAAGCTATTCCAACTAGTAGTGCTGATCATAACACTTCTATTAATATGCTTAAAGAAGTTATTTTTCCGAGGTTTGGAGTCCCTAGATATTTAATTACTGATGGTGGTTCACATTTTATTCATGGTGCTTTCTGTAAAATGCTTGCTAAGTATGATGTTAATCATATAATTGCATCTCCATATCATCCTCAGTCTAGTGGCCAAGTAGAATTGAGCAATAGAGAGATTAAATTAATTTTGCAAAAGACTGTTAATAGATCTAGAAAGAATTGGTCTAAGAAACTTGATGATGCATTATGGGCTTATAGAACTGCTTATAAGAATCCTATGGGTATGCCTCCGTATAAAATGGTTTATGGAAAAGCATGTCACTTACCTCTTGAGCTAGAACATAAGGCATATTGGGCTATTAAAGAGCTAAATTATGATTTCAAACTTGCGGTGAGAAGAGGTTATTTGACATTAGCTCGCTTGATGAATGGAGAACCCAAGCCTACGAGAATGCCAAGTGGTTTAAAGAAAAAGTTAAAAGATGGCATGACAAAAGGATACAAAAGCGTGAGTTTAATGTAGGTGATCATGTTTTGCTATACAACTCTCGTTTAAGATTTTTTGCAGGAAAACTTCTCTCTAAATGGGAAGGTCCTTACATCATCGAGGAGGTCTATCGTTCCGATGCCATAAAAATCAACAACGCCGAAGGCACAAATCCAAAGGTGGTAAACGGTCAAAGAATCAAACATTATATCTCAGGTACTCCCATAAATGATGAGACCAATATAATTGACACCGTAACACCGGAGGAGTACATAAGGGACACTTTCTAGAATATTTCAGACTCTGAAAAGGAATAGGTATGTGGTACGGTAAGTAAACCGACTCCAAAACGTTTCCCATGATAATTTTTCTCCGTTTTGGAATATTTAAAAAATTAGTAAAATTAAAGTAGTCCGAGAGAGACACGAGGCCACCACAAGGGTGGAGGGCGCGCCCCCCGTCCTTGTGGCCACCTCGTGTGCCTTCCGGACTCCGTTTTCTTGCACGATACTTCTTTTGGTTGGTAAAAATTCATTATATAATCTCCCGAAGGTTTTGACCACCGTACCATGGCAATATCTTCTGTCCTTGTTTCGAGCTGTTTTTCTGACAGATCTAGATCACCATGACGTCTCCAAGAAGCCCCAAGGACAAGTTTTTCGAGAAGGTTATCAACCCCTACCTTGCGGACGTGCTACGACACCCTCAAACCATTGAGATGCGTGAAGGGGTGCTGCACATCTGCGATGTTGAGGGGCCAAAGAAGACCGGAAGCGTGGAGACAAGACTCGAAGCAATGGAGCAGCAAGTTTTCAAGTGCCAAGGGATGGTGGAACATGGACTCAACTCTAATCACATGATGATCACGGAGTTCACCAACAATCACAAGCTAGATGCCAAGGACATTGGGGAGGCCATCTTCAAGCTTCATGAGAAAATTGAGCATCTCCAAGCCCAGATCTATGACATGCAAAACCAAAACTGTGAGTATGAATACATATTTAAGAGGATGAGTTTGGCTGCATATTTGAGGATCTCGGAGACTCATTCATCTTTCTATGATGGTGAACCGATGCCTTGGAAGATGGATGACAAGCCTACTTCGTCAACAACTCCATCACCGCCACCTCCGAAGAAAGAGACATAAATACATGCGTATGGGCACTCCCCTTGGTAACTGCCAAGCTTGGGGGAGTTGCCCCGGTATCGTATCACCATCACATCTTTATCTTTATCATTTTTCTCAGTTTGATCCTTTTGGTTATATCTTGATCTAGTAGAATAAAGTTTTTAGTATGATCTAGCTTTGAGTTTTGTTTCGATCTCTATCTATGTAATCGAGTCCGTGAGTTATATAATAAAGAGTAGTTTTGAGTTGAGGGCTTTGCTATCTTGCTATGATCTTGAGGGAATTAAAGAATAAAAAAGGGAGGTAAAAAGATCATATATTGATCTTATGGAGAGTAATGACTTCACATATAAAGAGTATGATGAATAAAAGTTGTTGAGAGTTGACAAACATAGTTTTGGTCATTGTTGCAATTAATAGGAAGTAATAAAGAAAGAGAGGCTTCACATATAAATATACTATCTTGGACATCTTTTATAATTGTGAGCACTCATTAAAATGTGACATGCTAAAAATTTGATGTTGGACAAGGAAGACAACATAATAGGTTATGTTTTCTTATATCCAAATAGAAGTTATATTGTCATGGATCATCCAACATGTTGAGCTTGCCTTTCCCCCTCATGCTAGCCAAAATTCTTTGCACCAAGTAGAGATACTACTTGTGCTTCCAAACATCCCCAAACCCAGTTTTGCCATGAGAGTCCACCATACCTACCTATGGATTGAGTAAGATCCTTCAAGTAAGTTGTCATCGGTGCAAGCAATAAAAATTGCTCTCTAAATATGTATAATCTATTAGTGTGAAGAAAATAAGCTTTATACGAACTTGTGATATGGAAGAAATAAAAGCGACAGACGGCATAATAAAGGTCTTTATCACAAGTGGCAATATAAAGTGACATTCTTTTGCATTAAGATTTTGTGAATCCAACCATAAAAGCGCATGACAACCTCTGCTTCCCTCTGCGAAGGGCCTATCTTTTACTTTTATCTTCTACCCTTATACAAGAGTCATGGTGATCATCACCTTTCCTTTTTATACTTTTTCCTTTGGCAAGCACTATATGTTGGAGAGATCCGGATATATATATCCACTCGGATGTAGGTTATCATGAAGTATTATTATTGACATTACCCTTGAGGTAAAAGGTTGGGAGGCGAAACTATAAGCCCCTATCTTTCTCTGTGTCCGATTGAAGCTTTGAACCCATAAGTATCGCGTGAGTGTTAGCAATTGTGAAAGACTAAATGATAGTTGAGTATGTGGACTTGCTGAAAAGCTCTTTAATTGACTCTTTTTGATGTTATGATAAATTGCAATTGCTTCAATGACTGAGATCATAGTTTGTTAGTTTTCAATGAAGTTTTACTTTATCTTGTGAATGAATTGTTACTTTAGCATAAGAAATTATATGGCAATATATGTTGCTCTTCTAAAGATGATCATGATGCCCTCATGTCCGTATTTTATTTTATCGACACCTCTATCTCTAAACATGTGGACATATTTTTCGATATTGGCTTTCGCTTGAGGACAAGCGAGGTCTAAGCTTGGGGGAGTTGATACGTCAATTTTGCATCATGCTTTTATATTAATATTTAATGCATTTTGGGCTGTTATTACACATTATCACAATACTTATGCCTATTCTCTCTTATTTTATAAGGTTTACATGAAGAGGGAGAATGCCGACAGCTAGAATTCTGGACTGGAAAAGGTGCAAATATTAGATACCTATTCTGCACAACTCCAAAAGTCGTGAAACTTCACGGAGCATGTTTTCGGAATATATAAAAAATATTGGGCGAAGAAAGTACCAGAGGGGGGCCACCAGCCAGCCACAAGGGTGGAGGGCGCGCCCCCCGACCTTGTGGGCCCCCTGGTTGGCCTCTAATGCCCATCTTCTGCTATATGGTGTGTTTTGACCTGGAAAAAATCAGAAGGAAGCTTTCGGGACGAAGCGCCGCCGTCTCGAGGCGGAACCTGAGCAGAACCAATCTAGGGCTCCAGCAGAGCTGTTCTGCCGGGGAAACATCCCTCCGGGAGGGGGAAATTGAAGCCATCGTCATCACCAACGATCCTCTCATAGAGAGGGGGTCAATCTCCATCAACATCTTCACCAGCACCATCTCCTCTCAAACCCTAGTTCATCTCTTGTATTCGATCTTGGTCCCAAAACCTTAGATTGGTACCTGTGGGTTGCTAGTAGTGTTGATTACTCCTTGTAGTTGATGCTAGTTGGTTTATCCGGTGGAAGATTATATTTTCAGATCCTTAATGATAATTAATACTCCTCTGATCTTGATCATGAATATGGTTTGTGAGTAGTTACATTTGTTCCTGAGGACATGGGAGAAGTCTTGTTATAAGTAATCATGTGAATTTGGTATTCGTTCGATATTTTGATGAGATGTATGTTGTCTCTCCTCTAGTGGTGTTATGTCAACGTCGACTACATGACACTTCACCATGATTTGGGCCTAGGGGAAGGCATTGGGAAGTAATAAGTACACGATGGGTTGCTAGAGTGACAGAAGCTTAAACCCTAGTTTATGCGTTGCTTCGTAAGGGGCTGATTTGGATCCATATGTTTCATGCTATGGTTAGGTTTACCTTAATTCTTCTTTCGTAGTTGCGGATGCTTGCGAGAGGGGTTAATCATAAGTGGGAGGCTTGTCCAAGGAAGGGTAGCACCCAAGCACCGGTCCACCCACATATTAAATTATCAAAGTAACGAACGCGAATCATATAAGCATGATGAAAACTAGCTTGACAACAATTCCCATGTGTCCTCGGGAGCGCTTTGCTTTATATAAGAGTTCGTCCAGGCTTGTCCTTTGCTACAAAAAGGATTGGGCCACCTTGCTGCACCTTTGTTACTTTATTTACTTGTTAGCCGTTACGATTTATCTTATCACAAAACTATCTGTTACCAATAATTTCAGTGCTTGCAGAGAATACCTTGCTGAAAACCGCTTATCATTTCCTTCTGCTCCTCGTTGGGTTCGACACTCTTACTTATCGAGAGGACTACGATAGATCCCCTATACTTGTGGGTCATCAGGAAGATACGCACATAGGATTTAACAACATCAAATGCAATAGATGCTAAACTACGAATGGTTGGTTGTGCTTCCTCCACAGGAATAGGTGTACTAACTGGTGGAGTTGGGGTTCGCCGTGGTAGTACTGGCGCTTTGGGCACTGGAGCTGCCTTACTAACTGCTCTTGTGTGGGAGTTCTGTGGTGGAGATGGTGCTGTGTCAACAGGAACTGGGTTACTATCTGCTGGGGTTGGGGTTAGATTGGGTGAAGCTGGTTCTCTGTCCATCGCAGTAGGGGTACAATCTGCGAGAGTCTGGGTTATGTGTGGTAGGGCTGGTTCTCGTGCATGTACAACTGGGGTGCTATCTCCACCAAGAGGTAGCACTGTTTTATTTGAAGACCGTGTTTTTACTCCGCTAGATACTGCCATCACCCACTCCAATTCAAATGGCTGATAAATAGGAAACATAGTTGAATGTACAGACATTGTATGAGAGACAGATGCAATAGATAGTGTGGAAAAAAGAGGGCATGAAATAGTTGACATGTATATTGTTTAACTAAAATGGATAGCATGACATAATTTCACATATATGATGTCTATCTAAACTGGATAGCATAGCATGACATAATTCAAAGATATGATGACTAACTAAACAGGATGGCATGAGATAATTATATGATGTCTTTAGTAAACAGGTTCGCATGACATAATTCACATACATGTTATCTAAGTAATCAGGATCACATGATTTAATTCACATATGTGATTTATATGCTAAGCAGAGGGCATTCGCATATATGATGTCTGAACTAAGAACATGGCGTTGAATATTGTGTATATGATGTCTAAACTATGCAATGCAAGACACCATATGCATGATATGAGTAGTATAACCGTGCCAAGTTAGAGCATACACCTCGGTGGGGGAATAGGACTAGTCATCTGTCTCTGAATCCATCTCTGAGGAGCTATCGGGACCCAGCAAGAGATCTGCTTCGACAGGTAGCACTGTCTGCTCTAAAGGCCTTGTTTTCACTCCAGATTTTTCCATCACCCACTCAAATGGCTGATTCACAGGAAGAGTAGTCTAATGTACAAACATTGTGGACAAATGGAAATGTAATGAAGAAAAGGATGGGCAAGATATCATTCAAATATATGATGCCTGGTTAAACAGGATGGCATTGCACATTTCACATATATTATGGCTGGCTAAAAGACATGAGACTGCATAATTCCCATATATGATATAGAAACTAAACAGGTGGCATTACAGAACATTTCTAAGCTAAGCAGATGACATATATGATGTCGAAAGTAGGCACTGCAAGGCAACATATGCATGATATGACTAACATCATCATGCCAAGTTAGAGCAAATACCTTGGGTGGTAAATAGGAGTGGTCCGCTGCGTCTGAATCCGCCTCAGAACAGATATCTTCCTCTGGATTACAATCTGGAGAGGGGGGAGGGTTTGCCATTGAACGCACCATGGAGCGATGTCTGCATGACATTTTATTGCCGCGCAAAACTCTTCTCTTTTTCTCTACATGTTCAGCATGACTGTGTACAATATCTGACATGCATACGAAAAAAATATAGTGAGATTATGTAAGGAGAGCATGCAGAAATCTAGAGTGATGGTAACAACCAGTGGATGGATCCAAAAATAATGATAGCAGGTTGATGATTGCTTTAATTTAATAAAAAGACAGATGATGATTGCTTTACTATTTGTTTCGCACCCAAGATGAACAACATAGGCATACCCTAGGTGAACCAGATATTAGACAGAGATACTATTCATTGCTGCCTCGAAATGTGCCCCACAACTAATTTTAAAACTCAAGTTTGAACATTAATTTGGACCTGACTTGGAGTCTAAGAGGTGAACAGGACAATAAAGTAGCAGGTAATATTAACCAATTCATAACATAAGCAGAAACAAAAGAGTGCGACCTCTCTTGTGGACCCTTGTAACACCCCATGTATTAAGCTACAGTAATCCCCTTTTTATTATGCCATGTCATCAGGATTAATAGTGCTTAATCATCATTTGTATCATATCTCATTTCAAATTCAAACTCAATTGGAAATTCAAACTGAAAGTGAAAATAAAAGTTGTCCAAACTCAGAAACTAAATTGTTCATTTAATAGCAAGTAAATCAGAGACAATTCTAAAATTGAAACCAACATTATTGTAATTGGATAAGTGGCTTGAACATCCTCAAACAGTGACTGAAAACCATATTTAATAACCTATTAATAAATATAAAATAAATCTAAAATGATAAATACCCCAAACTAATTTTTGGGGATAGGGTATGCTGCCCTGTGAATTATGGACCAGTTTATATATTTTACAAAATTCTTTTGGGTACCTAACTATTTCCAAAACAGAGAAAAGAGGAAAAGAAAAGAAAAGAAGAAAGCAAAAGGAAAATGAACAGAACCCCCCCCCCTCTGGGCCAACAGGCCCAGCTGTCACCCGCGCGGCCCAGCCCAACTAGCTCGTCCCCTACCCCCCTGTTCACGCCGCTTGTTGTTGCCGCGCCCGCACGTCGCGCCCTGGCCCCCCCTTTCCCCTCGCTCGACGCCGCGCCGTCCCGCGCCCGCCAGAGGGGATAAGAACCCCTCCTTCACCCCCAGGACAAACCCTAGCTGCCCCCTCTCCCTTTCCCTCTCGTTCTCCCAACTCACCCGACACGGCCATGGCTCCGCCACCGTGAAACACGCGGCCACCGCCTCCGCCTCGTCGCGTGACCGGACCCGAGCGCTCCGCTACCATCCGCTCCCCACCCTGCGCCGCTAGACGGAGCAGGGAGCCTCTGTCTCGCCCGCGTCAACCTTCTCCCTCCTCGGATCGCCGCCGCACGCCGTCGTCGATTCTGTCCACGTCGAGCCTTCCCCGAGCCCATTACGCACACCTGTAGGAGCGTTGTAAGCTGCCGCTCCCTCTCCCTCTCCTCGCGCCGTCGTTTGCGGCCCCTAGCGAGCTCCTCCACTGTAGCCGAACGTGCCGCCGCTTAGCTCGTCGCCGGCGCCGTTCCGGCGACCAGCTGGCCTCGGGCTCGTGCCCATTGAACTCACACGCGCGCGTAGGTGCCTCCTAGCTCCTTCGTTCGACTCATGCGCGATCGCGTTGCCGTTTGCCATCGCCACCCGAGACCGGCCGCCGCCGACGTGCTCACCGCCGCTGCTACACACCGTCTCCGGCCACGCCACCACCACCAATGCACGCGGCGTGGACCGCCCGTTCGAACGGATACGCAAATCCCGCGCGTCGCCGCCGTCTTCTGTGGTCGCCGGCGATGCTCCGGCCGCCGCGCCGGCCGGCTCTGACGTGGCACGTGGGCCCTACCACCAGTGCCACTAACAACATGCCCCACTAGGCCCCGTTGACCAGTCAGCGCTGCTGACTGGACCACCCGTGTCTATGACACACGGGTCCCACCCCTTAAAACGATTTAAAATAAATAAAACCATAATTAAATGCTAATTAACCTAATTAGTTAATTGATTAAGTTAACAGACACTGACAGTAGCCCCCCCCCTAATTAAACTAACTTAGTTAAATTAACACTAATTATGCCTCTGTCTCAATGACATGTGGGCCCCACATGTTAGGTTTGACTCTGGTCAGCCAGAGTTGACTGCTGATGTCATCATTACGTCATGCTGACATCACCCTCATACTGTTTTGGATAATTCAAATTTAATTAATTAAATAAATTCCAGAAAATTAATAAAAACTTTAGAAAATCATATCTTTTAATCCGTAACTCCGATGAAAATAATTTGTACATGAAAATTGCTCAGAACGACGAGACGAATCCGAGTACGCGGTCTGTTCGTCCGCCACATGTCCCTAACTATCCGAACATGCAACCGTTCCCCTCTTTTCGTTTGTCCGAAATGCCGGACACTGGGAATACTTTCCCGGACGTTTTTTCCCTTCGCCGGGATTACCTAGCACTACAATAGAACACCGCTAGCTCTGCTTATTGACATGTCATGCACTTGTTTGCTCTGTATTTATTGTTTCCTCCCCCTCTTCTCTCTCGTTAGACCCCGACGTCGTCCTCGAGACCGACGCAGCTCCGGAGCCCGGCGCCACCGTTGACGACCTTGCCCTTGCCGCCGAGCAACCAGGCAAGCCCCCCCCTTGAGCATACCGATATCGCCCATTCTATTTCTCATGCTTGCATTAGAACTGCTGCTACTGCTGCTTTACCTATTCTGATGCATAGCCTGTTTATTGTATCCTGCTGTTGATAATTACCTGCATATCCTAAACTGCTTAGTATAGGCTGGGTAGAGACCTATCAGTGACCCCACTAGTCCCGACCGCCCCGCTGGATTATCCGAAGACCCGATCAACAGGATTGAAGACCAGGCCCCGACACCGCACATCACCCCCCTTAGTTGTAATGACACTGCAGCGTTACTATCGAGTGCCGAGGGTGAAACCTCTTCTAGCACTTCTGATGTTAACTCTGTAGAGTAGCTATTTGGTCATGGTCACCGAGGGTGATTCCTCCTTCACCGCTTCTGATAACGACGCTGTCGTACAACACCTCAAGTGTGAACCCAGCGAGGGTGATTCCTTCGAGTTCACCGTGACGGATACATCAAGTAGGAATCCAACGAGGGTGATACCTCGGATTTCCCTGATGTTATGGACACACGGATAATTGGACTTTACACTGTTACTTGGAAGGCGGGTCGACCCTGAGGGGTACCCGCGTGTGATGTGAAGACGGGTTGCTTGTGTGGTGCCCGAGTGATGGATACGAGGCGTGGCCGGGCATTCTTGGCCATTGCCGCAAGTCCTCGAGACGGGGCGACGGGGTCACATCTTTCGTGAGTCTCTGCTCGTTACCGCAAGCCCCTAGTCCACTAACGATTTGGATATTTGATCCGAGCAGGCCTCTGGCCTGATAGCACTAACCATCACGTGGGCATAGTATGGGCGTTCTGCATCGTAGCATCAGCCGAAAGCTCTGTCAGACGTCTAGTTCAGCCTTGCGGCCGGGACGGACCGGCGCCCCCTGGTGCCTGGCTTCCCGCTGCACGCAACGACTCGGAGTGCACAGGGCGATGGCCCAAGACCTCTGAGCGCTTAGGATGTAGACCGACGGGGACCTCTCTACTGAGCTGTAGGTAAGTCTGCGATGTATCGTTTGGCCGAGGCCGGGCATGACCCAGGAAAGTGTGTCCGACCGGAGTTAAGCGAGCGTGGTGGGTAAGTTGGTGCACCCCTGCAAGGAAGAAAACTTCTATCGATAGCCGGTCCTACAGTAAAGGACACTCGGAGTTGTATCCTGATTGATACAATTAGAACTGGATACTTGGATACTATGGCTCTGGGATTGCTTCTCGCAGGGAGTCGAGAAGGGATCTCCGGACGAGGTTGATGACTGTATGGCTCTGGGATTGCTTTCTCGCAGGGAGTCGAGAAAGGATCTCTGGGTGAGGTTGAGACTTAATGATACTGCTACTTTATATTGATCTATTCTGCTCTCTTCTATTGCTGCAAGACCGATGAAGATGCTAGTCTGCGGTAGGACTAGGCCTCCTCTCTATTCTGGCATTTCTGCAGCCCAGTCCACACATACAGCCTCCCTTTGAAAATGTTGCATATGTAGTGTAGATCCTTGCTTGCTGAGTACTTCTGAGTACTCACGGTTTCTTTGTTTTCCTTTTCTCCCCATATCAGTTAGACGTGACCAAGATGACGGAGCCCCTGAGACAGATGCCCCGTCAATCGACTACTACTACTACCCAGAGGATGGATACTACTACGAGTTGACTGGCGACGAGGAGTAGGATCGGAGGGTCCCAGGCAGGAGGCCTAAGCCTTTCGATCGTAGTGTTTTATTTTGCCCCACCTTTCTAAAGGCCTTTCTGTTTCTGTTTCATATCTGTACTCAGATACCTGATGCTTCCGCTGATGCTTGTACGCAAGCTTATGTATTCGAGCCCTCGAGGCCCCTGGCTTGTAATATAAAGCTTGTATGACTTTATTTATGTTTTAGAGTTGTGTTGTGATATCTTCCCGTGAGTCCTTAGGCTTGATCATGTGCATTTGTGTGTATGATTAGTGCACGATTAAGCCGGGGGCGTCACAAGTTGGTATCAGAGCCGACTGACTATAGGAACCCCCCTTTCCAACTCCTTGGCCGAAGTTGAGTCTAGTGGTCCAAAACCGTTTTACTAACTTGGCTGTGTGGCTTACGGGCCCACGTCGCCAACTAGGTGGTATTAGGATCTTTTACTCCTTGACCTTTACTCTGGGACTCTGATCTCTCTTCTATTCGGGTTAATTTTTTTTTACTAACTCCAACATTAGGTTCTCGTGATCACATCCACCCCGTGTTCTGAAAATTTCCCCCCTTCCTTCAAGATTGCGGGCCAGGTTCTGCTTGCAGGATCCTCTTATCGAGGGCACCCTGTTTTGTCACCTACAGATTCCTCGCTCCAATAGTTTTCTCCGACGTTGATGTAGCCTTTGCTATGTCTCGTTGTGTACTTTCATATATCGTGCCTGCGCGTTGCCTAGTTGTCTAGCCTTCCCCTTTCAGCTGTCGTATTGACGGATGCTAACCGAGGCTATGTTTGGCTTTGAATGTCTGGTGCGAATATGATGAAGTATCTATTACACTTCCTTCTGTTGTGCGTGTTACTTGATGAATCATTCCATACACCTGCAGTTTTTCTTGCTAAACTGCCCCTGTTGATTTGGTAGGATGGCTGACGATCCTCCACCTCCATCTTATATTGCCGCAATGATGCAGCAATTTGAACTGAACTGTCAGGTTATGACCGGAATATTGGCCCAGTTCCCTACTCAGAATGCTCCAATAACTCTGCCACAATTTGTGGGCCTCAACCCATCCGTTTTCCGCAACTCCACCAATCCTATGGATGCTGATGATTGGCTTTGTGACATCCTGTTTGAAATGGAGTCAGCTAATGTTGCCCCTGACAGTTACGTCACTTTTGCAACATTTCATTTAAAAGGTCCCACTTCTCAATGGTGGGAAAGCCACAAGGGTATGTTGCCTGCTGAAACTGTAACCACTTGGCAGGAATTTCAGTCAACTTTTCATGCACGGTACATTCCTCAAGGTTTGATCGACCAGAAGAAGCAGGAGTTCCGCAAACTCTCACAGGGCAAAATGACTGTGGATGAATATCAGAGGAAATTTCTTGAATTGTCCCGCTATGCTGAAGATGACGTCGACACTGACACTCGCAAGCAGGAGAAATTCCGTGAAGGACTACGTACTGATATAAAACTTGCACTTGCTGTCCATGATTTCATAGACTTTGCAACGCTTGTCAGCAAATCTTTCCAAGTTGAAACAGCTCTGACTGAGTACCAGGAGTCACTCAAGCGCACTCATGAAGCTGGCTCATCCTCGGGTCAGCCTGTTCAGAAATGTCGAGTCTGGATCCCACACAATGTTCATCATCAACCTGCTCCAACACCAAGACCGTCTTATGTTGCACCTCGACTGCCTTCACCGCCGAGACAGCTAACGGTTCATGATGCACCGCCTAATGTTATGGCTTCTCCTCAGGATGTACCACGTCCTCCTGATGGTTGTACGAAGGGCCATCGAACCCATCGTTGCAGAAATCGTAAGGCCAGGATGTCTGCTATGGACCGAGGCCAGGTTACTCACGTCAAAATGGGAGAAGCTCGTGAGTATCCAAAAATCGTGATGGGAACTCTGTCAGTTAATTCAGTTGCAGCTTCTGTTCTCTTTGATTCCGGGGCATCACATTCCTTTGTGTCTCAACAATTTGCTCAGTGACATGAGCTACCTCTAGAGTTATTGCCCACACTATTAGAGATTATCACTCCCCGTTCCAGGTGGCAAACCAAGATGGTAAGTCACAACAATCAGATCAAAATTGAAGGGTTGATGTTCTCTGCTTCCCTTATTGCTCTTGGACCTTCCGACATAGACATCATTCTCGGTATGGACTGGTTGACAGCCCATAATGCTTTGATTGATTGTGCTACTAAGACAGTCCAGCTCACACACCCTTCTGGTCAGGTGATCAATTACTCAGCCCGAATAGCTCAGGATGCTGAGAGCCAGATATATGTTCTGAATGCATTGAATGCTTCACCTCTTGAAGGCATCGAGAACGTTCCAGTTGTTCATGATTTTCAAGACGTCTTTCCAGAAGAATTTCCAGGAATACACCCTGCTAGAGCTGTCGAGTTTGTCATCGACTTGAAACCTGGCACAACTCCTATTGCAAAGCGTCCTTATAAAATGCCTCCACATCATCTTCTCGAGCTTAAGGAAGAAATCGACACGTCACTTAAGAAAGGTTTCATCCGCCCTAGTTCCTCTGCTTGGGGAGCCCCTTCACTCTTCGTTAAGAAGAAGGATGGAACTAACCGATTGGTTCAGGATTATCGGCCCATTAACCAAGCCACAATCCAGAACAAATATCCGCTTCCCCGGATCAATGATTTGTATGATCAACTTGCCGGTTCCTCAGTATTCTCTAAGCTTGATTTGAGATTGGGATACCATCAGATCCGTGTTCGCGAAGAGGATATTCCGAAGACTGCATTTGTTACTCGTTATGGCTCCTACGAGTACACTGTCATGTCATTTGGCCTAACAAATGCTCCAGCCACATTCTCCCGTCTGATGAATTACATCTTCATGGATTACCTTGACAAGTTCGTCGTGGTTTATCTAGATGATATTCTGGTATATTCGAAGAATAAGGAAGAACATGCTGAACACCTCCGTCTTGTACTGGAAAGGCTCCGAGAACACCAGTTGTATGCCAAATACTCCAAATGTGAATTCTGGCTTTCTGGAGTAATGTACCTTGGTCATGTGATTTCCAAGGATGGAATTGCTGTTAACCCAGAACGAGTTCAGGCTATTCTTGACTGGACTCCTCCGAAGAACGTCAAGCAAGTGAGAAGTTTTCTTGGCCTTGCAAGCTATTGCCGTCGATTTGTTGAGAATTTTTCTAAGATTGCTAAGCCTTTGACTGATCTGCTTCACAAGGGCGTTAAGTTCGAATGGACCGAAAAATGTCAGGAAATTTTTCAAACACTCAAAGACAAGCTAACATCTGCCCCAGTACTATCTCCTCCAGATACCCGCAAAGACTTTGTGATCTATTGTGACGCATCCCGTGAAGGATTAGGCTGTGTCCTAATGCAAGAGCGTAAAGTGATTGCCTATGGCTCTCGTCAGTTGTGCCCACATGAAGAGAATTATCCAGTACATGATCTAGAACTAGCTGTTGTCATCTATGCACTGCAGTTGTGGCGACATTACCTTCTCGGTAATCGTTGCGAGATCTACACGGATCATAAAAGTCTGAAGTACTTGTTCACTCAGCCATCTCTAAACCTCCGTCAGCAAAGATAGATGGTGGCCATTGCGGACTATGATTTGGGTATTTCCTATACCCCTGGCAAGGCTAACGTGATGGCTGATGCCTTAAGCTGCAAGTCCTATTGCGACAACCTCATGGTTAGGCGAGCTCAACCTCGTCTTTTTGAAGAACTGTGCAAGCTGAATCTCCTTATTGTCCCACAGGGCTCTCTAAATAACCTTGTGATACAACCAGATCTTGAGAAAGCTGTTAAGAATGCGCAAGCTAAAGATGCTGAAAATGATCTGATGAAGAAAAATCTTCACCATGAAAAGTACAGGGATTTCTCGCTGTCTGAAGATGGAACCTTGTATTTCAGAAACCGCATTGTCGTACCTCGCTTCGAACTTATGACCGACAAGGTCATGAAGGAGGCACATGATACTCCGCTGTCTATTCATCCGGGTAGCACCAAGATGTATCGTGATCTCCGTCAAAGGTACTGGTGGTCTAGAATGAAGCAAGACATTGCTTGTTATGTTGCTGAATGTGATGTTTGCCGTCGCGTTAAAGCAGAACATCAGAAGCCAGCTGGAATTCTGCAACCACTTCCTATTCCTCTATGGAAATGGGATAAGGTTCAGATGGATTTCATTACAGGACTTCCCAGGTCACAGAAGGGTCACGATGCTATTCTTGTCGTCGTCGACCAACTCTCTAAAGTTGCACACTTCCTGCCCGTCAAAGAGACTATCACTGCTATTCAGTTAGCAGAGTTGTATATCTCCATAATTGTATCACTCCACGGTATTCCGAAGGAGATCAGTTCGGACCGTGGCGGCCTTTTCACTTCAAAGTTTTGGGAAAGTTTCCAAGAAGCTATGGGAACTCATATTACCTGGAGTTCAGCTTATCATCCCCAATCCCAAGGCCAAGTTGAGCGAGTCAATCAAGTGCTTGAAGATATGCTGCGAGCTTGTGTTATTTCTTTCGGCAAGAAGTGGGAAGAATCTCTCCCGTATGCTGAGTTCTCGTATAACAACAGCTATCAAGCCAGCTTGAAAATGGCTCCCTTCGAAGTTCTATATGGACATAAGTGTCGAACCCCTCTGAATTGGTCAGAAACTGGGGAACGACCACTCGTGGGTCCGGATATTATTCAACACGCCAAAGAACAAGTTCGTATTGTCCGGGAAAATCTCAAGGCGGCTCAGGACCGCCAGAAGAGCAACTATGATCGCAAACGATGGGGTTTGACTTATCAACCTGGTGATCAAGCTTATCTACGTGTCACTCCTATGAAGGGCACTCACCGTTTTGGAATCAAGGGCAACCTAGCTCCACGCTACATTGGTCCTTTCCGCATAATTGCTAGACGTGGTCAAGTGGCATATAAATTGGAGTTGCCGCCGCAATTCTCTCATATCCACGACGTCTTCCATGTGTCGCAACTTCGTAAATGCTTCAAGGAATCTTCGCACCGCGCAGTGGATCATGAGATGCTCGAATTGCAAGATGATCTATCTTATAAGGAGCATCCGATCCGCATTCTCGATGAAGCTGAACGTCGAACCCGTCAAAAGGTTACCAAGTTCCTCAAAGTGCAGTGGTCAAATCATACTGAAGATGAAGCCACTTGGGAACGCAAGGATAATCTTCATGCGGAATACCCCGAACTTTTTCCTTCAACCTCTTAATTCTCGGGACGAGAATTCTTCTTAGTAGAGGAGATTTGTAACACCCCATGTATTAAGCTAAAGTAATCCCCTTTTTATTATGCCATGTCATCAGGATCAACAGTGCTTAATCATCATTTCTATCATATCTCATTTCAAATTCAAACTCAATTGGAAATTCAAACTGAAAGTGAAAATAAAAGTTGTCCAAACTCAGAAACTAAATTGTTCATTTAATAGCAAATAAATCAGAGACAATTCTAAAATTGAAACCAACATTATTGAAATTGGATAAGTGGCTTGAACATCCTCAAACAGTGACTGAAAACCATATTTAATAACCTATTAATAAATATAAAATAAATCTGAAATGATAAATACCCCAAACTAATTTTTGGGGATAGGGTATGCTGCCCTGTGAATTACAGACCAGTTTATATATTTTACAAAATTCTTTTGGGTGCCTAACTATTTGCAAAACAGAGAAAAGAGGAAAAGAAAAGAAAAGAAGAACGCAAAAGGAAAAATAACAGAACCCCCCCCCCTCTGGGCCAACAAGCCCAGCTGTCACCCGCGCGGCCCAGCCCAACTAGCTCGTCCCCTACCCCCCTGTTCACGCCGCTCGTTGTCGCTGTGCCCGCACGCCGCGCCCCGGCCCCCCCTTTCCCCTCGGTCCTTTCCCCTCGGTCGACTCCGCGCCGTCCCGCGCCCGCCAGAGGGGATAAGAACCCCTCCTTAACCCCCAGGACAAACCCTAGCTGCCCCCCCTCCCTTTCCCTCTTGTTCTCCGAACTCACCCGACACGGCCATGGCTCCGCCGCCGTGAAACACGCGGCCAATACCTTCGCCTCGTCGCGTGACCGGACCCGAGCGCTACGCCACCATCCGCTACCCCACCCCGCGCTGCTGGACGGAGCTGGGAGCCTCTGCCTCGCCCGCGTCAACCTTCTCCCTCCTCGAATCGCCACTGCACGCCATCGTCGATTCCGGCCACGTCGAGCCTTCCCCGAGCCCATTACGCACACCTGCAGGAGCGCTGTAAGCTGCCGCTCCCTATCCCTCTCCTCGCGCCGTCGTTTGCGGCCCCTAGCGAGCTCCTCCACCGTAGCCGAATGCGCCGCCGCTTAGCTCATCGCCAGCGCCGTTCCGGCGACCAGCTGGCCTCGGGCTCGTGCCCGTCGAACTCACACGCGCGCGTAGGTGCCTCCTAGCTCCTTCGTTCGACTCGCGCGCGACCGCCCTGCCGTTTGCCATCGCCACCCAAGACCGGCCGTCGCCGACGTGCTCACCGCCGCCGCTACACGCCGTCTCCGGCCACGCCACCACCACCAATGCACGCGGCGTGGACCGCCCGTTCGAACGGACCAAACCTCAGCCCCGGAGATGCCATGTACGCAAATCCCGCGCGTCGCCACTGTCTTCTGTGGTCGCCGACGATGCTCCGGCCGCCGCGCCGGCCGGCTCCGATGTGGCACGTGGGCCCCACCACCAGTGCCACTGACTACGGGCCCCACTGGGCCCTGTTGACCAGTCAGCGCTGCTGACTGGACCACCCGTGTCTATGACACGCGGGTCCCACCCCTTAAAACAATTTAAAATAAATAAAACCATAATTAAATGCTAATTAACCTAATTAGTTAATTTATTAAGTTAACAGACACTGACAGTAGGCCCCACCCCCCCTAATTAACCTAACTTAGTTAAATTAACACTAATTATGCCTCTGTCTCAATGACATGTGGGCCCCACACGTCAGGTTTGACTCTGGTCAGCCAGAGTTGACTGCTGATGTCATCATTATGTCATGCTGACGTCACCCTCATACTGTTTTGGATAATTGGAATTTAATTAATTAAATAAATTCTAGAAAATTAATAAAAACTTTAGAAAATCATATCTTTTAATCCGTAACTCCGATGAAAATAATTTGTACATGAAAATTGCTTAGAACGACGAGACGAATCCGAATGCGCGGTCCATTCGTCCGCCACACGTCCCTAACTATCCGAACATGCAACCGTTCCCCTCTTTTCGTTTGTCCGAAATGCCGAACACTGGGAATACTTTCCCGGACGTTTTTCCCCTTCGCCGGGATTACCTAGCACTACGATAGAACACCGCTAGCTCTGCTTATTGACACGTCATGCACTTGCTTGCTCTGTATTCATTGTTTCCTCCCCCTCTTCTCTCTCGTTAGACCCCGATGTCGTCCCCGAGACCGACGCAGCTCCGGAGCCCGGCGCCACCGTTGACGACCTTGCCCTTGCCGCCGAGCAACCAGGCAAGCCCCCCCCCCCCCTTGAGCATACCGATATCGCCCATTCTATTTCTCATGCTTGCATTAGAACTGCTGCTGCTTTACCTATTCTGATGCATAGCATGTTTATTGTATCCTGCTGTTGATAATTACCTGCATATCCTAAACTGCTTAGTATAGGCTGGATAGAGACCTATCAGTGACCCCACTAGTCCTGACCGCCCCGCTGGATTATCCGAAGACCCGATCAACGGGATTGAAGACCAGGCCCCGACACCGCACATCACCCCCCTTAGTTGTAACGACACTGCAGCGTTACTATCGAGTGCCGAGGGTGAAACCTCTTGTAGCACTTCTGATGTTAACTCTGTAGAGTAGCTATTCGGTCGTGGTCATCGAGGGTGATTCCTCCTTCACCGCTTATGATAACGACGCCGTCGTACAACACCTCAAGTGTGAACCCAGCGAGGGTGATTTCTTCGAGTTCACCTTGATGGATACATCAAGTAGGAATCCAACGAGGGTGATACCTCGGATTCCTCTGATGTTATGGACAAACGGATAATTGGACTTTACACTGTTACTTGGAAGGCGGGTCGACCCTGAGGGGTACCCGCATGTGATGTGAAGACGGGTTGCCTGTGTGGTGCCCGAGTGATGGATACGAGGCGTGGCTGGGCATTCTTGGCCCTTGCCGCAAGTCCTCGAGACGGGGCGACGGGGTCACATCTTTCGTGAGTCTTTGCTCATTACCGCAAGCCCCAAGTCCACTAACGATTTGGATATTTGATCCGAGTAGGCCTCTGGCCTGATAGCACTAACCATCACGTGGGCATAGTATGGGCGTTCTGCATCGTAGCATCAGCCAAAAGCTCTGTCAGACGTCTAGGTCAGCCTTGCGGCCGGGACGGACCGGCGCCCCCCTGGTGCCTGGCTTCCCCCTGCACGCAACAACTCGGAGCGCACAGGGCGATGGCCCAAGACCTCTGAGCGCTTAGGATGTAGAACAACGGGGACCTCTCTGCTGAGCTGTAGGTAGGGCTGCGATGTATCGTTTGGCCGAGGCCGGGCATGACCCAGGAAAGTGTGTCCGGCCGGAGTTAAGCGAGCGTGGTGGGTAAGTTGGTGCACCCCTGCAGGGAAGAAAACTTCTATCAATAGCCGGTCCTACGGTAAAGGACACTCGGAGTTGTATCCTGATTGATACAATTAGAACTGGATACTTGGATACTATGGCTCTGGGATTGCTTCTCGCAGGGAGTCGAGAAGGGATCTCCGGACGAGGTTGATGACTGTATGGCTCTGGGATTGCTTTCTCGCAGGGAGTCGAGAAAGGATCTCTGGGTGAGGTTGAGACTTAATGATACTGCTACTTTATATTGATCTGTTCTGCTCTCTTCTATTGCTGCAAGACCGATGAAGATGCTAGTCTGTGATAGGACTAGGCCTCCTCTCTATTCTGGCATTTCTGCAGCCCAGTCCACATATACAGCCTCCCTTTGAAAATGTTGCATATGTAGTGTAGATCCTTGCTTGCTGAGTACTTCTGAGTACTCATGGTTTCTTTGTTTTCCTTTTCTCCCCATATCAGTTAGACGTGACCAAGATGACGGAGCCCCTGAGTCAGATGCCCCGTCGATCGACTACTACTACTACCCAGAGGATGGATACTACTACGAGTTGACTGGCGACCAGGAGTAGGATCGGAGGGTCATAGGCAGGAGACCTACGCCTTTCGATCGTAGTGTTTTATTTTGCCCCGCCTTTCTAAAGGCCTTCTGTTTCTGTTTCATATCTGTACTCAGATATCTGATGCTTCCACTGACGCTTGTACGCAAGCTTATGTATTCGAGCCCTCGAGGCCCCTGGCTTGTAATATAAAGCTTGTATGACTTTATTTATGTTTTAGAGTTGTGTTGTGATATCTTCCCGTGAGTCCTTAGGCTTGATCGTGTGCATTTGCGTGTATGATTAGTGCATGATTAAGCCGGGGGCGTCACAACCCGTGTACTCCTCAGGTTCATCTGCTGAGTCGATGATGGTGATGCCGTTGCGGTGGGTGCAGGCGGCAGGGAAGGAGATCTGATGCGGCGAAAGACGGTCATGAGTCGTGATGTCTGGTTTGGTGGATGCTTCTGTCGATGGAGGAGCTCAGGTGAGGTGGAGGATGTCGCTGCAGGAGCAGGAAAAACCACACAAAGTTTTCTTCGACACCTACCTGTAGCTGAAGTAATTCTGTAAGGGCTCCTTTGGCTTGCAGGATTCTAAAAATGCAGGGATAGGAAAAAAGGGAATAGGATAGGAATGCACGTGGGAAACAGAGCATTTGTAAACACAGGATTTCTGTCAACTTGGGTGTTTGGTTCACAGGAATTGGAAGAGCAGAGGAATGCAAAGAAACATGGCCAAATTAAAAGTGAAACCATATGAAAGCATGTGCAGTTAGAATGTTATTCTGCCACTAATGCACTTGGTCTTGTTTTCATGCATAGGATTTTGAAAAGTAGGTCCAGGTGGATGTTTTGCTCCATTCCTTTAAACAAAATGCATGATTAATTGAATAGTAGAGTGCCATAGGAAAATTTCCTATTGCTATGTTTTTCCTTTGAACCAAAATAGCCCTGATGGATTGACATGAATGTATAGTAATAAGTGATGCGACAAGTGTACAACCTCTTAGCCGTAGCCGTGTCGACCTCAGCATCATTGGGTTGGTCGCTGAAGAAGTTGAGGCAGAGGTGGCTGTCGGAGGTGTGGAGGAAGATCTGAGGAATCTGTAGACGGCATCCAGGGCACTGCTCTGTTGTGATGGATGGTTCCGTTGTTGGAGCAGCTCCGCTGAGCCGTAAGACGTCGAGGCTGAAGCAGTAAAAGACAGACATCGTTAATCTCAAGTGGGATTCTAATAGCATCTCCAATAGATGATGTAAAATACATTACCAAAAAGTGATAGATGTAAAATTTACATCACCAAAAAACACCTGACTACAACACGTGAGGTAAAAACTATTGACTCTGAACTTAACTGTCAAAACTGAAATTTACTGTGGAATCTGAATGTTACTGTCGAAACTGAACGCACTGGTAGCAGAGAGGCACTTCACATGTAGTTTAGGGACGGCCTGCAGTTCATCTTCAACCTTCACCCCCTTAAGCCGCCAGCCACCACCGCCGAACCGCCGGTCCCCGCCGCCCGCGGCCGGCGGCGCTCCCGCGCCGCCTGCCCCGAAATCACTTCCCACCGCCGGTTCACCGGCGCCCCGGCCAGCCCTCTACCCCCCCCCCCCCCGCGCCGAGCTTTTTCTCCGGCGATCCCCATGCCACCGCCCACCACCGCGCCCCCCACCACCAGCGACCACGTCCCCCACCCTGAACCCTAAGATAGATAGTGGGGTACCTCTTCGGCGAGCCCCCCTCCCCGCTGCGGGTGGTTCTTCCTTAACTCCAGCGAGCCCCCCACCCCTTGAAAATTGACTGACCCAAAAGTCGATTCAGTCGACTGAAGTCTAGCTAAATCAGAGCAGAGTAGCAACACAAGCGAAGGGGAGAGCAGCAGCAGCGCGAGCGAGTGAGAGCCGGAGCAGCAGCAGCGCGAGCAAGCGAGCGAGAGCCGGAGCAGCAGCAGATCCTGCTGGTATGGCCGCCGCCGCCGAATGGGCCTCGCACTAGGGGAGAGCCCCCATGGAGATGTCGCCCGCGGCGCCGGCTTCAAGGTAGCCACGCCATGGGGGTGCGGGATGGAGCACCGTCGGTGCCGGGAGGTCGAGTTAAGGAGAAGGTGCGATGCGATGAGTGTACAACCTCTTTGGTGGCACCGAGTAGGCCTCGGCTTCGTCCGAGGAGTCGGTGAGGATGCTGCGGTTCTAGTGGAGCAGGTTAAGGCGGCGCTATGGGGATGGAGCAGCCGCGATAGATGAGGCGATCGTCGGAGCAGCTCCTTGGAGGTGGAGGACGGGGCGGCTGAACCGGCAGGACGACGAGATGGACAACGGATCCTCATCCGGGGAGGTGGATGAGGGACGTCGAGATGTTGCGGTGGACGACCTCAGCAGGGAAGAGGCTCCGGCTGGGCAGCGGTGAGGTGGCGGACAGAGGAGGGTGGGGTTTCGCGGCTGGAGCAGAGAGGTTATGGCGGCATGGGATTTCGAATGGCGAAAAGGAGGTGATGGGAGGGGGGAACCATGACTTAGGGACGCGCTTGTCCAAAATGTAGGGTGTGTTACAAAAGTACCCCCACCAATTTGAACTAGTGGCCCTTTCGGCTCAGGGTTAGAAGGGGGATTTCGCGTGTCGGGATTTGGCAGCTGGAGGGAGTTTTCGCGCGCGTTGTAATTTTGGGATAGCAAGGCGCGAGTTTTGGGAGCACGATATCTAAATTTTTGGGATATAACAAGGCGCGGGTTGAATTTTAGGGACAAGCCTAACGTGTAATATTGTACTTGTATGTACCAAATCAATTCGCACTTCCCTCAACAAAAAAAACAAAAAAATAAAACTATTCACACCACACAAAGAGAGAGTCTTGTCCCGTTTTACTATACAAATGCTATTCAAAGCTATGAATCCATGTTATGTCCAATTAAATTTTTTCGCTGGCTGTATAATGCATGTAACCTACTCATACCAACATTTTAGTGCATTTCAAATGTCTATACTACCACTACAATTCGAACTAAATTTGAATTCGTTTCTCTATTTGAATAAGAATCTACAGTCATGATTGTTGCCAACTTCAACCATCATTCGTGTATTACCTTAACAACACACCACATGATTACTATAGAGATAGATATGAACTATGTGTACTATATGAACTCGAATTCAATTTTTTGAATACACTTGATGTTGATTCCAAATAATAGTACAATTGATGTACTAACTAGATATTTATAATCTAAACCATGTTCCATACGTACACCGTGTTTATCACACAAAGTATAGTGCCCCGCCCCCTACATTATGACAAGTATTTAGCCCTGAGCTGCAAAAGCCACACATTATCACAAATTATAATCAATGTTCTATATATTATATGTAGTACTAGCTAGATGCCCATGCGTTGCACAGAACATCAAGGTGATCGAGGGAAGGCCTTATTTGCAAATGTGGAGAGGGGTGTGGGTATCTTTTTTCAAAATTGCCATAGTTTCCTTCCTATCCGTCAGATATAAATCGGACGGCCTATATTGCAGGATGGCAGGCACACCATCATTACCAACTATGTTTTTTATATATATAATATATTATATGTGGTATAACATGTTCATAACCACACCATGCGTATCACCATTATATATATTCACGCATGCGTCAGTTTAAAACACTATGATAAATTCTTCAAATATCCGAATTCACTTTTTATAATGAATTATGATCTCTATTCGTCTTTTACACCCACACAATCCTCTTATCTTTGTAGCTAGCGCTAACTTTCTCTCGTGCATGCACACACCCGCCTCCCTCTCACCCTCCCTCAGCATTCTATAGCTCCATCGCGCAAATTCGTCTTTTCACTTTAGGTCGTTCACCCACGGTGTATGTAGGCCCCCCAGCTCCTTCTTTACGGGACACATCAATCGATATGCCTCTCTAGCCAGGTGTGCCTACCACAAACACAAGCTTTCCCTCTTCTCTTCTCACTGTCCATGCCTCACTCCCGCCCCTCTTTTCATCGATCTCGTACTCGCACACTCCTTCCCCCTCGATATAGTATGCCTCTCGCACCACCTCCTAGTTGCATCCCTCTCTCTCTATCCTTCTCTCCGGGCCTTATTTGCTTCTAACACATACATGCATGTATACTGATCGATCTCCCTACATATACCTAGGTCGACTTTAACTATTTTTCCCCACCCATCGATCGACGTACCTCACAAGTTATGTCTCTCCTTTCTCCGACAAAGGACGATTGATCATCCTATGTAGTTACGTCTGCTTACCACAGCCATATCGTCCCACCTCATCATCCATGCATGCCTCCTGACCCGTCTCTCACACGCATGTGCACGGACAGGCAGGCATCTCCTCTCTTATTGATATTGCAGGCGTGCCCTCCGTTTGTCTAGCAAGCCTCTCCCACCATTTGTTAGAAGCAACTCCACCACCAACCCCTCCGACACTCTAGCTCTGTCTCTCTCCCAACCTTATTCCTCTCCTACACATATGCATGGATGCCAATTGATCTCCCTCAATACATAAGGTAGGTCTCTCTCCTCCTCCACACATATACCAGCCATTGTACCTCTATAGTTAGGTCTCTCCCCCACCCCCCCCCCCACACACCGATAGTCGAGCGCTGTAGGTAGGTATCCATGCCACAGAGACAAACTGCACCTGTCCCCTCTCACGTTCCAGTAGGCCAGCCATCCTATATCTTTGACGTGGGCACACACAAATTCGATGGCACTCTTTATCGATCGCGCGCACACACACATCATCCCTCTCTTCGATTCTATGGATACCTCACGCCGATGATACCTCCACTCTCTTCTCGTAGATCGCCCCCTCTATATATATGACATATCCAGGCCTCTATTTCACACACATTGCATATGTTACATTTTTTTATTGAAATATCATCGACACATATTCCCTGTCTATCTCTCACGCCCCCCGAAAACACTCATGAACCCACACACTATATATCTCTACGTTTGTATCTCTATCACACAACCCCACGTAGGTGGTGTACGTACACGACGAGAATAGGTGCACGTACTCACGCTTCGTGCCCAGCCACACCCGCGCAGGTACACAGTGGAGCTCATTTCTGTACAAAATGGCAGCCCACGTGCTAATTTCAGCGCGTGTAGCGGTTGTTTACCTACGGAGGTCGTGTACCACGTGTGCACGAAACAAAGTTTGACTTGATGCATTGGCGCGCTATTTTTAAATAAAGTTATATCGCTCAATGGCATGTACACAGAATATAAAACAATTTTTATGGAGAAAAAGGTAGTCCGCTCCACTATATACAATGGAGCCTGCCTGCCGGGGTTTGTCTCTCTTCAGCGTATCTCACACAAGGCGGCGGTGGCCTCTCTCTCTCTCATCGTTGGTCACTGATCCGGCTGCATCCTGTCCGCCGGCGGAAAGGGAGGATGTGCATCGTTTCTCCGTTCGACGGTGCCGAGGCAGCACGTCCCGATCTGCGGTACCTGCCATTCTCTCTGACCAAGCTCCAGCGTGGTAGGGCTACGCCACTTGCTCGCTGCCGCAGTATGGGCAGATCCCGCCTGCTGCCGCTCTCCTAGTTACATCCCGACGACCCCCAGTTATCCCCTCCGGCCTTGCTCCACTGCCGGTCTTCCCACGTCGCTGCATGTGGAAAATCTTGCATGTGGATCTTCCATAGTTCTTTGCCCAAAACGTAGCTCGTCCGGCGTACTTTCCATATTGCAATCTCGTCCTCACACCGTTTTAGACAAACACAACCGTGTTGTTATCTTCCCTTAGGACAAGGAATATGCTTCTTTTTTGTCGTCGTATGTGTCATCAACTGTTATTGGCCAGTAATTGTTTCCTTTCTACCTCTTTTTTGCAAACAGGGCTATCCATTTCACCTCGTTGCTATTGCGACCTTTTGGTGAACTGCACAAATCACTTTTTTCTTAAGAGTGTTTTGTGCAGTTGTACTAAAATGTCACACGAGCAACGTCTCTACATTTCAGTGCGACTGCACAAAGGGAGATTGGTTTTGCTCTATCCTCCTCATCCAACTCCGAGCCTAATCTTCTCCAACTATTTGCTTAATCTTCTCCAACTAGTTAGTCTTAAGAGAGACTGCAAAGGTGACCGGCTTCTATTTGTGTGTTTATTGTTTCATCAACAATCCTCTATTATTGTAATCACACTTAATATCTTTGGAACAGGGACGCTCAGCTCTTAGTGGAACTGCACAACATGATCGGAATGTTGCATGCTCCAGACAGCTACTTTTTTTCCCAACATGCCTTGTTGATTTAGACAGAGCTGGGGGGAAGTTGCTGCCAATGAAAGCATGGATCAATTTTAATTTAACACCTTCTCACAACTTTGTCTTCAGTTGTGATGTAAATATTAGCTCTGATATGCTCATCATTGAGATGCATTAGCAAGGAAGTTAGTTTTTTATTTTTTCCGAAAGAGCATGGATGGCAAGACACCCGAAATAAAAGCTGAAAGCTCAGAGCATTGTACAATTTCATGTCGCTGGAAAATTATTTGTATAGTATGTCAATTATGTAAACAAATGCTAGAAGCTTGATAGCATTGCCAAAAGCCTCTTCAGCATCCGGGTCCATGTGCCATGCACAAAATTATACTCCCTCCGTTCCTAAATATTTGTCTTTTTAGAAATTTCAAATGGACATATTTTAGAGTGTAGATTCACTCATTTTGCTTCGTATGTAGTCACTCATTGAAATCTCTAGAAATACAAATATTTAAGAATGGAGGGACTAGTGCACAACCGCATGGGAGACTCAGCCCGGTTGTTGCGCCGCACTAATAGTGAGTAATGAGCAGTCAAAGCATAAGCCCCACCTTTCCTACTGTAAGTTGCTCGGAAGAAGCAACCATCAATACGCTCTTCTTTGAATCCGCTCATACTACTCCCTCTGTCACTGTTTATAGAGCGCACTTCAACAATCTCTGGGACCAAGGCGACTAGCGATCGGCCTGAAAAATAGCATTGGTAGTTATAGCACGGCGTCTATTAGTAGAGGAAATAATGCGTATACACATGCATGCAGTGCTTCACCCCGGGTACACACATGCATGCACTTACTCCACTCCGCGTACACACCTAGTACATCGAGAGAAAATTATGGACTTGATTGCAGTTACCACGCCCTAATTAATTGAGCATTAAACCAAATGCGTCTAAAGTCTCTCTAGAGGTGGAAATGCATGGAGAGAAATGCGTGAGAATGAAGCGCGCCCTGTAAACTATGACGGAGGGAGGAGTAGTATGAAGGTGCAAAACCAAGTACGCGTATGGCCAGTTGGTCAACGCACTTCCTCTTAGCATATCACTGACATGTGGGACCAGAGTGTGAGCAAACCGATCTCAATTGACGGCAAAATGGCCAACCCACCGTTCCTTGAGAGAGACGAGGAGCTAGAACACACAGACGGGCTCGCACGGAGGTCAAGATATATTCGATCACGGTTGATCGATATCATCATTACATGTTTGATGTTTTTTAATAGTACTATTGGGTTGCCGTTTTCCGCACTTCTCCCAAATAAATGTGTACTTTATCAGAGATTAAAATAAAATAAGAGTACAGACGCTCCACCATGCGGTTCCTAGTACCTGTATACTAGTAGTAGCACTACTCGTACTACTAAACCTTGCGCTTGGCTCTTCGCCTCTTCGTGAAGTCGAACAATGATGGTACTACAGTGTATGCCTCTGGCAATCTGACACCGAATGAACTGCTGCACGTCCACCGCCTGGGCGAGGGTAGGTTGCATTAGTCAAAAGCTTCTCCTTGTCCTCCGAGCCACCAGGCTTGAGGTAGACGGAGAGGGCGTAAGCGAGCTTCACCTTGTCCTGCAAGCTTCTCCTCGTTCTGCAAGTTGACGGGACACACCAAAAAGTAGTGCTAGTCCATACTCCCTCCTTTCCGGTTAATATGGCTTAATCTTTTTTGCGGGTAAATGAGAGAGATTTATTCATATATAAGCATTCTTAGGATGATCAGCCAAGAGACTGGTCACTAGGAAGCGAGGTACCCCGCAAAAAAATAAGAAGGAAGCGAGGTGTTTCATCAAGCCAGCTCTCGGTCACATTCAAAGTGCAGCAAGCACAGTTCGCACAAAGATGCGCCGCAAGGTTTGCTGACCTATTTACATGCTGAATAACAAAAAAGAGAAAATATTACCGAGCGCTCCTATTTGTAACAGGATAGGAGGCAAAATTAAGCAAGAATTGTGGCGAGTGTTCCATGCAATCAACTTCCATTATCACATGCGAGAACCCTCGAAGAGAACCAAATGTGTTGAAGATTGCTTTATCATATTTTAAAATAAAATAAGAGTGCAGACGCTCCACCATCCGGTTCCTAGTAGTACATACCTCTATAGTAGTAGTACTAGTACTGTAGTAAACTTTGCGCTTGGCTATTCGCCTCTTCGGGAAGTTGAACAATAATGGTACTAGTACAGTGTATGCTTCTGGCAATCTGACACTGAATTAACTGTTGCACGTCCACCGCCTGAGCGAGGGAGAGCTTGCATTAGTCAAAAGTTTCTCCTTGTCCTGCGAGCCACCGCGCGCAAGCTTCTCCCGTCCTGCAAGCTTCTCCTCGTTCGGCAAGTTGATGGGACATAGCAAAGTAATGCTAGTCCATACCGCCTCCTTTCTGGTTAATATGGCTTAATTTGAAACGAGATAAATACACTGTCTGTCACTGTATATTTGTAAAAATACGGTCAGTGGACTTCATAATACGCTCATTGCGCTCAATATATACATTTTCCGGTGTTTATACGGTCACTAGCTCACCCTGGCTGAGTATGTGTGTGCATGCACGTGTAGGTTGAGCACTTGAGCATGACCGTGTGTGTTTCGTCGTGTGCTCGGACATGCATGCATTAGGGCATCGAGCATGTTTTTGCGTCCATGTGTACGTGTGACTTTTGCATCCATGCACGAGGTTGTAGTCCCTCACATTCACATGTTCATAAGTCAATGCTTTGTCAAAACATTGCATGCAAGGTTTAATCATTCGTTATTCACGCATGCATTCCCGATATTAATATGTTGGTAAAGACAATTTCTTGATGAAAACGAGCCCATGAATTGAGTACAAAGGGGACCAATAAGCTAGGACAGAGGGAGTACTAGTAGTGAACCAGAAGGAGGGAGTAGGTACTAGTAGTACTACGTAACAACGTGCAGTAACAAAATTTCTCTATGCGCATCCTGTCTACGTGTCATGCAAGAAAATAGAGATAAGTACAAGTGAGACTCTGGAACGGTCATACACGTAGGGGGAGTACGTGTAGGGGCCACTCAGGAGCAGTCAAATCACACAGTAAGTTAGTCGGAAGAAGAAACCATCATTTCACTCTTCAATGACATGTACGCAATATAAAATGGTTGATATGGAGAGAAAAAGAAAACCGCTCCACTATATATACACTAGCAGGAGCCTAAGCTACAAGCCTGCTTGCTTGGGTTGCTCTCTTCACAAGCATAGAACGATGGTGGCCACACCGCTGGTCACAGATCCGGCCTGATCCCGCCGCTGGGTGGAAGGGGACGATGTTCTGCGTAGACGCGGTCGATAGTGGCGAGGGAGAAAACCCACTGTCGGTGCGTCCTGATCGGGGGTCCCCGCGGTATGGGCTGATGCCGCCTCCCAACCGCCCTTCTAGCTATAGCCCGACGTCCCAGGTACAATTTCCTTTTGGAGCCGGCTTGCTCCACTGCCGCAGCTCCCCACGTAGCTCCATCTCCATGTGGATCTTTCTCTACTTCTATCGGCTTCTATTTGTGATGAGTTTATGTCTCATGAACTAGTGCCAGCACTATTATTCTAATCACACTTCTTCAATATCTTTGCCAACAGGGATGCTCAGCTCGATTTTAGTGGAACTACACAAAAGCATCGTATGATCCGAGGGTGCCAGCCGTCTTTCCTTCGACAGGTTCTACCTAGCCAGGAAATTAAATCCTGTTTAGGGTTCAGGGTTTACGTCGTAGGGACCCCATTAGTAGTTTTTTTTGTACACACTCTCACAACTTTTGTCTTTAGTTGTGAAGTAAATATTGGCTATGATATGTGAATCATTGAGATGCATCAGCATGCGTGTTAGTTTTCCTTTGTATTTGATGGAATGTTGTAACGGGGCAACCTTGGAGTAGGAATGAAAATGGAGTGGAAAGTTGGTTTTTTCGGAGAAAAAATGGAAACGGAGAGAAACCAACATTTCGTTTCGTTGGATCGCGCCATCGAGCAAAACCAACGTTTAAATCACGTATGTCACGTTCGTGTCTCACCCTCCTCCATGGCTCCGCCCCACACGGTCGCTCGGCATGCCACTCACCGCAAACTGAGTATACGATAACTTTCCCGCCTGCTTGTCGATGGATCGCGCCATGGAGTACTAACACTACTGGAAGAGATTGACGAGGAGGGGGAGGACAGCTAGCTGTAACACGGACTCCCAAGAACTTTTTACATGCATGTTGTGGCCGGCTATTGCGACCTTTGAACGCGGAGCAGTCGCGTGCACCAGGAAGCGGCGCGGGCGACGCTCTCTCAGCCAGCGCGCTGCTTCAATGCCGGCGCCAGTGAGAGGTCGCGTCCGCTCTGGCCGGGCATGAATGCGGCACTGACTGTTTCGGGAGGGAAGCACGCGCGGGTGATGAAGAGGGTTCGGGTTGGTTAGGAGCGGGCGTGGCAGCGGTCCGGACGCCCGCAAACAAGAGATGATGTACGTAAATATTGCTGCATATATACTTAACAACATAAATAATGTGCCAGTTGGACAAATATGATTAGAGATGGAGATGGAGATGGAATTTTACGTAAACACGGATATGCATGTCTATGTCTATGTGTGTGTGCGCGACGACTCTCGCGACTAGTCATACACACCATCGATGTCTCGTTCTCCCTACACACACACAAACTTAGTACCGCCTCATTTTGTTCCTAGGATAGGAATATCATAGGAGTGGGAAACAATATGAAGTGAGATAAATGGAGTACGACGTACAAGAAGAAATGTACACGCACTCACTCCGCCTCCGAGATACCCGCGAGTACACGATGGAGCGCATTTGTACACGAAGAGGCAGCTTACATATGTAATAATTTGACCCTTTAATTTGTTCACTTAATAATGGAGGGTCGGGGACCACACGTCAGCGATACAAACTGCGACCTGGAAGCAGGGGCGTGTTTTTGATCGAGTTTTCTTTCTTGGTACGTTAAAAAATATTGTCCGCCAGTTTTCATTTCTTTTTTCTGGGAACGCGCGTATTCTATTTAAAACCACTGCTATGGAGAGATTTTTTTACTCCATTGTATATATAGCCTCTTGTTTGATAGGGTTTCTCGCGTCTCGCTCTCTCACCCTCTCCATGTCTAAACAAGATGACAGTGTCCACTCTATCTCTCTCCTCACCGGTGGTCACAGATCCGGCCGAATCCCATCCGCTGCGGGAGGTGAGGAGGTGCAGCGTTGACATTGTCGCCATCGGCGATGGAGGAAGCCGATGCGCATTGTCCTCTCTGAGCCGGCGCTGGCACGGATGAAGGTCCTCCGCGCCCTTGTTCGCTGCTGTCGTGTGGGCAGATCCCGCCCGCCCGCCTAAGCGACATCTCGCCCACCTAAGGTATAACTTCTTTTGGATTTCATGCTTCGTTGTACTGGTCCAGCTCCCCAGGTCGCTGCATGCTGGTTTTCTTCTATGCCACTACTCCCCAGCTCCCCATGTACAGTAGCTAGGGTTCGTCGGCTGGTCCAACATCACCTATTTTTTACTATTATGGAGGAAAGGCCACTCGAAAAGTTGTCCTAGTTTATGCCTCGGTGGAGGTATACATGTTGTTTCGACAAAAAGTACATGGTGGTTGTGCGGTCATTGTCCATATGCTCATATTGCCGCTGCTAATCTAATACTCCCTCCTTCCCGGTTTATAGGGCTTATCTCAAAAATTTTGGTTTCCCGTTTTATAAGTCTCAATTTGATTGTTTCCCATCACATGCTCAGATTTCAAGGTGCATTAATTCATTGCATGCAAGGATTATAAGAAACTTGACCAATGCATGCATGCATTGCTATTAATGCATTGGCAAACACAATTCTTTGACGAAAATGAACGCATTAATTGAGTGCTTTTACAAACCACGAAAATTATTCCACCACTCATCATCTACCTTGGTTGGTGAGATTTTTGAATTGAGCCCTATAAACCGAAAAGGAGGTAGTACTATCACTGGTTAAATGAAGCAATGCCCATGGTAAAGTGACGTCCCTTTTAAGTAATGCTGATGTCAATCCAGAGGCGTCGATAAATGCTTCTGTCCTGCTTTTTTTCTCGGGTATCCTGGTTTAGTTCCCATCAAGATAATCATGATGCTTCTGTTTGTTGGTGTACTTTTCATTAATTCTTATTGACAATTGAGATGTCGCTGTTAATCTTGTACCACTGCCAAAACAAAGTAACAACACTATATCCCTTTTTTATATTTTTGCAAACCACGATGCGTATCTCCATACCCGGGCATGTCTTCCTCAATTTTAGTGGAACTATACAAAATTGGATGGCCATTGTTGTTTTGCCTCACTGTCCTCTGCCACATGGTTCTTCCTTCCTCGAGCTTGATAACCGATAAGAAACAGACCACAGTGAGGATTTGTCGAACTTCATTGGTGCCTCACCCAAACTTGATGCCAAATGGATGATGCATCACCACGACGACCTATCGATGCTCATGGTTGCGTCTCATGGTTGCATCAGCTGGTGAAGCTGATCGATTTTCCACGAAAAACAAGCTGTCTTCCATCAGTGCTCTTTGCTTGTTACCCACAAAGATGATATCCTTCATCAGTTCACCTTGGTTGCGTTGGAGACGCAGTCGTCTTTCACGTTGGTGTAATTTTATCACACAATTGGCTATGAACCAAATGTTTCCTCTAAGAAGGATCGACGTTGGTACTAAGAGCATAAGTTTTCTATTGATTTCTAAGACTTCTCACAACTTTGTCTTCAGCTCCCCTGTAATTTTATTTGTCTAGCTATTAACTAAATATGTGGTCAGACTTTGATTTAAAAAATGGTGTGGACTAAAAACCCGGATGGACGTAGTAGCCATCCATTTTTATTTACTCTGCATATTAGATTTGACAGAAGTCAAACTTTGTAAAGTTTGACCAAGTTTAGGCCGAACACAACAAACCATAATTATTGAGAGAGGGCAAACTGTAGATACTCTCAAACCTTTCCGATAATTGAAATTAAAATTCTTTATTTGTACACACTCTCACACGTTTCCGATAATTTGGTGCATGTGTGGTTGTTCACTTAATGGAGGGTAGTGTACCGCATGTGAAGGACAGGAAGTGCGACCAGGACGCGTGGATCGTTAGTTGATCGTAAGTAGTTTTCTTCGCTGGTACGTTAAATAAAGAGTTTCATTTTGTACTTACATAATTTAAAATGATTGTTATGGAGAGAAAAAGAAAACCACTCCACTATATATTAGTAGTATACACGAGTACTATATAAGTACTATATAAGCTGGAGCCTCAACGCTTGTTCGCTAGGGTTTGCACTCTCCACACTCTCGCCGCACTACATATATATACACGCTGGAGGCTCAGCGTTCCTTTGCTAGGGTTTGCTATATTCATAGTCTCTCACCCTCTTCACCAGATCTAAACAAGACTGCATTGGCCTCTGTCTCTCCCCCCCCCCCTCATAGCTGGTGAAGGAGCCGTCCGGATCCCGTCGCACCGGGAAGGGGAGGAGGTGCAGCGTTCACTCTATCGCCTTCGGCGAGGGAGGCAATCCACAGCCGACTGCGCTGTTCTCTTTCACCCAGTGCCTGTGCGGGAGGGCCACCGACCCCTTCTTCCTCGCTGTCGTACATAGTGTGGGCAGATCCGGCCTCCTGCCGCACGCCTAGCCACATCCCGACGACCCTAAGGTATAACTTTCTTTGAAACCGTCATTGCTCTAGCTGCATGCGGATCTTTTTCGATTCTATAGTCAAATCTAGGTCTTGGTTCAAAGAGGAAAGAAGGGTGGGGTGGGGTGGAGCACGAATCTAGGACGTGGTTCAATGAGGAAAGGAGGGAGGGAAAGTAGTATAGACTGGCTATCCAGCCGCTTTGTTGGTCGAAAAGGGAAAAAGGGGGTAACCCAGTACACACATCTGTAAGGAACCTATCTCTTTGTTGAAAAAGGAAAGAAACTGGGGGGTCGGGTAGTTTGTGCAGGACTAGATTTGCTACCCTCACATAGGAAAAAGGTCCAAAGAGAACAAATATGGGACCAACGCAGATATGCTGCTTGGCAACATACTCTGCATAACCCATTTATATGTGTGGACGCACATGGTGCTGGCATGTCCCATGTCCCATACAACTAGTTTGTTGTTGTTAATCTAAGAATGCCGCTGGAAAATTGAAGCAATTCCATTGTTAAAAGTAAATTATATTTTTAACAAATGTTGTTTTAAGAGAATGTCTCTGTTAATATGAATCAATGCAACCGTTGTAGAAATGCTACTGTCCTACTTTGTTTTCCATCAAGATAAGTTAGATGCTTCTTTTTGTCGCCGTATGTTTCATCCTCCTTTATTGGCCAGTAATTGTTTCCTTTTTTGCCTCTGTTAAAACAGGGATATCTATTCAACTTGTTGCTATAGCAAACTTAAATGTCACACCAGCGACTTTGCTTGATTTAGTTGAACTACACAAAACGAGATTGGATTTCCTATTCGTGTTGGTAGATTCGTAGGTGATCTTGTCTACGTCATGAAAGGTCAGTACCTGCCTTCATCCACATGATCATGCAGTGTGCTTTGAGATGATGTGCTACTTGTATTGGTACTGTTTTAAATAAATGTTGAATTGAAGCTATTGAATTGCTGTCTTTTCCCATTAAGTAGTGAACAAAAATGGGACCAACCCAGACATGAGGCTTGTTGCTTTGTTACAACAAACTCTGCATCACCCCCTTTATAAGTAGATGGAAGCACATGGTGTTGTTGCGCCCACTCTCCCCTGGAACTGTTTATGATTTTTGATAATCTAATGCCGCTAGTAAAATTAAGCAATGCCACTCTCAGAATTAACTACTGAATCTTAGTTCAAAACTGCAACACTTGTTAGGGATCGGCGGGAGTACCATTTCTGTTAGGGATCGGTCGGAGTACATGTTTAAGAAATGTATTGTTGAGATAATGTCTCTGTTATTATATATCAGTTACAGTGTTTTACAAATGGTACTATCCTGCTTTGTAATTCTTTCTGCATGTTTAACCAAGGTATTGTTAAGATAATGTCTCTGTTAATATGAATCAGTCGCATTGTTTTAGGAATGGTACTTTTCTGCTTTGTCATTCTTTATACATGTTGAAACAAGGCATTGTTAAGATAATGTCTCAGTTAATATGAATGAATCACACTGATTGAGAATTGCTACTCTCCTGCTTTGTTTCCCATTAAGATAAGGTAGATCAGTAGATGTTTTTCTTCTGGGAGTATAAGTCATCAACCGTTATTTCTCAGTAATTGTTTCCCTTATACCTACTGTTGCATACAGGGATATCAAAACTTATGCTCAGTTTTATTTCGACTTTGATTTTAGTTGAACTGCACAAAAGGAGCCAATGTGTTTAAGGCAAACTGCTGCATTAGTGGGTCCAGTTGGTCTTACCACTTTGCAGAAAGAAGCAGTCACTGTTTGCGCTACATTACAAAAGGAATGATCGAGAAGCTTTAGAGTATTGTAGACGCTGGTGACATGACTAGTCTGCAGACCAAGGAAAACTCAAGTCAACAGCACGTGGGGTGCAAAATTCACTCCACAAGGAAAGGTATGACCAAGTCAGTCGCCGGCGCAGCTGTAACAAACGAGGTCAGTATTGGCCTTCATCCACATGATCGTGCTTTGTTATGTTGTGCTGATTATATTGTTGTACTGTTTTGAATAAATGTTTAATGCAAGCTATTGTGTTGCTATCTTTTCCTGTTAAGATAATGAAGATGATTATAGTTGTAAGCGTATGTTTAATCAACTAGTAACACTATTATATTCATCATGCTTTTTCTGAATTTATGCAGACAGGGATGCTCAGCTTGATTTTAGTGGAACTACACAAAATGTTCAGATGGTTCGTGTCCTCCATAATACTTCATCATGCACAATACATCAAATGGTTCTCTAATCATTCATCGTCACCTTGAGCCACTGGACTATCTACTTGAATGGAGCTGCCAACGTGTTTAATGCTTTGCAACATATAAATACAAAATCCACCATGCTACTCAAGGCATTGTTTGATTTCAGTGGAACTGCACAAAAAGATACGCTGGTTAATCCGGCTCCATGTGCCATTTCAATGTGCAAACTGATGACAAACCATGCCCGTCTGAATGGAGCTACCAATGTCTTCAAGGCAGAATAATTCCCACAAGTTCAAGGGAAAGAACTATGTCCAGCAGAATACTACCTTTAAGAAGGGTAAGAAGAAAGACAAAAACAGAGATGGCTGCTTTACTTGTGGTTCAGAGGAACACTGGGCAAACAAGTGCCCAAACAAGTACAAGAAGCCAGGACAGGACTCCAAGTCTATCAATGTCACTCTAAGCAACAATGATGGGGCATCTGGGTATGGTAATCTGTTTACCGTACTTTTAGTTTGTCAGTCCATCGATTGGTGGGTTGACACTTGGGCCAATATTCATGTGTGTGCTGATGTGTGTTTGTTTTCTTGCAACATATAAATATGAAATGCACAGGGATGCTCAGCTTGATTTTAGTGCAACTGCACAAAATGTTTAGATGGTTTGTGTCCTCCATAATACTTCATCATGCACAATACATCGAATGGTTCTCTAATCATTCGTCGTCACCTTGAGCCACCGGACTATCTGATGAAAAACTGATGACAAACCCTGCCCGTTCCACAATCATAGGCATTACATATTTTGAATGGGAAAAGCTTGTCAAAGTTTAATCATTGATGTTAGCAAGAAGACATTAGTTTAATATATTGGAATTGGAAAACCTTGTCAAATTTTTCTCATTGATGTTAGCCAGAAGACATGCATTTGATATTTTTGAGTGGGACGCCCTTTGCTGTGAGTAGCGTCGATCATTTTTTCCTATTCCTATCTTCAGTTCAAAAGTAAATATTTACTCTACTGAGATGCATAGTCACATGAATGTTGACTTATGTAAGGTATTTTAAGAGTTTGTTCTGAATGTTGTCTATGTAATGCCAGGCCTTGTAAGTTTGATTGCAAAGTTGAGCTTGGAATGCTGTGGCATGCAGCATCACGAGCTGTTCACCGTGCCTCCTGAGAATAATGCTTCATATTTTTTTGCATGTTGATCTAATGCCTGTGATTTGCATGTTAAGAAGATCATCCTCTTCTGTTGTTTCTGTGCTTAAGAAGTTCATTGTCTTATGTTTCATTCATAGCCTATACGACAACTCGGGTAGGTTAGAGGTGAAACCATATGATCTTCCGACCAACTCATCATCTTAGGCCGTGATTGGATCGTCGTTTTCCAACTAAAACCGCTTGTAAAACTGACGCTTGTAAATAAAAGCAGATGGTCTTGGGCGAAGCGCTTGGTTGGTCGATTTTGACTAGTAAAATATACACTGGTCTATCAAATTACATGCGTAACTCGCCGGTTTTCGTTACAGACCTCGGGCCCTCGGTTTCATTACGCCTGTATTTTACGCGTTGTTTCCGATGATGAGTAAATTACACTTGTATCTTAATACAGGTGTGGAACAATCCAGAGCTCCCAAGCGCAGCCTCACCGTTTCATGCCGTCTCAGTCTCTCGAAGGTGCTCATAGGTGTCCAATGATCCTGGCTTCCTGAATGAGCAGCGGGCACTGTATCAGACCATCCGTAGGGCCCGCGAGGCCCTCTCCGTCGTCCTTGGAGTTGTTGCGCTCGCTGTGGCGCCGAGCATTGTCAACATGGTCAACGAACATGAGGGATCAAGAGACGACTTTATTTGGACAGGATGACAGTAGGGACCCACTAGGGCCATAGCCGTACGTACGCAAGTTCCTCCTTATTATATACAACTATAATTTTTCTTACTTCCTCCTGGTTTCCTGACATCACGGTCCCACACCATCGTCAACCTATATAGTCAATAAACAAGAGAATTGCACATGGAGCAGCCGACAGTTGGGACCCAGCAGCTCGAGAAGTAATTGTTTTTTTAGGTGTAAGCGGAGTTTTTCTTGAGTGATGTTTTTGTTGTTGTTCAGAGGAGCAGGGTATCAACGGGGCAGGCTGTGGCCCGTCTAGCCCAGGCTATTATTTTATGTCGACCAAATATCCAACCCAGATATTATTTTTTCAAGGTGAAAATGGCTAGCCCAGCTATACTTTTTTTGTGGAATACCCAACCCAGGTCAACTTGTTATTCTCTGGCCCGCTGGGCTGTAAATCTTTCCTATGAGGGATGCATTAGGCCTAACAAGAAAATGGGCTTTAAGAAATAATAAATGGGATGTAATTATAAAAATTGGACTGTAAATATACAAAAACGCACCAAACAGGTAATTAGTTTCAAAAATACTATTGTTTGAATTTGGAAATTTTAATTTCATTACTTATTGCGCGCGCAATATTTCTTTAGATTTTTACCTAATACAAATTCATTTTGAAATTATATTTAATCTGACTCGAAATTTTGGGATAAAAATATTTCGGATCCCATCAAAATGTGGGATTTTTGGTTGAATTCTGTTTTGAGAGATTGGTTGAAATTATTAATCGTTGTCTTGGCTAGAAAATGGGTTGTAATTTTAACAGACTGTAAATGGGTTGTAGTAAATTCCATTAGAATTCAAAAATGGGATGTACATTATTACAAATCGCAAATGGGCTATATGTTCTCTGCCACAGATGTGATGCTCACTTGTGGGCCTACTATTTTTTTGAGAATTATAGTCAGTGACGCGTACGGAAGGCTTATGGGCCTACTAAGGCGTACGGAAGGCTTTGTAAACTTATAGTCAAGACACGATTCTAGTAGCAGTGGCCGTTGGATGTCCATCCAATGGCTGTAGTGCTTCTTCAATCTCGGATATTCTTGCTTCAGCCGCCCAAACCACCGCCGGCGGTACCGCCTGCTACCGCCTCCCGTGAGCGGCTGTGCTGCCGCGTAGGCTTCACCGGCCCACTCTACTCCCAAACGCCGTCCAGGCCATTCCTCTACTCAACAACACCTCCTGTTCTTCACCGGCGACGGCAGCCTCACACCGCAGCCGAACCAGTGAACCCTCGTACCCCCCTCTGCATGGGCATCCACTGCTGTGTCTTCGCCGGCTTCGGGTTGTTCCCTTCATAATACTCGCCATCGTTCACTGCGTTGGTTCTCTCGGCGCGGCGTGGTCAACTTTGTCAACAAACGACAACCATCAGATGAGGCATGTACGTGTGAATTGGCTGACAGTAGGGACCCACATGGCCCATGGCCGCACGCAGCAAGTGCCCCCGTATTATGCGAAAACAAATAATTTCTCCCCCTGATAGGTTTGACCCACCAGCCACATCTTCGCACGCAAGGAAGTGCTTCCTTTATTACGTGGAAATAAAAAGTTTGATTCCCCCTGCTAACTAGGACCCACCAGCTAGTATGATCCTTTTCGTGAAAATATAGATTATACCGAAGATGCTAAATTGTTTTCTTTTTATTCTAACTCGAAAAACAAGAAATAAAAAAACCAGAAAACATCTTCGCACGCAAGGAAGTGCCACCTTATTACGTGAAAAAAAATTTGATTCCCCCTACTAGCTGGGACCCACCAGATTTGGAGGCAGACTTGTGGGCCTACTAAGTTAACGCGTACGTAGGGCTATGTCAACTTAGTCAATAAACGATTCTAGCTACACTGACCGTTGGATGTTAATCCAACAGCCAAGCTACGTCTTCAACCTGTGGTCTTGTTGCTCCAGCCGCCCAAACCTGCGCCCACCGTACCGCCTGCTCCAGCCTCCCGTGGCCGGCTGTGCTGCCGCGCAGGCCTCACCGCCCGACCATACTACTACTGGCCAGGCCTTCCCTCTACTCACCCACACCCCCTGTTATTCTGCGGAGGCGGCAGCCTCAAACCGCAGCCGAAGCAGTCAACCCTCGTACTCCCCTCCGCATGGGCATCCACTGCTATGTATTCCCCGGCTCCGGGTCGTTCCCTTCCTAGGCCGCGCCGTCGTCCACCACCTTGGTGCTCTCAGGCGGTACGGCATCGTCAACGAGGTCAACGAACGACAGCCATCAGAAGAGGACTGTAAGTGGAGAGGCTGACAGCTGGGTCCATGGCCGCACGCAAGGAAGTGCCTCCTTATTACGTGCAAAATAATGATTCCTCCACCTGACACCTCGGACCTACCGGAACGGCCTCTGTATTTCGCAAAAAAATGTTCCCCCTGACAGCTGGGACCCACCGGCTTTATCTTCGCACGGAAGGAACTGCCTTCTTACCCCCTAACAGCTGGGACCCACTAGGTTGAAGTGAAGGTAGCGTTATCCGTCCGGCCGCGAACGTGTACGTACATAGCGGTCGATCGGTGTCTCTGCAGCGATGTACTGTGGCCGAGTAAGGAGCGGCACATGTTGAAGTAGAGGCGCCGACGTAGCATGTCATGCAGTCCCGTCTATATCGTGTACACGTATGTACGGCCACGTTGGAAGATAGTAAATATGGCTACGTACATACATACGGGCGGGGCCTCTAACGCGTACAACGACTAATCCTGTTCATCGAAAGCCAACCGGCTGGGTCGGAATGGAGAAATTGCGTCGTGTTCATCGGGAGGCAACAGAATACATCGTGTTCATTGGGAGCCAACCGGCTTGGACGGAACAGCCGAAACGAGGTCTGGCGTACCACAGAACGGAGGAAACGGGCCTTCTGTTTGATCGCGTATGGTCGAAACGGGGTCCTGTTCATCGGGAAGGGTCTAGCGTACCGCAAAATAGAGGAAACGGACTTGTGTTCAACCACGTACTGTCGAAATGGGGTCCTGTTGATCGGGAGGGGTGTGGCATACCGCAAAACAGAGGAAACAGACTTGTGTTGGAGCACCTACGGTCGAAACGGGGTCCTGTTCATCGGGAGGGGTGTGGCGTACCACAAAATGGGACTCCATGGCCTACTGTTCATCCACCCTCGACTTCCTCCAGCCTCCACCTTCTACTGTTCATCCACCGTCGACTTCCTCCAGGCTCCACCACCACTGTTCATCCACGGGGGTCCTGTTCATCTAGCCTCCACCGGCTACTGTTCATCCAGGCCTCCATGGGGTCCTGTTCATCGAGCCTCCACGGGGTCCTGTTCAACCAGCCCTCCACGGGGTCCTATTCAACCATCCCTCCACGGGGTCCTTGTAGGATTTCAGGCTCCGCAGACCCTCGATAGATTCGAAGTCTGGGGTGCGTGCGAAGAACTCAACCTCCCCAGTCTGCCTACTCGCCAATCTCAGAGCCTAGCTCGATGAACAGGAAGGAAATGGGACACAGCAGTTTACCCAGGTTCAGGCCACCTTGCGGTGTAAAACCCTACTCCTTCTTTGTGGTGGATTGGCCTCGAGGTGGCCTGAGGATGAGCTAGTACTGTGGAAGAACAACCTCAGGAGGTGTATTCTTGAGCTGATGGGGGAGTGGATGATCTGAGTGATCTGTCCGTTGGTCGATGTCTCCATTCACCTCCTACGGTGATGGCTAGGCTATATTTATAGTGGCCTTGGTCCTCTTCCCCCAAAATGGAGGCGGGAAGGGATCCCACAATGGCCAAATTTGAAGGGAGACAACTAGTACATCTTATCCTGACAAAAGTAGTCTTCGCCTGCAAAGCTTCTGGTCGTGACACTGTGGTGGGCTCAGCGATGACCTCCGTCCTGCCGTCCTGGCGGTCTTGGTCTTGTTGCGTGGGAATGGAAACCTTTGGCTGATTCCTCGGGACTCCGCCCCTGCGCTTGCCTCTTTAGCACCAAAGAGGAAACTGTTGTCCTACGCCCGCTGGCGCCCGCCTGGCCTTGGTCGTCATGGCTCACGTCATCCGAACCTCACGAGGTGAGGCTTGCATAGAAATCTCCGCTCCTCAAGTGCCAGCCTGAGGAGGCCGCTCCTCCTGGAGGTCTTGGTGTTGTCTGCCTCGCGAGGCTTGGCCCCTCGCGAGGGTCTTGAGTTGCTGATGCCGAAGGTGGGCCATAATGGGCCGTTGATGGAGCCACGCCATGGGCCATAGGCAGGCAAGTCTGGGTACCCCCGTTCCCAAAACACCGACAGTAGCCCCCGGGCCCAAGGCTCATTCGGACTTGGCTTCGGGGCGAAGCCAAGGGGAAGGGCGAAGCACCACGGGCCCTAATCGCCTGCGGCCTTGGTCGACGCGTGGCGCTTGATGGGACGTGGGCGTCTTCGCTTCCCCACGCTGCCTCGGCAACCGTTTGACTTGACAAGAGCCTACTGCATGCAGAGAAAGGTCATCATTGCGTGGGATCACAGAGGCCGGCAGTTGGCCTCCCTCCGGCTATAAATGAGGGGAGGGGCTGAGCCCCCTTCGCTCATCTCCATCTTCTCGCTGCCCGCTCTCCCTTCTTCTTGGTCTCACCGTCTTGTTGTAGCATCCATGGCGCCGATCAGGAGGTTCTCCGTGGCGGAGAAGGGAAAAACCCCTCGGGAGGAGCCTGGGCCACTTCCGCTGAAGAAGAGGCTTGGCCGCCCTCGCGACGCTGGCGAGGGGTAGGAGGTAACGTGGCCTTGGTACGAGCAACCTCCGCCTGGCTTCCCGATCCCTCTGTATGCCCGCGCGCAGAGCTCTGGGCGGGGTGGCAGTGCCCAGTGCCGCACGGTCCGGGGTCGCGGTGGACAGGCCGAGGCTGCGCGGCCGGCCGGCCTGCGAACCCACGCTGAGGGCACCTCGCGCGAGTTCGTGGTGTAGGCGGTGATGCCGCCGCGCACGTGGATTCGGCTCCCAAGGTTCTTCACCGAGGAGATGCCGCCGAGAGGGCCACTCGAGCTGTGGCTGCAACACGCCGGGTGCTGCAGCCTAGCCACGGGGGCGGAGGTCTAGGTCGTCCCCCCGGGCGACATCTTCATGACTCGAGGATGGGGCGAGGTCGCCCGCGCCTGTCGTCCGGAGGGGGCCCTCGCCATCCACTTTGAGTACGATGGTGCCTCCACGCTACTCTTCAAGGTCTTTGACGAGGACGGCCGGCACCTGGAGTGTTGCTCCGGGAGAGGCAGTCCACGCGGCGCGGCCACAGGCACTGAACTTGCCCCTGGCCTTGCCGGATGCTCCTCCAGCAGCAGCGGCGACCTCCAGGAATCCAGCGACTCTCTCGAGCCCAACGATTCCCCGCAGTCCAGCGACGACAGCTACATGCCGCCGAGCTCTCGCTGCGTCCGGAGCGCAGCAGCGGCGTCCGCTCGGCGTCATCGGTGATACCGAGCGGCTGGGGTCCTTCGAGGTCTTCTTCTTTTGTTTTCCTTGCGCGGAATTGTGACGAGCCCCCTGGGGGTATGTAAAAAACTGTAATGCTTTTGCTACAATGTTATCCTCCCTAGTATGATGTTGCAGCCACGTATCTCGCTCCGGCACGGTTCCCCCTTTCCGTTCTCGCGGTAGCTTAGTGCTCTACGCCGGCAGGGCCCAGTCCCCAGGCAGGCTTCAGCCGTCACTGGTATGCCAGGTCGCGATGCTGTGGTCAATGCCAGGAGGTGAGCGATCCGAGGTCCGATGAGAGCTCCTAAGGCGCGAAGCTCAAGAGGTCCCCTTTGGTGTGCAAGTAGCTCCCTGAAGGCCGAAAAGGGAAGCGACATTGCCCGAGCGAGATTGCGAGAGTCGAAATACTGGGTCGTGAGGTTCACGCTGATATGTATGGGTGACTTATCTTGGTGAGCCTGTGGTGGTTCCCTTGTGCGGCGCTTGATTGCGCCTTAGTGACGACGCTTCTAGGTAGGGCTCGCGCCGGTCTCCCCTTTTCCTTGCTCTTCTAGATGCTCTACGTCCTCGGGTCCCGGCCCTCGAATGAGGCTTAGCCGCTGCTGGTATGCCAGGTCGTGATGTCGTGGTCAAGGCCAGGGGGCCAGGGCCCGAGAGCCAGTAGGAGCCCCTGAGGCGCGATGATTAGGAGCCCCCCCTTTAACGTGCAAGCGAATTGCGTGAAAAAGGGACGGCCAGCTGGGCCGCCCGTAGTTAAGCTCCAGAAGTTCCTGCGAGTTAGTCAAAGGAGGAGAACATAGAACATAACCGCGCTTGTTGTCCTGCCACTGATCCTTCCGCAAGAAGATGAAGGCACTGAGGATCTGGTGAGGTGACGTGCGCGGGGCTGGCCGCGAGCCAGAGCTCGATCTCTTAGATTTTTCAGTGTTGCAGGGACAGACCCGAGCACAAGCGTCATGCCAGCATGTGTAGCCCCTATTGCGGGATGAGCAAGAGGCGGGCCAGCAACGCGGGGAGGCCGCGAAGGGCGATAAAGCACCAGGTAAGCAGGTGATAATCATAAAGCAACTCATGATCAAAGGGTAGGGCCAGTTCTGATAGATGCAAAAGACGATACTTGCCACAGGGACGGACCCACGCGGCTTGGGGATAATGCAGCCCGAGGGGCGCCCCCAACTGAACGAACCAAAAAAGTGTCACCTGGCACCGCTGCTGAAGAGGTGTTGGAGTAGTTGAAGATGTGTACTGTAGAAGTCGCTCCTCATGAGCCGCCCAGGTCCTGAGCCTTGGGGGGCTCTGGGGGCTTGGGGGATCACAAGGATCCGCCGCCATTTCTGATAGGATCGCCTGGTGCCTGGCCTCACGAGCCGCCAGGATGCCCCGCATGTGGCGCTGGTGCACGACAGCCCTGTTCAGCAAACCGAAAGGCATGAGAACGTAGCTGTGAGGGGGGCCCTCGCACCGGCCAACGTGGGATGGCCAGAAGAGCTCCTGAGATGCGGCCCTGTTGAGCCTAGGGATGTTGACACAGACGCGCAGCTCGCTGTCCTCACCGGGGCAGAGAGCCGCGCCGGTGGTGGGCGACGGTCGCGTCGCTTAGCTCTTGCCTCCTGAAGCTCCTTGGTCGCCTTGGTGATGAACTCCTGAGCGCCTGGCGCCTCGCGCCCTGCGCTTTCTTCACGGAAATGTGCGTTGAAGCACGCCTCCAAATGGTGCCCGAACGCCTCCCTCATGACGTCGACCAGGTCAGAGGCCCTCCAGAGGAGAGCCCCCGAGCCCGGCTTGAGAGGGGCGCCAGGCGTGCCTTCCTATGCGAGAGAGGAAGGTGCCCCGCCAGCGGGCGCAGGGCCTGAGGCAGCGCCCCCGGACACCCCACCCTCCTAAGGTCCTTGGTGGAGCAGCAGCTTCTTCTTCTTGGGGATAGCCTCAGGAGGGTAGACAGCGCCCTCGTCATCTGGGTCCTCGACCGCCGCAGCCTGGTAGGCGCGCTCGAGAGAGCACACCGTGTCCTTCTCCTCGCAGGCGACTATGATGATGCCGCAGCTAGCTGGCATCTTGATGACGTTGTAACCATAATTAGTCACTGCCATGAACTTGGCCAGGGCCGGATACCCGAGGATGGCGTTGTACGGGAGGCGAATGTGGGCGACGTTGAAGTCGATGAGCTCAGTGCGGTAGTTGTTGCGCTTGCCGAAGGTGACAGGGAGGCGGATCTGCCCTATCGGGGTGGTGGAGCCGTCGGTCACTCCTGAGAAAGGTTTGGTAGGCTGCAGCTGGTCGTAGGGCACCTGAAGTCAGTCAAACATCTCGATGGAGAGAACATTGAGACCTGCACCGCCATCGATGAGTGTCTTGGTGACAAGGACATTGCTGACGGTGGGTGAGCAGAGCATCGGGAGGGCACCGGCAGTTGCTACACACTTGAGCTGGTCGGAAGAGCTGAAGGTGATGGTATACTCGGACCACCTGAGCGGTCGTGTTGCCTCAAGCTTGGGTAGGGCCGCGTTCACCTCACGAGCGAACTATTTGAAGATGCAATGAGAGGCAGGGGCCTGAGCGCCGCCCAGGATGCAAGCAATGGCTCGAGGATCTTGGAAGCCCCCAGCCCCCTCATCCTGGTGGTGGTGGTCGTTCCTTCTTGGTGGTGGCGGCAGCGGAGGAAGGCCAGCGTTGCCCTACGGACGGTCCTCGCAAGGCTGTTCTCTCCAAGCGCCCTCGCGAGGCTGGCCTTGCCAAGGGTCCTCACGAGGCTGGTCGCGCCAGTCCTGGCGGGGGTTGCGGCCGTCCCAGCGTCCTCCGCCTCTGCCACCTCCACGGCCGTAGCCCCGGTCGTTGCGCTCGGGGCGACGACCGAAGCGCCCGTCGTGGATGGCCCTGAGCTCCTGGTAGACGTTGGTGTTGTGGCTATGCACGTTGTGGAAGACGCAGAACGGGCGCCTGCCCTTGGATGACTTCGGGTGGTCACAGCCACGCATCATCTTCGGTTCAACCGCGAGCATGGCTAGTCCCTTGCGCTTCACATCCTTGGCCTTGGCCTTCTTGTCTTCTGGGTCAGCCTCCGGAAGCTCCAGGAGGGAGAGGCGACCTTCCTCAGCTCTTGGACACTTGGTCGCCATGTTGAACATCTCCAGAGCCATGCACAGGTCCTCGTGTATGGTGAGCTCCTCCTTCATCTTGACGTCGCGGACGCCATCAGTGAATGCTGAGATGATGGCCTCATCTGACACCTTGGGGATCTTGAGGCGAACACTGTTGAAGCACTGGATGTACTTCTGCAAGGTTTCTCCTAGCTGCTGCTTGATGCGCTGCAGGTCACCCGCAGCTGGCGGGCGGTTGCGAGTGCCCTGGAAGTTGACGACGAAACGCTCTCGCATCTCGTCCCAGGAGGAGATCGATCCTGCGGGGAGGTTGAGGAGCCTTGAGCGTGCGCCATCTTTGAGGGCCATGGGAAACTAGTTCGCCATAACCTTCTCATCGCCATTGGCTGCCTTGATGCTCAGCTCGTAGAGCTGCAGGAACTCGGCAGGGTCTACGGTGCCGTCATAGCATGGAGGCACGTCGGGCTTGAACTTCCCTGGCCAGACGACGCTGCGCAGCTCCGGAGTGAACGCACGGCATCCTGCCGTGGTCACGGGAGCCCACCGTAGAGGTGGAGCCTGATCTTGGTGCTCGCGCGCCACCACAGCAGGTGGCGTGCGGTCTTGACGTGGCGGTGCTGGGAGCCCACACGCATCTCCTTGCGGCCGCTGCACCACCTGGCAGCTTTTCTCGTCACGCGCTGGCACCCTGCGCGGCTGGTCGCGCCGTGGAGCCTCACGCCTTGGCTCGAGGGGCGACGTCTTGCCTTGGAGGTGGAGGAGGTGCACCGTGGGCCACGTCGCCTGCGAGAGGCGGCGGGGGAGGTAGCGAGTGGGACGATGCAGGGGTCTCTCCGACGGCGCTGACGAGCTCAGCGATGCGGTCCAGCCAGTCCTCGTAGAGGTCGTCGATAGGGCGGTAGCGCAGGAGCTTGCGCGCCATGAGCAACGCAGCCTGCGTGTTCGCCGGCCCGTGTCGAGCATGAGACGATGAAGCGGCCGTCGGGGTCAGCGACGGAGTGGCGGTGCGCCCATCACGCTGCGCGGTGGGCTACATCGACGAGGCCTGCTGCTCGTGGGCCGCAGGGCCGGTGGCTGCGTTGGCTGCGGGCGACGGGAAACGACGGGGAGCACCACCGCCTGCGGGCGACGTGGGCGGCGAGGGCGGCCCGACGCTCAGCACGAACTCGACGAGCATCAGCCATGGAGACGGCGAAGCGGTGGTGAATCGACTGGAAGATGAGTGGCTCCGACGCACCCCTACCTGGCGTGCCAAATGTTGGATTTCGGGCTCCGCAGACCCTCGATAGATTCGAACTCTGGGTGCATGCGAAGAACTCAACCTCCCCAGTCTGCCTACTCGCCAATCTCACAGCCTAGCTCGATGAACAGGAAGGAAATGGGACACAACAGTTTACCCAGGTTTGGGCCACCTTGCTGTGTAAAACCCTACTCCTGCTTTGTGGTGGATTGGCCTCGAGGTGGGCTGAGGACGAACTAGTAAAGTGGAAGAACAACCTCAGGAGGTGTGTTCTTGAGCTGATGGGGGAGTGGTGAAGGAAATATGCCCTAGAGGCAATAATAAAGTTATTATTTATTTCCTTATTTCATGATAAATGTTTATTATTCATGCTAGAATTGTATTAACCGGAAACTTAGTACATGTGTGAATACATAGACAAACAGAGTGTCCCTAGTATGCCTCTACTTGACTAGCTCGTTAATCAAAGATGGTTATGTTTCCTAGCCATGGACATGTGTTGTCAGAGAATGATGTGATGGACAAGACCCATCCGTTAGCTTAGCATAATGATCGTTAAGTTTATTGCTACTGCTTTCTTCATGACTTATACATGTTCCTATGACTATGAGACTATGCAACTCCCGAATATCGGAGGAACACTTAGTGTGCTATCAAACGTCACAACGTAACTGGGTGATTATAAAGATGCTCTACAGGTGTCTCCGATGGTGTTTGTTGAGTTGGCATAGATCGAGATTAGGATTTGTCACTCCAATTGTCGGAGAGGTATCTCTGGGCCCTCTCGGTAATGCACATCATATGAAGCCTTGCAAGTAATGTGACTAATGAGTTAGTTGCGGGATGATGCATTACGGAACGAGTAAAGAGACTTGCCGGTAAAGAGATTGAACTAGGTATGATGATACCGACGATCAAATCTCGGGCAAGTAACGTACCGATGACAAAGGGAACAACGTATGTTGTTATGCGGTTTGACGGATAAAGATCTTCGTAGAATATGTAGGAGCCAATATGAGCATCCAGGTTCCGCTATTGGTTATTGACCGGAGATGTGTCTCGGTCATGTCTACATAGTTCTCGAACCCGTAGGGTTCGCACGCTTAACGTTCGATGACGATTTGTATTATGAGTTTATGTGATTTGATGACCGAAGTTTTCCCGGATGAGATCGGGGACATGACGAGGAGTCTCGAAATGGTCGAGAGGTAAAGATCGATATATTGTAAGGCTATATTCGGACATCGGAAAGGTTCCGAGTGATTCGGATATTTTTCGGAGTACCGGGGAGTTACGGGAATTCACCGGGAGAAGTAATGGGCCTTATTGGGCCATAAGGGAAATAGAAGGCAGTAGCCAGGAGGTGGCGTGCGCCCCCCCCCCCCCCCCCCCCCAAGCCCAGTCCGAATTGGACAAGGGGTTGGGGGCGCAGCCCCCTCTTTTCCCCTCTCCTTTAGGTGGAATCCTACTAGGACTTGGAGTCCTAGTAGGACTCCCCTCTCCCTTGGCGCGCCCCCTCTAGGGCCGGCCACCTCCTCCCGCCCTCCTTTATATACATGGGGAAGGGGGCACCCTAGAACACACAAGTTGATCTTTTAGCCATGTGCGGTGCCCCCCTCCACAGAAACACACCTCGGTCATATTGTCGTAGTGCTTAGGCAAAGCCCTGCGCCGGTAACTTCATCATCACCGTCACCACGCCGTCGTGCTGAGGAAACTCTCCCTCGACCTCAGCTGGATCAAGAGTTCAAGGGACGTCATTGAGCTGTATGTGTGCAGATCGTGGAGGTGCCGTGCGTTCGATACTTGATCGGTTGGACCGCGAAGACGTTCGACTACATCAACCGCGTTACTAAACGCTTCCGCTTTCGGTCTACGAGGGTACATAGACACACTCTCCCTGCTCGTTGCTATGCTTCTCCTAGATAGATCTTGCGTGATCGTAGGAAATTTTTTGAAATACTACGTTCCCCAACAGTGGCATCTGAGCCAGGTCTATGCGTAGATGATTTGCACGAGTAGAACACAAAGGAGTTGTGGGCATGGGTGTATACATATTGCTTACCGTTACTAGTTGTTAGTTGGTTCAGCGGTATTGTGAGATGAAGCGGCTCGGACCGACATTACGCGTACGCTTACGCGAGACTGGTTTCACCATTGCGAGCACTCGTTGCTTAAAGGTGACTGGCGGGTGTCTGTCTCTCTCACTTTAGTTGAATCAGTTTCAATGAAGAGGGTTCTTTTAGAAGATCAAAAAGCAATCACTACACCACGTTGTGGTTTTGATGCGTAGGTAAGAACAGTTCTTGCTAGAAGCCCGTAGCAGCCACGTAAAACTTGCAACAACAAAGTAGAGGACATCTAACTTGTTTTTGCAGGGCTTGCTGTGATGTGATATGGTCAAGACATGATGTGATATAATTTGTTGTATGAGATGATCATGTTTTGTAACAAAGTTATCGGCAACCGGCAGGAGCCATATGGTTGTCGCTTTATTGTATGCAATGCAATCGCCATGTAATTGTTTTTACTTTATCACTAAGCGGTAGCGATAGTCGTAGAAGCAATAGTTGGCGAGACGACAACGATGCTACGATGGAGATCATGCTGGGCGCCGGTGACGATGGAGATCAAGCTGGGGCGCCGGTGACGATGGTAATCATGACGGTGCTTTGGAGATGGAGATCAAAGGCACAAGATGATGATGGCCATATCATATCACTTATATTGAATTGCATGTGATGTTAATCCTTTTATGCATCTTATTTTGCTTAGTACGGCGGTAGCATTATAAGATGATCTCTCACTAAATTTCAAGGTACAAGTGTTCTCCCTGAGTATGCACCGTTGCTACAGTTCGTCGTGCCGAGACACCACATGATGATCGGGTGTGATAAGCTCTATGTTCACATACAACGGGTGCAAGCCAGTTTTGCACACGCAGAATACTCGGGTTAAACTTGACGAGCCTAGCATATGCAGATATGGCCTTGGAACACTGAGACCGAAAGGTCGAGCGTGAATCATATAGTAGATATGATCAACATAGTGATGCTCACCATTGAAAACTACTCCATCTCACGTGATGATCGGACATGGTTTAGTTGATTTGGATCACGTGATCACTTATATGATTAGAGGGATGTCTATCTAAGTGGGAGTTCTTAAGTAATATGATTAATTGAACTTTAATTTATCATGAACTTAGTCCTAGTAGTATTTGCAAATTATGTTGTAGATCAATAGCTCGCGTATAGCTCCCCTGTTTTATTTTTGATGTGTTCCTAGAGAAAACTAAGTTGAAAGATGATAGTAGCAATGATGCGGACTGGTTCCGTGATCTGAGGATTATTCTCATTGCTGCACAGAAGAATTATGTCCTTGATGCCCCGCTAAATGACAGACCTATTGCAGGAGCAGATGCAGACGTTATGAACGTTTGGCAAGCTCGATATGATGACTACTTGATAGTTTAGTGCACCATGCTTTACGGCTTAGAATCGGGACTTCAAAAACATTTTGAATGCCACGGAGCATATGAGATGTTCCAAAGAGATGAAATTGGTATTTCAGACTCATGCCCGTGTCGAGAGGTATGAGACCTCTGACAAGTACTTTGCCTACAAGATGGAGGAGAATAGCTCAACCAGTGACCATGTGCTCAGAATGTCTGAGTACTACAGTTGCTTGAATCAAGTGGGAGTTAATCTTCCGGATAAGATAGTAATTGACAGAATTCTCTATTCACTATCACCAAGTTACTGGAACTTCGTGATGAACTATAATATGCAAGGGATGACAGAAACGATTCCTGAGCTCTTCGTGATGCTGAAATCAACGAAGGTAGAAATCAAGAAAGAGCATCAAGTGTTGATGGTTAACAAGACCACTAGTTTCAAGAAAAGGGCAAAGGGAAGAAGGGGAACTTCAAGAAGAATAGCAAGCAAGTTGCTACTCCCGGGAAGAAGCCCAAATCTGGACCTAAGCCTGAAACTGAGTGCTTCTACTGCAAAGGGACTGGTCACTGGAAGCGGAACTGCCCCAAGTATTTGGCGGATAAGAAGGATGGCAAAGTGAACAAAGGTATATTTGATATACATGTTATTGATGTGTATTTTACTAGTGTTCATAGTAGCCCCAAGGTATTTGATACCAGTTTAGTTGCTATGATTAGTAACTCGAAATAGGTGTTGCAAAATGAACAGAGACTAGTTGAGGACGAGGTGACGATGTGTGTTGGAAGAGATTCCAAGGTTGATAAGATCACCATCGCACACTCCCTCTATTTTCGGGATTAGTGTTGAACCTAAATAAATGTTATTTGGTGTTTGCGTTGAGCATGAATATGATTGCATCATGGTTATTGCAATACGGTTATTCATTTAAGTCAGAGAATAATTGTTGTTCTGTTTACATGAATAAAAACCTTCTATGGTCATACACCCAATGTAAATGGTTTATTGAATCTCGATCGTAGTGATACACATATTCATAATATTGAAGCCAAAAGATGCAAAGTAAGTAATGATAGTACAACTTATTTGTGGCACTGCCGTTTAGGTCATATTGGTGTAAAGCGCATGAAGAAACTCCATACTGATGGAATTTTGGAATCACTTGATTATGAATCATTTGATGCTTGCGAACCATGCCTCATGGGCAAGATGACTAAAACTCCGTTCTCCAGAACAATGGAGTGAGCTACGGACTTATTGGAAATAATACATACCGATGTATGCGGTCCGATGAGTATTGAGGCTCGCGGCGGGTATCGTTATTTTCTGACCTTCACAGATGATTTGAGCAGATATGGGTATATCTACTTAATGAAACACAAGTCTGAAACATTTGAAAAGTTCAAAGAATTTTAGAGTGAAGTGGAAAATCATCGTAACAAGAAAATAAAGTTTCTATGATCTAATCGCGGAGGCAAATATTTGAGTTACGAGTTTGGTCTTCATTTAAAACAATGTGGAATAGTTTCACAACTCACGCCACCTGGAACACCACAGCGTAATGGTGTGTCCGAATATCGTAACCGTACTTTATTAGATATGGTGCGATCTATGATGTCTCTTACCGATTTACCACTATCATTTTGGGGTTATGCATTAGAGACAGCTGCATTCACGTTTAATAGGGCACCATCTAAATCCATTGAGAGGACACCGTATGAACTATGGTTTGGCAAGAAACCTAAGCAGTCGTTTGTTAAAGTTTGGGGCTGCGATGCTTATGTGAAAAAGTTTCAACCTGATAAGCTCGAACCCAAATCGGAGAAAAGTGTCTTCATAGGATACCCAAAGGAGACTGTTGGGTACACCTTCTATCACAGATCCGAAGGCAAGATATTCATTGCTAAGAATGGATCCTTTCTAGAGAAGGAGTTTCTCTCGAAAGAAGTGAGTGGGAGGAAAGTAGAACTTGATGAGGTAATTGTACCTGCTCCCTTATTGGAAAGTAGTTCATCACAGAAATCAGTTCCTGTGATTCCTACACCAATTAGTGAGGAAGTTAATGATGATGATCATGAAACTTCGGATCAAGTTGCTACCGAACCTCGTAGGTAAACCAGAGTATGTTCCGCACCAGAGTGGTACGGTAATCCTGATCTGGAAATCATGTTACTAGACCATGACGAACCTACGAACTATGAGGAAGCGATGATGAGCCCACATTCTGCGAAATGGCTTGAGGCCATGAAATCTGAGATGGGATCCATGTATGAGAACAAAGTGTGGACTTTGGTTGACTTGCCCGATGATCGGCAAGCCATTGAGAATAAATGGATTTTTAAGAGGAAGACAGACGCTGATAGTAGTGTTACTATCTACAAAGCTCGATTTGTTGCAAAAGGGTTTTCGACAAAGTTCAAGATGTTGACTACGATGAGATTTTCTCACTCGTAGCAATGCTTAAGTCTGTCCGAATCATGTTAGCAATTGCCACATTTTATGAAATATGGCAAATGGATGTCAAAAACTACATTCCTTAATGGATTTTTTAAATAAGAAGTTGTATATGATGCAACCAGAAGGTTTTGTCAATCCTAAAGGTGCTAATAAAATGTGCAAGCTCCAGCGATCCATCTATAGACTGGTGCAAGCATCTCAGAGTTGGAATATACGCTTTGATGAAGTGATCAAAGCATATGGTTTTATACAGACTTACGGTGAAGCCTGTATTTACAAGAAAGTGAGTGGGAGCTCTGTAGCATTTTTGATATTATATGTGGATGACATATTGTTGATTGGAAATGATATAGAATTTTTGGATAGCATAAAAGGATACTTGTCGGGCCCCTTTCTGGGAATAAATCTTAGAAAAGGCCCTAAGTCACACCAGCCCCAAGATCAACACAACTGGTGGACTTCCTTGATACAGATAATCAGTACAAATAATATTACACAGGGTTGAGTCTGAAGGCTCAACAAAATTATTACAAACTCGCCAAATATATGGCAGTGGCGAAATATGACAGTGGTGTGGTGGTGATACATCTCTGATACAATAACGTAAAGCCAAGCGTCAGAGTGAGGCTTGACTATTTTATTGGTGTAGCAGAAGCTCAGCGGATGATACATGTGGTAGACTCCTATCTCACAGGTTGACTGACTGGGACTCCTCTAAGCATCGGGCTCGCTAGCGCAATCCTTCTCCACAAGCTCGTCCTCCTCCAAGTCTGGCCAAGTAAATAGCCAGGGACAAGCCAGTGAGTACGTTGGAATGTACTCACAAACATTATGAACAAAAGATATAATGGATGCACATGCTTATGTAGGAACATAATGACATGCTCATGCTGACTAAAATCCTGGTCATGACATAATTATAAAATGATGTGGAAGTAAATGAAACATGTTAGCCATAACTAGTCTTTGTTTAAAATAAAAGCAAGTGAATGCCACGGGTAGTCTAGCCAGCCCAAGTGACATTCAGAAAAATAAGAGAAATGCCGGTCGGGTGTCTACAAGAGTAGTGGCGAGATAAACCGCCTGTTAACTCGAGAGACGCCACGAGAGGTCTTGAAAAGAAATGCCTGTCGGGCGTCAAGTGACGCCACGGTTGGACTTGAAGAGAAATGCCAATCGGGTGTCCACAAGAGTAGTGGCGGAACCGCTTGTAAACTCGAGAGACGCCACGAGAGGTCTTGAAAATAATAGCTGAGTGCCCGGGGTAGTCTAGCCAGCCCCTGAGACACTCAGGAAGAATACAAAATGAGAGAAACGGGTTAGTCCTCAATATTATGCATAGCCATAATAATATTTAATAACCATAAAATATTCAAGGTAGCAACAGGGTATCAACAATTATACTGCAAAAATGAGTCAGACACATTTTAATTATTTCCTCCGGAGACCGATACCGGGACCGACACTTGACCCACCCAGCTACGCCCTTTGACCAAGGACACGGCTATTCGAATAGTTTTAACTCTGCAGAGGGTGTACTCTTTACCCACAAGTAAAGGATTTCTTTAGTCAGTACCGTGACACTGACTAATTCCCATTACGGTCTTTGGGTTGAAAACACACCTGACCAGCACACACCAGAATAACTCTCCGGATGCCAGGAATCACCCAAAGCATTGTTCAAGAAAAACTCTAAGACGGAGAGACCAACGTCCTGCATGGGATCACTATTAATACGCGCGGATTACAAGGGGTGCCCCCCTCTCATTCACAACCGGAAACACCCATGCCCCCTGACCCGATGACAGGATTTAGTCCAAGGCCTTTGGAAACCCTCATCGTGGCCCTCTGTACGGTGTGTACCTGGACAGGGGTTAACAACTTACTCAGCCGCACCTTCCTGGCGGAAAGACCCGTGGCAGCACGGTATCCAGCTAGGTGTAACGGAACAAGACTCGATCTAGGCCGACTCAGGAGGTGTTAATTAACATCACCGGAATATTCCACTTAAGTCACATGACACCACCGTGTCAAGCATAATGGCCCGTGCCCACCGGCACGTCCAAGGTAGGAGACACTCTCCCGTATTTCCACAACTTTACCATGTCAGAAGAATCTCTTGCTTGAGTGATGTGCAAGCTATGAGCAAAAGAGATATGACCATGCATGCAAGTGCTAGTGACATACTACACATATGGTGCAATATCAACCGATGCAACAGGCAAATGCAAATGCAATCACCATATCCCAAGTTCAATAATGCTTGCCTTGTCCAAAGTAGTCAGGTGAAAACCCTTCAAAATTCTCGGCAAAGTTTCCCTCTTCTTTTTCTGAAAATTCAAAATCAACTTAAATTAAAAAATTTGACAACAGTACAAAAAGTTATCCCAAAACATTTTTAAATAAATACTAAAAAAACTAGAGAGAAAAATAAGAATTTCAAAAAAAAGTTCAACTCAAACAGAGTTGTGGTTTAAAAGTTATTAAACTTTCAAAATGAGGGGTTTTTCTGTAAAAAGCCAGTCCCTGTGCGTTTATAAAGAAAACGCTTCGGGCCGAAATACACTTCTCAGCGCGGAAGGCGTAAAAGTAGAGATTACGCCTTATTTTTAGACAGAGAAAAAGAAAAGAAAAAGCGCGGGGTGGGGTCCACCCGTCAGGTTCAAATATTTGAACCCGCGCGCGGAAGCAGAGAGGAGACGGCGTTCGCCGGCAGTGATCGCCGGGGTCTTGGAAGGCGGCGATGGTTGGAACATGACCAGGGAGGAGTGCCGCGTCGGAGGGAGGTGGTGGTGGTCGCTGGGGAGCACCTGAACGCCGGCGAGCTCGACGGTGGCGGACGGTGGTTCGGTGGCATTGGGATTTCGTCGGAGAGAGCTCGGGGAGTGGAATTGAAGCGGGGAATCGATGATTTGGTGGAATATATGACTACTGGCAAGATTTGAGCAGTTGAGGTGGAGTAACGACGATGAACGGATCGGTGACAGTGGCGGCGGAGCGGTGATCGGAGGGGAAGAAGAAGACCTCCTCGAGGTCGGGTGGGTGGTGTAGGGGCGATTGGGAGGTGGTGGAGGTGATGGGTGAGAAGAATGGGGCTTGGGGGCCTTTATATAGGCGATCCCGAGGCGGTCCGGCGGGGTTTGGATCACGCCGGAGTTATGATGGTCGGCGAGGTCGGTTTGGGCGGTGGTCGTGGTCGGTGAGTGTCAGTGAGGGTGGAGGAAGCTGCCCGAAGCGCCAGCGCGAACGAGCTCGGGCTTGGTGGCTTTATCCACGGCGAGGTCGGTGTATGGGTGCGGCGGACGTCGTCCGTCTCCGGTGGCTGACAGGGGGCCAAGGGCGGCGTGATCAGCGTGGAGAGAGTGCGGAGGAGGTGCCGCGTGGTGAGTAGTTAGGTGGGGGAGGTCAGCGAGGGAGTGAATATGGCGGGCGCCGCGTGGATCAGCTCGGGTTGCCGCCGCCGAGGACGGAGGCAGGTGCACCGGCCTCCTTCTGTGCTGTCGACGGTGAGGCACTGACGAGGAGGGGTCCAGGGCAGCGCAGTTACAAGGGAGGAGGCGTGGACGAGAAGGAGTGGGGATGGAGTGGAGTGCACGGCGCCGTCGTTTCTGCCACTGAACCAAATTCAGTTAACTGAATTTTGGACAGCGATGGACTGTGTGCACATTAGCTGTTTGATAAAATGACAGATGGTGCTAGAGATTTTAGGATTTTGTGGGGATTTTTGTGGAAATGTGTGGATGCTCAAAAATGAGTTTGGCAGAGTTTGGGAATTTTTGGAGCATTTAAAAATATGTTTGGATTAGGAATATTGAATCTGGTCCAAATTTGAATTGAGTGGGATTTGAAAATTTTGAACTGGGGTACCCCATGTTTTTGGAAAAATTGGTTGTGGGTACCATATATTTGCTGGGATAATTTTGGTGGAGGTGGAATCCTTGTAGAAATGATGGTTCCTTTGTAAACCAAAGGAATGATGGAATATATGAATTCCAACTTTGGAATTTATTTGGGTGGTGAAAAATATTTTTGTGGGGTAGGAAAGAGTTGGATTCTGTCCTAGATGAGGTGAGTGACTTGTGGGATAAAATTGGAGTGGAAGAAAATTTGTTGGATGGATTTTAGTAGGGCTAAAAGGAGGTGAAAAGGTTATTTCCTTTGAAAATTTAATTATCCCCAAAACTTTTCTTGCTAAAAATAAATTGTTTGAAAACCCCAAAGTAATTATCCATATAATTTTAAACTCATCAACCAGAATATTTAAAGAAGATTGAAATCCAAATAAAATTTGAAAAGTTTTTTTTTTCAAATTGAAGGAAGGTGATATGACCAAAAATGTTTTTCAAAACTTTTATTTTTAAAGGAAAGATTTCAAATATTCAGAAAAAATATTTTTTGGGTGTTACAACACCTACCCCCCTTAAGAAAAATCTCGTCCCCGAGATTTCAGCTGTCCCTCAAACAGGTATGGATATTCAGTCCTCAGATGATCCTCTCTTTCCCATGTTGTTTCTTCCTCGGTGTGATTACTCCATTGAACCTTGTAAAATTTTATTACATTCTGCCGGGTCCTCCGTTCAGACTCCTCTAAAATCTTTATAGGATGCTCCCTATATGTGAGGTCTGGATGAAGGTCCAAGTCTTGGTGTTGCACTTGCTTGTCTGGGTTACTAACACATCTCCTTAGTTGTGACACGTGAAACACATCGTGAACATCTGATAATTCTGCCGGTAGCTCTAGTTGATAAGCAACCTTGCCTCTTCTTGCGATTACATGGAATGGTCCAATAAATCTTGGTGCCAATTTTCCTTTAACTTTAAATCTCTGTAGTCCTCTAGTTGGAGATACTCTGAGATACACGTATTCATCGGGCTCAAAACTGATTTGGCGGTGCTTTTGATCGTAGTAGCTCTTTTGACGGCTCTGAGCTGCTTTCAGTCTGTCTTGAATAAGCTTCACTTTTGTTTCTGCTTCTTTAAGAACTTCGGGACCAAAAATTCGACTGTCTTCGGTCTCTGACCAATTGAGTGGGGTACGGCACCTTCGTCCGTACAGGGCTTCAAAAGGTGACATTTTTAAACTGGGTTGATAACTGTTGTTATATGAGAATTCCGCGTATGGTAAACTGTCTTCCCAGCTAACTCCGTAAGTGAGCACACATGCTCTTAGCATGTCCTCCAATATTTGATTTACCCGCTCAGTTTGTCCTCCGGTTTGCGGGTGGTATGCTGTGTTGAACGTCAGTTGAGTTCCTAGGGCTTGCTGTAGGTGCTCCCAAAATCTAGAGACAAATTGGGTGCCTTTGTCAGAGACTATGGTTTTGGGTACTCCGTGTAGGCAAACAATCCGGAAGAGATATAATCTGGCGAGTCGCTGTGTGGAGTATGTGGTTTTTACCGGAATGAAATGTGCCACCTTGGTCAAATAATCTGTTATAACCCAGATAGCATCATTTCCATGTCGTGACCTTGGCAGTCCGACGATAAAATCCATCCCTATTACGTCCCATTTCCATTCAGGTACTCTGAGTGGCTGCAATAGTCCTGCTGGCCTCTGGTGTTCTGCTTTTATACGCTGGCATGAATCACAATGTGCGACATATACGGCTATATCTCTTTTCATCCCGTGCCACCAATAATTTTCTTGTAAATCCTTGTACATTTTTGTTCCTCCTGGATGGATAGAATATGGAGTGGTATGGGCTTCTGCCAAAATTTGTTGCTTTAACTCTTCCCTATTAGGCACACATATTCTTTTCCCGAACAATAAAATTCCCTGACCATCAACGGTAAACTCGGGCGCCTTGCCCAGTTTCATTTTCCTCTTAATCCCCTCAATACTTGGGTGTCCTTCTTGGGCTTCTTTCATCTGATCCTCTAATGTTGGTTTCATCTCCAGTTGATTAATGGTTCCTTCTGTGACTAGGACCATATTGAGTTTGGCAAATTCCTGGTTGAACTCATGTTGTGAAAATTGCACACTATTATTATTGGTTCAGGGATTTCGGCTGAGAGCATCTGCCACAACATTTGCTTTACCCGGATGATAATGAATTCCGATATCGTAGTCCTTTATTAACTCAAGCCAGCGACACTGTCTCAAGTTTAATTCCGGCTGGGTGAAAATATACTTAAGATTTTTGTGGTCCGTGTATATTTCACATCGCTCACCGAGAAGAAAGTGTCGCCATTCTTTGAGTGCGTGTATTACCGCAGCTAGCTCCAGATCATGCGTAGGATAATTCTCCTCATTTCGTCGTAGCTGTCTTGAGGCATAAGCCACGACTTTTCCTTCTTGCATCAATACACATCCAAGGCCTTTCCTGGACGCGTCACAGTATATCTCAAACTTTTTGTGCACATTGGGTACGACCAGAACGGGTGCCGTTGTTAATCTTTTCTTCAATTCTTGGAAACTTTTCTCACAGGCTTCAGTCCATTCAAACTTCTTATCCTTCTTAAGCAATTGGGTCATGGGTTTAGCTATGGTGGAAAATCCTTCGATAAATCTTCGGTAATATCCTGCCAGACCAAGAAAACTCCTGACCTCAGTCACGTTGGTGGGTTGTTTCCATTCTTGGACAGCTTTTACCTTGCTTGGGTCCACTGCTATCCCATCCTGTGTCAGAACATGTCCTAGGAAGTCAACTTCTCATAACCAAAATTCACATTTACTGAATTTGGCATAAAGTTGGTTTTTCCTCAATTCTTCCAGGACTATTCGTAGGTGTTGTTCGTGTTCTTCGGGTGTCTTGGAGTAGATAAGTATGTCATCAATAAATACGACCATGAACTTGTCCAAATATTTCAAGAAAACCTTGTTCATGAGATGAAGAAAATAAGCAGGAGCGTTGGTTAAGCCAAACGACATCACTTGTGAAAATGCTGTGTCACTGTCCTGTTGACTACTCTGTCCTTGTGTAAAATTATTTCCCATCTGTCCATGGTTGCTCTCTGGCGGATTTGGCATAGAACGGGTCCAGGGGCGATGCATTTTCTTTCTAGGGGTATTTGTGTAACACCAATGAGAAAAGAAATTATAAAGGCAACAAGAAAAAAATTTAAGAGAATGAAAATAAATCTCCCTCCAGGATGCAAGTACAACAGGTTATATCATACATGCAGGATTTAATTATACAAGCAGGACTTAATTATACAAGATGCTTGCAAACACCGTATACTACAAGACCACTTATTCAACTAGAGTACTACTTCGTCCTCTCAACGAGCTGTGGTCCGAGTCCATTACTCGCCATCTTACAAAAAGGAAAAGAAGAAGAAATAGAAAATAAATATCTTACAACCACGTCATCATAAAAAGACTACTACGATGCTGACGCTCGATCAGTCCTCACGGAGTGTCTGAGACACTGTAAGCACCGCTGAGGGTGAGTCCCAGCTGTGGCTCTCGAGACTCAACCTCCTCCTCCTCTGGGATGGCCTCTAGTCGTGTAGCGGTTGATGCCACGCCTGTCTGAGGTGGCACCGTGTGCGTCGAAAGTGGAGCTCTGGTCGAAAAAGGAGCAGCCAAGCGACTAGCCTCATCACTCGGGGATGAGTGCTGAACCGCGGGCTAAGTAGGAGAGTAGTGTGGTGGAGTCGGAATACGAGGGGCACGTGGTGAAGGTGAATGGAACTCACTTCTGCGAGTGATCCTCGCACGAGCCAGGTCCATTCGTGCAGCAAGATGGTCGTCCACCAGTGCGGTAAAGATCGACTCGAGTGCCATGATGTACTGAACAAGGGGCTCGATCGCCCCATCCCTTTCTCCCACGGTGCAGGAAAAAGCGTAATGGTTGGTATAAGGAACATGACACGGAAGGTAGTGATAGGGACGAGTCTGCATAATAGGCAGGATGTCCCTAAGACGTGCAATAGCCTCACGGGCGGCCATCTGGATAGCATGCCTCTCAGAGGGCATGACTCTCCCCATGAAATGGTAGTTGCGGAAGGATAGGTTACTTCCACCCCGAATATATACCGAAGCCTGGTACATAGTCAGAGTGTCTGTGACCCTGTCATGAAAAATCGTGTACTCAGGACGGCTCGGAGACCTCATCGCATCCCTAGCGATGACGGCAAGAAGACGGGAAAATCCCGTCGGCTCGTTGGCAAAAATCTGGGATGGGCAGTTGCCACCAGACATCTACATCAGTAGACAAAAATCCAAACAGTCATATCATAAGAATATGATGACTAAGGAAAATTTGTTATGATGCATGAAATGCATGCTAAAAAAATGTTAGTACTGACTCGAGTGCTAGCGATCGTGCCTAGGGTTTCCTACAGTCAGCCTGGCTCTGGTACCAAGTCCTGTCAGGCCCCTTTCAGGGAATAAATCTCAGAAAAGGCCCTAAGTCACACCAGCCCCAAGATCAACACAACTGGTGGACTTCCTTGATACAGATAACCAGTACAAATAATATTACACAGGGTTGAGTCTGAAGGCTCAACAAAATTATTACAAACTCGCCAAATATATGGCAGTGGCGGAATATGACAGTGGTGTGGTGGTGATACATCTCTGATACAATAACGTAAAGCCAAGCGTCAGAGTGAGGCTTGACTATTTTATTGGTGTAGCAGAAGCTCAGCGGATGATACATGTGGTAGACTCCTATCTCACAGGTTGACTGACTGGGACTCCTCTAAGCGTCGGGCTCGCTAGCGCAATCCTTCTCCACAAGCTCGTCCTCCTCCAAGTCTGGCCAAGTAAATAGCCAGGGACAAGCCAGTGAGTACGTTGGAATGTACTCACAAACATTATGAACCAAAGATATAATGGATGCACATGCTTATGTAGGAACATAATGACATGCTCACACTGACTAAAATCCTGGTCATGACATAATTATAAAATAATGTGGAAGTAAATGAAACATGTTAGCCATAACCAGTCTTTTTTTAAAATAAAAGCAAGTGAATGCCACGGGTAGTCTAGCCAGCCCAAGTGACATTCAGAAAAATAAGAGAAATGCCGGTCGGGTGTCTACAAGAGTAGTGGCGAGATAAACCGCCTGTTAACTCGAGAGACGCCACAAGAGGTCTTGAAAAGAAATGCCTGTCGGGCGTCAAGTGACGCCACGGTTGGACTTGAAGAGAAATGCCAATAGGGTGTCCACAAGAGTAGTGGCGGAACCGCCTGTAAACTCGAGAGACGCCACGAGAGGTCTTGAAAATAATAGCTGAGTGCCCGGGGTAGTCTAGCCAGCCCCTGAGACACTCAGGAAGAATACAAAATGAGAGAAACGGGTTAGTCCTCAATATTATGCATAGCCATAATAATATTTAATAAGCATAAAATATTCAAGGTAGCAACAGGGTATCAACAATTATACTGCAAAAATGAGTCAGACACATTTTAATTATTTCCTCTGGAGACCGATACCGGGACTGACACTTGACCCACCCAGCTACGCCCTTTGACCGAGGACACGGCTATTTGAATAGTTTTAACTCTGCAGAGGGTGTACTCTTTACCCACAAGTAAAGGATTTCTTTAGTTAGTACCGTGACACTAACTAATTCCCATTACGGTCTTTGGGATGAAAACACACCTGACCAGCACACACCAGAATAACTCTCCGGATGCCAGGAATCACCCAAAGCATCGTTCAAGAAAAACTCTAAGACGGAGAGACCAACGTCCTGCATGGGATCACTATTAATACGCACGGATTACAAGGGGTGCCCCCCTCTCAGTCACAACCGGAAACACCCATGCCCCTGACCTGATGACAGGATTTAGTCCAAGGCCTTTGGAAACCCTCATCGTGGCCCTCTGTACGGTGTGTACCTGGACAGGGGTTAACAACTTACTCAGCCGCACCTTCCTTGCGGAAAGACCCATGGCAGCACGGTATCCAGCTAGGTGTAACGGAACAAGACTCGATCTAGGCCGACTCAGGAGGTGTTAATTAGCATCACCGGAATATTCCACTTAAGTCACATGACACCACCGTGTCAAGCATAATGGCCCGTGCCCACCGGCACGTCCAAGGTAGGAGACACTCTCCCGTATTTCCACAACTTTACCATGTCAGAAGAATCTCTTGCTTGAGTGATGTGCAAGCTATGAGCAAAAGAGATATGACCAAGCATGCAAGTGCTAGTGACATACTACACATATGGTGCAATATCAACCGATGCAACAGGCAAATGCAAATGCAATCACCATATCCCAATTTCAATAATGCTTGCTTGTCCAAAGTAGTCAGGTGAAAACCCTTCAAAATTCTCGGTAAAGTTTCCCTCTTCTTTTTCTGAAAATTCAAAATCAACTTAAATTAAAAAAATTGACAACAGTACAAAAAGTTGTCCCAAAACAATTTTAAATAAATACTAAAAAAAACTAGAGAGAAAAATAAGAATTTCAACAAAAGTTCAACTCAAACGGAGTTTTGGTTTAAAAGTTATAAAATTTTCAAAACCAGGAGTTTTTCTGTAAAAAGCCAGTCCCTGTGCGTTTATAAAGAAAACGCTTCGGGCCGAAATACGCTTCTCAGCGCGGAAGGCTTAAAAGTCGAGATTACGCCTTCGTTTTTAGACAGAGAAAAAGAAAAAAAAGCGCGGGGTGGGGTCCACCCATCAGGTTCAAATATTTGAACCCGCGCGCGGAAGCAGAGAGGAGACGGCGTTCGCCGGCGGTGATCGCCGGGGTCTTGGAAGGCGGCGATGGTTGGAACATGACCAGGGAGGAGTGCCGCGTCGGAGGGAGGTGGTGGTGGTCGCCGGGGAGCACCTGAACGCCGGCGAGGTCGACGGTGGCGGACGGTGGTTCGGTGGCATTGGGATTTCGTCGGAGAGAGCTCGGGGAGTGGAATTGAAGCGGGAAATCGATGATTTGGTGGAATATATGACTACTGGCAAGATTTGAGCAGTTGAGGTGGAGTAACGACGATGAACGGATAAGTGACAGTGGTGGTGGAGCGGTGATCAGAGGGGAAGAAGAAGACCTCCTCGAGGTCGGGTGGGTGGTGTAGGGGCGATTGGGAGGTGGTGGAGGCGATGGGTGAGAAGAATGGGGCTCGGGGGCCTTTATATAGGCGATCCCGAGGCGGTCCGGCGGGGTTTGGATCACGCCGGAGTTATGATGGTCGGCGAGGTCGGTTTGGGCGGTGGTCATGGTCGGTGAGTGTTAGTGAGGGTGGAGGAAGCTGCCCGAAGCGCCAGCGCGAACGAGCTCGGGCTTGGTGGCTTTATCCACGGCGAGGTCGGTGTACGGGTGCGGCGGACGTCATCCGTCTCCGGTGGCTGACAGGGGGCCAAGGGAGGCGTGATAAGCGTGGAGAGAGTGCGGAGGAGGTGCCGCGTGGTGAGTAGTTAGGTGGGGGAGTTCAGCGAGGGAGTGAATATGACGGGCGCCGCGTGGATCAGCTCGGGTTGCCGCCGCCGAGGACGGAGCAGGTGCACCAGCCTCCTTCTGTGCTGTCGGCGGTGAGGCACTGACGAGGAGGGGTCCAGGGCGGCGCAGTTACGAGGGAGGAGGCGTGGACGAGAAGGACTAGGGATGAAGTGGAGTGCACGGCGCCGTCGTTTCTGCCACTGAACCAAATTCAGTTAACTGAATTTTGGACAGCGATGAACAATGTGCACATTAGCTGTTTGATAAAATGACAGAAGGTGCTAGAGATTTTAGGATTTTGTGGGGATTTTTGTGGAAATGTGTGGATGCTCAAAAATGAGTTTGGCAGAGTTTGGGAATTTTTGGAGCATTTAAAAATATGTTTGGATCAGGAATATTGAATCTGGTCCAAATTTGAATTGAGTGGGATTTGAAAATTTTGAACTGGGGTACACCATGTGTTTGGAAAAATGGGTTGTGGGAACCATATATTTGCTGGGATAATTTTGGTGGAGGTGGAATCCTTGTAGAAATGGTGGTTCCTTTGTAAACCAAAGGAATGATGGAATATATGAATTCCAACTTTGGAATTTATTTGGGTGGTGAAAAATATTTTTGTGGGGTAGGAAAGAGTTGGATTCTGTCCTAGATGAGGTGAGTGACTTGTGGGATAAAATTGGAGTGGAAGAAAATTTGTTGGATGGATTTTAGTAGGGCTAAAAGGAGGTGAAAAGGTTATTTCCTTTGAAAATTTAATTATCCCCAAAACTTTTCTTGCTAAAAATAAATTGTTTGAAAACCCCAAAGTAATTATCCATATAATTTTAAACTCTTCAACCAGAATATTTAAAGAAGATTGAAATCCAAATAAAATTTGAAAAGGTTTTTCTTTTCAAATTAAAGGAAGGTGATATGACCAAAAATGATTTTCAAAACTTTTCTTTTTAAAGGAAAGATTTCAAATATTCAGAAAAAATATTTTTGGGGTGTTACAATACTTTAATAAGAATTTTTCAATAAAAAGGACCTCGGTGAAGCTGCTGAAGTATTGAGCATCAAGATCTATAGGGATAGATCGAGACGCTTAATAGGACTTTCACAAAGCACATACCTTGACAAGATTTTGAAGAAGTTCAAAATGGATCAGTCAAAGAAGGAGTTCTTGCCTGTGTTACAAGGTATAAAAATGAGTAAGACTAAAAACCCGACCACGGCAGAAGATAGAAAGAGAATGAAAGTCATTCCCTATGCCTCAGTCATAGGTTCTATAAAGTATGCCATGCTATGTACCAGACCAGTTGTGTGCCTTGCTATGAGTTTAGCAAGGAGGTACAATAGTGATCCAGGGATAGATCACTGGATAGCGGTCAAAGTTATCCTTAGTTACCTAAGAGGACTAAGGAAATATTTCTCGGTTATGGAGGTGATAAAAGAGTTCGTCGTAAAAGGTTACGTCGATGCAAGCTTTTACACCGATCCAGATGACTCAGAGTCTCAATCTGGATACATATTGAAAGTGGGAGCAATTAGCTAGAGTAGCTCCATGCAGAGCATTATAGACATAGAAATTTTCAAAATACATACGGATCTGTATGTGGCAGACCCGTTGACTAAACTTCTCTCACAAGCAAAACATGATCACACCTTAGTACTCTTTGGTTGTTAATCACATGGCGATGTGAACTAGATTAACTGACTCTAGTAAACCATTTGGGTGTTGGTCACATGGCGATGTGAACTATGGGTGTTAATCACATGGTGATGTGAACTATTCATGTTAAATCACATGGCGATGTGAAACTAGATTATTGACTCTAGTGCAAGTGGGAGACTGAAGGAAATATGCCCTAGAGGCAATAATAAAGTTATTATTTATTTCCTTATTTCATGATAAATGTTTATTATTCATGCTAGAATTGTATTAACCGGAAACTTCGTACATGTGTGAATACATAGACAAACAGAGTGTCCCTAGTATGCCTCTACTTGACTAGCTCGTTAATCAAAGATGGTTAAGTTTCCTAGCCATGGACATGTGTTGTCAGAGAATGATGTGATGGACAAGACCCATCCGTTAGCTTAGCATAATGATCGTTAAGTTTATTGCTACTGCTTTCTTCATGACTTATACATGTTCCTATGACTATGAGACTATGCAACTCCCGAATATCGGAGGAACACTTAGTGTGCTATCAAACATCACAACGTAACTGGGTGATTATAAAGATGCTCTACAGGTGTCTCCGATGGTGTTTGTTGAGTTGGCATAGATCGAGATTAGGATTTGTCACTCCAATTGTCGGAGAGGTATCTCTGGGCCCTCTCGGTAATGCACATCATATGAAGCCTTGCAAGCAATGTGACTAATGAGTTAGTTGCGGGATGATGCATTACGGAACGAGTAAAGAGACTTGCCGGTAACGAGATTGAACTAGGTATGATGATACCGACGATCAAATCTCGGGCAAGTAACATACCGATGACAAAGGGAACAACGTATGTTGTTATGCGGTTTGACCGATAAAGATCTTCGTAGAATATGTAGGAGCCAATATGAGCATCCAGGTTCCGCTATTGGTTATTGACCGGAGATGTGTCTCGGTCATGTCTACATAGTTCTCGAACCCGTAGGGTCCGCACGCTTAACGTTCGATGACAATTTGTATTATGAGTTTATGTGATTTGATGACCGAAGTTTGTTCGGAGTCCCGGATGAGATCGGGGACATGACGAGGAGTCTCGAAATGGTCGAGAGGTAAAGATCGATATATTGGAAGGCTATATTCAGACATCGGAAAGGTTCCAAGTAATTCAGGTATTTTTCGGAGTACCGGGGAGTTACGGGAATTCACCGGGAGAAGTAATGGGCCTTATTGGGCCATACAGGAAATAGAAGGCAGGCAGACAGGACGGGGGCAGACCCCCCCCCCCCCCAAGCCCAGTCCGAATTGGACAACGGGTTGGGGGCGCAGCCCCCCTCTTTTCCCCTCTCCTTTAGGTGGAATCCTACTAGGACTTGGAGTCCTAGTAGGACTCCCCTCTCCCTTGGCGCGCCCCGTCTAGGGCCGGCCACCTCCTCCCTCCCTCCTTTGTATACGTGGGGAAGGGGGCACCCTAGAACACACAAGTTGATCTTTTAGCCGTGTGCAGTGCCCCCCTCCATAGAAACACACCTCGGTCATATTGTCGTAGTGCTTAGGCGAAGCCCTAAGCCGGTAACTTCATCATCACCGTCACCACGCCGTCGTGCTGACGAAACTCTCCCTCGACCTCAGCTGGATCAAGAGTTCGAGGGACGTCATCGAGCTGTACGTGTGCAGATCGCGGAGGTGCTGTGCGTTCAGTACTTGATCGGTTGGATCGCGAAGACGTTCGACTACATCAACCGCGTTACTAAACGCTTCCGCTTTCGGTCTATGAGGGTACGTAGACACACTCTCCCCGCTCGTTGCTATGCTTCTCCTAGATAGATCTTGCGTGATCGTAGGAATTTTTTTGAAATACTACGTTCCCCAACAAGTGGATGATCTGAATGATCTGTCCGTTGGTCGATGTCTCCATCCCCCTCCTACGGTGATGGCTAGGCTATATTTCTAGTGGCCTTGGTCCTCTTCCCCCAAAATGGAGGCGGTAAGGGATCCCACAACGGCCAAATTTGAAGGGAGACAACTAGTACATCTTATCCTGATATAAGTAGTCTTCACCTGCAAAGCTTCTGGTCATGACGCCATGGTGGTCTCAGCCATGACCTCCGTCCTGGCAGTCTTGGTCTTGTTGCGTGGGAATGGAAACCTTTGGCTGATTCCTCGGGACTCCGCGCCTGCGCTTGCCTCTTTAGCACCAAAGAGGAAACTGCTGTCCTGCGCCCGCTGGCGCCCGCCTAGCCTTGGTCATCATGGCTCACGTCATCTGAACCTCATGAGGCGAGGCTTGCATAGAAATCTCCACTCCTCCCGAGCCAGCCTGAGGAGGCCGCTCCTCCTGGAGGTCTTGGTGTCGTCCGCCTTGCGAGGCTTGGCCCCTCGCGAGGGTCTTGAGTTGCTGATGCTGAAGGCGGGCCATACCAGGTCGTCGATGGAGCCACGCCATGGGCCGCAGGCAGGCAAGTCTGGGTACCCTCGTTCCCAGAACACCGACAGTCCTGTTCAACAAGCCCTCCATGGGGTCATGTTCAACCAGCCCTCCACGGGGTCCCTCCACCGGCTACTGTTCATCCACCCCCACCTCCTCGATCGGGGTCCTGTTCATCCAGCGGCAACGGCCTCTACTACCACGGGATCCTGTTCATCCAACCGCCACCAGGAACTGTTCATCAAGAGGCAGCTTCGATCGGCTTCAGTTAGCAGCAGTAGCGAAGGAATCACTCGGGTTCAGTTAACAGCAAGGGATCGATCGGGGTTCAGTAACGTAGCTAGTGCAATCGCTCGGGTTCAGTTAGAGCCCAACGCCTCGCTCGGATTCAGTTAGAGCGCAACACCTCGCACACACGCGCGTACGTGTACGAGGGAAACGCGCAAACCTCCGTTCATCGCTCGGCCCCGACCACCCACCGTAACCGGGAACTCCCTGATATTTTCCTCGCCCTCGCTTCTAACACGATTTTTTCCATCATGGACGGCCCAAAGAATGTCATGCAGGTGCGTCTCCGGCCCGCCCAGGACGAAAAGCCCATTTTCTGTCATGATTTTTTTCATAGAAGTAGGAGCCCACCACATCTATGATGATACCAGGTTTTGCCACAATTATCGTCATAGAAGTGTCATAAGCATGACAGAAAAAAAATTCGTTCGGCCCAAAATGTCACGGATGTGTCTTTTTTTTGTAGTGCTCGGCCTCCAGTCGTGCCGCGGCATCCCGCTCCTCCCGCGCTTCTCGCGCGTTCCTCTCCGTCGCCTCCCGAAGGGCGGCGGCCGGGTCCACGCGACGAGCCTCCTCAGAGCCGCCTGCTGTTCCGATCAGCGAGTTGGACGGAGCCCTCGATATGGAAAGGGGAGGCCTGTGCGACAGAGCAAGAAAAAATAAGAAACTCGCAAGACAGAAACAACCAAGCCAGACCAGTCAAAGCACTTACCCGGACACCAGCGGGTGCTCCTTGGGAACCCTCCGGGTGACGCCCGCCTTCGTGGCCTCGTGCCGCTTGGTCGTGGCCGTCGACTTGGCCTTCTTGGTTGGCTTGCTGCCGAACATCCCCTCCGCACGACGCTTAGATGTGCCGGGAGCACCAGTCGGCGCTCCGCCTGTCGGCCGCGCCGTCAAGGAGCCGGCACCTTCGGGGCGGCGTTGTCCGTCGCCGTCATCATCATCATCCGGCCAGTCCCGGACATTGCCGCCTCCTCCGTCGCCGCCTCCCCCAGTGGCGTCGCCGTTGCCTTCGTCGTCCAACGCGGCCGCTCCCAGCTCGGGGTCGCCCACATCGCTCTCCTCGCGGTCCAGCATCCACTAGTGGCCCGGAGCCGGCGCGCTGACGGCCGCCTGGCCAGGGAAGCGCTGCGCCATGTCCGGATGGTCAGGTCGGATGAAGAGCATGGCATGAGCAAAGAAGGGAGACCAGATACTAACCAGAGGCGGCGGATTGGCGCGACTGTACGGCTCCTTGCTGAAGCTCCAGTCGGTCTCGCTGAGCTGGTTACCGGAGAAGTAGTTGACATGGCAGACCACCTCAGTAGTCGGCAGCTCTTTGGTTGACATCCGGCATGGGTCCCGGCGGCCGCTCATGTCACAGATAAAATGCAGCCGGGCTTGGAGAGGTGACACCCGGCGCTCAACAAAGGTGGCCAGCAAGTCGGACGGCTTGAGACCCTCCAAGTCCGTCATCTCTTGCAGCCGGATGAGGACGTTGGTGATGATAGACAGCATCGGCTTTGGCTGCTGCCCCCAGTTGTTCCGTGGCTCAGCAAGTGGGCCGATCGCGAAGTCCGGCAGGTTGACGAAGTCACGAGTCGGGTCGACGTTGCAGACATAAAAATAAGATTTCTGCCACAATTTGGCCGACTCCAGCACAACGACAGCCGAAAAGTGGGTCCCGGAGCCAGTGCGTCGCACGGGTACGTAGGCGCTGCACTGGGCCGGCTCGCCCTTGGCCTGGGTGCCCAGCTTGAGGTAGAAGAACCTGCCCCACAACTCGAGTGTGGGCAGAACGCCGAGGTACCCTTCACAGAAAGTAATGAAGGCGGAAAGCAACACCACCGTGTTCAGAGTGAGGTGGTGAGGTTGGAGATGGTAGAAGTCGAGGAAGGAGCGAAGGAAGCCGCTTGCCGGCATGCCAAAGCCTCTGAGGAAGTGGCTCCGGAAGACGATGAACTCGCCGGCCCTCGGCAATGGCGAGATCTCCCTCTCTTCGGGAAGGCGCGTCCCCACGACCCCCGCGATGGGAAGCCTCCACGTCGCGCGGAGGAACTCGAGGTGGCCGTCGTGCATGTTGGAACCGTCCCAATCACCGCGCGCCATGGCTTGCGGTGGCTTGGTGGCAACGTGGCGAGGCTGGACGGCGACAGGGCGGCGGCAGCACTTCGGCAGCGTGCGGTGGCGCAGCAGCAGTGAGGAAGCAGAGGAGCAGGGAGCAAGGAAGAAGGAGAGGATGGAGGGGGCGCGCATGCACCTGGCCACTCCCTGCTCCCCCATTTATATGGCGGCAACAGCGGAGCCGAGGCGACGCCTAGTGGGGGGCATGGGGATTAACTGCGCCCACGCCCCGCACGACCCCGCGCATTCCGTGCCATGATGGCGCACATTAATTCTGCCCCGGAAGGGCAACCGCCCACCTCAGCCACGGCGGATCTGTGCGCATGCCGAGGCCCTGTAGTGGTGGGCCTAGGCCTGCGGCGATATCCTGTCGCGCACGTGGGTTGGCAGGCCGGCCTGCTGGTGATGTGTGGCAAGCATGCAACGGGCGGCAAGAGGGCCACCCGGCGGCCTCAGTCTGGCGCCCGCCACGGCGATTCAAATCCAACAGGCGGCCGGCCCTGCCTCGGCCGGCTCCTGGCAGACAACTTCTTCAATCCAGACGAAGCAAAGGCACCGTATCTCTTGGAGGAGGAAACTGCTGAGGCGGTCCGGCTTCAGGCCGCGGCACCTCACTAGCTTTGGGAACTACTGTCGGGGGGATAGACCCCGGGTAGCCTCATCCGGACCTAATGACACTTCAAGACATCGGGGCTAGTAAAGGCCCTCACCCCTTCCGGACACGCGGCCGGTTCCTTGGGCCGGCTAGGCCCAAGCGGCCGGCTCCCAGAAGACGGCACACTATTAGAAGACTGCTTCAGGGGAGGCCGGCTCCTAGCAGATGGCCACTCCTCCCCTCGGAGTCTGCACTCACCTGCCCAGACAAAACGGGGCGTGGTAACAGGACTACCCACTCCCCCGAATTCCGAAGGAGCGTGGCTACAGTATGAGCTGACCAAGCGGCCACCTACCTGCCAGGCGCAAGACTGTAGCCATGCGACTCATGGCATGGCCCTCGTCAGCAAGGGCCATGCTGCCGCTAAGGACGATCAGTACGGCCCGCAGGCGACGGGCCCTACCTGTCTGCGGGCTCCCAGAAGACGGCGCATTCCTGGAAGGCGGCTTCGGGGGCGGGCCGGCCTCCAGCAGCCGGCCCTCCCCTCCCCTCGTAATCCGCACTCACCTACTCCGACGAGACAGAGCATGGCTACAGTGGGCGCTGACCAAGCGGCCACCAACCCACCTGACGTGGGACTGTAGCCATACAACTCCTGACGCGGCCTCCGTCACCAAGTACGAAGCTATAGCAAAAGGCAATCAGCATGGCCCATAGGTGGCGGGCCCTACCTGTCGGCCGGATTCTCGGCAGCCGGCGGGGCCCTCCAGAGGCGGGCCCCAGCAGCCGGCGGAGAACCCGGCGACCTTAGACACTAACGTCCGGGTCCTACACCTGGCCGTATTACCATTGTACCCCTGGGGGTTGGCCTATAAAACCCCCCAGGGCTCACCCATGCAAAGGGTTCAGCCCTCATTCCACACAACATAGCTAGGAGAGGCAAGGTAGCAGCCCAGCCCTTCTTCCTCCTCTAGCAACACAGCTCAAGGAGCAACCGTGTACACTCTTGATCATAGTCATCATGCGGAGACCCCGTAGAGTAGGACTAGGGGTGTTATCTCCCTGGAGAGCCCCGAACCTGGGTACGTCCCGTGTACGATCGAGCTCATGCTCACTCCCGCTTCCAGGGCCTGACGACGTCCTCTTGGCTCCACCCATGATAAGCCACCCCCTGGCATCTTACGTGAGATTACCACGACAGAAATATTAAAACTTCTAGAAGCAGGTATAATCTATCCTATAGCTGATAGTAGATGGGTAAGTCATGTTCATTGTGTCCCTAAGAAAGGAGGTATTACTGTTGTTCCTAATGACAAGAACGAACTTATTCCACAAAGAATTGTTACAGGCTATAGAATGGTAATTGATTTTAGAAAATTAAACAAAGCAACTACAAAAGATCATTACCCTCTGCCTTTTATTAATCAAATGCTAGAAAGATTATCTAAGCACACACATTTTTGCTTCCTTGATGGATATTCTGGTTTTTCACAAATACCCGTTTCTCAACCTGATCAAGAAAAGACCACTTTTACTTGTCCTTTTGGAACTTATGCTTATAGACATATGCCTTTTGGTTTATGCAATGCACCTGCTACCTTTCAAAGATGTATGACTGCTATATTCACTGACTTTTGTGAAAAGATTGTTGAGGTTTTCATGGATGACTTTTCTGTTTATGGGAAGTCTTTTGATGATTGTTTAAGCAATCTTGATCGAATTTTGCAGAGATGTGAGCAAACAAATCTTGTCCTGAATTGGGAGAAGTGCCACTTTATGGTTAACGAAGGTATTGTTTTGGGCCATAAAATTTCTGAAAGAGGTATTGAGGTGGACAAAGCTAAGGTTGATGCAATTGAGAAAATGCCATGTCCTAAAGATATCAAAGGTATTCGTAGTTTCCTAGGTCATGCTGGTTTCTATAGGAGATTTATCAAAGACTTTTCTCAAATTTCTAGGCCTCTTACAAATCTTTTGCAAAAGGATATTCCTTCGAAACACTCAAGAAAGCCTTAATTTCTGCACCTATTGTTCAACCACCTGATTGGAACTTGCCTTTTGAAATTATGTGTGATGCTAGTGATTATGCTGTTGGTGTTGTTCTAGGACAAAGAGTTGATAAGAAACTGAATGTTATTCACTACGCAAGTAAAACTCTAGACAGTGCACAAAGAAATTATGCTACTACTGAAAAAGAATTTCTAGCAGTGGTGTTTGCTTGTGATAAATTTAGATCCTATATTGTAGATTCAAAAGTAATTGTTCACACTGATCATGCTGCAATAAATTATCTTATGGAAAAGAAAGATGCCAAACCTAGGCTTATTCGATGGGTTCTTTTGCTACAAGAATTTGATTTGCATATCACTAATAGAAAAGGAGCGGAGAACCCCGTAGCTGATAACTTGTCTAGGTTAGAAAATGTTCTTGATGACCCACTGCCTATTGATGATAGTTTTCCTGATGAGCAATTAGCTGCAATAAATGTTTCTAATAGTACACCTTGGTATGCTGACTATGCTAATTACATTGTTGCTAAATATTTACCACCTAGTTTCACATACCAGCAGAAGAAAAAATTCTTCTATGATTTAAGACATTACTTTTGGGATGACTCACATCTTTATAAAGAAGGAGTAGATGGTATTATTAGACGTTGTGTACCCGAGCATGAATAGGGACAAATTCTACGAAAATGTCACTCCGAAGCTTATGGAGGACATCATGCGGGAGACAGAACTGCTCACAAGGTATTGCAATCTGGGTTTTATTGGTCTACTCTCTTCAAGGATGCCCGTAAGTTCATCTTATCTTGTGATGAATGTCAAAGAATAGGTAATATCGGTAAGCGTCAAGAAATGCCTATGAATTATTCACTTGCTGTTGAACCATTTGATGTTTGGGGATTTGATTACATGGGACCTTTTCCTTCCTCTAATGGGTATACTCATATTTTGGTTGCTGTTGATTATGTTACTAAGTGGGTAGAAGCTATTCCAACTAGTAGTGCTGATCACAACACTCTATTAAAATGCTTAAGGAAGTTATTTTCCCAAGGTTTGGAGTCCCTAGATATTTAATGACTGATTGTGGTTCACACTTTATTCATGGTGCTTTCCATAAAATGCTTGCCAAGTATGATGTTAACCATAGAATTGCATCACCCTATCATCCTCAGTCTAGTGGTCAAGTTGAACTTAGCAATAGAGAAATAAAATTAATTTTACAAAAGACTGTCAATAGGTTCCGGAAGAATTGGTCTAAGAAATTAGATGATGCACTTTGGGCTTATAGAACAGCTTATTAAAATCCTATGGGTATGTCTCCTTATAAAATGGTTTATGGAAAAGCTTGTCATTTGCCTCTTGAGTTAGAACATAAAGCATATTGGGCAATCAAAGAACTCAACTATGATTTCAAACTTGCTGGTGAGAAGAGGTTATTTGATATTAGCTCATTAGATGAATGGAGAACCCAAGCTTATGAAAATGCCAAGTTATTTAAAGAAAATGTTAAAAGATGGCATGATAAAAGAATCCAAAAGCGTGATCTCAAAGTTGGAGAATATGTTCTTTTGTACAACTCTCGTTTCAGATTCTTTGCAGGAAAACTCCTTTCCAAATGGGAAGTACGCTATGTTATCGAGGAAGTTTATCGATCTGGAGCTATCAAAATAAATAATGCCGAAGGTACAAACCCGAAGGTTGTTAATGGGCAATGAATAAAACATTATATCTCAGGTACGCCCATTAATGTTGAAAGCAATATTATCCAAACTATGACACCGGAAGAACACATAAAAGAAATCTTCCGGAACATTCCAGAATTGTGAAAAAAGAGGAGGTACGTGATACGGTAAGTAAATGGACTCCGAAAAATCTGCAAAAATATTTTCTGTCCGTTTTGGAATATAACAAAAATTATGAAAATAAGAAACAACCAGGAAGGCACCCCTGGTGGGCCAGGCGCGCCCAGGTGGGTTGTGCCCACCTCGGGTACCTTCCGGACTCCGTTTTTCTTCCGTTTGCTTGTTTCCCAAGATAAAAAATCTTTATATACCCGCCGAACCTATTGACCATCGTATCGCGGAGAAATCTTCTGTTTTCTTTTCCTAGCTGTTTTCTGACAGATCCCATCTACCATGGCCGCTTCAAGCTCCTCCAAGGACAAGTTCTTCGAGAACGTCATCAACCCATATTTGCGGGAGGTGACGCAGCACCCTCAAGCTATCTAGATGCATGAGGGGGTGCTTCACATCCGTGATGTGCAAGGTCCCAAAGGGACGGGAACCGTGGAGGCCAGGCTTGAAGCTATGGAGCAGGAGGTCTTCCGATGCAAGGGGATGGTGGAACGTGGACTCAATGCCAATCACCTCATGAGCGCAGACTACACCCGTGATCTCAAGGTGGATGGCAAGTCCATGAAGGACATCATCTTCTCCTTCAACGAGCAAATCAACTTCCTCCAGAGCCAGATCTACGACCTTCAAAACCAAGTCTTTGAATATGAGGCAAGGTTTAAAGGTATGAGTTTGGCTGCCAGTTGCAGGACCCGAGAGACTCACTCCTGCTCTTATGATGGTGAGCCTCTGCCATGGAAACCCGAGGATAAGATCGCTACTTCATCACCACCACCTCATTCTTCATCACCAAAAGAAAATGGAGTATCGGGTATGGGCACTCCCCTTGGCTTGTGCCAAGCTTCGGGGAGGTGCCCCGGTATCGTATCACCTCCACTATGTTTTGCCTTTACTTATCTTAGTTCGATCCATAGTTATCTTTTGCTTTAGATTAATAAAAGTTTAGTTCGATCCTTTCTTTTCGAGAGTTTTCCTAGTGATCTATCTTTGTAATTGTGTGCGAGATATATAATAAAGTTTAGTTTGAGTTTTGCTTTCTTTACTTTCATGTTTCAATAAAAAGAAAGGAAATAAATGAAAAAGATCATATGCTAATCTTATGGTAAGTAATGACACCACATAAGGAAAAGTATAAGTAGAAAATTTTATTGGAGATTGACAAACATAGCATTGGTCAATGATGCAATTCATGAAAGAATTAATAAGGGAAGAGAAGATTCATATGCAAATATACTATCTTGGAAATCTTTTGTGATTGTGAGCCCCCATCAAACTATTATATGCCAAAATTGTTGACGTTGGACAAGGAAGACAACATAATGATTTATGTTTGTTCATATTCACATAGAAGTTATATTGTCATAGATCCTTCAACATGTGGTGCTTTCCCCCCATCTTTGCTAGCCAAAAATTCCACACCAAGTAGAGATACTACTTGTGCATCCAAAACCCTTAAACCCAAATCTTATTTTCAAGAGTCCACCATACCTACCTAAGGATTGAGTAAGATCCTTCAAGTAAGTTGTCATCGGTGCAATAAGGCAATAAAAATTGCTTCTAAAAGTGTTAGATCATTTAGTGTAAGAGAAAATTGAGCGTTGTACGAACTTGTGATAGCAGAGAATAAAAGCGGCAGACTGCATAATAAAGGTTGCTATCATAAGGGGCAATATAACGTGACGTTCTTTTGCACTAAGGGATTGAGCATACAAACAAAAAGTGCATGGCAACCTCTGCTTCCCTCTGCGAAGGGCCTATCTTTTACTTTTATGTATTTACTTTCATGCAAGAGTCAAAGTTTTTCTCTCTATTCCTTTTTATTTTTCTCTTTTGGCAAGCATCATGTGGTGAGGAAAGATATAGGCATATATATCCAGTTGGATATGGGTAGCATGAGTTATTATTGTTGACCTCACCCTCGAGATGAATATGTTGGAAGACAAAATTATAAGCCCCTATCTTTCTATGTGTCCGGTTGAAACGTTTTGCTCATGTGTATGCGGTGAGTGTTAGCAATCATAGAAGACTATATGATGGTTGAGTATGTGGACTTGCCTAAAGGCTCCGATACATGACCCTTCCTGAAAATATGATGAATTGTATTTGCAAAGTTGACTGAGAACATAGTTTGTTGGTTTCCAATAGAGTTTATGCTTTATACTTTGATGTTGTGATGAATTGTTACTTATCTATGAGAAGTCTATGATAAAAGTTCTATGATAAAGCCTTATGTTAAAGTTTGTTGTTGTTATAATAATCTACATGATGCTGCTATGCCCGTATTTTGTTTTATCGACACCTCTCTCTCTCTAAGCATGTGGACATGTTTTTCGATTTCGGTTTTCGCTTGAGGACAAGCGAGGTCTAAGCTTGGGGGAGTTGATAAGTCCATTTTGCATCATGTTTATCTACTGTTATTTATAATGTTTGTTATGCATAATAATGCTTTTTGGAGTAATTCTAATGCCTTTTCTCTCATAATATGCAAGGTACACACAAAGAGGGAGAATTCCGGCAGTTGGAAATCTGGACCTGAAAAAGCTACGTCAGGCTACCTATTCTGCACAACTCCAAATGAGCTGAAACTTCACGAGGAATTTTATGGAATAAATAATAAATACTGGAGCAAATAACTACCGGAGGGGGGCCACCTAGTGAGCACAAGACACCAGGGCACGCCAGGCCCCCCAGGCGCGCCCTGGTGGGTTGTGCTTAGCCCAGCCCACCTCCGGTGCCCATCTTCTGGTATATAAGTCATTTTGACCTAGAAAAAATGAGGAGAGGACTTTCGGGATGAAGCGCCGCCGTCTCGAGGCGGAACTTGGGCAGGAGCACTTTTGCCCTCCGGCGGAGCGATTCCGCTGGGGGAACTTCCCTCCCGGAGGGAGAAATCATCGTCATCATCATCACCAACAACTCTCCCATCTTGGGGAGGGCAATCTCCATCAACATCTTCAACAGCACCATCTCCTCTTAAACCCTAGTTCATCTCTTGTGTTCAATCTTTGTATCGGAACTATAGATTGGTACTTGTGGGTGACTAGTAGTGTTGATTACATCTTGTAGTTGATTACTATATGGTTTATTTGGTGGAAGATTATATGTTCAGATCCAATATGCTATTTAATACCCCTCTGATCTTGAGCATGATTATCATTTGTGAGTAGTTACTTTTATTCTTGAGGTCACGGGAGAAATCTTGTTGCAAGTAATCATGTGAACTTGATATGTGTTCGATATTTTGATGGTATGTATGTTGTGATTCCCTTATTGGTGTCATGTGAACATCGACTACATGACACTTCACCATATTTGTGCCTAAGGGAATGCATTGTGGAGTAGTTATTAGATGATGGGTTGCGAGAGTGACAGAAGTATAAACCCTAGTTTATGCGCTATTCCATAAAGGACCGATTGGATCCAAAAGTTTAATGCTATGGTTAGAATTTATTCTTAATACTTTTATCGTAGTTGTGGATGCTTGCGAGGGGGTTAATCATAAGTAGGAGGTTTGTTCAAGTAAGAACAGCACCTAAGCACTGGTCCACCCACATATCAAATTATCAAAGTAGTGAACACAAATCAAGCCAACATGGTGAAAGTGACTAGATGAAATTCCCGTGTACCCTCAAGAGCGCTTTGCCTATTATAAGAGACCATTTTGGCCTGTCCTTTGCCTCAAAAGGATTGGGCTACCATGCTGCACTTTTGTTACTACTATCGTTACTTGCTCGTTACAAATTATCTTGCTATCAAACTACTCGTTACTTATAATTTCAGTGCTTGCTGAAAACCACTTGTCATTTCTTTCTGCTCCTTGTTGGGTTCGACACTCTTACTTATCAAAAGGACTACGATTGATCCCCTATACTTGTGGGTCATCACCTATCTATTTACTTTTATGCAATTTTTATTTTTATTTTTGAGTCTCCATCTTCTCTTATAAATCACCAACTAGGGAACACTATTGTCCTTCTTGTGTATTGGATGTAGCTAATATTTGAGTGTGCTTCATGGTTTGATCAATGATTGAGCATAATGGGCTAGCTAGGGTAGCTTTCTTTAGCGTTGATATTTTGAAAGACATGGTTGCTAGTTGATATGCTTGAGTATTGATGTTTTCCTGTCAAATTATAGACTATTGCTTTGAATTACTCAAACTCTAATGTCCATGCAACAAAAGAGAAAGATTATATGATGAATATGATAGGTAGCATTCCACATCAAAAAATTTGTTTTTATAATTTACCTACTCGAGGACGAGTAGGAATTAAGCTTGGGGATGCTTGATACGTCTCCAATGTATCTATAATTTTTTATTGTTCCATGCTGTTATAGTATCAATCTTGGATGTTCTATATTCATTTACAAGCAACTTTATATCATTTTTTTGGACTAACCTATTAACTTAGTGCCTAGTGCTAGTTGTTGTTTTCTGCATGTTTTTGGCTTTTTAGAAAATCAATATCAAACGAAGTCGAAGCGGAGAAAAACTTTGGATTAATTTTTTCTGGACCAGAAGAGACCCTAGAAGGTTCAGGAGAAGGCCAGAAGAGCCACGAGGGAGCGACAAGCCGTAGGGGCACCGCCCAAGGCCCCCCCAGGCTTGTGGGCCCCTCGTGGCACCTCCAACCCTAATTACACCTCTATAAATACTCAAATATTCCCCTCAGATCAGAGAGCCACCCGAAATACTTTTTCCGTCGCCGCAAGTTTCTGTTCTCGTGAGATCCCATCTAAGGCCTCTGTCGGCACTCCACCGGAGGGGGAATTGATCACGGAGGGGCTCTACATCAACCTTGTCGCCCTTCCGATGATGCGTGAGTAGTTTACCACAGACCTACGGGTCCATAGTTAGTAGCTAGATGGCTTCTTCTCTCTCTATGTTCTTCAATACAATGTTCTCCTTGATGTTCTTGGAGTTGTATCTGATGTAATGACTTTTTGTGGTGTGTTTGTTGGGATCCGATGAATTGTGAGTTTATGATCAGCTTATCCATGAATATTATTTGAGTTTTTTGAACTCTTTTATGCATTATTGCTATAGCTTCATATTTCTTCTCTGATTTATTGGTTTAGTTTGGCCAACTATATTGTTTTATCTTCCAATGGAAAGAGGTGCTTTGTAATGGGTTCGATCTTACAGTGCTCAATCCCAGTGATAGTAGGGGACATGACACATATGTATCGTTGCTATTAAGGGTAAAAAGATGGAGTTTATTCATACATGAGTTTATCTTATCTAAATCATGTCATCTTGCTTAAGGCGTTACTCCGTTCTTTATGAACTCAATACTCTAGATGCATATGCTGGATAGCGGTCGATGTGTGGAGTAATAGTAGTAGATGCAGGCAGGAGTCGGTCTATTTATCTTGGACGTGATGACTATATATGATCATTTCCTTGGATATCATCATGATTATTTGCTTTTTTGTCAATTTCCCAATACTAATTTGTTTACCCACCGTATGCTATTTTCTCGAGAGAAGCCTCTAGTGAAAACTATGGCCCTGGGTCTACTTTTATCATATATTCAAATCCAAAAATACCTTGCTGCAATTTTATTCATTTATTTATTTTATATTTAGTGTCATCTATCTATCTATCACCATACAATTTAATCATGCAATTAACCGCCAAGGGATTGACAACCCCTTGTTCGCGTTGGGTAGAAGGATTTGTTATCTTGTGTGCAGGTACTGCTTACATATTGTTGTGTGGTTCTCCTACTGGATTGGTAACCTTGGTTCTTAACTGAGTGAAATACGTATCTCTACTATACTGGATCATCCTCTCCTCTTTGAGGAAATCCCAACGCAGCTCACAAGTAGCAGCAGGGCGACGGTTTAAAACTGCATCGCGGAAAGGGGTTAAAAACCGTTTGTATAGCAGCTCGATGTACTAGTGCATGTTACCCTACTAAACCTTGGTGTCACCGGTGTTTGGTATAACACTTCACGGTCCCCTTGCTCCTAGCCTCATCGGTGCTCGATCTCCATGATCCCGGGTGCCTGCAGGGATGAAGATCACGGACAAGACAAGAGATACTTCGCGATGCAATTTTATTTTACACATACAAGACATTGTGTCAAAGACTTCCATTGATCCCTTCACCAAATACCTAGGGCTGCAAGGCTCATGCCTCACCCCATACCTTGCCAGACTACTCACACATGGAGATCAGATCACGAGAAGAAATCATTGAAGAACACATCTTGAGATGGATTGATTGCAATATGTCTTACAATGGATGCCTTCTACGATGCACGATTACAAGTATGATCTAGATGAGGGAGGGCTATGGTGGTGGAGATGGCTATGGAGGTGAAGATGGTGGCAGCTAGGGTTTGTGGATGAAGATGATGATGAATGGGTTGTGGCTGTGCTCGACGCTGCTTTTCTGCCTCACCTATTGACATTTCAACGGGGTACCCTTAATAAAAGTTGTTCAGGTGGGCGAGCTGCCTCGGTTTCCATGCCAAACGACTGCTCCTGTGAGCGCTCGCGGTCGCATGGAACGCCGTATTTTGCTCCGGAGTCCTTCTGATGCCTCCTGATGATTAATTTCCTCTCCATTTTCCTTCCTTTCCTTTCTCCCACATGATATCTTCCCCTTTTAGCCCATTTCTTGTGGAAAAAAATATTAAAGAGAGGATTTGTGGAATCCTTTGCCTTCATTAGTCATTAGTGCCAATATTGGAGCGAATATCTATCTTTTAGTGAAATATCTCGGTTTAAAAAAGGTTGAAATGAGTGTAAAAATATCACTCATCACTACTCTGGGGGCAGATGCTGCTCCCTCTACCGGCGTGCACTACTGGAGACTGCTAGTGACTCAGTGTGTCAACTCCTGCTGCGACTCTGATGAGGATTGGAATGAAGCCGGTGCTAGCTATGAGAATAATTCGCATGTTGTGTGACCGCGGTTTTTAGCATCTCGATAGCGTTCATGGCCTCGATCTCAACCGGGTGTTCCCAGTAATCGGGATTGCAGCAAGATTGTGGGTCGCCACGAGCACATTATCAATAGGGTTGGGGTAATGACCAACCGACGTTTGGAAACGATGAGGTGGGTACTGACCCGGCAACTGCTGGTGAGCCGGCTGTGGCTGGTGTTGCTGAGCCGGTGTTAGTTAGTGAGCTGGCTGGTATTGCTGAGCCAGCGGCTGCAACTAGGCCGTATTTGGAGGCACGTTCTGAGTCAATTGGGGTACGACGGGTGTTGTACCTTGCGTGCCAGCTGCTGCCCCTGGCGTGCCAGCTGCTGCCACTAGACTATTGGGTCAAGCGGGTTGCATGGCGTCTCAAATAAATGTGTCGGCTCAATGCCCGCGGGAAGTCACCTCTGATGCCTCCTTTGGTGCACCACAGATGACTCGTTCTGGCGGAAAGTGAGGTGAATAGCTTCTGCCTCCAGACGCTTAGTTTCGCTGAGGAGGTGGGCCTACGTTTCCACTATACATGCATTCTCTGCATTGATATCCTCCTGGATCTTGGCCATATGCTCACGAAGCTTTGCAACCTCTGCGTTACGCTCGGCCACGTTCTCTAGGGTCACTGGATCCGTCAAGAGCGTACCAAGAGTAGTCAACTCTGCCAGCGCCTGAGCCAGCAATCTACTGGAGCCAGCGGGAGCGGAAGTCGCCACCGTTGTTCCACCCACCGCAAAGTTCTAACCTGGTGCGGTGTCTGCTGGGTTGTGATTCATAGATGAATTTGTGGTCAGGCGTCAGTTCTCATCGTATCGGGGCTGACTTTGGTTTCCTGCCATATAGACCGCCACGCAGCGGGCCGACTCACGAATCACCGGGTAGATTTCATCGTTAGAGTAGCCTCCCAGCCTCTCATCAAAGAGCGGAAGAATCGACTCAGTTTCTCCAACTGAGGACTCGCCATCAGAGTAGACGAGCGTGTCACCGCCAGATGCGGAACTGCCTCACAGGTCGACTCCATGGGTGAAGCTGACGAGGACGTGAGTCCGGTCGGGTTGTGCCTAGCCGGGTTTGGTGTGGCGAGCCGACTCGACGGGGTCGTAGATGATGTCTGGCTCGGGACCAGGCTCTCCAATTATGCCGATGAAGATGTGGATCTTGCCGAATGTGACCCGGTACCCGTACTCGATTGAGTCGGCCTCGGGGCCCAGCTGGAGTCGTCGATTTAGGGCTTGCCATAGTGACACTTCGTCATCTGGCCGATCGTGTATCCCTCGATCCCTGGGAGAGCTCCCTCCAAGAACTCAACACCACCATGTGGTGGCCCCACGGTGGGCGCCAAATGTCGTGGTTTTGTCACGGCAGATGTCCTTGTGAAAGGACTAAGTCTCGAGGCCATCGCAACTAGGTGGTTGCTTGAACGGGGTTGATCGGAAATGAAGGAACAAGTTTACCCAGGTTCGGCCCCTCGCGGTGGAGGTAAAAGCCTACTCCTGTTTGATTGATATTGATGATGATCTCGATTACCAGGATGTGGATTCGCTAACCTAGCTTTCGAGAGATTGCAACTTAGTATTTCGGTCCTAGGGGCTCCCCTTATATAATAGGTTGAGTCCCTAGATTTACAGAAGATTTTGGGTTGTATTCTTAACCCGTATCCTATTCTAACTCCTTATCCGCCTTGTCTTGCAAGTTAGGAAAATCCCCTCCTAGGCCTTCTTCGTGAGCCGGCCCACAAGGTCTGTGAGAGCTGGCCTCCTGCCGGGTATCGCTCTGGGCTTCTGGCCCACCTCAATCACCTTTGTCATGACCCAGTTGTGATGTGACCCACCGAGCCTTCAACGCTCAGATCTGGGTCACACTCATCGCTAGTACAGTGAGCTGCTATGCAAACGGTTTTTAACCCCTTTCCGCAACGGAGTTTTAAACCGTCGCCCTGCCTGTGTGTGCGATAGGGGGGTCCTTCCCACACGACCCAAAAACTGTTGGGGATAGGCCCTCTGGTCACACACGCAGGGCAAAAAGAGCTCGTGTGCAATCAGGCGAGCCATAGCAGAGAATTATACATGCCCAATCGTTTATGTTCGTAAGTACATCCCACACAGTGAATCCAAGACATACGCTTCCGTTTGTATGTACATCCCACACAGTCAATCCAAGAAATATGTTTTTGTTCGTATGTACATCCCACACAGTTAATCCAAGAAATACATTTTCATTCTTACATACATCCCACACGGTGAATCCCAGACAAACCTTTCCATTCGCACGTACATCACACACAACTTTGCCCTGCAAATCGTCTGTGATAGTGTTGCCATTGCAGATGATATTAACAATTTTATCATTTTGGTTATTGAATGCATCACGCACAGAGCCTAGAAGAAACTGTGTGGCATAGGCTATCCATCACACACACTTTTTATGTGGAAACATTTGTGCAAGGTGGCCTAACGCAAATAGTTTTCCAGAGGAAGTCGTGTGTGATTGTTCATTGATCCAACACGTTTACTTCTTAGAAACTATGTGGGTTGTCTGAGGTCATCACCCACGGTGTTGTCTCAATAACCGTTTGAAATAGAAAAACCCAATAAGCAGGCTAATTGGCCTATTATATTAATCCATTTATTAATAAAATTGACATTTCATATTAAGCACACAATATTTTTCATTTTTGTATTACAGAACCAGGATTTCATAATTGAAATACATCAGAGTACAACATCATATAGCTTCAGCACTTAGTTACACCATATAGGCATATAGCTAGCTACCCCATTACACAACTACACCAGCACCAACTTTCACATGCAACATCTAAAACCTTTGGAAATTAGCATCATAGACAGTATATAGACAAATGAATCTCATCTGGAAAACTACTGAAGTGGAAGAAGAATATTGAGCTAGCCTTTAATGAAGTTTAAGGTCCTTGCAACTTTAGGCCAGTGCCTGTGGATGATTGATCGTCCATCCTTCATCCTCTTGAGGCAGACTTCAATATTGTACCATGGGTGTTGTATGAATACCTTCCTCGCCTCCTAACCATACAGGTGGTTTGAGAGGTAATCATCAGTGAACTGCTTTGGAAAGGCCTGAAAACAAAGATATGCATAAGTGTCTTCTCTAAATTTAGAAATGGCGCAAAGGAATAAAAAAGACAAGGTATAAGAGTTAGTACCATCTTGTAGTTCACTCATGTCTTCTTCATGGTGCACACAGAGATCTTGTTATTTTTCGTTGCTAGTTTCTTTATCCTAACAATCTTTCTGAGTTTCATGACTTGAATGATATTCATGGACAACTCATTTCCCCATATGCAAAATGGGTTGAACAGTGGGTCCAAACCTCTGACGGCAGGACCTACATGTGCAAGACCAAATTGTTAAAAACCTAAATATTGGAATGCTTCCTGCAGTTGCACAATAATGTGCTATTAGACAAAGGACCATACATGTGCAAACCTCGATGGTAAACCTCAGTGCCTCCCATTGTTTTCCTGCAACACATATAAGGTAGTTATTGATCAGGTTAAGTGAGGGTTGGCATGCTATCATTAAAATATGTTGATGAAAAATAAACACATTGCAGATTCAACAAATTAATTCAACCACATGGAAAAGTCATTTATCCGAACCAAGCATGATTGAGAACTAGGAAATATAGCAATTGTATATGTTTCTCATATATTTAGTTTAGCCAAATTCGATTTATTCCTCACATGCTGTCGGGGGGATTACCCCCGGGGTAGACCAAACAAAACCTAACAATTTTCCAAAACAATGGGGCGGCAAGCACCCCATCATCCGGCTTGCTTCCCAGCTGGCCGTCAAGCTTTGGGCCGGCTGGACACGGCGATAAGGCGCGACCCGGCCGGGCCAGCTCCCGCTCGGACCGACAGGATGACCGGACATCCCTCCCCCTATGACGGGGCGGGTGTGGCTACAATGCTCATGTCGCCTCTGACCGAGGCACGCGTAGCTGGAGTGTACCCCGAGACCACGCCCCGGAGTCGGCGGCGGCGACCCGACGTGGTCCTGTAGCGAGTCGGTGCCCACCACTCTCTGACATAGGCAACGGCGTGCCACAATGATGGGCCGTCGGTGGGACCTGCACCTGGCGGGTCCCAGCAGCCGACGAGCCACACAGGCTGGCGTGAGGCAATGACACCGGGGCCCTGCACCCATGTATATTTACCATTGTAACCCTAGGGGCGGCCTATATGACCCCCCAGGAGCCCTCCATGCACGGGGACGGATAGTTCAACACACACGACCAAGAGAGGGACAAAGCTAGTTCTCCTTCCTCCTCCCACCAAACAGCTCCAGGAGCGCCTTGTAACCTCCCTCTGTGATCCATCTAGTAGATCTGGCATGACTAGGGGTTTTACCTCCCCTAGAGGGCCCCGAACCTGGGTACATTGCGAGTCCCTCTCCGCTTGTCCCCGATCTCGCTGCTGGAACCCACCGACGTTGTTCGGCCCCAACCATGTTCGATAAGCCTACGCATGGCATCTGCTATGAGAACACCACGACAGTTGGCGCCCACCGTGGGGCCGTCCACAGCGTCAGCCGAAGTTTCATTCCGGACGAGACCCTTCACTCCCACCGGCGAGCGCATCACGCACAGTTTGATTAGCGTGCCCGGCGCAGCTGATGGCACCGGCTCCAGCGCGGCGCTTGGCGTTGCTTGCCTGGCCGATGGCACCATCATCCCCTTTGGCAGGCTACATGTCACCATGCGCTGGTCCTCGACAAGTACCCCAGCGAGGTACTCACCGTCTCCGAACCGCCGCCCTTTGGCAGCACCATCTCTAGTAATGTCAACGACCTCTGCGTTTGTGTGGAGGTGCTCACTGCTGGGTCCAGCACCACCAGCGGCCGCAATAGGCGCGCCGACGAGGCTGCTGTCGCGGCGGCGGGTAGTGTTCAGTAGTCCGACCCCCTGCTGGCAACGCTACAGAGCTTATGCGCCCCCATCGTGACAAGCGCCGACCCGGTGGTGGCCGCGGCCGAGCTTGAGGCGTACCGCAAGCTACTGCTCACCGAGGCCACTGAGTTAGTGACTGCGCAGCACCAGCTGGAGGCCTCACGACACGAGTACAACACCGCCCATGGTCTCACCCCTGCCGGTGTCGAACCCAGCCGGCGGGGCGATGTGCAGCACCGTGGCGATGTCATCGCCGAGCTCTTTGGCGCCAACAGACCGGTCTATGCTAGTCCGGTCCAAAACCTGAGGGCGGCGGAGGCGGCCATGGCCGAGCTTGACATCCTAGAAGGCGAGGCCTGGCTGCAGCAGCAGCGGGTCTGCAAACTCATTGCCACCGCCAACTGCCTGCAAGACCAGTTCGGGTGGGAGCCTCCCGCTTCGGAGCTTCCGAGGCGGTCCGACGACCCGCGGCTGGACGACCACCCCCGGCACACCTTCCAAGCGTCCTCTCCACATGGGTCCAGCCACAAAGGACGTTCTCACGGCAGTCGGGGGAGCCGGCACGGCAGGACGTGCCTACCATCACCAGCCGGCTCCTGGAGCTGGTTGACCAAGACCGCCGACATCGCCCCCCACCCCCTCCCCCCGCCGACTCCTCCCGCGCGTTGGGAACGACAAACCTCCGTCGGCCCGGCGGGCCTAGCTTTGGCGGCCCATCGACTCAGGCCCCGTGATCCTCCCGGTGAGGATGACGCTCGGCACTGCCTTGCACTACAAAAAAAAGACACATCCATGACATTTTGGGCCGAACAATTTTTTTTTCTGTAATGCTTATGACACTTCTATGACGATAATTGTGACAAAACCCGGTATCATCATAGATGTGGTGGGCTCCTACTTCTATGACAAAAAATCAAGACAGAAAATGGGCTTTTCGTCCTGGGCGGGCCGGAGATGCAGCTTCATGACATTCTTTGGGCCGTCCATGACGGAAAAAAACGTGGTAGAAGCGAGGGCGAAGAAAATATCGGGGAGTTCCCAGTTACGGTGGGTGGTCGGGGGCCGAGCGATGCGCGTTTCTCTCGTACACGTACGCGCGTGGGTGCTAGGCGTTGGGCTCTAACTGAACCCGAGAGAGGTGTTCGCCTACTGAACCCGAGCGATTGCACTGCAGGCTACGCGTTACTGAACCCGAGCGATCGATCGATCTGGCTGTTAACTAAACCCGATCGAGCGATTCCTTCGCTACTGCTGCTAACTGAAGCCGATCGAACCTGCTGCCTCTTGATGAACAGTGAGCGTTGTTGGGGGGGTTGGATGAACAGTTCCCGGTGGGGGTTGGATGAACAGGACCCCGTGGTAGTAGAGGCCGTTGCCGCTAGATGAACAGGACCCCGATCGAGCCGGTTGGGGGTGGATGAACAAGACCCCGTGGAGGGCTGGATGAACAGGACCCCGTGGAGGGCTGGTTGAACACTAGCCGGTGGAGGGCTGGATGAACAGTAGCCCATGGAGGGGTGGTTGAACAGGACCCCGTGGAGAGGGCTGGTTGAACTGTAGCCGGTGGAGGAGCGGTGGAGGCTGGATGAACAGAAGCCCGTGGATGAATAGTCGCAGGTGGAGGCTGGAGGAGGTCGACGGTGGATGAATAGTAGCCCATGGAGGCTGGAGGAGGTCGACGGTGGAGATGAATAGTAGCCCGTGGAGTCCCATTTTGCGGTACGCCATACCCCTCCCGATGAACAGGACCCCCGTTTCGACCGTAGCGCTCTAACACAAGTCCGTTTCCTCCGTTTTGTGGTACGCCACACCCCTCCCGATGAACCGGACCCCCGTTTTGAACGTAGCGCTCCAACACAAGTCCGTTTCCTCCGTTTTGTGGTACGCCACACCCCTCCCAATCAACAGGACCTCGTTTCGACCATAGGCACTCGAACACAAGTCCGTTTCCTCCGTTTTGCGGTACGCTAGACCCCTCCCGATGAACAGGATCCTGTTTTGACCGTGGCCGGTCGAACAAAAGGCTGTTTCCTCCGTTCTACAGTACGCCAGGCCTCATTTCGATTGGCTGTTCCGTCCAAGCCGGTTGGCTCCCAATGAACATGACACATTCCTTTGCCTCCCGATGAACACGACGACGCAGTTTCTCTGTTCCGACCCAGCTGGTTGGCTGTCGATGAACAGGACGCCGTCGATGCCTCTCCATGTACACGAGACTTGGCCGTACGTATGCGCGAGTAGGCGTTCGAGACCCCACCCGTATGTACGTACGTGGCCGTATTTTTTGGCGTGTGGCTGTATGAACGTGTACACGGTTTAGACGGGACAGCTTGAACTGCTACATGGGGGGCTCTACTATGACATGTGTCGCTACTTACTCGACCACGGTTCATCGTTGCAGAGCGACCGATCGACCAGTATGTGCGTACACGTTTGCGACAAGACAGACAACGGTACATACGCTTCGACCGGGTGGGTCCCAGCTGTCAGGGAGGATAAGGACGCACTTCCTTCCGTGCGAAGATATAGCTGCTGGGTCCCAGCTGTCAAGGGGGAATCATTTTTTTTGCCCGTAATAAGGACGCACTTCCTTGCGTGTGAAGATGTAGCTGGTGGGTCCCAGCAGTCAGGGGGAGAAACCATTATTTTTCAGGGTAAAAAGGATGCAGTTGCATGCATGCGTCCATGGGCGTGGTGCGTCCCCACTGTCAGCCTCTCACGTACAGTCATCTTCCGATGACTCTCGTTTGTTAACCACGTTGACCACACCGTGCCGAGTGCACCAATGCCGATAGACGACGGCGAGGCCCTAGACTGGAATGACCCGGAGATGGGGAAGACACGGTAGTGGAGTCGCAGATGGAGAGGAGTGGGAAACTTGACTGGTTCGGGTGCGCGGCAGCACTGCCGCCTACGGGAGACAGGAGCAAGAACAGAGGTTGAAGAAGGAGCACGGCTGTTGGATTAACATCCAACGGTCCAGCTGCTAGATTCATTTGTTGATTAAGTTGACAAAGCCCTGCGTACACGTCCGCTTAGTAGGCCCACAAGTCAGCCACCAAATCTGCCGGGTCCCAGCTGTCATCGGGAGGAATAGTTTTTTTCGCATAACAAGGAGGCACTTCCTTTCGTGCGAAGATACAGCCAGTGGGTCCCAGCTGTCAGGGGGAGGAAACATTTTTTTCTGCTTAATAAGGAGGAACTTTCCTTGCATGCGACCATGGACCTCGTGGGTCCCAGTCGTCAGGCTCTCCACGTACAGTCCTCTTCCGATGACTCTCGTTTGTTGACCACGCCGTGCCATGCGCAGCGAGGCGGTGGACGACGGCGAGGCCACGGACGGGAACGACCCGTAGATGGGAAGACGCGGCAGTGGAGTCATAGATTGAGAGGAGTACAAGGGTTATAACTAGTTCTGGTGCGGCGTGGGGCTGTAGTCGGTGGAGAATAACAGGAGGTGTGGAGGGCTGGAGGGATAGCCTGGCCGGCGGTGGGGTAGCGCTTCGCAGCGATGCGTGCTAAGTAGAGCTGCTAGCCGCCGGAGGCCGGAGCAGGCGGTACCGGTGACGCTGGTGGAAGAAGACGAGAGATTGAAGGTGCATGCCGGCCGTTGGATATAAATCCAATGGTTGTGGATGTCATAATCATTTGTTGACCAAGTTGACAACGCCTTGCGTAGCCTTCGACCTATTAGCCCACATGTCAGCCTGCAAAAATGTGGCATATATTTAACCCATGTTTTCTAGAATTTATAGTCCATTTGCTGGGCTGGGTGAACAAATAATTTCATGTCAATGCGGCCCATTTAATATTTTCAAAGAAATCCCAGCCCATTTGCACTTTCTTGAAATACACGAATTAGCTGGGCTCGTTCTATATATAATGTTAGGTTAGAAGGAGCAATTAATATCAAAAAATAAACCGGAGCGACACATTTTTTATATATAAAATTAACAAACTAGCGAGTTATTGCTCAAAACAAAAATGAGCGTGTTATTATTATATTGGTCCTTAAAATCTTCGCAAGCTTTTGTACGCAATCACCAGGATTTTCCTTGCCTGTGAGTCAAAAACAACCAGGATTTTCCTTGCCAACTTCTGTTAAACATTTACTTTTATAAGTTAATAACACGTGGGATGTTTTTATAATGTATATATAAGTATCTATTAAATATACGATAATAGTAATAATATAAATATATGTAATGTGGTTAGAAGGGAAAACATAAATTGGACACAACATTATTATTCTTATATATAGATAAATAGAACAGAGATCTATGTTTTATTAAAAAAATACATTGGGCTGCCGATCTTTAAGAAAAAGTAAAACCTACGCTGGGAGGCCCATAGGCCGGTATGGACCTCAAAAAATAAGTTGAAATCACTGTCTCCGTATGTCGTGGGCTACGCATGTTAAAAAACAAAACCTAGGCCTAGCTGATACTTGTTCGCCCTCTGGAAAAAAATGATACCAGCTAGATCCCCGATACCCCTTTCCCGCAACAACAAAAAAAAGAAAGATCCCCGATACCCCTGGAAAAAAAGCTCCCCGATGACAGTCATCATTGGAAATTTATTTCGTTTATTGACTAAGGTTGACAAACCCGTGGGCCCCAACGTTAGTATACAATTAGGAGGAAGCTTTTTTTCCAATGGGGCACTTGCTTGCATACGGCTTGGACCTGGTGGGTCCCCACTGTCAGTATCTCGGCGTACAGTCCTCTCCGGATTCCTCTCGTTTGTTGAGCATGTTGACAACGGCATACGGCGGCGCCACGGCGAGCACACACGGACGAGAAAGAACCGGAGCCGGGGAAGACGCCTTCATTCTTTCGAACATACCGCACTAGCCCGGTGGCTGCAGCCCTCTCACCCAAAAGCTGTACTGCCTGGGTTTGATTCCAACTGGTGCAGTTGAAAAATATCTAACACTTGCCAAAATTTCGTCCCTAGTTTACCCTGTTTTTCGCACACTCAACATTGTCTTGCCATTTTGAAAATAGCATATCTTTTTGACTTTGCATCATATGAAGATGTGCTATACATGAATGTTGATCAACATGATGTTAACTTGTTGTTAGTTCCATTTTTTACCATGAATAAAATTTCCAACATTCTGTTATCCATGTTTGAAAAGTGCCTGTTGATTTAAATGCTCTGCCTCTGAAACATGCAATTTCTTATCTGAAAATCACTTGGACAAGCAGCCATCACCGGTGTTGGATTCGATGCCGCGCTTCTTCAATCCCCCGGCAGGCACGAGGGGGAAATAAACTTCCATCCCGTGCTGCCGGTTGGGGAATGGAGCGAACTGGATTAAAGTGGGGGCCGGCAGCGCGACTGAAGAAGCACATCAGACGTGATTTTTTTTTAGTGGATGGCTCTCAATGGCGTTTTTTTACTTGCCTCTGCACCATACAACTTGTATTTTTAGCCTCCCAGTCCATGGTGGACCAGCAGCCCATTTGCTGGGCGGGCCAACCTACAGAAACCAGCACTCGATTTTTTATCAAGCCCCAAAAACAACGCAGTACTATGTTTGTTTCGAGGCCGAAAACATTACGGCAGGGGTTGAGCGGGGGAGGGGGGAAGACAGAGCAAAAAGATTAAAAAGAGCTGATGAGCCATTGCTACCCTAACAAAGCAGGTGCAACTCTTCTCGGGAAAAGGTGTGCCGTTGACACCCACACATCACAAATCCCACTGTAGACATACTAACAAGTTCACACACAAGTACAACAGAGAAGGTAAACATTCGTATCAAACTCAGGTTCATAGGACACGTTCATATTCATAGCCAACATTCACAATCAACAACTCAAAAGATTCATATATACACAAGTTCAGCATGTCTATGCATCCAAATGATTGATAGATCACAAGACAATATTCATAGATAATTCACAAAAAGATTCAGATATACACATGTTCAGTATGTTTATGCATCCAAATGATTGAGATCACAGCCAATATCATCCATGGATGAACTTCAATTACCTAGGGTACAGACTGGTAAATGGTGTTCAGTCGGAGGTACTTCTTGCTAAAATTAATGCTTGTACGAGTAAACTTTCGAGCACATAAGAGGCAGCACAGACAATCTGAACTTTGCTTGTAGGTTTATCCTGAAATAGTGGCCTCATGCCGAGGGAGGTTTGAGCAACTTGGCCACTACTTTCATCCAACTAGTTTACTGGCTCATCTTGGTCCTGTAGCTCGCCAAAATTCTACATTGCAGACAAGAAAGGAGGCGGTTGAGAAAATGAACCACCCAAATTTTTTGTGCAGTTCAACTGAAATGGAGCATCCCTGGCGTGCAGACTGATTAAGTGCTAGATGAATATACGCGTCAACCAACTTGTCTGGAATCTTTAGACTCCATGCCATACAGTTCGCTAACATATGTGCCGATAACCAAAAGGCACAAGTTGGGACCAAAGACTGGACTGCGTTTTTCTAGGCTATGCGCCAAGCAATATTTTTGGCGTTCACTCTCCTAATACTTGGAGTTTGACAACTGGTTGAAGCTGGTTGATACTCGAATGAATATAGGCACTTCTTCTTGTCAACATCGATGCTTGTCTGAGTGAACTTTGGAGTACATAGCAGCAGCATAAGTATCTGTCCATCTGATCTTTTTGTGCAGTTCTACTGAAATCGCCCAATGTAATGATTTGCCTGCGAGTTCAGGCTCCAAGTTACTCCTTTATGAAATGGGCAAACAGTAGCACAATACCAAATTACCAATACATATGACAAGCACAATAATCAGGATAAAGACCGGTACCAACATGTGTGAGGTAGCATATCAATTACTATTTCGTTTGACTCGAAGCCGAGATAAGCGAAGCGACTGACAGGAAAGGAAGGAAGCAAGCCGAGATAAGCGACTGACAGGAAAGGAAGGAGGCAGTCGAGGCAATGAAGCACCCAAAGTTTTTTGTGCAGTTCCACCAAAATCAAGCATCCCTATTGGCACATATATTGAGAGAGTGAGATTACTGTAATAGTGGGACTAGTTGATGAAACATACATTAACAAATAGAAGCACCCTCATTATCTTAATGGGTAAAGTTAGCAACATAGTAGTCTTGCTTAAAGAGAGGTATTAGTTTATTTAATCAGTGCCAATTAGCTCAACACTCAAAGCATTGCCATGTATCATAGGTTGCAAAATTTAACGTGCAAAGATTAAGGAGTTTCTCATGACAGTAGCACGATACAAATAGAGATGACAGCAAACTAATATGGATGAAGGCCTTAGGCCGGTACCAACCTGAGCAAAAAAACTTATTCATGTAGTCCCAGAAGAGATGATAAAGCACTCACTAGAATCACTCAATAGTATATATTTTTGTGCACTTCAAATGTATTGTTGAAATCACTCTTGTTTACCAGTGGTGAGATTATATCGAAAGATTATCAAGAACTTCCAGCAGAGTTAAAGCACTGGCTGGGATACAGTTCATTGTATTGTCTTGTGTAGTTCCACTAAAATGTATGATTGGCACAACATGATCCCTGTTTGCACAAGTAGGAACAAGGTGAAACCTTCATTAGCTTAGTGAGAAAGGATAAAAAGACATTAGCATATTACTCTAACAGTAGCATCAAATTCATGATGGACAATATGCAAAACATTGCCTCATTGAACCAATGGCAATAAATTGACATGCAAAACAATAGCACTATTATGTCATGACACTACCAAGATTCCCTCCCTGCTCCACCGCATGATTCACCTCCACAGACACACATACACACGTACATGATTCAACATAGGGTGCTACTAAAGATTTGTTTACCTCCGACAGGAAAATTAGGCAGCAATAAATTAGTGCTACTTCAGTACTCCTAATTAATTAAGTGACTTTGCAGGAGAGACAGCAGAAGTGGAAGGGCTTCCTGGAGGATCGTCTCACATGTAAGGTAGACATTGCCGGAGCCCTTGAATGGCCTCGACTAAGGCCTCTGCTTCAGCAAGATCACCTTGGCACTATTGATCGTGTAGAGTTGGGTCACAGATGCATCCAGAATCCAGTTAATTAGTATGATGTGTCATCAACCCAAGTACTACTCTGCTGCATTTCTCTATCTATCTCTACTCTACTCTTATAAAAACAGAGTTGGTCATGATGGTGTGCCTGCCATCCTGCAATATAGGCCGTCCGATTTATATCTGACAGATAGGAAGGAAACTATGGCAATTTTGCAAAAAGGTACCCACACCCCTCTCCACATTTGCAAATAAGGCCTTCCCTCATTCATCCTTTTCTCTCACAATATAAACTACTCATACAAATGCATCTTGATGTTACGTGCAACGCACGGGCATCTTGCTAGTCTTCCAAGTAAATTAAGACTAGTAGCAACACAGCAATACAATACCATTAGCAAGATGTCAGGATAACATAGGACGGTACCATCGTGTGATCTCCATTTCCTCTTTATTCTTCTTCTTCTTCCTCTTCATGCTTTGTTTCTATTTCTCCTCACCAGTTGGTGAAACCAAGTACATGATTGGCCTTCTATTTCAGAATTGGTTTTGTCAGTGAGTGAGTACAAGTGTACTAGTAAACAATAGCATTATTTTGTCATGGCAGTCGCAAAATAGAGATGAACACATGCATTAAATATCATTCTTACCTAAAGGAAGGTTATGGTGCCAATAAGGATGATGAGGATTGGAACACAGATCTCCCTTTGTGCAGTTCCACCGAAATGAACCAACGGTTCCATTCTGACATTCCAGTTAAATAGCACAAAAGTCACTTCTTTTAAGAAGTGTTTTGTGCAGTGCACCAAAAGGTCACAATAGCAACAAGGTGAAATGGATATCCCTGTTTGCATAAAAAGCTACAGAGGAAACAGTCAGAGTCTCAAACAATTACTGGAAAAAACATTTGGCTAAACTTGTCATGGCTTATAACAGTGGCATGGCTTCATTTTACCAGGGGCATTAGATTAAGAACAGCTAAATATTTGGTATAAGGGCATGGGACAGTGGGTGCACCAGCAGTCCAGCACCATGTACCTAAACCGGGGCATAAAGTGGTGATTCAGATTTTGTTGCCCCGAGAAACAAACATCCAAGAAACATATCTGGGTTGGTCCCATTTTTGTTCACTCTAGCCACCTACTCCTATATGTGGATAGCAAATCTAGTCCTGGTCATACCACTGTGTACAGCGTTTCCCCTATATTTCCCTTTTCGACCAAGAGACCGGTTGGATGACCAGTCTGTACTACTTTCACCCCATTTCCTTCATGTTTGTACCAAGTCCGCTGTACATACTAAATTCCCCCCCCCCCCTTATTTCTTGTTTGAACCAAGTACAAGATTCGACTCCATGAAGTAGCTTTACCTCTAACAATAGAAGAAAAAAATAGGTGACCTTGGACCATCCGATCGAGAGGGGCTCAGAGGTAGAAAATGATGCACATGCAGTGACGTAGCGAGCTGGGGAAGTAGAGCTAGGCCGGTTTCGAAGGAAGATATACCTGAAGGTCATCGGGATGTGGATAGGTGCGCGACGGGAGGCCGGATCCACCCACACTAGAGAAACGACGAAGGGATCGGAGGACCTCCCGCGCCGGTGCTCGGCCAGAGATAACGGTGCGGCCGGCAGTGGGTCTCCTCCCTCGCTGTCGACGACGGCCTAAACGCTGCCCCTCCTCCCCTTCACCGGCGGAGGGGGATACGTCCGGATCTGTAACCAGCGGTGAGGATAGAAAGACAGTGTTACCACCGCTATCTTGTTTAGATCTGGAGAGGATGAGAGTGTGTGAATAGAGCAACCCTAGCAAGCAAGCGCGGAGGCTCCGGCCTATATATATATATACGTAGTGGGGTAGTTTTCCTTTTTCACTCCATCAAAACAATCATTTAAAATTGTGTACATGCCAGGTCACCATTTTTTTTTGAGTTGTTGATTGTTTTTTGAGATAGCTACCCGCTTATTCCAAGTGGTGTTACGGTGTGCCAGGTCGCACTTTGTATCGTTCAAGTCTGGTACTAGACCCTCCATTAAATGAACAACCACTGCCTCGTAAAATTTGTGAACAAGCCCACGGCTAAAATTATCGGAAACGTGGGCTGCCCGAACATGCATTATTATTTATATTTTCTATGTGTGAGTATCCTCAAAACAAAATGTGAGAGTACAATATTTATTGGGCCCCTTTGTAATTTGTGCTAAATTTTGACCAAAGATTTAACTGACAAAATGTTAGTGCATGTTAACAAAAATTATATCCTTTGATTCGTATTTGAACATAGTTTTCAATGATGTAATTTTTTGTGACATGCATGAACATTTGGTTAGTTAAATTTATAGTCAAAATTTGGCACATATTATCATAGGGACCAATAAACCAGGACAGAGCTCCTCATCTATCGTCCCTCCTCATGCACAACCATCTCTCACTTTAGGGCCGGGGCATTACAAAGCTTTACCGTCACATATTCATACTACTTCAAGGTGCATTAAATCAACACATGCAAGTATCAAAAGGAAAGTCACGGCATGCATGCATGCGTTGTAATTAATGCATCGGTAAACGCAAATTATTGAAATATATCAAGTGCACTGCTTTGATGTGTCGCATCAACTCGTACAACAACGAGAAGTTTGATTACAACACCCTCTCCCTCGCCCATGAGCGTGGTGGCTGGCAGGACTAGGAGAAGCTTTCGCTACACGCTCTCCCTCCCGCACGCGATGGACATACAGCAGTTCATTCGGTGTCAGATGGCCAGAAGCATACTGTAGTACTCCACTGCAGTAGTACCATCATTGTTCGACTTACCGAAGAGGCGAAGAGCCAAGCGCAGCCCGGACGCTCGTGTGGCAATTTCATGTGTAGAGTAGTCTAGGATAGCGTGTACTGTGCCTCTAAGCTTAAAATCATTGGGGTCGGCTCCATGCTATGAGGCCGTCTCGAAGCATTTTTTTATTAAAATAATCTTCTGGCCCTACCTGTCATCCTGGTGATTGTAGTTTGCACGCTCATCTGGTCAAGACAGGAATATATATTTTAATTTGTGGTGGGGTAAATGTTAGAGGTTGCAACAAATATATTGTACACTACGGGTCTTTTAGCCAAGTTTAGAGGCAAGCATGTGGGGCCAGTGCTATGATGTGTTGTGTCAACTCGTACAATGAGGAGAAGCTTGATTTTACTACTACATGCATTCTCCCTCGCCCATGCACGCGGTGGCTCGCAGACGAGGACAGGCTTTTGCTTACTACAACAAGCTATCCCTCCCGCACGCGATGGACGGACATGTAGCAGTTGATTCGATACTGTAGAAGTAGTAACATCATTGTTCGTCTTCTCGAAGAGGCGAAGAGCCAAGCACAACCCAAACATGGCAGTTGCGAATGCTCGCGTGGTAGTCTTTGTGTAGGGGTGGGGCGTGGTGCGGAGCCTTGGAGCACGCATATAGCTAGGCTCTTGCATGAGACAAAATTGCTATGTAAGCAGGCTATAAGCCCACTATTGTAGTACTTGCTAGTATAGCCCTGTAAATCGGAAAGGATTATTTACCTTTCTAGAGATTTCAACAAGTGACTACACCCTAAATGAGTACATATGGAGCAAAATGAGTGAATCTACACCGTAATAAATACGACGTTCTCTCGTTTTCCTCTCCGCCTTGGTCGCGGTGCACAATATTGAGTATATGACTAGCCGCTCTATCTACATGTGGGACATCAAAGCATCCGGGTCCGCATGCCATCCACCAAATCACAGCAAGGTGCTACAGTCGAGACTCACCGGTCACCCCGGTGTGGCCGTCATGACCCATCATATCACAAAACCCACACCTTTACCAGTAGTGGTAAAGTGGCCTCCAAGTGGCCTCGAAGTTGGACTGGACGAAGCAACCATCATTTCACTGGAATGCTCATTGAAGCCCTTTCTCCCCTTTCTTGAAGAAAACCTCACTCCAGGCTACTCACGTCTGCCATTTTTCTTCTGTACCGACGAAGGAAAGGTTGGCGAATCAGTGATGCTGCTATATTTTCATTCCAAGAATCTTCTTTTTGCGAAACACCGACCGAATGTCACAGCCTATCCTTTTCCCGTTTTCATTACGATTGTGGTTTCCTTTCGATTGCTTTTTGTTTGTCAGTTCATTGATGGATCCTGGAGCACTAGGCAAAGAGTTGTCGGCGGACAACCCACTCGAGACAGAGATCTCTAGGAAGCGAGCACTGACCAACGAGTTGACCATGTTGGCGGGCCAACCCATGGAGACGAAGAACTCCAAGAAACAAGCACTGGCCAAAGAGTTGACGACTTTGGCGGACGAACTCCTCAAAGAAAGCTGGAAGAACAGCAAGGGCCCCATCGTGCCTACCCCAGAAACTCTAATGGCCACCTATGAGAGGCTCAAGACCGAGTTTGAGGAGATAGTCGCCGTTGAGAAGCAGTATTTCCCTGGCAAGGTGATGGCCCCCATCGAGGACGAGGAGATGGCCCCCGGAGGGATGGGATCCCCCGGTGAGCTGCACAAGGTAAAAAATAATGGCTTACCATAGTTGTGGTTTTTGATTATTTGTAATGTGCTTGCTAATATGTTAGGGTTGTGCAGGTGCCGGTGGACGTCCTTGATGATTCCGATGTCGCGGTCCGTCCTGTGGACAACGCCCCATAGATCGTTTTCGATGTCGCGGTCCGTCCTGTGGACATCGCCCCAGAGATTGATTCCGATGCCGCTGTCCATCCTGTGGACATCGCCCCAGAGATCGATTTCGATGTCGCAGTCTGTCATGTGGACATCGCCCCAGAGATCAATTCCCATGTCGCTGTCCGTGCTGTGGTCATTGCCTGAGAGATCGATGACAAGAAATAGTTGGTCACGCTAATCCTTCAGGGTAGTTTGCATTGTGTTTAATTACCAGAACGATTTGTGTTATCAAACCATCTTAGGGCTAGTGCACTATCTTGTGTGGGTGGTACTTGCTACTTTTGTTTGATAGTGAACCATGCGAACCCTCTCCGAGTTATGGAAACAGATGTATCCTCACCAGCTTTTGATGTAATATATGGCATGCTTAGATGTAAGTTTGAACTGTTTATCATATCAGCAGGGCTTGTTTGATGATTCTTGGTGTTAGTAGGCTATCTACTGTGCGAGCTATAGTACTTGCAAAACACTCACCGAAGAGAAATGTTGGGGCTGATGAGCTTGTGGTACGCTTATAGGTCTGATCCGTCGTCGATCGGCCAATAGCCCAAGCTCCTAAAATTGTAGGCCTCCTTTGGTTTAGAGGAATCTTGTAGGAATTTCATAGGATAGGATTTCTATGGGAAAAATTCCTTTAGAGCCCTTTGGTTTGTAGGAATAGAATCCTATTCCTGTGGAGGAATTCTTCCTATCCTCCACATTTCATAGGAAAATAAACATTAGCCTAGACTCAATGGAAAAAATCCTATGATGTGAATCAAAGAGCATCTCCTTTCCTATTCCTACTCATAGGATTTGAGATACATGTCATCTCATTTCCTATGACTTTCCTGTTCCTATGATTTTCCTACCCTATGAACCAAAAGAGGCCGTAGGCTTAGCGATCGATCGACACGGATACATTCAGGCCTCATTTGGTTCATAGGGTAGGAAAATCGTAGCAATAGGAAAGTCATAGGAAATGAGATGACATGTATCTTAAATCCTATGAGTAGGAATAGGAAAGTAGATGCCCTTTGATTCAAATCATAGGATTTTTTTTCCATTGAGTCTAGGCTAATGTTTATTTTCCTATGAAATGTGGAGGATAGGAAGAATTCCTCCATAGGAATATGATTCCATTCCAATAAACCAAAGGGCTCTACAGAAATTTTTCCTATAGAAATCCTATCCTATGAAATTCCTACAAGATTCCTCTAAACCAATGGAGGCCTCACATTAATAGCCAGCAAAATTTGCACATACTTGTAACATGCGTGAATGTGTAATTTTTTCGTTGGAAGCGTGAATGTGTAGTGACGTCGTACTTTCGGAGTGGCTACAGAGAGTGTGTACGTGTGCTATAGGGGTTGTGGGATGGAGAGAGATCTAGAGAGAGAGAAAGACCCTCTTTCTACTCGTTAGACTGACAAAGGATATTTTTTGAGAACACAAAATCATAGCAGTACAGAGACGTACTCCCTCCGTTCCAAAATAGATGACTCAACTTTGTACTACTAACTTTGAAACGGAGGGAGTAAAAATCCTAGGCGGGCTAGTTTGGCCTAGTGGGTTTCAGTGATATGACGTGGTACAGTGCCGTCCAGTCTTCGCGTGTGGTAGCAGTATTGCGGGTACAGTAAGTTTTCTTGAAGAAGCGGAATTCAACGAAGTCATGATGGTTCCTTCGTCCGACCAACTTACAGTGGGAAAGGTTGGGCCTGCGCTATGACCGGGGTGGACCAGGATAATTTTGTGCATGTCAGGTGGACCAGGATGGTCGACGTCCCACATGTCGGTGAATGAAAGTATTCTTTTCGATATAGAGGACGAGTAACGAGTATTTGGCCCTGTTTGGTTAATAAGTCCTAGGACTTGTTTTAGTCCCAACTAAAAAGTTGCTAGTCCCTAAAAAGTCCCTACCTGTTTGGTTCCTGGGACTAAACATGGACTAAAAGACCATGTTACAAATTAAAGTCCCAAAAAGACTCTCCCTCAGGGTCTTCTTTCATAAGTCTCAAATGCCCACTTTAAGTCCTTATAAGCCCCTCCTGTTTGGTTTAGATGGGACTAAAAGGGACTTTTTTAAGTCCCTATACCAATAAGTCCCTGTAAACAAACACCCCCTTCATTGTTTATTTTTTATGAAAGCTATTGTCTCCACTATTACGACGGAGGAGTGTGAAACACGGCAGCCCAGTGAACTTGGCATGTGCACAACTCCCTCCTTCCTCATGTAATACTACCATAGTGTTGACTATAAGGTTACAATTTTTTCTCACTTTCTCTCTATCTATTTCCTCTCAAATGTTTTTTTACCTTTCTTTTTTTTAGACACAATTGTTTTTTTATACCTCTTTTTTTAGAATTAGTTTTTTTTATACCTAGGAGCACGTGTAGAGACGGGCTCTTATAGCCCACTCCTTGACTTTGTCAATGCCTCTCTCTCCTCCACATAAGCGGGCTTATAGCCCAACAGTATTTTACTAGTACTACTTGCTATGAATGCGGGCAGCTAGCGTCTGAGGGGTGAGCGCGTGCGGGAGGGGGGAGGGGTTTTCTGGTGGGCCAGGGCGGTCAGAAGCGGGCTTGGAAGCGGTTCGGACTCCCGCATGGCCCACCTCACATTATCACCATATATTTCTTGGAGTCCGTGCGCGGCGGGCGGGCGATCTCTTCTCCCTCCCCCGTCTCTCTCTTCTCAGCCGACGCCCGCCGAGCGATTAGATTTTGGCTATCGACGGTTTATTCAATTGCAGTCCCACATGTCAGTGAAAATGCAAGACAACGCGTGTCCCCTCTGGTGAGCGGCGTGCGAGCCGGACTGTCAGGGGTGCGACGCGAACACGATGCGTACGAGTCATAAGTGTGACGCCTTTTCCTTTTGAACTTGCAAAGCATAACATTTTCGTGCGATCAATCGATAGAAATCCAGAAGAAAATGATGAGGGCGGGGCTTTCCCGCGCGTTAGGCGGGCTAGTTTGAGTGATATGATGTGCTACAGTGCCGTCCACTTGCTCCATTTTTATGTAAGCAAGAGTCTACACTCTTACGTGGGAGGAGTGCGAAACACGACGGGTCTGATTTTGATCGAGGGATAACTGTTCCCTGCGAAATAATGGAGCATTGTTAGCGATTATAGCATGATAGTTAGGGCATCTCCAGCGCTGGCCCACAAATTTACACCGGCATCTGTCCGAGGACAATGATGCCAGAGGATGCCATCCAATGCTGCCCGCATACCTTTCGACAACTATATGAACTAACCGGATGAAATTCATGCAAACAAAGCAAATTTCAAATTAACCAGATGAAATTCATTACATTTCGAAAACTTTTCCTATAAACTGGACGAAATTCATTACATATTTCGCACAAACCGTACTAAAACCTACTGTAAACCTAATCTAAACGATCGCCGGTGCCCGACCACCATGTCCGGCCATGAGCCCTGAGAACGCCGGCCATTGCCTTTGCCTCCTCCTCATCTGCCTCGGCTTTGTCAAGCTCCGCCTCGATAACCTCCTCCTCCGGAGCACAAGGTTCTGAAGATTCCGCCTCCACAGCGCCGTCAAGCGGCTAATCGGCCACCGATGTTTACCCCACCAAGCTTGGCGTTGACTGAGTGGAGGAGCGGTGGCCTTCCTGGGACCAGAGCAGCGGCAACCTACCATGTACTACTCTTCCTTGCTGCTGGCTGTGCCCGCGAGCCGGCTTCGTGGTCGTGGCGGCGAAGGGCGGCCGGGGGGGAGCCGGCGATCTCCTTCATCTGCTCCTGCGACAGTACGTCCAAGAGAGCTTTGGAGCGTGCCCGGAGCGGAGCCGCCGATGTCACTACAAAAAAAAGACACATCCGTGACATTTTGGGCCGAACGAAATTTTTTTCTGTCATGCTTATGACACTTCTATGACGATAATTGTGACAAAACCCTGTAACATCATAGATGTGGTGGGCTCCTACTTCTATGACAAAAAATCATGACAGAAAATGGGCTTTTTGTCCTGGGCGGGCCGGAGATGCAGCTGCATGACATTCTTTGGGCCGTCCATGACAAAAAAAAATCGTGGTAGAAGCGAGGGAGAGGAAATATCATGGAGTTCCCGGTTACGGTGGGTGGTCAGGGCCGAGCGATGCACTGTGGTTTGCGCGTTTCTCTCGTGTACGCACGTGCGTGCGAGGCGTTGGCTAACTGAACCCGGAGCGATCGCACGTTACTGAACCCAAGCGATCGATCCCTTGGCTGTTAACTAAACCCGAGCGATTCACTCGCTGCTGACTGAACCCGAGCAATTCCTTCACTGCTGCTGCTAACTGAACCCGAGCGATCGATCACTGTTGCTGCTTACTGAAGCCGATCGAGCCCCCGTGCGAGACGTAGCTAGCCAGCCGATGTTGGGTTGCCTCTCGATGAACAGTGACTGTTGCTACCATGCGCGCGGTACGTAGAACGAGTCGAGACGTGGTGAGTCGAGCCGGTTGGTTGGCTGTGGATGAACAGTTCTCGGTGGGGGTTGGATGAACAGGACCCCGTGGTAGTAGGCCGTTGCCGCTGGATGAACAGGACCACGAGGAGGCCGCCGCACCCCAGCCGGTTGGGGTGGATGATCAGGACTCCGTGGAGGTTCTATGAACAGCAGCCGATGGAGGCTGGATGAATAGTAGCCATGGATGAACAGTGGCCCGTGGAGGGTGGAGGATGTCGAGGGTGGATGAACAGTAGCCCGTGGAGGCTGGAGCGAGGCAGTAGACGATGGATGAACAGGACCCCGTTTCGACCGTAGGCGCTCCATCACAAGTCCATTTCCTCCGTTTTGCGGTACGCCACACCCCTCCCGGTCAACAGGACCCCGTTTCGACCGTAGGCACTCGAACACAAGTCCGTTTCCTCCGTTTTGCGATACGCCAGACCCCTCCCGATGAACAGGATCCCGTTTCGACCGTGGCCGGTCGAACAGAAGGCCATTTCCTCCGTTCTGCGGTACGCTAGACCCCGTTTTGGCTGTTCCGTCCAAGCCGGTTGGCTCCCGTTGAACAGGACGCATTCCGACCCAGTCGGTTGCCTCCCGATGAACAGGACGCGGTTTCTCCGTTCCGACCCAGCCGGTTCGCTGCTCGATGAACAGGACACCGTTGATGCCGTCCGTTGCCTCTCCATGTACACAAGCCCTGGCCGTCCATATATATGCGCGAGTACGCGCTCGAGACCCCGCCCGTATGTACATACGTGGCCGTATTTTTTGCCCTGTGGCTTTACGTACATGTACAGGACTTAGACGGGACTACGTGAACTGCTATGTCGGGTGCACTACAACGACATGTGCCGCTACTTACTCGGCCACGATTCCTACTTGCAGAGAGACCGATCGACTAGTATGTATGTACATGTTCGCGACCAGACAAACAACGCTACGTACGCTTTGACCGGGTGGGTCCCAGCGGTCAGGGAGGATAAGGACGCACTTCCTTGTGTGCGAAGATATAGCTGCTCAGTCCCAGTTGTCAGGGGGAGGAATCGTTTTTATTTTGCGAGTAATAAGGAGGCACTTCCTTGTGTTCGAAGATGTAGCTGGTGGGTCCAGCTGTCAGCCTCACTGCCTAAAGTCCTCTTCCGATGGCTGTCCTTTGTTGACCATGTTGACCACACCGCGTCGCGAGCACCAAGGCGGTGGACGACGGCGAGGCCTAGGAAGGGAACGACGCAGAGGCGGGGAAGACGCGGCAGTGGATGCCCACGCGGAGGGGAGTACGTGGGTTGACTGCTTTGGCTGCGGTGTGACGCTGCCGTCGCCGGAGAATAACAGGAGGTGTTGGTGAGTATAGAGGGATGGCATGGCCAGCGGTGGCAGCACAGCCGGACACGGGAGGCAGGAGCAGGCGGCACGGCCGGCGCTGGTTTGGGCGGCTGGAGCAAGAAGACCAGAGGTTGAAGAAGCACGACGGCCGTTGGATGGACATTGTACGGTCACTGCAGCTAGAATCGTTTATATTGACTAAGTTGACAAAGCCCTTGGTACGCGTCAACTTAGTAGGCCCACAGGTCAGCCTCCGAAACGGTGCACCCCAGATGTCAGGGGGAGGAATCATTTTTTGGGCGGCTGAAGCAAGAATATCCGAGATTGAACAAGAAGCACGCATCCGTTGGATGGACATCCAACGGCCACTGCTGCTAGAACTGTGTGTTGACTATAAGTTGACAAAGCCTTGCATACGCGTCAACTTAGTTTTTTTTAGGGGACGCGTCAACTTAGTATTCCCACAAGTGTGTAGAACATATAGCCCATTTGCGATTTGTAAGAATGTACAACCCATTTTTGAATTCTAATGGAATTTACTACAGCCCATTTACAGTTTGTTAAAAGTACAACCCATTTTCTAGCTAGGACAACGATTAATAATTTGAACCAACCGCTCAAAACAGAATTCAATAAAATTTCCCACATTTTGATGGGATCCGAAATATTTTTATCCCGAAATTTCTAGTCAGATTAAATATAATTTCAAAATAAATATGTATTACGTAAAAATCCAACGAAATATTGCGTGTGCAACAATTAATGAAATTAAAATTTTCAAAATCCAAAAATAATATTTTTTTAAACTAATTACGTGTTTGGTGCATTTTTTTATAGTTACTGCCCAGTTTTTATAATTACATCCCATTTATTATTTCTTAAAGCCCATTTTTTTGTTAAGCCTAATGCATCCCTCCTAGGAAAGATTTGCAGCCCAGCGGGGCGGAGAATAACAAGTTGACCTTGCCTGGGTATTCCTCAAAAAGAAGTATAGCTAGGCTAGCCATTTTCAGCTTGAAAAAAATTAATATCTGGGATGGATATCTGGCCTGGGCTAGACGGGCCACAGCCCGCCCAGTTAATACCCTGCTCTCCTCTGAACAACAACAAAAGCATCGCTCAAGAAAAACTCTGCAGTGCTCACACCTCAAAAAACACAAATACTGCTCGAGCTGCTTGGTCCCAGCTGTCGGCCGCTCCTTGTGTAATTCTCTTGTTTATTGACTACATAGGTTGACAATGGTGTGGGACCGTGATGTCAGGAAACCAGGATGAAGCAAAAAAAATATAGTTGTATATAATAAGGAGGCACTTGTGTACGTGCGGTTATGGCCCTGGTGGATCCCCACTGTCATCCTCTCCAAGTAAAGTCATCTCCTCATTCCTCATGTCCGCTGACCATGTTGACAACGCGAGACAGCGGCGCCACAGCGAGCGTAACAACTCGAAGGACGATGGAGAAGGCCTCGCGGGCCCTACGGATGGTCTGATACAGCGCCCGCTGCTCATTCAGGAAGCCAAGATCATAGGGCCACATGTCCGCGATGGCATTGTCGTTCGCTTGTTCGCCGGTGCTCGTTGAGGAGACGGAGGTTGCAGCACAGGTCCTCCTGCGCTCGTAGCTCTTTCGCCATTAGGGCGTCGAAGTGCGGCCGCACCTGCTCTATGGTGTACACGGCATGAACCGGCTTGGACAGTGGCGCCGGCTCCTGGTCGGAAGCTACGTCCATTGTCTGATTGTCGTCGCTCAGCTCGGCGAGCTCGTTGTTGAGCCAGCATGTCTGGTTGCTGGACCGACCCGCTGCCAAGCATGAGTCTGACCGCCCTGGCCCACCTAGACCGCCTCCCTCGCCCGCGCGTGCTTTCTGCCCAAAACGGTCAGCACCGCCCGCGCCGCTTCCTGGTGCAGGTGATTGCTCCGTGTTCAAACGACACAAGTGCCATCCGTCCATCCATCTGCCACCCACATTAATGATACACGGTTGCCGAGGCGGCTACTCCGGCGCCACCCGTCCGTCCCTTCGCCGCCCACCATTGCTATATAAACTGCTGCGCCGGCCATAGCCGCAGTCATCCGCCTCCGTTCCCTTTCTCCTGTCCACACCACTACTGCCCACCATGGCTTCCTCGCGCTCCAGCGCTCTTCGGGACGGGTGGACGACGGACCACAAGGAGATGGCAGCCATTGCTGCCGACTGGCTGGCCGGCAGGCAGCCGGAGGACGATGACGTCCCAATGGAGAACATGGTAGTCGACGATCCGGCGCCAACCCCCTCCTCTGCGCCATCCTCGCCGGTGCATTGCACCATGACCATCGGCTAGGCCCGTGCCCAATACATGGACACGGTGAGGCAGAAGCATCAGGAGCAGTTCTAGGAGGCGCAGGCCGACGCCGCCTACAACCACCATCTCCTCCAGGAGCACCTGCAGGCGGAGGAGCAGATCGACGCGGAGCGGGCGGAGCAGGAGGCGCTGCTCGACTCGTACCGCTCCGCCCGCGAGAGCCGCCTCGCGCGCTGGCGGTACCGCATGCGGGTGGCGGAGGTTGCGGCCGCCTACAAAGAGGGCGATGAAGCGGGCGAGGCGCTGTTTGGCAAGACTGAGGACTAGGCAGAGGACAATGTCGGCTCCGACGAGTCCACGCTCCGCTGGCGTCGACGAGGCCTTGCTCCGCCGAGGCCCCGCCGCGCCAACAATGAGGCAGAGGACACCGCCGGCTCCGCCGATGCCCCGCCCCGCCGGCACCGAGGCGGAGGATTTCACCGGCTTCGGCGAGGCCCTACTCCGCCGAGGCCCCGCCCCGCCAACAACGAGGCAGAGGACATCGCCGGCTCCGCCCCGCCGGCACCGAGGCGGAGGACTTCGCCGGCTTCGGCGAGGCCCTACTCCGCCGAGGCCCCGCCCCACCAACAATGAGGCAGAGGACATCGCTGGCTCAGCCGAGGCCCTGCCCTACCGGCAATGAGGGGGAGGATTTCCCCCGCTCCGCCGAGGCACCGACCCGCCGGCAACGAGATAGAGGACATCGCCGGCTCCGTCGAGGCCCCACCCCGCTGCCAACGAGGCCGCGCCACACAGAAAACGAGGAAGAGTAGAACACGGTAGGTCGCCGCCGCTCGGGTCCAAGTAAGGCCACCGCTGCTACCCTCCGGTTGAAGCCAAGCTAGGCAGGTTGACCATTGACGGCTGATTAGCTTCTTGGCGGCGATGTGGAGTCGGAGAGTTGTGTTGGAGAAGGATGCTGCTTCAGTTACTTAACTGCAGGTGCAGCTGGGTCACTGACATGTGGGCCCAACAGGCATCTGGGCGACATGTCAGTTACGCAACTGCACCTGCAGTTAAGTCACTGAAGCTCAGTCCGCTGGAGAAGAAGCTTCTGTTCGGCTCAGCCGGACACGGGTGGGTAGCTTCGGTTAATTAATTATACCTCCAACGCACCCCTTTTTAGTTGAAGAATGTATGAAATGTAATGAAATCTGGCATGTTTATATGAAATCCGACCGTGTATGAATGAATTTAGTTCGATTAGTTCGAATTCTTGTATCACTGGCATTGGATGAACATGCAAAACAATACGTACTAGCATTATTCCCAGGGTGATCACCTCGTGTGCAGCGGTTTCACATGTACTCCCTCCGGTCCTTTTTAGTCTGCATATAAGTTTGGTCTGAAGTCAAAGTATCTCTAGTTTGACCAATCTTATAGAAAAAAGTATGAACATTCACAATGTAAAATCAACTAACTTGAAAGAAATCTAATATGCGAAGTAAAAAGGAACAGAGGGAGTACAAAGAGTTTGAGCAGATTTTTAGCGTTCCTGTACATTGCAATCAAACACACAGGCCTGGCAGTTCATAGAGAACATTCAAAACAATCGATGATTATGCATCTCAGCGATTCACATGTCAGAGCCAATATTTACTTCACAACTAAAGAATAAAGAAATATCGATCGATGCTGCTGACAGCAAAGGGCGTCCCATTCGAAAATATCAAACGCATGTCTTCTTGGCTCAATGAGCAAAATTTGACAAGGTTGTCCCATTCCAAAATGTTAAATGCGTGTTGTTTTCATACATCAATGAGCAAACTTTGACAAGGTTTTCCCATTCCAAAATATCAAATGCCTACGATTGTGGAATGGGCCGGGTTTGCCATCAGTTCGGACATTGACATGTCACCTCATGCTAAATAAACTAGTTGTTCTTTTTGTGCAGTTCCACTAAAAGCAACCAACTTCGCGCGTAGCTTGTATGATTTCGCCTTTATATGTAGCAAGGCCTTGAACAAATCGGCACCTCCTTTCTTATAGCTAATTTTGTGGCTGGAGGTGGAAATGAATGATTCGAGAACATTCGATCTATTGTGCATGATGAAGTATAATGGAGGGCACGAACCATCAGAACATTTTGTGCAGTTCCCATTGAAATCAAGCTAAGCATCCTTGTTTGCATAAATACAAAAAAGTGATTAGTACAAAGCAAATTGTATTATGAATTTACAGTTTAAACAGGCAACATACATGATCCATGCAGAGCACACATTTAAAAAAGTAGAACTCACCAGAAACAATCCTAAAACAACATTGTATTGGCCATCACAGCAACAGAGATGAAGATCTGTGAGTCCTTCTGAGCTGAAGTTAGTTTGTTCTTGTGGGCAGTAATGTAACCATCCTTCAACTGCTCCTTCTGATAAGACGAGAAGGGCTTGGCTTCTTCATATCCTGGCATATTCTTCTTTAGAGGAGGATGATCCTGTTGTGCAAAGACAAGAGAACAACTAAATGCTAGCATCCCTGTTTGCTCAAAAAGAAGGAAAGGAAATATCTAAAACAGCCATTACATTAACAATGGGAGTAACTGATGAAATGTATAGTCACAAAGAGATGCATCCTCATTATCCTCATAGGAAATGATATGATACCAAACACAGCAGCTCAACTTGAACTGTATTATTACTTAATTTTATCAATGGCTATAACAGTGGCAAACCGGTGCCTCAATTTATTAGTAGCCTTAGATTAACATGCGAAACAATACCACTTTCTCATGGTAGTAGCTAAACAGTAGCACAACACCAATAGAGATGACAAAGCTTGATCATATGGATGAAATCCGTCGGCCGGTACCAACCTTTGTCAGGAGGCTTATTGTGTAGAGCATGCAGATGAAGCACTTCTCCGGAACCATCCGTTATTATCTACTGTGGTTGCCATGCTTACTATAAGCTCCTCAATTAGTTTAATGTTTCCAACATCTTCTTGTGCAGTTCCACTAAAATATATGTTATCTTCAAACAAGATCCCTGTTTGCACAAGTAGAGATAATTACATATTACAATAAGAGTGGCATCAAATCACAGTGGCAAAACAATTGCTCGTTCCAGCCATAGCAATAAATTAAGACTCAAAATTATATCATTACTTGTTTCATCACAGTTCCAGTGCTTCATTACAGCACCGGGAGTTGATTTTTGTTCTTCTTTTGCTTGTTCTTCCCCTTCATCACTTGGTTCAATAATAGACAAGATTCGCCTTCAATGTAAGATTTGGCATGTCAATTAGGGAGCACAAGTGTAGCACTAAACAATGACATTAATTTTCTGATGACAGTGGCAAAATACAAGCCAACAGTTGTGAAATATCATTATCTTACCTCAATGGGATATTATGGTGCATATACAGATTGAAAGTCTTGTCTCCATTTGTGCAGTTCACTAAAATCAAGCAACATTACCGTATAAGTAGCACAACATATGAAAGCACACTGTACAATCATGTGAAAGAAGATAGTACTGGCCTCTAATGACACGGAATTCAAACAACTCACAAGAAGAAGATCTGAAACAAATTTGCCAACACGGATAGGAAGTCAGATCTCCTCTTGTGCAGTTCCACTAAGATCAAGCAATCAAGCAACATTGTCGGTGTGACATTTTGGTTGAACTGCACAAAACACTCTTAAAACAAAAGTGTTTTATGCAGTGCAACAAAAGGTCGCAATAGCAACAAGGTGAAGTAGATAACCCTGTTTACACAGAGGTGCAAAGCTAACAACTAGTGGTTAATAACGGTGGATGACACATAAGCCAACAAAAAGATGCATCTAACTTATCTAAATGGGAAAGAAAGCAAGATAGTAGCATTTCTCAAACTGTGGCATTGATTCATATTAACAGAGAGATTATATTAACAATAAATTCGTTAAACATGTAATTTGCTTTTAACTGTGGCATTGCTTCAATTTTCCAGCGGCATTATTAGAGGGTGTTTGTTTACAGGGACTTTTTGGTGTAGGGACTAAAAAAAGTCCATTTTAGTCCCATCTAAACCAAACAGGAGGGACTTTTAGGGACTAAAAGTGGGCATTTGGGACTAAAGAAAGAAGACCCTGAGGGAGAGTCTTTTTGGGACTTTTTCCAACAGTTGCCCCTGCCCCGCATCGCACCTTATCTCTATTAGTTCATTACTAGGGGTAACATGGTCTTTTAGCATGTCATTTAATAACCTCTAGTCCATGTTTACTCCCTGGAACCAAGCAGGTAGGGACTAGGGACTTTTTAGTTGGGACTAAAAAAGTCCTAGGACTTTTTAACCAAACAGGGCCTTAGATTAACAACAGCTAAAGAGTTGCACGGGACAATGGATGCACCAGCACCATGTGCATCTACCGATGTATAAAGGGGTGATGCATAGTCTGTTGCAACAAAGAACAAACAACCAAGGAGCATATTTGTGTTGGTCCTAGTTTTGTTATCTTTAGACACCTTTCGCTATGTGAGGGCAGCAAATCTAGTCCTGCTCAAACTCTACAGCCTTGTCCCCCAAAACAAAAAGATCAGTTCGTTACAAATGTGCGTACTGCATTTGTCATTGTTTTCCCTTTTCGACCAACGTAGGTGCTGGATAGCCAGTCTGTACTACTTTCCCCCCTTCCTTTCCTCTTTGAACCGCGTCCTAGATTCATGCTATACAACTTTCCCCACTACTTTCCCCCTTCCTTTCCTCTTTGAACCACGTCCTAGATTCATGCTATACAACTTTCCCCACTACTTTCCTGTTTGATCCAACACCTAGATTCGAGTGCAGAAGCGGAAAAAGCCCACATGCAGCTAGAGCAATGCATGTGGAATAAGTAAATTATATCTTAAGGTTCTCCGGGTGTGGCTCAGTGGGCGGCCGGAGGCCGATCTGCCCACACTATGTACGGCAGCAAGGAAGAAGGGGTCAGAGGCCCTCCCGCGCCACCGCTGGGTGAAAGAGAACAGCTGCATCCGGTAGTGGATTCCCTCCCTTGCCGACGGCGACAGCATTAAGCCTCCTTCCCTTCCCGACGGATGGATCCTGTCGGCTCTTTGACCAGCAGTGAGGGGAGAGAGAGAGAGGCCAACAAAGTCTTGTTTAGATCTGGAGAGGGTGAGAGAGTGTGAAGAGAGCAACTACAAGCGCTGAGGCTCCAGCGTGTATATATATAATGGAGAGAGAGTGTGAAGAGTGCAACTACAAGCGCTGAGGCTCCAGCGTGTATATATATAGTGTAGAAAACAAGCGTTGAGGCTGCAGCGTATATAGATGGAGTGGTTTTCTTTTTCTCTCCATAAAAATCGTTTTAAATTGTGCACGAAACGGAACTCTTTATTTAACGTAGTGAAGAAAAATACTAGGGGCAATGCTAATACGTGAAGAAAATTTAACGCTCGAAGGAGTCAACTCGCAATTAATGTTGCACGCCTCCCGGTCGCGCTTACTAACGTTCACGTGTGGTACACGACCCTCCGAAGTGAACAACAACTAAACCACACACGGTCAAAATATCAGAAAGGTGGGCTGCACCATCCTCCAATTTTAAATATTTTGGGCACTTGTATTTGGCCTAAGTTAGTGTGCCACTGTATGTACTAAGGGTTACAGTGGGTGCTAAGAAACTAGGGCGTATTGAGAGTAATTGCCATGGCGTTTATTTGTAGGGTCACTTGCAAATTGTGAAACTCTATTCTCCTCTTATTTAGTGGATGAGGCAAATCTTTTGCCTCCGTTTCGTAAAAATAAACGAGAAATTCAATTTTAATTATTTAGTTTGTACACTTTGCTCTCTTCCAATAATTTTGGGCACTTGTATTCGGCATAAGTCGGTGTGCCACCGTATTTCGTACTACTCCCTCCGTCTAGGTGTAAGTCACGTTAGAAGCTGCAGCGGGACCAAGGTGCAAGCAGATTGGAGGAGAAGGAGAAACTTGACCGATCCTTCCTCCAATCAAAGCCTTGATTTCTATCTCTAAACGCAACAATTAATCACAACAATTAAGAGATGCCATTTTAGCTACCATGCAGGGCCACGTATTAACTCGCATGCAAGCCGACTTTGATTTCTTGACTGATCAATGCGTAGTTGCGCTCCATGCATTGGGTTTCCGGGGGAGATAACAAGGCAGAGTAAGTAACAATGCTCGCTAGCAACGAGGCTAGGAGGGGATTGAGATGCGAAGTTAATGGAAGATGCCTAAACATTTTGGGAATATCTGATTTTCGTAAGATGACTTAACACCTAGACGGAGGGAGTACTACTCCTCAGTCCAGGTTTGATGGAATATTCGTCACCTCTTCTCTTCTTGTACGTACTCCATTTGTATCTCACTTCCTGTGGCTTCGCACTCGCACGATATTCCTATTCTATGAACCTGTATGTGCGTGTGCGTGTGTGTGTGTGTGTGTTTAACAGCGTGTGTGTGTTCTCTAAAAAAACAGCGTGTGTGTGTTAGAGAGAGCGACACATCGACCTACTCCTACAGAGAGATGGTGTGTAGTGTACGATTTAGCCGCGAGAGTCGGTGCATCCTCTCGTTTCCGGGCGTCCGGTCGGAACAGCTGCCACACCCGCTCCTGACCAGCCTGGCCCACCCAAAGCCCCTCCATCGCCCGCGCGTGCTTCCCGCCTGAAACGGTCAGTGCCGCTCAAAAGAATCGGTGCCACATTCATGCCCAAGCAAAGCGGACGCGACCTCTCACTAGCACCTGCATTGAAGGGAGAAGTGGATTCAAGAGTGATGGTTGCTTCGTCCGTCCAACTTACTGCTGGGTCTATGTGATTTGACGGCTCATTGGTCATTATTACTGAGGTGGTACGACTGCTGGATGTCCCACGCTTCGGCGAAAGGAGGTACTAGATTACAATTTTCTCCATTCTTACAGCGGAGGAGTGCGAAAGCAGTGAAAACACGCAGGCTCAGTGATTACATGGCCCACCTCACACTATCACCATATTTTCTGGACACCGTGCGGCACCTAACTCTTTACATAGTAGTAGTACGTAGTACGTACTGTAATTTCTCAGTGAGATAAATTTGTACAATGCTATGAAGCTTCCAGCTTTTGTTTCATGTATCTTGCATCCAAGGTTGCCCCGTTGCAACATTTCATCAAATACAAAGGAGACTAACATGCATGCTATTGCATCTCAATGATTGAGAGATCATAGCCAATATGTACTCCCTCCGTTCCAAAATAAGTGTCTCAACTTTATGCAAACTTTAGTAAAAAGTTGTACTACTTCTAAAGTTGACACTTATTTTAGAATAGAGACAACTAAAGAAAAAAACGATCCATGCCGTCCCTAGTACTTGAACCCTAAACCCTAACCAGGCTTTAATTTGCTGGCAACGTTGAAGCTTCCGAAGAAATGAAGTTTGCAACCCTTTGACCATCGGATCATTTTGTGCAGTTCCACTAAAATCAAGATGAGCATCCCTGTGGCAAAGAAATAGAAGAAGCGTGATTAGAATAAGATTACTGGGACTAGTTGATGAGACATAAACTCATCACAATACAGTACGTAGAAGCCAGTAGAGGTACGTCCGGGGCAAAGAAGTAGAGAAATATCCACATGGAGCGATGTGGGCAGCTGGGGCAGTGGTGCAAGCCAGCAAGGAAGTTGTACCTGAGGGATGTCGGGACGTAGCTCAACCTAGAGGAGGGCGGCGGGAGGCACCAACTGCCCACATCGCGGTAGTGAGCAAGGGACAAAGGCAACCTCACTGGCTTTGTGAGAGAGAATGGCGGGGACCCCTGATCGAGACGTGCCGACAGTGGGTTTTTGCCGTCGGCGACGGCGACCGCATCTACACAAAGCATCCACCCCTTCCCCCGGCGGACGTGATCTGCCCGGATGTTAGAGATGTGGCCACAGTCGTTTTGTGCGAGAGAGTGTGAAGAGAGCAACCCCAGCAAGCAACCGTGTAGGCTCGTCCTGGCTATGTATATAGTGGAGCGATTTCCTTTTCTCTCCATATGAACCTATTTATATTGCGTACATGCCACTGAAGAAAAAAAAAATTATTTATAAATGACGTGGCACCGTTCATGTGTGGTTCCCGACCCTCCATTATTTATAAGTGAGTAACTACTACTAGACGCGTCAAATTATCACGTGGGCTGCATCATCTTACAGAAATGAGCTCCACCGTGTCACGTGTGTGGTTGGGGAAGACACAAAGAGTGCTACTAGTACTACGTGCGCGGGTGCATGCACCTCTTCTCTTCGAGCATGGTTATTAAAAGTATAGCCCACTACTGTACCACGCGGTTATTATATATGGGCAAAGAGTATAGGCAGTAATAATGACTAATACGCCATCAAATCACGAGGCCCACCTTTCTCTATGTTTGACCGAGGAAGCAAGCATCATTCACTCCTCATTGAATATCCATCCGCTGCAACCTCTGCGAATAAATAAAAATCCGCTTCTACCTCCGTAGCATGGTTAATAATATAGCCATGTCAATCACGACGTAGAAGTATCATTCACTGATACAATAGGGCTGGATCTAAGGCTGGTGATTTTTTTTACTTTGTCTCTTTCTCTTTTTGTCTCATTTACTCATTTTACATAGGAGCACGTGTAGAGGATGGCTATTCCTTTCGATGGGACTTCTTCATGGGGTTTAAGACTAAGCAGCTCCGAATTATGCCCGCTGCCCACCACTCTGAATCGTGCCATCTATGATAGGGAGTACTCCCATTGCAACAGTGAGGTCCACTAGGTCTAGCACATCCTGTAAGAAGAGACTGTCACGCAAAACATACATCTTGTTGCCTTCTTCCTCATACAGTACGTACCATTGGTATGTACTACTAGTACTACTACTACTCGTTCTCCTATAAAGCTTGCGCTTGGCATCTCCAAAATATTAAACTTGCGCTTGGCTCTTCGCCTCTTTGGGAAGTCGAGCAATAATGGTACTGCAGTATACTAGTAAGGTACACATGCATTGCACGCATGAGATTTGGTAACCAAATTATGGATAGATACCACACTATAGCATGTAAGCTTTGAGTCATATATGCATGATGTAGATGTTCGTTTAATTCTTATAGTTCATCTCATTCAAAATCAATTAGTTTTATAAAAAATCTATTTTAAGATTCATGGAATTGTGCATTGTAAAGCATAAAGTAAAAACAAATAGTGACAATTCATTTAGAAAAAAAGTTTGGGCAATTAAGATATGGAAGATTCTAGAACAAAGGAGAAGTGCTTGTGTTTTGAGGTTTGTGCATTATGCTTAAGTTTAACCATGGAGTCTTCTAGATTGTACATGTGGCAGAATCTGGTGGAATGTATATGATATCCAACGGCCAGGGATTTGCCATCTCTGTACCGTCGGATTGGCTTCATCCAATGACCAACTTTCAAAGTTATTTGCACACTATATAGGGGTATAGATATCGTTCTGGCTATCTGAGACCGAATGAATTGTTGCACGTCTACCATGTGGGCGAGGGTCGAGTGAGGGTCGAGGGGCGAGGGGCGAGGGGCGAGGGAGAGTGCATACTATTACGTCCGTTTCAATATGGACTACATACGGAGCAAAATGAGTGAATCTACACTCTAAAATACGTCTATATACATCAGTGTTTGGAGTATGTACTAGTAGTTCATATTGAAATCTACTAAAGGACATATATTTCAAACAATATGATAATCTCTCTAACCAAGGTAGGGACGAGGAGTAAACGGAGGGAGTAGTAAAATTTTCTCCTTGTCCTGCGAGCCACCGCGTGCGTGGGCGAGGGAGCGGGCGTAAGGCATAGTAAGCAAGCTTCACCTCGTCCTACGAGCCACCGCGCTCGTGGGCGGGGCAGACAGCATACTAAGCAAGCTTCTCCTCGTTCTGCGAGTTGACAGGACACATCAAAAGTAATACGTACAAAGCATCTCCAGTGTATAGAGCCTTGCCTCTAAGGTAGGCCCCACATGGTTTGCCTCTTTTTTAACATAACGCGTCAAGTCGTAATTTGTTTGTTCACCCATGGTACACGATCCTCCGTCAAGTGGACAACCAGTACACGTGCCAAATTACCACGTGGGCTGCCTTTTCGTACAGAAATGAGCTCCAACGTGTACCCGCGCAGGTGTGGTTGGGAAAGAGACGGGAGTACGTGCGCCGTGCATGCACCTCTTCTCTTCATGCACGTCCCCCACCTACGTGGGTGTGTGTGAGAGAGATACAAACCTAGACAGATGGCGTGTGCGTTCGTGAGTGTTTTTTGTTGGGGGGTGTGATTTCGTGAATGTATTTGTGGGAATATGTGTCGATGATATCTCAAACAAAAATTTGACACATGCAATGTGGGTGAAATAGAGGCCTATCGATATCATATATAGAGGGGGCGATCCACAAGAAGAGAGGGAGGGGTCATAGATATCGATAGAGTCGAAGAGAGGATCAAGTGGGTGTGTGCGAGATCGATGAAGAGAGCCATCGAAATTGTGTGTGTGCAAGTCAAAGATATAGGGCGACTGACCTACCGGAACGTCAGAGGGCACAGGGCAAGTTTGTGTGTGGCAGGGAGACATGACTAGAGCGCTCGATGTATCGGTGTGTGTGGGGGGGGGGAGGGGGAGGCAGAGACCTAACTAGAGAGGTAGATCGACTCGTATATGTGTTGAGAAGGAGAGACCCAGCTATGTCTTGAGGGAGATTGGTCGACATCCATACATAAGTGAAGGACGGGAAATAGGTTGGGACAGAGAGAGAAAGAGAGAGGAGAGAGAGAGAGAGAGAGAGAGAGAGGGAGGGATAGGGAGGGAGTGCTAGATGGGTGATGGAGTTGCTTCTCGAAGATGGTGGGAGAGGCCTACTAGACAAACTGAGGGTAGAACTGCAATATTATCAATAAGAGTGGGGATGTGTTTCTGTGTGTGCGTGTGCGTGATAGATGTGTCAGGGCACATACATGGATGATGAAGGGGGACCATGTGTTTGGTAAGCAAACCTAACTAGATCGGTAGATCAATTGTTGTTTGTCGGAGGAAGGGAGAGACATAACTAATGAGGTAGATCGATCGACGCGTGGGGAAAACGAGTTATAACGACCTAGCTAGCTATATGTATAGCGGGAGATCGGTCGGTGTACATCCATTTGTTAGAGGCAAATAAGGCCCAGTGAGACGGATAGACAGAGAGAATGGAGCTAGGAGGTGGTGCGAGAGGCCTAGCTACTAGCTAGATAGGGGGAGGAGTGTGCGATTGTGAGATCGATGAAAAGAGGGGCGAGAGTTTACACGTGTGTGGGACCGTATGAGAGACACAAGGCATGGACATAGAAAGGAGGAGATGGAAGGTGCGTTTGTATGTTGTAGGCAGACATCGCTGGAGAAGTTTATCGATCGGTGTGTGTCGGAAAGGAGTTGTGGAGACCGTGGGAGAATGACCTAAAGAAAAAAAATGAATGTGCGCGATGGATAGAATGCTGAGGGAGGGGGAGGGCGAGGAGGGCGTGTGCATGCACGAGAGAAAGTTAGTGCTAGCTACAAAGGTTAGAGGATTGTGTGGGTGTAAGAGACTAACAAAGATCATAATTCGATATGAAAGTGGATTCATATATTTGAATAGGAGATCATAGTGTTATAAACATATGCATGCATGAATATAGCGGTGATACACATGCTGTGGTTTTGGACATGTTATACCATAATGTGATAATGTGTGGTGTTTGCAACTCATAGCTAAATATTGAACAATCTAAACCATACTATACATCGAAGAATCTCAGATTTTATTTGAATTTGTGATAATGTGTGGCGTTTGCAGCTCACAACTAAATATCGAACAATCTAAACCATACTATATATCGAACAATCTCACATTTTATTTGAATTTGTGGTAATGTGTGGTGTTTGCAACTCACATCTAAATACTTGTAGGCGTAGGGGGCGGGGCACCATACATTAATTGATAAACACATTATACATATGAGACATGGTTTAGATTATGAAGATCTAGCTAGAGCTTGAAATGTACTGTGATTTGAAATCAACATAAAGTGGATTCAAAAAATTGAGTTCGAGTTCATATAGTATACATAGTTCATATCTAACTCGACAGTAATCATGTGGTGTGCTGTGAAGATAATACACAAACGATGGTTTAACTTGACAATAATGATGATTGTAGATCTTACTAAAATAGATAAACGAATTCAAATGGTTTAACTTCACAACAATCATGATTGTAGATCTTATTCAAATAGAGAAACGAATTCAAATTTAGTTCATATTGAAGAGGTAGTATATACATTTGGAATGCACTAAAATGTTCATTTGAGTAGCAGGATGCATGCATTATACACGTAGCGAAATATTTTAATTGAACATAACATGAATTCAAAGTTTTGAATGGCATTTGTAGTGCGAATTGATTTGGTACAGTACATGGGACTAGACTCTCTTGTGTGGTGCGAATTGATTTCTTTTTGTTTTTTCATCGACGGAAGTGCGAATTGATTTGGTACAGTACACGTTAGGCTTGTCCGGAAATTTCAACCCGCGCCTTGTTACCCCAAAATATTTAAGATATATCTTTGTCTCGTTGTGCTCCGAAAACTCCCTCCATCTCAACCCGCGCCTTGCTATCCCAAAATTACAATGCGCACGAAAACTCCCACCTCCTACGAAATCCCGACACGTGAAATGCCCGTGATACCCCTGAACCAAAACAACCACCTAGCTCAAATCGGTGGGGGTACTTTCGTAACTTACCCCACATTTCGGACAAGCGCGTCCCTAAGCCATGGTTCCCCCCTCCCATCCCATCACCCATTCGTACACCGAGGCCGCGAAAACCCGCGAAGCCCCACACCCTCCTCCGTCCGCCACCCAGCCGGAGCCTCTTTCCCGACGACGTCGTCCACAGCAACACCTCGATGTCCCTCATCCACCGTACCGGATGAGGATCCGTCATCGATCTTGTCGTCCCGCCGGTTCAGCCACCCCGTCCTCCACCTCCAAGGAGCTTCCCCGACGTTCCCCTCGTCTTTCGCGCCACCTCCATTCCCACACCGCCGTCTTCACCTACACCACCGGAAGAGCAGCATCATCACCGTTTCCTCGGATGAAGCTGAGGCCTCATTGGCGCCACCAAAGAGGTTGTACACTAATCGCCGCATTTTCTTCTTGATTCGATCTCACGGTGCTACCGGCGCTCGGTCCCGAGCCGACAAGGCGCGGCTCCATCCACGGCGGCGTCGCCCGCCGCTTCCTCCATGGCATCGCTCCCTCGGTGGCAACGTCCACATCAGTAGGAGTTGCTGCTGCTTCAGCTCTCGCTCGCGTTGCTCCTCTACTCTTGCTCTTGGTCCCCTGCCTGGTCTGCTCTTGCTCTTGCTCTTGCTCGCACTGCTGCTCTCGCTCTTGCTCTTGCTTGCGCTGCTGCTCTCGCTATTGCTCTTTCTTGCACTGCTGCTCTACTCTTGCGCGCGCTGCTGCTGCTGCACGAGCAGCAGATCCTGCTCTCCCTCGAGCCCCTGCAGCTGCTACCTGAGATGTTGCGACACGACCAGCTGCCCCGGCTCTCGCATGCGCTGCTGCTTCGGGCGCTGCTGCTGCTGCTACTGCTTTTCTGCTACTAGTGCGTTCAGTTTCGACAGTAAAATTCAGTTTCGACAGCAAAATTCAGTTTCGACAGTTAAATTTAGTTTCGACAGCTAAATTCAATTTCGACAGTTAAGTTCAGAGATGAGCGGCTGATGTATTTTACATCTAGCACTTTGTGGTTATGTATTTTACGTCATCTATTGGAGATGCTATTATATATCCACTCAGGTTAACGTTGTCTCTCTTGTCCTGCTTCAGCCTCGCCGTCGTACAACTCACCGGAGCTGCTCCAACGACGAAACCCTCCATCATAGCGGAGCAGTACCCCGGGCTCCATCTCCAGACGCCTAAGATCTTCTTCCCCTCCTCCAACAGCCAAATCAGCCGGAGCATCCTCACTGACCAACCCAATCACGCTGAGATCGACATGGCTTTGCCAAAGAGGTTCTACACTTGTTGCATCTCTTTTTTACTCTACATGTTATATATATTGTCCACTGAGCACACGTAGTAACGTGGAATACGATTAGTTTCTCCTACTATATGACAAGCAGTGAGGTACCAGGCAACTTAGCTATTCGTGATGGACTCTCTTGAACGCCATCATTATTTATCTCTGCGTGTTTGAGCTGTGCATTTGTAGATGGGCCTGGGAGTTGAGCTAGTAGGGCAGTGGCCTGGGTCCAAAGTAGTAGAAGTAGCATAAAAACATTTTTTGAGTGTAGGCTTTTCCCTGCTCAAGCCTGCCTACTAGAATCACCAGTGGTTGAAAGGAAAAGTGAAGGAAAAACATAGGAATTGGAAAGTTTCCTATGGTACTATTATTCATGCATTTGGTTCAAAGGAATGGAGCAAAGGAAAACTATAGGATCTGTTCCTTTAGTGTCTCCTTGAAAGAAAAACCGTAGGAATTTTAATATCCACTTGTCCTCCTTTTCAAATTCCTATTCATGAAGCACAAGACTAAGAGATAGTAGCATAATAGCATTATAACCGTACATTTTCTTGTGGTTTGACTTAATCTCACCATGCTTCTTTGCATCCTGTGATCTTCCAATTCTTGTGAACCAAACACCTAGATTGGCAGAAATCCTGTGTTTTTAAATTCTTTGTTTTGCACGGGCATTCCTATCCTATTCCTGTGTATTTCCTATCCCTGCATTGTTAGAATCCTCAAATTCAAACAAGCCCTTACACAATTACTTCTATTACAGATATGTGTCAAAGAAAACCTTGTGTGGTTTGTCCCGCTCCTGCTGCGTTGTGTTCCACCCCAGCTCAGCTGCTCCAACGACGGAAGGGTTCACCACAACAGGGATCCGCTCTCCAAACTTTCTTTCACCGCCTCAGATCTTCTTCCCCGTCGTCGAAAGCCACTACAACTGCATTACCATCATCAACTGAGCAGATGACCTTGAGGACTACACGGGTCCGCAAGAGGTCGCACTCTTCCGTGTCTGCTTACGTTATGCATCGCTTAATATGATGACATGCTACTTTATCACCGTGTTCACCTATTAGACTCCGAGTCAGGTCCAAACTAATGCTGAAACTTGAGTTTTTAAATGGTTGTGGGGTACATATGGGGGCAGCAATCAGTACTATCTGTCTACTATCTGGTTAATCTCGGGTGTCTACTATGAGTTTCATGTTGGGTGCAAACAAACATTAAAGGAGCCATTATCTATATTTTTTAACTAAAGCTATTATCTGCCTGCTATCATTGGTTTTGGGTCTATCCACAGTTTGCTACCATCACTCTGGATTTGTGCATGCACTCCTTACATAATCTCACTGTTTTATTCCTATGCATGTCAGTTATTGTACACAATGGAACTGAACATGTAGAGCAAAAGAGACGAGCCTTGCATGGCAATAAAATTTCATGCAGACGTCGCTCCATGGTGGGCGCAAAGGCAGCCCCCCCCCTCCACCCATTTCGGATTGTAATCAAGAGGAAGATAACTATTCTGAGGGGGATTCAGAAGGGGAAGACCACTCCTATTTACCCCCTGAGGTCTTCGCTCTAACTTGGCATGCTGATGTTGGTTATATCATGCATATGGTGCCTTGCATTGCTTACTTTATACATCAAATATGTCATCTTCTTAGTTTAGACATGCTTTGTGTGAATGCCATCTGTTTAGTTTCTTCATCGTATATGTGAATTATGCAATGCCATCTTGTTTAGCCAGGCATCATATATGTGAATTTTGCAATGCCATCCTGCTTAGCCAGTCATCTTATATGTGAATTATATCAGGCCATCCTTTTTTTTATTACGTATTACATTTGTCAACAATGTTAGTACATTCAACTACTCTTCATGTGCATCAGCCATTTGACACGGTGATGGAAAATTCTAGAGTGAAAACAAGGTCTTCAGAGCAGACTATGCTATCTGACGAAGCACATATCTCGCTGGTTACGGATAGCTCCTCAGAGGAGGATTCAGAGATAGATGACCAGTCATATTTCCCCCCCGAGGTGTATGCTCTAACTTGGCAGGGTTATGTTGCTCATATCGTGCGTATGGTGTCTTGCATTGCTATGTCATTTGATTAGTTTAGACATGCTTTGTGTGAATGCCACCTGTTTAGTGTCTAATTACCATATATGTGAATTATGCAATGCCATCTTGTTGCAAGACATTATATATGTGAATTATGCAATGCTATCTTGTTGCAAGGCATTATATATGTGAATTATGCAATGCCATGCTGTTTAGCCAATCATCATGTATGTGAATTATATCATGCTATCCTTTTTTTGTATTACGTGTTCCATTTGTCGACAACGTTTGTATATTCAACTACTCTTCCTGTGCATCAGCCATTTGAAGCGGTGATGGAAGTATCTGGAGTGAAAACAAGGTATTCAGAGCAGACAATGCTACCTGCTGAAGCAGACATCTTGCTGGTTACAGAGAGCTCCTCAGAAGAGGATTCAGAGACTGATGACCAGTCCTATTTCCCCCCTGAGGTCTATGCTCAAACTTGGCAGGGTTATATTACTCATGTCATGCATGTTGTCTTGCATTGCTTAGTTTTTACATCATATATGCGATTGCCATCTGCTTACTTGCTTACTATATAAATCATATATTTGAATTATATCATGCCATCATGTTTACATACACAGCATCTATCTGAATTATGGCATGCCAACCCATTTAATAAAGACATCATATAGTTATATCATCTCATCCTGTTTAGTGTTTACAGTCATCATATTTTGAATTATGTCATTCTATCCGTGAATTATATCATGCTATCATGTTTCCATAGGTGGCATGTATGTGAATTATGGCATGCCAACCTATTTAATAAACACATTATATAGTTATATCATGTCATCCTGTTTACATAGTCATCATATTTTGAACTATGTCTTTCCATCTTTTTTAGTTAGCCATCATATATGTGAAATTGTGTCATGCTATCCTGTTTAGTTAGCCATCATATATGTGAAATTGTGTCATGCTATCCTGTTTGGTTAGACAACATAAATGTGAATTATTTCATGCCCTCTTTTATTCCCCACTATCCATTGCACCTGTCTATCATACAATGTCTGTACATTCAATTACTTTTCTTGTTTATTAGCCATTTGAATTGGAGAGGGTGATGGCAGTATCTAACGGAGTAACAACACGGTCTTCAGAAAAGATAGTGCTACCAGTTGATGCAGATAGAACCACGGTTGTACTTGCCCAAGAACCAGCCCCACCACACATAACCCAGACTCTCGCAGATTGTACCCCTACCCAGTTGGACAGAGAACCAGCTACACCCCTTCCAACCCCAACCCTAGCAGATAGTAACCCAGTTCCAGTTGACACAGCACTGTCTCCACCACAAAGCACCCAAACACGAGCAGTTAGTAAGGGAACTACAGTGCCCAAAGCACGAGGACCACCACTCTGAATCCCAACTCAACGCTTAAAGCAGAAGAAGAATTGTTCTCAGGTCAGGTTCTGTAGCTATGGTTCATACTCCTTTGCTCTTGCATCACTGTATTTACTCATACCAACTATTTTCAAATTTAAAGGATGGAATTGAAACTCCAATGGTGCAATGGTATGTTTTAAACCTGTTTCTTTAACTGGTTTGCTGTTGTAACTTGCTCTATGTTGATTTCAGTTTCAATTGAATAAACAGATATGTTCTCATGTCATGCACATTACAAGTGTTGTTATTGCTCTGTAGTTTCCCACACTTATATTCTGTCTATTCTGCTTTGTCTTGAACAAATATTATTTGAACTGTGTCTCTATCTTGATTTGGCAACAAAAACTAGAATGATATAGACCATAAAGTGACCATGGTACATAGATATATGTTTGTTTCATGCTGTTATCCTGTCCACTTTACTACTGAACTGATTTACCAAAATGAGTTTCATATACAACATGGTAAACCTGTGATGTGTCTGCTTGTTTCTCTTTTAGAATGCGGACAAAATATTGGAGAACAGTACCACATTATGCAATGGTAAAGGAAGTAATGCAGATAAGGTTCAAGATAATGAGACATCCCTGTTGGTCTCCAAGAAAGCTGATAAAAACTATCTTGACGACAGTGAGAGAACCCAAAAGTCATGTCTTGATGTAGTGTTCGAGTTACTGGCCACTACTGGTGGCACAAGCTCTTCGAACTCGCTGCCTGAATCAGTTCGTCTTCTTGAGTCTCAACTTCAAGTTGAAAGACATCGATCAGATGTGCTATGACAGGAAGCTGAAGGACTGAGGAAGTCCCTGCAGAATCCAGACGCATACTTTCTGGTGCAACAGAAAGCGCTGGAGGATTTAAGCGCCAAACAAGAGAAAGTTAATAAGCTTGCTAAGCATCTTGCCAGCATTATGGGTACCCAGGATATTGTTTCTTGAGCTCTTCTGAAGTGGTTTCAGTTCTGGACTTGTTTTGCTGCGGCGTTTATTTGCACTGGTCGCCAACTTTGACAACCAGTGTATATGATATGTTGCTTTGTTCCCTATATTTGCACTTGTGCCGAACTTTGATGCCCAATGGATGTAATATGTGTAATAGCCGTGATAGCCTAGCGTAAGTTGCTTGCTTATTTATTTCCTCGTTGTCTTGTTTATTTGTTTGCTTGTAGTCAGTGCAGTTCTTTTTCCGCGGTTTGCTAGTGGCCGCAATAACCTATTTTTTAAAACTAGGCCACAATAACCATGGGCTACATATTTACTGTAGTTACCATGGGCCTCCTACGGGCCGTAGAAACAATGGGCCTTCTAAGGGCTGTAGAAACAATGGGCCTTCTACGGGTCGTAGAATCAATGGGCCTTCTACGGGCCTAGCATCAATGGGCCTTCTACGGGCCATATGATCGATCGGCCAAACATAGGCCAATAACAGACTACATTATGGGCCATAAACGGGCTAGATTTGGAATCGTCCGTTCATGGGCCGACCATAACGGGCCATCATTAATCGGCCGTATTTGATGACGCTATGAAAACGGCCCAACGGATTAACGGGCTACAAACGGGCTGATTGTAATCACGGGCTGAATTTGGCCCACAAGCAGAAAAGGCCAGTAACGGGCCGTAAGTAACCGAATGCTGGAAATGAGCCCAAGAATAAATGGGCCCTGAGAAGGCTGAAAGATAACACGGGTTGGAAACGGCCCAATGGAATAATGGGCCGTTAATGGGTATAAAGCGGTACACTGTTCATTACGGGCCAGATTCACCACGGGCCGTTAATGGGTAAAGAGTTACAAAGGGCCTCATATGGGCCGAAAGACATCATGGGCCATACATGGGCCGAAAGTTACAACGGGCTGGAATCATATTGGACGGCCCAGATGAAGCTACTGGGCTTAATTCCGATAGGCCGTAACGGGCCGTGAGTTAGTGGGCCATAAATGGGCTATATACAAACAGCCCGTTAACACGCTTTCCGTGGGCCGGCCCGTTACCTTTTAACCAAGTCAAACGGGCCGGCCATTTCACCGGAATGGGCTTATGTTGGGCCGTGCCACGTGTCGACGTATCATAGGCGCCTCCTGTCCAATGAATGGATGACATTTGTCCCAACGATGAGCCAACACGTGTTTCCTCCAGCCAATGAGAATTTTACACATGGAAAATCCTCATTGGTCTGGGCTGTTAACGGGTTATCGGATTCAAACCGGAACCTGATAGCTTAACGGTGACCCGTTACGGTGGATGCCATGTGTCGGTTACCCTTAACTAAAGCACTTCCATGATGCGCCATTTATCGTCATGGAAGTGGACACTTCCGTGATGATAATTTTGGTAATGTCATGGAACACTTCTACGACAGCACAGGTATGACTATCTTGATTCTGTCAAAAAATCGTCATGGATGTACATGCATGACAGAAAACGTGACCTACTGTGACAAACACATATCATCACGGAAGTGTTTTTTTTTGTAGTGTGTCCTTCGTCTGCTCCTGCGACAGTATGTCCAAGAGAACTTTGGAGCGCCAGGAGGCCATGGTTGGAGTGGTGCCGACAGAAGGAAGGGACCGAAGGAGAATGAGTGTGGGTCTTTGGCTATGACTGGGAGCTGGGGCTCAAGTTAATATAGCGGGCGAATGGCAATGAGCCGCGGTAGACGGATGGATGGCTGGCGCCGGAGTAGGTTCGTCGGCAGCCGCGTGTCATTAATGTGGGCGGCAGACGAAAGGATGGCCGTGGTGTCGTTAACGCGGAGCAGTCGCTTGCACCGGGATGCCGCGCGGGTGGCGCTCTCTCGGCCGTCGCACTGCTGCAATGCCGGCGCCAGTGAGAGGTCACGTCGGGCGTGAATGCGGACGCTGCTTTAGTGACTCAACTGCAGGTGCAGTTGGGTCACTGACATGTGGGCCCAACAGGCATCTGGCCCGCATGTCAGTTACACACCAACAGCACTTGCAGTTAAGTCTCGTGAATGCGGCATTGACGTTCTGGAGAGACGGTGACCATTTCAGGCGGGAAGCGCGTGCTAGCGATGGAAGGGGTTTCGGTAGGCCAGGGCGGTTAGACGCTGGCGTGGTGGTAAAATGTGAACTCATCGATGATGAGCCTTTGAAGCGTATGCGGCACGTATTGACAGCCAGGCGTCCATGCAACCGCTCTTGTCGCCAGCTAGCCTTCGATGACCACCATTAGACACCACACAACCATGCATAACTTACGAATAATGGACGAATCGATCAAACACACACTCGTGTGCAGTGGCACTATGATCGGTCGCTCACGATACATATATAGGTACCATATTACCCTCTCTAGCTAGACTGTTTTATAGATTTTCGTTGTGATGGATGATATACATGAGCAAGGCGCCGAGTCACATCGTCGCGTCGTGTGCAGAGCCATGGCTAATGTCGAGCAGCTCGGCGCCCAAGCACGAGTATGACCGTTGGTGTTGAGCCAGGTGAATACATGCTTGGTGTTCTTGGAGGCCACCAGCAAACGTCTAAACAGTAATGTCAGGCACCGCCGGGGCGCGCAGGTGACGGGATCGCCATTTGCATTGCGCCATGAGCAGGACTTTGATTGAGAGGGCGACGTGCATGCATTAGCATGGTTTGACAGCGTGAGCGTGAGTGTCTGCACGCGTACATGCTACTTGCCTCTATGGACGGTGTGCGCTAATGTGTGCATCACGTATAATATAAAAAAATCGGTTTGTGCATTTAACGCAAAGTATTTCATTTTCATTTGGCTGACGAGTGTGCGTTGCAGCGACGAGTCCGTGGTTTGATTCCTCACATACGCATAATTTTGGTTTTTATTTCTTTCTCCACTGACAGGTAGGCCCGCATAGATAGATAGATAAAGAACACGAGCTGATGAGGCGCATGCGGACTGTTTGACTGGTCAACCAGACAAATACGGAGCTATACGCTGAGCCAATGACCGTATAATCACCATATCTCGTATACAATGATCAAAGTGAGCTATCAAGACAAGTTCGATGACCGCCAATGCATTTTACTCGGTAATAAATGACCAGGATTGAAGGGGAATCCAAATTTCCTTCGTCTTCTATCCTTGAGCTCTTGACAAACCAATGCACTATACAGTTGTCCGACCACTCCACCCCAGAGCTCTCACCAAGCGTCGTTCATGCCACCGCGCCGCACACTAACCGGTAAGGAAGCGATGGCATCCCGCCGCGCCGAGTTCCTCGCCGCCCATGACCGCACACAAAATGGTAGGGAAGCGATGGCATCCCGCTGTGCCGAGTTCATCGCCGCTCGCGACCTCACACCTACGTGGCGGAATTTGAAGCTGCCAAGGCTAAATGGGCGGTAGAGCAAGAGGCGGCCAAAGCCGCACAGAGGGAGCGGAAAAGTCAGAAAGCACTCAAGAAAAGAAAGGCCCGCCGCCGCAAGAAAGAAGAGGACGCACGCGCTGCTACGGAGAGGTCGGCGGAGATCCAAGCACGGTGGGGTGTCGCCGACAAAGCCGGGAAGGAGAACGACGGCGTCTGGCCAGCATGTGAGAAGTAGTAGTACTAGTAGTTAGTGTGTGTGTCTGTGTCGCCCGTACGTTTGTTTAATTAATTACGAGCATGTACCAGTACTAGTTACTACTGTAGTTTTTAGAGCAAATTACCAGTACATTAGCCTAGACTCAATGGAAAAATTCCTATCCTATGCATCAAATGGCATCTCTTTCTCTATAGGAATTGAGATGCATGTCATCTCACTTCCTATGATTTTCATATTCCTATAAAATTCCTATCCTATGAACCAAAGGAGGCCTCTGCTGGAGTAACTACTGTAGCTAGCAGTACTGCTGGTACATTAGTTTTCTTCAAGAAGCGGAATTCAACGAAGTCATGATGGTTCCTTCGTCCGAGCAACGTCACAGTGGGAAATGTTGGGGCTATGATTTGACGGCTCATTAGTCATTATTACTGTGGCGCGACGACCGGGGTGACTCTCCCTTGGAGTTCTGCGTGCATAGCAAGTGGACCAGGATGGTTGATGTCCCACATGTCGGCGAACGGAAGTATTCTTTCCGATATTGAGGAGCAAGGAAACCGCGTGGTATAGTATCACTGCTGATTTATATTTATTTTTTATTTTTGATGAATGCTAGCATTTCAACTCTTACGACGAAGGAGTGCCAAACACGGCACGTGATGGATGTCCCACACGTCAGCGAAAGGAGTGGGACATGAACAGCGTGGTAGAGCGTCTCCACTTCTTCCACTTCTGGGTCGGAGACCGCACGTAGTAGTACTAGTGGTATGAACGATACAAAGTGCGACCCGGAGAGAAAGACACGTCTAGTTGGAAGGTCTCGGGGCATACACGTAAACAAATATAAAACCTAATATGTGCCTCCAATTAATATAGTAGTAGTAGAGTACTTAGGCACGTACATCATAACATCACCATGCATTGCACGTACAACATTTAGTGGTAGTAAGAGACAAATGCCTATATGCCACGCATGTTCATACTATTTGTGCCTTTCTACTTCACTTACTGTGCTACATTACTAAGGTTCGTACGTCCACTCCTAGGTACATGTCTATCTCGTAGTTCCAGTCCCACGTGTTCTTCATAGATGGAACGATCCATAACTGTGGGCAACGGGAGTCCATATCATCGCAGCTAGTGTGGCTCCCCACGATGGAGACTCATCCAAACTATGGCCAGCCTCGATGCGGAGCAGTCGTGTGCACCGGGAAGTGGCGCTCTCTCGGCCGTCGTGCTGCTTCAAAGCCGGCGCCAGTGAGAGGTCGCCTCCGCTCTGGCCGGGCATTAATGCGGCACTGACGCTCCGGGGCAACGCTGACAGTTTCACGCGGGAAGCGCGCGCCGGCAAGGGAGGGGGGTTGGGTCGGCTAGGGCGGTCAGACGCAGGCGTGGTGGTGGTATTGGTTTTGAACCGTTTCAGGTGTAGTACTCCCTCCGTCTCGGTGAATAAGTCATTCGCGTAGTTCTAGGTCGACGATTTAACTATCTAAATATGTACTATATGTGACAAAAAATATATATTTAGAAACTACATACGTGTAGAAATCTAGTGATATACTTTTCATGACACATAACACATATTTAATTTTTCAAATCGATGACCTAGAACTACGCGAATGACTTATTCACCTAGACGGAGGTAGTACTGGTAGTTTGCAAAACTACTCAATTGTAGCACTCGGTTTCCTAAGAAATTGTGGTAAAAAACGTTACTCCACAGCCCGCTTCCCTTCTCCTTCCTCTTCCACTGCCCGCGCACGTCCGCGGGAAGCGACCGGTCAACCCTTATATAGGACTGCTAACACAAAAAGATGCATGCATGACCACTAAAATTTCCTTTCCCTTATCTCTATGAAATAAATGTGGCGTGAAACTCAAAGCCCTTTAAGTCTGAGTATAATGGAAATCATCATCCTCCTCCGGCTCCGCTTCGCCCGCGTCGTCGTCCTCCTGTTCCAGCTCCGCGTCGTTGTTCTCCTCCTCCGGCTCCGCGTGCTGCTCCGCCTCCAACGCCTCCTCGTTCGGCTCCGGCTAGTCCGGACTCCGGAGGCAGGGCGGCTGCGATCCAGGCTTCACGCCGCCTCCAGATTAAAACGCCGCTCCGGCGGGAGTATGGCGTATGTCGTTACCTTCGGTCGGGCCATGGCTATCGGGCGACGGCGACCAGAGAAGATGCGGCGGGAGGGGAATGAATGTAGCTACTGTTTGGGTTCGCCATCCGGCTTAAATAAATGTGCACCATCATGTGTACCCGCGGGTGCATAAATTGTAACATACGGGTCTGCTTAAGGGGGCGTCACGTAACTGGTGTGTGTGTGAGATTCTGAGAGACAAAGTGCGTGTGTGCGACTCTACTCTTCGGACATGTACTCAACCTTTTGCATCGGGATATAAGTATAATGGTATTACACTTTAGCTAGTGATTTACGTGGCCATGTTAACGTGGTTGTGTAAAAAAATGTCACTTCCTGCTCGTGATTTGCGTTATATAATTATGAGAAGTTTGCTAACTACTAAAGTAAAGTGGAATTTGTCCATGTTATACAAGTAAATTAAGGTGATTGTTTATCATACGGGTAAGGTTGGACGAAGGGTGGTAGGAACAAATGCTCCGCCTAGAGCATGTGTGTGTGAGATGGAGTCTTAGTGTGTGTGTGTGTGGGTGGGTGGGTGAGTGGGTGCGTGTGTGTGTGTGTGTGTGTGTGAGGCAGAGTCTTCGGTGGCGAAAGTAATTTAAGTGTGCGTGGCTTCATCGTAGAGAGGTGATGTGTATGGCAGAGGCCACCAACGAGGGGGTGCGAGAGAGAAAAGGCCCGTAGAGAGGGAAGAGAAGGCGTGTGCGCATGAGAGGAGTCGACATCGAGAGAACGTGTTTGTTCGAGAGACACCAAGGAAGACTACTATATATCGATGGTGCATGTAGGCGGGAATTAAACGAAGGGATGGTCTTATTGGTTTCTGGGATATAGGGGAAGAGTGAGAGAGGGGGGGTAGCTAGAAGGAGATTGTTAAGTGTGAGTGTGTGTTTTACCCATCCAGGCGGAAGTTATGTGCACACAAGAAGAGAACGATTCGATGTGGGGTTAGGGCTGAGGGTAATTAACTACGTATGGAGACATAGGAGACCTTGAACGTGCATGTGCGAGAGGTATACATGTATACGTGGGATGTGTGTGTGCGCACGCATGATCGAGATAAAAGAAAGAAGACATAAGTCATAAGATCAACGACATGGGAGAGACGGATCGGTATGACAATATGCATGCATGTGAGAGTGCAGGGAAGAAGGCCCGATAATTGAGCATGTCTTTTTATCTTTAAGAGGTAGTGGCGTGGGCTGGAGCATGCATCTATGGCGAGCAGAGGGAGCGAGACACAACGATTGTGCAAAAGAGATCAACCTATAGATGCATGTATGGAGAGACAGATATAGTGTGCGTGATAGGAAGCAAGAGTTTGTGCGAGAAAGAAATGTTGATGGAGAAACTACAGATAGATACAGAGATAGAGATGCTAGCTAGAGGGACATCGGCTAGTTTGAGTGTTGGAGATGACCGCCGAGTGGTTCAAAGGGTGAAGTTATGTGTGTGTGAGAGAAAAATAAAAAGAGGGCACATGACTGCATGTAGAGAGAAACATATATAGTGTGCGTGATAGGAAGCAAGAGTGAGGGCGAGAAAGAAGGTTGATGGAGAAACAGATAAATAGAAAGATAAAGATGCTAGCTACACTACTGGAATCAGCTTCTTTGCTGTCCGCCATGCCGGACGGCAAAGGCATAGATCACAGACGGCAAAATGCTTTGCCGTCCGCTAGCGGACGGCAAACTGTCCGGATGAAAGCCTGCCAGCAAAGGCCTTCTTTACCGTCCGCTTCTTAGAAACGGACGGCAAAGGATTACGCCGTCCGCCATCCGAGGCCAGCAGACGGCAAAGACAGCTGACGGCAGTGCGGTGGCGTGAGAGCCGTTAGGGGGTTAACGACGCTCTTTGCCGTCCGCCAGCGGACGGCAAAGAGTCAAAGATCTTTGCCGTCCGCTGGCGGACGGCAAAGATCCCAGCTAGGTAGCACTGGGAAGCTGCCACGTGTCCAGATATGCCATCCGCCAGCAGACGGCAAAGAGGTTTGAATCATTGCCGTCTGCTGGCAGACGGCATAGATGGTCACTTTGCCGTCCGCCAGCAGACGGCAAAATGACCAAATAGGCAGCCAGTGTTCCCAGTTTGCACAGGTGACTGCCACGTGTCCTCTTTGTCGTCTGCTAGCGGACGGCAAAGAGGCTATATATCCCCTGTTTTTATTTAAATCCCATTAATTAGACATGGTTTCAAACACAGATATACATGCATACATATCCAACATATCCAACAGCATGTCCAACAACATATTTCATCCAATCCAACAACATAGTTCAACAAAGTCCAACATATCCATATATACATAACCAGAAACAAGTTTCCAACAACATATCCATATAGACATACATATCCAAACAAGTTTTCATAAACAACAAGGAAGCACCACAAGAATAGTACACTCCATGAATCCAAGCTTCCTCATGTAAAGCAAATCTGCAAATTGGGAAAGATGAAAGTTAGGAGAAGAAGAAGAAGAAGATTTTTTTCTTCTCTTTCTTTTTCTCCTCTCCTCTTCTTTATCTTCTTCTTCTTCTAACTAAGGTAGGTAAAAATGTCATTTTATTGCTAAGCTAGGTAAAAATGCTAAGTGTAGGTCATTTTAGAGCTAAGGTAGGTAAATAGGTCATTTTGGAGCTTAGTAAGGTTATTATGTCATTTTCGAGGAAAATAAGCTAAGTCTATATCATTTTGGAGCTAACAAAGATTATCATGCCATTTTTTACCTAAGTATGCTAAGTATGTCATAAATGAACTGATAAGCTAAGTTAGCTTATTTTTATCTAACTTAGTAATTATGCCATTTAGGAGGAAAATAAGCTAAGTATCCATTTGTAAAGCAAAACACTAGAGAAAACTTGGTAATTTTGGAGCTAACCTAGCAAATTATGCCATTTTTTAGTTAAGTAAGAATATTATGCCATTTTTGACATAAGTAAGCTAATTATAGTTCTTTATTGAGCTAACCCAGTACTAAGCATATTAGAGCTAATTTAGCATTTTAGAGCTAACTTAGGTCATTTTGGAGCTAACTTAGGTAATTTGATCATTTGGAGCTAATTAGGCTTATTATGTCATTTTCGGGAAAATAAGCTAACTATATGACATATATGAGGTTACCAAGACTTGTTAGGCCATTTCAAAAACCTAAGTAAGCTAATTATGCCATTTTTTACATAAGTAAGCTAAGTGTATGTCATTATTGAGCAAACCTAGGTAACTAAGCATATTAGAGATAACTTAGCATATTAGAGCTAACTTAGGTCATTTCGGAGGAAACAAAGCTAAGTATAGATCATTTTGGAGCTAAGTAAGCTAATTATGTCATTTTGGAGGAAGATAAGCTAAGTCTAGGTCATTATGGTAAGCATTTTGGAGGAAATAAAGCTAAGTCTAGGTCGTTATGCATTTCGTAAGCAAAACACTAGAGAAAACTTACCGTCATCATGGAGGTGAAGGATCTTCACTCCTCCTTCTTCTCCTTCTCCTTCATCATCCTGATGCGCTTAGAGCGGCGAGGCAGTGGGATGTACTCTTCTACCACATTTGGCATGGTCCTGTCGCCCAGCTGTGGGATCGCCGGTGCCACCACCATCGCGAGGTCATTGTCAGGCACCACCACCATCACGAGGCCATCTTCAGGCACCACCATCGCTAGGTCATCGTCAGCCACCACCATCGCTTGCCCGTCGTCAGCCACCACCATCGGTAGGTCATCGTCAGCCACCACCATCGCTTGCCCATCGTCAGCCACCACCATCGCGAGGTCATCGTCAGACAGAATAGGCTGCACCTCCTCATCCCTACTCTGCTCCTCTTCTTCCCCACTCCGTTCCTCCTCATCCTCTATGCTGCTTTTGCTGTAGCCAGAGTCGCTGCTGCTTTTGCTGTAGCTAGAGTCGCTGCTGCTTTTGTTGTAGCCCGAGTCGCTGCTGCTGCTCCCATTGCCTGACCAAATGCAACAAAGTTTTTTTAACTATCCGTGTGAGACAAAGCCAAATGGAGAGGAAGAAGCGACAGAGCGTACTAGCATCATCGTCGTCCTGATAGTGCATGCGACACATAGTCGTGTTGAACACCTTTACGATGAGCGTGGCGTTGCCGTCGTACCTGAGGACAAGGAAGTACCCGTGCCGCAGGTCGTAGGCATGGATGAACTGCTCCCAGCCACGACACAGGTACATGTGGTCATACCTGAACACCACCTCCACGTCCCACAGCCTGCGAAGCCCGCTGCCAGCCTGTCGCAGCTTCACATTCTTTGGCCGATGGCCATCCAGCATCTTCATAAAAGTGTCAGGCACCTCTGTAGCGTGGGTCAAGCAGTGATGTAGCAAACAGCAGAGTTATGATAAAGAGATGGGTGAAGGGGAGATCTCTCCTTTTATATACCTGCCTCCTGGAGGAATTCTCAAGTATGATCGTGAAGAACTCGAAACCTTCCAAGTCGCACTCCGGTGTGGCAGAGCGCAGCCTGCGGTGGCGGCCTCCCCCCATCTCTGATAAGCAGCAGAAGAGACCAATTACTACCCTTACAACATTATCATACAACATTACAACAGCAAAAGTTTTGAGCAGAAGATAATCAACTACACCAAGTTATCATTTCACATTTCAAAAAGCAATGCACTTGTGGACATTTATGATGGCAACAGCTAGAATCATATCTACTATAAATGGACCATATCTATAAACACAGCTAGAACCATATTTGATAAATGGACCATTTGCATATCTACAGAAACTTGGCCCTAATCCAACTTGGCTCTAATTCAACTCTATCATATTTGATAAATGGACATAGTTGGAACAGAGCCAAGTTTTTAGACATGAAAGAAAACTGAGAAAAAAAAAAGCAATGCACTTGTGCTCAACAACATCAACAACACTTAATTAATTTGGTAGGTTAGTTCGCAATGGCAATTGGCACCCTTCAAAACTAGGGATTTCTTTAGACATGAAGAAAACTGAAAATGTAAACCAAATTGATAGTGATACCAATAAGAAAACATTACCACTACCAACGATATTGATGGTGATATTCAAAGATAACACAAGGTTCAAGTGTAACCAATATTTTTTTCATTTATTTTTGGTAGAAAAATTATTTGAAATTTGGTGAAATATAGGCATCTACAATTTAACTTAAACTAAATTTGGCCCAAGTTCTTCACATCCATGCCTGCAATGATCTGCTACTAGATATGAATACTCCAAGGCAAGATACCACACTATACATGGTAATAGCATGCTTAAATTCTTCCCCATTTTAATGATAGTTAATCAAAACTTCAGAAGCCTTTGACAAAGATGGAAATACAGAATCCTCCTCCTTGCTAAGCTATCTAGATTAAAGGGAAAGTGGAAGCAAAGGTACCGCAACTTCATTGTATGATTATAACATCGAATCAATAATTGATAGATCTCTTTTCATAGCAGGGCACAGTCAATAAATCTCATGAGTGTAAACCAATAAATTATCATAATTGTGACAAACCAAATAGCTGACAAATGATCATAACTACATCAAAACATGTCATTACCATTTCTGACTGCTCTATATACCGCACCCGATAGATATTCCTAAGTTTTAACGAGATATATCACAACCAATTTTAGTAGAACTACACATAAACATCATCCAGCATTGTCAATTATTCATAATTGTAATGTGATATAACCAATTTTTCTATAACTACAGGATATATCTCGTTAATTGACTTCTACTGGAATTATTCATAATCCGCTCGTCCCCGGGTAAACTAAATAGCAACTACCATCGGTGCAAGTTACATGAGGCGGTCGGCGTTGAACACTAGATCCACATCCCACAAGTGAAGCCGGCGCCCGGCGTCCCGCAACAATAGTTCTTGTGGCCGATGACGGTCGAACACCTTGGCGAATTTGTCTGGCAGCCTCTGCGATGAGGATTAAAGCCAAGTTTTGAAATTTCAAACAACCAAACCGACTTGAGTCAGTTTGGGTGTTTCAAGTTTCAACACTTGCCTTTTAATCGTCATCGCAGAGGCTGCCAGACAAATTCGCAATGGTGTTCGACCGCCATCGACACCGAGAACTGTTGTTGTGGGACGCCGGATGCCGGCGTCACTTGTGGGACGTGGATCTAGTGTTCGACACCGACGGCCACATGTATCTCGCACCGACGATACTTGCTATTTAGGGTTCCATCGACAACGACCCCCTAACCCGCTCGTCCCCGGGTAAACTAAATAGCAACTACCATCGGTGCAAGTTACATGAGGCGGTCGGCGTTGAACACTAGATCCATATCCCACAAGTGAAGCCGGCGCCCAGCGTCCCGCAACAATAGTTCTGGTGGCCGATGACGGTCGAACACCTTGGCGAATTTGTCTGGCAGCCTCTGCGATGAGGATTAAAGCCAAGTTTTGAAATTTCAAACAACCAAACCGACTTGAGTCAGTTTGGGTGTTTCAAGTTTCAACACTTGCCTTTTAATCGTCATCGCAGAGGCTGCCAGACAAATTCGCAATGGTGTTCGACCGCCATCGACGCCGAGAACTGTTGTTGTGGGACGCCGGACGCCGGCGTCACTTGTGGGACGTGGATGTAGTGTTCGACACCGACGGCCACATGTCGGGGTCGGGGTGTCGTGAGGGCCAAAAAACAAACGGTTTCGGTCAGGGAGGGTGTAAGGGTGGAGGTGGTCAGGGGTAGGGTCGGGGGTGGTGGGTGGTTAGGTTTTCTTGTGGTGTATGGTCTTTGGTTGTGGGGAGTGGTTGTCAGGGTGCGGGGTTGAGTCGGGGTCGGGGTGGGGTGTGGTGTCAGGGGGTCGGGGTGGGGTGTGAGAGGGTGTGGGGTATCTTTTTTCCTTTCTTTTTTCTTCTTTGCTCTCCTCTCCTCTTTTTTTCTCTCTTCTTCTTCCTCCACTTCTCTTTTCTTCTTTTATTCTCTTCTTCTTCTTCTTTTCTTCTTCTTTCTTCTCTTCTCTCTTCCTCTCCTCTCTCCACTTACTTATAAAACTAAACTAAAACTATAACTAAAACAGAAAAAACTAAAAGAAACAAAAAGAAAATAATTAAACAAAAAAGGGGAGGAGCTCACCTGGTGGAGGGGGCGCCGAACGGCTGCGGCGGCCGCTGGAGAGGCGGCGAGGTGGAGGGGGAGGGGACGGTCGGCGGGCGGGACGGGCGGGGACGGCCAGGCGGGACGGGGCGGGGACGGCCGCGGCGCGGCTGCCCGACATGGAAGAGGCGGTGGGGCGCGGTGGAGGTCGGGGAGGGTGGGGCGGGGGGGGCCGGTAGCGGACGGGGTCGGCGGGGGCGGCGCGGGCCGGTGTGGGTGGGGGATGGCGACGGAGGGAGGGGGCGGGGGGGCCGGGCAACATGAAGGGGGAGGCGGCATGGGGGTGCGGTGGAGGTCGGGGGGCGCAGGGGAGGGGTGCGGGGCGGCCGGCTACGGCAGACGGGGTCGGCGGCGGCGCGGGTGTGGGTGGGGAGGAATGAGAGAGTGGAGAGAAGAGAGGGGGGCGGGACGGCCGTTAACGTACCCGCCTCTTTGCCGTCAGCCAACGGTCGGCAAAGTTTCTTTGCCGTCCGCTTGCAGACGGCAAAGAGGTGGGGCCGGTGGGCTTGAGTTGGTTAAACAATAACAGGACCCACCCACCTCTTTGCCGTCTGCTAGCGGACGGCAAAGATTCTTTGCTGTCAGCTAGCGGACGGCAAAGAACAGGCTGATGGCAAAGACTTTGTTTGCCATCAGCCACATCTTTGTCGTCCGTTTTCTTGTGGCTGACGGCAAAGGCCTTATTTGCCGTCAGCAAGCGGACAGCAAAGAATTAGCAGACGGCAAAGAAGTGGATTCCAGTAATGCTAGTGTGTGTGTTAGAGATAAGAGTTGAGTGGATCAGAAGGCTGAGTTATGTGTGTGGGTGTGAGAGAGATAGAGAGAGGGTGCATGTGAGTCACATACAAACAAATATCAGAGAGAAATGAGATCCCGAAAGACGGAGTTTTGTGTCTGCGAGAGAGAAAGATATTTCACAACGAGTGATAGCTAGAGAGACATATCAGGGAATGCGAGATATCTCTAGGGAGAGAGAGTGTGTGAGCGACATACAAGAGAATGGTGGAGAGATATGAGACCCTAAGAGACAGAGTTTGTGTTTGTGTGTGAGAAAGAGATATTTAAGAGCAAGAGTCATAGCTTCTCATACCTAATGAGCGCAAGACATCTCTGTGTGAGAGGGGGTGTGCGAGTGGCACACAGGGGAATAGTAGAGAGAAATGAGACCCCGGGAGACGAAGTTTGTGTTTGTGTGAGAGAAAGAGATTTCACATGGAGAATCATAGTTAGAGACACATAGCAGGGAGCGAGATATACTTAGAGAGAGATAGAGTGATGAAGGTCGAGGGAGAGAGTACCGTCAGTGTGTTATGAAGATAAAAGATCATTGTCGACATACAGGTAGCACGAGAGATACCCGAGAGACGATGAACGCGTATAGGTCTAGAGAGATACTCCTATATAAGCATGAGTGATAGCTATATGAGACGAATATCTAGATTAAAAGGGATTCAAATATTTAAACTAGCGATCACGACATCGATAATATCATAACGAAAATTGGTGTATCAAACATGCATATTCATTTGAATTTGGGGACACGTGTAATGTTATATAGTTTATCAATATTAGTGATCCATAGATTCTTTAATTAGAGACAATGCATGGTTTATATGCAATTAATGTCTAAACGGGATTACACTATATGTTGCGTGTGTGAAACACATTATACATGTTTGAGAAGTAAAAAAACCCGCATGAAACACACATTAATTGGAGACAGTTAGCAAGGAATGCATACATTGGATTTCAACATAAAGTGGTTTCAAATATTTGAAAATCCAAATTAAGATGAATCCAACCTTATGAATCTGAGATCATGCCATTTGTAAACCATATTTATGTATAAAGGGTGTTGTGCTTTTGAAAGTATATATTAAAAAATGATGTATATAGAATTTTATTCCAATCGAAAATGGATCCTGCCCGAACAAAAATAGAATACAAACTGGATTCGAATTGAGTTGGCACGGTAAACATGCACTCTTGCTCTGCAAAAATTTGAATGAAGCGGGGAAAGTCACAGTAACCGCCCAAAACCAAAATCTGCGAGATGGAAATTACTGCCTATCCCTGAAACGCAAAGCCTATCAGCTCGATTTCTATAGGTTTTGATAGGGGTAGGTTTGTAATTTCACTCAAACATGACATAACCTCCTCTCACCCGGATTCATACACGGTGGGCGCCAAAACACAGTGTCTCCTCGGCTGAAATCGACTCCCTCCCCGATTCATACACGATGGGTGCCAAAACAAACTCTCGTCGGCAAATATTCGGTGTATGCAAGATTACCGTCCTATCCCCAACCGACTAATATTGTTGTGATGTAGGAAATTTTAAACGGGGGCTAAGTTTGTAAATTTCCTCGCATTTGAGACAAGCGCGCCCTGAAGACATGGTTCCCCTTCCTCTCTCCCTCCATTTCCCCATTCGTACTCCGTGGGTGCCAAAACACCCTCTCCACCCCAGCCTCCTCCGTCCGCCACCCCATCAACCGTCGTCCTCCTCCACCATGCCGGAGCTGATACCCCGACGCCGTCGTCCATTACAAGAGATCGACCTCTCTCATCCACGGCTTCAGACCGGGATCCTTGCATCCCGTCCTCTCGCTTCATCCCCGCCGTCGTCCACCTTGCCGACGCCGCTCCTACGACCGTCTCGTCCACCGCGCCGGGATATTTCCCCCGCCGCCACTGTCTACCCGCTTAGATCTGCTTCCACGCCGCCGACAGCCATCGCTACCACAACACCATCAAATTCTCAGTAGATGCATACAGGGCGCCGCACCAGAGGCGGTACTCTTTCGTATCTGCTCAACTTATTTATCGCAGCAAGAAAATAGATCGCTACTGCTTTACTCTGATTTCTTGTCCATCACTTACTTGTTAGTTGAAAGCAAACATTGGTTGCAAAGTTGCCTTTGTCCGGTTTGCACCTTCAGATCCGCCATGGCACGCTCAACACTATACTCGCAATGCTTATGGTTTTCCCCTTTTATATTCCACACTAGTTAAATGACAGTAGACTAAATTTCAAAATTGGGTCAGTCGATTTTTGAGAGCTCGCCGGAGTTCGCCGGTGCGAAGGAAGGGGCTCGCCGGAGGGTTGCCCCATTATCTATCTTAGGGTTTCGGGTGGGGACAGTGGTTGTGGGGGGCTGTCGTCGGGCTATGGTGGGGCCTCGCCGGAGGCAAAACTCGACATGGGTGGGGGGTGGGGTTAGCTAGAGGGATGGCCGGGGGTGGCGGAAGATCGAAGGTGGTGGGCGGTTCAGGGGAGGGCGGGGGCTGGTGGTTCAGCCGGCGACCCGTGCGGTGGTCTTTAGGGGAAGAATAAGAGGCGAGGAAGAAGAAGGGTTAGGAGACGTAGGATCTTCATCCAACCGCCTGAAATGGTCGACTGACCCAAATGACGAAAGTCAGGTGACTTGCATGTAGACATTCCCATATATTCAGTACTATTATTGTAGGTGCTTCGAGACGTACGTGCAAGCAGTGCTTCTCAACCCATCAAGCTTAACAACATGCCACTCAAAATTCCAAACTTAGATGCTCAAATACGAATCTTGATGCTGACATGTACTAAAACTAAGAATGTTTAATTGATCAGTTAATGTTCCTACTTTACTTTCGAAAAGCACATGCGCCACATATCGAGGGACAGCAGGGAGTTGCGTTCTTTATGTGCTCTGGTTCATCATGTGTGGCCAACCAACATTTTATTATCCAAAATCTGCTTGCTCTTCTTTAGCATGCTCCTCTTCTGTTCTTCCTTTGTAAGTACTCTCTCCGTACCTAAATATAAGTCTTTGTAGAGATTCCTCCATGGACTACATACGAAGAAAAATGAGTTAATCTACACTCTAAAATGTATCTATATACATCCGTATGTGATCGATAGTGGAATCTCTACAAAGATTTGTATTTAGGAACAGAGGGAGTATAATAGTTGTACAGTATGTTCTTTATAGTGAAGAGGAGCAGGGACATTTGCAGTGTACAGGTCTATTCGGTCGCTTGTCATGGACGCTTTCAACTCTTCGTGTTGGTCTTCATATCGATTGTCATGGACGCTTTCAACTCTTCGTATTCGATCGTATGTGTCGCCTTTGAGAGTTAGACTGATAGTAACAGTACTGCGCCTTCAGTTGTAGGGAGCTGGTATGCGAAGCCTTTCTAGCCGTACCGGCAATACTAGCACATATATTCCAGCAAGTTTCACTTTCCTGATTTTACTCCTGATGCTTAGGGTTTTCCAATTATATCTACACTATGATCTGTGTAGGTGCTTTGTGTCCTACTAGCAGCTGTCCACCCTTTAAAGCTAAATAACACACCAATCATACGTCCTAAGGTTCTTCAAATACGAATGTGATATGATACTGACATTAGCTAACAGACACACATTTAATTGGTTAGCTAATGCTCCCAATTGAGTTTCCAAATGCATGTGGCCACATATAGAGAGACATCATGGAATTGCATTTCTTTGGGCGCTCTGATTCATCATGGGTGGGCAACCAACATTGTATAGAAAGAAGGGGAACCTCAATAATATGCTTCCCCTTCTATTCTTTAACATGTTCCTCTTCTGTTCTTCTTTAGTAAGCACAGTATGTTCCTTGCCAGGAAGGGGAGCAGGGACATCTGCAGTCGACAGCTCTATTGGACCGGTTCTGCTAAATGATTTCGCACTTCGAGTTGGTCTGCCATAATACCCCGGAAATGGTGGGAGCCGCGCAGTCTTTGATAGACTAAACTGATAGTAATAGTTGTGCGCCTTTAGATGAATAGAGCTAGCCTGTAGGTGATCGATAGGCTGCATATTAGTAGCGGCAAAACCCTGTGTTTTCCAGCCAGTTCCACTTTCCCGATTTATTTATGGTGGTTATGGTGCACCCCTATTATCTACACTATGATCTGCCTACTGGCTCTGCGCTCTCGTTATCATGGTTTGGCAATAAACTTTATATACGGTATATTATGAACCCAACTATCCTTACATCTGGGGCTCCCAACAGGGAGCCTATTTTTTGTGTAGTTGTGTCAGATTATATTAATCTACTCACCATATTACAGCACACATGGGCTCTCTCATCAGAATCCAGTGATAGCACACAAGGGTTTATAGGGAGCCTCTATTATATTACAATATCCTCTGCATTACAAAGATAATCTCACTACTATTTGTGTTTTCATGCTTTACAGATATTGTACGTAATCACAATGAATATAAGAATGCGCACATCAGAAGAATATTGCGGAACAGTTCAATGGGTAACAAACTTGGCATTAAGGGATTGAGGTCCATTGTGGATGCAATGAAACCCACATGCTCCCGACCTATAGATTCGTATTCAGAATATGATCCTAATGACAATTCTGAGCTCAAGGAGTCAAAGGCAGATGGCCTATCCTGTTCACCCAATAAGGTGCCTGTTCTAATTTGGCAAGGTTTTATTGGTTGCACATATCTTGCATAAGGTGTCTTGCATTTCTTTTGCTTCGTTGCACCGTCATCTACTTAGTTTACTCATGATATATGTGAAGATGCCATGCCCATCCATTATCAACACCTATTCCATTTGTCGTCATACCATGTTTTTCCATTCAAATGTTGTTCTTGTGTTTCAGACATCCAAAAGGAAGAGGGTGATTGCAGAACCTGAAGGAGTACAAGAAAAGTCCTTTAAAAAGGTGGTGCTACTGGAGAAATCACATAGCACCCGACGTATATTGGTGATAGAACCAGCGCCACAAAACCTAGGATATCGCAACTATGCTGGTCGTTGCTTTGCTCTTGTGAGTACCTATTGTCCTATCGCTGTCCTTACATTCATACCTAGTGGATTATGTGACATCATTGTGCATTATAGCTTGCTTATCCACTGTTCACTCCAAATTATCAGATCTATATTAATGCTTAAATTAATGTAGAATAAACCCATTGCTTCTGAAGAAATTTAGTTCTGCATTGTTCTTGTAAGTATCTGCTGTCCTTCATCACTGTACTTATATTTGTCAGCTAGTTCTTCATGTACACTTTGCAGCTTATTTTCCCTTGTCCTCCATTTTTCTACACATCAGATCTACGTTTACTATTGCCAAAATATTGAATAAAACCAATGTTACTGAAGAAGTTTATGTGACACCCTGATTTTGGAAACTTTTTCTTTTCAAACTTTTTCTTGGTTTTATTGGAAATTTGAATGGTTTGAACCCTTTTCCATTTGGACTTGGACATTCTGAATTCTTTCCAAGTGATCCAAAGCCTCATCACCTTGCCAAAACTCTGCCAAGTACCTCAAGTACCCAAATTCCAATTTAAATCATTTTCAATAACTCTTTTCTTTTATTTGGGAATTTAGGGCATTACTATGGGTTATGAAGCAACCTATAGTTTGGATGCTCAAAAAATTCTCAAATAATTCTTAAAAATCCTTTGGGCTATATCTTGCTCCAATATCCAAAAATATTCCATAAAATATTTCATATACTTTGCAAAATAATTCCTTTTAGCTCCTGGTCAGTCTGGACCTTTGTGAAGGAAGTGTATGCTAGAAGTGTCCAATTGCTTTCAAATTTTTATAGCATGAGGACACCCCCAAGAAACCTTCCTACACCAAGTTTCAACCCCAGGAGATCATTCTAGTGAGCAGCACTTCAACATTTTGATTCTGGTCCAGAAATGTGGTTTGTACATGAACTACCCTCATTTCTCCTCCAAACCAGCTCAAACTTGACCAGTTTGTAGTTCTTTTATCGTAGAACACACCAGACATCTCTCTTGGCTCCATCTCCACCTCACCCATGCTCCAGAACCTCTCCAATTTCACTGTCAGGAACTGTTGGAGACTAAACCTCTCATGTCTGTGCAAACCTAGCCAAAGCAAGTGCTCGGGTGAAGTGAGGGGACGAGGGATGACACGCCAGACAGAATTGGCCAGGCCAACGTGGCTCGAGGACATGAGGCACCATGGTGAGCACGGTACTGGCATGGCTATCGCCGCGCTCTGTGCCGCGCCCGTGCCTGTGCCGTCGCGTCCCACTGCCCCTTGCCTCTGTCGCTCGTCCGCTCGTGCCGACTACATTCCCTGGTGACGCGTAGCCCCTCCAGACCCTTCGCCTGCGTCGGAGGCACCCTCGCCGTCCGCCACGTCATCGCCGGACTGTTCTGCCCAAGCAGCCACAGTGTTGCGGCGCCGTCGTCTTCTTCCCCGAGCCGTCCCCTCCAGCATTCAATGCCTCTGCCATCACCCATCATCTCGCCCGCGTCGAGCCAGCCAGCGCGACGTACGAGCGCCGGCGCCATGGCCGCATCGACAAGCTTCGGGAGAGCTCGCCGCCCGCCTCCTCCTGGCTATAAATAGCCCCACCCGGCGCTGCCAAGCTCCTCACCCAACTCCACCTCTCCCATAGCCACTGCCAGCAGCAGCAATCGAGGCAGAGAGGCCTCCGGCCTCGAGCTCGACCGGAGCTCCGCCGCGATCCCCTCTCCTCCACCAGCCACCTTCGACCACTTCCAGCTTCTCCTGACCCCTCCATCGTGACCGTAGACCTCCACTGCTACTCGAGAGCCTCTGCCACGGTCGGATTGCTGCCGGAATCACCGTCGCCGGCGACGCCCGAAACTGCCGTCCGCCGAGAAGAGGAGAGCGCTGTCGTCCGTCCACCTCCGGCCACGCTCCGGGTACAAGGAGGACCACCACTCAACGCTCGACCCATCCCAGCCATCTCCAGACCATCTCACCGTCTGGATCGCCGGCAATCATCGCCGGTGTGCCGCCGCCCTCTCTGCCCCTCTCTCCCCTCTGTTTAAAATGAAGGGGCCCCACCTGTCATCCACTTACCGAAGTGGTAAGTGGAGGCGCCCGGGGCAAATACGCCTTCGACGTGGCCGTTTCTATTTTTCTTTTTTTTTTATTTATTTATTAGAGTTGACCAGCAGGTTTGACTGCTTATAACTTTTTATAGGAAAGTCCAAATGACCTGATTCTTTTTGCATTGTGTTCATACTAAAGCCCTTTATTTTTCCACCAAGTTTCACATTTTTCTCTCACTCACAGAATTGCTGGTGAATTAAACAGTGTTATGTGACATTTTCTTTTGCTGTTTGTAAATATTTTCAGAAGGAGAAAATTGTGGATTTGAAGATCAAGAGTTTCTGAACCACCCAACTGATCAAGGCAAGCCAAGGCACCCATATTTTGTGGCATTTCATAGCATTGCATTGTTCATATGCATCCCTTGCATTTATTTAACATGAATAATTCCAAGTAAATTATTAAAATGACTAATGTGACCAACTAAGTTAACTTGTTAAAATAACCTTGATGGCTAAGTTAAACTTAGTTGGTTGATCACGAGTCATCTGTTCGGGCTTACCCGTGCAGCCACATTCGCCGGTATGGGACGGCCTTGACTTGGTCTGGCTGCATGCTCTTTCACCGGTACCTCCAAAGAGGGAGGGTTATGCGTGCGTGCTGCCCTGATCAGGTAGACAGCGATAACCCTGTGAGCCCAGTTGAGTTGTTTTGCCAGCGTCCCCGTTTGGGACGGTTTAGTTTGGCCACGACGGTGGCAGGTGTCATGAGGACACAGGGCCACCCAGGGCTTGACTCCAAGAGGGAGTGTGATTACCGGTGGTATGATGGAAGAGTCACGAGTCAGACAGGTTTCGTTGGAGCGATACTGGTCCACCCGAATGGGATCACGAGGTCAGTGCTCCATAGTGTGGGTAAAGTGCGCAACCTCTGCAGAGTGTAAAATCTATTCGAATAGCCGTGTCCACGGTAATGGACAGCCTGACCAGACCTCTCTAGGTGATCAACCGTAACAACTGTAGTAATGATGGAAGAACTTGTCTTTCGAGCAGAAGTACTCATTGGTATCGAGTATTCCGAGGGTTGTGAGGCAACCCGGAGATGAGTAAGTTGGTAACAGTAAGTGAATCACTCGAAGTTTAACCTATTTATTGCCATGCTATTACTTGCTGCATATTTGGTTGTCATGTGCTTGCGAGTACATTCAAAGTACTCACCTGGCGTATCATGCCAGATGCAGGAGAAGACTAAGACAGAGATCACGAGGTCCATGTTGCGATGCCTAGGATGTGTCCACAGCAGTGTCCCTGTGGATGGAGTTTCTATCATGTTCCGCTACGTTGTAGTCTTTCGCTATAGTATTCCGTAGTAATGCCGAGGCCCTGATGTGTTGGATAGATAATGTAGATATTGTCGTAGCACTAGATGTGCTTTTGGCCTCGATGATCATGTAATATATGTGAGCTTGTACCGACTATTATCAATAAAAGTTCAGCTATGTTCTGTTCCAAGTTGTTGTGTGTTTCCAGAAGAAATGATCTCTGGGTTGGAAACACGGGTAAACCGGTTCTTTGAGCCGGGGTGCCACAGTTTAGCTCCGCATTGCTCTTGTCAGTGTCTTCTGCCTGTATGCTGTATTTACATTTGTACTCTGCATCTTAAGTTAAATAATCGCCATTTGTTCCTATATTTTCACATCTATATTTACTCTTAACAAAATGTAGAATAAAGGCAATACTCTTGAAGAAGAGTGTGCGGTAAACCTCTGAATTGCCCCCCCCCCCCCCCCCCCCCCCCCCCAATCAATATGGACAAGGCCTTTATAGAGCATGTCTTCACTACTAATGTAAGTTTGTCCTCCTCGAGCCTTCAAACTTTGTTGTGTATATTTGGATAGCTATGAGTGCAAATGCTGTTTATTTTTGTCGTCTGCATCAAATTGCTTGTTCAAAGTTTATAAAGTAGAAGTACATAAACATAAGTTTGTCCTTCTCAATTTCAGTCTTTAGTTGTACAACCTAGTTCCTTATTCGTACCATGTAAATTAAACTAAACATAGCAAGTTATCTTCTTTAGCACTATGTGTATGCTTGTGTTCTTGATCTGTAATCCAGTGGTGTGGTGAAACTACCAACAATAGCACAAATGTCATATCCTGCTATGTCTCAACTATGAACAATGCCATATTATATTAATGTTATTTAAATCGTGTCTCTTTATTTACCAATCTGAAATTGTATAAATTGACAGTACACTCACCATTCATGCTTATACGTTGTTTAGAACTACATCTATGCTTGTGTTCTTGATCTGTAATCCAGTTGTCTGGTGAAGCTGGCCGCTCCTGCACAATGCAATTTCCTGCCGTCTTAACTATGAACAATGCCTATTATGTTAATGCTATTTTAAACTGTGTCTCTTTATTTCTGACAAAGAAATGAGATGAATTGACAGCGCTGATGCTTATACATGCAAAACCTGTTATCTACCTACATGTTTCTCTTTCAGGGTGACAACACTGCTGCTAGGAAGAACTGCCACAATGATAGTGAGACGAACCCATTGTTTGTCCCTCTAACACATATTCCAGAGGAGAAGGCAACACATCTTGAGGGTAGGGATACAACCACGAAGTCACATCTTGATGTAGTGTCAAACTTACTCAGTGACACAAGCTCGATGAAGTCGCCACCTGAATCTGTTCGACTTCTTCAGTCTGAAATTCAAGCAAAAATACATGCTTCCACTCAAATCCGACTGGAACTCCAATCTCTATGCAAGATTAACCGTAAGTACAGGACGTTTATTGATGCTATGCAGCTTAAGTTGGTGGATATGAGCGCCAAAGAAGCGCAGTCTCATCAGGTTGCTAAGCTGCTTGCGCTGCAGCTCCTGGGTCGGGCTAACCTTTCTTGAACTATGTTGAAGTGCTATCGGTTCTGTCTATTATTGTGTCCGCCTGTTAACTTCCACTGGTGGCGACCTGCCCAGCTTATGTAATCTGCTGTCTGGTTGCCCTTTATTATCACTGGTAGCGAACTTTGATGCCCAGGGGATGTAATATGCTGTAATTTCTTTGTTGTATAGTCTAGGTTTATTCTTCGTCACGATGTTGTAATTTATTTGCTATTTCTGATGTCGTCGCTCTGAGAAAAGGTCGTAATCTTTGATTGGTGCGCAATGAGCCAATAGATTAGGTTTATAAAATAATAATTTCTATACTAAAACTGGCCAGTCGCGAATCACTAGTACGGGCCGAACCGTGGGCCTACAATCATCTTGGGCCATTAGTTTGGTCTAGTCTTAATCTGGCCCACTATTAGTTTCGGGCATTTAAAAGGCTGAGTAAATCGCTTGCCTTAATTGGGCCCGAAAATTAAATAGGCTTTTAACAGATTGAGAACTAGATTCAGCCCTAATTGTGGCGAACAAATCACGGGCCGACAGCGTGCTGTAATATAAATCGGCTCATTATTGGCCCATTCGGGTGACGGGCCATTAACAGCGTGAAATGTTTTTGGGCCTTGGCTGACCCAATTACATGACGGGCGGGAAGCAGGCCGGATGTATAACGGGCCTAAATTAGGCCCAACACTCTCAAGGGCCTTTAACGGGCTGATAGGCAGTTTGGGCTAGAATGTATCCATGAAGACTACGGGCCGTTAAGAGGCCGAAAGTAACTACGGACCATAATTAGGCCCAGGTGCAACTCGGGCCTTTAAATGGCCGAAAGTGAAACCGGGCCGAAAGAGGCCCATATGTAGACAGGGCCGCTGACAGGCCGAAACTAGTATCGGGCCGAACTGTTAAACGGGCCATTAAGAGGCCGAAGAGCAAATCAGGCCACCAATGGGCCCAATGGCACAGTAGCTGTTAAAAGGGCCGTATCTGCTATGGGCCATAATTTGGCCCAAGAAATAAAAGTCAGTTAACGGGCCGGATCATGTGCGGATCGTAATTTGGCCCAAACTATTGCAGGCTGTTAACGGGCCGGATCTGACATGGGCCGTAAACTGGCCCAGAATATTGCAGCTATTTAACGGCCCGTATCTAATGTGGGCTATAATTTGGTCCAGAAATGTTAGGCTGTTAACGGGCCGGCCCATTAGATCTGACGAAATCTTGTGGGCCTGTTCCTAGGCCGGCTTTTAGACCTATATGGGCCTCTATTGGGCCGCCCCACGTGTCAATGTTTCATTGGCGATTCTTGTCAAATGGACGGTTAACATCTGTCCCAACGCTGAGCCGACACGTGGTTCGTCGGCGAATGAGAATTTTACACGTGGAAAATCGCCATTGGTCTGGGCTGTTAATGGGTTATCGGATCCAAACCGGAACCCGATAGCTTAACGGCGACCCATTACGGTGGATGCCACGTGTCGGTCACCCTTGACGAAAGCACTTCTATGACGCGCGATTTATCGTCATGGAAGTGGACACTTCCGTGATGATAATTTTGGTAATGTCATGGAACACTTCTATGACAGAACAGGTATGACTATCTTGATTCTGTCATAAAATCATCATGGATGTACATGCATGACAGAAAACGTGACCTACTATGACAAACACGTATCATCACGAAAGTGTATTTTTTTTGTAGTGTTGGCTCATTCCCCCGCGGTGGAGGAAGAAAGCTCGGTCGGGCCGGCCTGCTTTGACTCATGCATCTGTGGTGAGCCTTTCCCCAAGGGATTCGCGCTCCCGCGTGACACCCCCAAGTACAACAGAATTGCCAAACTAGAGGATTGCCTGACCGAGCACACCATGGTCGTCGGCATCGCCGGTGGCAACAAGCATCTGGCGGTACGTTTCGTCCCCCTCATGCTGCAAGGGTCTGCCCGGACATGGCTGAACAGCCTGAAGGCCGACAGCATCAACACCTGGCTGGACTTCGAGGAGGTGTTCGTATGCAACTTCACCAGCATGTACAAGTGGCTCGGTCAACCCCGCCGGCTCTCCATGTGCATCCAAGGCCCCAACGAAACCCTGTGCGAATACCTCATGCGTTGGACCGAGCTGCACAACGGCTCCGAGGGGGTCCATGAGGTGCAAGCCATCCAGTACTTCATCGACAGTTGCCGAGATGGCACCATGCTCAAGCACAAGCTCATGCGCTCCAACCCAGCCACCATGGCCGCGCTCATGGCCACGGCGGACAAGTACGCCACGGCCGAGTCCGCGATGAAGATCCAGGTGCAACTGGACGCGTCGGGCAAAGTGGTGTCGGCGTCGCAGGCCAGCCCCCGTCCAGCCAGTGACAGCGGCCAGCCGCAGAACAACAACAAGTGCAAGGGCGAACATCCGGATTCCTGCCACGGCAGCCGGCAGGTCGTGACCGTCGAGGAAGAGCCGCCTGCCGAGCAGGGTGGCAGCGGACCGGCAAGGGCTCCTGGTTACCCAAGCTTACCTTTGAGCAGATGTTGGATGCCCCATGCAAGCACCACAGTGGCACAAAACCATCCGGGCACACCACCCGGAACTCTAGCTGGACGCAGCGACTGGCGCAGGGCGAGGGAGCCCCCTCCCCCTGTCGCCGCCGCCTCCACAGGATGCTCCGGCACCGGCTTCAGCTGTCGGCCGGCTCCTCGATGACTTTTCGCGCCCCGAAGGCGTCATACATCATCTTCACCAGCGAGACGAACGACAAGCACTGTCAGGGCCGGCGGTCCCACGAGGTGATCGCCGTCATCCCCTCCTTACCCCAGTTCATGCATAGGTCTGAGAAGCCGGTCACATGGAGTTGGGAGGACCACCCGGTCGTGATGCCCACGTCAGGCGGGTGCGCACTCATCCTCGACCCCGTTTTCCTCTCTGAGAAACGCACCTGCCGCTTCATGCGGGTGCTCATCCATGGCGGTAGCAGCATCAACATCCTCTACCGCGACACCATGATCAAGCTCTGCCTCAAGGAGAAGTAGCTGCAGCCCAGCCTAATGACCTTCCATGGCATTGTGTTGGGCCTCTCCTGCTCGTCGATTGGCAAGGTCCGGCTGGATGTGTTGTTCGGTGGCTCGCGCAATTTCTGCCGCAAGCCAATCTGGTTCAAGGTGGTGGACATGAGCAGCCCCTATCATGTGCTCCTCGGGCGCCCCGCGCTGGCCAAGTTCATGGTGGTCCCCCATTACGCCTACCTGAAGCTGAAGATGTCAGGCTCCAAGGGCATCATTACCGCCACCGGCGACTACAGGAAATCCATGGAGTGCGCAAAAGCCGGCTCCAAGCTGGCCGAGTTCCTGGTCATCACGGAGGAGAAGCGCCAACTCAAGCGGCTCATGGCCCTATCCCGCGAGCGGCCAGTTGCACCGACTCGACCCTTGCCCATGGGGGCTATCGGGGAAGCGGTTGCCCGTCCACCCAAGGACCCAACACGCGCGACTTCGGTTTTGGCTGACCCCGACCATGGCGCTGCCCTTCTCAGCAGCCACCTAATCTGCACCATGCACTCTCACGACGGCGATGCCGGCAGCACGGACCTCTGCGCCCACATCAGCACCGTAAGGATCGGTGCCCGCCCCGCAGACCAGCTGCCGGCGCGGCCCAAGCCATCTCGCAAGAGCCGCATGCGAATCTATCATTTCAAGGGTGGACATGGTCAGCCGTCGATGCTGGTCGACGAAGCCGGCACCGGGCCGGTAGGACCGCCCGCACCCCTGGCTCCCGGCGGCGGTTCCCACCTCGACATGTCGGCCTCGGATCCTGAAGAGCAAACTGGGGCACCTTGCGCCCCTCCCGGTGGCTACCCCTTTGGCCTGGCCAATGCCAGCACTGAGTTCCAGCAAATCATGCAGTTGTGCTTCGGCCCAGGAGTCGGCTGGTCGATCTACACGTTCCTCCCTAGGGAAGGCAGCGGCGGGGACCGGCACGCATCACATGCTACCTCTTCAACAGGTGACCGGTTCTCACGTCGCCCAACCGCCAGCTCTGGCCCAAGACCTCCTTCGTCCGACACGCAAGACAGCCATTTCGGTTAAATCAATCACTACAGGAATCAGCTTCTTTGCCGTCTGCCACAGAAAGCTGATGGCAAACCTCTTTGCTATCAGCCGCTGACGGCAAAGCTGTCCGGCATAGTAAGCTATGGTAAACAGCTTCTTTGACGTCTACTTTCTCACAGCGGACGGCAAAGACGCTTTGCCGGCAGTGGCAGACGGCAACGGACATGGACGGCAAAGAACAGACGTTAGCCATGTTAGGTGGCTAACGGGAGGCTTTGCCGTCTGCCAACTGATGGCAAACATGCCATCCACTTTGTCATCTGCCTTGTGACGTCAGCAGACGCGTCACTCCACCCAACTCTTTGCCGTCTGCCACGGACGGCAAATCACCCCAGCCTTTGCCGTCAGCCACAGGCGGCAAAGTGACCAAATAGGTTAGCTCCCAGGTTGCACAGGTTACTGCCACGTGGCCTCTTTGCCATCTGTGGCAGACGGCAAAGACCCCTTTGCCGTCAGTGGCAGACGGCAAAGTGCCTGTATTGTTACTGTTTTTTCCGTTTTCTGTTATATCCCTGCATTTTCAAAAGACATATATGATATATATAGTTTCAACCTCAAACATAGCCCATGTATCCAACATCTAGCAGTCCACCAATGCAACAGAACACATAGGGTATTAAAAGGTACAATACATACATAGTTTCACGGAGTTCATCAACATACACACATACATAGTTTCACGGAGTTCATGAACATACATTGTTCATCAACACAAAATCAAAACAGAAACTAAAACTAGTAGTCCATCAATGCCAGCTTCCATGAAGTGAATCAAATCTGCAAAAATGGGAGTAAGCAAGTTAGAAGAAGAAGAAGAAGAAGAAGAAGAAGAAGGTTTTTACCCTTTTCCTTCTCATTCTTCTTCTTTTATTCTTTCTTTTTCTTCTCTTTCTTCTTCTATTCTTTCTTTTTGTCCTCTTGTGTTTCTTCTTCTTATTCCTTATTTGTGTCATTTTAGAGCTAACATAGGTAATTATGCCATTTTTGAGCTAACTAAGCTTATTATGTCAATTTGGAGGAAAATAAGGTAAGTATAGGTCATTTTTGTGCTAACCTAAGTAATTATGCCATTTTTGAGCCAACTTAGGTAAGTATAGGTCATTTTAGAGCTAACTTAGGTAATTATGCCATTTTGGAGGAAAACAAGCTAAGTATATGACATTTATGAGAGAACCAAGGTTATTATGCCATTTTGAAATGAATAAGCTAATTATGTCATAAATGAACTAAATAAGCTAATTATGTCATTTTGGAGGATAATTAGCTAAGTACGTCTTTTTTGGGGAAAATAAGCTAAGTATGTGGCATAATAGGGCTAACAAGCATGTACGAAGCTAAGTATGTATTTGTTAAGCAAAACACTAGAGAAAACATACCCTCATCACGGAGGTGAAGCACCGGGGTTGCTCATGCCGGTACCACCTGGAGAAGGATCGTGCAATGCTTGTCTAGAGTTACGCTACACCAAAGATCATTTAAAATGTCTCGTTACCATGATGACACTCAAATGTTAAGACTAGTAACTAATGACCATTCAAATGAAACTCACTGTGGTCCCCAGAGCAATGACTGGCATCGATGGAGGGGTCTGACCGGTCTTCTCGCACAGAGTCTGCACATTTGGTTTGATGAGTCAGTCATACTAGTTAGTAATGAAACGAACATTAAGTGCATGATTAGGCTGATATGCAGAAGAAACTTACCACGAGGAGCTCATACATGGCCCAGTTCTGCATGTCATTCCGTGCCCTCTCCTCCTCTCCTCCAACTCCCGCTCCTTCTCCGCCGCTTGCCGGTCCCTCTCCGCCATAAGCGCCTGGGTTCTATCTCTCTCTCTCTCTCTCTCTCTCTCTGAAGAGCAGCCTGCAACACCACTCCTCGTTAGCATTGTAATCATCGATGGCCTCACACACAATGTAATGGCGGAAAGATAGCTGAGTTTGTATAACTAACCTCGAAGGCGAGCTCATAAGGCCTTTGACGAGGCCTTATCTCAGGAGCGGAGCTCGACTGGCGTGCCTTGATCTCCGGGAGAGTGATTGGACAACGGATAAGTCCATCTCCAATGGCTATCGAGCCATGGGACCTCCCGCCACCAGATATCATCACCAGCTCTGGATCAAACTGCTGGCTCGGGTTAAAGTCCTCCCCTTTCCTCGCCTTCCCCTCATCTCTGCACTTCACGAGCTTGTTGTGGGAGGAGATGTTGCTGAAGTTCTCTGGATGATCAAGGTCAGACTTAGAGAATGCCTTGACCTTCTTGTACGAGGCAGTATGGGCCATGGCATAGAGGTCGTACACCTTTGGCACCGCCTCCGCCTTATTGTATCGCGCCTGAAAGAAAGGAACAGACTAAATTAGTAATTAAAGGGCTCAAGCTAGCATGAAGAATGAATTGCACGAATCATGAAGCAAACACATACCCAGTTCCGCCCGAACTTATATAAGTTGGCGTTGCCTTGATGGTGTGGCACACCTTCCATTTGGGCACGCCGGTCCTTGGCATCCTTGTGGAGGGCTCGCCATTGGTCTGAGCACCACTCATCGACCAACACCTCCCAACAATCCATCTGATCCGCACACCATCTCGGGGGCACCTAAGTTAGTAAAGAGAAACTTGAGCGCTACGCCTATGAATCAAATCAAGGAAACTAAGTACAAGGCCTTAAGAATAGGTAATTACCGTCATGTACTGCTCCTTCTTCAGAAACTTTCCATGGCACGCTGACTTGGTCTTCTTAATACCACGCGAGGCGTAGTATTCTCGAACAGCCTGCACCCGAGCCTCGTGCCGTAAGTTTTGTAGTAGGCACCTGCACTCGGTATCGATAACCTGTGTCGCGGCCTCCTCGTATCCTTGCTCACACCTGTATAAGGTCTGCAATCAAACGAGACAACATTGATTAGTACAATAACTAGCTATTTGAAGATTTTTAATTGTGTAAAGGAGAAATTACCCAAAACTTTCTGATCACCATCTCTGCCCTCGTGTGGCACAACACACCGTCGATCATCTCCTCCGGCGGGGCCGGGGCAGCCAAGTAGTGCTCCCAGCTCAATCCTAGCTGTGGAAGCTGGCCCTCACCGGGCAACGTGACAAATCCCGGGAAGTTTTGTCGGCAAAGCACACCAAGGACGCTGTTGGGCCTGCGGATCTCCGGATCGTGGTCCCAACCCCTGCAATATGACAAGGCCAACGCATTAGATATTTGAAGAAACATGAAGGCAAAAGGTACAAAAAGAGTAAATGCACTTACCTCTCCCCATCAGGGAAAATCAACCACCTCTGCTCGCGGGTCACCGGCAGGGGCGGGATCCGTGTACAACCACACTGGTAGACGGTGGCCCCCTCAACCACCTCGTCCTCGCTATCAGCCGGATCCCCGCCACCATCAGCATGGCCACTCGGCCCCTCAGGCGGATCCGGCCAGTGAAGAAAATAAGCCCTAGAGGCAATAATAAAGTTGTTATTTTATATTTCCTTATTCACGATAAAGGTTTATTAATCATGCTAGAATTGTATTGATCGGAAACCTAAATACATGTGTGAATACATACACAAAGACCGTGTCCCTAGTAAGCCTCTAGTAGACTAGCTTGTTGATCAAAGATGGTTAAGGACATGTGTTGTCATTTGATAACGGGATCACATCATTAGGAGAATGATGTGATGGACAAGACCCATCCGTTAGCTTAGCATAATGATCGTTCAGTTTATTGCTACTGCTTTCTTCATGTCAAATACATATTCCTTTGTCTATGAGATTATGCAACTCCCGGATACTGGAGGAATACATTGTGTGCTATCAAACATCACAACGTAACTGGGTGATCATAAAGATGCTCTACAGGTATCTTCGAAGGTGTTTGTTGAGTTGGCATAGATCGAGATTAGGATTTGTCACTCCGAGTATCGGAGAGGTATCTCTGGGCCCTTTGGGTAATACACATCATAAGCTTGCAAGAAAATGACTAAGGAGTTGGTCACGAGGTGATGTATTATAGAATGTGTAAAGAGACTTGCCGGTAACGAGATTGAACTAGGTATGAAGATACCGACGATCGAATCTCGAGCAAGTAACATACCGATAGACAAAGGGAATTACGTATGTTGTCATAACGGTTCGACCGATAAAGATCTTCGTAGAATATGTAGGAACCAATATGGGTATCTAGGTTCCGCTATTGGTTATTGACCGGAGAGGTGTCTCGGTCATGTCTACATAGTTCTCGAACCCGTAGGGTTTGCACGCTTAATGTTCGATGACGATATAGTATTATATTAGTTATGTGATTTGGTGACCGAATGTTGTTCGGAGTCCTGGATGAGATCACAGACATGACGAGGAGTCTCGAAATGGTTGAGAGGTAAAGATTGATATATAGGACAATGATATTCGGACACCGGAAGTTTTCAGAATGTACTGGGTGATTATCGGAGTACCGAAGGGGGTACCGGACACCCCGGGAGGTTAGTGGGCCTATTGGGCCATAAGAGGGGAGCACACCAGCCCACAAGGGGCTGGCACGCCCCCTATGGCAGCCACCCTAGTGGGGAAAGGAAAGGGGGGGATTCGGCCTCCCCCTTCCTTCCTCTCCCCCCTTTCCTTCCCCCCTCCGACAAACATGGCAGGGGGGGCGCGGCCAAGGGCAAGAGCCCAAGTAGGATTCGGACCTACTTGGGGTGCCCCTTGGCCTCTTCCCTCTCCCTCCCACCTATATATATGAGGAGGGGGTGAGGGAGTCCTGGGTAAGGGGGTCCTCGGGTGTCCGGTTTACTCGATATGGGCCGGACTGATGGGCCGTGAAGGTAAAGCAGATTATCCCCCGTGTCCGGATGGGACTCCCATATGCGTGGACGTCAAGTTTCATGTCCGGATGTGCTATTTCCTTCCTCTACAAACCGACCTTGTATAACCCTAGTGTAACGCCCAATATGCGATCCTATCCGAGAGGAACTCGAAGGTTCCACCAAGGATAGAGCCGCATATTGAAACGCTTTTGCAAGGTGGATATCATTACATCGTTCCATTACATAATAGATGGGGATACATACAAAGGGCATACAATGCCACAAGAATACATCAAACATCATACATGAGAATAACATCCGACTACGGATGAAACACAAACAGAAACTCAAACGACATCCACCCTCCTAGCCCAGGCTGCCGACCAGGAACCTATCCCCTGAACGAAGAAGAAGCAGGAGAAGAACTCCAAAACAAGTAAACATCGCTCTCACGTCATGATCACGGCATGACCTGTACCTACAACTATTGTTGTAGTAATCTGTGAGCCACGAGGACTCAACAATCCCATTACCATGGGTATCAAGACTAGCAAAGCTTAATGGGTATGGAAAGGATAAGTGGTGAGGTTGCAGCAAGCGTCTAAGCATTGTATGATGGCTAACTTACGAGTACAAGAGTAAGATGAGAAATTACGCAAGCGATCGCAATCTAGTAATGATCAATAAGTGATCCTGAACTACTTACGTTCAAACATAACCCCACCATGTCCTCTTCTCGACTCACTCGAAAAGAAACCGTCACGGTTACGCACGCGGTTGGTGTGTTTTAATTCGGATCTGGTGTCAAGTTCTCTACAACCGGATATTAAAAATTCCCATCTGCCACATAACCGTGGGCACGGCTCTCGAAAGTTTAAACCCTGCAGGGGTGTCCCAACTTAGCCCATGACAAGCTCACGATCTGCGGAGACAATCCTCCATCTCGGGACCCTCCGATCAGACTCGGAATCCCGGTGCACAAGACATTTCGACAATGATAAAACAAATCCAGCAAGACCTCCCGACGTGCCGACACCCTGATAGTAGCCGCGCGTATCTCGTCTCAGGCCACGATGGATGAGCTATGGTTACAGCGACCAAAAAACCCCAAGTTGCCAAGGGGCGGCGCCGCAAGCTGCTCTAGTTTGGACCAACACTCATGAGGAGCACTGGCCCAGGGGGTTGATTAATTATCCTCGGATGCTAGCCGATCACTATGCAAGTTTTAGTTGTTATTAGGCAAATGGTAAAACCAATGTTGGGCCTTGCTGGAAGATTTTTATTCAAAGCGAACTGTCAAGAGGGGCCCATAAACCCTCATCGTGTTAGGGACGCAAAATCAAGGAACATAACACCGATATGACGGAAACTAAGGCGGCAAGAGTGGAACAAAACACCAGGCAAAAGGCCGAGCCTTCCACCCTTTACCAAGTAGATAGATGCATTAATTAAATAAGAGGTATTGTGATATTCCATGATATCCATGTCCCAACATGGAACAACCTGCAACTGCACCTGCAACTAGCAATGCTATAAGAGGGGCTGAGCAAAGCGGTAACATAGCCAAACAACGGTTTGCTAGGATGGTGAAAAAAGGTTAAGAGGCTATCATGGCAATTTGGGAGGCTTGATAAACAAGTGGTGGGTAGCGCGACATAGCGATAGCATCGAGACAACTAGCATAGCAAAGATAGTAGTGAGATCCAAGGTGACGGTCATCTTGCCTGAAATTCCGCTAGGAAGAAGAACGAGTCCATGAAGAAGACGAACCAACGTAGCCGAACGAATTCTCACGATCGCAACGAAACAGGAACTATCGAGAAGAAGCACAACCGGAAAGAAGCAAACAACACGGTAAACACACAACACATAACATGGCATGATTCTCATCCAAGTATGATGCATGACAAGGCTACATGATGCTACTCATGGCAAGAGATGATTCATACAAGAACAACACATCAAAGCAAGTTTAAATGAGGCCGGAATCAACATACAACAATTCCGGTAAGTCCCCATATGCAAATTTCGAAATTGGTCCAGATCTGAATAACACATTATGTTGAAGTTGTTAAACAGCAAGTTAAGGTGCACCATGATGATCTACGCGTCTTTCTAGTCAAGTTACATATAAAGTTCATTTAATTCGGAGTTATGGCCTAGAAGATATGAGCAAAACAAGTTAAACATGGCATTGATGCAAAATGCATTCAAACATCAAGCACACATGCTCAAACCAAGGATGCAACAAGGCAAGATGATACTACATGCAAAACCAAGCAAGTTTCATGTAGAGCATGCTCCAAACAGAGCCACGGTTCAACACACACTCAATACAAGTTTCAAACACAATCTGCCCAAAACAGCAACTAAGCACTTTGCAATCAAGGAAACAACATGCTACAGGAAACATATGGACTCAACCTTGATATGCACTCAAAGTACAGATTACATGCTTCAAATAACATCAAGGTTCAGGTTCATCGGCATCATGATTAATCCATTATGATCAATGCAAAAAGCAACTTTATAACATAGATTATGACTTAGTGAAAAACATGGCATACGTGTGAGCAGGAATAACATGTTGACATGTTGAAGGCATGGAACAATGATGATACATTGCAAGAACATAACAAGCAAAAGAATGGTATTAAAGTACAGGTTAAACATGGCAAAACATGATTACTAAGAATCTCCATTTAACCTCTAGATCAATGGCATTCATCAAGACAAGATTGCAAATCATAACAGATTCTCAGACTTGATGAAAAACGTAAGGCTGAAAACAGATTCATGATGCATACTTTGAGACAATAAAAGTATATGCTACAGGAACATTTCATGGCATAAAAGGTCATGGAAAGCATGTACAGGTAGAGCACTACAAAACATGATCACTGAGCTACTGCTAGAATCCACAAGAACATGCTCAAAACATCATGGCAAGAATGCAAATGATAACAGATTCACAGACTAGTGGAATTTACTGGACATGGCAGAAACAGCGACAAGTAGACATGTTTGCAAGCTTGGTTAACTCAACATAAAGCATATAATGGCAAGTGAATATACCTAACAGCAAGAAGGCATATTTCTACAGCTACTCATGACAAGAACATGGCCATAGGATGCATAGAACACTAGCTATTCACATGGCAAAACTGAACTTACTGATAACAGGCTGACAAACATTATTTAGCAAATTTAGAGCATGGTAATGATAAGATACAGCTGGCCATAATTGCAAACAAGGGCATGGATAGATAGAGCATGACAAGATCTACAAAACATCCTTAATGAGTATCTCCATATTATGCATGGATTCACTTGTAGCATCAAGTTAACATGGTAACATAATGTAGCAGATTCAGACTTAGCAGAAAACTGTCTGAAATCAGAAACAGCAAGTAGCTCACTTTGCATGCTTGTGCTAGTCACCACAGGGCACATAAAAATTCATGGATTGCACCACTGTAAGAATGGCATGAATATTCTCCTAAAACATGTTGACATGATGCTCAAAAGATAATCACACAAAAAGCTATGAAAAAGACAAATCAGCAAGTTATGACAATTTCCAGCAGCCAACATCATTTAGAACTTTTGCAACGATGATTAGGGCATCAATATGAGCAGTAACATGAATGAAAATTACACTAGCATGTACAGCATCAAGAGATGAACATTTTCATATATCATTCATCACAAACGGACAAGCATGCACAAAGTTATGGCACCTCAAACATGCACACATGAGCTGAAAAACTTAGGGACTTGGCCGATTCACCTCGCAGAAAACGGGACGGAGAGGTACTGGGACGAGGAGGACCCTGGACGGAGCGGTGCAGCGGGCCGTTTGGTTTGTGGGGTTGGCCGTTCGAGGAGATCCGGGACGGCGGCGTCCAGATCGGCGGGAGCTCCGGTGAGGTGGTGGCTGGTGGCGTTCTCCGGCGAGCAGGTGGCGGGGGCTGGCGAGGTGGAGGAGTGGGGCGGCGCGGATCCGATCCGGCCCGGCCGGATCCGAGCGCTGCGGCGGCGCGGTGGCCTCCGGCGGAGTCGGGCACCGGCGTGGGATGCAAGGCGGCGGGGCGGAGCTGCGAGGTGCGGAGGCGGGCGGCGCGCGCGCGAGGAAGTGGCGGCGGGCGGCTGCGCGCGCGAAGGAGGCGGCTCCGGGTGGCGCGGGCGCCGAGGCGGTGGCGTGCTCCGGTGGCGCGGGCATCGAGGCGGCGGCGTGCTCCGCTGGCGCGGGCATCGAGGCGGCGGCGGCGGGATTCCGGCGAAGCGCCGGCGAGGTGGCGAGGCGCGGGCTCCCTCGGGCCCGGCGCGGCCCGGGGCGGGCCCGGCAGCGAAGTGGGCGCGGGCGCGGTGACGTGGCGCGACGGGATTGGGCGTGGGCGGCGACGGACGTGTCCGGCCGTCGGCGGACGTGTCCGGCGGCGCGGAGGAGGTGGGAGGCTAGGGTTTTACCCGAGATTAGTGGAGGGGGAGGCTTATTTATAGCTAGAAGGAGCTAGGAGAGGGCTATTGAGGAGTGGTTTTCGCCCACACGATCGTGATCCAACGGCGAAGAGCATGGAGGGGGGTTTAGATGGGCTAGTTGGCTGTTGTGGAGGGGTGCTGGGCTGCAAAGAGAAAGAGGTCCGGCGGTTAACGCGGTTAACCGTTGGGGCATCAAACGACCTCCAAAAGGAACGAAATTTGACAGGCGGTCTACCGGTGATGTACCAAGGCCACACGTCAACTCTCGGCCCATTCCGAGAACGTTTTTCTCCCTCTCACGAAACAAGATCTGGGAGGTGCGGCGGGTGCATGTGAGAGTGTCGGATGCCGAAACGGACAACGGAGAAAACTGGGAAACCCGGATGGATGCAAGTTTTGAAAAACATGCAGATGGAATGCACATGATGACATGGCAAAGAGCAACACGCAAGCGAATGACATGGCAACGACGGCGAAAAACTGGAAGACACCTGGCGCATCGGACTCGGGGCGTCACACCTAGGCCCCTCCGGTGTGTATATAAACCGGAGGGTTTAGTCCATAGAGATCATCAGAACAATCATAGGCTAGACAGCTAGGGTTTAGCCATTACGATCTCGACGTAGATCAACTTTTGTAACCTCCATACTCATCGAATACAATCAAGCAGGACGTAGGGTTTTACCTCCATTAAGAGGGCCCGAACCTGGGTAAACATCGTCCCTCCATTGTCCCTTGTTACCATTGATCCTCACACTCACAGCTTGGGCCCCCTACCCGAGATCTGTCGGTTTTCACACCGCATTGGTGCTTTCATTGAGAGCTCCGCTGTGTAGTCGCGAAAAGCGATCTATGGCTCACCTTGTCATCAACGACGATATCACCTCTGGAAGGAGCCTAACTCCAGGGCAGGCCCTCCGGCTTGGCAGTTTCACCGTGGGTGTCCGCACGGCCATTAAGCCGACAACGTCCCACGTGATCGTCAAACACCACCCCCGCATCGGTCTCGAACACTCTGAAAAGATGGATCCGGCGGATGTCTCGTCCTTAAATGAGCCGCTAGATCGCATCGCCGCCCTAGGGCTTTCAACAGATTATGATCGGATCGGGCTCAAACCCGACCAGAGGGAGATTAATTCCCCGCCGATCACCCACCTGGTAGCTGTCGTCGAGGAATGAGCCAAAAACACTTCTTCCCCTAAGTTAAAGACCAGCTATGTTCGGATCTCCGAACCCCTTGAGTCGGACACCCTCCCACTGGATGAGACTTCGTGTCCCCCGAACTCAGGGTCGGACATAGGGTCCGGATAACACTTGGATCTTCCCGGGCCCGAGCTGGTGTCCTCGGAAACTTTACAAGATCCGGATATAATCCTGGGTCGGGATTCGAGTTTTAGCCCACCCACCACAATCAATACTCTCCAAGTAATTCAGGCCCTCCAGACATATGTGACCTAATGTATGTACGGCAGCAACCTCGGGAAACGGTCCATCACTTCTAGGCCAGATTCCTACTTGTCAAAAACAAGATTAAAGATTGCTGCGATGACGATGTAGTTTCGGTTTTTCATTGTAATTGTACGGACGAGGGGATTCTGAACGCCATCGACCGCCGTCGCATACAAAATTTTACGGAATTATTGCACTTAGTACGGAAGTACTGCGCAATGGAAAGCACATGGAAGGCCCAGAAAACGCGGTTGGAACCCGCTGCCCTTAAGTAGTGCCCTGCCCGGGCAAAACGGACACAGCCTTGCGAGGCATCCGATCATAAGCCCGTCGGCAAGAAAAACAAACCCTTTGCGGGATACAGGTCCGTTCTTGACGAACTCCTCGACAAGCCCTGTCCGGTACATGCGACGCCGAGCACCGAACCAACTCACAGCCTTCGGGCATGTTGGGTACTCCGGCAAGTGGCTCAAAGTGGCGAGGCCATCCTCACCACCGCTACTCCAGAGAAGTATTCTCCGAAGGATGATGATCTTAACGTCTTCACAGTCTTCGAGACTTTCTCTTCAAATAATCGGCATAAGAGGGCACTCCGCGACCTCGCCGAAATTTACCAAGTAACCACAATGAGCCCATGGAACGACGCGGCAATAACCTTCACCGCTGACGATGAACCAAAGGCCCGATCAGTCCGAGCACCCGCCGCCTTGGTTTTAAACCCAATTGTGGACGGCTTTCGACTTACCAAAGTGCTCATGGACGGCGGCAGTGGACTTAACCTCATTTACGAGGACACGCTCGACAAAATGCACATTGACAGAGCACGCATCGAGCAAAGCAATACCACCTTTCGAGGCATCATCCCCAGTCGAGAAGCCCGATGTTCGGGGAAAATCAAACTTGACGTAGTATTCGACACGCCTGAGAATTACAGGTCCGAAGAGTTGCTCTTCCACGTGGCTCCCTTCAATGGCGGATATCACGCCCTTTTAGGGTGAGATGCTTTTCACGCTTCCAAGCCATACCCCATTATGGGTACATGAAGCTTAAAATGCCAGGGCCGAATGGAATAAACACAATTACGAGTGACCCAGATAAAGCACTCCGCGCCGAAAACAAAACCGCATTGTTGGCCCTTGAGGCGCTATCCGAAGCCCTTGCGGCCGAAGAACTAATCACCCTGCAATCCACGATGGACAAGGATGATGTGATTCTCGATAAGAGACCTAAATCCACCTCTTTCAAGCCAGCAGATGAAATAGTTAAATTTCAAGTGCACCCGACGGATCCTGATAAAACAGCGTCTATTGGAGCACAGCTGGATCCGACGGTAGACGCCGCTCTACGCGCGTTCTTACGTGAAAATTGGGATATCTTTGCCTGGCACCCTTCGGACATGCCCGGGATCCCACACAGACTGGCCGAACACAGCCTCAACATAATTAAGGGGTTCTAACCAGTCAAACAAACATTGTGGCGATTTTCTAAACCCAAACGACAAGCTATGGGGGAGTAGCTAGCCAAACTACTCGAGGCCGGGTTCATTAGAGATATCAAACACCCGGATTGGCTAGCCAACTTGGTCATGGTACCAAAGAAGGATAAATCTTGGCGCCTTTGTGTCGATTTTAAAGAGCTTAATAAGGCTTGCCCTAAAGACCCTTTCCCATTGCCCCACATTGACCAGATTATTGATGCAACTGCGGGACACGACTCGCTGTGTTTCCTCGACGCTTACTCCGGATACCATTAGAGTAAAATGAAGTAGTCCGACCAGGCCGCAACGGAGTTCATCACCCCGTATGGGCCTTTCTGTTTCAACACTATGCATGATTCAAACATGATTCAAACATGCTTGGAAAAATAAATTGGCAAAACAGTGGAGCCATATGTGGACGACGTGGTCATCAAGACTAAACACGTCGAATCATTGGTGGATGATCTCCGCCTCACGTTTAACAACCTCCGAACATACGACATACGGCTCAATCCGGAAAAATGCGGCTTCGGCGTCCCAGCCGGAAAGGTACTAGGGTTTATTGTCTCCCATAGAGGAATTGAAGCAAACCCAGCCAAAATCTGAGCCTTGTTGCAATTGGCTATACCAACAGACTTAAAACAGGTCCAAAAACTAGCAGGATGTGTGGCGTCTTTGAGCCGCTTCATCTCCAGATTAGGGGAAAAAGCATTACCAATTTACAGGTTGCTTAGACGCAGCGATAACTTCGAATGGACGGATGCGGACACAGCCGGATTGGAAGAAATAAAAAACTTATTAGCAGGCAACCCAATCCTAGCCGCCCCAAGTGTTGGCGAGCCTATGTTGCTCTATATATCCGCAACCCACCAGGTAGTGAGCGTTGTACTCGTCGTCGAGCGAGGCGAAGAGGGACATAAATTCCCCATTCAAAAGCCAGTGTATTACGTATCTGAGGTCCTTACACCATGCAAATCCTGATACCCTCACTACCAAAAGATAGCTTATGCAGTCTTTATGGCATCCCGAAAACTCCGACACAATTTTCAAGAGTGTTCGGTCACGGTGGCATCCGAAGTGCCACTTAATGACATTATAAACAACAGGGATGCCACCGGCCGCATAGCTAAATGGGCCATTGAGCTCTTACCGTTTGAAATAACATACAAGCCGCGCCGAGCTATTAAATCTCAGGTGCTGGCCGACTTCATCGCCGAGTGGACGGAAGCTGAGCTCCCCAAAGAGTACAACTCATATTCCAACTGGATCATGTACTTTGACGGCTCTAAAATGCTAGCCAGACTGGGGGCTGGCGTCATCTTGACATCCCCTACGGGGGACACAGTCCGCTACGTGCTGCAAATCATGTATATGGACTCCAATAACGCAGCCGAATACGAGGCACTTCTACATGGTCTCTGCATGGCTGTCTCCATGGGCATACAACGCCTAGAGGTGCGCGGCAACTCAAACCTTGCAATATCTCAGGTAAATGGAGAGTTCGATGCAAAGGATCCAAAAATGGTGGCATATCAAAACGCCGTATTGAGAATATCGGCTCGGTTCGAGGGGCTCGAGTTTCATCACGTCGCTCGAGACAGCAACCAGGCAGCGGGCATCCTTGCTCGCATGGGCGCCAAGCATGACCCCATCCCGCCTAATACCTTCATGGAACGGCTCTTCAAGCCATCCGTGGTATGGCAGGACGAGAGCAGAGACGCCAGTACGGACCCGATCATGCCCCCTGCAGCCGAACACAATACAGATATCATCGGGGGTCCGGATACCGAAATAACACCTTCTGCTCATGAAATCATGGCCGTTATTGCTCCATGGACCGAACCCTTCCTAGCCTACCTTAATAGGCAGGAACTTCCCGATGATCAAAATGAGGCCCGTCGGAAAGTTCGACGTTCCAAGGCCTATAAAGTTCACGAAGGTGAACTATACAAGAAAAGCACTACCGGAGTTCTCCAAAGATGCATTTCCGAAGAGGAGGGGTGGCAACTCTTGGCTGAAATACATGCTGGCCTGGGCGGCCATCACGCCGCAGCTCGGGCCCTTGTAAGCAAGGCCTTCCGGACAGGTTTTTTCTGGCCAATAGCCCGAGCGGACGCACAAGCCCTTGTCCAACGTTGTGTGGGATGTCAGCTTTTCGCTAATCAAAGTCATATGCCCCCCACTGCCTTAAGAACAATCCCCATCACTTGGCCCTTCGCGGTCTGGGGTCTCGATATGGTCAGACCCCTTAAAGGGGGAAGACACAAAACAAAATATTTACTGGTTATGGTGGATAAATTCACTAAGTGGATAGAGGCCAAACCAGTAAAAATGGCTGAAGCAGGGCCAGTGATCGACTTTATATCCGGTGTGGTACACCATTATGGTGTCCCACACAGCATCATCACTGATAATGGCTCCAATTTTACAGCTGATGAGGTGAAAAACTGGTGTGCTAACTTGGGCATTAAACTCGACTATGCATCCATCTACCACCCTCAAACTAACGGTCAGATTGAACGGGCCAATGGCCTGATAATGTGCGGCATTAAACCCAGACTGGTGCGCTCCCTATGGGAGTCAGATAAGCACTGGGTTGAGGAACTCGATTCCGTGCTCTGGGGGCTGCAGACTACGCCTAATCAAACGACCGGATACACACCTTTCTTCATGGTGTACGGCGCAGAAGCCGTCCTAACCTGCGACATTATTCATGACTCACCTCGAGTGCGCATGTACGAAGAGCGAGAAGCCGAGCTCGATCGGCAGGACGACCTAGACGGTCTCAAAGAGGAGCGTGATATTGCACAAGCCCGTTCCGCACTTTATCAACAACAGGCCAGGCGATACCAAAGCAGAGAAGTGCGGGCCAAGACTTATAACGTCGGCGAACTCGTCTTACGGCTCCCGGAGAAGAAAAAGGATAAGCTCAAACCAAAATGGGAGGGCCCCTTCATCATAGACGAAGTTCTCACAGGAGGAGCCTATCGCCTTCGCAATGCAGCGGATAATCGCCTTGAACCAAATCCATGGAACGCTGCCCGGCTTCGTCGATTCTACGAATAGTTCGGTCGCATCCTTTTTTAAATTTTTGATTAGGATCCTTTTTTCTCCTCTTCTTTTTTATTTTTTCTTTTTTGTCCCAGGGTATGTTCAGATCTACCGAACTATTAGGGGTACACATCTTTAAATGTATACACCCCATTATAACTGGGGGCTTCCTCGATGAAGCTCATTACTAAAAAGCTTGTTGCTTCCACTGTTTACGTCGTTCGCTCTATACATCTTTTGCCATTATATGCACCTCTATGACTTAAGTTTTTGCTGAGTTGGGTTGCCTCGCTCCTGTGTTTATACCCTACGTTCCCGATTGTTCGGCTAGGGTGTAAAGGGAGCACCTCTGCGATTGTTACAACCGGGTACTCCGGAATTGTACCTCAGACGGGTGAAGCGAAAAGCTAGCGTTCTTAAGGGAATAATTGGTCGGCAAGCAACGACAGATTATTTATGTTTGTGTAATTATTCTCAACAAATACGGGATAGGCTGCCCGTAATTCAGCCAAAAGCCAAGGCATGCATACTTAAAGCATGCCGACACAAGGAAAGGATCCCTTAACGAAACTATTTTCCCTGGAAGATGTTTCTTACGTTAAATAGTAATATAGCATAACTCCCCGAACAAATTTTGTCTGTTCGAGCAATATGACCGGATTGCCTTTTTTCGGACATAATCAATGTTTATTACATTCCAACATGGTATCCGGAAACACTCCAACTTCTTGGCTTGGAGGTCGAAGCCGAAGGCCTGCGATGACAAAATTTGACAAGTTTGGCTAGAGATAAGTTCGACGATGAAGTACATTGATACAATGGAATCGAACGCCTACTCTTTATCCATATCATCTATAATACTCTCTAAATTACAGTCTTCTTCCGAATACTTCGCAGCTATCATTACTTGGTTATATACCAATTTCACGGGAATCTCTTTCCCATCCGGTCCTTGAGGTCCAACTCGGGCCATATGATTCGGATCGAGCCCAGTGTAGCGCGTTTTCACCATCGCCCATGCCTCTCATGCACCTTCCCGGCATGCTGACGCCTTCCATAGCTCAAAACGGCGTTGGGCACCTTTGAACAGGTTTGCCAACCCCTCCATACTTTCTGGAGGAGCATCGGATGGCCAAAAAGCTTTGGCCATACTTCTCATGGCTTTTCGGGCCCGCTCATGCACTACGGACAGCTCTTTTAGCACGTCGCCTCGAAATCCGGATACTTCTTCTTTGGGCCGCCTGGTTAACAGACCTACAACAATAGTATTATGACAACCCGAATTATGGGATACTATGAGTCCCTGGGATGGTTCAGAAGATCATACCGAATGTGTCGCCCTTCAACTTTTTATTCTCTTGTTGTGCGGCCGATAATTGAGCCTTCAAGCTCTTTATATCTTCGGCTTGCTTATCCTTTTCCTCCTCCAGTTTGTTCTTTTGATCACTGGTTATCGTGCATTTCTTCATTTCCTCTAGCTCTTGGGACAGCGTGTTGTTCTTCTCTTTAAGAACATGTGGTCATAACGATCCTTAAATCGGTTTGTCTAACCGCTTCAAGTCTCGGGGGCTACTGGCATATGCCTATTAAATTTACGAAAACTCCTACCTGCATATCCTTGGAAAACAGGTGAGCGACTCCTGCAAGTCCGTCTCGGGTGGCCTGGATATAGGCGTCCATGGAGCTAAGAGTATTGAATTCCTGCTCAGTGAAAGCTGGAGCACGCATGGTCTCTTTCAATCGTCAATGATTCATCACGCTCTCCACTTCAGAATTTGTGACAGATACGTCATCCGAATCCTCATGAGGTGGATGAGTTGGCACGGCATCCACATTGACTCTTGTCCTGGTTGATGAATCTGGTGCCGGATTAGCTGATGCTCGGCTAGCTGGGATTTTAGACACGGTTCGCCGTGTGCTTCTCCTGAGTCAAGACGGAAAAAGAAATATGACAAACTGGTATTATGCCTAGGCACATATTGAGAGTTATACCTCTTTGATGAAGGAGGGGGCTCGAAGGCACTCCTGGTTTCCTTTCATTTTGAAGGCTAACCTTGTGTGGATGCTACCTTCCGAGAGGCCGCCCTCGATGGAATACGGCTCGTCGAGCGCCGATCCTATAAAGCACGATTTAGTGTGATGGGTGAAACACAAGTAGGGGCTCCTTTTTTGGGGATGCTTCTGAATACTTAGCTTGGAAAAAGGGAATAGGCGGGGGTGGTCGGCCATGATAGCCACTTCCGAGCCGTCAAAACTCGCTTGATAGAAGACTCCATCATCGAATTCTATAAATATGTCCGGATCCTCGTGGAAGCTAGGGTCCTTGTTGCGAGCATAGTCTTCTGGTTGGGGGGAGGGGCAATGAATCTTTTCGACCACCTTCCTCCATGACTGCTTCAAGACAACCAGACTAATATGATTAGCATGCCTCGATAATGAGAAAGGGCAATGCTGATAATCAAGAGACTTACCCATTCGATAGGGTTGTACATGGAAAAAGCTTCCCGACAATTTAAATTGATGAAGTCTTCTTTCTCCCCCTTATAGAGGTCTGCTAGAATGGCAGCCAGAGCGGCTGGGGTGTCTTGGCCATGACGCGTGTACCGAGATGAGTCATTCTCTCCGTTGTAGCACCATAAAGGGTGATCCCTAGACTGAAGGGGTTGGACGCATCGCTTTATCGCGATGGCCATGACTTCGATTATCGAAAGCTTGAGATGGCCAAGTATCTTTACCTTGTTAACTAACATCTTTACTTCCGCACTGTCCTCCTGCTTGGGGCTTCGGGGGCGCCAATTATAATGTTTCTTCACAGGAGCATTGGAGAATTCGGCAAGCCCACGCCGGACTAGATCCGGAAGCGGAACATCCTCGATATAAAACCATTCCGAAGACCATTCTTCGGATTCCTTCATGGGAGTTCCGACGAGGTAGCCTGATCCGTCTATACGCCATACTTCGGCGCCGCCCACTTCAAATATGGAACCCCCTTGGTGACGAGGGAAAAGGCAGAAGAACTTTCTCCACAATTTGAAATGGGCCTCGCAGCCTAGGAACAGTTCACAGAGAGCGACAAACCCCGAAATATGCAGGATAGAACCTGGTGTGAGGTTGTGCAGCTGGATCCCGTAGAACTCCAATAGACCCCTGAGGAAGGGGTGGATCGGGAATCCTAAGCCCCTCAGAAGAAACGGGACAAAACACACCCTCTCCTCCTTGTTGGGGTTGGGGAAATTCTCTGCTAGCATATCATTGCCAATCGAGGCTAATCCCGCCCGCACAAAGACTAGATCTGCGTGGGGAAGATATCCCTGCGTCTGAAGTTGGATCAGCTGGAGGTGAGACACCGAGCAGCTTCGCCAATCACCCGCTTGAGGGCCTTGAGGGCGCGAGGAAGAGCCAGGAGTGCTTGCCATGCTTCAAAGTTTTTTCGTGGTTTGCCCTGATGCTCTTTGCGCGATATGGAATGGCATTTGGAGATCTAACCCCTTTATATAGATGCCACCCTTGTTGGACAAGGGGTTTATTTGTAAAAAATCATGGACCATTCACATTCGCCCGGCGCGTGGAAATCGAGGCGGCAACAAGAGGAAGTTGTAAAGGCGGAATGTGGAGGTCGAAACCGGACTGTCGTCAATCAGGAGTATGGTGAAGAACCCACCTTGCAAAGCCGAAGACATAAGCCGGATACTACATCGTCATTGAAGGCAAGTTCGGGGGCTACTGAGGGAGTCCTGGGTAAGGGGGTCCTCGGGTGTCCGGTTTACTCGATATGGGCTGGACTGATGGGCCGTGAAGGTAAAGCAGAAGACTATCCCCCATGTCCGGATGGGACTCCCATATGCGTGGACGGCAAGTTTGATGTCCGGATGTGCTATTTCCTTCCTCTACAAACCGACCTTGTATAACCCTAGGCCCCTCCGGTGTGTATATAAACCGGAGGGTTTAGTCCATAGAGATCATCAAAACAATCATAGGCTAGACAGCTAGGGTTTAGCCATTACGATCTCGAGGTAGATCAACTCTTGTAACCCCCATACTCATCGAATACAATCAAGCAGGACATAGGGTTTTACCTCCATTAAGAGGACCTGAACCTGGGTACACATCGTCCCCCCATTGTCCCTTGTTACCATTGATCCTCAGACTCACAGCTTGGGCCCCCCTACCCGAGATCTACCGGTTTTAACACCGATAGGGGGCGCCTAGCACACACCAGATAATTGCCTAGCCGTGTGCGGGGCCCCCCTCCACCGTTTACACCCCCGATCATATTTTCGTAGTGCTTAGGCGAAGCCCTGCGGAGATCACTTCACCATCACCGTCACCACGCCGTCGTGCTGACGGAACTCATCTACTACCTCGACGTCTTGCTAGATCAAGAAGGCGAGGGACGTCACCAAGCTGAACATGTGTAGAATGTGGAGGTGTCGTGCATTTTGTACTTGATCGATTGAAGCGCGAAGAAGTTCGACTACATCAACCGCGTTGTGTAATGCTTCCGCTTACGGTCTACGAGGGTACGTAGACACACTCTCCCCCTCGTTTCTATGCATCTCCATGGATAGATCATTGCATGTGCGTAGAAAAAATTTTGTTTTCCATGCAACGATTCCCAATAGTGGCACCATGAGCCAGGTCTATGCGTAGATGATATGCATGAGTAGAACACAAAGAGTTGTGGGCGGTGATAGTCATATTGCTTACCACCAACGTCTTATTTTGATACGGCGGTATTGTGGGATGAAGCGGCCCGGGCCAACCTTACATGTCCACGCACATGAGACCGGTTCCACCGACTGACATGCAACTAGTTTTGCATAAAGGTGGCTGGCGGGTCACTAGTACGCGTCGGTGCTATACAAACGGTTTTTAACCCCTTTCCGCGACGGCATTTGGAACCGTCGGCAAGTGAGTGTGGGCGATAGGGGGGGTCCTTCCCACACGACCCAGAAACCGTCGGGGATAGGAAGCCTTGATGCATACAGTTATCCCTATATAACCGTTTCCGATATCTCGAATATCCCAAACGCTTCATCCTTGCTACTCGTTTGTGCTCGCATTGCCATCGCAGTCGGAGTTTTGTGGTTTTACCTAAAACCAGGCAGATTCCAGGCACGTACCAAACTGGCTCTATGTTTATGATGCCTGGCACATCACAAAAAGTTCATGATTATAAACCGTGTATGATAGGTAGACAATCACACACATTTAGTTTTCCCGCATCGTATGTGATAGTGTCTGACATCACACACGCTTTGCAAACAGCAACTGTGCGCATTGTTACACACGTTTCCTCTCCGTGAACCATGTCGGATTATGATGTATATCGCACACGCTGTGCTTTATTGACCGTGTGCGCCGTAATGACCTGCACACCGTAATTTCGCCCTAATTTAATTGCTGCTATTTAAAATTGTACCTAATTTGAACTTGAAAGTAGGCTATAGCTTTATTCATATCCATCAGGTTCAAACAACCAATGCATTATTCGATTCACAGGTACATATGTTTAAGAATTACATAAGCACCAAATAAGAATGATGAACCAGTGTTCTATACTTGTACTATTACAGATGGTAAAGAAAGAGGCGACAGACATTCTGGTTGCTGAACAAGGTGAAGCGGAATGGCCCTATTGTGCTCTCCTGGATGCAGAAGGCACGCATGACTCTAGTCCAACCCCTTGTGATGGCTGGCCACCAATCATGTAGTTTGAGAGGTAATCTTGAGTAAACTGCTTCAGGATCCACTGCAAAGGAAAAAATATTCAGACATTGTCATCTAACACAACTCATTACGGGCAGTAAAAAGAAGGCTACAGGGTTCTTACTTACCATCCTGCAGTTCACTGTTGTCTTGCATAAAGTGTAAACAAATAGTTCGATTGACATCTTTTGACCCATTTTAATAACAATCTTTATCAGTTTCCTCACTTGATGCCGGTTCATGAATATCTCATTGCCCCATACGTAGAAAGGGTCGAAGTGTGGATCTTTGGCAATGACATATGTACCTAAAAGCACCAAGTTAATATTAGAAGCTAAACAACAATTACAAAATGATGTAGTACAACACTCCCTCCATCCCATTATATAAGATTTTATTACATGTATATCTAGACATCATCAGAACATTAAGGTAACACTCTTCCTTGTTGCTATGTAGCCTAGGATTGCATATTTAGTCATTTAGTACAATGCATGTTGCTATGGAGCCTCAGATATATTAAATATGGCCCTAGTTAACCTACTGATAAATGGGTTACAGCTATATTCAGTGAAATGTCCGATTCGACGATTAATCCCTTATCAGCCCCCAGGCTATATGGTACCAGCTATCGATATCCTAAATAGTGAGTACATATAAGCAATGCGATGAAACTAACATCGATGGAAAACAACACTTTTCTTAATATTGTCCTGTATGAGTACATATAAAGGCATGTTAAGCACAACAGGCTAAACATCAACCAAATATATCCATGGTAGACAACATAATCTACAAATGATAGCTTCAGTGTGCAGGCTTAAGCATGCTAGTTAAGCAAAACAAGTGGAAAGGTGTGTTAACTGCATCAGGCATAACATTTAAAAATAAGCAAATAGTCATTCAAACTGGTATTGTGCAGGTCAAAAGTACACTAGTTATTGTTAAAAAATGAAAAGGCATGTTAACTGCAACATCCTTAACAGCAACTAAATATCGTAATTCATAGTGGTATTGTTGAAACTGTTATTGATGAAATTGAACTGCACGGCAAATAGTTGCACATATAGAGCATCACATTGTGAAGAACTAAAATAAACAAGGCATAAGGCCATCTCTAGCCGATCCTTTAAAAGTTAATGGACTAAAGCCCTTAGTGGATATATATATATATACTCCAGTAATTTTTGGCCGTTTCTGGTCGATCCCCTAAACTTAACGTTGTAAACTTCAATTTGATCAAGTTCAAAGTAGGTTCAACCGAAAGTAGCATGCATTCAAACCAAAACATATATAGTTTTGCATAACCGAACATAAAACATAAATTTAAACTAAGCTAAACTACTTTCGGTCGAAGTGGAGGTCGAGCCAATCCTTCCTCGTCAGGTACGATGTGCCGCGAGCCGGGTCTGGGCCGGTGCCGTCGTCGGGGTCATTGGGGAAGACACTCCTCCACTCGACGACGTCGATCTCCTCGTCCTCGCTGCCCACCTCAATGCCCTCCGCGCCGCCTTCCTCGCCGCCTTCGACCTCATCATCGTAGGAGAGCACGATAACCTCGCCGCCCTCCGCGCCGGCAAAGATCACCCTCTCTGCCTCCACGAGCTCCGGGTGCTGCCGGCGGAGCTCTTGCATGTAGGCCTCGTCGGCGGCCTCGGCCTCGAGGCGCTCCAACACCTCGCGGTCCTCCCGCGCCATAACCAAGCTCACCACCCCTGGCTCTGGTGGAACGAGGTCGACCGGACGTGTGCCGAAGGGGAAATTGAGCCTAGCCGCCGTGCCGTGGTAGCAGACCTGCCAGCGGTCGTACTCCATGGCTGCGAGCTCGGCCGTATGGAAGCTACCGAGCCACCGGCGGGTGTGGGTCTCCCAATCCATAATCTCGGCGAACCACGTCCCCCACCGCCACTACCGGACCCCGAGGTAGGACCTCGTCGGCGGCCGGGCCCGAGGGAGGACGGGGAAATCCTCGAACTGGCGTAGGGGCACGGCGGTGGGCGGATCGGGCGACCGGCGACGGCGGATCAATAAAGAGCCCGTGGAGGACGACAGGGACACCTCGGCGGCCACCTCGCCGGCGTCGGGCGAAGAGGCCGCGATAAACCTCTTTTTGGCCATTGGCTCCTCGAGCTCCCCGGCACACAGGCAGAGGTTGAGGATGGAGGCGGCGGCGGCGGCGACCTACCAATGGTTTCGAGCGAGGGAGGGGTGGTGTATGTCTGTGTGAGCGAAGGTTTTGGGGAGTGTGTGGTGTGTGTAGGGGGTTGGGCAAGGTGGTGTTTGAGGAAATACCGTGGCAACTGAAAATTTTACTAGGCGGGAGTAACAAGGCGGGGCTACTGAAAATTTGGATCAAGGGCGAGCAGATATTTTTGAGATTGCGAGGGATGCAGAGGTGGGAGTAAAATGCCGGGGCAACTAAAAATTTGAGTCAAGGGCGAGCAGATATTTTTGAGATTGCGAGGGATGCAGAGGCGGGAGTAAAATGTCGGGGCTACTGAAAATTTGAATCAAGGGACTGAAGCAGAGCGGGAGTAACAGACATCACACACAGTCCGCACATACTAATCGTGTGCTATCAAACATTAAAACCTTCCAGGCGGTAGATATTTTCGAGATTAGGAGGCAGTAGATATTTTCGAGACCGGGAGGCAAGCCTCGTGGAGCCCAATCTACTGTGCTGATGTGAGGGACTGCAGGGCACGGGCGTGGCACACGGTAGTCTGACCGAACCGTGTCTGTTGCGTACCCAATCGCAGACGGTTTCCACATCCAACTCGTGTGCTGTTTATAAATTTGGCAAAAAGAATAACGTGGGAGAGGGTCAGAACACGAACACACTTGCATGTGGACCAAATATATGTATGAAAAGGGTGGTTTGATGTTCGAATACCCAATGCACAACTTTGATGTGGCACATGTCGAACAAAAGCACAGTATTGCTAGTAGCCACCCCCTACGAACCCCACTTCATGTCAGCGGTAAGGGAATCCTAGCTACGAATGCATGCCCCCAAATAGCTAAATCTGAAATCTCACCCTAACGTAACACAAAACCTATAGGAGTCCATCATATATATATGGTCAAACTTCCCCTTTCGCTTCCCGACAAAGGTGGACTGTGTGCCGACCCACAAATGTGTGCTTGTGGCGCGAGATGGGTGAGACCACATACGAACCACATGTAGGTGGCCCTACTATATGTAAGAAGAGGGTGTGGTGTGTGATATTTAACTACCATTCACAACTTTGATGTGGCACGTGTGCCTCGCAAATTAACCGGACTTCCCCGACCCCACGGAGGTTGCAGGTAGCGCAAAGGAGCCCCCCCCCCCCACACACACACACACGCCGGGGGAAGGCATCTCACCAAGACGTGCTGTAACACTGACCAAGCAGAATCCAACTTGGTCGTACAACCTCTCCCCGCTCGTTGTTGGTCAAAGTGATGGACGTCCACACACGGCCCCACAAAATGGGCTAGCTTGTCGCCGATAACCTCGCGAGGGAGTACTGTATGAAGACAAACCCACTCTGTGCATGTGGCCCAAGTATGTATATGGAAGTGGCGTGTGTGGTGTTTGAATACCCAATGCGCAAATTTTATGTGGCACCATGCTTTGCAACTGTAAAATCCCCACACCGAGCGAGGGTTCACGACGCGTAGCATGCGCTCAAACTTAATTAGTCTTGTAATGGCTCGACCTACTATACGGTAACTCAAAGCAAAGAAGAAGAATCCACCCTGGTAACCTTTCTCGTCGTTGGTCCGAAATGATGGACGTCCACGCGGGCCCACGAATATATATAGGCTTGCCACCCATAACCAAGCGAGTGAGAGTGTGTCCAAAGACAACTATTATTGCATGTGTGTGTCCCGAACATATTTATGGAGGTGTGTGATGCATGCATATGTGTTGAATACCCGACCCAATGCACAACATTGATGTGGTGCATGAGTTGAAAATCGCAGAGGTCCCCACACAGAGCAAGAGGTCGTTCATGACGTGTCGTGTGCTCGCCCCCCCCCCCTTCGATCCAGCGGGATGGATTCATGTGTACAGATGGCACTGATTATATATATGTAATCTCACATCATGATCTATATCAAGGCAAAACAAAAAATTAATCCTCCTAAGTTAAATTAGTAACCTCTCTCGCGCTGTCGGTGAAAGTGATGGACCAAGCTGGTCACCCCCCCCCCCCCTTGACACGTACTATATATACACCTAGTAACACAGCCCTAAAAGAATTAATCCTCCTTGTTCGTCAAATGTACCTCTCTCTCGCTCTGGGTCAAAGTGATGGACGACGAACTCGCGGGCCCAACACAGAAGTGAAGCGTACGTCGCACGCGAGTGATCATCCTATATAGGACTACATACCACCGTCTGCATGTGGCCCAAAGAGGTGTTTGTGTGATGTTTGAATACGCAATGCACAACTTTGATGTGGCACCACGTATATAGGAAACCAAAATGTCCCCACAGAGAGAGCGAGGTTCATGACGCGTGGTATGTGCTATATGTACGCCCCCATTTGACGCGTGGTATATATGTACTTCTACTATATAGCACAAACCAAAAAAGAATCATTCCTTGATGATCAAATTAACCTCTCTCTAGTTGGGTCAAAGTGATGGAGGACAACCTCGCATGCCCATGGATGGAAGCGCCACACGCGAGTGAGTTCCTATATATAGGGCAACCACCGCCTGCATGGTATTGCGTGATGTTTGAATACCAATATAACGTACAACTTTGATGTGGCACCTGCCTTAGGAACCGAAAAGTCCCCACATGGAGCGAGGTTATGACACGCATATATATAGAGTATTCATGTTGCCCCCTCTTTGACATGTACATACTCCTATACTGTGCATATACGTAACACAAACCAAAAAAGAACCATCCTTGTTGGTCAAATTAACCTCTCTCTCATTGTACGTTCAACAGGTCGACGACGACCTCGTGGGCCAACAAAGAGAGGCACACGCGAGTGATGTCATAGGACAAAACCACCACGTGCATGCGCCCGTGTGTTATGTGATGTTTGAATACCCAATGCACAACTTTGACATGGCACATGCTTCGCAAACCGGAAACTCACTACACCATGATGCGTGTAGCCCCCTCACTTCAAGCCGGTGGGAGTGTGTACACACGTGCTCGAACTTTGATATGGAATCCCACCATGATCCACACCACACACATTCCAAGGTGAATCCACCTTTTGGTCAAATGCCTCTCATTGTCAGTGGAAACTGAAAACCTTTGCGGGCTAACGAATGGGCACGTCGCTGATAACCGCATGAGGCAGAGTGTCCGAGAGGACCACCAATGCATGCATGTGTCCCGAACATTATGTATGAAAGGGCTGTGTAATGCTTTAAATAACCAATTCATGACTTTGATGTGGCATATATGACTCACAAAATGATTAATAATCCCACACGAAGGTTCACGAATCGTGGGTACTGCCGGACCCTCCCCCCCCCCCCACCCCCCACACACACAGACACACAGATCCCGCACCACCATAGCCACTCTGAGGCATGTCAAACTTTTTCTGTAGTGAACATGTGACCAAAGGCGGAGTGTCGTGTTAAAATTAAAAAAACAGACATCATTCGACCGTTTTTATACATTGATTGATTTCCTAGGGATTTAATGTGCAAAAATCAAATTTGAGCTACATGTGCACCAAAATGGGTTGCAAAATCATATGTGTCCCTGGGTGCATGTTTCCCTGTGCAAGAGATTTCAAAATATTGAGAATATATATTTTTTAAATTCAGTAAATCCAAAACTTAGTTGAAATTCATGAAACTTATCGTGGTGTCATATATGGACACCAGTAGACTGTAATATTGTATTTTTCGTCAATGAGACCCGTTTTGATATAATCTTCTTACAAATGGGAGATTATTAAAAACTGGCAACCAATATCTCAGACGGATTATTTATTCGGACCGTGTGCGTTAGACCGTGCCATGCTTCAGTTAAGCAGTAAAGCGGCAGAATGAATCATCAATAAACCAAAAAATATACGTGCTGCCACACGCCCCGTGTGCCGTGCGAGCAGGCGTGAGTTGACGGGACACATGCGAGCATTCCGCCACGCAGGCATACCGGGAGGCGTGCGTGCAGGTGTGCGTTTTGATAGGAGGCGTGCGAGTAGCTATGTGAAATGATGGTAGGAATGGCAGAAGTCCGCCGCGCAAGCTCATCGGGAGGCGAGACAGCTTTTGACTGCCGCCTGCCTCGCTCCCACTGGTTCGTATTAATTGCGTGCCCGAGACACCGTCCATAATAGGCGGCCGCACCCCTGGTCCACAGTGGTCACCAACGTCTGGACTCAGGAGTGTATGAGGATGCCGCCGAAGCGCACCATTGGAGGGAGTGGCGACGCCGGGGCTGGTGAAGCACCCGCGCAACGCGTGAAGCTGGGCATAGAGGTTGACGTTGCCACCGACGAGGTCTCGCGCGGGCGGCAGCACGACCTTGACTTCGTCGGCGCCATCATGCCCCCCCCTAGCCGGAGCCGGAGGTCAACAGCAACTCCGGCAATGACTGTGACTCCAACGGAAAACCGGTTAGTCATCTATATACCCATTTGTGCGGCAAACGTATCATGTGTTTTCTCTGGTTACTTCCCCCCCTCTATAATTTTTTTTGGAATACAAATCCTATGGTTATGTTCTCTCAGTCCATGAAATCAGAGTAATTAAGTTCTGTTAGATGCACGTAGTGTATTGATTGTTTGAATGTTATCCATATAGAGTTAGTGATTAATTGTTTGTTCTGTACAAATGATTTTTGCTAATAATCCGACTAGGGTTAGTTTGCGTGCTAATAATTCGTGGCCAGATCTTGAGAATTGATTTTGAATGTCCTCCATATATGTTTGTGCCTTTTTTTCTTCCAGATCTTGAGAATTGATTTTGAATGTCCTACATGTATGTTTCTGCAATTTTTTTCTTTTAGATTGGTAGATACACAGATGAGGCTCCGGCCAGCACTGCCACCAGATGTAGATCTTGGACCCGGTTGTGCGGCCAGAAGCGGCCACGCACCCCCCTGGACCTGAGGAACCAGTAGAATCTCCGGTGGACCGCATCAGCGATCTCCCGGACGGCATCCTTGGGGAGATCATCTCCCTTCTCCCCACCAAGGATGGCTGCCACACACAAGTCCTCGCATCTCGGTGGCGCACTTTGTGGTGCGCCGTGCCTCTTAATCTCGATTGTCGTCAGCTATCTGTCGATGATGATTCTAAACTCCCCGGAGCCATCATCTCCTCCCACTAGGGCTCCGTTCAACGCATCTGCATCCCGGCATGCTACCTGCTGGACATACCCTGCACGGTGGCCGCCTGGCTGACATCTCGTCAATTCGATAAACTCTAGCAGCTTGAGTTCTACCATGACTATGTATGTAACATAACACGAACCGATGTATCTGTGCCCTCACCACTGATGTCTATCTCGTGGTTTTTCTCCTCTCTCCACACCGCCACCTTCGCCCGGTGCCATCTAGCAGACAATCTGGTACAAATGCTTTGACTCCCACTGCTAAAAAAACTTGCGCTTGTGGTGGTTGATCTGTCGGAGGCCGCACTGCACAGCATCATCCACTCCAGCTGCCCTGCCCTGGAGCGCTTGCCTGTTGTTTTTGGAATGGAAATTCGTATCCGTTGTCTCAAAATAAAGTCGCCCCACCTTGTAAGCATGGGAATTTGTTTTTTTGGACATGATCTCATCATCGAAGATGCCCCTTCACTTCAAAGGTTGCTCCTTGATTCTGGTATAGTACCTTCGCAAATAACTGTAGTCTCTGCGCCTAAACTGGAGACCTTGGGTGCAATTCGTGATTCTTTTAGATGGTTCAAGATGGTGTTTGGCTCCACACCTACTGAGGTATTGTATATTATTCACGTAAACTTTTGTAATCTACTTTTTTCATTTGTGCGCATAAGTATCATCTTGGAGTACACTTTTGGTACTAATATTATGTTCTATGCTCAATGAAGAGCTTGTCCATCCTATCTGTAACACCCCATGTCATTAGCCACAGTAATCACTTTTGATAATGACAAGTCAGCATGTTTAACAGTGCATAATCATCATTAGCATCATATTGCATTTCAACTACTAAGACAAGATTCAAATTTAAATGAAAGTGGAAAATAAAAGTTGTGCAACATAAAAACTAAAATGTTCAATAAATGACAAATAATACAGAGACCATTCTAAAATTGTAACCAACATTTAATAAATTAATTAGGTGACCCATTCCTCTTTTAACAGTGGCTGGAAATAATATTTAATAGCCTTTTAATTAATCTAGATCAAATATGAAATGGTGTTTTGCCCAAACTAGTTTTTGGTGTTAGGGTATAATGCACTAGTATTTATGGACTAGGTCACACTTTTTACAAAAACCATTTGGGGCCCAAATATTTAACAAATCAGAAGAGAAAGAAACAGAAAAAGAGAAAAAGGAAAAAGGCCTAAAGGAGCTACTGTGCACTTGGCCTGCTCGCTACAGCCGTGGCCCAGCCCACCCCGCGCCTCCTCCCACCTCTCACTGCTCACCGCCGCCCCACTGTCGAACGCGCATGCACGCGCACCCCAGGCCCCCCTTCTCCCTCGCTCGACAGCGCGCGCCGCGCCCTCTCGCCGTGGATAAGAGACCGCCCCGACCCCTCTGGCGAGCCCTAGCCGCCCCGTTCGCCCTCCTCCTCGTTCCCCTCACCCCTCCCGACGCCGCCATGGCTGCGCCTCCCTAGATCACGCGTCCACCGTGCCCCGCTCGCCTTCCCGACGTGTCATGCGTGCTCGCCGTCGTCCTCTCCTTCGACTGCACCAACGAACCGAAGCCGAGCACCCCGACATCGACCCCGCGCCATCGTCTTCTTCCTCGGATCGCCGCCGCATGTCGTCGTCGAATCCGGCCACCCCACGCCTTCCCCGAGCCCGCTTTGATCGGCTACGCCCCACTATGAGCTCCTCCTCCCTCCCCTGCCTCTCTACGCGCTAGCTTGACCGCCATAGGGTAGCTCGCCGCATTGCCGTGCTCCGACCACCGCCATTGCCGCTGCCCGCGCATTGTACGTGCTCTCGAGCCCCCGCGCGTGCCACTGGCGTGCTCCGGAGCGCGAGTTGCGTCGATCTCGGCCCCCAACTAGCCACCTAGCCCGCTCCCGCCTCGTTTCCAAATGGGGCCGAATGCCGGCGCCCGCCGCGGTCGATGCCGCCGCCGTTCCGGCCACCCCCGGGACCAACCACCACCACCACGTGATGCGGCTCGCTGCGCCCGTTCGATAGAGCCCAATCCCGCCCCCGGAGATGCCCTATGGGCGAATCCCGAGCTCGCCGGAGCTCGGCGCCGCGCTCGGGCTCGCCGGAGCGCTCTCTGGCGGCCGGTCCGACGTGGCACCGGTGGGACCCACCCCCGTGCCACTGATTGTGGGGCCCTGCGGGCCCCTTTAACCCTGTTGACCGGGGTCAACGCTGACGTGGCCGCCCTGTCTCACTGACGTGTGGGGCCCAGTCGTTTAAACGAATTTAAAATAAATAGAAAATCTGTTAATTAGTTAGTTAATTCGTTTAAACACTAATCAGTCACTGACTGCTGGGGCCCACCCTCTAATTAATCCAATCAGTTAATTTAACCCCTCTGTTAATATCTCAGTGTATGACATGTGGGCCCCACTTGTCAGGTTTGACTCTGGTCAGCCAGAGTTGACCTGCTGACGTCACCCTGACCTCATGCTGACGTCATCATTCACTATTCTGGATAATTCGAATTTACATTAATAATTAAATTCAGAAAATGTTTAAAACTTTAGAAAATCATATTAAATAAACCGTAACTCCGATGAAAATAATTTATATATGAAACTTGCTCAGAATTTCGATACGAACCCGAATACGCCCTCCATATTCCCATCAGATGCCCCTAGCTATATAAACATTGAACTTTTAGACCGATTTCGATAAATGAGTAGTGCCCAACTTTAATTAAATAAATCCGAATAAATTCCTAAATTAACTAAATCATTTAGTTAGGCAGTAGAACACCCCGGCATATCATTTAGACATGTCATACATATTGTTTGCATTATTGCCGTGAATTTATTGTTTCTCTCCCCCTCCTTCTCTCTCGATAGACGCTGAGACCGACGACGCTACACCTGGGTATGACTACACTACCGACGAGCAGCCCGTTGACGACCCCTCTCTCTTGCCAGAGCAACCAGGCAAGCCCCCCCCCCCTTGAGCATCCAGATATCGCCCATTCCATTCTCCTGCTTGCATTAGATTTTTCTACTGTTAATGTATGCTCCTATTCTGATGCATAGCCTGCTGTTGTAACATGTTCATTGTTACCTTACCTGCCTATGATAAACTATTTAGTATAGGTTGGTAGTGAACCATCAGTGACCCCACCACCTTATCCTTGTTGCCCCTGCTTGATCATCGACGACTCGATCAACGTGATCGTCGACCAGAGACCGACCCTCACTTCACACCCCCTTAGTTGTACGACTCTGCATAGTTACTATCGAGTGCCGAGGGTGATACCTCGTAACGCACTCCCGATGAATACTCTGCAGCGTAGCTGTTTGGTCGTGGTCATCGAGGGTGATTCCTCCTTCTCCACTTCCGATACGACTCTGTCGTGCAACCCTCAGTGTGAACCTCGACGGTGATGCCTCATACGTTCACCCTGATGATTTCGTCGAGTGGAATCCGCTGAGGGTGATTCCTCGGGTTTCCCCCTTGATGTTATGACCACACGGTTACTTTGACCTTTGTTACAGGCGGGTCCACCCTGGTGGGTACCCGCTGGGGATCTATGATGTCGGGTGTGCCGGAAGGGCACTCGAGTGTGATATTGTGGCGGAGCATCAGAGACTCTGATTGTCTCCGCGTGATACTAATTGAGCCTATTGGATTTGGGTTTGTGATCTGAGTGGGTCGACGTGCCCTATACGCACTACCACCACGCGGGATAATGGTTATGGGACCCTCTGCGATGTACGTTTCTCCCGAAAGCTCGTCTGACGTCACGATTCACCGTGCGGGCTGATTGTCGGGATTGGGCTGGATACTTCACTGACGAGCTCAGTGTCGCGCCTGCACCCCGGCTAGTCTCGCAACGCGCAGGGTACCCAGGGCGATGGCCCAAGACCTCTGGGTGCATAGGTTAGTCCGGTGTGCTGACCTCTCTGCCGAGCCTAGGTAGGGCGCTGCTTCGTGTTGATCTTCCGAGGATGGGCATTACCCAGCAAGTGTGTCCGGCCAGAGTTGATCGAGCGTGTTGGGTAACAGTAGTGCACCCCTGCAGGGATGAATCATCTATCGATAGCCGGTCCTACGGTAAAGGACGCTCAGTTTGTGTATTCCGATCTACTACTTGAACTGGATACTTGTTACTTAATTGAAGCTTCGAGATCGCTTTCTCGCTTGGGAGTCGAGGAAGGATCTTTAAGCTGTACTTCAACATGTTTGCTAAATAAAATGCTATTCTACTCTCTTCTACTGCTGCAAGATGATGGCCTTGTGAAGATGTTTGAAGATGCTAGTCTTCGATAGGACTAGGCCTTCTCTCTATTCTGGCATTTCTGCAGCCCAGTCCACTTATACAGCCTTTCTCCATTGATAATGTTGCATATGTAGTATAGATCCTTGCTTGCTGAGTACTTCGGATGAGTACTCACGGTTGCTTTACTTTCTCTTTTCCCCATACCCCACCTTGATGATACATCAGACGATGGAGTCCAGGAGCCAGATGCCACCACCGGAGCCTACTACTAGGAGGGTCCAGAGGGCACTTACTACTGGATCGAGCCAGCCGACCAGGAGTAGGATCGGAGGCTCCCAGGCAGGAGGCCAACGCCTTTCGATCTAGTGTCGCTGTTTGTGCTAGCCTTCTTAAGGCAAAACTTGTCTGACTATGTCTGTACTCAGATAATATTTGTATGACTGACTTATGTATTCGGATCTTCGGATCCCTGGTATGTAATATTGTGGATCTCCGTTTAAATTGTGTTAGAGTTGTGTTGTGATATCTTCCCGTGAGTCCCTGTGCTTGATCGTACACGTTTGCGTGTATGATTAGTGTACGATTGAGTCGGGGGCGACACACTATCAGTGGTGGTGGATTCTGTCAAGACCTTACATATCAGTATGTGGTGTTTTGATCTCAACACGATTATTGGCTTGCTGCATTGCTTTCCATGTCTGGAGAATTTGTATATAAAGGTGATGATTTCACGCACATTGAAAGCCCATATATAATGTACTATAATTAATCATTCAGCTATCACTCTTTCAACATAATCTTTTTTAGACATTAAGTGTTTTCAATGTTCATCTCTATTTAGGCACTAACACATGGAGAAAAAAGTATAACCAATTGATGGTTCAAGAAGCACCGGGATTTTCTCAGATCTCATGACATTCGTTTGAAGACAGTAACGCTGGAAGGATATGCATCCAACAATGCAAACACTAGCTTTGTCACATTCTTCATGTTGAATGCGAGGGCACTATTGTCCGTGAGGATTAAGTTTTTCGACAAGAAATTTCTTACGGCTGCAAGTGTTAAACAGCATAAAAAGAAGTTTCAGGTGGACAAAAGGGCTTCTGAACATGCTCGGCTTCTATTTACAACAACTTGTTATCATGTACCAGTAGAATTTCTGGTCCAGGATCTTGATTTTATGGATCAGACCGATCCATTTGATTGTGACTGCCGAAAACTTTGGTTGAGTTAGTTGTTATTGTCTTGTTCAATCTAGATTTTGTGTAAACCTGATGAGCAATTAATCATCGTGCTTTCGTACCTTCTGTAAGCTGGGGTTAGATATTGCTGCCCTTTTCAACTCGGCTTTGACCCATATTTTCTTTCATACTGGGCCAATGGCCTGCCATTTCTTTAATTAAGACATAAATATTATAAGCATTCACAACATAGGGAAAGAACCTCACTCTCGCGGGATCCTTGAGATCTTTGTTCATTACAGAACCGCAAGTTCTTAGCGCTCACCAGCACCCACAAACTTATTTTTAGCTAGCACACCAAATGGGCTGTAATTCTTAATAAGAAAAGCTGCATGGTAGTGACAGATTTGGATTTCTCATTTGGGACCCACGAGGAAAAAGCCTATCCAGGGCGGTGTCGACTCGATAGTAAACATTGATAAACCTGGTTTTAAAATTACTGTAAATCCAAAACTCGCCTCAAAATCATGAAACTTGGCATGGTGTTATGACATAGCACCAACATGCTGTGGTAAAAAATTAGTCCAATTTGGGACAAGTTTTGGTACAAACCAGAGCTTCTCTCAAAAATGCTCATGGTTCTGAGAGGGACCTTGTCACCTATGTGTGCGAAACAACATACGCTGTCTCTTCCCGCCTTGATTTATTTTACAGAGGCAACATGCAACTATAGTAGTGTCGTCCTAAAAATATGAAATTATTCATGGTTCGTTTTGCCTTTTTATACATTATTTGAGTTTTCTAGGCATTTTGGAACATACTTTGGTGTGTGCAAAGGTCATGTGTGTACTAGCCACATATGTAATTGGATGTTCAATCTGTGTATGGAAACAAGTCCTTATAAGCTATAAGTACATATGATGTTGTTCTGTGTGCAATGACATCGCACACGGACCATACTGGGGAACCCGTCGGTGATGATTTCATCAATCGCTGATAATTGTATACCACCAAGCGTTTGCCCACAACACACACGGCTTATTAGCATCAATCATCTATATTATTATTGGTCTTCGCACACATTTCTGATTACAGACCTATTTGCCGCGTATCACACACATCCTGTTAAATTGAACCATTTCTGTTCTCTTGGCTCAAAGCAAATAGTTCATCCAAGTGAACTGTATGCCGTATATCACACACACCTTGATCTGGCTGACCATTTCTTTTGTGTTGCCTAATCACAAACAGTTCATCTGAGTGAACCGTATGCTGTATATCGCACACACACCTTCATCTGGCTGCCTGTTTCTTTTGTTTTGCCTCATCGCAAACAGTTCATTCAACTGAACCGTATGCCTCTCATCGCACATGCAACTAAAATATGAACCGTGTTTGATGTATCCTTCATCACAAACGTTTTGCATCTTGTTTGACGGTTATTTTACATCACCGTTTGCGATTAATGCATCGCACACAGTTTCGTCGAAGGGTCTCTGATCGTAGTGTCGCGTTAGCAGCATCCTGCAGTAGTGGGTGTCTGTTTCTCCTACTTTAGTTGAATCAAATTTGACTGCGGCCGGTCCTTGAAGAAGGTTAAAACAGCAAACTTGACGAAACACCATTGTGGTTTGATGCGTAGGTAAGAACGGTTCTTGCTACAAGCCCGTAGCAGCCACGTAAAACTTGCAACAACAAAGTAGAGGACGTCTAACTTATTTTTGATGGGTATGTTGTGATGTGATATGGTCAAGACATGATGTGATATACGTTATTGTATGAGATGATCATGTTTTGTAAGATATCAGACAACCGGCAGGAGCCTTATGGTTGTCTCTTTATTGTATGAAATGCAAACGCCATGTAATTGCTTTACTTTATCGCTATGCGTTAGCAATAGTTGTAGAAGCAATAGTTGGCGAGATGACCCAGAAGCTACGATGGAGATCAAGGTGTCGAGCCGGTGATGATGGAGACCATGACGATGCTTTGGAGATGGAGATCAAAAGCACAAGATGATGATGGCCATATCATGTCACATATTTTGATTGCATGTGATATTTATCCTTTATGCATCTTATTTTGCTTAGAACGGCAGTAGCATTATAAGATGATCCCTTCACTTAATTTCAAGAAAAAGTGTTCTCCCTGAGTATGCACCATTGCGACAGTTCATCGTTTCGAGACACCACGTGATGACTCTACGTTCACATACAGCGGGTGCAAGACAGTTTTGCACATGCGGAATACTTGGGTTAAACTTGACGAGCCTAGCACGTACAGACATGGCCTCGGAACACTAGAGACCGAAAGGTCGAACGTGAATCATATAGTAGATATGATCAACATAGAGATGTTCACCATTGATGACTACCCCATCTCAAGTGATGATCGGACATGGGTTAGTTGATTTGGATCACGTATCACTTAGATGACTTGAGGGATGTCTATTTAAGTGGGAGTTCGTTAGTAATATGATTAATTGAACTTAATTTATCATGAACTTAGTCTTATAGTTTTGCATATCTATGTTGTAGATCAATGGCCCGAGCTACCGTTCCCCTGAATTTTAATGTGTTCCTAGAGAAAACTAAGTTGAAAGAAGATAGTAGCAATGATGCGGACTGGGTCCGTGATCTAAGGATTATCCTCATTGCTGCACAAAAGAATTATGTCCTTGATGCACCGCTAGGTGACAGACCTATTGCAGGAGCAGATACAGACGTTATGAACATTTGGCAAGCTCGATATGATGACTACTAAATAGTTTAGTGCGCCATGCTTTACAGCTTAGAACCGGGACTTCAAAAATGTTTTTGAACGCCACGGAGCATATGAGATGTTCCAAGAGCTAAAATTGGTATTTCAGACTCATGCCCGTGTCGAGAGGTATGAGAACCTCTGACAAGTACTTTGCCTACAAGATGGAGGAGAATAGCTCAACCAGTAAGCATGTGCTCAGAATGTCTGGGTACTACAATCGCTTGAATCAAGTGGGAGTTAATCTTCCAGATAAGATAGTGATTGACAAAGTTCTCTAGTCACTATCACCAAGCTACTAGAACTTCGTGATGAACTATAATATGCAAGGGATGACGAAAATGATTCCCGAGCTCTTCGCGATACTGAAATCGGCGATGGTAGAAATCAAGAAAGAGCATCAAGTGTTGATGGTTAACAATACCACTAGTTTCAAGAAAAAGGGCAAGGGAAAGAGAGGGAACTTCAAGAAGAATGGCAAGCAAGTTGCCACTCCCGTGAAGAAGCCCAAAGCTAGACCCAAGCCTGAAACTGAGTGCTTCTACTGAGAAAGAAATGGTCACTGGAAGTGGAACTCCCCAAATACTTGGCGGATAAGAAGGATGGCAAAGTGAACAAAGGTATATTTGATATACATGTTATTGATGTGTATTTTACTAGTGTTCATAGTGTCGGGGGAAATATACAGGGGTGTATATTTTCCCCTGACTCGTGCACGCACAAGTCAAGGCCAAGTCAGAGTACAAGGGACTAAGAGACTCGAAGGACCAACATGCAGATCAGAGGAAAGGCCTCCTTTGCCGGGCAGGCGAGCCCGGCAAAGGGCGAGGCCACACCCAGAAGCAGACAACCAAGGCGTCCTGGCAAGGCCTGCCGGGACTCACGGAGCAAGACCACCTCACCAACTACTCTGCCAAGACCCACGTCGTTGATCAATGCGGTGTCAAGCCGCAAAGTGACTAAGTGGCAGCCACTCGCCATGTGGCAGCCTCTCCCTACAGGAAAAACCAACAGATGACACCCGTCCTACGACGTGTCAAGCGAGCAGGCGTGGAGCTGGCGAGATGACTCGGCAAGCCTTGCCGGGCAACCAACGATGTGACGTTGAGCGGTGCATTTAATGCGCCCTGTTAGCCCGCAGAGTTAGGTGTGATAGCACTGTTTGCTATCTTATCAATGCATAATGACTACTTTGCCATTGTGGTAACCCCTTGATCTATAAAAGGAGGCCCATGGCAACCGTAGAAAGGGTTAGAAGGTTGGATAACTCACACCCTCATACGCGCGTAGCCGCTGCCGCCCTGAGGCAACCCCTACCGGGCAAGTGTACTATGCTCCACCACCACCTTTCCACCATCAATCCACCAAAGCAGGAGTAGGGTTTTACGCCTCACGGTGGCCCGAACCTGGGTAAAGATGCCTGCGTGATCTCTGTCATGCTGCCCCACGCTCGTCTGCTCTTTGTGCAATGCGACGTCCCCCTGCCGAACCAGCAAGGGGCCTTCTGGTCCCATAGGTGGCTGTGGTTTTCCGCGACATCTTTGGCGCGCCAGGTAGGGGGCTCGCTTGCGCGAACCTGAAGGCGTGCGCAGCGCGTCACCTTCATCACCATCTTCATCTTCGACGACGCCATCGACCATGGCGCCCACGAAGACACAAAAACAAAGCGGGGCCATCCCCGCACCACATCGTTGGCCTCCACGCCTCGCCGTAGCCACGGCTACGGCGAAGATCGCTGCTGATGGCAATATGCCCATCTCGGCGGCCCGTATGGTGTACCCACCGTTATGGCGCCGTTCGGAGAAAGGGCACGAGACGTGCGGGTGCGAGCTCCCTCCTCCCCGTCCCTTCCCTTCGGCAACAGTCGAACTGCTTTAGCCCCGGCGCCGTCGATGTCGACGATTACCGCGTGACGCTCGGTCTAGTATTTCCCCTATTTTGGGCAATCCTGAGCAAAGCGCTGGTACGAGTCCGTTGATTGATGCCTCGGCAAGCGTACTTTGGCAAGGCTGCCTGCATTGGCACAACCCATGCAACAGCAGCCGCCAGACTGACTCGAAAGGAAAGGGGAAAAGGGGAGGGGGACCAGAGGAGCCCGGCACTATGCCCAGGCGCCCGCTAGCCACACGAAGCACGTGTTGGCCCCTGCCGGGAATGAAAGAGCTACCCGATTAGCTTTCGATCTCCCAGGCATCGCGCGCGCGCCACACATGCGCGGCCCGGCAGAGGAGAAAGGAAGCTTAAAGCAAAAGCTAAGCACACATTATCACTTCTTGTTGATACATTCCGGACCTTTGCAGCTGTTTATCCCTTGACTTTAGCAGTGTTCGTATTGTGAAAACCTTCATGTGATGGAACCTTGGCTAGTTTCTTTGATCGCACCATCGTCCTGTCCCGAGCCATGCTCACAAGTCGAAGGGCTGCATCGAGAGCTACCTAGGAAAAACCTGCTGGGACGCATCCACGCCAAGATGACTGTTAAGGGCTGGACCCTTACGACAATCGCGGCAATATGATATCGGCAGGCATCCAGAGCATACATAGGGATTGATCATATGAACACAAACATACAAGGCTCAAAGGGATAAACACGCATTTAAGATCCAGCTAGGAATATCAGTTTCACGCAAACACTAGAAATAGAATGACTAAACGCAAAATATATGTCATGTTTCATTACAGGGCAACGCAGAAGCGACAGCGGCCCGATACTTGGTCCGATGGCCAGGTGGAGCAGTTCAAACATGGAGAACCCTGTCGGCCCGGGGAGCAGCTTTCTCCTTGGCTGACATGATGTCAGCACCCGCTGGCGGCTTCTTGAATCCGTCGTCAAGGTCGAGGTCCGGGTGGCGGCAGGCGATATTGCTCAAGACCATGAAGAGGGCGTCGCGGGCAAGCTTCCGGGACTCGGTCACAAAATGCTCGGCCCTCCCCTCTTCATGCGCCTTCAGCTTCTCGATCAGCTCATTGAAGAAGAGTCCCAGCTTGACGCTTGGGGCCTCATGCTTGCTGGCCGAGAAGACTGGGCCGTCCATCCCCATCGTCGCTGCCTGGGCACCAAGACGCTCGGCCATGTCGATCAGGCTCTTGATCCAAAGGTTAACCTAATCGACCTGATTCTTCAGCTTGTCCTCTGCATCCTGCCGGAGGCGCTTGGCGGTGTCCAAATCCTTGGACAGCAACTGTTGGTGGGACTCAAGGGACTCCGCCGAACTCTCCAATGTGCCGATCCTTGCCTTCATGTCCGAGATGTTGCCGTTGGCAGTATCAAGGCTCTGGGTCTTGGAGGAGAGCTACGACCGCACATCAGCCAAGAGAATCTCTGCCTGCCATGCTCCCTCTTTGAGTGCCTCCACTTCCTTGGCGCCCCCGGCGAGATCCTCATTCAGCTTAGCCACCTGCCGGTCGAGGTTAGTCTTGGCGGCAGACGCGACAGCCAGATCTTCAATAAGCTTCTTCAGCTGAGCAGCAGAATCGGTGGCAAGGGCGTCCAGGGCGGCTCCGTGCTTGTCCTCCAGTTCCTTGGTGCACTGCCGCACAAGAACCTCCAGATCCTCATCCTTGGCGCGGAGAGTGGCTTCGAGCTTCTCCTCCCGGAGGGAGATCTCTCGCTCTCTGGCATCCAGAGATGCCTCGTGGTCTGCCAGACGCGCCTCGCGGGCCATGACGTCTTCTCTCATCATCAGGAGCGTCTCTTGCTGCCTCAGGAGCACCTTGAACTGCTTGTCATGCCACTCGCGCAACTCCAGGCACTTATCCTTCAGCTTCTGGTCAACCTTGCTGGCGGATTCGCGCCGCTCCTTGAGCGCCTGCCACTTCTGGTTGTGCCGGACCTGCATCTCTTTTACGCCTACCGCCATGGATTCCATGAAGGACAGGTCCATTGCGACGGTGACTGAGTCATCAGCCTCCCCAGCCTCCTGATATAGCGACGCTAGGAGGCGTTGGAGTTCCTCATCGAGCTCCGCGCCTGTCGACAGAGATAGGCCGGAGGCTCCAGCTCCGGGTGGCGGCAGCACCATGGCCAGCGTGCTCGAGGAGGGTGGCGGAGTCTCAGTGACGGTCCCGGTGGAGGGGAGTGGGTCCATAGTCTGGAGTGGGATTTTCACCTCGACGACCACTTCCTCTACCGGGACGTCTCCAAAGAGCGCTCCATCACCGCCAATGAGCCCTGTGCATCCGCGGCAGCAAGATCCTGTCCCTCAGCAGCAGCAATCTCTACGGCCTCATCCGCGGCAGCCCTTCCTATATCAGCCACCACCTCTAGTAGCTCTGGTTCCTCGGCTTGGGGGGCTGCACATGAAAGGGCTAGTGAATAACAAGGAAGTGGAAGTCTTAAGCGAATGGAGAAATCAGGAGAAGCAATCAGAGCAAGGAGAAAAGGAAGAAATAAGTAAAGTACCTGGGGAAGTCTGCCGGGCAGGAACCTCTGTTTCCCCGGCAACAGCTGTTGCCGGGCCATGAACTTCGTCCTCTGCCGTGGTGGTCCCGGCAGCCTTCTGCGCAACCTCATCCGCGGAAGGTTCCGTGGGGGTCTCTTCGGCTCGAGCGGCAGGGGAAGCGTGCCCCTCAGGGAGGGGCTCGCCCTGCATCGTCTCACCTTCCCCTCCGACTAGGGGAACAGGGAGACCATCCCCATCACCTCTGGCGGGTGGGACCAAGTCTCCGCTCCCTGTCCGAGGGCTGGACTGGGGGCTCGGCACAGGGTCCCCCTGCCAAGACCGGGCTCTTTGCGCCCTTCAGTGACCCGAGACACCGGAGCCTCTTCCGGGAACGGTGGACGAGGGTTTTCGTGTCCTCCTCCACTTCCCTGCCGGCAACAACAAGAGCAAGAGGTTAGTCAGCAAGAGTAATTAAATACGCATAAGCTATCCACGAAAGGAAAAATCCTCCTTATTCTTCTTCAATGAGCATGGAGTTCAAGTTGAACTCCATGGGAGGTGGAGACTCCCGTCCTCTCTTTAGAGATGGAGGGGCAGAACTCCCCGGCAGCTTCGATGCTTGACGTGGCGCCAGGAGCTCCAGGGAAGATGAGCTCTGCGATGAGCTTGAGCCAGAGTGGGGGCTGGACTCCGCCTCCATGTCTGCCGGCTGCTTGGCGGAGGATGCCTTGGTCTGAGAAAGTCGAGGAGATTGGCAGCATGCCACCTCAACCTTGGCAGCTTTGGTAGTGGTCTTCTTCACCCTCTTGGCGGCTGGCGTTGGGTTGGAGGCTGCCGCCCCTCGGGTAGCGGCGCGCCTACGGGCGCGCTGGTCTGGGTCCGGCTCGGGAGCTTGCGGCCCAGCCGCGAGCCACTCCTCGTCGAGCCCAGCCACCTCGCCGACATTCTCCTCCTCCTGAAGCTCCGTTGCTGCCGTAGCTAGGGCTTCTAGCCCAGCAAAGTTATCCCCGGCAAGCTCTTCCCCGACAGCTCCTTCCGTGGTTTGCGCCTCGCTGCCGCCGTGGGAAGAACTCCCGTCCTCAGCCTTCCCTCTACCCTTCCCAACCTTTGTGCCCTTCTCTATCTCCGCAAGGCGGGCAGCCTTGTGCTCCTCGACCATCCTCAAGATATATGCCACCTCCACAGAGGAGGTGCGCTTGTACGTCCCAGTTTCGACCCTGGTGGCCTTCTCCACCAGGGTGCTCGACCACTGGAGCTCTTCATCCAGGGTGGGTAGCTTCCAGGTGCTCACCACCCCTTCGGCATTATAGTCCGGCATCCACTTCAATATCTGGTCCCAGGCCGAATTGATGTTCAAAGGGATCATAGCCGCCGGCAGCTTGAACAGTTCGAAGCGACCGAACAGTTGGTCGCACAACCAGCCATGGCCGTAAACTGACAAGTTGTTGGCCAACCCAGGGAGTAACCTCATCCTGTCAGCAGCATCCCATACAGCCAGGCAGGTCTGTCCCTTTCTTGCAGCGGCGAGATACGGCAGAGAAGAAAATCTGCCCCCACATGCTCGATGGTCAGCCCGGCAGCCTTCAAGCGGGTGATCTTGTTGATTGCCGGGCGCAGCCTATCTTCAGTGAGGCCTTTGGCGCTCCAATCCTTGCCGCGCTCGACACATTCCTGCCGTGCTTCACAAAACTCGGGGGCTTCCTCATCTTGAATCCAGCACCAATCCCCTCTCCACTCATCCCACCTCTCGCGCTGATTCCCGGGGATGTAATCCCAGATCATCCTTGCCACCCGCGGCATCCAACTAATGTTCCCAGAGAGGTGACCCTTGTTCTCTAGCCGTGGGACAAAATAATGCCGGAACAGATCCACATTGGGCTTGACTCCGACAAAATTCTCACACAAATGCGCGAAGATGGCCATGGCCGCCATTGCATTTGGCGTGAAGTCAAGGAGGTGGAATCCATAGATGTTCATGATCGCCTCGAAGAATTCGGAGAAGGGGGGACAGAGGCCACAGATGAAATAGGCGCAGAAGAATCGATATGAATCCGGCGGACCTTCCTTCCCCGCTGCAAAAACTTTGGGTGCCCCGTGCCCTTTTGGAACGGGCCGCCCCCCACAGATACCCGTACCTCGCCTGAAGGACTGGGCCGCTCAAGGTCGACGGGATGAAGTCAACTTCTTCACTCCACTTCTTGTTCAGCTCCGCCGCCCTCTTGCTTCCCACAGCGGCGGCCTCCTTCGCCGCAGTCGTCTGCTTTCCCTTCCCTGCGGGTTTCTTCCCCATTTCTGCGGTGGCGATGCGGAAAGAGAAGGGATTCGAGGGGAAGGGGCAGCGGCGAACGGGGAAACGAGAGGAGGAATTGTCGCTTAGCTTGCTGAGGAGGAAGATGGGAGAGCGGGGCAAGAGACAGGTGAACCGTGCTGCTCCACTTTTCCCTGCTCTTAAGGGGGGATGCGGGGCAAGAGCGCGATGCTTCAGAAAGTTACCATTTTACCTTAACTGCAATGGTCCCACGACCCCACGACGTGCAGTAATTGCGCAAAGTGGACGTTGGATTGATTAGACGTCGTGGCAAACCGGCATGCGCAGCCCTCTCCTGCCATGTGTCCGTGCACTATTTTTGGGCCTAACCCAACGTGCCACGCGACACGTGTGGCTCAGGCCCGGGGGCTTATGTCGGGGGAAATATACAGGGGTATATATTTTCCCCTGACTCATGCACGGACAAGTCAAGGCCAAGTCAGAGTACAAGGGACTAATAGACTCGAAGGACCAACATGCAGATCGGAGGGACCAAGATCAAGCCAGAGAAGCAAGATACCATCAGAGGAAAGGCCTCCTTTGCCGGGCAGGCGAGCCCGGCAAAGGGGGAGGCCACACCCAGAAGTAGACAACCAAGGCGTTCCGGCAAGGCCTGCCGGGACTCACGGAGCAAGACCACCTCACCAACTACTCCACCAAGACCCACGTCGTCGATCAATGCGGTGTCAAGCCGCAAAGTGACTAAGTGGCAGCCATTCGCCACATGGCAGCCTCCGTCCTGCGACGTGTCAAGTGAGCAGGTGTGGAGCTGGCGAGATGACCCGGCAAGCCTTGCCGGGCAACCAATGATGTGACGTTGAGCGGTGCATTTAATGTGCCCTGTCAGCCCGCAGAGTTAGGTATGATAGCATTGTTTGCTATCTTATCGGTGCATAATGACTACTTTGCCATTGTGGTAACCCCTTGATCTATAAAAGGAGGCCCATGGCAACCGTAGAAAGGGTTAGAAGGTTGGATAACTCACACCCTCATACGCGCGTAGCCGCTGGCGCCCTGAGGCAACCCCTACTGGGCAAGTGTACTATGCTCCACCACCACCTTTCCACCATAAATCCACCAAAGCAAGAGTAGGGTTTTATGCCTCACGGCGGCCCGAACCTGAGTAAAGATGCCTGCGTGATCTCTATCGTGCTGCCCCACGCTCGTCTGCTCTTTGTGCAACGTGACGTCCCCCTGTCGAACCAGCAAGGGGCCTTCCGGTCCCATAGGTGGCCGTGGTTTCCCGTGACACATAGTAACCCCAAGGTATTTGATACCGGTTTATTTGCTAAGATTAGTAACTCGAAACAGGAGTTGCGGAGACTAGTTAAAAGCAAGGTGACGATGTGCGTTGGAAATGATTCCAAGGTTGATATGATCACCATCGCACACTCCCTCTACCTTCGGGATTAGTGTTGAACCTAAATAAATGTTATGTGGTGTTTGCGTTGAGCATGAATATGATTAGATCATGTTTATTGCAATACGTTTATTCATTTAAATCAGAGAATAATTGTTGTTCTGTTTACATGAATAAAACCTTCTATGGTCATACACCCAATATGAACGTTTTACTGAATCTCGATCGTAGTGATACACATATTCATAATATTGATGCCAAAAGATGCAAAGTTGATAATGATAGTGCAACATACTTGTGGCACTGCCGTTTAGCTCATATTGGTGTAAAGCGCATGAAGAAACTCCATGCAGATGGACTTTTGGAACCATTTGATTATGAATCATTTGATTCTTGTGAACCATGCCTCATGGGCAAGATGACTAAAACTCCATTCTCCGAAACAATGGAGCGAGCTAATGACTTATTGGAAATAATACATACCGATGTATGTGGTCCGATGAGTGTTGAAGCACGCGGCGGGTATCGTTATTTTCTGACCTTCATAGATAATTTGAGCAGGTATGGGTATATCTACTTGATGAAACACAAGTCTGAAACATTTGAAAAGTTCAAAAAAATTCAGAGTGAAGTGGAGAATCATTGTAACAAGAAAAAAAGTTTCTACGATCTGATCGCGGAGGCGAATATTTGAGTTACGAGTTTGGCCTTCATTTAAAACAATGTGGAATTGTTTCACAACTCACGCCACCTGGAACACCACAGCGTAATGGTGTATCCGAACGTCGTAACAGTACTTTATTGGATATGGTGCGTTCTATGATGTCTCTTACCGATTTACCACTATCGTTTTGGGGTTATGCATTAGAAACAGCCGCATTCACGTTAAATAGGGCACCATCTAAATCCGTTGAGACGACACCGTATGAAGTATGGTTTGGCAAGAAATCTAAGCTATCGTTTCTTAACGTTTGGGGTTGCGACACTTATGTCAAAAGGCTTCAGCCTAATAAGCTCGAACCCAAATCAGAGAAGTGCGTCTTCATAGGATACCCTAAGGAAACAAATGGGTACACACCTTCTACCACAGATCCAAAGGCAAGATCTTTGTTGCCAAGAATGGAACCTTTCTAGAAAAGGAGTTTCTCTCGAAAGAAGTGAGTGGGAGGAAAGTAGAACTTGATGAGGTAATTGTATCTTCTCTCAATTTGGAAAGTAGCACATCAGAGAAATCTGTTCCCGTGATGCCTACACCAACTAGAGAGGAAGCAAATGATGATGATCATGAAACTTCAGATCAAGTTACTACTGGACCTCGTAGGTCGAACAGAGCAAGTTCTGCACCAGAGTGGTACGGTAATCCTGTCCTGGAAGTCATGTTACTAGACCATGGCAAACCTACGAACTATGAAGAAGCTATGATGAGCCCAGATTCCGATAGATGGCTTGAGGCCATGAAATCTGAGATAGGATCCATGTATGAGAACAAAGTGTGGACTTTGGTGGACTTGCCTGATGATCGGCAAGCCATTGAGAATAAATGGATCTTCAAGAAGAAGACAGACGCTGATGGTAATGTCACCATCTACAAAGCTCGACTTGTCGCGAAAGGTTTTCGACAAGTTCAAGGAGTTGACTACGATGAGACCTTCTCACCTGTAGCGATGCTTAAAGTCCGTCCGAATCATGTTAGCAATTGCCGCATTTTATGAAATCTGGCAAATGGACGTCAAAACTGCATTCCTTAATGGATTTCTTAAAGAAGAGTTGTATATGATGCAACCAGAAGGTTTTTGTCGATCCTAAAGGTGCTAACAAAGTGTGCAAGCTCTAGCAATCCATCTATGGACTAGTGCAAGCATCTCGGAGTTGGAATATACACTTTGATGAGGTGATCAAAGCATATGGTTTTATACAGACTTACGGTGAAGCCTGTATTTACAAGAAAGTGAGTGGGAGCTCTATAGCATTTCTGATATTATATGTGGATGACATATTATTGATTGGAAATGATATAGGATTTCTAGATAGCATAAAAGGATACTTGAATAAGAATTTTTCAATGAAAGACCTCGGTGAAGCTACTTACATATTAGGCATCAAAATCTATAGAGATAGATCAAGACGCTTGATAAGATTTTCAATGCGTACATACCTTGACAAGATTTTGAAGGAGTTCAAAATGGATCAGTCAAAGAAGGAGTTCTAGCCTGTATTGCAAGGTGTGAAGTTGAGTAAGACTCAAAGCCCGACCACGGCAGAAGATAGAGAGAGAATGAAAGTCATTCCCTATGCCTCAGCCATAGGTTCTATAGAGTGTGCCATTTCGTGTACCAGACCAATTGTGTGCCTTGCCATGAGTTTGGCAAGGAGGTACAATGGTGATCCAGGAGTAGATCACTGGACAGCAGTCAAAATTATCCTTAGGTACCTTAAAGAGGACTAAGGAAATGTTTCTCGGTTATGGAGGTAATAAAGAGTTCATCGTAAAGGGTTACGTTGATGCAAGCTTTTGACACCAATCCAGATGACTCTGAGTCTTAATCTGGATACGTATTGAAAGTGGGAGCAATTAGCTAGAGTAGCTCCATGCAGAGCATTGTAGACATAGAAATTTGCAAAATACATACGGATCTGAATATGGCAGACTCGTTGACTAAACCTCTCTCACAAGCAAAACATGATCACACCTTAGTACTCCTTGGGTATTAATCGCATGGTGATGTGAACTAGAATATTGACTCTAGTAAACTCTTGGGTGTTAATCACATGGCGATGTGAACTATGGGTGTTAATCACATGACGATGTGAAGTAGATTATTGACTCTAGTGCAAGTGGGAGACTGAAGGAAATATGCCCTAGAGGCAATAATAAAGTTGTTATTATATATTTCCTTATTCATGATAAAGGTTTATTATTCATGCTAGAATTGTATTGATCGGAAACCGAAATACATGTGTGAATACATAAACAAATACTGTGTCCCTAGTAAGCCTCTAGTAGACTAGCTCGTTGATCAAAGATGGTTAAGGTTTCCTCACCATAGACATCTGTTGTAATTTGATAACAGGATCACATCATTAGGAGAATGATGTGATGGACAAGACCCATCCGTTAGCTTAGCATAATGATCGTTCAGTTTATTGCTACTGCTTTCTTCATGTCAAATACATATTCCTTCAACTATGATATTATGCAACTCCCGGATACCGGAGGAATACCTTATGTGCTATCAAACGTCACAACATAACTGGGTGATCATAAAGATGCTCTACAAGTATCTCCGAAGGTGTTTGTTGAGTTGTCATAGATCGAGATTAGGATTTGTCACTCCGAGTATCGGAGAGGTATCTCTAGGCCCTCTCGGTAATACACATCATAAGCTTGCAAGCAAATGACTAAGGAGTTGGTCACGAGGTGATGTATTATGGAACGAGTAAAGAGACTTGCCGGTAACGAGATTGAACTAGGTATGAAGATACCGACGATTGAATCTCGGGCAAGTAACATACCGATGGACAAAGGGAATTACGTATGTTGCCATAACGGTTCAAATGATAAAGATCTTCATAGAATATGTAGGAACCAATATGGGCATCCAGGTTCCTCTATTGGTTATTGACCGGAGAGGTGTCTCGGTCATGTCTACATAGTTCTCGAACCCGTAGGGTCCGCATGCTTAACGTTCGATGACGATATAGTATTATATGAGTTATGTGATTTGGTGACCGAATGTTGTTTGGAGTCTCGGATGAGATAACGTACATGACGAGGAGTCTTGAAATGGTCGAGAGGTAAAGATTGATATATAGGACGATGATATTCGGACACCGGAAGTGTTTCGGAGTGTACCGGGTGATTATCGGAGTACCGGAGGGGGTACCGGACACCCCGGGAGGTTAGTGGGCCTATTGGGACATAAGAGGGGAGCACACCAGCCTAGAAGGGGCTGGCGCACCCCCCATGGCAGCCGCCCTAGTGGGCAAAGGAAAGGGGGGATTCGGCCTCCCCCTTCCTTCCTCTCCCCCTTTCCTTTCCCCCTCCGATAAACATGGCAGGGGGGCACGGCCAAGGGCAGGAGCCCAAGTAGGTTTTGGACCTACTTGGGGCACCCCTTGGCCTCTCCCCTCTCCGTCCCACCTATATATATGAGGAGGGGGGCGCCTAGCACACACCAGACAATTTCCTAGCCGTGTGCGGCGCCCCCCTCCACCGTTTACACCCCCGGTCATATTTTTGTAGTGCTTAGGCGAAGCCCTGCGGAGATCACTTCACCATCACCGTCACCACACCATCGTGCTGACAGAATTCATCTACTACCTCAATGTCTTGCTGGATCAAGAAGGTGAGGGACGTCACCAAGCTGAACGTGTGCAGAACGCGGAGGTGTCGTGCGTTCGGTACTTGATCGGTTGAAGCGCGAAGAAGTTCGACTACATCAACCGCGTTGTGAAACGCTTCCGCTTACGGTCTTCGAGGGTACGTAGACACACTCTCCCCCTCATTGCTATGCATCTCCATGGATAGATCATTGCGTGTGCGTAGAAATTTTTTTGTTTTCCATGCAATGATTCCTAACAGCCAGGTACCCCACCCGGACGTCTCCTGGGACGTACCATGGTCCGGGGTCTCATGGGCAGAAGTCTCGTGGGCCGAAGGCCCGTCAACCCGAGGCTCGTGGACCAGAGTCCGCGTAGCCTCCTCCTCAGATGTGTCCACCCTAGCAGTCCTGTGCTTAGGTGAATCAGCTAGGGGTGGCGGCGAGGAAGGCGTAGGAGCCTGCCTACCTCTCCCACGGCCACGTCCTCCCCGACCTCCACTCTTCCTCCCTCCCCGACCTCCTCTCCCGGTGGGCAACGACGCCGATGAAGAAGCACCCACCGGTGAATCCATACCCTTGTACAATGCTCTCCAGAGAGGTACGGGTGGAATGGAAGTACCACTCCCACCACACACCTGCGAAGAAGGAGCTTCGGAGCGCTCCTTACCCGTGCCCACCATCTTTCAACACCTGCCATGACAAAGAGTAAACGAAATTAGTACAACATAAAAAAAATTAATACTGACATAAATAATAGGATGCCACCGCCAAGTTGTAAAAATATGAGTAACATAGCATTATTGTTTTTGCCATCAACCTAACTAAATATTTACAACAGGATGCCACCGCCAAGTTGTAAAAAAACGATTCGCACTACTCGTTCCTCGACCCTCGACCCCTTGACCCCTTGGCGATCCTCGACCCCTCGGCGACCCTCGACCCTCAGCCCCTTGGCGATCCTCGACCCTCGAACCTTGACCCCTCGGCGATCCTCGACCCCTCGGTGACCCTCGACCCCTCGGTGATACTCGACCCTCGACCCCTCGGCAATCCTCGACCCCCGACCCCTCGGCGATCCTTGATCCTCGATCCTCGGCATCGAACACTACATCCACGTCCCACAAGCGACACTGGCGCCCAGCCTCCCGCAGCAACAGTTCTCGGGGCCGATGGCGATCAAACACCTTGGCGAATTTGTGTGGCAGCCTCTGCGATGAGGATTAAAAGCCAAGTTTTGAAACTTCAAACAACCAAACTGACTCATGACAAAAAAAACAGGGCATAGAAAGAGAAACGGTAGACAAAATAGTACATGGTGAGAGGTTGTGCAACTAGGATGATTTTCTGTACCAGCTTTTTTAATGAATTGGAGAGGATGATGGCGAAGAACTCGAAAGCCATTCGTATCTTGTGGTCATTTCCATACATTATGCTACAGCGCAACAACCCTTCTTATGACCGCAAGACACCAATGGTGGTCAGAAGAAGGGTTGTTGTGCTGTAGCAGAATGTATGGAAACGACCGCAAGACACCAATGGCTTTCGAGTTCTTCACCATCATCCTCTCAAATTCATTAAAAAATCTGTTACAGAATATCATCCTAATTGCACAACCTCTCACTACGTATTGTTTCGTCTTTGGTTTCTCTTTCTATGCTTTGATTTTTTGTCATGAGTCAGTTTGGGTGTTCCAAGTTTCAACACTTGGCTTTTAATCCTCATCGCAGAGGCTACAAGACAAATTCGACAAGGTGTTCGACAGCCATCGGCCCCGAGAACTGTTGCTGTGGGAGGCCGAGGAACCCCCTAACCCGCTCGTCCTCGGGCGCCCTCAGGTATGGCGACGCACGGTCGACGGGTCAGCACTCGGACCAGGGTATTCTCGGCCTAGGCGACGGCACCGGGACCAGCGGGACCCACTGGCTCCACCATCTATCCCCTCGGTGACCGGCGATCCTCGACCCTCTGCCTCCACCCTCGACCCCTCGGCGACCGGTGATCCTCGACCCTCTGCCCCGACCCTCGACCCCTTGGCGACCGGCGATCATCGACCCTTGTTCCCGACCCTCGACCCTAGTTTTGGCAACCGGCGATGCTCGACCAAGTTCCGTCAGCGCCGATGCACCCCATCAACGATCCTCGACCCGGTTCCATCGGCGCCGACACACCCCGTCGGCGATCCTCGACCCGGTTTCTTTTTTCCTCTTCTTCTTCTGCTGCTCTTCTATTCTTCTTCTTCTTCTCCTCGTCCTCCTCCTCCTCCTCTTCTTCTTCTTCTTCTTTTCTTCTCCTCCCCCTTTTCTTCTTCTTCTTCTTCTTCTTCTTCTTCTTCTTCTTCTTCTTCTTCTTCTTCTTCTTCTTCTTCTTCTTCTTCTTTTCTTCTCCTCCCCCCTTTCTTCTTCTCCTCTTCCTCCTCTTCTTCTTCTTATTCTTCTTCTTTTCTTCCCCTAATAATTTTTTTTCAAGAACTAACCTAACTAACCTAGAACTAATGTAACTAACCTAACTAACAGTACTAACTAACCTAATTACTAACAGTAGAAAGAAAGAAAAAAAATAGGCACTACAAAAAAAAGACACATCCGTGACATTTTGGGCCGAACAAAAAAAAATTCTGTCAAGCTTATGACACTTCTATGATGATAATTGTGACAAAACCCGGTATCATCATAGATGTGGTGGGCTCCTACTTTTGTGACAAAAAAATCATGACAGAAAATGGGCTTTTCGTCCTGGGCGGGCCGGAGACGCAGCTGCATGACATTCTTTGGGCCGTCCATGACGAAAAAAACCGTGGTAGAAGCGAGGGCGAGGAAAATATCGGGGAGTTCCCGGTTACGGTGGGTGGTCGGGGGCCGAGCGATGCGCGTTTCTCTGGTGCACGTACGTGCGTGGGTGCGAGGTATTGGGCTCTAACTGAACCCGAGCGAGGCGTTCGCCTACTGAACCCGAGCGATTGCACTGCAGGCTACGCGTTACTGAACCCGAGCGATCGATCGATCTGGCTGTTAACTGAACATGATCGAGCGATTCCTTCGCTACTGCTGCTAACTGAAGCCGATCTAACCTGCTGCCTCTTGATGAACAGTGAGCGTTGTTGGGGGGGTTGGATGAACAGGACCCCGTGGTAGTAGAGGTCGTTGCCGCTGGATGAACAGGACCCCGATCGATCGAGCCGGTTGGGGGTGGATGAACAGGACCCCGTGGAGGGCTGGATGAACAGGACGACCCCGTGGAGGGCTGGTTGAATAGTAGCCGGTGGAGGGCTGGATGAACAGTAGCCCGTGGAGAGGGCTAGTTGAACAGTAGCCGGTGGAGGAGCGGTGGAGGCTGGATGAACATGAGCCCGTTGATGAACAGTAGCTGGTGGAGGCGGGAGGGGAGATGCCGTGGATGAACAGCCGCAGTTGGAGGCTGGAGGAGGTCGACGGTGGATGAACAGTAGCCCGTGGAGGCAGTCGACGGTGGAGATGAACAGTAGCCCGTGGAGTCTAATTTTGCGGTACGCCACAGCCCTCCCGATGAACAGGACCCCCATTTCGGCTATAGCGCTCCAACACAAGTCCGTTTCCTCCGTTTTGCGGTACGCCACACCCCTCCCGATCAACAGGACCCCGTTTCGACCGTAGGAGGTCGAAGAGAAGTCCGTTTCCTCTGTTTTGCGGTACGCCACACCCCTCCCAGTGAACAGGATCCCGTTTCGACCGTAGGCGGTCGAACACAAGGCCGTTTCCTCCGTTCTGCGGTACGCCAGGCCTCATTTCGATTGGCTGTTCCGTCCAAGCCGGTTGGCTCCCGATGAACACGACGCATTCCGTTGCCTCCTGATGAACACGACGACGCAGTTTCTCCGTTCCGACCCAGCCGGTTGGCTGTCGATGAACAGGACGTCGTCGCTGCCTCTCCATGTACACGAGCCCTGGCCGTACGTATGCGCCAGTAGGCGTTCGAGACCCCTCCCATATGTACGTATGTGGCCGTATTTACTTTCTTGCACCCTGGCTATACGTACGTGTACATGCTACGTCCGCGCCTCTACTACGACACGTGCCCTTCCTTACTCGGCCATGGTTCATCGTTGCAGCCTGCAGGCAGACTGATCGACCAGTATGTACATACACGTTCGCGACCAGAATGACAACGCTACATACGCTTCGACCAGGTGGGTCCCGACTGTCAGCGAGGATAAGGAGGCACTTCCTTGCGTGCGAAGATGTAGCTGGTGGGTCCCAGCAGTCAGGGGGGAAACATTTTTTCATGAAATACGGTGGCCCGTCCGGTGGGTCCCTGCTGTCTGGTGGAGGAATCATTATTTTGCGCGTAATAAGGAGGCACTTCCTTGCTGCGGCCATGGACCCAGCTGTCAGCCTCTCCACGTACAGTACTCTTCCGATGGAAGTCTGTTCCTTGACCACGCCGCGCCTAGAGCACCAAGGCGGTGGACGACGGCGAGGCCTAGGAAGGGGACGACGCGGAGCCGAGGAAGACGCGGCAGTCGATGCCCACACGGAGAGGAGTACGAGAGTTGACTGGTTCGGCTGCGGTGTGAGGCTGCCGTCGCCGCAGTGTAACAGGGGGTGTGGGTGAGTAGAGGGATGGCCTGGCCAGCGGTGGGAGTAGTAGGGGGCGGTGAGGCCTCTGCGGCAGCACAGCCGGCCACGAGAGGCAGGAGCAGGCGGCACGACCGGCGCTGGTTTGGGCGGCTGGAGCAAGAAGACCAGAGGTTGAAGAAGCACTACTGCCGTTGGATGGACATTGTATGGTCACTAGAGCTAGAATCGTACATATTGACTAAGTTGACAAAGCCCTCCGTCCGCGTTAGTAGGCCCACAAGTCAGCCTCCAACTACGGTGGGTCCCAGCTAGCAGGGGAGTATTCATTTTTTTTGTGCGTAATAAGGAGGCACTTCCTTGCGTGCGAAGATATAGCTGATGGGTCCGACCTGTCAGCGGGAGGAACTTTTTTTCGCAAAATACAGAGGCCCTTCCGGTGGGTCCCAGTTGTCAGGTGGAGGAATCATTATTTTGCGCGTAATAAGAAGGCATTTCCTTGCATGCGGCCATGGACCCAGCTGTCAGCCTCTCCACGTACAGTCCTCTTCCGATGGATGTCGTTCGTTGACCACATTGACCATGCAGCGCCGAGAGCACCAGGGCGGTGGACGACGGTGAGGCTTAGGAAGGGAATGACACGGAGCCAGGGAAGACTCAGCAGTTGTTTCCCACGCGGAGGGGAGTACGAGGGTTTACTAGTTTGTCTGCCGTCACTGGAGAATAACAGCCGGTGTGGGTGAGTAGAGGGATGGCCAGGCCAGCGATGGGAGTAGGGTGGGACGGTGAGGCCTGCGCGGCAGCACAGCGGGCCACGGGAGGAGGGAGCAAGCAGTCCCGTCGGCGCTTGTTTGAGCGGCTGGAGCAGGAAGAGCAGAGATTGAAGAAGCACAACGGCCGTTGGATGGACATCCAACAGTCACTGCTCTCGTGTGTTGAGTAAGTTGACACGGCGTTGCGTGTGCGTCAACCTTTTTTTAGGAAAGCGTACGCGTCAACCTATAGTAGGCGCACAAGTCAGCCTCAAATATGTGGAAAATAGCATACAGCCCATCTGCCATTGTTTCTAATAATTTATAGCCCATATTCTTTTTGTTAGCATTACAGCCCATATTGTGGCCACGGTTAAAAAATTATACGAAATTTTGCATATTTCGGTGCGGTCCGAACTGTTTTTAATCCCGAAATTTTGAGTCACATTCAAACTAATTTTAAAAATAAATGTATATCAATATAAAATCCAAGAAATTGTCCACGCATAAAAATCAATGGAATTTAAAATCTTGAAATGAAAAAAAAAAGAAATTTGAAACTAATTGCCGGTTTGATGTGTTTTAAAAATGTACAGCCCATTTCTCATTACTGATAGCCCATTTTCTAGGCCAGCCAAATGAAGCTCTCCTCGTCTTGAAAGATTTGCAGCCCAACACGGCTGACAAAGCGACCTACTTGACAAAGCACAAAAAAACTGGGCTAGCCATTTTCAGAAAGAAAAAAAACTACTAGGCTGGTCTTATGGTAAACATAAAAGAAAAGGCTGTCTAGACAGGCCAGAGTGCCCCGCACAGCCCAGTTGACACCCTGCTTCGGTCCCAAAAACAAAAATAACTAGGCGAGCTGCTGGGTCCCTAGTGTCAGCCGCTCGTTGTGCAATTCTCTCGTTTATTGACTACGTTAACAATGGCATGGGACCCAGATGTCAGAAATCCATTAGGAGGAACCATTTTTTTGGCTTGAAATAAGGAGGCACTTGCTTGCGTACTGCCATGACCTTGGTGGGTCCCTGCTGTCATCCTCTCCACGTACAATCATCTCCTGATTGTGTACGCGTCAACCTGGTAGGCCCACAAGTCAGCCTCTAAACCCGTGGCGGACAAATACAACCCATTTAAAAAAATAGCAGCCCATTCCATACGTTCAAACGGAAAGTTCAACATTCAGAGCAAAGTAACAGGTCTGATCCAAATATAGAGTACTGAACTTCCACGTTGACAACCATCATAGCCAAGTTAACTATCTACTCCCACTAATACTCTAGTAGTGTACAAGTACTAACTTACTCTTAGCTAACTAGACGATGCCGGCCGCCATCTGCGGTACACGCTAAACGCCGGCACCGACGTCCTCTGCCTCGCCTCGGACTTGCCAGAGGTGTGATAGGGCGCGTTACTTGTGCGCGTTGGCCCTTTCCATGCTGGCGTGGTCCACCGAAGCTTCGGCTTCTAAGCGGAAAACCCACTTGACGAGCTGGTAGTAAAATTCGGCGTCACGAACGCGTGCGTGCCCGACAGCCTCCAGGGCAATTTGCCGGGCGCCGGCCTCCACGTAGTCGGCCCAGTTACGGGCACTCTGCTCGTGACTCAGAGCGTCAGTACGCTGCTACTCCATGCCCCGCTGGCAGCGCAAATCGGCGATACGCTGCTCCTCTGCCAGGTGGTCGCGCTCCAACAAGTTCTCATACTTCGTATTGCCATCTAAAGACCGATAGAATGCCTCCTCCCTCCGTCTGCCTTCCGGTGAAAAACCGAACACTAGTTCCGGCGGTGACTGCCTCCGGCGTCGCCTATTGCAGACGGGCGGGGGCATGACGGACATGGCGAGAGCGAGGGTAAGTGGCGAGCAACGTCGAGCCAGTGGGGGCTTATGAGGATAGAGCAAGTTGGGTGATGGTGCCACCGGAGAACGCCGGGAACCAGTAATTATAGGTGGAAGGTAGGTGAACCATCGTGTCGCGGGAAACGCGACGGTCATCGAGGTCATCGGAATTCAATGCATAAGCAGGCATGGCTTAGCGTGCCAGCTTGCCGTGGAAAACTAGAAAAACTGAAATTATGACTGTGCCGTCCCGTCCCGTCCCGTCAGTGGTGCGTCCCGTCCGTGCTGGGTCGCACGTCGGCATGATGGCCAAACGAGTGCGCTCGATTCATCCAGATGAGGTATGTGCATGATCCGCTGGTTATTCGTGTAGGATCGAGTCGGTCGGATAGTGTATGTGTAGGATCGCAATAGCGGATGAACGTTCACTGGGAGATAAGGCATTTGCGAACGTTTTTGCTGGCAGTTTCTTCAGATTCGCATGGCATTTTCTTCAGAACAGCATGTCAGTTTCTTCAGAGGTAGGCATTTTTATTCAAAAAACTGCCACTTTAGATCTTGTGTCGCAACTAAAACTGCCAGGAGCGCATTAATAGGCTAGCTAGTGATCGATCAGTAACTTGTAAACACTGAGCGAACAGAAATAAGGAACTGTTAGTAACTTGTAAACACTAAGAACACTGAAATAAGGATCATGTTGTGCACAATAGTAAGAGCCGATCCGTTTGAAATGTTCACACGAGACTCACATGCCTGGCATTGTAATATGTTCACATTAGTAGCCCAAATTCACAACCAACTAGTATGATTCCCATACATAAGATCAACATGTTAATGCATCTCAATGATTCACAGATCATATACAAATATGTAGCTCCAAAAGCAAAGATCTAGAAAAAACATATGTTCTTCCTACTAACATGGATGCTTCTCTTGGCCAACATTTAGTACAGAGTGAAAGACAAATTTGCTTGTGAAGTCTACAATTCCTCCTGCAAACGTAAGTGGTTTCACCAATAGCTGGAACCATGAGAATGAACCACACATGATGGAGGAACATCCACTGCAATATGATTTGGTCTTCTCTCGATCACACGGCGAGACTATTTTCGGAATACAAACTTTTAACTTAGGCAAAATGATGCCCATTGTATAATCAGACCAAAGCAATGAAGCAGCTAGTGTTGGCCAATAAATAGTACAGTACTACTTTTGTGCAGTCCATGAAGTGACTATCCAATCTTTCTGTGTCTATTTTCAAATGGCACTGCATGCAGTGAATATACTATTCTCTTGTGCAGTTCAACCAAAAGTGTGGTCACTTTGTTTGTTTGCCAAATAGCAACGGGCAGACATCTGTCTGCACAAATATCAAGCAGCTAGTAAACATATACCCCACCTTGTATTTTCGGTTTAAACACGTCTCTTCCGCTTAGCATCTGTCATGTTTTGCACTGGACAATTTGATACTGTCATGTTTTGCCCTGGACAATTTCGTACTGAATTGATTTGCCGGTTCAGAGCAGAAATATAGCGCCTATTCTTCATCAGACCAAGGATATCCATGTTCGCAGTGATGGAAGAGGTGAAATCGATGCAACCAAAATTGAGCATCCAATCATTGAATCATGTCCTGCACCTCCAATGTAGGTCCACCCTGCCAATAAATTCACATGCAAACCACTAATATTACTATCTAATGATAGGACAAAAAGAGTAGCAAGATAGTAGAAAACCATGTACCTTCGTAATGAACAGCTCATAGTGCCACCAATTGGATATAAAGGTTTGGAAGAAAACATGCTCCTAATGTTGAACCATTTGGACTTTTTGTGCAGTTCCACTAAAATCGAGCATCCCTGTTTGCATAGATATTGAAAGTGTGATTACTATAAAAGTGGCACTAGTTGAAGCATAGACTCACAAATATAAGCATTCCAATTTCTTAATGGGAAAGGTAGCAAGACTATTTCTAACCACCTGTTTGAAGGAATAAATAAGGCAACAGCGGATGATGTCAGGAAGGCATACATAGTATTTTCTTAAAAACTGAACCATTCCTGACATTTCCTCTTCTTTTAAGCATATTTTGTGCAGTTCAACTAAAATAAAATGCCATCACCGCCTTGATAATTCAGTGACCCTGTACAAAAAGAAATGACTTAACATTACATCATGATGTCAGGTATGTAATCGATAGGCATTAGAGACAAACATACAGACCTCCTCCGATAACATAATGAACATTAATTTTGACAAAGGTGTGACTAGCTTTACCGGGATAATTTGAGTGAACTCTACACCCTCTGTTCCTTAATATAAGACGTTTTCGCAGTTCAATTTAAAGTACTCAAACATCTAGTATTTAGAAAAATAGGTAGTAGTTTTCTTGAGCACATATCTGGGACAGCTTGCCACACTTTATATATGTCACTACTGCAGGATGCGGCTAACGCAACACTACGATCAGAGACCCTTCGACGAAACTGTGTGCGATGCAATAATCGCAAACGGTGGTGTAAAAAACCGTCAAAAAAGGTGCAAAACATTTGCGATGGAGGATGCATCAAACACGGTTCAGATTTTAGTTGCGTGTGCGATGCAGGGCATACGGTTCAGTTCAATGAACTGTTTGCGATGAGGAGGAACAAAAGAAATGGGCAGCTAGATGAAGGTGTGTGCGATATACAGCATACAGTTCACTCGGATGAACTGTTTGTGATTAGGCAACACAAAAGAAACGGTCAGCCAGATCAAGGTGTGTGTGATATACGGCATGCGGTTCACTCGGATGAACTGTTTGTGTTGAGACAAGAGAACAGAAACGGTTCAATATAACAAGATGTGTGTGATACGCGGCAAACAGGTCCGTAATCAGAAATGTGTGTGAAGACCGATAATAACACAGACGATTGCTTCTAATAAGACGTATGTGATATGCTCTGTCTACACAACATCTATTGGCCATTGGGCGACGGGCGGTCATCCGGGTACGCAATAAGGATGCGAAGAGGCATCCTATATCAGCAAGGACTAGTTGTTCCACCAATAGCTCATCTAAGAGAACTCTCAAGTTAACTGTGCTCAGGCTGGAGCAGCCATCAGATGGGTGACTGGATGGGAAGTTGTGTTGATGTTAATTTAACTGATGGGATGGGTCATAGAGGTCAAATTAAATGACCTCTATGATCCATCCCATCAGTTAAATTAACCTTGAGGTCCTTGTTTTTTTTAACACATGTTAAAGAAGGCCTACCGCATTACTTTTTGACAATGTGTGATACGTGGCATACAGTTGATCCATCCGACCTGTTTGTGATGGAATAAGCCATGTGTGTTGTGGGCAAACGCTTGCTAGTATACAACCGTTTGCGATTGATGAATTCATCATCGACGGGTTCCCTAGTGTGGTCTGTGTTCATCTGACCATCATCTACTTCTTGTACTAGCTCGATTTTCCTTATATGCTAAGTTTCCATTAATTGATGGCATTTTATGAACATGCCACCATTTCCCACCATTTCCTCACATGTTTCCCGCCACCCAGCGATATTGCGCATAAACCTAGGCGGCGCGCGACGCACGGAGGCAACAAGCGCAGCCTGTAGCACATCCACCTTTTCCAAGCATGCCAACCCACCAAAGCGCCGCCTCTGCCATCAACCTCATCGACAAGGAAAACAAGCAGGCGCCATGGCCCGTCGAAGCCGAGGCGCTCCCTGGCAACGCGATGGACGACGCCGTGATGCGCGTCATTGCTAGGGTTGAGCAGACCGTTGGCGCATGGCGCTTCAGCGCCGCGGATCAAGATAGGCATGTCAGTGCCGACAGGCTGTAGCTCGCCGCACAACATGATCGATGGTGCGCCACAGAGCAAGCTAGGCGCGTCCGCGCCGATAGGCTGCGGCTCGCCGCACGGCAAGACCGTTGGAGCGCCGCAGAGCGAGAGGCGCGGCGCGCCACACAGCAAGAGCGGATCCATCGGCGCTTGCCTGCTGTCGACACGGCGTCGTAGCTGGGTACATGTCCCGTCAGTACCCCCATTCCTCGCCAGGAGTGGGCAGAGGCCCTATGCGCCGTACTTGCACCAGAGGCCGGCCGCACCGTACTTGCACCGGACGCCCGCCGCGCCGTTCGCATGGGTCGCGCCATTCGCCTTGTCCACGGCCCGCTCGATGCCAATGCGCTGGTCGGTAGGCTCGACCGCCTCCTTGGCCCAGGTGTCCACCTGGGCGCAGTAGAGGAACATGGCTATCGCATCCTTCAGCTAGTGATCTCCAATGAAATAGCCAACTTGGAGCTCGAGATCGCGCTCCAGATATACCACGAGCGTGTCGACTGCTTGGACGAACGCCTGCACGAGTTCAGGCAGAGCCAAGAGCTACCGTAGGCAAGGGCTGCTGGTCATGGTCTCATGGACGCGTTTTATTTTGTTGAGTCGTTTCGACGTGGATAGCTATGTATTCACAGCAATCATAGTATTGCTCTGTTTCAATGTGTGTACTCTGTTTTCCGTTCTTATATGTTATGTTTCAATGTGTGTGTATACGCTTTCCATTCTGTATATGTGGATGATAATAGCTAGATTCAAATTAGTATACAAAAACAGATAGAAAATGGAATTCATAATATATATATATATATATTAATTGTTCATTAGTTCATCACAGAATATATATATATAATATCATCACATATACGTGATGATACTTAACTACTAGGTACAATGCATAAAATTGAAAACAAACAATACTAAAACTAATAATCCCTCCTGGGGCCAGTATTCCGGCAGCCCCTCACTAGCAGCTCCCTGGTGCGCGGCGTCTTCCCAGTGCGGAGGCAGTACTCCGCCTCCTCCGCCTCGCAGCGCTTGACGTACCGATCTACCTCTTGCTGGTGGACGAGCGCGGACGATCTTGCCATTTTGTTGGGCGCCCACCGGAGCTCCTTGTCGGTGGCACGCTGGAGCTTATCGGCACACCTCCACGCAGCGATGAGGCGCCCAGAGCCATTGACATTCCTCGCGAAGTACCCGTATCGTACACCTCCTCCGCACGACGATGCGCCCGCCCCCAAAGCTCCGCCGCCTCCTTTTTCCAGGCGGCATCATGGGCTTCATAGGCCGCCTGGTACCTGGCTTCCTCCTTCGCCATCTCCTTCTTGAACGCCACTTGCCTGGCTTTCTCAGCCGGCGGTAGCGACTTCCACAGACAAAGATTGTACTGGCCCCAAAACCAATCCAAAGTTGGGGGGGTCCGGCGCAACCTTGTCCGGCAGCGCGTAGGGGTCCTCCTCGTCGCTGCTCTTGGACTAAGCGTCCTCGGGGGGCGGCGACTCCTCGTCAGCGCGTGGGCAGATCGGCGGCGCCATGGCAGAGCTTTGAGAGAGAGAGAGAGAGAGAGAGAGAGAGAGGGCGAGCGAGGGGAGGATGTAGATGAGAATGCAGGCGGGACGACGTGAACAAGGTAGTATTTATTGGCGGCCGGAATCTAGATCGACGGGAACAGTACACACGCCGGTCGCCGGAATTTACGAGTACTGTAGTTTGAATTACACATGATTCCTGCATTAGAATCCGTGTGTGAATATAATTGCTGACGGTTTCCAATACAGAACCGTGTCTGATTAATAACCCCCGCCATTCACCTTCCAAACCTCGAGACGCGAAATAGAGTGCCAATCGTATGGGGGCTGGTTGTCTTGCCAGATCTTTACATTTTCTTTTTTGAACACCAGATATTTACATCATCTGAAGATTTTTTAACTCGCACACAAGTACACAAAAATATGATTTTTCAAACCGTTATGGTTAGCCGTTGCATGTAGATGTAGTTCAAATTTAAATTACGGTCATTAAATGGCTAGAAAATCACTTAAATGTCTTTAAAAGGTCAAATGACCCCTGAAATTTTCCAAATTTTCACATGACAGTTGTATTAGTGCACGTTAAACGTAGAAAAAATTTAAAGGCCGTAAGGGGAAGCTATCTCCCGTTCGTCATCAAACATGCATTGTTCCCTCTCGGAACCAGTAGCCTTCTAGTGAGTTGCTCCGGTTTGTGAGGGGTGTGTGTCCAAACTTTCGTCAAACAGGCCAATTTTTTTACCACATCATCTTGGTGGCATGACATTACATCAAGCAAGGTTTCATGTTTTTCTGATCATTTTTTAATTTTTTTGAATTTAAATGCCATGGCACTCCATGCATGTACATGTGTCCATGCCGTGAGACCAATATGTTTGAAAATTCCTTCTAATTTACTGCACATGGAACTAACTCGCACACAAGTACGCAAATATGATTTTTCAAACTGTTATGGTTAGCCGTTGCATGTAGATGTAGTTCAAATTTGAATTACGGTCAATAAATGGCTAGAAAATCACTTAAATGTCTTTAAAAGGTCAAATGACCCCTGAAATTTTCCAAATTTTCACATGACAGTTGTATTAGTGCACGTTAAACATAGAAAAAATTTGAAGGCCGTAAGGGGAAGCTATCTCCCGTTCGTCATCAAACATGCATTGTTCCCTCTCGGAACCACTAGCCTTCTAGTGAGTTGCTCCGGTTTGTGAGGGGTGTGTGTCCAACCTTTCCTCAAACATGCCAATTTTTTATCACATCATCTTGGTGGCATGACATTACATCAAGCAAGGTTTCATGTTTTTCTGGTCATTTTTAAATTTTTTGGAATTAAAATGCCATGGCACTCCATGCATACATATGTGTCCATGTCGTGAGACCAATATGTTTGAAAATTCCTTCTAATTTACTGCACATGGAATTAACTCACAAACAAGTACACAAATATGATTTTTTCAAACCGTTATGGTTAGCGGTTGCATGTAGATGTAGTTCAAATTTGAATTACGGTCATTAAATGGCTAGAAAATCACTTAAATGTCTTCAAAAGGTCAAATGACCCCTGAAATTTTCCAAATTTTCACATGACAGTTGTATTAGTGCACGTTAAACATAGAAAAAATTGAAGGCCGTAAGGGGAAGCTATCTCCCGTTCGTCATCAAATATGCATTGTTCCCTCTCGGAACCAGTAGCCTTCTAGTGACTTGCTCCGGTTTGTGATGGGTGTGTGTCCAAACTTTCGTCAAACAGGCCTATTTTTTTACCACATCATCTTGGTGGCATGACATTACATCAAGCAAGGTTTCATGTTTTTCTGATCATTGTTTAATTTTTTGGAATTTAAATGCCATGGCACTCCATGCATGTACATGTGTCCATGCCGTGAAACCAATATGGTTGAAAATTCCTTCTAATTTACTGCACATGGAACTAACTCGCACACAAGTACACAAATATGATTTTTCAAACCGTTATGGTTAGCCGTTGCATGTTGATGTAGTTCAAATTTGAATTACGGTCGATAAATTGCTAGAAAATCACTTAAATGTCTTTAAAAGGTCAAATGAGCCCTAAATTTTTTGAAATTTTCACATCATCTTGGTGGCATGACATTACATCAACCAAGGTTTCATGTGTTTCTGATATTTTTTAAATTTTTTGGAATTTAAATGCCATGGCACTCCATGCTTAATTGTGTCATAGCCGTTAGACCAATATGTTTGAAAATTCCTTCCAATTTACTGCACATGGAATTAAATCGCACACAAGTACACAAATATGATTTTTCAAACCGTTATGGTTAGCCGTTGCATGTACATCTAGTTCTAATTTGAATTACAGTCATTAAATGGCTAGAAAATCACTTAAATGTCTTCAAAAGGTCAAATGACCCCTAAAATTTTCCAAAATTTGACATGACAATTGTATTAGTGCATGTTACACGTAGAAAAAATCTGAAGGCCGTAAGAGGAAGCTATCTCCCGTTCATCATCAAACATGCATTGTTCCCTCTCGGAACCACGAGCCTTCTAGTGAGTTGCTCCGGTTTGTGAGGGGTGTGTGTCCAAACTTTTGTCAAACATGCCAAATTTTTTACCACATCATCTTGGTGGCATGACATTACATCAACCAAGGTTTCATGTGTTTTTGATCTTTTTTTAATTTTTTGGAATTTGAATGCCATGGCACTCCATGCTTAATTGTGTCATAGCCGTTAGACCAATATGTTTGAAAATTCCTTCCAATTTACTGCACATGGAATTAAATCGCACATAAGTACACAAATATGATTTTTTTAAACCGGTATGGTTAGCCGTTGCATGTACATCTAGTTCTAATTTGAATTACGATCATTAAATGGCTAGAAAATCACTTAAATGTCTTCAAAAGGTCAAATGACCCCTGAAATTTTCCAAAATTTGACATGACAGTTGTATTAGTGCATGTTACACGTAGAAAAAATCTGAAGGCCGTAAGAGGAAGCTATCTCCCGTTCGTCATCAAACATGCATTGTTCCCTCTCGGAACCACGAGCCTTCTAGTGAGTTGCTCCGGTTTGTAAGGGGTGTGTGTCCAAACTTTCGTCAAAAATGCCAAAAAATTTACCACATCATCTTTGTGGCATGACATTACATCAACCAAGGTTTCATGTGTTTCTGATCTTTTTTTAATTTTTTGGAATTTAAATGCCATGGCACTCCATGCTTAATTGTGTCATAGCCATTAGACCAATATGTTTGAAAATTCCTTCCAATTTACTGCACATGGAATTAAATCACACACAAGTACACAAATATGATTTTTTCAAACCGTTATGGTTAGCCGTTGCATGTACACCTAGTTCTAATTTGAATTACGGTCATTAAATGGCTAGAAAATCACTTAAATGTCTTCAAAAGGTCAAATGACCCCTGAAATTTTCCAAAATTTGACATGACAGTTGTATTAGTGCACGTTACACTTAGAAAAAATTTGAAGGCCGTAAGAGGAAGCTATCTCCCGTTCGTCATCAAACATGCATTGTTCCCTCTCGGAACCACGAGCCTTCTAGTGAGTTGCTCCGGTTTGTGAGGGGTCTGTGTCCAAACTTTCGTCAAACATGCCAATTTTTTTACCACATCATCTTGGTGGCATGACATTACATCAACCAAGGTTTCATGTGTTTCTGATCTTTTTTTAATTTTTTGGAATTTAAATGCCATGGCACTCCATGCTTAATTGTGTCATAGCCGCTAGACCAATATGTTTGAAAATTCCTTACAATTTACTACACATGGAATTAAATCACACACAAGTACACAAAATATTACTTTCCAAACTGTTATGGTTAGCTGTTGCATGTACATGTAGTTCAAATTTCAATTATGGTCATTAAATGGCTAGAAAATCACTTAAATGTCTTAAAAGGTTAAATGAACCCTGAAATTTTCCAAAATTTGACATGACAGTTGTATTAGCACTACAAATTTTCTCGTACATTTAAAACACCATCCGTTGCCACTTTACTCCAAATTCGTATTTCACAGCTAATAAAAAATATCTACAACATCACACACAGTTGTTTTGTAGGAACCGTTTGCGATGAAAATTTCTGGGTCTATTTAAGTCTTCCTCCTTAAGCTTCGCCGGCTCATCTGCTCCAGTGCCGGCAACCCCCAAATCCATGAATCCCGATCCCCATTCCCGCACCCCCTTCTTGCAAAGATGACGCTGTGGAAACGGTTCGTGAAGGCCCGTACGATGGCCGCGTCCCCCCCGAGCGCCGCCTCCTGCGCCGAGAGCGCGGTCGCCTACGCCGAGAGTGCCACCGCATCCGCATTTAGTGCGGCCGCTTCCGCCGAGAGGGCGTTTGCGGCAGCCGACAGGGCAGCTGCAGCAGCCGAGATGGCTGCAGCAGCTGCTGCGACGGCGGCCGCAAACGCCAAGAGCGCTTGAGCTGCCGTCTGTGCCGCCGGTGTCGCCCTGGCCCGGGTCGAGGCCATCCACGCCAAGATCGAGGATGCACACGCCAAGATATTCCAGGCCACCTTGGAATCCAGCATGCAACCCACGTCCGAAAAGGCGGCGATGGCCATGGAGCACCTGCTTCCTCATGAGGTCGCCGAGCGGGAGCTGGAGATGCAGGAGGCGGCGGAGATCGAGGAGCGCCGGGAGGAGGAGTTGCGCGTGGCCGAGGTCGAGGTAGAGAAGAGTCTGTCCGTCGAGGAATCGGCGGTGGAGTACCAACGCGAGCTCTGGTGCAGCCACTACTACAAGTACTACAACCTTGAGGGCGGCGCCGAGGATGAGGACGAGGACGCGGTCGACTTCAGCAGGGGGCGCGGGGTCCACCAACGGCGGCATGTCGCCAGGACAAGTCATCGACGTGTCATCTCACACCGGCGATGCATAGGCCGGCGCGGCGGCGGATTTGTTAAAATTATGCATACTTAGGCTTTGTTTTTAATGCTGGTCTTTTGCTAGAGCAATGTTTAGGTCAACTGGCTCTGTTTAATTACTAAAATTGCTCAATTCAGTAAGTGTGGTCTGTATGCTCTACGCTCTTTTGTGTGCCCAAATTAGCAAGCGATGTTAAATTATGCAATGATGTACCCGGGGAAATTTCCACCAAAATTTGAATTATCAAACTCATCCCATGCGCGTAAAGCAGAAGAATCGTTTGCGATGCACACACTCGTTCAAAGTGAATGGTGTTCGGCGGCACCGCGCGCAAAGTTTCCCTCCACATTTCCAAAATTTTGGCCTACCGCCAAAATATCTACCCCCGCCCCCCTCCCCCCTTCCCCACCCCCTTTTCTCCCCGACCACAAGTCACATTTCCCCTGTTTCCTCCTTCCTTCCTTCCTTCCAAAGCTATAGCCTCTTCCTCGCTTGCTTCCTCGCTCTTGCCGTCTCGCATCCTACCGCCGGGGTCGCCATGGTCTTCTTCAAAGACCTCTCCAGCGGTTCCTCCTCCCACGACGACTCCTTCACCACCTGGGTATGCCTCTCTTCTCTCTCTCTCAGGCTATGACTTGGAATGAAGGATTTTTACCCGGCGGTCGATTTGAGTCATTTCTTCCTCTTGTAGCTCCCTAGGACCATCAGTGGCAATGAATGGCGCGGGGTGGCTGAAGATCTATCTGCTCGTTGTCACCATCAATCTCCATGCGTGAAGCTAGTTGCGTATGAATCTGTGGACAGAGGGAGGAAGTTTCTGGCATGTGCAGAGAAGGTTAGACCCTCTTTCGTTGTTACAAATCATTTGTTAGATGTGATTCAGACACTGTCACGGTCCCAACCCATTCATACCACACCTTCAACCAAACGCATCCTAATATAGTGTCACAGTTTGTACCTAGTATCTAAAATTGTTGCCATCTCATCAGTGGTGCCATTAGAAAATTATTTGGCACTGCTTTAGCAGTTTGTGCAGCCAACTTTGGTCCACACATCCGAGCAGCCAAGCAGTAAAATACTAAATCTTTATGGCACGAAGGAACTGGGCATCGGAGCAACTAGGTGCTCCGGAGTCCGGGTCCCTGATTTTTTTTCCGCTGCATCGGCTCGCCAGTGCAGGGCACCGGTGCGAGATGTAGCAACAGTTGTCTTTACACCAGTTTTGGCATACATAGTGGACGGCCTTAGTGCTATTAGTTCTATGCTACTAAATTTGTGCATGTACACACCTGTTAGTGTCAATTTGCTGTCATCCAAACACTGTCGCTATGCCGTTGCAGTTATATTTACCTTCCTCATAAAATGTTCAATTTGTTATTTATTGTACATGAGTAAGAACTTGTAGCGTTGTTGTAGTTAATTATAGCTTCTGATGTTTCAGAATTTGGTTGTTGTCTCAGTAGCAATTAATTCATTTGCACATTGATCTTTTTGAGAAGATATGTCATAATGAACATGTTTCTTCAGTTTTTCAAAATAAGCATTGGTGATTTTCTATGTTGCTATAAACCCATTTCCCCTACAATTGTTACTGATCTAGTTTTAAATATTATAGGATGAACGGAAGTGTTCTTACTTGGAGTGGGTTGATCAAGAGTGGCCACAGTCTTTGAAGATGTGCCTAGCAAAGCTCTGGAGCATGTATGCGGAAGAGAACAGAGGTAGGCTTAGAGAAAGTGTTGTCAACGCTGAAGAATATTTGAAGATGCGGGATAAAAAGAGGAAGGTGGAGAATGAGCTCAGATTTTTTAAATCAGACTTTGCTAAGATGGTGTTGGCGAAGGAGGAGGCACTTTCCTAGTTGGCCAGTGCAAAACAGGTTCTTACTGAACTGAAAGCAGAGGTGGATAAGACGAGCCTGGATGATCTCGATTAGGGAAATGAATATATTGTTCTAATATTGTTCTTATGAAGTTGAACTAGCTATATGTTGTACTGTGCTGTTTTCAGGTAGCTATCGTACTGTGATGTTGAAATATATTTATGTGCCTGATGTGAAATTGGCAAACACCTGTTCAATATGAAATGTGAATTTGCGTAATACTGGAATTATTAATTGTAAACTAATAAACCTGCTAAATGTGTCATGGAACTTTGCAAATGGTTCTAGCAGTAAAAGCGCTTGTGATGGATAGCCCAATGCCACACAGTTTTCTTCATCAAATCGTGTGTGATGTAGTTGATAAAAGCAAATGGTTAACCAAGGCAGAGCGTGTGTGATAGTTACACCTATCACACACGAGCCTATAAATAAACCTGTGTGGGATGTACATACGAATAGAAATGTTTTCCCTGGATTGACTGTGTGGGATGTACATACGAACGGAAACGTTTTCCCTGGATTGACTATGTGGGAAGTACATTCGAACGAAAACGCTTTCCCTGGATTGATTGTGTGGGATGTACAAACAAACGGAAATGTTTTCCCTGGATTGACTGTGTGGATGTACATAAGAACGGAAATGTATTCCTTGGATTGACTGTGTGTGATATACATACGAACGGAAATGTTTTTCTGGGATTCACCGTGTGGGATGTACATACGAACGGAAATGATTGGGTTTCGATGCCTCGCCCAATTGCACACGAGCTCATTTTGCCCCAGCCTGTGTCCCAGGAGGGCCTATCCCCGACGGTTTCTGGGTCGTGTGGGAAGGACCCCCCTATCGCCCACACTCACTTGGCGACGGTTCCAAACGCCGTCGCGGAAAGGGGTTAAAAACCGTTTGTATAGCACCGACATGTACCAGTGTGTCCATACGCTAATGCAACACCATTTGAATAGTACAAATATACACTAATCCATTGGCTAGTGCAACAGTAGAGTAATTTTTTATTACGGGGTACAGTACAATGGTTTTACTGAACAGATTTCCATAAGCTAGCACTGGAAGATTTCTATAAGCATTAACAATACAAAATGTAAAGGTAACAAGTTTCAGCATTGGTATACTAGCTGTGCAAGAGCATTAAACCAAATACAAAAATCTGAAGGTAACTAGCATTATTAACTAATGACAATATAAAAAAATTGCAAACCATGTACCTTCAAGGTAAATATCATTTCGAACTCGAGGGGACTTGAAAAATTGTTATCCCAATCTTGATAATCGATCAAACATAAAAACTTGATCAAACGGATCAAGAGAACAGCCAGAGGAGGAGGTGCCCACTCTTAACCTTTCCTCTTCACTTCATAATTTTTTGTGCAGTTTAACCAAAATAAATTGACATCAGCGCCTTGGCATTTTAGTGACACTGTACAAAAAAATTGACTTATCCCATGAAAGTGAGGTATGTAATCTATAAGCATTAACAGTGCAAAAATTTGAAGGTAGTAACAAGTTTCATCGTTGGTATACTGGCTGTGCAACCGCATTAGAATGCCTTAGCTGAAAAATCTTTAATACATCCACAATCAACAGCTAACCCTGAAATAATCCAGTGACATTAAATGGCATTGCTTAAATTTATCGATGGCATTAGTTAAATGTGGCATCACTTTAGCAGTAGCATTGCTTGACTTTACCGCTGGCGTTATACTAACAGCAAAAAAGTGGCAATAGGAGCATGGGAGGCCCATTCGGACAGTGGGCGCACCAGTACGATGTACCTCCATGGACGCATAGAGTGGTGAGGGAGGTATGGTTGCCCAGAGCAACAAATATCCAGGCAACATATGTGGATTACGACCCATTTTTGTTCTCTTTAGCCACCTTTTTCCTATGTGAGGACAACAAACTGATCGACCTAGTCATTCTCTATTGCGTTGTCATGCCTTTCTACCCTTTTTCACCCTTTTTTAACCAAGAGACACGAGACTCATTCCTTAGCTACTGATTTTCCCCTTTTCAACCTAGATGCGAGTTCGATGCCTAGTCTCTTGGACAGTACTTTCTCCCTTCCTTTCCTTATTCAACCCAGACATGGATTAGTCTGCATGAAGAAGGGTTTCCTTTAATAGTGCAAATTAAGGTTTTCGTCTGCGTGACCAGCAGTGCAGAGGATAGCAAATTGGGAAGATGGTGGAGTGGAAAAAGATCCACATGCAGCGTCGTGGCAGATGGGGTAATAGAACAAGGGTACGGTTTGAAAAGAGGTAGCATACCTGAGGGTCGGCGGGAAGTGGCTTCGCTCGTGGTCGTCATCCTCCGCACACACTACGGCAGCAAGCTTGGGGACAGAGGCCATCCCGCGCGGGCGCTAGGTCTGAGAGGACGGCCTTGTCGTCAGTGTGTGACCTCGCTCGCCGACGACGAGTGCGTCAATGTTGCATGTCCTTTTCTTCCCCGGCGGATCTGAGACCACCGGTGAGGAGGGAGAGAGAGGCCGTCTTTTTTAGATCTGGAGAGAGGGTGATAGTGTGAGAAGCAAGTGGGCAGCCCTTAGCAAGCAAGCGCTGAAGCTCTAGCCTATATATCTTTTTTGATACTAGTACTAGAGGTGGAGTAGTGGTAGAGTAGTTTATATTTTCTCTGCATACAGTACCAGTTAGTCGTGCTTCAAAACTGAACGGCACGCCATTAAAAAATAATGTCGAGAACTAATGCGGCACCTCGGGCCAACGTGGCCAGATCGCATTTTGCACGAGAAATTACACTCCATGTTTCGTTGACATGTGGTCCCGTTCCAACATGTCAGTGAGATGATGGCGAGTCCTTTTGTACAATTTCCGAATGGACATCTATGTAGGCCGGGGCGCCTCTTCGTGTACAATGGCAACCGTCCACCGCCTCTTCAGCTTTCCCTCTCGATTTGGAACTGCTGTCGCACGCTCTTCCTCCCTCCTCCATTTGCCTTCACCCTTCCTTCTGCCATTGTTCGATCATCTTCTCCATGGAGGGAACAGGCCGGAAACAACCCCGTTATTCTTGCCCCGATCTGAAAGATGACGTGGTGGAGGAACTCATTGATCGGTGTGACGTCATCACCTCGGCTAGCATGGCAGGTTCATTCAAGACCATTCTCGACTCAACTAATAACATCATTACAAAGAACCCAAGGGTCCAGGAGCGGTTTGATCTCCCCTATCTTCTTCGCCATGACCTTGCTCGCTGGCGCACGAACGACGGAAGCCTCGCCTTGTGCAAGTTGATGCCGCTTGATAATGATACGTGTGATGTTAAGATGCCATCACTTAAGGGTAAGGCCTGGGCAGGCGCAAATGGAGATTGGGTTGTTTATATTGGGTACAACTGCGAGTGGGAACTTGTGAATGTGTATACTCGTCACTGGGTTCCACTTCCAAAAATCTCAGAGTGCCCTGAGGTTGAGCACACAGATGATCTACGTACGTTCAAATACGATCATGGTGACTGTCGTCTACGGAAGATAGCAATTTGTCGAGTTCCCAACCGCTCTTGGGATTACACGAACTATGAAGTTGTTGCTATCTTCGACAAGCTTGTTGCCGTCCTTATTTCCACGCCTCGATGGATATTGCTCAAAAATCAATTTCTGTACACGGATGAGTACTGTGATGCAATTCAATACGAGCGTCTTGTGTTTGCTGCCACCACTCGTGGCACTGTTTTTGCATGGAATCCTGATGCTTTCGGTATGTTTGTCTTCCACCATAAATATAATTGTTTCATCCACATGCATGCGGGTTAGCTAGTTTCCCTTTACTAATTAACCTTCTTATGTTTCCAAGGTCCTGTGAACATTCCACCACCTATACTTGAAATTTTTTATAACCAAGGAGGAGATGACGATGGTGATGATCACGAGCATGAGGACGAGCAGGACCCATATACTCAGTGGCGCCTGGCAACTTATTCCGATGGATCACCTCTTCTTGTCTGTATATAGGGCAATGCTGATGTTACTAAGGAAGCAGGTGTTGTCTCGCATGGTCGCACTCTCCGGACCTATTCCAACATCCGTTGCAGGGTATTCAGGATGGATACTAGTGTGCTAGCACCAACACCTTCTCCCTGGTTCAGTATTGATAGTCTTGGAGGAAACTCGCTCTTCCTTGGACAAAACTATCCAATGATGGTGAAAGGCGATCCAGCTGCTGTTGACACAACGTTACTACCATTTATGAGAAGCAACTGTATCTATACCTCGGACATTGCTATGGTTCCCTACCATGGCTATCACAATATGTGTCCTGATATAGGCTGCTTCAGCCTGGATGATCAGTCCTGCGTTGGTCTCGAGATTGACAATAGTTGGCCCTTCCTAGAGAATCACTTCTGGTTCAAAGCAAGCGTTTCCAACGCCAAGGATTGGTTGAGCTGAAGTTCATTTCATTGCTTGTTATTTGTTGTGTGATGAAAACTTTAGTATTTATAATGTATCCTCGTTGTCGTTGTGGGTTGATGACCTGTTGTATGTAATGCTAAATGATATGCCTGTGATAAACTTACTAAATTTATGAATGGCTTTCGAGTCGCTTCTCAGAGTGGGTGATGCGACGAGGCAAAAATATATTTTCTGAATACATAATTGTATGTGCATTGCAACAGGTTATCAGATAAGTCCAATCAACAATAGTACTACTATTTGTACTAGCTTCACATGCTTCGCGCGTCGGGCGGGTGTTTTTACTGTAGCTACGAATCCCATCATCCTAGGTCCTCAGATGAATCCAATCAACTGTAGAAATTGCATTCTGATGTTTGGGTTCAAATTTTCAAAACTGCTGCACTATCTCTACGTCTACGTATATGTAATACAACAAGTTTTAAACTTGAGACCAGCCATCCACCCTCACAAAGAACACTTTTTAACCTAGCACATACTCCAGGAAATTTGGCAACAGTGTGAGCTGGGCCATATGTTAATGTGTTCGCTGTACATAACCAGCACCTCGAATCCTCGATATATAGTAGGGTGGCATGGGCCAGAACAAGCATTCATGTCCAGGAGTACAGCACACGCCACCAGCACGACTTCCATCTGACACCATATTTCTTGGAGTCCGTGCTACAGCTATCTCTTCAACCTCCTCGTTTCTCTAACTCAGCCATCGCACGGCTGGCGAGGTGGGGGTTTGCCGATAGTCGGTTTCCTCAACAGCGGTCCCACTTGTAAGGCCAACTCCAACGCACGACCCCAAACGGACGTCCGTTTTTCCCGGATTCTTTCCGTTTGGGTAGGGCAATGGAGTCGTGTCCGGGCCATTTCTCGGATGCGGTGGCCATGCGCCCAACGCGCGGACGCATCTCGGCCGCGTACATTTTTCTTTGCAAACACATATCTTTTTTTCATCATTTATTTTTGGTACATGGAAATACATCACCAAATTTTGACTAGAAAAGCAAGACCAAAGAAAACAAGAACCACAAGAATACATTTTAGAAGATATCCAACTTCCATAACTGCTCCTATAAGTTGGATTAGTGCCTTCTCGATGCATTCATTGTTGATCTACGGAGGCTCGATCTTGCGTGCTTCATTCTTCTTCGAGTGTAAAGAAGTAGACGTTGCTTCCTTGCTTCTAGTCTCATGTCTAGCCTCTATTCTATCAACAAGTGCACTAGTCTCATCTCTAGCCTATATGCTAGCTAAAAGTGCTAGAACATCTACTAAATTGCGCTCTATCAATATATCGATGTACTCTTCTTCCCAATACCAAAACTTGCATCCATTCTACACAATAAAATTTTAAGTTAGCACAACTAGTCAAATCCGAGAGCACAACCGAAGCTAAAGTAGCACATACCCCATCGGTTGAGCACCTGATGAACACCCATCCGGGATGTTCCGGCGTTGTAGACACGCGGCGCAAGAACTTCTTTGGGCGGTCGTCGCACGTAATGAGTGGCAACGGTGCGCCGACGAGCTTTTGGGCCTGCACCGAGCCCGGCCGACCGCCATTCATGTATCTGCTGGCGGACCGCCGACGGTGTAGATCCGAGCGGCTAGAGGAGGAGTCAGTACCTGCATGCGGCCTTGCGGCCTTGCCGGGGCCTTCCGGTCCGGTGGCCGGCCAGTCCATGGCGCGGCGCGGCCTCCCACAGCTGGCGAGCTTAAGCCCGACCAGATCCGCTCCAAATCCGGCCGCCGGGTGCGCAAAACAGGTAGCCGTGGTTGGGTAGCTCGGGGGCGTCGAGGGAAAGGGGGCTGGCCGAGCGCGCGTCCGAGCTGCACGCGCTGGAGTTGGCCTAAGTGAAGATGCAAGACAGCACGCGTTTCCCTAGCGGCGTGGCGGACCAACCATGTGGGGGTGCGAAGTGGCTTCGCTCGTGTGGGGGACGGAGGCTATTTGTTGTGTGATGAAAAATTTAGTATTTACTAGAATGTTTTGTTGGAACTAATCTATAATCCAACATGTATCCTCGTTGTCATTGTGTGTTGATGACTTGTTGTATGTAATGAATGGTACATTTGCATATGCATGTCATAAACTCAATTTATGAATGGTTTTTGACTCACTTCTTGGAGTGTGAGTACCGTAGTAGTATAGCCAGCATCTGGTTATATGAAGTTGCCACATCACATAGAGCCAACCTAATATTGGAGTATGCTAGCACAATAGTTAGTTCTAGTTAGATCAACTAGAGCTAGGTGTCGCATGGAGTCCGAGAAATATGGTGATAGCGTGACTGCGTGAGGTGGGCTTGTACGTAGTATGATGTAGGCACAGGGCTTGCCGTGTTTCCTACTCCTCCGGTCTAAATGTGGAGAAGATTTGGTCGAGTTCTTCCTCCTTTTGCCAACACGTGGGACATCCAGCATCCAGGTCGTGTCATGCAAGAAAATGGAGTGCTAGGTGAAGCCACGTGATGTGCATCTTGGGTTAAACTGTAAATAGAATCTTACACTTGAGTAACTCCAAAAGCGGGTCCTCTTGCGTTTTTCATCACCAGCACGTCGAGGTGAAAGATGTGCCGGTTCAGTGGGTCCTCTTGCGTTTTCACTGACATGTGGGACCGCATGTGAGCAAACAGACGATGGGCTCCGCGCGTCTGCTGGCTGGCTGAGAAGAGAGAGAGAGAGGAGGGCTCAGCACGGACTCCAGGAAATTTGTTCTACGTAACCAGCACCTCAATATAGGCTCGATATAGTGGGGTGGCATGGGCCATAACTAGCATTCACGTCTAGCAGTACGGCACATGCCACCCACACGAGTCCCATCTGACACCAATTTTCTTGGAGTCCGTGCTACAGCCATCTCTTCTCCCTCCTGTTTTCTCAGCCATCGCGCGGTGGGCGGGGTGGGGGTTTGCCGATAGTCGGTTTGCTCAACTGTGGTCCCACTTGTAAGTGAAAATGCAACACAGCACGCATTCCCCCTTGAGCGGCGTGCCGGACCAACCGTGTGGGGGTGCGACGCGAACACGGCAAGCTTTTCCTTTTGAACTTGTAACTTGTAAAATTTGGTTCTGCTCCATGGCGCGACCGATAGATAGAAATAACGATTTTCCCTAGAGTAATGAGAAGTTTGGTTCTGGCGCGGTTCATGCATGGAGTACGTACGAAAATTATGAAGTTGATGCGAAAGGTAAGATAATTACTAGTAGTACCATATACTGCTACATGGATTTGACGAAAAGATAAATATACATCCGGATCCATCAACGACATCCTCACGCCCTAGTGCGCCGGGTCACCAACCGACATGTGAGGAGCAGCAGCGTTGGCGGCGAGCTCAACGTGCTTCTGAACAATGCCGTCCAAGGTTGCCCTGCGGTCCAAGAAGGCCAGCAACCTATCATCCTCCTCTTGCACGTAGTAGTCCTTGTGGACGATTTGCGCATAGACGTGGGTGATTATGTCGATGGTGTCTTGCTTTGCCAGGTGCTGCGCGGCGAGCGCGACCTCGAGGTGGACATTCTCCGGCGCGATGGCGGCCAGTCACAGGGCCACCAGTGCGTCGAAGAGGTTGTCACCATAGAGGCCGTTGAGGGTGGCGGGCATCGCAGAGCCTGGGCGCGTGGGCTGTAGGCGTACGTCAAGGTCGTCCGCGAGCTTCTTGATGACGGTGAACTTGTTGAGGAAGCCGACGAGGACCTCGTCGAACAAGGAGACGAAGTTGTCTTCCAAGCGGCGTCCTGGTGGCCTCAAGCACGACCTGGAGATGTTCCTTGGTGCCGGGCCGCAGGCCGGCATCGTGGACCATCTGCCACAGTCGGCTGATGCTCGCGCTCATCGCCTCCATGGGTCTAGCTTCTAGTCAACTGATCTTGCGATTGGAGTGATCACTCTTGCCCTTGGTTAGGGTGCGTAGGATTTCGTAGATTGGACTGGCGGTGAGCCTTTATATGAGAAGTGCAGAATACGTTGCATTCACGTGTGTGTTGGCCATCTACTCCTCGGCCCTCCCTCCGTGGGACTGAGCTCCGGTGCCTTAACGGCACCTGCCTTTGGCTGTATGACAGGTGGGCCAGCCACCTGTTGGGTCCACCTGTCATACACCCAAAGGCAGGTGCAGTAAGTCAATGAAGCTGCGTCCCCCTCCGTGCCGGTGCAGTATAGTCATCTCACCAGACCTCTAGTTGGGGCCAAACGAGAGAACTTTGATGTTTACTGGTTTATTGGTCCCCTTTGCATTTTGCGCCAAGTTTTGACCTTTGATTTAACTAATAAAATGTTAATGCATGTAACCAAAAATGTTGTGCTAAGTAGTCTCAAGTCATTGAATGCATACGCACCCCACGTCTCCTAATGGGTGATTTCTTTTTTCGTGGCAAAAAACAGGGAACGAGGTGGGTAGTTAATGCACCGCACCTAAAAGTTTTGGGATTACTCCCTTCCTTCCGGTTTATAGGGCTCAAATCTCAAATCTCATCAACCAAGGCATTTTGTGATTGGAGGAATGTATCTCATACTTTACAAAACTACCCTAATTAAACTCATGCATTAATTTGGATTAATTACAGTGCATGCATGCTTGACCACTAGATGAGTAGGAACATTACATGCATTTGTGTGTTCCTTTTTAATTCTTGCATGCAAATATTTAATGTGCATTGGAAACTAAAAATGAGATGGAGATGAGCCCTCTAAATTGGAAAAACAAAAAAGTTGAGATAAGCCTTATAAACCGGAAAGGAGGGAGTATTTGGTTTTCGTAACGTGACTAATGCGCCAGTACGGAGGGAGTACAATAGTAGTCTGATTGATGAGACTTCAGATTTGAGCCATCCGCCGGAAGGGAGAGTGTATAATATCATTGGGAACTACGTTCAAAAATGAATAAAACAATACGCCATGTATTTATTTACAGAGGGAGTAGTATATTTTTTATGACATGCATTACTAGATATTGCTAGTCAAATACTATATCCAGACGGACATGGTAGTACTACTAAATCCAGACGGTGGTGCTAGTACTAGTAGTAGTACTACCAATGTAGTAGTACTATACTACCCGTTGGTCAAATTATTACGTGATGCTCCTCACAGTGAAGTGACAAGACCCTGCGCCGGAGATGACACCTGAGTGTAGGCGCCGTGTTCGGCATACCAAAGTCAGCCTCACCGTCTGCAGTCACTATCATCATGACTGTAGAGCTAGCCTGCTTACAACTAGCCGTGTTCGACATAATTTCCCGTGCGTTGCCACGAGTATCTCTACTCTTTTCTTATATGGAGTACGAGTAAGATGCCCGGGCATTGCACGCAACACCAAGATTGGGGGTGGACGGCGCCGACAGCGGCCATCGCGCCAGATTTTTCCATGGCCTTCTAGATGTGGTGGGGAGGAGATAAGGCTGATTGTGAGAGACAAGGAGTTGTTTGTAAATAAGGAACAAGTGCGGGCATCTTTTTGCAAAACTACAGAAGTTTGCTTTGTATGCGTCAGATCAAGATCCGACGGCTATTGGTGAAAGATGGCAGGCACACCATCATCACCAACTCAGGACCTCTTTGATTCGCAGGATTTTGAAAACGCAGGAATAGGACACGGCAATATTACAAGTTTCAAACTGATATTACAAATGTTAGGAGTAATGTTGCACCTACGAAGAGGGAATTACTAGGAAGTTTACGTAAGAACTTTCGTTACTTTAGGTGGATGCAGCATTATCGTACAAACTAAAATCCACCGCCCTGACAAGTCACTAATGGGCAAATAAATTTTTGAGTCTCTGGCCACTTGATGTTTCAAAAACAAATTCAGCTTCTGCGGAGACTTTGTCATTTAGGCTTAGACGCTTGCGGTGATCAGCACGCCATTCATTGTTGCGCCAGAGAACGCCAAACCTTATTACCTTGGGCACACTTGCCTCTAGAACAAAGAACCTGGCCAATTTAATCTTAGATGTGCTGCCTCAGTAGTCGATCAAATCAATTTCTGTAAGATGGAGATCAAGGCATTCGATGAGATTGTTGTAGTGCAGCACATTTTTCACTTTCGGGTCTTTTTTTATCTACAAAAGAAGAGAACATATTAGAGCAGCTGGCTGTATAAGATTGTTGTGTCATCAAGAGGTACCAATATCATTCGCTCATACGATAGGGTTGGCTGGCTAGTGATATTTTTTCACTCTCTCTCTCTCTTTCCTCTTATTTACCTAGGAGCACGTGAAGAGCTTGGGCATTTGTTGCCTTCCACTATGTGGCCCATGCCATATTTCTCAAAAGTATGCCACATAATACGCATCGATGTCAAATCAAAAGATTTTGGCACCGCTCTAGCGATGTGAGAGAGCTGGCACCGTTGTGCACACAGACCCACATGTATAAACAAATCAATCAAACCAACTACACCAGCCTCTCACTCTCCCAAACAAGTGTTTTTTATTGCCTAAGTCCTCTCCCTCTCCCACGCAAGTGTTTTTTCATTGTGTGAGTTAGGGGCTGTTTGGATTGGATCCTATGGATGCCACGCCAAAAAATTGGCGTTGACCAGACACAGGCTAGCTGTTTGGTTGGTAGCCAATTTTTTGGTACGCCCAGGCTGCATGCGCTCCCGCAGTTCAGTTTCTGGCCAATTCAAGGGCAAGACGAGGGCGACTGAATAGTGCGCCAATATTTTGGCGTGCCCGTGATTTGGTAGGGCAAGGCTGGGCAGCATCCAAACACACCCTTAATTTGGCACCGGAGCAAAGTATGTGATCCAGATTGGGGCACCAAGTGAGCAATGGAGGGGCATCGATGCCAAATGCATCACAAGTGAATTTGACATGTGTTTTGGCCTACATTGTGGAGGGCCGTTATAGCTCACTTTTGTACTACCTCGTATTTAGTGTAAAATTTTGACCATAGATTTACCTAAGAAAATGCCAATGCATGTCACCAAAAATTATACCATTTGAAATTATGTTCAAATACGAATCCAATGATATAATTTTTAGTGACATGCATTAACATTTTCTCAGTTAAATCTATGGTCAAATTTTGATACTACAAAATAGGAAGAGTAAACCAGGACGGAGGTAGTACTTGCTCTTAGGGTAACCATAGAGTTACTAGTCTAAGTTACTTGCCACTATGACTAGCCTAGGCTATTATAGTAGTACAACAAAAAAACGATGCAGGTGATCACGTGAGAAAAAATACTAAAAACATTTCTTTTGGTGCAGTGCGTAGATGCAGTTTTGAACACTACACTTGTCATCATAATTTGGGAAAATTACGAAAAAATTTAGCTACATTGTGATTACCGTTTACTAATAGGAAAGAAGTTTCACCTCGATGAGTAGCTTCTCCGTGCACGGAAAGCATGTAAGGAATGCAACAAACTTGATCCAGTTTGGGACCGATAGATTTTATTGCGAAGATCTTCACTGTGCGCATAGACTGGGTCAAGCTTGTGGGAATCATTTTCTGGATGACAGTCATAAATACATCAAGAAGAAATTTAAAAATGTGAATTTCAAGAAGACGGAGAAGAAGATGAGTGTTGTACCTGAACAATTACGGATCCAATAAAGAGTTTACAGAATTTGGCCGATGAGTACACCAACGCTGTCAATTTTGGCGCGTCAATGACCCTGATTTTTGTTGGACCTTCTAGATCAGATACAAGCAATCTCTCAAGGAAAGGCGCATTCTCAATGACCATAACATGGAACAGCTGGAGTGATCTCTTCCCAATTGATGTCTTGTTGCGGGGCCAGCAAGACACATAAATCCATCGGAGATTCGTCGACGCGATGTGGAGGCTAATGAACCCGTGGATCTGCTAAAGACGAAGGTACTCGAGCGCAGTACAACTGCGGAGCAGGTGCTCCATAGCCTTCTTCGAGATGCCAACGTCGAAGAGGTCGAGCTGCTTGAGTTGAGGGAGAAGAAGGGCGAGCGCGGCATTAATCTGGGGAAGATAGCAAGAGCTGAAGCTGGCGCGGCGCAGCATTGGCGTGAGGCGGAGCGCGGACGGCGGCAGAGAGCGACATCGTCCAGCTTCAAAGCTGAGCTCCTTGAGCTGATCTAGGGCGGGGGATAAGAACCACTCGTCGAACTTGGCTTGGACCTTGTAGTTGGTACTGAACATGCGGATGTCAAGGCGTCTGGCTGGCCCAGGGTGCGATGAAAGGATCTTGGAGACTGCGGCCATGCGTTTGCAATCCCCATCGCAGAGGCAGCTATCGACGGTGAGGTTGAGGGGGACGCGGCGCCAGAGGGGGCGCCACCGCCGGGAGAGCAGGGTGGTCCGCACGACAGATTTGGTGGGGAGGAGGCCGATGATGATGAGCAGCATGTCGTCGGGGAGGCTGCTGATGAAGTCCAGGCTTACCGGATGCGGTTTTGGCTCGAGCCGCCTCTGCTTGTTGGCTGCCTCGCCGTCCATCTGAGCCGGCGGCGACGCCGGTGTACACGTGTGCTGGTGTGTGTTGTGTGCTGGGTGTGCACAAGTGCGTCCTTCTGTGCATGCCGCCGCGCAGTGGTGAAGTGTGCGCGAGTGCGTCCTTCACGCGGAAGAAGTGTGCCCTCAATTTACTAGCGTGCGGGGTGCTACCCCGAGTGGTTTCAACTTTGTTTACTTCACCGCGTGTCAGATGGTCCTCTAGTTTACTTATTTTCACCCACTGCCACATGGGCCAGCACACGAAGATAGAGAACACGAGCTGACAAGGTAGCATGTGGACTGGTTGACCGGTCAACTAAACAATATACAGAGCTATACACTGACACAGTGACCGTATAATCCCTCGGTATAGAGAGTTCGAGTGAGAGGGGAGGCCCGTGAGAGATAGTAGAGAGAGAGAAAGAGCTACTCCCTCCATTCGATAATGTAGTACCTACATTTTTTTTAAAGTCAAACTTTTGAAACTTTGACCAAGTTTATAAATAAATTACTTATATCTACTATACCAAAGATAAATGATAGTATGAAGTAAGTACATGTTGTGATGAATCTAATGATTGTTCCAGATGTAAATGTTTTTCTCCACATATACCTGGTCAAACTTTTCTGAGGTTTGACTTTTCAAAACATCCATATGCTTATGGACGTGAGAGAGTACCTAACTAGAGAGAGAGTGTGTGTGTGTGTGTGTGAAATAGAAAGAGTGACTGAAAAAAGTGTGTGTGCGTGTGTGAAAGAGACATGGACAACACACGATAAAAGTAGAGAAAAAGCGTGTGTGTCTTATGCAAACATATCACACATGCATCTTCGACAGCGGAAGCAAGGTGAGGAGATAGTGTGTGGTTGTTTGCAACCGAGAGAGAAAGATTCCTAGCACGTGTCCAAGAGGGGTCTGACAAACAAGGGAGAGAGGTTGAGAGAGACGTAAGGAGAAAATGCAGACACGGGGAGGAGAGAGTGTATGTTTATCATAGAGAGATCCCCTGGAGATCGTGATGGGACTACATGGGTGGGGGATCGAGTGACAAGGTGTGTGCACGATAGAAGATACCCCGAGAGATATCGAGATAGACGTATGGATGGAAGGAGACAATACGTGTGTTCCTGATGGCTAGTGAGAGATAGTCATACTTAGGGGGGGAGTGTGTGCACCTATGATGGAGTGAGGGATTATGGTACTTAGGGGGGTGCGTGTCACATAGAGAGAGAACAAGGGCGGAAAGTGTTAGATGGGTCTATGTAGCGCGAGCGAGATATGTGTATGTGTGAACCAGGGAGATATAAAGTTTGAGAGAGATAGAGGAGCCCCGATACGGCTGAGTGGTGCGTCAGATAGCTGAGAGGGGGAAAGAGATATTCCATCCGCTCGATAATGCAGTGCATATAAATTTTTTAGAAGTCGAACTTTTGAAACTTTGACCAAGTTTACGCAAATATTATTTATATCTACAATACCAAAGATACATCATATGAAACTACATCTCATGATGAATCTAATGATATATGTTTGCCGTTCTAGATGTAAATGTTTTTCTCCACATACATGGTCAAACTTTGTGATGTTTGACTTTTCAATAAATCTATATTCTATGGACCAAAGAGAGTGCCTAAGTCGAGAGAGATCAAGTGCGTGTGAAGGAGAATGAGTGAGTGTGCAAAAAGAGTATGTGTGTGAAAGAGAAAGGGATAACAAACGATAAATTAGAGAGAGTGTGTGTGTGTGTTCGTTTCTTATGCAAACATATCACGCATGCATCTCCGAGATAGAAAAGCGAGGTGAGGAGATACACGAAGATAGCTAGTGCGTGATTGTTTGCAACGGAGAGAGACACTCCTATAGCACATGTCCAATAGAGGTCTGGCCAACAAGGAACAAAGGTCGAGAGGGACGCATGGAGAAGACGGACGCATGGGGAGGGAGAGAGGGTGTGTTTGTGATAGAGAGATCCCCTCGAGATCGTGAGGGGACTATATGGGTGGGAGATCGAGGGACGAGGTGCGTGTGCGATAGAAAGATGCCCCGAGAGAAATCGAGATAGACCATGCACAAGTTTGTGATGGAGACTAAGAATTAGCTAGTCATATACATATAGGGGGGACTGCGTGTGCCTACAATTGAGTGAGAGACCATCATACTTGGCTAGGCATGAGATTGTGTGTGTGCGTGTGAGATGGAGAGAGAACGAGGGAGAGAGATAGAGTTTTAGATGGGTCTATCGAGTGCGAGTGAGATATGCATGTGTATGTGTGACCCAGGGAGATGGAGAGTTTGAGAGAGAGAGGGAAGAGCTCTGAGACGGCAGAGTGGTGCGTGAGAGAGTTACGGGCAACGAGCCAGGGAATTTGTGTGCGTACGATGAGTGCACCCAAGATATTTAGCTTGGACTAGAGAATCATACATAGTGTGCGAGAGAGACCTATACATGGAGTATATATGCATGCGAACTAGAAAGACCCCCCCCCCACCCACACACACAAAGAGAGAGAGATAGAGAGAGGGAGAGGGACCAACAAGGTTTGTGTTTGGATGCGTGCAATAGAATTGAAGATTGTCAACGAGAGAGAGAGCAGGAGTCCGGGAGAGGGGGAGGTCGCGTTTTATGCATCAAAGACTGATATAAACCATGTTTCGATATAAACTTGCATTCAAATATTTAAATTGGAGAACATGTTGTCTGCAATCCACACATGAACGGAGATATGCGTATCAAACAAGTTCATTAATTTGACTTTCAACATGTTCATGGAGTACTATAATACTGTACAACATGCTACTCGATTGAGGTGTTCAATTTTGGGTTTAGTTCACTATTTTGACCTGGTGAACGAGCTATTTCATTGAATCGAGATATTTCATTTTGGGTTTGATTCCCGTTTTTGAGTGGGTCAACTATTTGTCATATAGTAAATCGTTAGCAACGAGCATGTAAAAACACATTAGTCCCGAGCATCATCTCTCCATCTAAAAAAGAAGTGGCAAGCTAATATTTCAAAATTTGATTCGAATCGACTTGGTAAGGTAGACGTGGATGCTTGTTCTCCCAAAATTTGAACGAACCGTTAAACACCCTCTGCTCGGTGGAATTCGCCCGAGCAAATAAATGGGAGACGCGAAATTACCGGCCTATGTGGGACAGGCATCAATTGGTCCGTTGTACATCGAGGGTAGGTTCGTAACTTCATCCAAGCGCGCCTTCTCCTCGGCCGAAATGACATGTGCCGAATAATTCATAAACCATGGGCGGCAAAACACCCTCTCCTCGCCCGAAATCGCTCGCGCCGACTATTTCAAAACACGCCCTCCTCGCCCGAAATCGCTCGCGCCGATGATAACCCGCAAGTATAGGGTATCGCAACAGTTTTCGAGGGTAGAGTATTCAACCCAAATTTATTGATTCGACAAAAGGGGAGCCAAAGAATATTCTCAAGTATTAGCAGTTATGTTGTTAATTCAACCACACCTAAAAGACTTAATATCTGTAGCAAAGTATTTAGTAGCAAAGTAGTATGGAAGTAACGGTAACAGTGGCAAAAGTAACAGTAGTAGTTTTGTAGGAATCGTAACAGTGGCAACGGAAAAGTAAAGTAACAAAGATCAATATGAAACGAGCTCGTAGGCAATGGATCAATGATGGATAATTATGTCGGATGGCATTCATCATGCAACAGTTATAACACAGGGTGACACAGAACTAGCTCCAATTCATCAATATAATGTAGGCATGTATTCCGAATATAGTCATACGTGCTTATGGAAAAGAACTTGCATGACATCTTTTGTACTACCCTCCCGTGGCAGCGGGGTCCTAATGGAAACTAAGGGATATTAAGGCCTACTTTTAATAGAGTACCGGACCAAAGCATTAGCACTTAGTGAATACATGAACTCCTCAAACTACGGTCATCACCGGGAGTGGTCCCGACTATTGTCACTCCGGGGTTGCCAGATCACAACACGTAGTAGGTGACTATAACTTGCAAGATAGGATCAAGAACACAAATATATTCATGAAAACATAATAGGTTCAGATATGAAATCATGGCACTCGGGCCCTAGTGACAAGCATTAGGCATAGCAAAGTCATAGCAACATCAATCTTAGAACATAGTGGATACTAGGGATCAAGCCCTAACAAAACTAACTCGATTACATGGTAAATCTCATCCAACCCATCACGGTCCAGCAAGCCTACGATGGGATTACTCACACACGGCGGTGAGCATCATGAAATTGGTGATGGAGGATGGTTGATGATGACGATGGCGACGAATTCCCCTCTCCGGAGCCCAAAACGGACTCCAGATCTGCCCTCCCGAGGAAGAACAGGGCTTGGCGGCGGCACCGTATCATAAAACGTGATGAATCCTTCTCTCTGATTCTTTTCTCCCCGAACGTGAATATATGGAGTTGGAGTTGAGGTCGGTGGAGGTCCAGGGGGCCCACAAGGTCGGGTGGCGCGCCCCAGGGGGGTGGGCGCCCCCCCCCCCCCCCCACCCTTGTGGCCAGGGTGTGGGCCCCCTTCACTTGATTCTTTCGCCAATATTTTTTATTAATTCCAAAACTTATCTCCATGAAGTTTTAGGTCATTCCGAGAACTTTTTATTCTGCACAAAAATAACACCATGGCAATTCTGCTGAAAACAGCGTCAGTCCGGGTTAGTTCCATTCAAATCATGCAAGTTAGAGTCCAAAACAAGGGCAAAAGAGTTTGGAAAAGTAGATACGATGGAGACGTATCAACTCTACCAAGCTTAACCCATTGCTTGTCCTCAAGCAATTCAGTTGACAAACTGAAAGTGATAAAGAAAAACTTTTACAAACTCTGTTTGATCTTGTTGTTGCAAATATGCAAAGCCAGCATTCAAGTCTTCAGCATAGATTATGAACTAACCATATTCACAATAAGTTTTAGGTCTCACAATTACTCATATCAATGGCATAATCAACTAGCGAGCAATAATAATAGATCTCGGATGACAACACTTTTTCAAAACAATCAGGATATAATATAACAAGATGGTATCTCGCTAGCCCTTTCTGAGACCGCAAAACATAAATGTAGAGCACCCCTAAAGATCAAGGACTGACTAGACATTGTAATTCATGGTGAAAGAGATCCAGTCATAGTCATACTCAATATAAATTAATAACAACGCATACAAATGACAGTGGTGCTCTCTAACTGGTGCTTTTTATAAGAGGATGATGACTCAACAATAAAAGTAAATAGATAGGCCCTTCACAGAGGGAAGCAGGGATTTGCAGAGGTGCCAGAGCTCGAGTTTTTGTAATAGAGAGGAATAATATTTTGAGCGGTATACTTTCATTGTCAACATAACAACAAAGAGATCTCGGTATCTTCCATGCTACATACATTATAGGCAGTTCCCAAACAGAATGGTAAAGTTTATACTCCCCCACCACCAACAAGCACATTCCACGGCTGGTCCGAAACAACGGGTACCGTCCAACTAACAACAATCCTGGGGGAGTTTTGTTTGCAATTATTTTTATTTGATTTGAGCATGGGACTGGGCATCCCGGTTACCAGCCATTTTCTCGTGAATGATGAGCGAAGTCCACTCATCGTGAGAATAACCCATCTAGCATGGAAGATATTGACAGCCCTAGTTGGTACATGAGCGATTCGAGCATACAAAACAGATTATCATTTGAAGGTTTAGAGTTTGGCACATGCAAATTTACTTGGAACGGCAGGTAAATACCGCATAAAGGAAGGTATGGTGGACTCATATAGAACAACTTTGGGGTTTATGGAAGTGGATGCACAAGTAGTATTTCCCGCTTAGTACAAGTGAAGGCTAGAAAAAGAGTGGGAAGCGACCAACTAGAGAGCGACAACAGTCATAAACATGCATTGAGATTAACCAACATTGAGTGCAAGCATGAGTAGGATATAAATCACCATGAACATAAATATCGTAGAGGCCATGTTGATTTTGTTTCAACTACATGTGTGAACATGTGCCAAGTCAAGCCACTTGAATCATTCAAAGGAGGATACCATCCTATCATACTACATCACAACCATTTTAATTTCCATGTTGGCACGCAAGGTAAACCATTATAAACTCCTAGCTAATTAAGCATGGCATAAGTAACTATAATCTCTAGTTGTCATTGCAAACATGTTTCATTCATAATAAGCTGAATCAGGAACGATGAACTAATCATATTTACAAAAACAAGATAGGTCGAGTTCATACCAGCTTCTCCTCATCTCAATCATTTCATCATATATCGTCATTATTGCCTTTCACTTGCATGACCGAACGATGTGAATAATAATAATAGTGCACGTGCATTGGACTAAGCTAGAATCTGCAAACATTTATTCAAAGGAGAATACAAGGTAATATGGGCTCTTTGTTAGATCAACAATAATGTATATGAGAGCCACTCAACATTTTCATCGTGGTCTTCTCCTCTCGACCTCCAAAGAAAAGAAAAGAATTTCAAAGAAACACACTGAAATGTTTTTGGAGTTTTTGTTTTTCTGAAGAAGGAAGAACAAGAACGAGAAAAACTATTTACACGGGAAAGCTCCCAACAAGCAAAAGAAGAACGAGAAATCTTTTTGGGTTTTCTTTTAATACTACAACTAAGCATGCATAGAAAGTAAACTGACTACAACTAATTTTTTTTGTTTTTCTTAAGGTTTTTCAAACACACAAAAAGAAAGCGAGAAAAAGAAATAAACTAGCATGGATATTACAATGAAAAAGTATGAACACCAACAACTGAAATGAATGTGTGAACATGAATGTAATGTCGGTGAGAAATACGTACTCCCCCAAGCTTAGGCTTTTTGGCCTAAGTTGGTCTAAGGCCACGGCTGGCCTGGTGGATATCCAAAGTTATAGTTGGGGTTGTACTGAGACGCATCAGCTACTGCATGAAGGGCTGCAGCATGGAGGCGAGCAGCCTCCGTTGTTCTCTCATACTCGTTTGCCTCCTCTCTAGTTATAAAATATCGCCCATTTTCCTGAAAGTTAAAGAAAGCAGGAGCAGGAAGAGTAACATGGACGGCGCACCGTCTATCAAAGATTAGTCGGTACTGGAGGAACTGCGCGTTCCTCTTAAGAAACTGGTAACATATCATAGCTTCATAATCTAGAAAAGCAGGTGGCAACTCAATATCATACCCTCTTATGGGTACACCCAAATAATTAGCTAAACGAGTTGCATAAATCCCACCAAATAAATTTCCATCTTTAGCATTATGGTGTAACCTCCAAGCAATAATAGCCCCCAAGTTATATCGCTTATCGCCTAAAACCGCACATTTGAGGACATTAACATCTGGCATGCAAAGGTGGCAATGCTCATGTTTACCGTTAATGCATCTACCTATAAAGAGAGCAAAGTAATGTATGGCAGGAAAGTGAATGCTCCCTATGGTAGCTTGTGTGATATTTCTAGTTTCTCCGACGATGATGCTAGCAAGGAAATCAGTGTATTCAGATTTGTGAGGCTCGCTAAGATTACCCCATTGTGGAATTTTGCATGCATCACAAAAATCTTCTAGGTCCATGGTATAAGATTCATCATAAAGATCAAACAGCACAGTATGAGTATTACGCTTGGATGAAAACTCAAACCTCCGCACGAAGGAATTGGTGAGACAATAATATTGTAGGCACTTGTCTGATAAGAAGTCCTCAAGGCCGGCATTTTGTACGTACGCATAGAATTCATCCTTGAAACCTGCACGATCCATAAATTCATCCGACGGCCATTCACATGGCTTCACTTGAGCTTCCATTGGTAGTTCAAGGTCTGGTTCGCGTATCGCGAGCCTCGGTGCTTGTTTCCTCGAAGAACCACCTTGGTACATTTTCCTGGACATTTTTCTTCCTCTGAAAAATTTCTGCAATTTTTAATGACTCAAAATAAAAGTGAACCAAACTCAACAAAATTGATAGCAACTACTCCTACAAGTGCCTAGAGGCTATATCATGCATCAAAACTACTTTGGACCATATAAATTTGACATGCAAGCTCAAGAACAAGGTCACCACAACAGCAAAAATTTGCAATAAATAAAGCACTAGAACAAAAACTAATTGGACCATTGGAGGAGTCACATACCGAAGAACAATCCCCCAAAGCAATTTTGTGAATGGAGCTTTGAGCAAGGAGATCGAAAATGGCAGCAAGATGAGCACGAACACGAGTTTGAGCTATGGAGTGATTTTTTCTGGAGGAAGAATGAGTGGATGGGTGCTGGAATAAGTGGAGGGGGGCCACGTGGGGCCCACAAGGTCAGGGGGCGCGCCCTCCACCCTTGTGGCCAGCTGGTGAGGCCCCCTGATGTGTGTTTAGTGCCAGAAATTCTTAAATATTCTATAAAAAATCATACTAAATTTTCAAGGCATTTGGAGAACTTTTATTTTCGGGACATTTTTTTATTGCACGGATAATTCAGAAAACAGACAGAAAATGCTATTTTTGTTTTATTTAATCTAAATAACAGAAAGTAAAAGATGGGTATAGAGAGTTGTGCCTTCTAAATTCATCCATCTCATGCTCATCAAAAGGAATCCGTTAACAAGGTTGATCAAGTCTTATTAACAAACCTCTTCCGAATAACATGAAACCGGAGAATTTTCGAATAACACTAGGTTACCTCAACGGGGATATGCACGTCCCCAACAATAAGAATATCGTATTTCTTTTTGACAGTAGGAATAGGGAATTCAAAACCTCCAATAGTAATAGTTGAAATTTTTCCAATAGAATTGATACAATGAACTTGAGGTTGTTTCTTCGGAAAGTGTACCGTATGCTCATTACCATTAACACGAAAAGTGACATTGCCTTTGTTGCAATCAATAACAGCCCCTGCAGTATTCAAAAAGGGTCTACCAAGGATAATCGACATACTGTCATCTTCAGGAATATCAAGAATAACAAAGTCCGTTAAGATAGTAACGTTTGCAACCACAACAGGCACATCCTCACAAATACCGATGGGTATAGCAATTGATTTATCAGCCATTTGCAAAGAGATTTCAGTAGGTGTCAACTTATTCAATTCAAGTCTACGATACAAAGAGAAAGGCATAACACTAACACCAGCTCCAAGATCACATAAAGCAGTTTTAACATAGTTTGTTTTAATGGAGCATGGTATAGTTGGTACTCCTGGATCTCCAAGTTTCTTCGGTATTCTACCCTTAAAAGTATAATTAGCAAGCATGGTGGAAATTTCAGCTTTCGGTATCTTTCTTTGATTAGTAACAATATCTTTCATATACTTAGCATAAGGAGGCATTTTAAGCATATCAGTCAAACGCATACACAAAAAGATAGGTCTAATCATTTCAGCAAAGCGCTCAAAATCCTCATCATCCTTTTTCTTGGATGGCTTAGGAGGAAAGGGCATGGGTTTCTGAACCTATGGTTCTCTTTCTTTACCATGTTTCCTAGCAACAAAGTCTCTCTTATCATAATGTTGATTCTTTGATTGTGGGTTATCAAGATCAATAGCAGGTTCAATCTCTACCTCATTATCATTACTAGGTTGAGCATTAACATGAACATCATTATTAACATTATCACTAGGTTCATGTTCATCACCAGATTGTGTCTCAACATCAGAAATAGAAATATCATTGGGATTCTCAGGTGTATCGATAACAGGTTCACTAGAAGCATGCAAAGTCCTATCAGTTTTCTTTTTCTTTTTAGTACGAGGACTAGGTGCATCAGTATTAGTTCTCTGAGAATCTTGCTCAACTCTCTTAGGATGGCCCTCAGGATACAAAGGTTCCTGAGTCATTTTACCACCTCTAGTCATAACCCTCACAGCATTATCATTATTCTTACTATTCAACTCATTAAGCAAATCATCTTGAGCTTTAAGTACTTGTTCTACTTGAGTTGTAACCATGGAAGCATGTTTACTAATAAGCTTGAGATCATTAACAGTTCTACTCATATAATCACCCAAGTGGTCAAGCATGTATGCATTACGTTTCAGTTGTCTACTAACATAAGCATTGAAGTTTTCTTGTTTAACAATAAAATTATCAAACTCATCCAAGCATTGACTAGCAGACTTATTATGAGGAATATCACCTTCATCAAATGTATGGAGAGAGTTTACCTCTACTACCTATGTCGGGTTATCAAGACCATGTATTTCTTCAATAGGTGGTAGATTTTAACATCTTCAGCTTTAATACCCTTTTCTTTCATGGATTTCTTTGCCTCTTGCATATGTTCAGGACTAAGAAATAGAATACCCCTTTTCTTCGGAGTTGGCTTAGGAGTTGGTTCAGGAAGTGTCCAATCATTATCATTACTCAATATATTATTGAATAGCAATTCAGCTAGCTCAACAGTTCTTTCCCTGAAAACACAACCAGCACAACTATCCAGGTGGTCTCTGGAAGCATCGGTTAGTCCATTATAAAAGATATCAAGTGTTTCATTTTTCTTGAGAGGATGATTAGGCAAAGCATTAAGTAATTGGAGAAGCCTCCCCCAAGCTTGTGGGAGACTCTCTTCTTCAATTTGCGCAAAGTTAAATATTTCCTTTAAAGCAGCTTGTTTCTTATGAGCAGGGAAATATTTTGCAGAGAAGTAGTAAATCATATCCTGGGGACTATGCACACAACCAGGAGCAAGAGAATTAAACCATAACTTAGCATCACCCTTTAATGAGAAAGGAAACAATTTGAGAATATAGTAATAGCGAATTTTTTCCTCATGAGCAAATAGGGTGGCTATATCATTCAATTTAGTAAGATGTGCCACAACAGTTTCAGATTCATAACCATGAAAAGGATCAGATTCAACCAAAGTAATTAACTCAGGATCGACAGAGAATTCATAATCCTTATCAGTAACAAAGATAGGTGAAGTAGCAAAGTTGGGATCATATTTCATTCTAGCATTCAAGGATTTTTCTTTCAGCTTGGCTAACAATTTCTTAAGATCTTCCCTATCATTGCAAGCAAAGAAGTCTCTAGCAGTTTCTTCATCCATAACATAACCCTCAGGTACAACAGGCAATTCATATCTAGGGGGAGAATCATAATCTTCAGTTTAAAAAATATCATCAGTTTCAGTAATTTCATTCTCTCTAACCCTAGCAAGTTGTTCATCAAGAAATTCACCTAGTGGCACAGTATTATCAAGCAGAGAAGTAGTTTCATCATAAGCATCGTTCATAGCAGAAGTGGCATCATCAATAACATGCCACATATCAGAATCAATAGCAGGTGTGGGTGTCACAAGTTTACTCAAAACAGAAGGAGAATCAAGTGCGGAGCTAGATGGCAGTTCCTTACCTCTCCTCGTAGTTGAGGGATAGATCTTGGTTTTGTTGTCTTTCAGATCCCTCATAGTGATCAACAGATATAAATACCAAGTGACTCAAAGAATAGAACTATGCTCCCCGGCAACGGCGCCAGAAAAAGGTCTTGATAACCCACAAGTATAGAGGATCGCAACAGTTTTCGAGGGTAGAGTATTTAACCCAAATTTATTGATTCGACACAAGGGGAGCCAAAGAATATTCTCAAGTATTAGCAGCTGAGTTGTCAATTCAACCACACCTGAAAGACTTAATATTTGCAGCAAAGTATTTAGTAGCAAAGTAGTATGGAAGTAACGGTAACAGTGGCAAAAGTAACAGTAGCAGTTTTGTAGGAATCGTAACAGTGGCAACGGAAAAGTAAAGTAACAAAGATCAATATGAAACGAGCTCGTAGGCAATGGATTAATGATGGATAATTATGTCGGATGGCATTCATCATGCAACAGTTATAACACAGGGTGACACAGAACTAGCTCCAATTCATCAATATAATGTAGGCATGTATTCCGAATATAGTCATACGTGCTTATGGATAAGAACTTGCATGACATCTTTTGTCCTACCCTCCCGTGGCAGCGGGGTCCTAATGGAAACTAAGGGATATTAAGGCCTCCTTTTAATAGAGTACCGGACCAAAGCATTAGCACGTAGTGAATACATGAACTCCTCAAACTACGGTCATCACCGGGAGTGGTCCCGACTATTGTCACTCCGGGGTTGCCGGATCACAACACGTAGTAGGTGACTATAACTTGCAAGATAGGATCAAGAACACAAATATATTCATGAAAACATAATAGGTTTAGATCTGAAATCATGGCACTCGGGCCCTAGTGACAAGCATTAGGAATAGCAAAGTCATATCAACATCAATCTTAGAACATAGTGGATACTAGGGATCAAACCCTAACAAAACTAACTCGATTACATGGTAAATCTCATCCAACCCATCACGGTCCAGCAAGCCTACGATGGGATTACTCACACACGGCGGTGAGCATCATGAAATTGGTGATGGAGGATGGTTGATGATGACGATGGCGACGGATTCCCCTCTCCGGAGCCCAAAACGGACTCCAGATCTGCCCTCCCGAGGAAGAACAGGGCTTGGTGGCGGCTCCGTATCGTCAAACGCGATGAATCCTTCTCTCTGATTTTTTTCTCCCCGAACGTGAATATATGGAGTTGGAGTTGAGGTCGGTGGAGGTCCAGGGGGGCCACAAGGTCGGGTGGAGCGCCCCCCACCCTTGTGGCTAGGGTGTGGGCCCCCTTCACTTGATTCTTTCGCTAATATTTTCTATTAATTCCAAAACTTATCTCTGTGAAGTTTCAGGTCATTCCGAGAACTTTTTATTCTGCACAAAAATAACACCATGGCAATTCTGCTGAAAACAGTGTCAGTCCGGGTTAGTTCCATTCAAATCATGCAAGTTAGAGTCCAAAACAAGGGCAAAAGTGTTTGGAAAAGTAGATACGACGGAGACGTATCAGTCGACTATTTCAAAACACGCCCTCCTCGCCCGAAATAGCTCGCGCCCACTATTTCAAAACACGCCCTCCTTGCCCGAAATCGCTCGCGCCCACTATTTCAAAACACGCCCTCCTCGCCCGAAATCGCTCGCGCCCACTATTTGGGAGAAGCAAAGTTACTCTACTATCCCCGACCCTCAGTACACAGACCCAAGCCGAGAAGCCGAAAGGCAGGGGTAGAACTGTAACTACCCCCCACATTTCAGACAAATGCGTCAGTAAGACATGGTTCCCCCTCCCAATTCCCCATTCATACCTCGTGGGCGCCAAATCACCTTCTCCCCGGAAGCTCCCTTCTCCCCAGCCGCGAAACCTCAGCCCCTCCTCCATGGCGCCCCCCACCGCACCAAATTCACCGCTGCCCTCCTCCCCAATGCCGGAGATGCTGTACGTTTGCCATCGTGCACTGGGCTGTGTGCCTCTTACTCCGTGCTGTTGGAGCTGCCTCGACGACGGCCGCGTGAACCGTACCGGAGCCGATTCACCCCCGCCGTTGTGCACGGCGCCGGAGCGGCTCCAACTTCGGATCCGTCCAGGGCCCCGGCACTGCTTCCCCGTAGCCGTCGACCGTCGCGACATCTCTACTTCCCTGCCACCGGTAGCCACCGCAACCGCGCCGGCCTCACCGACTCGGCAGCTGGAGCTTCCTACTTCACCGGGCCGCAAGATAGGTCGTACCCTCATCTCAAATCACTTTATTTAGGCGTCAGTTATCTGAATTTTTATTCTGGGCCAATCGATTCCCAATGGGAAGTAGCACCCCTTGAGGCGGCGGAGCTCCTAGGCTGCCGGTTGGCTGGTGTCTAACGTAAGGGTGCGGGGGCGCAAGTTCGCCGCGGAAGCAGCGCTTAGATGGCTATCTTAGAGTTGCGTGGGTTGAAGGTACTGCCGCCGCCAGATCTGGATGACGGCGAGTCTTTGTGGATTGGCCGGGGGCGGCGCAACCACGGCAGTGCGGTGGGGCGGGGAGCGGGGTTTTGGTCGGAGCTCTCGCGGCCACGGACAGCGGAGGCAGGCTGCTCTGCCGGTGGTCGCTGGCTCTTCGAGGAAGATTCCGAACAGTGTCAGCCGGGAGGCACAAGACGGCCATCAAGCCATCCGGCGTAGATCGGACAGTACCAAAATAAAATAAAATCGTGTGACCCCAATTTAGTCTTCAGTCAACAGACGTGTGACCACTCTCGTACCTTGCTGTTGATCTCTTAGGGTATTTCTTCAGATCAGAGATATGTGTCATTCTTTACATTATGCGTTTTCTGCATCTTCAGCCACACCGTCTTCCGACTCACCGCAGCTGCTCCAACAAGGGAAGCATACACCCGAAGGGAGCTATAGTCCCCACTCAATAGTTCCCTGCATCGAATGCGCGTGCCCGACATGGACAGCCACAACAACTGCAGGGCCATCGACAAGTCAGCACATGATGCTCACTCCTATGGATGGTGGCCAGATAGGTTGTACCCTCATCTTACTTGTGTGCAACATTTATGGCTTTTTTATTCATCTAAGCATGGAAAATAGATTATCACATTTCACTGTATATTCATGCTGATCTCTTACGAGTCTTGCTCAGGAGTTAACGCTGTTCCATAGTTCAGCTAAGAGACTTCTTCTTTAGGTAACGTTGTTCCATAGTTATCATCCATCAGCCAATGCTATCCCACAGGCTGGTGATTATAGTATTATACCACTTCTAGTATTACCTATGTTGTTCTTTAATACTTTTGTGTGCCATCTAGTTAATCTCGAGTACAAACGATACATATTCTGTAGCTTTCATCTGTGTTCTCCCTTTAGTTTTTGAGACATGTTGCTGCTAGTTAACCCCAGTCCTACTATTTATGTCGTCTCCTACAGGCACTCATTACATAAATCTAACTACTAGTTGTCTTCCATGCAAGTCAAATATAATTGCACACACTGATTTATCCACAAGAACCTCACGGAGCAATGTAACGGCCAACAAACTTGACATCAATGATACCCAATATGATGGAACATATAAAGGCAGTTCTTCAGAAGACTTGCAGAAAGATGATGAATCCTATTCACCCCACAAGGTCCTTGCTCTAACTTGGCCCGTGATATGGGTACAGCATGCATATAATGTCCTGGAGTGCATCTACTCTGTTGCAATGCCTTGTGCTTAGCCTGCTGATCATGCATGTAAATATGTCATGCCTTCCTGTTTTTCAGTACCTATTCCATTCATGATAATATGTTTTCAAATTCAAGTACCATCATTCTACTCTATCGCAATGCCATCTGCTTAGTTTGGACATCATGCTTCTGAATATCTTATGCATTGTTATTCATCAGTATGTACTTCATCTGTCTACCATACCATGTTCTTTTTTTACATTGAAGTGCTATTCTAGTGGTCTGTTGCAATGCCATCTTAGTTTCCCAATCATACACGCATATGTTGCCTTAGTGTTTTTCTGTATGTATTCCGCTAGCACACAGTTTTACATTCAACTAGTGTTTTTTTACACTGTTGTCCTGTCGTATCCCTAGCTCTTACATCATACTCCCTCCGTCCGGATTACATGTCGCAGAAATGGATAAAAATGGATGTATCTAGAACTGAAATACGCCTAGACCCATCCATTTATTTCCAGATGGAGGGAATACATGTCAATATGTCATGCCTTTCTATTCTTCAGTACCTATTCCATCTCTCTGTTGTAGCATGTTTTATAATTGAAGCACCATTCTTCTATATAAGGCATGCAAGGGGAAGACGGTTATGTTAGAATCTAAAGGGTTACAAACCAGGTCTTTGCAAAAGATCCAAACACCAGGAGATAGTAAACCAACTCCAGTTTTCATAGATACTGCTCCAGCATAGAGAAACCCAACTCTTACTGATAATAAGCAGATTCCAGTGGCCAAAGAACTAGTCCGCTCTAGTCCAGCAAAAGTATGTCAACTCCATTCTAAGAAGCGTGTGCATATACTCGCATCATGAAATTTTATAGCATTCTGATCATATTTTCTACATGTTTCTTACCCATCTCTCTTTTAGAAAATAAGGTTAAACAATAGAAGACTTTCTGCACTAGGATCGTATTCGAGGAAAGTATCTTGCAGGAATTCTCTGTGCTCCAATGCTGATGTAAGTCCGTGTTGTATATCACTATATTTTTACATCAGCATGTATTTTGTTAATCGGCGTGAATCCAACCTTTATCTGATCTAAATTTAGTTGTAGCAAAATTTATAATTAAAGGCGACAATGTTGATTTTTGTAAGGAAAACTGCCTGGTAGTTTTGCATACTAAGCTGCATGAGTGTACTATCTCATATCATGCACATTACTGAATTATAGTGCTTCTCCGGTTGCCCATTCATTCATTGTGTCAATGTTGCTTTCGTATTACCTTACCTGGCTGATGATAGTTGCGCCCTATTGTGTTAATTTGGTGTAGGCTGGTGTGGTCTGGTTGCCCAAACGTTCGTTGTGTCAATGTTGCTTTCCTATTATCTGACCTGGCCAATGATAGCAATGCTAGTGTGTTAATTTGGTGCAGGCTGCTGAAGATAAGAAGACAAACTCTGAAAACAGCAAGGCAACCCCATTGTTTCTTTCCAATAAATCTAGGCCAGGTAATATGGCAATAACTCTTGATTAATCTGTTCGGTTCCCCTCCTGATTTATGTTATGATGCAGTGGTCGAGACACTCTCCACTATCACTAATACAAGCCTGCCAAAATCGCCATCTGAAACTGTTCAGTTTCCTCTGTCTCGAATGCAACGGAAAAAATGTATGTTTGTGAACCAATTACTGGCTGAAGCAATGATGTAAATGGTGGAGGAATCAGAGGTGCACATTCATGCGCAAAAACAACTGATCAATGTTTTCAGAGACAGTGTAGCAAAGCAGGAAGAACTTGCCCACATGCTTATGGGCGTCATCCGCGCTAAGGTTGCAGATTGTGACGTTGTAGATCGTTAGGTTCTGTTCATTTATTTGCACTGGCATCAATCTTTGATTGCCAAGTGGATGTAATTTCCTGTAAAATATGCTGGATGTGCAATGTTTTTTCCTGTATGCTGTACCTTTGCTTAGCGCGCCTCGCATTCCAGCTAAATGGTCGCTAGGAAGCTAAAAAAGCAGTGAAATTATTAGTTAGCATGAACAGTCATGGGCCCTATATGAAGGAAGTAGCCCACTACCCTTAATGAGCTTCCCTAATGGGCTCGCAGGGGCCAAAATTCTCATAGGCCTTTGATTGATCGGTTTTGGTCCTGTGCATAATTCCTCGTCGTAATGGGCTCAAATTATCTAATTGGGCCTACAGACATGTTCGAACTTTAGTGGGCCCATTAAGTTAATGGGCCGTTACCAGGCCGAAAGTTAATGGTCGGCCCTGTTACCTCCCGGGTCGTTAACAAGCCGACATCGAAGCTGCAACAGGTGGGCCCATTTGATTTCACGGGCCGATACTAAGGTCGGGCTACATATGGCCCAACTATACTGTGGGCCTTTAGCAGGCCGAAAGAGACAGTGGGCTCATACTGGACCATGAAGAGCATGGGGCGCTAAGAGGCCGAAAGTCAGGTCGTACTGTATATGGCCCAACTGTGTTGTGGGCCTTTAGCAGGCCGAAAGAAAAACCGGGCTGGTATTGGACCATGAAGAGCATGGGCCGTTAAAAGGCCAAAACTTAGGTCTGACTGCAAATGGCCAAACTCATTTATGGGCCGTCAACAGGCTGAAAGACACACCGGGCCGGAAATGGGCCCAACACTTAAATGGGTCACTAAAAGGCCGAAAGATGTACATCCTGAAAATTGGCCCATCCCATGAATGGGCCATTAACAGGCCGAAACCACATCGAGCCGATATTGAGCCCAAATATATAGCGGGCTGTTAATGGGCTCGAACTGATGATGGGTTGCAATGGTGTCAAATCGTTAACGGGCCATTGACGGGCCGAATTGGCACATCTTGTATGGGCCGTGGGCTTAAATGGACCTGACACGCGTAGGCCTTATATGGGCCGGCCTGCTAATTTTTACTGGGCCGGCCTTTTTCACCGGAATGGGCCACTGTTGGGCCGTGCCACGTGTCGACCTATCATAGGTGCCTCCTGTCCAATGAGTGGATGACATCTGTCCCAATGGTGAGCCAACACGTGTTTCCTCCGGCCAATGAGAATTTTACACGTGGAAAATCCCCATTGGTCCGGGCTGTTAACGGGTTATCGGATCCGAAACCGGACCCGATAGCTTAACGGTGACCCGTTACGGTGGATGCCACGTGTCGGTTACCCTTTACGAAAGCACTTCCATGACGCGCCATTTATCGTCATGGAAGTGGACACTTCCGTGATGATAATTTTGGTAATGTCATGGAACACTTCTACGACAGCACAGGTATGACTATCTTGATTATGTCATAAAATCGTCATGGATGTACATGCATGACAGAAAACGTGACCTACTGTGACAAACACGTATCATCACGGAAGTGTTTTTTTTTGTAGTGAGGAGGAGAGCTCAGCGGAGTGGGGCGATGGGGCACCGGGGCGGCGGGGCAGCGAGGGCGGCGGGGCGGCGGGGCGACTGGTTGTCAGGGCGGCGAGGGCGGCGGGGTGGCGGGGTGCCTGGCCGGCGGGGCCGCGGGGCGCCGGGCCGCAGGGGCCGTGGGGGCGCAGCAGACCGCGGGACGAAGGGTGGTGGGGCGGCGGGGGATCAGGGGCGGTGAGGGCGATGGCGGTCGGAGGTGGCGGCGGTGGCGGTTGGGGTCGGGGGCGGCACAGTGGAGTGGAGTGAAAGATAAAGAGAGATGGAGAGTGGGAGGTGGGGTGCGGGGGGTGGGCCGTAGCCATTAGCTGCCGTTTTCTTTGTCGTCTGCTAGCAGACGGCAAAGAATATTTGTCGTCCGCTGGCAGACGGCAAAGAGGTGGGGTGGACCGTTACAATGAACTAGCCTCCACTAGACCCCACCCCCACCTCTTTGCCGTCTGCTAGCGGACGGCAAAGAATTGGCTGATGGCAAATAGTATCTTTGCCATCAGCCAGTTCTTTGCCGTCTGTTTTTTGTAAGCAGACGGCAAAGACCTTCTTTGCCGTCAGCTAGCAGACGGCAAAGAACTGGCTGATGGCAAATTCCCTGATTCCAGTAGTGAATGTATGTCTGTATCGCCACTTTTGGCCTTCAATGAATGTAGTAGATCCCCCGAATGACACGCGGGGGCTACCCTTTCCATTTCTATCAAGCGTTTTTCTAGTACACTTTACCGTACCTTATTTTTTCCCTCTGGGTCGATGATTCCGGCTCAGGGGCTAGCCAGCTAGCCAGCTCTTCTCTCTCCTATGGCTGGCCTAGTAACGCGCATGTGTGTGTGTGTGTGTGGCCTAAGCCCTCTCTTCACTCCAGCTCTAGGACTGGCCCCCGGCCGTCCGGCTGGCGAGAGCCAAAGGCCGAAAGCGCCTCCCACGCGAAGGGTGGTTTCCAAGGAGCAGCCAGCTTGGGCAACCCAGCCGCAACGCACACCTATCATCGCATCAGTCGTCTGCCCCGGCCGGCTCCGCCGCCCACAGCCAGCCGGCCCAGCGGGCGTTTTGCTAGCGCTCAAGTCCTAAAATCCTAACTACTGTATGCCCACTTCGAAAGCCGTCCCCCCATTCCAACCACAGACCCGCTCCCGGCTGTCCAGCTGGCGGGAAGCAGGACAAAGTGAGTGGCCAAACAGGAAAAAGCCTAAAGACGAAAGCAAAGGCGAGCCGCCAGCAAAGTGAGACACACATACATTCTTAAACACGGCAACAGACCCACGGTCGAAGTCCAGCATGTTTAAAATACACCCCAGTGGGTGGAATTGCAGAATAACTAATTACAATTGGTCGGGACTAACGTAGCAGAGAAAGCACGGCTTCCTAAGTGGTAGGGGCGCCGGCTCCGGATCACTCATGCTCTTCCACGGCGCCAGTGTCCGTCCCGGCGTCGTCGTCAACGTACGCTCCGCTGCTCGAACCGGTCCCTTCGTCGAGCGTCTCGGCCTGGCTGCCCTCCGGATCATCGAAGAGCGGCTCATAGGTATCCTCCAGGATCTCCCCGCCGCCAGCGGCCCGCTCCCTAAAGAACTAGTCCTACGGGGTGAAGGTAGCTATCTTGCTGGCGCGCCAGGCGAGCGGCTTGGCCCACGCCGCCTGATCCGCCTCCGCCTCGAGTCATTGTGTGGCCAGCTGGTCCAACCAGATCCCCAGACCTCACAACTGCCAAGGTGTAAGCTGTCGGGGGGGCACCGGCCTGCAGCCGGCGGTCCTCGCCAGCTTCGGGGACTACTGTCGGGGGGATTACCCCTGGGTAGGCCAAACAGAACCTAACAATTTTCCAAAACAACAGGGCGACAAGCACCCCGCCATCCGGCTTGCTTCCCAGCCGGCCATCCGGCTCTGGGCCGGTTGGACGCGGCGATAAGGAGCGACCCGGCCGGGCCGGATCCCGCTCGGACTGACGGGACGACCGGATAACCCTCCCCCTATAACGGGGCGAGCATGGCTACAGTGCTCCTGTCGCCCCCGACCAAGGCAAGCATGGCTACAGTGCGCCCCGGAGTCGGCGGCGACAACCCAGTGTGGTCCTGTAGCGAGCCGGCATCCGCCATTCTGTGACGCAAGCAATGGCGTGCCACAGTGATAGGTCATCGATGGGACCCACACCCGGTGGGTCCCAGCAGTCGGCGGGCCCCACGGGCCGGCATGAGGCAATGACATCAAGGCCCTGCACCCATGTATCTTTACCATTGTAACCCTGGGGGCCGACCTATAAGACCCCCTAGGACCCTCCATGCACGGGGACGGATAGTTCAACACATACACACGGCCAGGAGAGGGAGAAAGTTAGTTCTCCTTCCTCCTCCCACCAAACAGCTCCAAGAGTGCCTTGTAACCTCCCTTTGTGATCCATCTAGTAGATCCGGCAGGACTAGGGGTTTTACCTCCCCCAGAGGGCCCCGAACCTGGGTACATCGTGAATCCCTCTCTGCTTGTCTCGATCTCGTCTTCGGAACCCACCGACGTCCTTCGGCCCCAACCATGTTTGATAAGCCTACCCATGGCATCTGCCGTGAGAACACCATGACACATGCATAACAATACAAAATTGTACCCACGACAATTGAACATCGCATTGCAGAATTGAAGCAAACAGTTAACTAAACGCCACAACAAATGAACCAAACATTAACTAAGCACCACATTGCACAATATAACATACTCCTACTAGAAGATCAGACAGTTAACCAAACCAAGCATGCGTAACAACTTGGATATATAGCAATTGTATTTGTTTCTCATGTATATAGTACAGCTAAATTCGACTTATTTCTCACATGGAAGACAATACAAAATTGCACCCACAACAATTGAATATCGCATTGCAGAACTGAACCAAACAGTTCACTAAACACCACAACAAATGAACCAAACATTAACTGAGCACCACATTGCACAATATATAACATACTAGAAGATCAGACAGTTGACCAAACCAAGCATGCTTAACAACTTGGAAATATAGCAATTGTATTTGTTTCTCATGTATTTAGTACAGCTAAATTCAATTTATTTATCACATGGAAGATAATACAAAATTTCACCCACAACAATTGAACATCGCATTGCAGAATTGAACCAAACAGTTAACTTAACACCACAACAAATGAACCAAACATTAACTGAGCACCACATTGCACAATATATAACATACTAGAAGATCAGACAATTAACCAAACCAAGCATGCTTAACAACTTGGAAATATAGCAATTGTATTTGCTTCTCATGTATTTAGTATAGCCAAATTCGATTTATTTCTCACATGGAAGACAATACAAATTGCACCCACAACAATTGAACATCGCATTGTAGAATTCAACCAAACAGTTAACTAAACACCACAACAAATGAACCAAACATTAACTGAGCACCACATTGCACAATATATAACATACTAGAAGATCAGACAGTTAAGCAAACCAAGCATGCTTAACAACTTGGAAATATAGCAATTGTATTTGTTTCTAATGTATTTTGTACAGCCAAATTCGACTTATTTCTCACATTGAAGACAATATAAAATTGCACCCACAAGAATTGAACATCACAACCAAACTATTAACTGAACACGACAACAAATTAACCAAACAGTTAATAAGTGAGCACCGCATAGCACGATATATAGAACATATATACTAGAGGATCAAATTGCATGGTAGCAGTACATAGGACAATTCACTAGAATTTGTTAAGGAAAGGCAGGAGTAGCACATGTGAAAGCACAAGTGCTCCCTGGGTGATTTTGGTAATTAATGTCAATATATCTCTTGTTGGACTAATGGTTTTATCTAGTATATTTCAGACAAGTTCAACAGTGGCGTGGCAAGGACAAGAGGACGTGGAACCCCTTCAAAATGCTAAGGACACATATTGGCAAAAGCTCAAGACTCTTCATCTTTGTTTTAGTGAACCAAGATCACATTGAGTCCATAGGAAAGCCAATACTATTTAAAAGGGGATGAGGTGTTGCCTAATGGCTTGCTTGCTCAAAATGCTTAGTGATATTGCTCCAAAGCCCTCAACCACTTTCTCACTCCAAATATGTCCAAAACCTAAAGTCAAACTCGGCCCCACCGATTCTTTCTATCCGGCGCTACCAAGTTCATATGACATAGCCACAGCCAGAAACCCTAACAGTTCGGTCACACTGATACGGATCTCGGTCTCACCGAGATGGCCTTGCTGACTCCCTGTGACTTGTTGCATTTGTTTCGCTCTCACCGAAATTGCAATGGGTCTCACCGAGTTGGCTTGACATTCACTCTGTTGCTTACTGTTTCACTTCGGTCTCACCGAGTTGATGCAATCGGCGCCACCGAGTTGATGTTTTCCCTAAGCCCTAGCACATCGGTCCCACCAAGTTGTTCCAGTCAGTCCCACCGAGATTCCTAACGTTCACCTTTTGAACTAATCGGTCAGACCGAGTTCGTCTATTCGGTCTCACCGAGTTTGGTCAAATGTGTGTAATGGTTGGATTTTGTGTGGAGGTTATATATACCCCTCCACCCCCATCTCCATTTAAGAGAGAGCCATTAGAACGTGCCTACACTTCCACCACACATTTTCTGAGAGAGAACCACCTACTCATGTGTTGAGATCAAGATATACCAATCCTACCACAAGAATCTTGGTTTCTAGCCTTTCCCAAGTTGCTTTCCACTCAAATCATCTTCTCACCATAGCCAAATCTGTGTGAGAGAGTTGAGTGTTGGGGAGACTATCACTTGAAGCACAAGAGCAAGGAGTTCATCATCAACACACCATCTATTACCTTTTGGAGAGTGGTGTCTCCTAGATTTGTTAGGTGTTGCTTGGGAGCCTCTGTCAAGTTGTGGAGTTGAACCAAGAAGTTTGTAAGGGCAAGGAGACCGCCTACTTCATGAAGATCTACCCGAGTGAGTCAAGTCCTTCGTGGGCGATGGCCATGGTGGGATAGACAAGGTTGCTTCTTCGTGGACCCCTTCATGGGTGGAGTCCTCCATGGACTCGCGCAGCCGTTACCCTTCATGGGTTGAAGTATCCATCAACATGGACGTACGATAGCACCACCTAACGGAACCACGCCAAATATCTTCGCGTCTCCATTGCGTTTGCAAACTCCAATCCCATCCCTTTACTTTCTTGCAACTTGCATGCTTTACTTTTTCCGCTGCATATACTCTTGTCATGCTTGCTTGAAATGTATTGTGAATGCTTTAACTTGTGGTAACTCTCAACCTTAACTTGAGGAAATTAAAAAACTGCCAACTTTGCTTGTTAAGGGTCTAATCACCCCTCCCTCTAGACCCCTCTTCTCGATCCTTTCAATTAGTATCAGAGGTTTGTTCTCCATTGCTTTGGTTTAATCGCCATTGGAGGAAGAAGGATGAGTCTACGTTCGGGAGTATTAGAGATAGAGTGCCTATTCTTGATGGGGAGTTTTATGGCTCTTGGAAAAATGAAATGCTTGTGATTTTCAATGAATATAACTTGAACAAGTACATTACTAGCCCTTATGTGCCTCCCATTGATCCCATGCATCCTACCCCCGATGAGTGTCTTGACATGGTTCGCAATCTTAGAACTATTAATCTTATCATTAGAGGATTGCCTAGAAATTTACTCGTGTGCTTGCCTACTTTTGAATGCGCGTGTACTATATGGAATTATCTTGAAGAATGCTTTCCGAATTATTCCTTGAAAAATCTAGATGAGATTCTTCAAAAGTCTATTGCTTTTCATGAAATGAAGCCTAGTGATCTTAAGTTTGATGAATGTCTATTTGAGCTCCGTGATCTTATGTGTGCCAAAGGAAATGTTGGAGTCATTAGTAGCATCATTTCGAAGACAATTAGGATTCATAAACTTGAATATTGTCATGGTCATAAATCTAATAAATCACTTGACCTAGGTGATGATCATATGAATAATGATATTGAGCATGGCTATTATGATGAAGACGAAGATAGTGATGCCGACCTTGAGGAGTCTATGAGGCATTTTGGACTCATGGCAAATCTACGTGACTATATGGCCGGAGGAAAAGAGTGGATTCTTGATAGTGGATGTATCGACCACATGACCGGAGATAAAGATATGTTCCACGAGCTTGCTAAGAATGACGGTCCACGTAAGTATGTCACTTTTGGAGATAACTCCAAGGGTAAGGTACTTGGCCTTGGTAAGGTGGCCATTTCCCATGATAGCTCTATCCAAAATATCATGCTCATTGAGTCTCTTGGTTACAATCTACTTTCTGTATCTAGACTAGTCGATTTTGGTTTCAATGTCCTATTTACTAAAATAGATTGCCAAGTGTTTCGAAGATATAATCATAATATGGTCTTTACCGGTATCCATAGAGGTGATCTATACATTGTTGACTTCACTAAGAGAGCCAAACCTCGCACTTGTTTAATTGCTAAATCTTCGAAAGGATGGTTATGGCATAGACGGTTAGGTCATGTTGGCATGCGAAATCTTAATAAGCCTATTAAAGGTGATCATATCCTTGATGTTAGAGATGTTATATTTGACAAGGATAGACTTTGCAGCACTTGTCAAGCAAGAAAACAAGTTGGAGGAAGTCATCCCATGAAGAACATTATGACCACAAGAAGACCACTTGAGCTACTTCACATGGATCTTTTCAGTCCCAATGCTTGTAAGAGCCTTGGTGGTAACTCATTCGGTTTGGTCATTCTTGATGATTTTTCAAGATTCACGTGGGTGTTCTTTCTTGATGACAAATCGCAGGTCCAAAAGATCTTCAAGAACTTCGCCAAGAAGGCCCAAAATCAATTTGAAGTGAAGATCAAGAAGGTTCGAAGTGACAATGGAATGGAGTTCAAGAACGCAAATGTGGATACCTTTGTTGACAAAGAGGGGATTTCACATGAGTTCTCGGCTATGTACACGCCTCAACAAAATGGAGTTGTTGAGAGGAAGAACCGGACGCTTATCGAGATGGCGAGAACGATGCTTGATGAATACAAGACGCCAAGACATTTTTGGGTGGAAGCGGTTGAGACAATAGAAGCAAGACCAATAATCTCATCTTTACTAGGTGACTCTATATCACGTGGTTGTCTACGAAATTTAGAGAAATTAAACTCATGAGACACATCACCGAAGCTTACACTAACAGTTTCTTTCTCACAGTCTATCTTAGCATTAACCGTGTTCAAGAAAGGTCTACCAAATATTATGGGACAAAAATCATCGTGTGGGGAACCAAGAACGAGAAAATCAGTAGGGTATTTTATTTTCCCACGCAAGACTTCAACATCTCTAATAATCCCAAGTGGTGTAATAGTATCTCTATTTGCGAGTTTAATAGTAACATCAATATCTTCTATCTCAGCAGGTGCAATATCATTCATAATTTCCTGATATAAAGTAAACGGGATAGCACTCACACTAGCACCCAAATCACATAAGCCATGATAAAAATGATCTCCTATTTTAACAGAGATAACAGGCATGCCAACAATAGATCTATGTTTATCTTTTTCATCAGGTTTGGCAATTCTAGTAGCTTCATTACAGAAATAAATAGCATGCCCATCAATATTTTCAACCAAGAGATCTTTAACCATAGCAACCTTAGGTTCAACTTTAATTTGTTCAGCGGGTGTAGGTGTCCTAGTATAACTCTTACGAACCACAATTGCAGCTTTAGCATGTTCTTTTATCCTAACAGGAAAAGGTGGTTTCTCAATATAAGTAGTAGGGATAACTGGATCAACACTATAAGTAGTGGTTTCTTCCCTAGCTTCAATGAGTTCTACTACTTTCACTTCAATGGGAGGATGATATTTAAACCACTTCTCCTTAGGGAGATCAACATGAGTAGCAAAGGATTCACAAAAAGAGGCTACTATATCAGAGTCAAGTCCATATTTAGTGCTAAAATTCTGAAAAGCCTCAGTATCCATGCAAGTTTTAACACAATCAAATTCAAGCTTTATACCTGACTCCTTACCTTCATCGAGCTCCCAATCTTCAGAGTTGCGTTTAATTCTTCCCAAGATATCCCATTTGAATTCAATAGTCTTCTTCATAAAAGAGCCAGTACAAGAGGTATCGAGCATGGATTGATCATTACGAGAAAGCCGAGCATAAAAAATTCTGAATAATAATTTCTCTCGAGAGCTCATGATTGGGGCATGAATATAACATTGACTTAAGCCTCCCCCAAGCTTGAGCGATAATTTCTCCTTCATGAGGCCAAAAATTATATATATAATTCCGATCACAATGAACCAGATGCATAGGATAAAACTTTTGATGAAATTCCAATTTCAATCGGTTGTAATTCCAAGATCCAATATCATCATATAGCCTATACCATGTCAATGCCATTCCCTTTAAAGATAAAGGGAAGACCTTCCTCTTCACTTCATCTCCGGGTAAACCTACAAGCTTAAATAATCCACAAACTTCATCCACAAAGATTAGATGCATATCAGGATGTAGTGTCCCATCTCCTGCATAAGGATTAGCTAGCAGTTTCTCTATCATGCCCGAAGGAATTTCATAATAAAAAATTCAGTAGGTTCATTAGGTTGAGGAGCAACTCTTTGTTCTTCCGGTCGGTGTGAAGATACCCCGAACAAGCCCCTCAAAGGATTATTTTCCATAGTGACAAGTAATAGTGAATTTCAGCATGTAATATAAACTTTTCCTTACCAAATTCCACTCACCAAAGGCGCTTCACTCCCCGGCAATGGCGACAGAAAAGAGTCTTGATGACCCACAAGTATAGGGGATCAATCATAGTCCTTTCGATAAGTAAGAGTGTCGAATCCAACGAGGAGCAGAAGAAAATGACAGGCAGTTTTCAGCAAGGTATTCTCTGCAGGCACTGAAATTATCGGTAACAGATAGTTTTGTGATAAGATAATTCGTAACGGGTAACAAGTGACAAGTATAACAAAGGTGCAGCAAGGTTGCCCAATCATTTTTATAGCAAAGGACAAGCCTGGACGATCTCTTATATAAAGCAAAGCGCTCCCGAGGACACATGGGACTTATTGTCAAGTTAGTTTTCATCATGCTCATATGATTCGCGTTCGCTACTTTGATAATTTGATATGTGGGTGGACCGGTGCTTGGGTGTTGTCCTTACTTGGGTAAGCCTCCCGCTTATGATTAACCCCTCTTGCAAGCATCCGCAACTACGAAAGAAGAATTAAGATAAATCTAACCATAGCATGAAACATGTGGATCCAAATCAGCCCCTTACGAAGCAACGCATAAACTAGGGTTTAAGCTTCTATCACTCTATCAACCCATCATCTACTTATTACTTCCTAATGCCTTCCCCTAGGCCCACATCATGGTGAAGTGTCATGTAGTCGACGTTCACATAACACCACTAGAGGAAAGACAATATACATCTCATCAAAATATCGAACGAATACCAAATTCACATGATTACTTATAACAAGACTTCTCTCATTTCCTCGGGAATAAAAGTAACTACTCATAAAGCATGTTCATGTTCAAGATCAAAGGGGTAATAAATATCATTAAGGATCTGAACATATGATCTTCCACCAAGTAAACCAACTAGCATCAACTACAAGGAGTAATCAACACTACTAGCAACCTATAGGTACCAATCTGAGGTTCTAAGGCAAAGATTGAATACAAGAGATGAACTAGGGTTTGAGAGGAGATGGTTCTGGTGAAGATGTTGATGAAGATTGACCCTCCCACGATGAGAGGAACGTTGGTGATGACGATGGCTTCGATTTCCCACTCCCGGAGGGAAGTTTCCCCGGCAGAATCGCTCTGCTGGAGCTCTAGATTGCTCCTGCCCAGGTTCCGCCTTGAGACGGCGGTGCTTCGTGTTGAAAGCTCTCCCCTTATTTTTTTTTCTAGGTCAAAACTCTCCATATAGCAGAAGATGGGCACCGGATGATGGCCAGGGGGCCACAAGCCCTAGGGGCGCGCCCTGGGGGATAGGGCGCGCCCCCCAGGCTTGTGGCCACCTGGTGGGTCCCCTTCTGTATTTTCTTCGCCCAATATTTTTTATTTATTCCAAAATAATTCTCCGTAAAGTTTCAGGACATTTGGAGTTGTGCAGAATAGGTATCTCAGATTTGCTCCTTTCCGGTCCGGAATTCCAGCTGCCGGCATTCCCCCTCTTCATGTAAACCTTGTAAAATAAGAGAGAAAAGGCATAAGTATTGTACCATAATGTGAAATAACAGTCCATAATGCAATAAATATCAACATAAAAACATGATGCAAAATGGAGGTATCAGACGCCTCACTGCTTTGTGATTTGTGATAGAAGGGACAAGGGAGTAGACTCTGTGCTCTATACATGCGTCCAAGCACGGGAGAAAGAGGAGACAGGTTGCATTTTTCGATTCCTTCAATCAATCAATTAGGGAGCTTCGGTTCCCTCTTTTTTGGCTTTCGCCAGCACCCTCCACAATGGTTCCCATCGATGCTAAAAGCTATTTTAACATTTGGCTACATATTGTGGATGCCCTTAAGCGTACTGCTTGGTTTTGCTCCTTGGTGCTATCTATACAAATCTTGATTATATTGGTCTAAAAAAATATATCAAGATTAGTAAAAAAGGAGGTGATTTTGTCGCGCGGAAGGTGGGGGAGGTTTCTTGTTTTTAGCGGCGATTGGCCTGGCAGTTTGCTAACATGCGGTCCCACATGTCAGTGATGTACCAAGCCGATCCGCGTCCCACATGAGGCAGAACAACGGCAGAAGCAACACGTGGTTAACTTGAGGAAGATGAGGGAGAAGCAGATTTAGCAAAGAGTGAAATGATGGTTGCTTCGTCCCTCCAACTTTATTTTTTGAGCATCACTTCGTCCCTCTAACTTAACTGCAGGAAAGGTGCAACTTTGTGATTTGACGCCTCATTACTCATTACTACAACGGCGCCAAGACCGGGGTGCATCCCCCCTGCTACTCTGCACTATTATTTTGGTATGGCATGTGGACCCGTTTGCTTGATATCCACATGTCGGTGAAAGGGACTAGAACATTTATGAAAGCGAGCGGTCCATCAATACAAACCCGATTAAACAGGCGAGGGCGGGATTTTTCCTGCGCGGTAGGCATGGTAGTTTGGCATAGGCGGTTTGACACAGAGAGCGAGAGAAAGATGTGAGATGCTTGAATGTGTAATTGGCCCTTTTGTGTGTGTGTGTAGTCTGACCTTTCATATCACTAGATGATACTAGCCATACATTTCAAAGGCAATTTTAATGTATGCAAACTGAATAATTAAGTAACAATATGAGATCTAGTAAAACTAAAAACACATATGATTTATTGTGTTAGAGTGTAGTAGTGTTGTATTGCATAGTTGTTAGATGTAACATGCGAGAACGTGTAGAGATGTACTTTTGAAGGGCCTATAGAGAGAAATTGGGCATAAAGTGGATTCAAATATTTGTATTCGTCTTCATAGCATTTGTAACTCATATCTAGAGTTTGTATGATAAACGTGAATGCTTGTTCGCTCTTACGAAACTAGTACAACAATAATGGGGTGGCGTGCGCTAATTTAGGCACTGGCACGTTGGCATACTCGGCTCCACAGAGAGAGCGAGAGAAGAGATAAATACACTGGTGCTCAGTGTATTTCAAGCGAAAAGCGTAATACGGTCACCGGACTTCAGAATACGCTCATTACAGTCACTATATATGTTTTGCGGTGATTATACGGTCACTTGCTCACCGTTCAGCATCGGATTGCACTCTGTTGATCAGCCAAATAGTATGCTTGGCACTATATTGCATGGTTAAATTGGCCACGTTCCTTGTGGGTCCCGTCTGTCAGTTCGCAGAGGAAAAAAGTAAGATAAACACAAATTTACGCAGCCGCGACAAGACTCCAACCCGTGCGCGGGAACCACCTGGTTGAGTATGTGTTTGTCAGGGTCTGATGTGTGCGCATGCACGTGTAGGTTGAGCACTTGAGCGTGAGCGTGTGTGTTGGTCATGTGGTGTGTGCATGCATGCGTGCGTGTGTGCGTGTAAGTGTTGCGTGGCTGCGTGTGTACATGTGAGTGTTGCATGCATGCAGTTCATGTGCATGCGTCCGTGTGTGTATAATCACCACAGTAGCTCCTGTGTGTTAAAAGAGACGTCTCAGCATACCAATACAAGGCCACCTTGTCCGTTGTGCCCGCGGTCATGACTTCGAATACCCACCGTCCAATATTTTTTTATCGTTTGTTTTCGTTCTTATACCCGCCGATAGGTGGGCCCTATGGTAGTGAGATAATAATGATGCAACACTAGATGTGCCACGTGGAGCGCTTAACTGGTCAACTAGTCGTGTCTTCAACAAATACAGAGCTGTACGGTGAGCCCGTGACTGTATAATAACCACAAGACGTAAATGGTGACCGTAATGAATGGATTCTGAAGTCCAATGTATGTATCGTGCTTTCGCTTCAAATACAGTGATCGTCGTTGTATATATCGTGAGAGAATGATGAAACATGCGTGAATGTGCTGGGGGCGTACTTTTAGAGGGCCTAGAGATAGTTCGTGTGCGTACGTGAAAGGGGCGTAGAGGGGGGGTGTGCGATGGAGAGATGCTCTTCGTTTCTCTTTATTATGACTAACTTTATATATAGTATAAAAATATAAAAATTCACAATGCGGAATAAATATCATTGGGTGCACCATGCAATGCAAATTAACTTTCATACTCCATATAACTTTGTAATGTTGTATATATGTAGAATTTCTTAAATAAATTTTTGGCCACACTTTGTGTGGTTTTTATTCAAAAGGAATGTTGTATGCGAAGTAAAAGTGAAGAGAGGGCTTTTTAGATCAATGGGGTACGTGATAAGATGTAACATGTGTGAATGTGTAGTTGACGTATTTGGCAGGGCCTAGAGAGGGTATGTGTATGTATTCGAGAGAGGCATGGATAGAGGGGCCGGCGGGGGTGGCGGGGAGCGACGAGCAGAGATATCATGAGAAATGAGAGAGGTCACGAGAAATGAAGAAGTTCAAAATGGATCAGTCAAAGAAAGGGTTCTTGCCTGTGTTGCAAGGTGTGAAATTGAGTCAGAGTCAATGCCCGACCACTGCAGAAGATAGAGAGAAAATGAAAGTCATTCCCTATGCCTCAGCCATAGGTTCTATCATGTATGCTATCCTGTGTACCAGACCTGATATGTGCCTTGCCATAAGTCTGGCAGGGAGGTACCAAAGTAATCCAGGAGTGGATCACTGGACAGCGGTCAAGAACATCCTGAAGTACCTGAAAAGGACAAAGGATATGTTTCTCGTTTATGGAGGTGACAAAGAGCTCGTCGTAAATGGTTACATCGATGCTAGCTTTGACACTGATCCGGATGACTCTAAGTCACAAACTGGATACGTATTTATATTGAATGGTGGAGCTGTCAGTTGGTGCAGTTCCAAGCAGAGCGTCATGGCGGGATCTACGTGTGAAGCGAAGTACATAGCTGCTTCGGAAGCAGCAAATGAAGGAGTCTGGATGAAGGAGTTCATATCCGATCTAGGTGTAATACCTAGTGCACCGGGTCCAATGAAAATCTTTTGTGACAATACTGGAGCAATTGCCTTAGCGAAGGAATCCAGATTTCACAAAAGAACCAAACACATCAAGAGACGCTTCAACTCCATCCATGATCAAGTCAAGGAGGGAGACATAGAGATTTGCAAAATACATACGGATCTGAATGTAGCAGACCCGTTGACTAAGCCTCTTCCACGAGCAAAACATGATCAGCACCAAGACTCCATGGGTGTTAGAATCATTACAATGTAAACTAGATTATTGACTCTAGTGCAAGTGGGAGACTGAAGGAAATATGCCCTAGAGGCAATAATTAAGTTGTTATTTTATATTTCCTTATTCATGATAAATGTTTATTATTCATGCTAGAATTGTATTGATCGGAAACCTAAATACATGTGTGAATACATAGACAAACAATGTGTCCCTAGTGAGCCTCTACTTGACTAGCTCGTTGATCAAAGATGGTTAAGGTTTCCTAACCATGGACATGAGTTGTCATTTGATAACGAGATCACATCATTAGGAGAATGATGTGATGGATAAGACCCATCCGTTAGCTTAGCATATTGATCGTTCAGTTTTATTGCTATTGCTTTCTTCATGTCAAATACATATTCCTTCGACTATGAGATTATGCAACTCCCGGATACCGGAGGAATGCCTTGTGTGCTATCAAACGTCACAACATAACTGCGTAATTATAAAGATGCTCTACAGGTATCTCCGAAGGTGTTTGTTGAGTTGGCATAGATCGAGATTAGGATTTGCCACTCCGAGTATCGGAGAGGTATCTCTGGGCCCTCTCGGTAATACACATCATAAGCTTGCAAGCAAATGACTAAGGAATTAGTCATGAGGTGATGTATTACGGAATAAGTAAAGAGACTTGTCGGTAACGAGATTGAACTAGGTATGAAGATACCGACGATCGAATCCCGGGCAAGTAACATAGCGATGGACAAAGGGAATTACGTATGTTGTCATAACGGTTCGACCGATAAAGATCTTCATAGAATATGTAGGAGCCAATATGAGCATCCAGGTTCCGCTACTAGTTATTGACTAGAGAGGTGTCTCGGTCATGCCTAGATAGTTCTCGAACCCGTAGGGTCCGCACGCTTAACGTTCGATGATGATATTGTATTATATGAGTTATGTGATTTGGTGACCGAATGTTGTTCGGAGTCCCAGATGAGATCACAGACATGACGAGGAGTCTCAAAATGGTCGAGAGGTAAAGATTGATATATAGGACAATAGTATTCGGACACCGGAAGTGTTCCGGAGTGTATCGGGTATTTATCGGAGTACCGAAGGGGTTACCGGAACCCCCGGGGGGAATATATAGGCCATATGGGCCATGAGAGGGGAGCACACCAGCCCACAAGGGGTGGCGCCCCCCCCCTATGGCAGGAGGTCAAATTGGGAGAAGGAAAAAGGGGGTTCGGCCCCCCCCTTTCCTTTCTCTCTTCCCCCTTCCCTTTCTTCTTCGGTGAAATAAGGCAAAGGGGGCGCCACTTGGGGAAACCCCAAGTAGGATTCGGATCCTACTTGGGGCGCACCTTGGCTACCTCCCCTCTCCCTCCCACCTATATATATGGGGGGTGCCCCTAGCACACACAAGACAATTGCCTAGTCGTGTGCGGCTCCCCCCTCCACCGTTTACACCCTCGGTCATATTTTCGTAGTGCTTAGGCGAAGCCCTGCGAGGATCACCACTACAAAAAAAGACACATCCGTGAAATTTTGGGCCGAACGAAAAAAAATTATGTCATGCTTATGACACTTCTATGATGATAATTGTGACAAAACCCGGTATCATCATAGATGTGGTGGGCTCCTACTTCTATGACAAAAAATCATGACAGAAAATGGGCTTTTCATCCTGGGCGGGCCGGAGACGCAGCTGCATGACATTCTTTGGGCCGTCCATGACGGAAAAAACCGTGGTAGAAGTGAGGGCGAGGAAAATATCAGGGAGTTCCCGGTTATGGTGGGTGGTCGGGGCTGAGCGATGTGCGTTTCTCTCGTACACGTACGCACGTGGGTGCGAGGCGTTGGGCTCTAACTGAACCCGAGCGAGGCGTTCGCTTACTGAACCCAAGCGATTGCACTATAGGCTACGCGTTACTGAACCCGAGCGATTGATCGATCTGGCTGTTAACTGAACCCGATCGAGCGATTCCTTCGCTACTGCTGCTAACTGAAGCCGATCGAACCTGCTGCCTCTTGATGAACAATGAGTGTTGTTGGGGGCTTGAATGAACAGTTCTCGGTGGCGGTTGGATGAACAGGACCCCATGGTAGTAGAGGTCGTTGCCGCTGGATGAACAGGACCCCGATCGATCGAGCCAGTTGGGGGTAGATGAACAGGACCCCGTGGAGGGCTGGATGAACAGCAGCCGGTGGAGGGCTGGTTGAACAGTAGCTGGTGGAGGGCTGGATGAACAGTAGCCCGTGGATGGGTGGTTGAACAGGACCCCGTGGAGAGGGCTGGTTGAACAGTAGCCGGTGGAGGCTGGATGAACAGGACCCCGTGGTGAATAGTAGCTGGTGGAGGCTGGAGGAAGTCGACGATGGATGAACAGTAGCAGGTGGAGGCTGGAGGAAGTCGACGATGGATGAACAGTAGTCCGTGGAGGCTGGAGCGAGGCAGTAGACGATGGATGAACAGTATCCCGTGGAGTCCCGTTTTGCGGTACGCCACACCCCTCCCGATGAACAGGACCCCCGTTTCGACCGTAGCGCTCCAACACAAGTCTGTTTCCTCCGTTTTGCAGTACGCCACACCCCTCCCGATCAACAGGACCCTGTTTCGACCGTAGGAGGTCGAAGAGAAGTCTATTTCCTCCGTTTTGTGGTACGCCACACCCCTCCCGGTGAACAGGATCCCGTTTCGACCATAGGCGGTCGAACACAAGGCTGTTTCCTCCGTTCTGCAGTACGCCAGGCCTCGTTTTGGCTGTTCTGTCCAAGCCGGTTGGCTCCCGATGAACACGACGCATTTTGTTGCCTCCCGATGAACACGACGACGCAGTTTCTCCGTTCCGACCCAGTCGGTTGGCTCCCGATGAATAGGACGTCGTCGCTACCTCTCCATGTACACGAGCCCTGGCCATACGTATGCGCGAGTAGGCGTTCGAGACCCCGCCCGTATGTACGTACGTGGCCGTATTTACTTTCTTCCACCCTGGCTATACGTATGTACATGCTATGTCCGCGCCTCTACTACAACACGTGCCCTTCCTTACTCGGCCACGGTTCATCGCTGCAGCCTGCAGATAGACCGATCGACCAGTATGTACGTACACGTTCGCGACCAGAATGACAATGCTACGTACGCTTCGACCAGGTGGGTCCCGACTGTCAGGGAGGATAAGGAGGCACTTCCTTGCGTGCGAAGATGTAGCTGGTGGGTCCCAGCTGTCAGGGGGGAAACTTTTTTTCGTGAAATACGGTGGCCCGTCCGGTGGGTCCCTGCTGTCAGGTGGAGGAATCATTATTTTGTGCATAATAAGGAGGCACTTCCTTGCTACGGCCGTGGACCCATCTGTCGGCCTCTCCACGTACAGTACTCTTCCGATGGAAGTCGTTCCTTGACCACATTGACCACGCCGTGCCGAGAGCACCAAGGCGGTGGACGACGGCGAGGCCTAGGAAGGGGACTACGTGGAGCCGGGGAAGACGCGGCAGTGGATGCCCATGCGGAGAGGAGTACGAGGGTTCACTGGTTCGGCTGTGGTGTGAGGCTGCCGTCGCCGCAGAATAACAGGGAGTGTGGGTGAGTAGAGGGATGGCCTGGCCAGCGGTGGGAGTAGTAGGGGGCGGTGAGGCCTCCGCGACAGCACAGTCGGCCACGGGAGGCAGGAGCACGCGGTGGTTTGGACGGCTGGAGCAAGAAAATCAGAGGTTGAAGAAGCACAACGACCGTTGCATGTTAACAATCCAACGGTCACTGGTGATAGAATCATTTGTTCACTAAGTTGACAAATCCTCCGTACGCGTTAACTTAGTAGGGCCACAAGTCAGCCTCCAAATCTGGTGGGCCCCAGCTGTCATGGGGAGCACTCGTTATTTTTCGCTTAATAAGGAGGCACTTCCTTCCGTGCCAAGATATAGCTGGTGGGTCCCAGCTGTCATTGGGAGTATTCATTCTTTTTGGTGTAATAAGGAGGTACTTGCTTGCGTGCGGCCATGGCCCATGTGGGTCCCAACTGTCAGCCTCTCCATGTACATCCCTCTTCCGATGTTGTCGTGTGTTGACAACATTGACCACGCCGTGCCGAGAACACCAGCGCGATGGACGACGGCGAGACCAAGGAAGGGAATGACCCGGAGGCGGCGAAGCCACAGCAGTGGAGGGATGTGGGTGAGTAGAGGGATGGCCTGGCCAGCGGTGGGAGTAGTAGGGGCGGTGAGGCCTGCGCGGCAACAAAGCCGGCCACGGGAGGCGGCAGCAGGCGGTCCCGTCGGCGCTGGATTTGGCGGTTGGAGCAAGAAGATCAGAGATTGAAGAAGCACGACGGCCGTTGGATTGACATCAAACGATTACGTCTGCTAGAATCATTTTGTTGACGTATATAATAAGTAAAAAAATCTTGCATACGCATCAACTAAATAGGCCCACAAGTCAGACCATTCCATATTTTTTTAATAATTTACAGCTCATTGCTACTTCTTATGCAATTTATTGCAGTCCTTTTTTTTATTGGCCAGGGCCAGGGTTAAAAATTTAAACGAAATTTCACATATTTCTGTGGGGTCCAAACTATTTTTAATACCGAAATGTCGAGCCAGATTTAAAGTACTTTGAAGATATATTTAAATTAGGTTAAAGCCCAGTGAAATTGGAATATGAAAATGTGAAAAAAAATCAGAAATTATAAAGTAATTGCCAATTTGTCGTCTGTTTTTTATATTTACAGCCCATTTCATATTACTTTCAAGATTTGCAGCCGTCTTGAAAGAGTTGCAGCCCATCAGGGCGTAGAAAAATAAGTAGGCCTGGATTGGGTATTCTTCAGAAAAAATAAACTGGGCTCATTTTCACAAAGAAAAAATAGCTGGGCTGGTCATGTGGTGAACGTAAAATATAAGCTTGGGCTAGACGGGCCACAGCCCAGTTGAAACCCTGCTCCGTCTCAACAATAAAAAAAAAATACTGCTCGAGCAGCTACGTCCCAGGTGTTAGCCGATCTTGTGCTGTTCTCTTGTCTATTGACTATATACGCTGACAATGTCGTGGGTCCCAGATGTCAGGAAACCACTAGGAGGAAGCATTTTCTTTTTCTATACGCTGACAATGGAGTATATATAACAAAAAATGAGGAACTTCCTTGCATACGGCCATGGACATGGTGGGCCCCTACTATCATCCTCTCCACGTACAGTCCTCTCCCGATTCCTCTTGTTTGTTAACCATGTTGACAACGCAAGAGGGCGGCGCCGCGGCGAGCACACCAAAGCGCGCGGAGGACGACGGCGAGGCCTCGGACGTCAGCGTTAATGATTTAGGAGACGGTGGGGCGGCGATGCGTGCGCTGAGGCGCAGCCAGCCGTGGGAGGCGGAGGCAGGTGGCCCCGCTGGCGCTGGTTTGGTTTTGGCGGCTGGAGGAAGACAGGACTGAAGAAACACGACAGACTGTAAAAGCAGGAGGAGTACTTAACAACCTTAACTGAAACCAGTAGGGGCACTTAACAACCATAGCTGAAAGCAGTATGAGTACTTATACAGGTTCAACTATACAAAGCACGCCTCGAACAGTGCTACTTTGCCTACAGTTAACCAAGGGTGAGGCCACCAAGCCCCAGGACAAGGCCCAGGCACCACCCCGCGCATCCACAACCTTCTGAAAGCGGCTTCATCTTGCAATGTGGTCAATAAACATGATATTCGCTTTAGAGCCATGGAAAATCATGAACATAACCTTCTGTCATATTCTCCAAGATGGACGGGCCTTCATTATTTGAGACCACCCATGAATAAGTATCTTTTCACCTCCAAGGGGAATGGAGTAGGTCGACATAAACATCATGTTGTGACCAAGCGCAAGTCTGACCCGACCATGGTCTGGCATCTGTATAGGAACAATAGAACTGGGAAGTTTCTGTTTCAAGAAGATCACAGCTGTAAAACTGTGTATAAGCAAGAGTTTATGAACAACATATATAACAGAAAACAGCTCGTACCATAAGTTTCTCGACACAGTTGGACCTGTTCAACGTGTGCAGCAGTGGCACACATATCCCACGTGGCCTTCCACCATTGAAATGCCCCACAAGGACCTCAAGACGATCAATAAAGTGTAGGAACTTGTGGATGTCGTCCCAGTCAACTTCAGTGCCATCAGTAATAGTCGAGTTCTTATAGAATAACAAACGAGTAGCCTGCTTAACTTTGAAATAACCTACACATGCCACCAATTATAAGAAATATTAGTTAGAAGTAGCATCTTCATGAGAGATTCGTTGCTACTTCTAAAGTTAAATTGTGATTAGTTAGACAGAATAGGTGGATTAAGAAGTAATCGAGGCAACAAGCAAGAACCAGATACAAAACTAACATGGATGAACAATTGGAATGATGTCGGGGTGGAAGATCGCAGTGAAAATGAGACCAGGTTCTGCTATTTCCATCAACATTCGTGCACCAACTTTCAGTCCGTAACACTTGAGAAAGTTTATCCAAGTTTGGCCATAAAAAGAGCAGCGATCTTCTTGGTTCATGAACCCAACTCAGAACTTATATCCATGGCTTATCTTCAATGTGACCATTAAACTGGTGTACTCAGTTATGGCAAGGCCAACCATCTTGAGTACATGTGTTCTGGCAGAGCAAGGAATGCACTGCAAGAGAAATAATATGAGAACACAATGTATTCCCTATCCAAATCTAGAAAGAATTTCCTCCTTCACGTCAGTGTTGACCATGGTACTAGTACCTTTTATCCAAATATAGCAATCCAAATTTCCAAATTAGTCGACAGCATGTTCAAAAAACCCCATCCTCCCGGATAGAAAAGAGGATTCTAGGAACATACTGTGCGCGTTTTAAAATCCTGTGTTAGGATGAGAAGGAACAAGTGTAGCGTCTCGCCGAGGGCGCAGAAATCTGTAGGGTCCTCGCACTTTGGGCACTGCAAATGAAACACACTAGATTCAGTAGGAAGAAAAATGCATCAACGGCAGCGGCTGCCATCCTAGGATTACCCATGACCAAGGGACTTGGATTTATCGGGGATGGATGAAGAATTCATACCTGGTTCTCCATGAGAAAACCCTATGCAATCGCCGAGAGGGGGTTTTCTCTGAACAAGCAGACGAGGGAGAAGGGGATTCAGGCCCAGTGAAATATTGCTGCTTCGTCCATCCAGCTTACTGCTAAAGCTGGAAAGGTGGGGGTTTTTGTGATTTGACGGCTCATTGGGCATTAATGCGGCGCTACGACCGGGGTGAGTCTACCGTGCAGTTGTGCACTCTAATTTGGTGCATGGCACATGGACCCCATTGTCGGATGCCCCACATATCAGCAAAAGGAAGTTGAAAGGCAGGAGTAACTAGTTACACATAAATATATTTTTGACAGAGAGATACTCCCTCTGTAAAGAAATATAAAAATCTTTTATATCACAACTTTATACATAAGAAAAATCAAGGGGAATATATATAACATAATATGGGGGTTCAGCTGAGAATATAATACTCAGACAGGCTCATGGTTCTGGACTTTGGGCCACAGGCCGGTGGGCCTGCATGTTTGGGGGCCCATGTGTTCTACCTCGGCACTTTTCATATTGCAAGCGATCGGTACGGCGCTGGTTTTAGATGCTGTCACAAGGCGAATACAGAAAATTGAATAAAGCACGGCAGCTGTTAGAATGAAATCGAACGATAGTTCCTAACCAGCAATCAGAGTTGCAATTCTATCAACGATATCCTACGTGATAAATAATATTGTCATACTACTTATACACACAGGACACTTGTTTCACCATGCCAGATTATTACATCAAAATCTCTTGGAGGATAGATCAGTTCGGCAGTTGCGTGCTGCTACTGAAGAATTTCAAAGTTGATTTGGACCAGATCTCCATGTCGAGAAAGTTTGATTTTGACATCATCCCCTACTGCAAGATTTGATTTAGATTTGAACCTTGACCATCCTTTAGCATCAATCATCATGCGACCATCCTTTGTACTTACGGTATATTGAGCAGGTTCATTCACACCAAGGCTGTGCATGGTAAGAGAAATTTGGCCATGGTCGCCCGGATTGTTGAACGACTCCCTCGTTGCTCTAGGAATTCTCTGTTTGCAAACAAGAAGACATACACAAATAGTTAGATCAACACAGTGAATCATGTGAAACAACATGGAAAGAAAAAAGAACGAAGCACTTGGGTGGCCAATGCTTACCAAGAAGGTGGAGATGTTGGTTTTTGTAAGGACTTTGGTATATGCAGTGCGAACTGCAGCCCAGTCTGTTGCCGGTGCAACTGCTGGTTCCGTTGCCGCTGCACGGGATGGAGCAGATGCAAGTGCAAGTGTTGGAGCAGGTGCCGGAGCCGTTGCTGGTGCCCATGCCGGTGCGACTGGTAGTGCCGCTATTGCTGCCGGAGATGGTGCTCCTTGTGGAGCTGGTGCCGGTGTCGGAGCAGGTGCCAGTGTCGATGCCCGATCCTCCGGTAGATCAGCCTGATCCGCTGACACGATCGGTGCCCAATCCTCAGGTGGATCAGACTGAGCTGCTGCTGCTGTCAGTGCTAGAGCAAGTGCCATCGGAGAAGGTACCGGTGCTCAATCTGTTGCTGAAGGTGGTACCGATGTGCGAGACAGCAGCGATCATCTTTGGTCTGCTATGATCAGCTTTCAACTTGATTAGGCTCCGTGACCGTGATCCAGTCTTTTTCTTCATTTCTTTTAAACGCGAGAAGGACTCATTGTGGCATGTTTGTTAAACCAAACTGCAGTTCATCATAGGGCTTCAGATTGTACTCAGACAATAGACTGATCCAATTGTGTCTAGTAATATAAGTGATGGACAGTGCCTTCGTTACTGACACGACATAAGAAGTGAAACCTGCAAAAATAACCATCATAGAGCAAACCAAACGGTTTATTCTGTGACGAATGTCACATGGCAAAACCTGCATCATAAAATTGTAGCAAAAGTAAGAAAACATGACATTAAATCAATAGGATTTAGACAGTAAATCAATAAGATTTACTTGATGTACACGAGTGAATCCTTACCAGGAAATCGCTATGTTGAAGTTCTAAACAGAAGATTGATTGTCCAATTACGCGTGGCATGCAGGGCCCCCGCTTACTCCCACAAGCAGGACAGTCCAAAGGTCGTGACAAATTGTATGGACCGAACATCCATGGGACTGGAAATCCTGGTGGGTGCGATAAACCCTGCAATGCATACAGATATTGGAGTGTAACCATAATTGATAAACCGTCCTCACAAAAAAGATGATCTGGATACTTCAAAATATACAGACTGAATTGAGCGGACAGACATTAACATAGACTGTTCTCAGGACTCACCACACAACAAAAGCGGCAGTACTAAACAATACAGGGTTCACACACACAAATCAAGTATTGAACAATAGTACTTACTATAGACAAGCAAAGTTGCACTAATTAAACTCTGCAGACTATTTCTTGCCACCGACCTATAGGATGAACCCCGCATAACTGACTAGGCCATGGACTTCGTGAGAGATGTCTACCAGCACCAGCACCATCTCGTCAACCTTGGAGAACCTAACAGAGTGGTCTTTCCACTCATAAACATGACGATGAAGACAGTCCGCATCAGATTTGTTGGGAAGCTTTACAAGAACCACACCCTTCATAATCGAAGGCACAGCCAGGAAATTGTTGTGGTCAAGTACACCCTCGAGAACACGCCTGACAACAATGCTAGAGGAAAACACTAGTTCAGGACACGTGGCGACAAGGACACAGCAGCTGGATAGTTTAGCAGTAGAACTCATCCTCAGGTCTTCCAGTTCACACAGCATGACTTTGAGAACTTCATCTCCACCGCGGACCTGGTTCTAATTCAAACAGAAACCAAATATTTTATTACTACCTCCATTCAGAAATATAAGATGATTTTCAATATTTTACTACATATAAGACTACATATACGCACAGAAATGAGTGAACAAAGACACTAGAACATGTCTTCAAAGGCATGAGAGCAGAGGGATTACTTGCAATATCCATAACACAAGTTACTGAGGCAAATATACTCTCTTCAAAGGTAGCATTGATGTTCATAAAGTAGTTGAAAGTAATCTATAAGAAATCAGTGTCAACCTCTCGCATGTTTTGGTCAAAAGAGGAATTTAGAACCGTCATTTGGCACACAAAAATCACATGCAAGATCACCCAGAAAGTTGTACTACTAGTACTGCGTGTTAGATGAAAAAACACGATCAAGATCGAGAAAAAGATCGTCAAGAAGAGATATTACCTGGACTTGCTTAATGAGGGGTCCCGGAGAGGGGGGCTTGGACAGGGCGATGGCCTTGAGCTTATCTGCGGTAGTCTCGGTGGGGTGCTTGCGCTTCTTCGTACCATGAGCCTCGACGGTTTTGGCCAGAGCCATAGACATCACTTCGGCCGGTGCTCCAGCGTCCATCAAGAAACTGTCAAATAGAAATAAAAGAAAAGAAACCATAATCACAAACCCAAAAGAAGAACAGAGAGGGAGTTATAGGATCAGTCTCGGGGTTGCAAGACCGGGCCTTGGCCAGAATCAACACCATTGATGCGCTCACCTTTCCTTCTTTGGGAGAGAAGAATAATGGCAGAAGCAGGTCGGGGTTTTCTTGAAGAAATGAGGAACAAGATGAGGGAGAAGCGAGTTGGGGTTTTCTTCAAGAGAGGAAGCTGAGGGAGAAGAGTGAAATGAAGGTTGCTTCGTCCGTCCAACTTACTGCTGGAAAGGTGGGGGTTTGTGATTTGACGGCTCATTGGGCATTACTGCGGCGCTTCGATCGGGGTAGTCTACCATGCAGTAGGGCACTCTAGTACGGAGTAATTTAGTGCATGGCTAGTGGACCCCAATGCTGGCTCTCCCACACGTCGGCGAAAGTGAGTAGCAAGGTTCCCGACGACCGTCGAGGAGGATCCGCATGGTAGAGCGTGTCCACTGTTTTTCTGAAAAAAAATGATTACAGCAAGCGTTTCCACTCTTACGACGGAGGAGTGCGAAACACAGCAGCCACTTGAACTTACACAGTGCTCCTACTACTAGGCATGTGCAGTGGTTCATACGTCAGTACTACTCCACGGAGGAGTACATAATCTTGTTGCTAGTGTAGTAAGATATGACGATAACAAATGATGTTGTGCGCATGTCAACTATATGAACAGTAATGTAACATAGTACCCCCTTTTTGACTGTCCGGTCGAGAATGGACGGTGAGATCAATGTTAATAGAACTAGGTCTACAGCGCACGGAGAGTACGGTGCTACAGTACTCAACGGAACATGAACCATATGAAGCACGAATCAGTGTTAGGCAGGGTGTATGAAGGGTGCACGGGATGGGAGAAAAACTTCTCTTCTCGACCCACTTTTGGGTGTTTGGCAGAGTGCATGAAGGGTGCATGAGTCCACACTAGTAGGTTAACACAAATACACTAGGAGCATGCATGAAGAGGGGTGCTAAGATGAGCATGCACGAAGAGGGAACAACTATATTGAGATGAGAATGCAACCAAACACACCCACACGCTTTGTGCTACAGTGACGGATCTGCACCGTCTGACTTTGATCCAACGGTCATGTTGCGCCGAGACATAGACATGCCCATGCAGAGGACGCCTAAACACCACCGAAGTCCCTCTGCTTCTCGAGGCGCACGACGTTGGTGATGCAGGGTGCCACCGCCCACAGAGCCCGCTCCCAGTCGATGGGAGCCAGCTCGTCAAAGACGGCATCCAATGGCATGAATGGATTCTGGTGACGGAGCCCTGAGAGGATTCGCCCGGCAACGGCAACGTCATCCCGCAACCCCTCCTTGTCCAGCTCCTCCCCCACCATCGTGCGGAGACGGCTCAGCTCCTCGGAGATATAGGTGAAGAAGGAGACCAGGTCAGGAAGCCGCGGCTCGTTGAAGTCGACGGGGTGGTCGAACGGGTTTAGCCCGACGCCCGGCATGGTCACGCTGGCACGACGGTAGGCATCGCGCAGCCGCAACACGTGCATGGCAACATGGTCCACCAAGTGGCTGAGGCGATCCTGGACCTCGTCACGATCGGCCCGCTCGCTCTCCAGCCGGCTCGCCTGATGGCCTATCGTATCTCCCGCTTTCTGCAGCAACGCCGCCGATGCCTCGAGCATCTTTGTGGTGGACGCCTGCCGCTTTTGAAGCTCCGTGAACTCCCGCACATAAAGGAGGAGCATGGCACTCCTCTCGTCCTTGAGCTCATGAAGCTCCACGTCCTTGGCCCTGAGCTCCGCATCCTTGGCCTGGAGCTCTTGTGTCAGGCGCCTCACCTCAGACTCCGTGATCTGCTGCGCCGCCATGGAACCAGGTAGAAGCAATGGGGAGAGGAAGCAAAGGGGGCGAAACGGCTGAAAGGCAATGCAATCTACGGGAAGGCGGAGGGAGCCAGCAGAGGAGTGGGGTGAATCTTTTGGTTTTCACCATGGGAAAACACCAGTCGATGACTTTTCACATCAGGAAGCAGTGGGTTTTACAGGCGGAGTCATCGTGACTAATTGCTGCCGCGCCTGCTCCCGTCAATCAAAAAATTAAAAATCCTGCCACGCCTGCTCCCGTCAATCAAAAAATTAAAAATCCTGCCGTGTCTGCCATGCCCAAAGACCAGAGCAACGCCACGGTGGATATTTAAATTTACCTGTCGACAAGGAGATAAAAAAAGGGGTGAAAAAACAAATGTGGCGGCGGCCTAGCTAATCGGTCGCACTAGCCCAACTAGCTAGCCACCGTGCTTCACTGATGTACTCGGCAGGAAAGGTGGTCTTTCGTGATTTGATGACTCATTTACTTGCTTCGGCGCTACAACTGAGGAGGACCCAGAAAACGCGCGGTAGGGCGTCCCATGTCTCGGCAAGGAAGAATATATGCGTGCACCACCCGGGAGGACCCCGAAACCGCGCGGTAGGGTGTGCCACGTCTCGGCACGGAGGAAAAATGTGCGTGTAAAAATATACTGTATCAGACGTACTACCTATGGTTCGACCTCGGGACCTAGCCAGTCGGTCGAAAACACCCTACTAGCCACACAGCTTCATCATGCTAACGTGGCACGGAGGATAGGTGTGGTCAGCTCCGTCTCGACCAGCCACAACGTCTCTTGTTCTAGGCGATTCTTCTATTTTCCAAGTTTTTTTAGTTATAATAACACCACGGCAAGCTAGCACCGCTCTTCATGTGTGCCCGTGCGTCTAAAGGTTAGACGATGGAGAGGAGAGAGAGATCGTAGACCTGGGACCCACCAGTAAGTGAGTCAACGGTCATGCACGTGTTGACGAGCCACTCTCTCTACTCTACCCAACGTAATACTGTATAAAATCAAGTTATGGGACAAAGCCAACAACCGTTGTTGTTTCAGGCTATTGACTTACGCTTTGTAGTCCAGGTTGCCAGTTCGAATCTCGTCTTTCAGATTTGTTAGTTTTAGGTCCAAATTTGATCAATGACAAGTGGGACCCCCGTGTGTTGTTCCGATATTTCTGTGTAGGACGGTTTTTTTGAACAAACACTTTGCGCGGTTAGACAAGTAACGACACGAATTACACGTATTTTGCAAGTTTAGGAACAAAAATGACAGCGGCATAGAATATCACATCCACCCCGTAGCTTAGATGCTATGGTGATACGAGTTTTTACGTCGTTGGAACTGAGATCCAATGGCTTGGGAGTAGTCTTTGTAATTATGCGCAATTTCCAAACTCTCCAAGGTTTTTTTTGCAAATAAAACATTCAGGCCTCGTGTGTGCCGCTGCATCTTGGATCCAACGGCTCCCCGTTGCTCATATCAGGTGCTCCACGTAGCTTAATTAGCCGCTACGGTGATACGAGCATCTAGGTCGTATGATCTGTGATCAGATGCCACATGCGTAGTACTTGTACTTTCTGCGCAATTCCCAAACTCTCTCAGGCGTATATTGCAAAAATATTCAAACCTCCTACTGTGAGCCGTTAGATCTCCGGGAACTCGTATCACCATAGAATCTACGGTACGGGAGCACCTCATATTCTTCCGTGCGAGAAAACATCAGGTGCTCTCGCAGCTTGGATGCTACGGTGATACGAGCTTCGAGGTCATTCGATCTGAGATCCAATGGCATCTGAGCAGTCTTTGTGCTTGTAAGCAGTGGCCAAACTCTTTGGGGGCTTTTCTGCAAAAAAAACATTTGAACCACCGAGGAGTTGTTGGATCACAAATCCAACGGCTCCGAAGAGCTTGTATCACCAAAGCATCTAAGGTGTGGTAGCACATGATATTCTTACATACAGGAGAATATGAGGTCCTCCTTCATCTTAGATGCTACGGTGATACGAGCTTCGAGGTCGTTGGATATGGGATCCAAGGGCATCTGAGTAGTTTTTGTACAAATTGTGTGCAATTCTCAAACTCATTAAGGTTTCCTGTAAAAATATTAAGACATCCTGTGAGCTGCTATATCTCAGATCTACAAGCTCCAAGCAACTCGTATCAGCATATAGCATCTAAGGTGTGGGGGCACATGATATTCTCTCGGGGAGGGGGGGGTGCACAACCAATCGGTGTTTGGGAGGATAGGGACAAATATAATGTTCAAATAATACAATCTAAACAATCCTAAATAGAGCTTCACAATTTTATCTAAGGTCGAGGGGTTAACCCCCGACAATCTACATAGCTCCGCCTAAACACAACATTTGCATGTATGTAGTACTAGACTTAATATTCATGTTTCAGTTTCCTGTTCATTTTAAATATTGAATTGAGGACCATGCATGTCTTACATTTTACTCCCTTCGTTCCTAAATATTAGTCTTTTTAGATATTTCAAATGGACTGCCACATACAGATGTATATAGACATATTTTAGAGTGTAGATTCACTCATTTTGCTCCGTATGTAGTCACTTGTTGAAATCTCTAAAAGACAAATATTTAGGAACAGAAGGAGTATTTTTGAATTCGTGTCATACATGCATGGTTTGGAAAAATAGATGCACTATACTTACTGGATTGTTGTTGTATTCGTGTGTGTGTGTGTGTGTGGTCATATGCTTGATACATACAAAGTTTTCTCACCACCATACCGTTCATCTTTTAAATTTGAATTTGCAATGAAAAACTTACTAGGGATACCATGAAATGTGAAATCCACGTTGAGAACACTATATCACAAACTCACTCTAATTCAAGAACTCGTCATAAATCAATTACCATGTTGAGATTACTATTTGCAAGGAAAATACGGGCATTGTAATACACATAGATTCATTCGGCAATTTAAAAGATTCCTTTCGTATTCTCGAATGGTAGGACCCAACGATGTACCAGCCAGACCCTGGCTCGTGTTGATCCTCAAAAAAAACCCGGCTCGTGTCCTTCTGGTGGCGTGCGTGGTACGCACATTAGCCAACCCCAACCAGTCGAGCCTCCGTGTTTCGAGTCAAAATATCTGGCGGCCAGAATTCCAGCCCTAGGAAATTCCCCTCATGTCCCCGGTCCATTGTGACTACCGATGAACAATGGAGGGATGCTTTAGTAACTAGACAACGTTACCTACCATGCCGAGCACGGTTCAATTCCCTCGGTCGCCGCTACCCAAGGTCACCCGTCAACTCCATTGCCTAGTACTAATAGGAGTACTACACCAGGATGAGCACAGAATTGAGCCCCGTTTGTTCGTGCCTAGTACTTGAGTTAATATATCAGGCAATGCACTGGTACGGAGGGATTATCCTTTTACTCTGCATATATAACTTGTCTAAGTCTAACTAAGCAAAATGTTTGACCAAATCCTTTCTTAAGAAATACAACATGAAAGATGTATCGCTTGAAAATTTATTGCATGATGCAGGTTATGATATTATTTCGAATCCTGGATTTTAAATTTCAGAAAATCCAAGAGTGACCGGAAATTCATGAAACTGAGCACGGTCTCGTGATATGGCACAAATATTCCTACGTAATTTTTTTCTTCAATTTGAGACAAGCTGCTTATGAGAAGTTACACAAATGAAGAGCCAAAGTATTTTGGAACACAGACCTGTCACGTTAAGGCGAACGCTTTCACTATTCAAACCATGGGCGTTTACGTGCCGCCATGAGTCCCGCTTCTCATCGGCAGGTGCCGTCCGAGCAAGCATGTGAGTCGACGGGAGGCGTGCGAGCAGACCGCTGCGCCGGCTGACCGGGAGGCGTGCGAGCAGAACGCTGCGCAGGCTCACTGGGAGGCGAGCCCTTTGACCAGGCTCCGCTGCCCACCTTCGTCCCAACTGCCCCCACTTTTAATGGTGTCGGCGCCGCAGTTTAAAATCAACCCCGCACTACCCGGTATCGCTACAATCTTCTCTCTTCCTCTCTGATTCTCCTATCGTCTACCTGCAACCAGCCTGACCTAACCGTACGCCATGCCGCATCACGATGGTCTACCCTTAGTCTTCCAGTTTCCTGAGGAAGACACCCAGCCGGAGTCTCAAGAACATAAGGCGCTTTGGGACGAGCTTGAACCGGCCTTGCGGGAAGATGCCGCACCTATCCCCGCTCCCGTTCCGACTCCCGTCGCCCCGACTGCGCCAGCGCCCATCCCCGTGGCATTGATGGGCTGGGAGCCCCACATTGTCGCCAAGCTTGATGCCACGGGGTTCCATGAGGTCCCCGCCGACTTTCACGCACCCGTGCACCTGCCAGCGCCTGCGCGTGCACTGACGCGCGCGCCTGTGCAGGTGTCCGTGCACATGAATGTCTCCGCCGTGCCGTTGCCAGCTCCTGTCCCCGCGCGGGTGCCAGTGCCCCCTCAGCGGCATGGATGGCCGCCGTCGACCGCTTCCTTGGACCAACGCCAGTCGCCTCCTCCCGCTAGTTGACTCGCTCCTGGAGACCGAAGTCCAGAACATTCTGGCCTTCCTTGAAGCTAGGGCCAATGTCCAGGAGTGCGCCAACAATGGCGCAAGACGCCGTCGTCGCCGTCGCCGTCAGTCAGTGGCCCGACGACACACAGAGCACGGCAGAGGAGCCGCTTCCCACCACAAGACGCCGCCGCCGCCGCCGCGTAATCTAAATTTTCCATGAAAAACGTTCGGATTGCCATGCTTAAAATCCGAACGTTTATCATTTCCGTTTATTTTAGATCGATCGTCGTATGAATGTAAAGTCGGAGTCAGACTGAATGAAATCTATGGTTTGATCGATTGAATGTTCTGCTAGAGCCATATCAAATTAAATATAAAATGTCATCAAGCCACATGTATTCATTCTCATCCAATGACCTAGACTGCTTCAATGTCGAGCACTCAACACGTTTAGCGTGCAGTTAATTTCATGCCAAAAATAGTGCTAATCACATAATAACACGCAAATAATATCCTACTTAATATCCGCATGCACTTAATATAGTTCCAAATTAACGTGCATTGCACGTACACATTGACTAGTACTACTAGTACGTGAAACTGGTGCCATAACTTGTGAACGCGTCCAGATATGGTCAACGGCAACATCGCCTGCGAGTTCTTCGTGTTTGCCCGTGCGTCTAAACGTAGAAGGGGAGGAGAGAGAGAGAGCAGACATGGAACCCACCAGTAAGTGAAGGCAAATAGTACGTACTAACGAGCCGGACCCACTAATGTACTAAAAATAATATTACATGTTATCCATTAAATAGGCTGTGGTAATATAAAAACATTATGTGAACAAAGGGGGGTACAACAAACATTGATGTACTATGTTGCCTATTGACGTGCGGCTTGAAGGCCCTGGACCACCATTCCGGGTGCTTGCTTTAACTTCACGGTGTCATATGCAGTTGCATGTTGCATATGGTGTCTAGCTTGTATTCAAAAGGCCGAAGTCGGTCTTTATTAAGATAAGGAAAGATATTTTTTACATGAACCACCATCCCGGGAGCACCAGAAGCCAAATAGCTAGTCAGGGCACTGGCTGAGCCAGTGACAAACCCAGCACAGACATGCATCACCTGCAAGCCAACTAAAAAGCCATGGTGGTGGCGAAGCAGCCCGCCTCCCACCAGGCTCTCAGGTCCTCGATGATCATGCTCACCACTCTAGCCGAGTGTCTAGCTTGTATTGCTTCCAATTTGGTTAAATTGCATCTGCTTAGCTTACACATTATACCTTTGAATATGACATGCCTTCCTGTTTTTGGTACATACTACTACATCTGTCTATTAACCATGTTCTTACATTAAACTAATGTTCTTATGTATCCCTCATCAATCACTTATGATGAGACAGTCATGCCTATGGATTACTGTGAGAAAATATGCTCTTTTAAAGAATGCAGTGTCAGCCTCCCCACATGATTCTCAAGAAACAGCAAGGCTAGATGAAGATATTCAACGTAGCTCTATAGTTGATGACCGCATTTCCCCTACACCACCATCACAGGCTCTTGCTCTAACTTGGCAGCGTGATATGTGGTTGCATGTTGCATATGGTGTCTAGATTGTAATTCTTCCAATCTGGTTAAATTGCATGTGCTATTCTGCTTAGTTTATACATTATACCTGTTAATGTGACATGCCTTCCTGTTTTTGGTACATAGTGCATCTGTCTATTAAGCATGTCCTTACATAAAACTACTATTTTTTTGTATCCCACATCAATCAATTATGACGAGACACCATTAGTATATGCAGTGTGATATTGGTTGCATCCTTCGTATGATTTATAGCATGCACTGTTTCTAATTTGTTGAAATGCCATTTATGATGGGATGCTTTTAACTTGGCAGGGTCATATTGGTTGCATCTTTCATGTGGTGTCTAGCTTGCATTGCTTATAATTTGTTGGAATGGCTTCTGCTTAGTTTACACAAATAGTTGTGAATATGCCATGTCGTCCTCTTTTTCGTACATATTCCATCCTCGCATCATGTGTTTGCCTTACATGAAAGTAGTGATTGTCAGTATCATGCATGAATGAGTTCTGAAGAGTGAATTTTATTGCTTTTTCTTGTCGGTTTTACTTGACAATGCAAAATCAATAAAGCAGAAGGAAATTAGCAAGGCAGTAGATAAATGTGCTCCTTCCAACCAACTAAAATGGAGGGCCTCTACAGATTCTACTCTGCCATCCCCCCAACGAGATTTGCAAGACAACACATGCATATACACTCAACGTAGCTGTGTTGATGATAAGCACGTCTCCCCTAGTCCACCATCACACGTGATCCCTCTAACTTGGCACTGTTATATGTGGTTGCATGTTATGTATGATGTCTAGCTTGTATTGCTTCTAATTTTGTTGAATGCCATCTGCTTACTTTACACATTATACTTGTGAATAAGACATGTGTTCCTGTTTCTAAAACATACAATATCTGTCTATCACACCATGTTCTTACATCAAAGTACTACTATTGTGTAACCTGCAACAATCACTTATCATAAGACATGTTTAACTTGGGAGTGTGATATAGGTTACATCTCGCATTCTTTTCTAGCTTGTACTACTTCTAATTTGTTGAAATGGCACTTATGACGAGACAGTTTTAACTTGGTACAGTGATATGCGTTGCATCTATCATATGGTGTCTAGCTTTTATTGCTTCTAGTTTGTTGAAATGCCTTCTGCTTAGTTTACACTTTACACATCATAGCTGTGAATATGCAATGTTGTCCTTTTTTCTTACACATTCAATCATCCTATCATGCGGTCGCCTTACATTAAAGTAGTGCTCGTCAGCATCCTGCATCAATGAGTTCTAAAAAGTGAATTTTTATTCATTTTTCTTGTGGGTTTGACTTGACAAGGCAATAAAATTAAGTAAGAGGAGGGAACAAATTAAGGCAAGGACTGATGGCGGTCTTCCGGTGAAACCGGCATCCGAGGTGCTTTCTATAGCTTGGCAGTGTGATATTGTCTTGGATGTTGCATATGGTGTCTAGCTTGTATTGCTTGTAATTTGAATAAATTACTTCTGCTTAGTTTACACAAATAGTTGTGAATATGCCATGCCGTCCTGTTTTTCGTACATATTCCATCCTTGTACCATGTGTTTGCCTTACATCAAAGTAGTGATTGTCAGTATCATGCATGAATGAGTTCTGAAGAGTGAATTTTATTTTTTTTCTTGTCGATTTTACTTGACAATGCAAATAAAGCGGAAGGAAAATAGCAAGGCAGTGGATAAAGGTGCTCCTTCCAACCAACTGAAACGGAGGACCTCTACAGATTCTACTCCGCCATCCACCCAACAAGATTTGGAAGACAACACATGCATAGACACTCAACGTAGCTGCGTTGATGATGAGCACGTCTCCCCTAGTCACCATCACAGGTGCTCCCTCTAACATGGCACTGTTATATGTGGTTGCATGTTATGTATGATGTCTAGCCTGTATTGCTTCTAATTTTGTTGAATTCCTGATACGTCTCCAATGTATCTACTTTTTCTAATGCTTTTTCTCTTGTTTTGGACTCTAATTTGCATGATTTGAACGAAACTAACCCCAGACTGACGCTGTTTTCAGCAGAACTACCATGGTGTTGTTTTTGTGCAGAAATAAAAGTTCTCGGAATGGAATGAAACTTTGTGAGGATTTTTTATACAATAAAAGAGAAATTCTGGAGCCAAGAGTCACCTGAGGGGGGCACCTAGGTGGGCACAACCCACCAGGGCGCGCCTGCCCCCCAGGCGCACCCAGGTGGGTTGTCCCCACCTAGTGGCCCCGCAGACCTTAACCCTGATACTATAAAATCACATATTAGGAGGAAAAAAATCAGAGAGAAAGAATTATCGCGATCCACGAGACGGAGCCGCCATCACCTCCTGTTCTTCATCGGGAGGCCAGATCTGGAGTCCGTTTGGGGCTCCGGAGAGGGGGATTTTCGTTCTTCGTCATCACCAACCCTTCTCCATCGCCAATTCCATGATGCTCCCCACCGGGAGTGAGTAATTCCTTCGTAGGCTCGCTGGTCGGTGAGGAGTTGGATGAGATTCATCATGTAATCTAGTTAGTTTTGTTAGGGCTTGATCCCTAGTATCCACTATGTTCTGAGATTGATGTTGCTATGACTTTGCCATGCTTAATGCTTGTCACTTTGGGCCCGAGTGCCATGAATTCAGATCTGAACTGTTTATGTTATCACCATTATATCCATGTTCTAGATCCGATCTTGCAAGTTATAGTCACCTACTACGTGTTATGATCCGGCAACCCCGGAGTGACAATAGTCGGGACCACTCCCGGTGATGACCGTAGTTTGAGGAGTTCATGTATTCACCGTGTGCTAATGCTTTGTTCCGGTTCTCTATTAAAAGAAGGCCTTAATATCCCTTAGTTTCCAATTGGACCCCGCTGCCACGGGAGGGTAGGACAAAAGATGTCATGCAAGTTCTTTCCATAAGCACGTATGACTATTTACGGAATACATGCCTACATTATATTTATGAACTGGAGCTAGTGTCGTATCGCCCTAGGTTATGACTGTCACATGATGAATATCATCCAACAAATTACCGATCCAATGCCTATGAATTTATCTTATATTGTTCTTGCTAAGTTACTACTGCTATCGTTACTGTTGCACTTGCTACAAAACTACTGCTATCACTGTTACCGTTACTATTGCTGTTGTCATTACTATCAAAACTATCATATTACTTTGCTACTGATCACGTTGCTGCAGATAATTAATCTCCAGGTGTGGTTGAATTGACAACTCAGCTGCTAATACCTTCAAATATTCTCTGGCTCCCCTTGTGTCGAATCTATAAATTTGGGTTGAATACTCTACCCTCGAAAACTGTTGCGATCCCCTATACTTGTGGGTTATCAAGACCTTTTTCTGGCGCCGTTGCCGGGGAGCATAGCTATATTTGTTGAGTCACTTGGGATTATTATCAATTTATCACTATGAAGAATCTGAAGGATGCTAAGACTAAGATTTATCCCTCTAAGACGAGGGGAGGTAAGGAACTGCCATCCAGTTCTGCTTTAGATTCACCTTCTGTTATAAGTAAACTTGCAACACCACCACATGCTATTAATCCTGATATGTCGCAAGTTATTGATGATGCTACTTCTGCTATGAATAATACTTATGATGATGCTAGTACCTTGCTAGATGATAATGATGTGCCACTTGGTGAATTTCTTGATGAACAAATTGCTAGAGTAAGACAACATGATGTTGTTGAATCTGATGATGAGCTTGAAATTGAAAATCTTGAAACACCTGCTAGAACTAGCCTTCCTAGATATGAATTGCCTAAGGTACCGGAAGGTTATGTTATGAATGAAGAGACAACTAGAGATATTCTTGCTTGTAAGGATAGAGATGATCTAGAGAAATTATTATGCAAGTATAAAGAAAAATCTCTGAATGCTAGAATGCAATATGATCCTAAGTTTGCTACTTCACCTATCTTTATTGATGATAAGGATTATGAATTCTCTGTCGACCCAGAGTTAATTACTTTGGTTGAATCTGATCCTTTCCATGGTTATGAAACTGAAACTGTTGTGGCACATCTTACTAAGTTGAATGACATAGCCACCCTTTTTACTCATGATGAGAAGACTCGCTATTACTTTATTCTCAAATTATTTCCGTTCTCATTAAAGGGTGATGCTAAAACTTGGTACAATACTCTTGCTCCTGGTTGTGTGCGTAGTCCCCAGGATATGATTTATTACTTCTCTGAAAAATATTTCCCTACTCATAAGAAACAAGCTGCTTTACAGGAAATATTTAACTTCGTGCAAATTAAAGAAGAGAGTCTCCCACAAGCTTGGGGGAGGCTTTGCCAATTACTTAATGCTTTGCCTGATCATCCTCTTAAGAAAAATGAAATACTTGATATCTTCTATAATGGACTAACCGATGCTTCTAGGGACTTCCTAGATAGTTGTGCTGGTTGTGTTTTCAGGGAATGAACTATTGGGCAAGCTGAAGAATTATTGAATAACATATTGAAAAATTATGATGATTGGACTCTTCCTGAACCACTGCCTAAACCCACTCCGAAGAAGAGGGGTATCTTATATCTCAGTCCTGAAGATATGCAAGAGGCAAAGAAATCTATGAAGGAAAAAGGTATTAAAGCTGAGGATGTTAAAAACTTACCTCCTATTGAAGAAATACATGGGCTTAATACACCACCACTACCTAAGGTGGTAGAGGTAAATTCTCTAATGAAATTCAATGATAATGATAATCCTCACAATATGCACCCTAGTCAATGCCTTTATGAGTTTGAAAACTACATTAGAAAGCAAGATCACTTCAATGCAAATGTTATGAAACAATTGAAATACAATTCTGATATGATTGCTCGCTTGAGTGACTTGTTATTTAGAATTTCAAACGATGTTAGAGGTGTTGGAAAGCATGCTTCTATGGTTCAAACTCAATTAGAACAAGTTGCTAAATCTCAAAGAGAGTTGCTTGATGAAATGAATAATAACATACATGACTTTGCTGTTAGAGTAGCAACTAGAGGAGGTAAAATGACTCAGGAACCACTTTATCCTGAGGGACACCCAAAAAGAATTGAACAAGACTCACAAAGAAATAACACTAGTGCACCTAGTCCTTCTAGAAAGAAAAAGAAAAAGAAAAATGATAGGACTTTGCATGCCTCTAGTGAACCTGAAGTAGAAAAACCTCCTGATAATGATAATGAAGTTTCTATCTCTGATGCTGAAACTCAACCTGGTAGTGAACACTCACCTTCTGACAATGAAAAAGATAATGATGAGATTCAAGAAAATACTCAAACAAATAGTAAAGAACCAGACAATGATGTTGAGATAGAACCTGCAGTTGATCTTGATAACCCACAACCTAAAAATACAAGATATGATAAAAGAGACTTTGTTGCTACCGTGGGTTCAAAAACCTATGCCCTTTCCACCTAAGTCAACTAAAAAGAAAGATGATGAAGAATTTGAACGCTTTGCTGAAATGCTGAGGCCAGTCTTTTTGCGTACTCGCTTGACTGATATCTTGAAAATGCCTCCTTATGCAAAGTACATGAAAGACATCATCACCAATAAGAGAAAAATACCGGAAGCTAAAATCTCCACTATGCTTGCTAATTATACTTTTAAAGATGGAGTACCTAAAAAACTTGGAGATCTGGGAATACCAACTATACCTTGCTCCATCAAAAAGAATTATGTGAAAACTGCTTTATGTGATTTAGGAGCTGGTGTTAGTGTTATGCCTTTCTCTTTATATAAAAGACTTGATTTGAATAAGCTCACACCTACTGAAATATCTTTGCAAATGGCTGACAAATCAACTGCCATACCTATCGGTATTTGTGAGGATGTGCCCGTTGTTGTTGCTAATGTTACTATTTTGACTGACTTTGTTATACTTGAGATGCCCGAGGACGACAACATGTCGATTATCCTTGGCAGACCCTTCTTGAATACTGCAGGGGTTGTTATTGATTGCAATAAAAGCAAGGTCACTTTTCATATCAATGGTAATGAGCATACGGTGCACTTTCCGAAGAAACAATTCCAAGTGAATGGTATTAATGTTATTGAAAAATCTCCGACAATCACTATTGAAAGTTTTCAACTACCTCTACCTACTATTAAAAAGAAATATGAAATGCTTATTGTTGGGGACATTCATATCCCCGTTGAGGTAACTTAGTGATTTACGATAATTCTTCGGTTTCATGCTAATCGAAAGTGGTTGTTAATAAGACTTGATCAACCTTATTAATGGATCATTTTTGAGAGGTATGAAGTTGATGAATTGAGTAAGCACTACCTTCTGTCCCTACCTTTTGTTTTCTGTTTTTATTAGTTAAATAAACTAAAATGCCATGTTTTGTCTGTTTTCTGAATTTCCCGTGCAATAAAAAAATGACCCAAAAATAAAAGTTCTTAGAATGCTCTGAAAATTTAATACGATTTTTTTCTGAATATTTAAGAATTTCTGGTGCAAATAATATCAGAGGGAGGTGCACCAGGTGGGCACAACCCACCTGGGCGCGCCAGGACCCCCAAGCGCGCCCTGGTGGGTTGTGGTCCCCACGTGGGTCCCCTCACTTATCTCTTTACACCACATCATCACCTACCTCCAGAAAAAATTCACCTTTGCTCTCTCTCCTGTGTTCTTGCTCTCAAACCCGCGGATTTCGATCTCTTTGCTCGAAGCTCCGTTTCTGAAACTGTTTCGGGGGATTGTTGCTTGGTATGTGACTCCACCGTTTGCCCAATTAGTTTTTGTTTTAGTGGTTTATATTTTGAATAATTAGCTACTCTTGGTGCTGATGTAGATGAGCTTGCATGTTGAATTCTTAGAGTTCTGAGTAGTTTGAATGCTTGCTATGGCCTCTAGGTATCCCCATGAGTAGTTGCTATCGTTTTTGTTGGAAAAATTTGTGGACAAAAAATTTCAGAATTTTTGTTCATAGGAAAAGGATGAATATCTTTAGGAAGTTTGCTTCTAAGAAGAACTCCAAGGGAGTTATTGGGGAGTCGTCTGACAGTGATCTCCATCCCCGGAGGTTGGCGGAAATACGGCCGTGCAAATGGCCGCATACCCCGTTCATGGAAGAGGCTGGAATCCTTCAAGAGTTTACACAATATGCTGCTAATGCCGGCCTCACCGACTTCATCGCAGCTGAATGTGAACAGTATCATCTCCTCACAAACATCTTTGTTCAAAGTTTTAATTTCCTTCCTAGGAATAATCCTCCTGAGGTGCAGTTTAGTTTATATGCTGAAACCCGTCAGATACCACTTACTGAATTCTGTAACATATGCATGATCCCTTCTGACGGGAGCTTAGTTGAGCCTAGGCCGGCAGAGTTTGAGGCCTTTTATCGTACCTTGACAGTGGGAGATGAGAGAGGGTGTCGGCTATCACTGCCGCTGGCTTGCATTTTCCTGCTGTTCATTACTTTGCTCTTTTCATTGCAAAATGCTTGCTTGCTAGAGAGAAGGTGGGTGCACACAGTTCACCAGACCTTGCTATTTTACGTCGTGCACTAGAGGGCGACCACACTTATAGCTTGGGAGCTATTGTGGCACATCGCCTTCACATTAATAAGTCCAAGGGTAAAATACATGGTGGGATTTTCGCTACTTGTTTGGCGGCTCACTTTAATGTTGAGATACGCCTTCATGATTACCCTCTGACCAAGGTTTACCTAGATCGCACAGCCATGGATCACCACCATTTTACTGATATCGATTCTCCTAACATCCCTATTCCATATAACCTAGTTTTTAGTGTGAGGACTCGTGATATTATTCCATTGCCTGCTCCTGCTTTGTTTGATCCTGTTGCGAGGGGCGGATATAGGATTATGCCTGCGGACATCATCGCCTACCGGAACGACCAGGCTGCAGCAGAGGAGGAGCCTCAGCAGTGGGATCCATGGATGCCTGCTCCTTAGCACCCCGACTACTATCCAGGCTACTGATTGATTACCAAGTTAGGCCAAAAGCCTAAGCTTGGGGGAGTACGTGTTCTCCACCGACATTACATTCATGTTCACACTTATCATTCCAGTTGTCGGTATCCACACTTTTTCATTGTATCATCCATGTTAGATTTATTTTCTCGCTTTCTTCTTGTGTGTTTGAAAAAACTTAGAAAAATCAAAAAAATTAGTTGTAGTTAGTTTACTTTCTATGCATGCTTAGGTGTAGCACTAAAAAGAAAACCCAAAAAGATTTCCTTGTTCTTCTTTTGCTTGTTGGGAGCTTTCCTGTGTAAATAGTTTTTCTCGTTTTTGCTTTTCCCTTTTATTTGCTTGTTCAAGAAAACCAAAAACTCCAAAAATATTTCAGTGTGTTTCTCTGAATTTATTTTTCTTTTATTCGAGTCGTACCAAGGAGAAGACCACGATGAAAATGTTGAGTGGCTCTCATATGCATAATTATTTATCTAACAAAGAGCCCATATTACCTTGTCTTCTCCTGTTGAATAAAATGTTTGCAGATTCCAGCTTAGTCCACGGCACTCTTGCACTATTATTATTTTCACATCGTTTGGTCGTGCAAGTGAAAGGCAATAATGACGATACTCGATGAACTGGTCGTGGCAGAGAGAAACAGGTATGAACTCGACTTGTTCTGTTTTTGTAAATATGTTTAACCTAGTAACCATGATTCAGTCCATTATGATTAAACATGTTTGCAATGACAATTAAAGATTATAGTTTCTCATGCCATGCATAAGTAGCTAGGAGTGGATAATGATTTATCTTGGATATCAACATTGCATTAAAATGATTGTGATGTAGTATGATGATATGGTATCCTCCTCTGAATGTTCGAGTGGCTTGACTTGGCACATGTTCATGCATGTAGTTGAATCAAAACCAACATAGCCTCTATGATATTTATGTTCATGGTGTTCATATCCTACTCATGCTAGTGTCCAATGTTACTTATGCATAATGCATGTTCATGACCGTTGTTGCTCTCTAGCTGGCCGCTTCTCAATCTATTTGCTAGCCTTCGCCTGTACTAAGTGGGAATTCTGCTTGTACATCAAAAACCTTGAACCCAAGTTATTCCAGATGAGTCCACCATACCTACCTATATGCGGTATTACCCTGCCGTCCTAAGTAAATTTGCATGTGCCACCTCTAAAAACTTCTAATAAATATCCTTTTTGTGTGCCTGGATCGTTCATGGAACGACAGGAGGTGGTCGGTATCTTCCATGCTAAGCGGGTTATTCTCAGGTTGAGTGTTTATTCACTCACCATCGCACGAGAAAAGGGCGGTAATAGGGATTCCCAGTCCCGAATTCAAAAAAATGCAAATAATTAAACAAAACTCCCCCGGGACTGTTGATGGTATGGATGGCACCCGTTGTTTCGAACAAGCCGTGGAATGTGATTGTTGGTGGAGGGGGAGTAAACCTTTACTTTTGTCCCTTGGGAACCGCCACTAGCGTGCTTAGCATGGAAGATATTGACAACTGATAGTCGTGAAGTAAATGAGAAGGGTGCATGTCTCAAAATATAATTTACCTCTATGTTAAAAGCTTGAGCTCTGGCACCTCTACAAATCACTGCTTCCCTCTGCGAAGGGACTATCTATTTACTTTTATGTTGTGTCATCATCTTCTAAAATAAGCGCCAGAACCTGAGAGCACTGCTGTCATGCTGATGCATTGTGTGTAGCTAATGTTGGATGCATCATGACTGGATCTTTTCTACCATGAATTACAATGTTTAGTCGCTGCTTGAACTTTGGGGATGCTCTGCATTTATGTTTTGCGGTCTCAGAAAGGGCTAGCGAGATACCACTATTGTCATATTATATCACGGTTGTTTTGACAACGTGTTTGCTGTTTGAGATGTCTTATTATTGCTCGCTAGCTGATTATGTTATTGATATGAGTTAATATAATTTTTAAGAGTTATTGTAGGCATGGTTAGTTATAATGTTGGCTGAAAACCTGGGTGCTGTTTAAGCTTATTTATGCAAACAAGAGCAAAAGAGTTCGTAAAAGTTTTTCTTTTTCACTTTCAGTTTATCAACTGAATTGCTTGAGGACAAGCAAAGGTTTAAGCTTGGGGGAGTTGATACGTCTCCAACGTATCTACTTTTCCTAATGTTTTTTCTCTTGTTTTGGACTCTAATTTGCATGATTTGAATGAAACTAACCCCGGACTGACGCTGTTTTCAGCAGAACTACCATGGTGTTGTTTTCGTGCAGAAATAAAAGTTCTCGAAATGGAACGAAACTTTGTGAGGATTTTTTATACAATAAAAGAGAAATTTTGGAGCCAAGAGTCACCTGAGGGGGGCACCTGGGTGGGCACAACCCACCAGGGCACGCCTGCCCCCCCCCCCCCCCCCCCACGCGCACCCAGGTGGGTTGTCCCCACCTGGTGGCCCCGCAGACCTCAACCCTGATACTATAAAATCACATATTCGGAGAAAAAAACAGAGAGAAAGAATTATCGCGATCCACGAGACGGAGCCGCCATCACCTCCTGTTCTTCATCGGGAGGCCAGATCTGGAGTCCGTTTGGGGCTCTAGAGAGGGGGATCTTCGTTCTTCGTCATCATCAACCCTTCTCCATCGCCAATTCCATGATGCTCCCCACCGGGAGTGAGTAATTCCTTCGTAGGCTCGCTGGTCGGTGAGGAGTTGGATGAGATTCATCATGTAATCTAGTTAGTTTTGTTAGGGCTTGATCCCTAGTATCCAATATGTTCTGAGATTGATGTTGCTATGACTTTGCCATGCTTAATGCTTGTCACTTTGGGCCCGGGTGCCATGAATTCAGATCTAAACCGTTTATGTTATCATCATTATATCCATGTTCTAGATCCGATCTTGCAAGTTATAGTCACCTACTACGTGTTATGATCCGGCAACCCCGGAGTGACAATAGTCGGGACCACTCCCGGTGATGACCGTAGTTTGAGGAGTTCATGTATTCACCGTGTGCTAATGCTTTGTTCCGGTTCTCTATTAAAAGGAGGCCTTAATATCCCTTAGTTTCCAATTGGACCCCGCTGCCACGGGAGGGTAGGACAAAAGATGTCATGCAAGTTCTTTCCATAAGCACATATGACTATTTACGGAATACATGCCTACATTATATTTATGAACTGGAGCTAGTGCCGTATCACCCTAGGTTATGACTGTCACATGATGAATATCATCCAACAAATTACCGATCCAATGCCTACGAATTTATCTTATATTGTTCTTGCTAAGTTACTACTGCTATCGTTACTGTTGCACTTGCTACAAAACTACTGCTATCACTGTTACCGTTACTATTGCTGCTGTCACTACTATCAAAACTATTATATTACTTTGCTACTGATCATGTTGCTGCAGATAATTAATCTCCAGGTGTGGTTGAATTGACAACTCAGCTGCTAATACCTTCAAATATTCTTTGGCTCCCCTTGTGTCGAATCTATAAATTTGGGTTGAATACTCTACCCTCGAAAACTGTTGCGATCCCCTATACTTGTGGGTTATCAATTCCATCTGCTTACTTTACACATTATACTTGTGAAAAAGACACGTGTTCGTGTTTCTAGAACATACAATATCTGTCTATCACACCATGTTCTTACATCAAAGTACTACTGTTGTGTAACCTGCAACAATCACTTATCATAAGACACATTTAACTTGGGAGTCTGATATAGGTTACATCTCGCATTATTTTCTAGCTTGTACTACTAATTTGTTGAAATGGCACTAATGATGCGACAGTTTTAACTTGGTAGAGTGATATTCGTTGCATCTTACATATGGTGTCTAGCTTTTATTACTTCTAATTTGTTGAAATGCCTTCTGCTTAGTTTACATATCATAGCTGTAAATATGCAATGTTGTGAATATGCAATGGCACTAATGACGAGAGACCTTTAACTTGGTAGTGTGATGTTGTTTGTATCTTGCATATGATTTATTTCTTGTACTGCTTCACATTTGTTTAAATGCCAGTTATGATGAGACACTGTTAACTTGGCAGAGCGATATTTGTAGCATCTTTCATATGGTGTCTACCTTCCATTGCATTGCTTCTAATTTATTGAAATCCTTCTGCTTAGTTTACACATCATAGTTCTGATTATCTCATGTCATCCTGTTTTTCGTACATATTACATCCTCCTATCATGCGGTTGTCTAACATCAAAGTTCAGTTTGTCTGTATCACGCATCTATTTGTTCTGAAGAACTAAATTTGTATTCCTTTTTCTTGTCGGCTTGACTTGACATGGAAAAGAGAAAGAGGAAGGAACACAGAATGGTAGGGGATGGTGTTAGTACTCAGGACGCACGGAAACGGAAGCGGGAGAATTAAGCATATTCTGCTGGTACTGATGGTGCAATAGAAGGTCGAAGTCCACTGAAAAATTGTACAAACACGGTATCCCCTGCTACACCAACTGCAAAACAATCCAAACAAAAACGAATAGCTGCCACCAAACAAGCAACGACAGCCCTAGTTGCTACAGCACCTTCTTCCACAGTACCAACATCTGTACGAGTTACTCATTCGGTAACTCTGCTAGCGGCAAGTTCCCAAGCTCCCTTGCCACCTGACACTACTTCCGAAGCACTCTTGACACAAGACGAGTTGGCAAGATCAGATGAACCTTGTGAGCTTCAACAACAAGAAGGTAGTTGCTCGAGTCAAGTTACAGTTGCATGCTTCTTTATATGTAGTCTCACAGTTTGATGTACACTAACACTTCCCATGTTCGTTGTTGAACTAGCACCTAGGCGCAAGAGGAAACATACATCAAGGATAATGCTCGACATGTTAACTAAATCTAGAGGAGGAAGAATGGAGATCCGTTTTGAGGCAGGTTTAAAAAGGCCACGTGATGCTACAGAGTCAGCCAAGTTAGTATCAGAGGCAGTCGTTGCCGTTAGGTGTCATGCGCGTATCCTCCCAACATGGATTCAGTACAGGAATGACAAAGACGAAACCCAGTTTAACACCTTCCTTGACCATTTATCTGTAAGTATGGTTATGTATGGAAATTAGTAATATCGTCTTGCTCTGTCCCATACTTTTTAGGTTGTTGGTAATGAGACTCCCATAATTTTCAACAGATGAAGTTCAAGTTGGATAGCCAAGATGATGCAACCAGACAAGCATGCACCCATGTTTTCAAATCTACTCTATGATAGTATCGGTATAACTTGAGGAAAACTCACTTTGAAGGCAAGGCTAGCAGTGAACTTGCCCAAACATCTCCAATGGAAAATATATCGAATGAAGACCGGGGAGGCCTTGTTAAACACTGGTCTGATCTAAAGTATCAAGTATGTTATATATATATATATATATATATATATATATATATATATATATATATATATATATATAGGGTAACGCTATTCTAAGCGTGAGTGTAGAATAGCTTACTCTACACCCCCTAGTAACGCTATATACAAAATCTAGTAAAATGTGTATAAAATGTAGTAATTCAGAAAATATTTTTTTTACTACCCAAGTTTGCAATTTATTGCATTTTTACAAAAATTACTATATATTTATATAGTGTGTTACTATATTTTGTATGTACCGTTACTGGGGTGTAGAATAAGCTATTCTACACTCACGCTTAGTTTAGCGTTACTATATATGTGTGTGTGTGTGTGATCAGATCACATGTTGAACTCCTATTTACGCATGTGCCTCACAAATCTATCTTCTTGTAGGTGAACCGTTCAAAGAACAAGGCCAACCGTACGAAAGTGAAATTCCAACAGACGACAGGATCTCGTAGCTATATTGCACACTGCGAGGCTCATGTAACTAGCTGTTGTTTCACTCTTTTTGCTATGCCATATTATCAGATCTATATTGACTTGTTCCAAATACAGAGGAAAGCCCGCAAGGACCAAAAAGTGCCTAAACCAAATGCTGTGGAAATCTTCAAGGACTATCACACCAGCAAGACAAAGGGCATGACTACACCAGTCAAAGCCGTTGTTGTAAGTCCTTAATCCTCATGCCTTTTAACTACTACTTACTCTGACTTGTGCATTGAACTGCACGGTTTGCAACCAATGTCTATTACCCTTTTCAATTTTATACACAATTGTCTTAGCGTATCATTGCACCTTACAAGGTTTAAAAGAGAGGAGTGATGTTCCTTTGATCTTGATCTGTAATCTAGTTCCGTGCTGGACTTGTCTACACAACGTTACAATTGCCTGTTTTTCTGTTCTCAGTTGTTTTGTGATATGAATGATGTCATACTATGCTTACCGTATTATAAAATTTGTCTCTTTATCCTTAGCTGTCAATATAATGTGAAGAAATAGACAATACATTAGCCATGGTACATGGTCATATGTTTGGAACCTAGTTTTATTATGTACTTTGTAGTAAATACAACTAATATTTTACACGAGTTCACTAGAATAAGTTCTGTATATAGACCAAAGCTATTCTATATGGTTTTTGCTGCCTCCTTAATATCTTCTGTTCTGGTACTACTAATGTACAAACTCAACTTTTCAGCAAGCTATGGAACAAATGGTGGAACCGCCACCTTCCGAAGGTGACGACACAACTATAACCGCAATGTCACCTCTTGCTGCAGTGGGTCAGTACCTGTCCACTAACAGTGCCAAGAGCACGTTCCTGCGTAATACTGGGTTGGTTGTTAAGGCAATCTCGTCCAAACTGCCTCATGATCAAGATATGCAAGCTCAAAACAATGTTATATCTGCGCTCCAGACACAAGTCCAATCCCTAACATAGACCCTTTTGTGAAACAAGGACAACCATTATTCGATGTCGTCAAGATATGCATGGTTTTGAAACCAGACTATCAGACATTTGCTATGTTGTTCAGGAGCCTAGGGGAAATGAAGGCGAAGGTTATGGTGCTCCATCGGACAGTACAACATGAAAAGGTAACAGTCAGGTCAAATGAAGTGAGCTTCTAAACTTTTGGTGGTGCATTTATCTGCCGGACTGTTAACTTTTATGCCAACCTTCTTTTTGTTTTATGGTTGTAATTTGTTTTGTTGCGATACAAAAATTGTTCTTAACGTGCAGCGACCGGCTGAAGAAAACAACAAGCCATTTTTGTATAGTGTATAGGGTGTTCCCTATATTTGCACTGGTGGCGAACTTTGATGCCTAGTGGATGTAATATGTGCAGTTGCCTTAATAGCCTAGCGTTAGTTTCTGGCTTATTTATTTCCCTAGTCTTCTTTTTCCTTGGTTTGCTAGTGGCCGCAACAACCATGGGCCAGATACGGACCGTTGTAACCTTGAGCCCGCTACGGGTCGTAGGATCAATGGGCCTCCTACGGGCTGTCGGATAAATGGGCCTATAACGGGCAATAGAATCAATGGGCCTCCTACGGGCCGTCGTATAAATGGGTGACATGAGCCGTAAACGGGCGTAACTGGTATCGGGCCAGCACGGTAACGGGCCGTTAATAGACCGAAAGACATCAAAGGCTTAATTTTGTCACAGGCATAACGGGTCGTTAATGGGTAGGGCTGGGCATTCGGTTCCCCCGAACCGATCGGGTTGATTCCTCGGTGTATTTAAAATTCCGGTTCTGCCAAAATACTTACTGATCGGTCAATGGAAAATTAGCTGACCGAAGATTATTTGCACCAAAATTTCGGTTCGGTCGTCGGTTCGACCGAATAGCACCGAGATATATTTAATAACAGCTGGAATCACGGCCTCTAGTTAGAATCTACAGTGCACATACCATTAGCAGGAGCTGGTATACTTTATTCTGATGTACAGTGCCTCCTTGGCTACTCCCTCCGATTGATTCTCCCGAGCAACTCTGTAAAATTAGCGGTGGGGCTCACTAGGTGAAGTACCTACCCGAGGGAGTACTACTTCTCTTTTACACAAAATTTACAGCGACGGTGGCTCAGTTGGTTAGGTTTACCACCTCCCGACGCGGCTGTGGGACTCGTGCACTTATAGCGACAAAGTAGAAAATAGACTGTCCATGTTCTTACGAAAGAGCACTTGAGTAAGGAACAGGCGCGCAGGTCTGACATCAATGTTTACTCGGTTTTCGGTCCATTCGGGTAATCAAGTGAAACACCCGAATTCGCCGGATTAATTTCGGTTTCCAACAAATGCAAACCGAACATACTACCGAAGTTCTCGGTTTTGGTGAATTCGGCTTCGGTGCCAGTTAATTCGGTTCGGTACATCGGTTTTTGGGTTATATGCCTAGCCCTATTAATGGGCCAGAATACATGACGGGTTAGAAACGACGCAACGGGTTAAAAGGCCACAAACGGGCCGATTCTAACCACGGGCTGAATTTGGCCCATTAGGAGAATGGGCCAGTAACGGGCCGGAAGTAATCGAGGGCCCGAAAGGAGCCCAAGAATGTATGGGCTGTCAGTAGGCCGAAAGCTAACACGGGCTGGAAACGACCCATGTGAATCATGGGCCATTAATGGGTATAAAGAAATTTACAGTTTATTATGGGCCAGAGTCACCGCGGGCCACTAAAGGGCCCAAAGATACGAAATGCCTCATATGGGCCGAAAGACGTCGTGGGCCATACATGGGCCGAAAGTGAAATGGGATGGTATTATAGTGGACGGCCCACATGACGTTGTTGGGCCGAATTCGGCAACGCCATAACGGGCCGTGAGTTACCGGGCCGTAAAATGGGCTATATGCGAACAGACCGTTAACAGGCTTTTCATGGGCCGGCCCGCTAGCTTTTGACCAAGTCAAACGGGCCGGCCTTTGTAAGCTAAATGGGCCATCGTTGGGTTGTGCCATGTGTCGACATATCATAGGCACCTCTCTGTCCCAATGACGAGCTGACACGTGGTTCCTGTGGCCAATGAGAATTTTACACGTGGAAAATCCCCATTAGTCTGGGCTGTTAACGGGTTATCGGATGCAAACCGGAACCTGATAGCTTAACGGCGACCCGTTACGGTGGAAGCCATGTGTCGGTTACCCTTGACGAAAACCCTTCCATGGCGCGATATTTATCGTCATGGAAGTGGACACTTCCGTGATGATAATTTTAGTATTGTCATGGAACACTTCTACAACAGCACATGTATGACTATCTTGATTCTGTCATAAAATCGTCATGGATGTACATGCATGACAGAAAATGTGACGTACTGTGACAAACACGTATCATCAAGGAAGTGTTTTTTTGTAGTGGCACGATCACGTACGTTCGTGCTGCCATTATGCATGCAGTTGCGCCGGGCGCGACACCACGATGTAGTTACCCGCTGCCAAAACTGCCATGCGGACGTGCCGAGAATCCGGGCCGCCCGGCCCCCATTTATTCCCATGCCCATTTACCTTAATCTCTCATGCCCCACAACACAATAAGCACACCCATGATGACACATACAGAGAGGATATCCAGCGGCTCCAATGGCGCTCCCCGTGGCTCCAATGGCGCTCCCAACGGCTGACGACGACAACGGGCGGCAGTTCACCACGTCTCACGTAGTGGACACCCACGCGAGGGGGAAGGACCTCTCGGTGGTGTACACGAATGAGTCAGTCTCGGTGGAGAGCTCCATCCACACTCTGGAGCAGTTGCTTGCTGAGGACAAGTACCAAGTGATTGGCTTCGACCTCGAGTTCACTGGCGGTCGTGCCGGGTATGATCAGAAGGTTGTCGTCGCCCAGTTGTGCGTGCGCCGTGATGTCCTCGTCTACCACTACCACCTGGGCACAAGGCATTGCGAGTGTTTCGCTAGGTTTATCAACAGCCTCGACTGCAGTTTCGCTACAGTGGACACCAACAACGATCTAAAAGCGCTCAAGGTTTCGGGCTTGGCCTGCCGGAATCTTGTCGACATCCGTGACCAATACACGGCCTGGGGCAACACGAACAACAATCAGGACTCCCTGGTTGACCTTGCCTCAGCCATCATCGACCCCTACTACATGAAGATAAAGGATGAGAGCAACAAGGACAAGATCGCCTGGTAGAGTGCCTGGGAGCAGAGACTGGATGAAGAACACGTCAAGTACATGGCCAAGGACGCATACACAAGCTACGAGATGTACAGGCGGATCATTGACATGAGTAAATGCCTTCGTCCTACCCCAGACGAGGGATCGAGCCATAGAGCAGTCGCGGCAGCGTCACAAGAAGTAGATGATTAGATGGTCGTTTCTCCTAGTTTAGAATGCATGTAATTGTTTATTGAGGTGTGTGCGAATGTTTTGTATAGTCACTTATGTAATTAGATGTTTATTTTGGTCATATATGTTGTTCTTCTGTAGACAGAGCAAATCACATCGCACACGGAGTAAACTAGGGAACCTGTCGGTGATGATTTCATCAATCGCTGACAATTGTATACCAGCAAGCGTTTGCCCATAACACACACAGCTTATTAGCAGCAATCGTCTGTGTTATATCGGTCTTCGCACACATTTCTGATTACGGACCTGTTTGCCGTGTATCACACATATCTTGTTAAGTTGAACCATTTCTGTTGTCTTGTCTCATCGCAAACAGTTCATCCAAGTGAACTGTATGTCGTATATCGCACACACCTTGATCTGGCTGTCCATTTCTATTGTGTTGCCCAATCACAAAACAGTTCATCCGAGTGAACTATATGCCGTATATCGCACACACCCTCATCTGGCTGACCATTTCTGTTGTTATCCTTATCGCAAATAGTTCATTCGAGTGAACTGTATGCCATGTATCGCACACGCAACTCTAATCTGAATCGTGTTTGATGTCTCCGCCATCGCAAACAGTTGGTATCATTTTTTATGGTTTTCTTACACCACCGTTTGCGATTAATGCATCGCACACAGTTTCGTCGAACGGTCTCTAATTGTACTATCGCGTTTGGACCATCCTGCAGTAGTGCATGCCGGGTCTTAATCATGCGGAACATCCCCAACAAGGACTGTACATGGAGAGGCTGATAGTTGGGACCCACGAGGTCCATGGTCGCATGTAGAGAAGCGCCTCCTTATTATGCGAAACAAGTTTCCTTTCCTGACAGCTGGGACCCACCAGCTACATCTTCGGAAGCAAGGAAGTGCCTCCTTATTACGCGCAAAAAATGATTCCCCCTGACAGCTGGGTCCCACCAGCTTTATCTTCGCATGCAAGGAAGTGACTCCTTATCCCCCTGACAGTTGGGACCCACCTGGTCGAAGCGTACGTAGCGTTATCTGTCTCGTCGCAAATATGTATACGTACATACTGGTCGGTCGGTCTCATGAACCGTGGCCGAGTAAGGAGCGACACCTATTGTAGTAGAGCCACCAACATACGTACCATGTTACGCGGTCCCATCTATATCATGTACACATACGTACAGCCACGTTGGAAGAAAGTAAACATGGCTACATACGTACATACGGGCGGGGTCTCAAACGCGTACAGCGACGATGTCTTGTTCATCAGCAGCCAATCGGCTGGGTCGGAACGGAGGAAACAATGTTGCGTTCGTCGGAAGCCAAGCGACTGGGTTGGAACACATCCTGTTTATTGGGAGCCAACCAGCTAGGATGAAACAACCAAAATGGGGTCTGGCATACCGCAAAACGGAGAAAACGACCTTCCGTTCAACCGCCTACGGTCGAAACAAGGTGTTGTTCATCAGGAGGGGTGTGGCGTACCGCAAAACAGAGGAAAGGGACTTCTCGCCAACCGCCTACGGTCGAAACGGGGTGTTGTTCATCGGGAGGAGTGTGGCGTGCCGCAAAACAGATGAAACAGACTTCTCGCGAACCACCTACGGTCAAAACGGGGTCCTGTTCATCGAGAGGGGTTGCGTCATACCGCAAAACAAGACTCCACGGGCTACTGTTCATCCACCGTCGACTTCCTCCAGCCTCCAACGACTGCTGTTCATCCAGCCTCCACGGGGTCCTGTTCATCCACCCCCAACCGACTGGGGTGTGTCGGCCTCCTCGGGATCCTGTTCATCCAGTGGCAACCGCCTACACAGCCGAGGTCCTGTTCATCCAACCCCCAGGCTGGGGTGGGGCGTACGAGCGGGCGGCAGCAAGGGGAACTGTTCATCCACAGCCAACCAACTGGCTTGATCGATGTGTCTCGACTCGAGTCTATGTGTATCACATGCGAGGCAGCAACGGGCACTGTTCATCGAGAGGCAACCCAACATCGGATGGCTACGTCTCGCATGGGGCTCGATCGGCTTCAGTAAGCAGCGAGAAGGATCGATGAATCAGGTTCAGTTAGCAGCTGCTAAGGAATCGCTCGGGTTCAGTTAGCAGTGAAGGGCTCGATCGGGTTCAGTACGTAGCGCGAGGGATCGATCGCTCGGGTTCAGTACGTAGTGTGAGGGCGAGATCGATCGCTCGGGTTCAATAAGCGAACACCTTGCTCGGGTTCAGTTAGCGAACACAGCTCGCACACACCAGCGCGGACGAGAGAAACGCGCAAACCGCTGCATCGCTCGGGCTCGACCACCCACCGTATATCGGGAACTCCCAGAAAATTTCCTCGCCCTCACTTCTACCACGATTTTTTACGTCATGGACGGCACAAAGAGTGTCATCCAGGTGCATCTCGGCCCGCCCAGGATGAAAACCCATTTTCTGTCATATTTTTTTGTCATAGAAGTAGGAGCCCACCACATCTATGATGATACGTGTTTTTGTCAAAATTATCGTCATAGAAGTGTCATAACCATGACAGAAAAAGTTTTCATTCGGGCCATAATGTCACGGATGTGTCTTTTTTTGTAGTGCTAAGTGCATAAATAATTTTGCTTCATGGGTGTTCGACAACATAACATGCGTCCTTGTAAACATAGAATCAAGTAAAACCTCAGTTTAGACTTTAGACCCAAATAAGAGGTCTTGACATTAAGTTTAAAAGGGCGCCCTGGTCTAGTATGTTTAACTTTGGCCGGTAGCTTTTCTTTCTTCATCTTCGCCCTCCTCCTCATGCATGCATCTTGCTCTGGGACTGATATGGACATAGCTATTATGGATACATCTACAAATATTAGACGACATATTTTTCAGGTGATTTCTAGTAATAAATATTTAATTATTTGTTTTTCTAATGGATACAAATATACTACACATTTAATTGTTGTATGCAGACTTAAAGAAGATCTATACCCACCACGTATGAAGACGTGTGTCTCCAGATTCACACAAACGTGTGTGCATGTGCATGCACTTGCACTACCAAGATGCCACGGTCGTTGTCAAGAAGGTGGGACCATGTGCATGCAAATCCATGAGAACGTCCAGGAAATTCTTGCTACGGTGTGCAACGGCCTGGCGTGCAATCCTTTGTCCAAGAAACATCAACCAATAGGTGGGCTCCAACATGGGCCAATTCCGCTCCCGCATGCGTGAGCTTCACGGCCTGGTCCAGCACATCGTGCGCCGTCAGGATTCGTTCGCCGCCCGACTGGCCGAGGGCATCTCCGCACTTAATAAATAGCGTTTAAATTAGGGTTTAGATTTGGGTTTTGTTTAGAGAAGTTTAGCTATTGCTACTTTTATTTGTCTTCGCTCGTAGCGGCTAGTGCGACCGTCAAGACATCCTATCGGAACCCCAACTTGTGAGATTTATTCATCTAGCATATCCGCAATTTCTAGATTGCTTGGCTATTATTTTCTTGCATGTTCTTTGATTTGCTTGCAGGAAAAATCCTTCATGGATAGGTCGATCGCGCCGTCGGCTCGGTCGATAACGCCGTGGAGTTGGTTCAGCGATTGCCGTGGATATCAGTCGTGTACGGTTCTCCCTGTACGGTTGGTAGCCGGATCGTGAGGGTCAAGTCCCACCAAAAATCGTAGTTATCTCTCTCTCATCGAAAGATCGGGCCCCAGTTCACATCATAAACTTCTCTAAACAAAACCCAAATCTAAACCCTAATTTAAACGCTATTTATTAAGTGCGGAGATGCCCTCGGCCAGTCGGGCGGCGAACGAATCCTGACGGCGCACGATGTGCTGGACCAGGCCGTGAAGCTCACGCATGCGGGAGCGGAATTGGCCCACGTTGGAGCCCACCTATTGGTTGATGTTTCTTGGACAAAGGATTGCACGCCAGGCCGTTGCACACCGTAGCAAGAATTTCCTGGACGTTCTCATGGATTTGCATGCACATGGTCCCACCTCCTTGACAACGACCGTGGCATCTTGGTAGTGCAAGTGCATGCACATGCACACACGTTTGTGTGAATCTGGAGACACACGTCTTCATACGTGGTGGGTATAGATCTTCTTTAAGTCTGCATACAACAATTAAATGTGTAGTATATTTGTATCCATTAGAAAAACAAATAATTAAACATTTATTACTAGAAATCACCTGAAAAATATGTCGTCTAATATTTGTAGATGTATCCATAATAGCTATGTCCATATCATCCTCCCTTTCTTGAAAACAAAGCCGTCCTCGGCTTTCATTTACCTGAAACACATCATAGAGCAAAGAAAAAATAGATGCAATGTATATAGGCCGCTCCAAAGGTGTTAGCTCATGAGGATGTGATAAATTTGTAATAGCACCATTATGAATATCATGATATATGTTCTCTTGTCGGAGCATAGAATTATGAATATCATGATGAATTTTACCCCACGCAGAGTATATATATGAATTATGGGGACTTAAATGAGCTATCTGAGCATGCGATATTTCGAGATCAAAAGTTGAGACACACAACGAAAAAAATTCAGAATTGATCGCAAGCATACTATGCATAGCATGATCCGTTGATTTAGCTTTCCCATCATTTATTATTTCATCGGGGGTCATTGGAAGCAAGTTAATGGTTTTTCCTTCAAACACGAAAGTATACGAATTTGTTCTACCATGATGGGTAACACTATTATCATATTGCCAAGGTCGACCTAACAATAAAGAACAAGCTTGCATAGGTACGACATCACAGTCAACGTAATCATGATATGAACCAAGCGTAAAGTGTACTCTCACACGACGTGTTACCTTCAACTTACCACAGTCGTTGAACCATTGGATGTTATATGGATGGGGATGTCTTGTAGTGGTGAGGCCAAGTTTCCCTACCATCTCTATGCTTGCTAAATTATTGCAGCTTCCACCATCGATTATCACACGAACAGAATGCCCTTTGACAACAAACTTAGTTTGAAAAAGATTATGGCGTTGAGGCATCTCAGTATGCCCCACCTGGGCACTAAGTACTCGCATGGTTACAAGGCTTGGGAATTTATCCGCCATATCAGCATTAATATGTATCTCCTCTTGCTCCTCCGTGACACCTACATGATTAGTAGCAAGCATGGCTTGTGTCTCTTCATCCAAATCACTAGCGGAGGAGTACTCACCATCTTCTCGCACAATGAAAGTACGTTTATTTGGGCAGTCCTTCATCAAGTGCCCGCCACCTTTGCATATATGACACTTCATGTCCCTTGTGCGTCCAGGCGAAGTGGTGGGTGCTTGAGAAATTGCTTTTGAATTTGCAGAGGATTGTGGAGCTGATTTTGAACTTGTTGGGAGTGCACCATTGTTCGAGATATGTGGTGTTTTCTCGGTAGTGGGTGGGACAGTTGGAGAGTGTGTCCATGATGAGTGTCGACCTGCAGAAAAGTTACCTCGTCCCTTGTTGTGTCGTCCCTGTACTTCCCTTTCAGCTTTACAAGCAAAATGAAACAAACGAGTAATAGAATTGTACTCCTTATAGTCTAATATATCCTGAATATCACGATTCAAACCACCTAAAAATCTAGCCATCATAGCATCTTCGGTTTCAACTAAGCCACATCGCACTAAGCCAGTTTGCAATTCTTGATAATAATCCTCTACAGAACTGCTACCTTGTTTTAAACGTTGCAATTCATTGAGTTTATCACGAGCATAATATGAAGGAACATAACGCTGTCGCATAGCTCGTTTTAAAGCATCCCAAGTAGTAGGTATATTATTTGCATTAATACGACAATATTCACTCCACCACATGGAAGCAAAATTTGTAAATTCACTAGTGGCTGTCCTAACTCTTTGGTTCTCAGGAATATCATGACATGCAAATTTTTGTTCAACAGAAAGTTCCCAGTCAAGATAAACATCTGGATTATATTTACCATTGAAAGCAGGCATAGTAAATTTGATTTTGGCACTAGAGCGTTCATAATCTCTAACATCATACCTGGGTTGACCTCGTGCCATACCTTGACGGTTGAAACGTAGTTGTCGATGAGCACGGTCATTGTGGTGGTTGACCATTTGGTCGTCTTCGGTGTCACCGGAATAATCCTCGTAGTTGTCCCCATATTGCTCGACGCGGGGAGGAATTTGTTGGTGTTGGTTTATGGTGGCGGCATCAGTGGTAGCAGCTGGGTGTTGTGGATGACCCATGGGCACACGCCGAGCTCGCGAAATAGCGGCGCCACCCGTGGAGTTGCGAGGATCAGCATTGTTGTTGACGGGGGGTGCAGTCCGCAACTCGTCAAGACGTGACAAGATGTCCTTTAGCTGTGTGTTCGCAACACCCTGTGCATCCTCTATGGCCTTGAGCCTCTCTTCGGCCGCAATCTGAGCACCCTCAAGTTGGGCGAGACGCTCGCTGGTGATTTTCACATCCGCGGTGAGACCCTCAAGTGTGGGTTGATCCTGTGCCATTGTTAGTGAAAGAGAAAAAACACAGTGTATAAACCCTATCAACTAGTAGGACGTGGTGGAAATTTTTTCGCTCACACTCAAGCTTAGTATCAAATTCTTACTTGTTCTTACCAATGCAACAGGTGGTGATCGGCGCGTTGGTGTTGGCTTCAAATGACCGATGAAGATTGGATGGAGCGATAACCAGGAATCAGTAGAGCCGGAACCTGTACTTATTGGTAGAAAAAGTGTAGCTTGGCAAAGGCTTCTCAACTCACAATATCAGTGGCACAATTTAGCAAAAAGCAATGCAAGTTGAATAATTGCTCAAACTCCTAACTAGTGTTGGCCGTCGACTAGTAAGAGATAAAACAATCTAAACCCAGATACTGAATCAAATGAGTGGAATTGGTGGCGGAAAATGACGTGGTAGCTCTAATAAGCTAGATAGAATCGAGAGATACACGTATATAATGTCTCGAAAACAGATGACAAATGATGTGATGATCAACCCTGTAGTAGCAAAAAGAATGTCCAGAATACAAAATATCAGCTCAAAATAGATGCTAGCCGGCCTGATTTTTGTTTCACTTTTGGTTCTCCTTTTTTCTCCTTTTTTTTTTGCTTTTTTTTTACCAGGCCGCTACCAACAACTATACGCACGAAGATGCGACAGGAGATAAAAGATGCTACAGACAAAATCAATTACCACGAGAAGCTCAGAGTCATGTACTAAATTGACACTTAAGAAATCAATCAATGGGATGCGTGTGACTACAGAACTCTAAACTTCCAATAATTAGCAGGTAGTACGCGGCGCCGGATGGCACAGGGAACAACGGCGGGCGATGCCAGACACAGGTGGAATTGTGTCTGGGTTGAAGCGTGGGTAGGCGGTGCAGAAAAAACGAGCGCGCGGAAAGGACAGCCCGTACGTGGCAGATTGGATACGATGCACGTACTTTTGGTAACCGAGGCCCACGGATGGCGGCAGGATCTCTAGAATCAGGAATTAATTGGACACAAACAGATGCAATCCTGCTCGCTAATGCATATATTTTTGGATTTTTTTTTGATTGACAACTAACTGACGGAAGGAAAAGCTTACGGTGGATGCAAAACAAGTATGATCTAGTAGATAATTTTCTCCCCACGAATCTAAACCAGCACTAGGATTAGATGAATGCAACCAAAAATTCAACAAAGCAAATACTAGATGCAAAAATTGCTAAAGGCTAAAAAGATAGGTGCAGCGGATGAACTAATCTAATTTTTTTTTTGCTTTTTTTTTTGTAGGTTGTAGGATTGAAAACAATCTAATCTAAGAAAACTGTAAATCTCTCACCGATGAACCTGAAAACTGATACCACTTGATGTGAACTGGGGCCCGATCTTTCGATGAGAGAGAGATAACTACGATTTTTGGTGGGACTTGACCCTCACGATCCGGCTACCAACCGTACAGGGAGAACCGTACACGACTGATATCCACGGCAATCGCTGAACCAACTCCACGGCGTTATCGACCGAGCCGACGGCGCGATCGACCTATCCACGAAGGATTTTTCCTGCAAGCAAATCAAAGAACATGCAAGAAAATAATAGCCAAGCAATCTAGAAATTGCGGATATGCTAGATGAATAAATCTCACAAGTTGGGGTTCCGATAGGATGTCTTGACGGTCGCACTAGCCGCTACGAGCGAAGACAAATAAAAGTAGCAATAGCTAAACTTCTCTAAACAAAACCCAAATCTAAACCCTAATTTAAACGCTATTTATTAAGTGCGGAGATGCCCTCGGCCAGTCGGGCGGCGAACGAATCCTGACGGCGCACGATGTGCTGGACCAGGCCGTGAAGCTCACGCATGCGGGAGCGGAATTGGCCCACGTTGGAGCCCACCTATTGGTTGATGTTTCTTGGACAAAGGATTGCACGCCAGGCCGTTGCACACCGTAGCAAGAATTTCCTGGACGTTCTCATGGATTTGCATGCACATGGTCCCACCTTCTTGACAACGACCGTGGCATCTTGGTAGTGCAAGTGCATGCACATGCACACACGTTTGTGTGAATCTGGAGACACACGTCTTCATACGTGGTGGGTATAGATCTTCTTTAAGTCTGCATACAACAATTAAATGTGTAGTATATTTGTATCCATTAGAAAAACAAATAATTAAACATTTATTACTAGAAATCACCTGAAAAATATGTCGTCTAATATTTGTAGATGTATCCATAATAGCTATGTCCATATCAGGGACTCGGAGCAGTGTCTCATGTGCCGATATCACATCAATCACACATTCTAGCCATGGAACAAAGTAGGTGATAGTTAGTACTATTATGTTTAATTGTAATCTTTGTATGTATATCGGGATGTTGGTATAGTGGTTTAATTGGAGTATAAAACCTTGCGAGAAAGAGAAGCTCATGAGAAAGTTGGATACCTTTGCACTGCACGATGATCACAAATGGATGAAGTGCAACAAGTATTCTTCACGTCTTATAACCCTCCTTAGCATATCAGAAAACTACACATCTTTAACTCGCTTATCTCTGATGATTCTTGGTGATCTTTCATTCTTCTCGTTGAAATCTACCAAAAGTGTTTTTTACTAACATATGGAAATGGTGGGTCTTCATAAGTTTTTTTACTCACAAATTGTTGTCCATCTGCCTAAATTGACTCATAAACATTAAGTTGTCAAGAATAACAAGAAGGCAAACCTTGAGAGAGAGAGAGTAAAGTTTTATCAATAAACTGCTCTATTGAATTGGATATGTTTTCTGGAAGAGTGTGGCAACCCTTTGCAGCTCCTTTTGTTGTTTTGCAGCAATGACATCAGGCCAGCTGTTCATATCTATTAGCTCTTTCATATGCGGTGCTATTTCCATGGATTCCTAAGAATGATACTGCAGATTAGAGTGGGGTCAGTTGAAAAACCAAAAAGAAGTCATATAGAAGCGAAGTTCCCCTAGGTATTCTTTACCTACCCACCTATGTCGGTTTCGAGTACATGTACCCTTTTGTTGAAGGTCATTCGAGCTTTTCTAGGAGTATGGCATCACGATTAGTGTCGTATTCTATGGTTACGATTCTACCAGATTGCAAGTACAGAAATGTGAACTCCTGATGTATAAATGCTTCACATTTAGGGTACACTGAAAGCTGAATTCTCAAATCGGAGATGCTTATTTCTACAAGTATGGTAAGTATCTAGAAACTATAACAACTTACCCTATAGATTATGAAGCTATTGAGACATTCATGCCTTTCTACAAAATTAATCTACAAATCTCAAGGCAAATGTATTGACCAAACTGCCTTTATTTAGACCAAGAAATTCATCTGATAGTTAACACCATGTACTATACTTTATATATTGATTCTTCTTGTGGCAACGTACCACAGAAAAAGGCATGGCCAGCATGAGATAACTTGGATGACAGCATGCCAGGGACACCAGTTCTACCGGACAGTTGTCGTGCAGAGTTTCAAAAGTCGCGGTGGCCATGTATTGGCGCGCGTGGTGGAGGTCGCAGAAGAGGTGCCGCTATTCGAGATCGAGGTTGGGGAAGCGGGACACTTGCGTGATGGGGAGGAAGAAAGCAAACCTTCACTGTGTTCTAGGATTCTAGCTCGACTCACCTTCCCAACATCCGACCCAAATAAGAGGTCTTGACATTAAGTTTAAAAGGGCGCCCTGGTCTAGTATGTTTAACTTTGGCTGCTAGCTTTTCTTTCTTCGTCTTCGCCCTCCTCCTCATGCATGCATCTTGCTTTGGGACTCGGAGCAATGTCTCATGTGCCGATATCACATCAATCACACATTCTAGACATGGAACAAAGTAGGTGATAGCTAGTGCTATTCTGTTTAATTGTAATCTTTGTATGTATATTGAGATGTTGGTATAGTGGTTTAATTGGATTATAAAGCCTTGTAGGAAAGAGAAGCTCCTGAGAAAGTTGGATACCTTTGCACTGCACGATGATCACATATGGATGAAGTGCAACAAGTATTCTTCACGTCTTATAACCCTCCTTAGCATATTAGAAAACTACACATCTTTAACTCACCTATCTCTGATGATTCTTGGTGATCTTTCATTCTTCCCGTTGAAATCTACCGAAAGTGTTTTTACTAACATGTGGAAATGGTGGGTCTTCATAAGTTTTTTTACTCACAAATTGTTGTCCGTCTGCCCAAATTGACTCATAAACATTAATTTGTCAGGAATAACAAGAAGCAAACCTTGAGAGAGAGAGAAAGAGGGAGAGATAGAGGGAGAGAGAGAGTGTGTGTAAAGTTTTATATCAATAAACTGCTATACTGAATTGGATATGTTTTCTGGAAGAGTTTGGCAACCCTTTGCAGCTCCTTTTGTTGTTTTGCAACAATGACATCAGGCCAACTATTCATATCTATTAGCTCTTCCATATGCGGTGCTCTTTCCATGGCTTCCTAAGAATGATACTGCAGATTACAGTGGGGTTAGTTGAAAAACGAAAAAGAAGTCATATAGAAGCGAAGTGCCCCTAGGTATTCTTTACCTACCCACCTATGTCGGTTTCGAGTACAATTACCCTTTTGTTGAAGGTCATTCCAACTTTTCTAGGAGTATGGCATCGCAATTAGGGTCGTATTTCATGGTTACGATTCTACCAGATCGCAAGTACATAAATGTGAACTCCTAATGTATAAATGCTTCACATTTAGGGTACACTGAAAGCTGAATTCTGAAATCGGAACTGCAAGTATGGTAAGTATCTAGAAACTATAACAACTTACCCTATAGATGATGAAGCTATCGAGACATTCATGCCTTTCTACAAAATTAATCTACAAATCTCAAGGCAAATGTATTGACCATACTGCCTTTATTTAGACCAAGAAATTCATCTGATAGTTAACATCATGTACTATACTTCATATATTTGATTCTTCTTGTGGCAACATACCGCAGAAAAAGGCATGGCCAGCATGCGACAACTTGGATGACAGCATGCCAGGGACGCCCGTTTCAACCGGACAGCTATCGTGCAGAGTTTCAAAAGTCGCGGTGGCCATTGGCGCGCGTGGTGGAGGTCGCACAAGAGGTGCCGCCATTCGAGATCGAGGTTGGGGAAGCGGGACACTTGCGTGACGAGGAGGAAGAAAGCAGACCTTCACTATGTTCTAGGCTTCTAGCTCGACTCACCCTCCCAACATCCGTGAACCATTGCAAGGATATCGATAAAAGAATTTTAGAACATGGTTCAGCTAAAAAAGTAAATGGAATGGAAGTATAATAATGTTATACTCCATCCATATATATGCACTGTTTATAGTTATATTCCTCAAGTCCCAATTCGGAATACATAACATCTAAAATTGTTCATTTTTTACCGTTAGAAATTCTTGAAGAATGGTAACTAGTACTAAAATAAAGTTAGTATATGAGAGATCGAGCTAAATGACTTGTGATCTTGGAAAAGCGGGTGGCAGTCTTAGTTGCTTGAATTCATGGGGTGCATATTCTGACTTCCTAAAGAACAGAGATATTACCATTGTGCTGGAACATACACAAAACACCGTCATTCCCTGGTTCTTTTGTGGTCATGTACTTAAATATGAGAGGAACACATCACACGTAATCAGTGGACAATCTTTCAACCGCAATATACAGATAAGAAAGAGAGGTTGTCAATGCCCAAAGAAAATCTAGTCATTGCATGAATGCTAAAGGCGCGCTGTCTACTCCATCCGTTCACAAATATAAGATGTTTTAGGTTTTTTCTGTTTTGGATGTATATAGACGCATTTTAGTGTGTTCCTTCACTCATTTCAATTCGTATGTAGTTCGTATTGAAATATCCAAAACATCTTGTATTTATGAACGGAGGAAGTACTTGTTAATATTGGGCTTACTTAATATGGAGGTTGTTCCTATCAATGATATGTTTGGGGAAATGAGAGTGTGCAGCTTCAGCCCCCGCCGCGCCATCCAGGTAAGGCATGGGATTCCTCACTAAGGTCTGCAACCCATCCATGATAGCATCAAATCAAACAAATAGAGAGGAATAGTTTGACACGCAAGATAAAGCTACAAAGGAGATGCAAGAAGGGAGGGGGGTCTGGTTTGCTGGGTGTACCTAGCCTACCTCGGAGTGCTATTGGAGGGGGGCGGCGATGTCGAGGATGTAGTAGACCATGGAGTTCCCGTCGGGGCGGGCGTGGAGGAGGGTGGAGCCGTAGCGCATCAGAATTCCACCGGCACATTTTTTTCGTCTACTCTGTCGATGTCTCCAGACCACCATGGTCTATTGAGTTGCTGTGTGTGGGTCATGGCCCTCAATTGCGTCGGCACTAAAAGGAATAAGAGATCGACAGAGGAGGTGACGGTGGTGGTGGCGGCGGAGGTGTGCCTTAGGTTTCATGACAGGACTAGCACCACCGCTGCCCTTTTCAACGGATCAAATTCGGCTACGCATCTTAGTGGGCTTTGTGTGGCGACCATGTCCAGTTAATAGAGCGCATCGAATTTTCCACCAGAATAGCCGCCCCTTAGGACAGCTGCCCACTTAGCGAGACGTTAAAATCATACGGTCAGGATGACCCAGATTCTATCTGACGGCCAAAATCTCCAAATGCGTGAGAGGGCTGGGATTAGGTGCGATTATACTTTCCTAAATGTCTTCTTCCCCCTCTTTAGAATCTTCAACACAATGATCTTTTCTGAGATCAATCCAATGTAATTCTTATGGTGTGTTTGTTGGGATCCGATGATTTGTGGATTTGTGATCAGATTTTTCATTGAATATAATTGAATATTTTAAAGTTTCTTTGTTGTGTGATTGAGTAGCTATGTATGCTTTCCGAGTTGTTTGTCTTGTCTGGCTAAGATAGATGTATAATTCTTTAAAGGGAGTGGTGCATAGTAGTGGGTTCAACCGCACAGTGATCTGTATCCCGGTGACAGAATGGGGAGAAGGAACGTGATGTGTTGTTGCTACTAAGGATAAAACGACGGGGTTTGATCTTATTGCTAGTTTTCTTTTTCTCTACATCATGTCATCTTGCTTATTGCGTTACTCTATTTTTCATTAAACTTAATACCTTGCGATGCATGTTGGATAGCGGTTTCAGGGTGGAGTAATAGTAGTAGATGCAGTTGGATTACAGTCTACTTGTCGCGGACGTGATGCCTATACAAGATTATGTCATGAATGATCATAGTTTATGAATGTTGCTTTTCTGTCAACTGCCCGATAGTAATTTGTTTACCATGCCATTACCTGCTTCCGAGAGAGTTGCCACCAATGAACCTATGGCCCCGGGGTCCATTCTCTATTAATACTTGTGTTCCTCAATTGCCCTTTTATTTACTCTTACTATTTTGTCATTTTGCTATATCACTTCTATCATTGTTTGCTTTTAACCTTGCAACTAGCAAGACGAGGGGATTGACAACCCCATTGCCAAGTTGGGTGCAAGCATTTTTTTTTGTTTGCGTGCAGTTGCTTCTTATCTTGTTAGCTTGGAGACTCCTACTGGTTTGATTAAACCTCGGTTCTTAACTGAGGAAAATACTCTATGCTGCTATGCTATATCACCCTTTTCTCTTTGGGGAAATACAACAACTCCTACGGGAGTGACAGACCCCAGACACCCCCCCCCCCGGCGAGAGGTCACCCATCATGGACCTTCCAGCCAGGTCGGCCGGGTGCATGCCGTCCGGGCAGATCGGACGACGCGGAGCCACCCCGAGAGGTTCCCAACGCAAGCCACCTGACAACAGACGACCAGGAGGCTCTCTTCGCCCGCTAGCAGCCCAGGAAGGCGAGTACTCCAGTATCCTTTATAGGACTAATATAATTTGTAATCATCTCCTGCCTTGTCTCTAGGAGAGACTTCTTACCCTCCAAGCCTTGTACTCTATATAAACCCATCGAGAGGTTCAATACAACACGCACCGCATTATGTCAATTATCTCTCCTCTCGAATCTTCTTACACAAACACTATATGAACATAATCATTTGCAAATAGTTGAGGAAAAAATTCTTCAAATAGTTTGCTTAGTTTTTGGGCTGCAGTTGGTTTGTGCGCTAATGGCGCAACAGGCCATCTTGTTGTTATAAAGAACAATGATAATCACCCTTATGAAACTTGTAGTTATGAAGAGAAATACTCCCCCACTAACATACATCTACGCTAACCAAACCCCAACCGCTCAAAATGCATACCAAACCCTAATTAGAGGTTAACTTGAGAGAGATCATGTTATACCCTTGATGGGCACGTCGCGGACTTTGAGTTGCTATCATGTATGCTCACCGAAAGTCGCCTACCCTGACGAGCACCGCACATTGCCTTAGCTCGCACCACACTCGCCATAGCCAACACCATGCTTACGCCCTGCTTCCACCCACAATAACCTCCTCCATTCGTTGGCGCCGCCCCTGGCAAAGCTCCGCCATCACTTCACCAACAACCGTTGACGCCGCCCATGCTAAGCTTGCCACCGCTGAACCAACCATCGTCGGAGCCGCCCCTGCCAAGCTCCGTCAATGGCCACCCGAAGCGTGCAACTCATCCACGTGGTTAGTGCTCCTCCACCTCTACCCCATGGCCGTACTGGGGTGGTGGATGTCAACAAAAAGGTGGATCTGCGGGACTTGTTGCCTCTCTGGCCAGGAGTCACGAAAGACGGACGAGTAAACGGAACATAAAGAAAGAGAGATATGAGAGAATGACCCGAGGAAGAAGAAAGGCCCATGGGTTATCCCATGAATTTTCGTGGACAACGACAATGAAAGCCTCTTTGTTGCTGGCGGCAGTGAAATTAATAAATGTCGGTTGGTGGGGAGCTGTGGGAGCGGGAGCAGACAACTCGCAACCACTTTTTGTAGTAGGCCCCAATGAAAAGACCTTTTCAGGCAGGCAGCCACAAAACCCCCCTTTTCGTGGGTGGGGCCAACATGTACTTCTTTTCGTTGTCGGCAACACCGAAAACTGCCTTTTCGTTGCTTACTTCAACGACATGGTACTAGATTTGATGTTTTTGAGACAGTAATTATAGATTGAGGATTTCATATTTTCCCCCCTAATGGCCGTACATGCAAACCACTTGCCCGAGGTTCTTGGAGGCACATTTTATTGATCCTGCTATCAAATGTATACCATATATTGACAAACCACACTAACAATCGTAGCTATTTTTTCTACTCTCACAACGAGTCACGTCATTATGATTACATTTTTTTTAGGAATACATCATTAAGATTACGTGAACCATTGAATTTTGAATTTGCTAGCTTGGCCTATTAAAACCATCCGAGACTGGTACAAGTCACTCTACCATCATACCATCAATATGCATTCATGCATTTCAGGAGTGTTTTAAATCCCATCACATTTAGTTGTCACATTTCTTTTTGATGAAGTCGACGCATATTTAACCTATTATTATGTTAAAAAAATGCATTGCTGCATTTTCACATTTTAACTTTTAGAATTATTTATACTACTATATACGTACATAACATATTCAAAAACAATTCTCCAATTCCACAACAATGCTCGAGGCACCGTCTAGTTTTTGCAGCAACAAACACCGTGCATTCTGTTCCCTCGAGCCCGAAATCTGTATCCCTCTTGCCCTGCGCGAACACGAGCCCCGTCGAAATATCAAACCGACCCTCGATTAAAGCCGCGGCCCCGCGTTCTTTAGAAAACCGCAAAGAGCACGCGCCCCTCCCATCCCTTTTTTTACCCCCCTTCCCCCCTTCGTCTTCGTCTCCTCCCCGCTTTGTCCCTCCCCGCCCGCCTCTCCCCTAAACCCTAGCACGCGAGCCCCGAATCCCCACACTCACCGCGGCGATCGCCGACGCGACCCAACCCCGCGGCCGCCCGTAGCGGCCGCCGCCGCCGCACATGACCATGGTGACTCCTCGCGCCCCCGAGGTAAAAGCCCCGAGCGACCTCGCCATTCTCGCCACCCCGCCCGAGTCCGCTCGCTTCGGCCCGGAGTGCGCCGCTGTCTCCTCTAGGGTTTCTGCGATTAGGGGGTTGTTTCGACCTGATTCGATTTGGCGTGGTTTTGTGGGCGGTCTTTCTTGGTGGCGATTTGTTCGGTTCTAGTGTTGTTTAGCTCCCCGTGCTGAACTGTTCGGCTGCCTGTTGTCTGCAGCCGCCGCCGCAGGACCAGGACGAGGAGATGCTTGTGCCACAACAGGAAGTGGAGGTCTTTGAGGGGCCGCAGCCGATGGAAGGTGAGGGTTTTCGGTGCCCCCTGTTTGGTTAATTTCGACTGAAAGTTTGATCTGCTATGCATTATCTGTGGCTTTCATGGTAAAATGTGTTATCTTTTCTGCGTGCTACCGTTCCGTCCTTTCCCATTGTCTGTTTGACTGTTAAATGATTTATGGGCACTCCTTTCAGTCTTAGCTTGATGCCAATTTTTTCTTGGTTTGTACTAATATTAGTTTAAGGGTGATTTTACGGCAGGTTATAGGTCTACGTATGTTTGGTCCATGTACCGCTATCGGTGACATGTTCGTTTCAAAGTTGAATTGCCTGTCTGTTACACCCTACAATATCTGTATTACCAGATGAGTTGATATAACCTACATGTTGCATCAATGAACGTTCGAGAAAACAAGAAAATGTTGCATCACAAAATCAAAGGAAACTGATTGAGCATCCAGGTTATAACCAAAGAAAATGTTGCATCAATGAACATGATTTTGATTTTGATTGATGTGTACATCGTCCTCAATCGTAGCATGCCAGTGCTTTATGGGAGGGCATCGCCACAATTTATGCATTCATTCTGTATGGCTTTAATAGTTTTTGTAGTGCTGGTGTCTGATGTGAAGGCAAAAAACACTAACGTTAAAAGATGAATCCTGAACTTACATTCCAAAACATGTTGGATTTTGTGGTATCCCTTGCGGCTGTACATGTTTTTCCTTTTTCGGTGGGTGACTAGGTGGTAGATGGCTACTGTTATTAGGTCATGGCGGTGATGGCTTTTCTGTTGTAAGTGCATGTTGATTAGCTAACATATGCTAAACCTTAGTTGGATGCGTAGCCAATTCCACAAAGGCAACTTTTAACATTATTATTGGTGCGTGCTATGTTTCGCTAAATAGTAACACAACTGTCAACGGTGGAGAACAAAAAAGTCAGGTTAGGTGTTAATTTCTTCTTCTCTTGTTTACTCTTATTTGGTCTGCAGAATCCATGCCAGCTGTTGACAATGAAAGTTTGCCTGATGCATCAACTTCCAGATTTACATGGAAGATTGAAAGTATATCCAAGCACAGTGGTAGAAAAACCCACTCTGATATTTTTGTGGTTGGGGGTTACAGCTGGTCAGTAAACACAGCCTCTTATTGCTATCTTATACATCCATTACTTCTGTGGCTTACTTCTTTTCCTATTACCTCTTTGCAGGCGAGTGTTGGTTTTCCCCACAGGAAACAATGTAAATCACCTTTCAATGTATCTGGATGTTGCTGATGCCAAGTCTTTACCTATTGGCTGGAGTAGGAGTGCCCAATTTAGCCTTGCTGTGATCAACCAATTAGACAGCAAGCACTCAGTAAGAAAAGGTACCTCCTGTTGTTTCTCAACCGACCTTATTGCGTACCTACGTATCTTGAAGTATTAACTTTAGTTTGATTTCGCTAGCAACACAACTGGTATCCGAATTTTTACTACCTCAAATGTTTGTTCATATAGCTATTGTGAAGTAGATATTGCGTACTCCGTCTTTTCAGAAATGTAGTCCTCCGTGGGAACCCTGGCATCAACGTTTAGAACTTTGACCAAATTATGTGTGCAAGTATGTAAGTTGACCACGAAAATAATGTCATTGAATTTGTTGCAAAGTCCTTCCATAATGTAGTGTGACACTGTTTTTTGCTGGCATAGTACGATAAAAAATCATAGCCCAAGTCTTGCATTGGAGACTGAAAAGTAATAAGCAACTTAGATTTGTCGACAGAGGGAGTATTTATTAAGCTACATGTTCACTTGCCCTTACTTTTTATTGTTGAACAGTATCTATTTGTTCTATGGCATTTTTCACTATTTTTAGCTTGATGCCTTTGAAGTAAAAGCATGACATATTGCCTTGACAATTGACACATTTCATGCAGTCTATATGTTCCTGTTATGTACTAGGGTCAAAGTTCAGAAAAAGCACTAGGCGTTAATATGTGTTTGGCCACCTACTTGTGCTTTTCTAGCTTAGGCGCGATTAGGCGTTTTCTACATAATTGTACGGAGAGGGCTACAAGCAGGCAAGCAGCAGACCAACAAAATCAATAGCTAGCAGACCAAGTGGCCAACACAGGCAGCAACTACCAACTAGCAGACCAACAGCACACATTAGTAGCATTACAAGTGCACAGATAGGAGCAGCAGCTTGCTGGAGCACACGACAGTAGCAACAGGCGAGCATCGACAGTACCAGAGCAACTAGCATCAGCAACTCGCGAGCAACTCCACTCCACCAGTCCATCTTGCACCAGCAATGAGAGAAACGGAGAGGGAGAGAGGCAGAGAGCTCACAAGGAGGTGGCAGGAGCAGATCGAAGGCGGGGGAGGAGTAGTGCTTGGGGGCGCGAGGTGGACAAGCTCCGAGTCCGGCAACCGACGACACGAGGCGGAGGAGATCCGAGTCCGGCAGTCGGCGGCGCGAGGAGAAGCTTCAGCTCCGGCAGCCGGCGGTGCGAGGGGAGCAACCTAACCCTAACATTTGGTATTTGCTTGTGTCCCGTGAGGAGATCCCGCTCCTTTTATTGTCTTTGACGCTGCCCCTGCTTGCAGTTTCGCGCCTAATCACAGCTTTTTGCGCCTAATCGTGCATACGTGCAAAAGGCGCTCCCCCTAGGCGCGCATCACGCCTTTCCGAGCGCGTAGGGCCTAGGCGAGGTGTTAGGCCAGCGCCCGCGTGTAGGCGCGCACAAGCGCACAATTAAGCGCGCTTTTTTGAACTTTGACTAGGGTTAGGTAGAGGCCCCTGCCTTTGGTGGCAAGATATATAAACTATTCTAATTCTTGCTTGATTAATTCCTCATATAGGGTCCTATTTATACAAATGCCCTAATCTAAGTAACAAATTGTATATCGTCTCTCTTGTTGGTGTAAGACCCAGTCTAAAAGATACATTCTAACTTGAAAGATAAACTTCCTAACTGAGTGCTTGGTGCTGGGTGGGCCATGTACTATGTGAAACTTCCTAACTGAGATCACGGGGATCCTCTCTGTATCTTGGTGCTGGGTGGGCCATGTACTATATGTTCACAACACTTGCATAATTCTTATTCCACAGCAAAGTTTGCCATACTTCTTAAATTTTCCCCAACCTTAAAAGGAGAATCTCCTGCTGTTTAAAGTTTGCACTGATATTTTTTCTTCACAATTTTCTCTCAGTTGAAAAAACATTTTCTTTTGCTCAATTTTTTAGATTTGAAATGAACTCACATGTTTAGCATATAGTATGCTAGTCATTATTTGATGATTTTCCTCCCCCCTGCAGAAGTAACACATACATTTAATTCTCGAGAAAGTGATTGGGGTTTTACGTCCTTTATGCCTTTAATTGATCTATATGATCCTAGTAAAGGTTATATTGTGAACGATCAATGCATCATTGAAGCTGAGGTTGCTGTGCGTAAAATTGTGGATTACTGGAACTACGACTCAAAAAAGGAGACTGGTTATGTTGGTCTCAAGAATCAAGGTGCCACTTGTTACATGAATTCACTGCTCCAGACACTCTACCATATTCCCTACTTTAGGAAGGTAAGTTGTATTTCTGATTTTTGTTTCCTTTGAAAGTCAAGGCTGTATTTCTAGTTTTTTTGTCGACAATCCATCTGTGGTTCTGATACAAAGAATGATAATGTAGGCTGTGTACCATATGCCTACTGTCGATACACCTTCAGGGAGCATTCCTTTAGCTTTGCAAAGTCTTTTCTACAGACTTCAGCATGGTGACAATAGTATTTCCACAAAAGAGCTGACTAAATCTTTTGGATGGGATTCCTATGAGTCGTTTATGCAGCATGATGTCCAAGAGTTAAATCGGGTTCTATGTGAAAAGCTGGAAGATAAAATGAAGGTTAGGCATTTGCATGCTGATTTTTATATTGAGCAATAACACCCAGTCATTGATGTGCAACTATTCCTTTGTCCAGGGAACTATTGTGGAAGGAACAATACAAAAATTATTTGAAGGTCACCATATGAATTATATTGAGTGCATTGGTGTTGACTACAAATCTACTAGAAAAGAGTCATTCTATGGTAGGTAATAAGTAACAAGGTTAAATCTGGACCTTATTTCTCTAGTGCTCTCTTTGTTGCCATAAGTTCATGCCATATTTATCAAAATTTCCAGATCTCGCACTTGATGTCAAGGGCTGCTCGGATGTTTATGCATCTTTTGATAAGTATGTAGCTGTAGAGATGTTGGATGGTGATAATAAGTATCAATCTGAAAAATACGGCCTGCAGGTTAGTTTGACTTGGCATTTGCTATCCAGAATCTAGAAGACTGTTTAATAAGTTATTTTTTTTACTAAATATCAAGGAGCCATGACAATTTGGATGAAGTTGTCTTTTTTTTTTTTGCGCTGGCAAAATCACAGTTCTTTGGATGTTCTCTTAACAACAACTCCTAGGGCAAATGGTCAGAAACCATCCAAATGCCGCATTTAAATGCAGTTGATAGGGTCCCTGACCTGTGAGGCCCACATGTCAGTTCTGATGGGGCAAAAAAACTCAGCAGGAGATGCCATGTCACGCATGCTGAAGTTAACATGTCCGAACCTGGAACGTCCTGGCCACATCATGGGATAGCGAAATGCCCTAATCAGATTCGGGCATGCCCATATCCGCTAGTGACAAGGCACCTCCCGATGAGTTTTTGCCCTGTCAGATCTGACCAGTGGGTCCCATAGGTCAGAAATGTCATGAACTGTGTCGAAATGCTGGATTTTGACAAGCTGTGATTGTTTGCCCCAAAAGTTGTTGTTAAATGAAGAAAATGGCAGAAGTTGTGGTTCTCTGAAACCTTCATCTTGTTGTTTTTGTATAACTTAAAATCTCTTTGTGCAGTTCAATGGATTTTTTGAAGTAGAACTATAATATTCCTTTATCGTGCTAGGAAATTCCTGAGATTCATATTGCCTAACAGTTTGGCAAAGCCCATCTCAGATTGTCTCAATCTGAATAATAATAAGTAAACAAACGCATGATTGCCTGTTCAGGTCCTCCTTAATGCTGTTGTACATGGTTAAATCTTGATTTTGACCGGCGGACCTGTATTCTTTTATTTCTCCTTGGCTGATGATTGGGGTATAAGAGATTGTATATGCATATTTAAGTTCAATATATGGCTGGACTTACTGCTTGATTCTCCAGTATTATTAGGGAAATGCGCTTTGATAATGTTTGTTTTACAGGAAATTGTTTTTACATTATACTTCATGATTGTTTGAGATATTTTAATTTAATACATTTCTTTCCTTTTTTCAGGATGCCAAGAAAGGGATGCTTTTTATTGATTTCCCTCCAGTTCTGCAACTTCAACTGAAGCGGTTTGAATATGATCATGCACGGGATATAATGGTTAAGGTGTGGATTCATTTCTTATGCATTCTCACCATCTTTGTAGGTTTTCTCTGACTTCATTTTCAGTGTGGTGGTTAGTATCACACAAAAAAGGGCACAATAAGTCTCTACGTAGGCTCTGCACTTAGTAATGTACTATGTTCAATATTCTTTCAGAAAAATCAGGGGGAGGGTAACAAGAAATACATTATTCGGTTGTTAGTCTGGTCTATGTGAATTGATCTTTTTTGTAATTTATCCCTCTGGTGGAATTTTTTTATCTGTTACTCATCCCATCTAGATCATTTTTGTTTGTGGAATATGGCGAGCTATAATGCTTAACTGCTTGCCCAAGCATTTTGTTTCGTTGCAGTTTAGGTAAGTTTTAACACACTTATTTATCGTCAATGTTAGAATAGATACCAAGTCAAGTTGCATATAAGCTATTGACATGCCCATTCCCCATAATTGTTTGTTTCACTCATTTCAGTAATACACCAACTGCACATGCAAAGGTATTAGCTATGTGTGTGTATTTTACTTTTAATATTTCCCTTCTGTATTCATACTATCAAGAGGTCCCCACTTGGCCTGGTGCAGTGGTGAAGTACTCCCCACTTGTGCCAATAGGTTCGACGCGGCCTCTCTGCATGCTTGCCCCATATTCCTTCCCCAGACCCCACCTGGTGGGAGCTTCTTGCACTGGGTCTGTCCTTAGTGTTATTCAAGCATTTGGAAGGTTAGGTACCACGTCCTTAGAATCTAAAGCATCAATCAGAGTCAACAAAAGATATTCTGCCATCGGCAAATTGTTTCGTTTACCTATTAGTCTACATATCTACTAATGTGCTTGACGTAGAGATAGTTTTTGATATCTCGAACAATTTAAGGTGGGTAATTCTTATATTCAGTTCAGTATTAGTGATCAATAGTCTGCCGGTGATTTGAATGTTCTTTGATTAGTATTTGAAAAACCAGGGTTGCTGAAGGCTGGGTGTGTTTATTTTTTGTCAAGTACTTTCTCATGCATATGTTATTGGTTCGTTTTAACGTTTACATTAAGTCTATTCTGACAATGTAGATAAACGACCGTTATGAGTTCCCACTTCAGTTGGATCTTGACAGAGATGACGGGAAATATCTCTCTCCAGAAGCTGATAGGAGTGCGCGCAACCTCTATACTCTTCACAGGTAATAGTTTAATAGGTTTTTTGTGCATTTCTGTTATGCCATATTTAGTGTCCTATAGGTGGTTAATTATTTAACAGTTAATATTTACGTGCTGCAAATGTTAATTTTGCCCAGTTAATTTCTTAGCAATTACATTGTTCACACACTATGCATGTGTTGTTACTTCATTATTCATCCCTGTCTGTTTGTACTACCTCCTTTCTGGTTTAAAAGGCCCACACGTGTACCTAGATTGATAATTTGATCAACGTAACCCGAGTCTTATATCACAAAAATTATACCGAAACTTCAAATGTTACATTTTCTAATGTTTTAACTTTTATGACATAAAATTTGTATTATATTGGTTGAATTGCTGCTCTAGGGATATGTGGGCCTTTTAAACCGGAAAGGATGTAGTAGCAGTGAATGAACTAACGTGGTGCAAATACAGTCTATTTATTTTAGAATATTATTAGCACACACTGCCATTGTCCTCCATTTTATCTTAGTTTGCTGTCTTGAGGGCATAAACTTTTCATGATGCATATTGGATTGCACTTTTCCAGCGACAACCTTTTGGATTATTATGTATATAAATATTGCAATTTCAGCCTGTACTAGTGTACTGGGACATGGTCTAGAGTTTGTCTTGTTGACTTTGAACCTTATGTCTTTTCTTGAATGCAGTGTGCTAGTTCACAGTGGTGGAGTTAGTGGTGGACACTACTATGCCTTCATCCGCCCTACCCTTTCTAATCAATGGTATGGTTCGATTGTAAATAGTAGATGCTTTCTTATGGGCAGACTTATTGGATATGGTTATTTGGTACTCAATTAATTTTTCAATTTAATCCTCATGTGAGAAAATGATTCGAGTGAAAACATTATGATCAAAATTATGTACCTAGTATGTGCTTTTGATCTTCTTTGGGGGGCTGTATGCTAATCTATTACCTACTAATAAAGGGAGGTAATATTCTTGGTCCGTCATAAAGTTTTGCAAAAAAAACCTGACCTTATTATTCAATCCGCAATCCGCACGCAGCCCATTGAGAGCAGCGAAAAAAATATTGCCATGATTGAGGTTTGAACGCACGACCTACACAGTCGTAGCGAAGGCCACAACCAACTCACCTAGCTTCTTCTGCTAGAAAACATGATCCGTTACCCAATAAAATAGTCCCACCTCGCTCTTTTGCTTAAAATCTCACCGGTTTATATACGCATGCAAGTTGTCGTAGAATCAACCAGCTGCCCCAAGAATTAACAAACGAAGGTTGAGGTGTTGGCCCTACATATCCTGGGGAAAGGAAGAAATTAAAACTCTACAAATAAGTTGGTGTGCGGTTGCATGTGACAAATAAGAAAGGGAGTTAAGCCAAGCATGCTCCTGGGAACAGGAGCGGCTAATTAAGTCAAGTATGCGGCATGGCCATTAAAAGAGGCACATGCATTAAGAAGCGACACCTAACAGTACAAAGGAAGGAACGTAACTGCTACCCCTTGACCCAATAAATTCGAAATAAGGGATTATGTTGTTCCGCTCTCAAATTGATGGTTAAAGAAAGTGCACAAAAATCAATCCTTCCGGAGTCGGAGTCCAACTGTTTCTATTAATCAAATTTTGCAAGAGAAAAGCTAAAGGGTTAATTGAGCAGTTTTTGTTCATTTGCAACTTTTCTAGACTTTAGCATACGACTTTGCCGCCGTCAGTTGACCGTTCGGATGTTGTCGTGCCATATTGGTAGACGTTTATATGGACACACTAAGTTTCTCTCCTGTTGCAACGCACGGACATATGTGCTTGTAGCTTTAAAAGTTGATATGGGCCTTAGTTCATCTTTGGAAATTAGTCATAGTTGCGAGGACGTTGGTTCTTGTCCTTCTGTGTAGGGGCCATTTCCAGGCTGTGGGTGACAATTACATCAGCGAAGTTTGATAGTTATATATGAAATGAGAGATGGAGAATCACTCCATCTTATAAAAGGAGTTCCCACCTTGGATTACGAGTCAGGACTAGTCTATAGACTAGGCTATGAGTCTCAACTCCAGGGCTGACTTCACTTCAGTGTCAACTAGTCTATGAGTCGCAACTTCAGTGTCGACTATTGTCAATTAGTCACGCTTAGTCTATGAGTCTCAACCTCGGAACGACTCGTTGACTTGTAAACCTTTCCACTAATAGACTATCTGTAAGTAACTACCATGGAAGCCTTATAGATAAATGTTCTGATATTAGCTTAATGATCAACCTCTTCAGTTCTAACTGCTCCCGTGGTTGCTTGATGTTGCTCCACCATCACCCTGTGTTGTACTGATATAGTCACAAGCTCATTGTTGCCTGGAACCACACTGGCCATTGGACTTGTGGCAAAAAGGCTCCATAGTGTTGATTTCTATGAGAAAAAGCATTGTTCTTCTTCCTTTTCATCAAGATATAAACCTTCTCCCACATTATTTATCCTAAAAAGAACTTAATGTTTGCTATGGTTTTAAAGTTGTTGCTATAATTTGAACTACTTTTGATCAATTGTTATGTGTCTTTAAGGCGTTGCCTCGCACCACACCTTACGCCCTTGAAAGGTGAAAAAGCATTGTTCTTCTTCCTTTTCATCAAGATATAAACCTTCTCCCACATTATTTATCCTAAAAAGAACTTAATGTTTGCTATGGTTTTAAAGTTGTTGCTGTAATTTGAACTACTTTTGATCAATTGTTATGTGTCTTTAAGGCGTTGCCTCGCACCACACCTTACGCCCTTGAAAGGTGAAAAGGGGTGGGCTGACTCGCATTGCCTTACCAGCGCCACGCTTTTGGCTTTTGTAGGTTTACTCAATTTGTTTGGAGGAATTAAAATAGAGTATTAAAATAATATGGACCTTCAAATCGCCTTGACTTGCCGCCTGAAACGTCATGGTGTTAGCTTTTGCATTTTGCATTTGTAAGGCAAACGGATTTGATTTGTGTACTACTAACACTGACCTTTGTCTGTTGCATGCCACTACAATCGTTCTGTTGTATCATCTGTCGCAGTGCATTTCTAATTAATATGTAAATAGCCACATAGCTACTAAAACTGACCTTTGTCTTATCATCTGTCACATTGCATTTCTAATTAATAATATCTAAATAGTCACATAGTCACCCTCTTTTATATATTCTTAGCAATAGTCACTATGTATTGCCATCACTGAATGCTATTTGATAAGGACCATGTTTGCTGATATTTTTGGATACCCAGAACCTCAGAATGGGGAACTTTGGATTAGTTAACTTACTGCGAAGATGTGCTTGTTGGCTGATTGCTTTGTTGCTATAAAGCCCTCTTTCCCTATAGTCTCTTTATATGTTTCAGCACTACATTGGACAATCACAAGTGGATTGTGTGCAATTCATTGACTTTACAAATTTGCAATATAGGTACAAGTTCGATGATGAACGAGTGACAAAAGAAGACCTGAAACGGGCGTTGGAGGAGCAGTATGGTGGCGAGGAAGAGGTAATATCCATTCGGAAATATTGAAACGTCTCATGTTGGCCATTGCTAAATTTTCTTACTGCAAATGCTGTTTGTTTCTTGGTTACAGCTCCCCCATACTAATCCTGGACTGAATATGAACCCACTTAAATTTACCAAGTATTCAAATGCTTACATGCTTGTGTACATACGTGAAAGTGACAAAGAGAAAATTGTTTGTGATTTGGAAGAGACAGACATCAATGAAGACCTTAAGGTAGTATTCTCATTATTTTTCGTTTTTGCCTTTTGATATCATAGAGTTCATTTCAACATCGTGTAAATTCTTCTCAGACTAGGCTAAGAAAGGAAGACGAAGACAAAGAGAACAAGAAAAAAGAGAAAGCTGAGGCTCACATGTTCACCACATTTAAGGTTTCTCTTTATATCGTTATCTGACTGGGATTGTCATTCTGATTGCTGTTCTCACTTGGTTCTTCATTTGAACAATTACCCAGGTGGCCAGAGATCATGATTTGGCAGCACAAATTGGACGAGACATGTTTTTTGATCTCGTGGATTATGAAAAAATTCATCCTATCCGTGTACTTAAAGACATGCCATTCAACCAGGTTAAGGTAATTATTCTCACTGAATAGCCATGTTGCTCTGGATATGAAGATATTTTGTAAATTAAATATGTGTGCTCTTTGCATATGATAGTGTTGCTATAGTCATGACTCCCAACTGCAGAATTTCTGATGCCCTTTTAAGTTGTACTTGCGTGCTGTTTTTTTCCTTTTGTTTCAAGCATTTGTAATAGTTAGACTGGCGTCATTGAATATAATTATTCACTTTTGGCATTATAGGAATGGTACAGTAATTGCTGCTACTTTGCTGACTGGGTACCTAAAACAGTTTTTTCCTTTCCTTTCTTCTGTTTCAAGCATTTGTAATAGTTAGACTGGCGTCATTGAATATAATTTTTCACTTTTGGCATTATAGCAATGGTACAGTAATTTTTGCTGCTACTTTGTTGATTGGGTAACTAAAACAGTTATTTATTTGATTTGGTTAACTAAATAAAAATTTTATCCACTGCGCTTGTTACCATAGTAAATGCTTTCGATGAATGTGTGTGTGCAGTGAGTTTACTAAAATGAAAATTTGTGTGTGCATACATAGGTCGCATATTACTCCCTCCGGACCGGTTTACAAGTCTCCCCTTTATTTTGAGCTTAACTTTGACCATCGATTTAGAAAAAGTATAATTTATTTGCCACAAAAAAGTATATAGTTGGAAACTTTTTTTTGAATGTGAATCCTGTGGTATCGTTTTTCTAGTGTTTCTTCTTTGTATGTATGTGTATAGTTGAAATTTCCGTTTACTGTTTTGTGTGTGGGATTGGAATAAAGCTGTAATATATTAAACAATGCTTATTGGGAATTGAATAAAATGGTTTAGTTGACTTTGGTTGCAACAATCATATTGTTGGGCATCCACTTTTTAACCGTTCTTAGTTTTTCTTGTTTGCATTTAACTACAATGCCAAAGGATGTGTGTTTTGGTTTAATGAATATTACTTGACAGGAGGAGTTCTCGAAAGAATTTGGTATCCCCGTCCACTCCCAGAGATTTTGGTGGTGGTCTAAGCGGCAGAACAACACCTACAGGCCCACTCGGCCATTAACTCAACAGGAGGAATCATATACTGTAAGTGAATATTGACATATATTAATTGTTTGCTTAAACTTTGCTTGACAGTGGTTGTGTTTGGTTCCTGCACTTTTGGTAACATGATGTTGAAATCTATCTGTCATTGTGAGTTTTTTTTATGTACTGGGATTTGTTTAATACATAAGGAAAAATTCTCATTGGTTTGTGACTAGGGACTGGTCTTTGGCACTTCGTTTAGGTGACTGCTGTTAGATTTTTCTGCATGAAATATACTCCAGGTGACTGATGTTGGATTTTTCTGCACAAAGTATGCTCCAGGTTCAGTTCAGTGTCATGTAGTAATGCATCGGTATACTTGTACAAGTATGGCAATACAACGTTTCTCAAATGTATAAAAGAATAATAATACTCCCTCCGATCCATATTAATTGTCGCTGATAATCAGGATCGGAGGGAGTAACTATTTTATGCTTCACAACTTGTCCAAATTATAAAAGCTGGACATCTCGTTTTCTCCTGTTGTCGTATCTTTTCCTTCTATTCTTCCGAATATCTTATCTCTGACACTTAGACCAAATGATCTTCTTCTCGCACATTCCTTTTGATTTCTCGTTGGTTCCGGTGCAATAAAGCATGTAGGCAGCAGGCGAGGAGGGGACAACATGCAACTTCTAGTTCCTCTGATCTGTTATTTAAAAAATTGGCTGCAGAATCTCCTCCATCTCTCTTATCAATTTCACAGTGCCAACTGGGTAACCATACCAATATACAGTTGCGTTGGGGTGTAGCCTTTTGTCTTTTCCTGTAAATAAAAATGTTATTCCTGCACTCCGAGGTACGTGCTGGAGCTGCACTTGGACGAGGTATCCTATGTGTTCCTTACTACTGCTATACAGCTTGACAAAATTACCAGCACATCAGTGGTGCCATGTAATTGTCCTTGTTAGCCTTGTACCATTATCTCCATTGTTCAAGGAAGCGTTTTTAAGCGACGCTTAAGCACTGAGCAATGGCAAAACACTTCGCTTTGTCCCTAAGTGGTATATTAAGCTTTTTTGTTGTTTTTTGGCTGTTTTTGAATTACTTCTGTAGTTCTGCTTGGCTGCTTGCGCAATAATGGCAATATGCCATTTTACCTTATTGCTTTATTAGGGTCTGTTTGGGAAGCATTTACTTCAGATTCTGGGCACATGATCTCTATTAGACTATGTCTATTTGAACTGAACTGCATTTTAGTTGTTATTTTGCTTGCTGTGTGAACCTGATGTATACTCCCTCCGTCCCAAATTACTTGTCTTAGAATTGTCTAGATATGGATATGGTTTTAACTGCATTTTAGATGATATATTTCAATTACGTATGTGCTATGTTTCCCATTTTCCTGTGCATATTATTCAAAAACAGTCAAATTCTGGCCAATTTAAAAAAAAACGATTAAGCTGTGCTCAAGCGCTCATTGCTCTAAGCTGTGGCCTTCAGCTTTGCTTATGCTTTCCGTTTTTTTGAACATTAATCATCTCACCCCCAGTCAACAGTATTAGCTAAGTGCAAAGTTGAAATGATTAAGTGAGCCCAAGTAAATCTCTGACTTTAGGTACAGAAACTTAGACATGAGCCTTTTCAAACAATTAACATGTGGCCATCACATTAAATGTTTGTCTCCTAGTTGTGTGTGTCTTGAGTTCCCATTTATTCCTATGAAGCCATGTGTTTCCTGCCTTGGTCTGCCTAATTGGTGATCGAGCGCTGCGGTGCTAATTTTGCTGCCTGACTGGCGCCTTCATGGACATTGGCATCCATTTATTATATGCATCACTATTAGTTTTCTTGATTCACACTTAAATAATTTGATTTTTTTTTTCAGGTTGGACAGCTTAAAGATGCAGCAATTCGAATGAACAGTTCTGAATTGAGGTTGTACTTGGAGGTTGTACAGGTTAATATTATGAACAGCTTTTTATACTCAGTTTAGCTTTTTTATATAGTTCATCTACTCAACTGCAGTGTGCCATCTGTAGCTAAGGTGCATTGGTCTTGTTTACTGGTGTGCCATCTAATATTTGCTTGTGACACTTGCAGGAGAATCATTTGACTCATGCTTCGAGGACAAAGGATGATATTTTGCTTTTCTTCAAGCTCTATGACCCTGAAAAAGAAGAACTAAGGTTGCTTCTTTCTCCAGCTTGACATTTTATTATTATGTAATCGTCTGGCAACACTGAATCTGTCTAATATTATCCCCTGCGATTATGAAACAGATATGTTGGGAATCTTCTCTTGAAAGCATCAAGTAAGCCATCTGATATAGTGCCAAAATTGAACGAGATAGCAGGATTTCAGCCCGATGAAGACATTGAGTTGTACGAGGTTTGTTTTGACGTCATTCGAATTGGGGTTGAGTTTTTCCCATTTAAAAAAAGTTTTGGTAGCACGATGACATTTTACTTATACCTCTGTAGGAAATAAAATTTGAGCCAAATATTATGTGTGAACCAGTTGACTGTGATGTTTCCTTCAGTTTAAACCAGGTTTGTGCCATTAAAGTTATGCTTAATATTTATCATTGTCTGTATTACTTATGGCATGTTTTTTGCTGCTTTCAGATTGCAGATGGAGACATATTGTGCTACCAAAAACGTTGTTCTCTGGACCAACACCGACATCCCAATGTATCTTCTTTCTTTGAATATGTCCATAATAGACAGGTAAATTTGTCTGGCTCTTGGACCCCTTTTTTCCCCTTGCAATACCTTGCCGTGCTTTAATATTTCGTAGTTCATGCTCGTGATACTTAAATTCCTGTGTCCGTTTTGGCCACGTGCCTTTATCAATCATTAAAGCTAGAGATCTTACATGTTACGGCCTCTGTATCTGTTTGAGCACCTAATCTGCTAGCAATGATTGGTCCATGATTTGTCCCAACTCTTTTTCTATGGTTGGTTAGATTGTTGGCATGATTGAGTTGCCAAAAAATGATTGTTAACATGGTGTTTTTGTTTGCGTAAAACTGCTTGAAGGCCGAAGTATGTGTTGCTTCATGGAGTTAGTGCTTCAATTGTAGCATTATGCTATGTCTTAATCTATGTGTGAAAGAAGTTACCGACCATGCCCTGTGCAAAGTGATGTTTTCTTGGGTTGGTGTGTGATGTATGTTTGGGTTTGACTGCTAATTTAATATATTTTACCTGCTTGTCAAACGAAAGTAGAGCATTATGCTTTCAATTGCATGCTGGTTCTGAGGAGTAAAACCAGATTGTAAAATCACTCTCAATTATGAACGGTAGATATATCATTTGATGAAAGTACATAAACTCTGTTGACTTAAGCCTACTACTGAGCTCAAATTTGGTGATATGTTGTCGAAGTAGAGTGCTTAATTCATAATAGGAGAATATTTTGTATATGCCATAATTTCATGAAAGCCGTATGATCCGATACGGGTTATAGTTTGAGGTTTATCTTGATTTGAAAGTGTTTGTTTGTGTTAATACATTTCTGATGTCCTGACAGAAACCGTCAGTACACCAATGTTTGACTCTACATCAGTTTAGCTTGTTAATATTTGATGTCATTTTGAATTTGAGCTCTTTTGCTATTATAAATTTTAATGCATATGTTTTTTTAATAAAAGATCATTAGCACAATAGCTTTTTTTGTGCAGGACCTATATTAAGTAGGAAGTAGACATTGTTCCCCACATTGCAAAACAGATGGTGCTTTTCTGTGCAGGGTGATACTGTAGAATAAGTTCCTTGTCACAAAATAGATGACATTTTGTTTTATCAAGCTAGTCTTTCAAACTTCTCCCTTCATTAATATTAATCATACTATTTATTATGATTCGTAGTAGAGCAGACGAGATGAAAATTAAGTTTTTAATCTAGTTGTTCAGGGAAGATAGGTGATTCGTAATTCTGTGTGATCTCTTAATTTGTGTGCCACTTTTAGTTGTGTGCTAGAAGGGGAGCCTTGGCGCAGTGGTAAAAGGGGTTGCCTTGTGACCATGAGGTCACGGGTTCAAGTCCTTGAAACAGCCTCTTACAGAAATGTAGGGAAAGGCTGCGTACAATAGACCCAAAGTGGCCGGACCCTTCCCCGGACCCTGCGCAAGCGGGAGCTACATGCACCGGGCTGCCCTTTTAGTTGTGTGCTAGTCTGGTGTTTGATGTTCCTTCAATAGTCATTGTCATATATACGCGAGGCAGTTTTACTTTTTTTCAAAAGCTTATTATTACAGTTGTTGTCTAATGGTTGTTTTTACTGAAATTTTTTTATTGCTGCTATCTATAGGTTGTGCACTTCAGATTGCTTGAAAAGCCAAAACAAGACGACTTCTCTCTAGAACTGTATGTGTCAGGAATCTCTGAACCTTCATAACACATTGACCGTTTTCTTTCATAAATAAGCACTGATAACTGCTTTTACTTTCATACTTCTAGATCAAAACGTTCCACATATGATGATGTTGTTGAGAAAGTTGCACAACATCTTGGTATGGATGATCCTTCAAAACTCCGCCTTACTCAGCACATCCCTCATTTACAGCAACCGAAACATCAATACATCAAGTATAGAAGTATTGATCATCTTTCGGACATGTTACTTTTACGTAACCCCAATCAGGTCAGGCACCCTTTTTTTTTCATGTTTTCCTATTTATTTACTACATTGCATGGGATTACTTGAGCTTCCTTTTTTCTTGCAGATGTCTGACATTTTATATTATGAAATACTGGACATTCCTTTGCCAGAACTGCAAGGTCTGATAACATTGAGAGTTGCTTTTCACCAAGCTACACCTAATGAGGTAATTTGCACCAAATTTTGTGCTTGTAGCCGCTTTTATGTGTCTAAACATGTCCTGCAATAACCTTTGTTTATCAGGTGCTGTTTCACATTATACGATTGCCAAAGGGTAGCACTTATTCTGATTTGATCGACGACTTAAAATCAAAGGTGAATTTACTGTAAATACTGTTAGTTTCTTGAAAGGGTTTTTATGTTCTGCCAAATTGATCTTGAAATTTTCTATTTTTCCTTTTCTTAGGTTCAGCTATCTCGAAGTGATGCTGAGCTTAGGCTATTTCAGGTCAACAATAACAAGATATGGAAGGTACTTGTTATCTCTGTTGCGCCATGGAAGTTATCATTCCTCTAGACTAGATTTTTATAATGTATGGTCATATTCAGTTGTTTATTTACTATTGAAATGTTGGTTCGGAAACAGTAGAGTTGTATTATCACGAAAGTCAACTTGTACCATGATGCATGTCTTCAGTTTAGTAGGTTGCAATGGCTGAAAGCATGTCTTCAGTTTAGTAGGTTGCAATGGCTGAAATATGGTACACCCTTATAGACGAATGCGCTGACTGTGACAGTATGCTGGTAGGAATTAGGAAGGCAGTGCACTAGTCCTTGCCTTGATGGGGCTACAAACCCCACTTCTTTTGCAGTCCGTGCAATAAAAAAAATCAAATATAAATTGTAACCATGAATATCCATCTGTAAAAAATGTGGTTTTGGCTATCTGCAAGGAAAGTACAAATCTTGTCATGGTTCGTGATTTCATTTTACTTCTTTAAAGTTCCGTCTCTCTTTTATGAATCCAGTCTCATTAAGATGATGCACATACTTCACAAATAATCCGGTTGACCTTTGTATGCATTATCAGTCATTTGCCTTATTTTTCAGGTGTACCTGCCTACTGAGAAAATAGATGCAGTTCATGATCCAAATGTACCTCTTCATGTTGAGGAGGTATGCACCATAAACACAAATACTGTTTACAGTCTCCTAGAAGCTCTAAAGGCTTAAACCTCAGGCCATTTACTCCTATTACAGATCCATTGTTTTCTTGCTTTGGTTTGATTAAGGAGTGACATGGTCCATGTTCATCTCATTTATTATATGCACTTCATGTAATTACCTGGTGTCTTTTCTCTCCAGTTTCCTGATTTTTTTATTGTCAGATTCCTGAAGTAGAGAAAAGTGCCGGTCCGCGAGACCGTTTGGTTCATGTCGTCCACTTCTTCAAAGATAACCAGGTATTATCGTTTTTATGCATCTATGTAGTCCTAAACCGTTGATGTTTCATGTACGGATATGGATTCCTTATATAGTTTTGAATCCTCAGGATGCTTCAAGCTCCTTTGAAGCTAGTGTAGAGAACATAGTGATCTCTAAAAGTACTGGTAATTAGTAGTTGCCATGATTGAGGAGATGTGCTCTGACTGATTTACTTGAGCAAACCTATGCTGAAAAAGTTTATGTATTGAGGAGCAACATGATCATGGCTGCTCTGCAATTGTCACTCGCTCAGGCATGTTAATGTGCTAGCTTCAACTTGCATGCCTTTGCCTCTTCAGAGCTTTGGGCTTAGAAAAATCTGTTAAAAGTCGTCATCTTGTATATGCCTAAGAAACTGGTGGGCTCTGTGCAGTATTGTTATGTCATACAGATTTAAAATTTTGATGTAAAAAATATCAGTGTGTTAGATTCAACTTATTCAGAATAGGCTTGGTCTGTCCAAATAGCTAGCTTTGGGCTTGTACGAATAATCCATCAAAACTTGTCTTGTGTAGGCACAAAAAGTTGTTGGGCTGTTATTGTGTCATACAGGGTTTATAACTCATTTCGTTTGATATTTGAATTTTTTGCTGAGTTTTGTCGATTTGAAATTAAACAGCTGGATATAATAGTTTGGAGTGTTGTGCAGTCTTAACACATGAATGCCGAAACAGTCACATCAGCTTGACCGCCCTAGTGGTGTGTACCTGTCATCCCTTTGTGCGGACGTTGTGGAAATTCCGTTTCATTGCACACCAATAAATTGTTTCATTTCCATGTGCTTGCAAATTTGCGGCTGGGTTCCACTAGAGCATGACCCTAACAGGTTCTCAAAGCAAAAGCAGAAAGCAAAAACAAGAAACAATGACAGCTCCAACATCTATTTGCCCTTATCATAGCATTTCTGGCCTTTTCTATTGTTTGGTATCTTGGTCTTCTACTCTTTTTGCACACTGTCAGAGAGAAGCAATAATACTTTGTATGCTATTGTTGCTGAATCAGTTACTTCATCTTTGCAGCACATTCAATACTATGGAGTGCCATTCTTCTTCCTTATTCGTGAGGGCGAGGCTTTGTCAGATATCAAAGTGCGCATTCAGAAGAAATTTGAGGTTCCAGACGAGCAGTTTCTTAAGGTGCGGTTTTGACCTTCTATTTTTTGTATAATGTAATTTTCTGCAAAAAATCTATCCTTTTCACTGCTATTATAGACAGTCCCTGGGCATAGCTAATGTACTGACTGCCATTTACTGCCATTTACTAGGTCCATTCCTTTATTCTGTCGAATATATTATCTGAAAATCAGTGTTGAAATAGGCTTTGTCATTATAGGTGTGCGATCTACTCCCTCCGTCCCAAAATATAAGATAATTTTTGACATTATCAGTGTAAAAAATGATCTTATATTTTGGGACGGAGGGAGTAAATTGTAAAAATAGGTATATCTTGGTTCAGTTAGAGGAATATTGGATGCGCTTTTGTTAGTGTTTTCCTGTTTATGTTGCATCTTGTTGGGTAGTATCTGATTTTATGTTGTTTTGTCTCAGTGGAAATTTGCTTATGTTGCCTACAATCGCCCGGATTACCTCCAAGATTCAGATATTGTGTTGAGCCGATTCCAGGTGGAGTACATTTTGTTTTTTTGGATGTTTGACAGAAAATATGCATTTATTCAAACTTTTCTTGCTGGTATTTCTTTCAGCAGAAAAACATTTATGGACCATGGGAACAATCCCTAGGACTGGAGCACTCAGACATGCCCACCAAAAGGGCCAATCAGGTATTTAACTATAAAGACTGCCAACACATAACAGATATATTAGTTGCTGTATTATTCTCAAAGTAGGTCTAAACAACTGCAGAATCGCCATTCTTTTGAAAAGCCGGTGAAGATCTACAACTAAAGATGGCGATATTTTCAGTTCTGACCTGACGGTTTCTCTAAACGAATGGGCAAGAACACCAATGTTATTTACGCACACCCTGCAGATGAAGTGGCGGCAAAATCCATGACCATGATGTGCTTTTGACCCGGTAGTTATACAGATGTAGAACCGGCTGTTGAGAGGGTGCTGTGCTGAGTTATTATTTGTTTGGAGGGGACGTTGCATACAGCGGATGTATTGTGGCTTGTCGAAAGGAAATTAACATTTGGTTGGTTGTACAGGGATTTATAGAACTTTTTTGCTTAGATCAATTTAACTTTTTAAGCTGTGTATTTTGCAGTGAATTTTTGCACTCTGTTGATTCTGTGCGACTCGTCCGAATACCAATCTTCTTTAAACCCAAGGTTTAATCTTTTCGTTGCTTTGTTGCCAGATCTGAGCTATTGCTTCTATTATTAAAGTACATGCAGCTAAAAACAAAATAATAAGATGTCATTCTAATTTATAACTACCTTTTTGTGCTAATGCAACATGGCTGCTATATAAAATTGGTGCTTTTGTTTGGGGGCTTTTGGAACATAGCCACCTGATTTCCTAATCCAAACCATGTGAGAAACACGTTGTAAAACAATAGCTGCCAATCCCCTTTGCGTTTACGCTCTGCCCCCTTCCTCATTGAGCACCTTCCTCATGATTCGTCCTTCCTCTTTGCTTACCGCCTTTCATCCCATGAGGTGGTGGTTTGAGCTCCTATTGCATCCGTTGCCGCGCTTTGTTGCCTTTGCACGAAGAGTGGCGGCTGTCAGTGCACTGCATGAGATGGTGGCACATGAGAATGTTGAGCTGCCCCCTTTTGTTGTGTGGCACACATCTGCCCCCACCACTTCCTAGAGGGTCAGCACATCTAACAGTATTCGAGGATGCACTCTGTGCTCTCATCTATGGGTCAGCATCGACACATTCGTCTACGACAAATCCAAGAAACTTTTAACTCCCTCTTTGTCCACCTCGCTCCTACTCTCGCATTACTGGCCCTTGGGTCATGCTCCACCCCACAGAAGGCACTGTATTTTTCTCCTATTCCATGCCTTGCTCTCCCTTACGTTATTATCTAACTCCATCGCCATTGTTGTTGCGTTCTATTCCTACAATGAGAAGGGGTTGAGGATATGGCCGAGGACTTTGAATATGTACATCTAAGGTATGAATTCACCTTTTTGTGTTATCAAAACCAGCACAAATCTTGAAATAGCTTTTAAATGACACCATCTTTGAAACTCGAAACCCAGAAATGGAATATGTTTGTATGATCCTTTTGGGCCAGAATAATTTGTTATCGTTGAAGATTTATGTTCACTAGAAGGTTATGAACATCGGGATATCTGTCCTAGTAAATGTACTCCCACTTCAAAGAAATTTATCCCTTTTCTTTGGAAGGCTCTTTGTGAGGACGAGCAGGAATTAAGCTTGGGGATGCTGATACGTCTCCAACGTATCTATAATTTTTGATTGTTTTATGCTATTATATTATTAATCTTGGATGCTTTATATGCATTAATGTGCTATTTTATATCATTTTTTGGGACTAACCTATTAACCCAGTGCCTAGTGCTAGTTCATGTTTTTTTTGCTTGTTTTTGGATTTTCAGAAAATCAATACCAAACGAAGTCCAAACACGACGAGACTTTACGGTGATTTTTTCTGGACCAGAAGGGACCCTAGAAGGTTCGGGAGGAGGCCAGAAGCCTTATGGGAGAGCCACGAGCTCACAGGGCGCGTCCCCTGAGCTCGTGACTCCCACGAAACTCTGTTTTACCTAATTCCACCTCTATAATTTCCCAAATATTCCCAAACCAACAGGGAGCCACCCGAAACACTTTTTCTGCCGCCGCAAGCTTTTGTTCTTCCGTGATCCCATCTGGAGGCCTTTTTCGGTACTCTTTCGAAGGGGAATCGATCATGGAGGGCCTCTACATCAACCTTGCTGCCCTACCGATGATGTGTGAGTAGTTCACCACAGACCCACGGGTCCATAGCTAGTACCTAGATGTCTTCTTCTCTTCTCTCTCTCTTTGATCTTCAATACCGTGTTCTCCTCAATCTTCTTGGAGTTCTATCCGATATAATCTTGTTTTGTGGTGTGTTTGTTGGGATCCGATGAATTGTGGGTGTATGATCAGATTATTTATTGCAAGTAATCGAGTCTTTTCTGAACTTTATTATGCATAATTATTATAGTTTTGTATTTTTCTCCGATCTTTCCATTTGGTTTGGCCAACTAGATTGATTTATCTTCAGTGGGAGAGGTGCTTTGTATTTCTGAACTTGATTGTTTCCATTAAGGATAAAACGATGGGGTTTATTCATATTGCTTGAGTTTACTTTGTCTACATCATGTCATCTTGCTTAAAGTGTTACTCTGTTTGTCATGAACTTAATACCATAGGTGCATGCTGGATAGCGATCGATTGGTGGAGTAATAGTAGTAGATGCAGGCAGGAGTCAGTCTACTTGTCACAGACGTGATGCCTATATATGTGATCATTGCCATGAATAACATCATAACTATGCATTTTTCTATCAATTGCCCACGGTAATTTGTTTACCCACCGTATGTTTCTTGTTCGAGAGAGAAGCCTCTAGTGAAAACTATGGCCCCCGGGTCTACTTAATCATATTGCTAAAAACGAAAAATACCTTGCTGCAATTTATTTATTTTTCTTTTTATCTATCTACCACTACAAGATTTAATCCTTGCAAGTAACGAGTTCAAGGGGATTGACAACCCTCTTGCCCTCGTTGGGTGCAAGTATTTGCTTTTATGTGTGCAGGTGTTGTTCACTAGGTTTTGAGTGATTCTCCTATTGGTTCGATAAACCTCGGTTCTCACTAAGGGAAATACTTATCAGGTACTATATTGCTTCACCCTTCCTCTTTAGGGAAAATCCCAACGCAGCTCACAAATAGCAAAGGGCCAAGTTGAAGTGGACGCGACAACTTCCAAAGGTGCCAACTGATTTGTGTTGCTGATTATTTTGCTTCTGACTCACATATGAGTGATTTGTAGACTCACATTTGACATCCGTATGTGATTGCAGCGCCGATTGACGTGATCCAGCTTGAGGACGACGACAAGGTCGACCGACCGAACCCAGAGGCCGACGAGAGGGTGTCGACTAACGTCGACACTGTCATGCAAGATGCTCTTTCAAGCCGAGTGAGTCAGTCCTCAGCAGCCTAGGCCGTCACATCGCCCGTGGGCCCAAGTGTGGCGGCTCGAGCTGGTACTGGGCTCGTGGCTGCGGCTCCAACTCCTCCACCAGCGCCGACTCCGAGGCCTGCCTCAGTCACCTTGTTCTCTCTGCGGAGGGTGCCAGAGGACCAGGTGGGGGTGAACAAGGAGGCTCTGATCTAGGTCAATGTGATGAACGAGCGGCTGAAGGAGGCATACGATGCCAACGAGGCTCTGAAGACTAATGTTCGAGTAAGTACCATTGTAAGTACATTTTTCAGTCGGAGTCTCGAAGTTTTTCGATTTTCTTCTGTCTTCCGAATGGACGGTTGTGTTTCTGCTAGTGGGTTTACACGGAGTACACCCACTGGTTGTTTTCGTTCCGGTGGGGGCACGCTGAGTGCACCCACTAGGTGTAGTCCCCGAGACTGCCGTCGACTGATAGCAGTTGACGGGAGTCTTAGAACTTAGGTTTTATTTGAGTATGTTTTTTTTACCCGGGTTCACCAGAGCTAATTCGAGTCAGTTTATTCCAGTGGGGGCACGCTGAGTGCACCCACTGGGTGTAGTCCCTGAGACTGCCGTCGACTGATAGCAGTCGGCGGGAGTCTTAGAACATAGCGTTTTTGCTCTAGGCACGATCGCCAACCGTTTTTGAACCGTCCGAGTGGACGCTTTCTAGTGGGGGCACGTTGAGTGCACCCACTGGGTGTAGTCCCCGAGACTGCTGTCGACTGAGAGCAATCGGTGGGAGTCTTTTAGAACTGATACTTAGCTGATTCTTGCACTCGGGGTGCAACCCCCTACATGGTTGTCCGAGTGGATTCCCTGGTAGATGTAGGTTTGTTTGAAAGTCTTTCCTTCCTTGAAAGGTATACTTCAGTATCTGGTACTGGTCTAGCTTGGTCCTCCCTTAGGAGGGTTTCTATCTTACAGCCGTCTGGTCGTCTTGTTGTCTTGTAACAGAGGGCCTGTGAGCTAGGGGCCCACTATGCCGCTCTGGAGAAGGAAGTGCTGGAGCTTTGTTTGAACCTAGAGGCGGAGAAGCACAAGAGTGAGCGCCTCGCACAGGAGAACCACGTCATGGGAGGTTAGTCTTGCAATCCGACTGCTCTTCCAATCTTATTTTTCCTTTGATCCGAATGAACTCGCTTTAGGAGATGTTTGTAGTGAGAATGCTCAACTTCAAGTGGGGCTTAGGACCTTTATTTCTTTAGAAACTATGAAGCAGGCCCTCAAAGACAAGGACACTCAGCTTGCCGAAGCTTGGAAGAATGCCAACGCCGAGACAAGGCAGCTGAGGACTCTCTGAAGGGTGTTGGAAAGCTCAAGAAGGAGAAAAAGACCCTGAAGGTCGCCGTTGAGGCGATGAAGGGCGAGATCTCCGAGCTTAAGAGCAACTACGCCGAGTGGGAGATGAAGTACAACAATCAGGCGAGTGCTATTGAGGAGGAGAAGAAAAAGCTGACTGACTAGATCGCCGAGCTCCTCAAAAAGAAGGCTGAGCTTGAGCAATACATCAAGGACTTTGACGAGGAGATGAGCAAGAAGCACGAAGGTATGACGTTTAGCCGAGTGAATTCATTTACTTTAGAAGTTTTAGAGGTGCTGATCCTTGCTCTGTTTCTGTGCTGACGCCAAGCTGGAGACCGAGAGAACTGAAATATAACTGAACCCTTCAAGGCTGCTCCTTAGGGACAGCGCTGCGCCGGCGATCCTCTGACTGGATGAGCACATCGACAACGCCATGACGTACATAGAACGACTGAAGCTTGCCATGGAGAAGATTGACACAGAATTGCTTCTAGACAGTTTAGAGTGACCTAGAGTCCATGATGACCAGACAGAAGGTGATTCCCAGCCAGTTCACGGCCCGCTACGGAGCTGACGTGTCACTTTCACTCGTCCATGTCCACTGCAAGGATGTGGACGAAGAGAAGCTGAAGTCCCTCAAAGTCATCAACAAGAAGAAACTCAAGTTCGAGGGCAGCATGGAGACGTTCATTGAGGCTACAACTCGGATCACCGACGTCATTGAGTTGGACACATTCGTTGATCCGGCCGGCCCTGCATCGGACGCGGGACCGTGAAACTTTGATTCCGAATGGATTTGCCTTGGTTTGCTGAGTGGTTTATGTAACCGTTAAACTTTATTGAGCTTGGGGCTCATGCACTTGATCTTTTCCTTCGACAACTTGAACAGATCGAAGTTTTAGTCGGATATTTGAATCCTTACTTTATTTGCTGAAGTGTTTTTAACTTAGGCAAATTCTGGATCGCGGCTAAGCCCCCGTGTGAGGAGGGTGTCCTCACTCGGGTCGGTTTTTAACTTAGGAAAATTCTGGATCGTAGCTAAGCCCCCGAGTGAGGAGGGTGTCCTCACTCAGGTGGGTTTTTAACTTAGGCGAATTCTGGATCGCAGCTAAGCCCCCGAGTGAGGAGGGTGTCCTCGCTCGGGTGGGTTTTTAACTTGGGCGAATTCTGGATCATAGCTAAGCCCCGAGTGAGGAGGGTGTCCTCACCAGGATGAGTTTTTAACTTAGGCGAATTCTGGATTGCAGCTATGCCCCCGAGTGAGGAGGATGCCCTAACTCGGAAGAGTTTTTATCTTAGACGAATTATGGTTCTCGGCTAAGTCCACCCGCTGGGAGTGTTTTAGTTTCCGAGTGTTTTAAGTCACCGGTGTGAATCGTAGCACTAAGCCAAATTCGATGATATACAGGAAAAGTAAGAATTTTATTCATTGAATGTCACTCGGAGAACTAGTACAATGCAAAAAATATTCGAATTGAAGAATTTTCGGAGTAGGTCGGCATTCCAAGCTCAGGGCTCTTCTATGCTTTTGTTGAAGTTGTAGAGCCGATAGGCTCCATTGTTTCGAACCTTCAAGCTTGCAAAGGGCCCTTCCCATGGAGGGGTTAGCTTGTGTGGCTTCTGCTGATCCAATCGGAGGACTAGGTCACCTTCTTGGAAGGCACGCCCTCTAACCTGCCTGTCATGATAACACCACAAGTCCTGCTGGTAGGCAGTTGACCTGATGAGTGCTAACTCGCGCTCTTCCTCAAGGAGGCCGAGGCCATCCCGACGTGCTTCTTTGGCTTCTGCCTCCGAATATGATTCCACTCGGGGGGGGGGGGGGGGATTGTGAAGTAAATCACTTGGTAGAACAACTTCTGCGTCATACACCATGAAAAAGGAGTGCGATTCGTGGATCGGTTCAGGGTTGTCGGCATGCCCCAGAGGATTGATGGCAACTCGGTGACCCAAGCCCACGCCGCATGCTCCAGGTCGCGCATGAGGTGCGGTTTCAGCCCTTGGAGTATCATCCCATTCGCCTGTTCTGCTTGACCATTCAACTGCGTGTGAGCCACAGAGGCGTAATCGACCCGAGTGCTCTGAGTGTAGCAGTACTCGTGGAATTCGTTCGAGTCAAAGTTCAACCCGTTGTCAGTGATGATGCTATGGGGGACTCCAAACTTGAAGATTATCTCCTTGATGAATTTGATCACTGTGGCCGAGTCTAGCTTCTTGATGGGCTTCGCTTCGATCCACTTGGTGAATTTGTCCACTGCCACCAATAAATGAGTGATCCGCTGGCTCCAGTCCGGACTGGTCCGATCATGTCCAGCCCCCAGACGGTGAATGGCCATATGAGGGGAATCGTCTTCAGCGTGGACGCTGGCTTGTGCGACTGATTTGCGTAGAACTGGCATCCGACACATTGTTCTACTATGTCTCTGGCAGCTTCATTGGCACGGGGATAGTAGAAACCTGCCCGAAATGCTTTGGCGACCAGCGTCCGAGAGGATGCATGGTGCCCACAAGTTCCTAAGTGAATCTCCTGCAGGATCTGCTGTCCTTCCTTGGGTGAAATGCAACGCTATGTAACACCAGAGGCACTCTTCTTGTACAGCTGATCTCCCATGACAGTATAGGCTTTCGATCGGTGAACGATCTGCCAAGCCTCAACTTCATCCTCTGGGAGCTCTTTCCTGAGCAAGTATGCTATATAAGGAACAGTCCACTCGAGAGTGACCGTCAGTACTTCAAACACCATATCAATTACTGCTCGTATCTCAACTTCAGTCGGATTTGATGGTCCGACTGGTTGCAGGGGCTCCTCCACGAAGGGGTCCTCTTCGACAGATGGCGAGTGCAAGTGCTCAAGGAACACATTCTTCAGAACTTCTTTCCGGGTGGAACCTATCTTGGCCAAGTCAGCAGATGCTTGATTCTTGAGTCATGGGATATGATTTAGTTCCAGCCCTTCAAAGATCTTCTCCAGCTTCCTGACTGCATTGCAGTAGCCTGTCATTGTTGGACTCCGAATGGCCCAATCTATAATCACTTAATTGACCACAAGATCCGAGTCATCGTACACCATCAATTGGCAGATGCCGAGTGAGATGACCATATGCAACTCATACAAAAGAGCTTCATACTCCGCCTCGTTGTTGGAGGAGTCGAAGTGAATTTGTAGCACAGAGCTGAGCCGGTCTCCCCTGGGGGAAACTAAGACCACACTCCAGCCCTCGAGCCATTGAGCATCTTAGAGCCATCGAAAAACATGGTCCAATGCTCGGGGTACCACGCTACTACTATGACGCTACAACTATTTTTTAGCAGTAGCGCATCTTTTACCCCGCGCTACAGCTAAAAAAGTTAGTAGTAGCGCATGCCACCCACGCTACTACTATTCCGAACTTGCGCTACTACTATCTAAGGACTAGTAGCGCACCATTTTGCCCCGCTACTACTATCTAAGTACTAGTAGCGCACCATTTTGCACCAACGCTACTGCTAACTAATTAGAAATAAAAATAATAAAAATTAGATGCAATATTCATGGATGGAAATCAAGACATGTCTAGTGCGAAGGTCACATAACCATCTTAGCAGTTGCAGCGTTCATGAATGCAACATTGAACATCTCAACTCAAAAAGATCATGAGGTCCCATTTAACATCAGACACAAACAACCAGACCACTTCTCTAAATGTATCTACCAACCTTCGAAGTTCAAACTCTGGTGGACCCGAACCCTCCCCCCCCCTGGACGGTGGCGTTGGTGTCGAGGTCCTCCACCTCGGCGACCTCCGGCGTCGCAATCACCTGGACGATCATCTACGCGATGCAGTCTCCGGGCTTTACGGCGAAGTCCGCCTCTGAGGGGTTGCAGAGCATGACACCCTCCAGGCTGTGGTAGCCCTGTGTTATCTACAAGATAGGTTTACAGTGTCTTTTTGATAGCAACTACAATGCATAGCTGCAGATTTTATAGAATTACAGTGAGTTTTTACAATGATTTTGCAGTAGATTTACAATTCATTAGCAATAGATTTACAGTGCATTAGCAGTAGATTTATAGTAAATTAGTAAAAGATTTACAATGAAAAAAATCACACTAAAAGAAACTATAAATTCCAGTGGCAAATTGCAGTGAAAACAACTTAAATTACATTGTAAAACATGGCAATTAGTGTGAGTTACAGTGTAAATAGGTAGTTCAGAAGTAGATTACATAACAACTAGAAACATAAATGGAGATAATGACTGATTTTCTCATTCTCCCATGGCTGAAGGAGTGCATGGCAGCAGACTCAAGTGAGAGATGCCATGCCTATCAACTAGTAATAGCACAACAATGAGCACTAGAAGGAGCAGAATAATGAACACTTGAACAACAAAAGAATGAACACTAGCAGCAAGTGAGTAGCAGCACAAGCTGTCGAATACAACAGTAGGCAGTAGCATTAGTGCATCAGCAACAGCAGCCCTAGCAGCACAAGCAAGCAGCAGCAGGCAACAACAGCACAAGCAAGCAGCAACACAAGGAAGCAGCAACACAAGGAAGCAGCAACAACATAGCAAACAATACCAGCACAAGCAGAGAGGGAGCAGTAAGCTATCAAGCATCCAGATCCAGTAGCTTAATGCCTTAATGGAACAAAATCTGAATCTAAAGAATAAAAGAGGAAGCGGTTGAAGAATGGAGAGGTTGTTGGGTTACCTATGGCTGCGAGGAGGGACTGCTGGTGCTGGTGCTGTATGAGGGAGTCGTCGTCGAATCCAGGAGTCGCCGGCGCCAGCGGCGGCGATTCCAGGTGGTGGCAGCTTATATCCAGGAGGTGGCTGCTTAGGAATGCGGTGTATAAATCAGAATAGATAGATAACACTACCGAAGCTTAAGCAAATACATGGGGCAGACAAAGATGAACATGTTGGAAATATGCCCTAGAGGCAATAATAAAGTGGTTATTATTATATTTTCTTAATCATGATAGTGGTTTATTATTCATGCTATAATTTTATTGATCGGAAACTTAAATACATGTGTGAATACATAAACAAATACGAAGTCCCTAGTAAGCCTCTACTAGACTAGCTCGTTGATCAAAAGATGGTTAAAGTTTCCTGACCATAGACATGAGTTGTCGTTTGATAACGGGATCACATCATTAGGAGAATGATGTGATGGACAAGACCCATCCGTTAGCATAGCATATGATCGTTCAGTTTTATTGCTACTGCTTTCTTAATGTCAAATACATGTTCCTTCGACCATGAGATCATGCAACTCCTGGATACCAGAGGAATACCTTGTGTGCTATCAAACATCACTTCATAACTGGGTGATCATAAAGGTGCTCTATAGGTATCTGCGAAGGTGTTTGTTGAGTTGGCGTGAATCGAGATTGGGATTTGTCACTCCGTATGACAAAGAGGCATCTCTGGGCCCTCTCTGTAATACATCATCACAAGAAGCTTGCAAGCAAAGTGACTAAGGAGTTAGTTACAAGATGATGTATTATGGAACGAGTAAAGAGACTTGCCAGTAACGAGATTGAACTAGGTATGGAGATACCAATGATCGAATCTCAGGCGAGTAACATACCAACGGACAAAGGGAACTACGTATGTTGTCATAAAGGTTCGACCGATAAAGATCTTCGTAGAATATATAGGAACCAATATGGGCATCCAGGTCCCACTATTGGTTATTGACCAGAGTGTGACGACCCCGGCTTAATCGTGCACTAATCATACACGCAAATGCACATGACTAAGCCTAAGGACTCACTTGAAGATATCACAACAAAACTCTAAAACATAAATAAATTCATACAAGCTTTATATTACAAGCCAGGGCCTCGAGGGCTCGAATACATAGCTCGATGGCATACAAGTGTCAGCGGAAGCATCAGATATCTGGGTACAGATATATTACAGAAAGAGAGATAAGCCTTCACAGAGGCGGGGCAAAATAAAATACTACGATCGAAAGGCGTGGGCCTCCTGCCCTGGACCCTCCGAATCCTACTCCTGGTCGTCGGTCGGCTCCTCGTAGTAGTAGTACTCTCCGGGCTGGTAGTAGTAGTGGTCGTCGACAGGGGCGTCTGGCTCAGGGGCTCCGACGTCTGGTGGCATCAAAAGGGATATGGGAAAAAAGAAAGTAAAGCAAACGTGAGTACTCATCCGAAGTACTCAGCAAGCAAGGATCTACACTACATATGCAACATTTTCAAAGGGGGCTGTATATGTGGACTGGGCTGCAGAAATGCCAGAATAGAGGGGGAAAGCCTAGTCCTATCGAAGACTAGCATCTTCAATCATCTTCATCGTTCTTGCAGCAGTAGAAGAGTGCAGATTACACAATGTAAAGTAGTAGTAGTATCATCAACCTCGGCCAGAGATCCTTTCTCGACTCCCTGCGAGAAAGCAATCCCAGAGCCGTACTATCCAGTTCTCATCTCAAGTTACCAGTTCTAGTTGTACCGATCAGGATACAACTCCGAATGTCCGTTACCGTAGGACAGGCTATCGATAGAAGTTTCTTCCCTGCAGGGGTGCACCAACTTACCCACCGTGCTCGCTTAACTCCGGCCGGACACACTTCCCTGGGTCATGCCCGGCCTCGGCTAAGCAACACGCCGCAACCCGACCAAATACTTAACAGAGAGGTCAGCACGCCAGACTAAACCTATGCCCCCAGGGGTCTTGGGCCATCGCCCCGGACGCTCCTGCACGTTGCGTACACCACCGGTGAGCAGACCTAGCAACCCCTTATACAAGTGCGGTTGCGTTCCCAGTCCAACCCAGCATGTGCCGCTCAGTTGCTGACGTCTATTAAGCTTCGGCTGAAGTATACGACGCAGAACGCCCATACTATGCCCACGTGATGGTTAGTGCTATCAGGCCAGAGGCCCCTCGGATCAAATATCCAAACCGTTTAGTGGTTTAGGAGCGCGCGAAAACGAGCAGAGACTCACGATCGATGTGACCCCGTCGCCCCGTCTCGAGGACTTGCGGCAAGGGCTAGGAATGCCCGGCCACGCCTCGTAGTTATCTCGCGGGCACCTCTTAGGTCAACCCGACTTCACATCACTTCGCATTCATGCTCGCGCGGGTACCCCTCAGGGCCGAACCGTCTTTAGTATCATAGTATCATGGTTCAGTGTTCAGTCATAGTAACCAAGTCTCCGTGTGTCTGACACCAAGGGGGAACCCTGAGGAATCACCCTCGATGGAATTCCTGCTCGATGCTATCGTCAAGGTGAACGAATGAGGAATCACCCTCGAGGTCCACACTTGAACAGTTACACGATGATGTCGTTATCGGGGGTGGTGTAGGAGGAATCACCCTCGCTTACCACGACCGATTAACTAACCTACAAGGTTATCATCAGAAGTGCTGACGAGGTATCACCCTCGGCACTTGATAGTAACCCAGTAGTGTCGAGCGATTAAGGGGAAGTGTCGTGCGGTGTCGGGGCCTGGTCTTCGTTCCCGTTGCTCGGGTCTTATGAGAGTCCAGCGGGGCAGTCGGGACAAGTGGGTCTCTGATAAGGCTCTACCCATCCTATACTAAACAGTTTAGGAGAACAGGCAGGTATCAAAAGTAGGCTACAATAAAACAGGCTATGCAGCAGATATAGGACAACAGTAGCAGCAGTACTTCTAATGCAAGCATAAGAGAGAAGAGAGTGGGCGATATCGGAATGCTCAAAATGGGGGTGCTTGCCTGTCTGCTCGACGGCAAGGGCAGGGTCATCGGGGACGTAGTCGTACTCCGGAGCGGCGTCTGCCTCAGGAGCTACGTCGATGTCGGGGTCTACCGAGAGAGAAGAGGGGGAGGAAACAAATAAATACACAGCAACGATGCAATACAGGGTATGCTATGACTATGATGCAGTGCAGGGTTGCCTAAAGATGCATCTAGGTCATTGTAGTTATTTTAGGATTATCGTGGGATTTATTTACCGGTGATTAGTCACTATTCATCTATCAGATACGGGTTCGGAGTTACAAGTTCTCCTACGTAGGAGGTTCCGACAAGGAAACAGACGGTACGATCAGACTCGTCTCGTCGTTCTGAGCAACTTTCATGTTTTATCTTTTTCGATCTGAGCTACAGTTTAAAAGTTATTAATTTTTAAAGTTTATTTGATTTTTTGGAATTATTTTTATTAACAGAATGATTTATGACATCAGCGGTCAACAGCGGCTGACCAGAGTCAAACCTGACATGTGGGTCCAGTGGGACCCACATGTCAGCCTCTGTTATACTAACAGTGAGTTAAATTAATTAACAGGGTTAATTAGGAGGTGGGCCCAGCCTGTCAGTGAGACAATTAGTATAACTAATTAACTTTTAATTTTTAAAACGTTTTTAATTAACTAATTGCGGTGGGGCCCGCATGTCAGTGACTGGGTTGCCCAGTCAGCGCAGTTGACTGGGTCAACCAGTCACCTGGGGCCCCCAAGGCCCACGGTCAGTGGCTCCAGGGTGGGACCCACCCATGCCATGTTGGCGACACCGGCGACCGAATACGCGGCGGCGCCTCGCCGAAGTGGCTCGGGATTCCTCTACAGAGGGCCAAATCGCGCGCGGTCACTTGCGTTCATGAGCTAACGCTCGCGCGCGTCGAGTGGTGCTAACGCTTTCGTCGGAGGTGACCTAAATCGACGGCGGCGTCCACATCGGTGGCGACGGAAGCTCGGTCGTGCTCGGGTTTGAGCATAGGAGCTCGCCCGAGCCAAGCTGATGCTTGCGAGCGATGCGCGTGACCACCCGAAACTCGATGGTGCCACTAACGCGGCGTGAGGTGCACTGCTGCGATGGCTATGAGCTCGCTGGCGGCGACCAGAGTACGACCATGGCGGTAAGGTGGCTACGGCAAAGAACGCAGCGCGAGGAGAGAAGAGGAGGGAGGGAGGAGCTCACCACGCGGCTAAGTAAAGCCCGTGGGAGCTTAGGAGCTGCCGAGGCGCTGCCGGAGTCGAGGAAGACAGCGGCGACCGAAGGGGAAGAAGACCGTTGGCGGCGGCTCAAGGTCTGCGCGTCGACGAGGAGGTTCAGGACGGCGATGCGCAGTCTTCTAGACAGCAAACGGCAGCTCGAGGAGGACGGTGGCCGTGGCAACGGCGAGCGGCGACGATGGCGGCGTTCTATCGAGGGGGATCTGAAGGGGAAGGGAACGGCGTGAGCGAGGGAGAGAGGGGGAGAATGGCCTAGGGTTCCGCCTTGGGGGCCGCGGGGATGCTCTTATCCGCGCCGCAGCAGCAGCGGTGCCGGGGGATGGCCAACAGCTGGCCATCGTCGGCTCAGAGGCGCGTGCGCGCTGACACGGGGAGGAGGGAGACGACCCTGGTGGCTGGGCCTGGCCTGCGGCGCTGGGCCGACTACTGTTCACGCAGGCTTTTAGTGCACAGTAGGCCTTTTCCATTTTCCACTTTCTGTGTCTGCCCTTTTCTTTTTATTCTTTTATGTTCTAAATTAGTTAGGGCACTTTTGCACTTTTGTAAAATATCAGACTTGGTCCAAATAATGCAATGCAATATTACCCATCACCGAAAACTTGTTTGGACAGATTTGGATTTCATTTGAATTTAATATGATTTTAAATGGATTTAATAACTCTGTTTTGGTGCTGTTTCAAGTTGGTTGAGTCACTTATCTAACTCCAACTATTTTGATGATGGTTTTATAAATGTTCCTGGATTATTTGCCAATTAATGAACATTTTTCCAACAGTGTTTGATCAGCTTCATATTTCACTTATGAATTTGAGTTGATTTTCAGATTGGAGTTGATTTGCTTGGGATAACCACTATGTTTAGGTACTGCAAATGATATGACTTGACATTATTAGCAGCTGATCACAGTGGCTATTACACAGGGGTGTTACACAGAGAAGCGTCTCGGTCATGTCTACATCATTCTCGAACCCGTAGGGTCCACACGCTTAACGTTCATTGACGATATAGTATTATATGAGTTATGTATGTTGGTGACTGAATGTTGTTCGGAGTCTCGGATGAGATCATGGACATGACGAGGAGCTCCGGAATGGTCCGGAGGTAAAGATTGATATATAGGATGATGGTTGGGCCTAGGGGTAAGGCCCACGGGGCTTTAGGTCGGTGCAAAAGGAAGTTTTGCGGAGGTCGGGGACCAGACGCCAGGGACCCTGGCGTCTGGCCCTGGGCCAGACGCTGAGGACTGTGGCGTCTGGTGCTGGAATCCGAGAAGGATTCTTCCTTGCGTTCCAAACCGATTTTGGGGAGGCCCTCTCCCCAAGTAACGACCCCAAGGCTCAACATATAAATAGAGGAGCAGGGCTAGCCCCTAGAACACAAGTTTTTGAGCCTCCTCTAGTTGGTCCTTGTTGACTAATTAGAGCTAGCCCTAACTATCTCTAATCCTCATAATTAGAAGCCCAGTGTGGTTCTAATCTCCTCCCTCTAGTTCATCCTCCGCTCTAAACCTGTTGTGCTTGGCGAAGCTCTGCGAAAATAGTTTCACCACCACCGTCACCACGCCGTCGTGCTGTCGTAACTCATCTACTACTTCGCCCCTCTTGCTGGATCAAGAAGGCGAGGACGTCATCGAGCTAAACGTGTGCTGAACGCGGAGGTGCCGTACGTTCGGTGCTTGATCGGAACGGGTCGTGAAGGTGTACGACTACATCAACTGCGTTGATAAACGCTTCCGCTTAGCGATCTACAAGGGTATGTAGATGCTCTCCCCCTCTTGTAGCTATGAATCTCCATGGATAGATCTTGCGTGTGCGTAGAATTTTTTTGTTTTCCTTGCAATGTTCCCCAACATAACATGCATACAAAATACAGATGTGTATTCGACAAAATCTGCAGCTATGCATTCTAGTTGCTATCAAAAAGACACTATAAACCTATCTTGGTTGTAAATTACTGTGATGTAAGATGCCGCCAAAAAATGTATCTCCAGCTTGTAATTTAGATTTTTGTTGACACTATACATAGGTCTGAGAAAACATTGAAATTCAAGCAAAAAACAGTAGCTTTGCTTAAGAACATGATACTGAGTACTTCCAATTTATCTTAAAATTTTAGGATCAAGAAGCTGAAGGAAACAAGGGCGAAGTAATAATGCGAGGACATGAGTCATACCTGCAAGATGAAGATGATGCACCCCTTCATGTAAGCCAAAAATAGCTTCTTGTGGAAAATAAAATAAACAAAACAAAGATCAGATTGTTGTATCTAAATAGTTTGTAAAATATTGTATTTATAGAATGGGGCTTACACATTTACTGAACTTCTTTAGAATGGGGCACAGAACTGACTAGAATACAAAAATGTTCATATAAACTAGAAGTGACACATTACAGAAAATTACAGTCCAAAACCACTTTAAATTCAGGCCACCAAAAAGAGAAGGAATACACATTACTGGGCAAAAATGCACATTAAATTACATTGTAATTACTGAAGTTGCAGTATGATTACAGTGCATATTTTCAGTCTAAATATTTTAAGTTAAGTAACAATTTGGACTGTAGTTCCAGTCTTTTATTAGTCTATATTACACTCCAATTTTACATTGCGAACACTAAGATTACAAACGGGAATTCACTAAAATTACATACAGATTTATAGTGTAAATATCAATATTAGATTGACTGAACTTATTCTTTGCACAAGTGAGAAATCTGAAACCCTTCTTGTACTTGTGCCGCTACTACTAGTACAACCTAAGCACTAACAACGACCGAGCAAGAAATATAGTGCAGGACAAATCAAATACATCCATCTATCCAGTTGAAATGACAAAGTTGCGACCTATCAAATATACAGAGAAGAAAGGGGTTCAGTTTTCAGAGTGGGGAGCAGACAAGATAGATGCGACCTTACAAGCGGATGAGCGAGCAGATGAGCTCCATGTCATCTTCTCGCGGCCGAGCACAGATGCAGTGGCCTTCCTCGACCTTCGTTCGTCAAGGGTCCATGGCATGGAGGCGTGCTGGATCTGGGACTTGTTGATCTCCCTCTTCTCTGCACACCTAGAAGAGAAGACCCGACCAGAGATTAGACATGGGGAGGGGGAGAGATAGGAAGAGGAAGGAGGATGGGTTGAGCTCACCGGAGAGAGAGGCGCCGCCGCGCCCGAAACCCTAGCCGCGGGGGAGGGCTGCTGGTGGGCACGAGCATTGAATCCAGCCGGGGGGAAGGATGTAGCGGAGGGAGGCAAGCTTGGGAGCATGCCTGGCGGTGGCAGGAGTCGCCAGAGCGAGGCGAGGCGGCCGGCGTATGTGGCTGCGGCGGCGAGGAGGCGCAACAGAGAGAGAGAGAGAGAGAGGGGGGGGGGGGGCTCACGCGATAGAGAGAGGGATTTTCTCTGAGCGGTGCGAGGGATGGGTACCCTTTGTTGTAGGCTTGTAGCGTAGGCCCGTCAGCCGCGCTACCACAATGTTCCTACCGGTAGCGAGTGTTGTACAACCCACGCTACTACTACGTCCTGTCAGCGGAGCACGGTTAAGGATATTTACTAGTAGTGTGTTTTTTAGAACAGGCGCCACTGGTAATATTTACCAGTAGTGCAGGTCAATATAGCGCGCTACTAGTAATTAGCAGTAGCGCGGGTTAATATAGCGCGCTACTAGTAAGCGACTATCTATAAGCTTTTCCCTAGTAGTGGCAGACATATGATCCGTGGGATTTTGGTTCTGGCCAATTAGAACGCATGACTCACATCGTGGACAGTAGGGGTCATCGACCATAGTTTGGTAGGCACACGACTTTTGTGAATGAACCATGTGCTATTGGTAAATATTTGCATAAAGGAACAACATAATTTCGTTCGAAATGAAGACGTGGCAATTTTCAAATGAAGACGTGATTTCATCGTTTCGCCTCAAAAAATTTCCACGGTACGCAATCACCATTACACCCTAGTATTAATTTTCTATCGCGTTTCAGGTCTCGTTTGCTATTTTTAAGGCATTCTTGCAGTTACCATGCATTTAGTGCATATAAATCAAATCCCGACTGTAACTACATGTGGGTGTTGGCAAAGAAGGTCTAAAAAATCATTTGTGTGTCACTTTGCATGTTTTCATTCATTGTCCAAGGAACGGGATTTTTTTCCAAACATTTCGGCTGCGAGATGCGGCCACCGGCGTAGGGATTGTTGGTAATTTAATTACAGGAAATGCGGATGGACTCTGAAAATCATGAAAATCCGTGTGTCACCATGGCGTGATCTCAAGACCCAATGATTTTTTTGGCAAACTTGGCACAAGTTACGATGATCGCTCCATGGAAACTGGAGCATCTCACAAGAAGGATCATAGTTTCCAAAAGGAGACGTGACAGTTCGTACTCCAGTCGTCGGTGACTTCATTGTTTTACCTTGAATTTTTTCCACAGTACGCAATCACCATTATACCCTAGGTTTGATTTTCTGGCGCACTTCAGGGCTCGTTTGCTATATTTAAGCCATTTTTTGCATTTACCATGCATTTAGTGCATATAAACCAAATCTCAACTGCACCTACATGTCGCTATTAGCAAAGAAGGTCTAAAAAATCATTTGTGTGTCACTTTGCATGTTTTCATTCATTGTCCAAGGAATGGCAATAATTTGCAAACATTTCGGCTGCGAGATGTGGCCACTGGCGTAGAGCTTGTTCGTATTTTAATTACAGGAAATGCAGATGGAGTTCGAAAATCACGAAAATTGATGTGTCACCGTGGCGTGCTCTCAAGAACCAGTGGAATTTTTTTGGTAAAGTTTGGCACAAGTTGCGATGATCGCTCCTTGCAAACCAGAGCATCTCACAAGAAGAATGATAGTTTCCAAAAGGAGACGTGGCAATTTAAACTCCAATCGACGGTGACTTCACCGTTTCTCGTCGAAAAATTTCCCACGGTAGGCAATCACCATCATATGCTAGGTTTGATTTGCTGGCGCATTTCAGGGATCGTTTACTATATTTAAGCCAATTTTTGCATTTACCGGGCATTTGGTGCATACAATTCAAATCCCAACTACAACTGCATGTGGTGATGAAAGGGATAAGGATTGTCGTTCGATCGGGGTGCATCCTATGGTGCAGACGTACGATCCGTGGGGTTCAGGTTCTGGCCAATCAGAACGCACAACTCATATCGCGCACAGTAGGGGTCACCGGCCACGGTTTGATAGGCACACAGCTTTAGTGAATGAATCGTGTGCTAGTGGTAAACCATATTGCACATGTTCTATTCACACATACTGGAGTGAGATATATTGAGTGTGCTAGCTCTAGGGTATATAATCATAAATAGTTCAAATTCATTGCTAGGGCTGACAACATATCAAGGTCAACATATTAATCGTTCTTAGGTCAACAGAAGGTCGTGCATAACTCATAGTTCAGTACATGCGACAATTCTAATTGAACGAATTAAGTTGCAGAATAAACATAATAATTAGTGTTACAGATTAATTCCCATGTACATGGGGAAACTTGGATTATTAAGTTGACCTCGAATGAACTTAGGATTTCTAATGATTTTACGCCTCTCTGTTTGGCTGGTGTGTGATCCCTTTGCTAGCAACTCATCGAATTCATTGTACTCGTCCTCATCAACAACATTCTCGACGCCTAGTACCATCCTCTTCCTATGCATCACTACATGGTAGTTCTTATGCAAGGGGTCTTGCACATAGAAAATCTGGGTAGCATCGCTGACAAGAATGAACAGGTCCTTGTGATATGCCATCTTTGTGAGGTTAACATAGGTCTTCCCGTAATCATCAACCTTTACCTGACCAAGAGGGACCCATCTGCACCTGAATAATGCCACCTTAACTTTCATATAGTCAAGCTTCCAAATGTCTTCGATGGTTCCATAGTATACCTTTTTATCATCTTCATCTACAGTTATGCATTCTATTCGAATAGAGCTATTCTGATATGAGGTCCTCTTATCACGTACCTCAGTGTAGAATGTGTAGCCATTTATGTCATACGCTTGGTACCTCATAATCGTAGGTGATGGCTTTTGTGCCAACCACGTTGCAAGGTCATCCATGGATCCACGTGCCAAATGATCCTTCAGCCATCTGACGTAGTCCTTACTATGTGCATTGATATCGACAGCTAATGGATGCACCATGGATAAGAAGCTTCTTCGTATCTCCTCCAAGTGTTCTTCAACATAAGCGTTGAGATCTGGGCTGTTAAGCAGTACAGTCAAATGGGCTTGATCGGTCTCATCTCCTGGTACATTAAATGGCGCGCTAATAAGGACCGGCTTACCAGCCAGCCTTCCCTCATGGCGAGAGAGGGGCAAACTTATAGGTCTATGTTTCATGTATTGGGTGCAACACTCAACCACCTCCTCTGCGGTATAACCTTGTAGGATGCTTCCCTCTGGATGGCATCGGTACGGACAATAGCAGTTCAATATTCCCATTAACTACTCAAGGGATGCATGCTGCAAAGAAACACAAGACCACAATACTTTATCTCGTCCACAAGGTGCACAGTGAGATGGACCATGACATCAAAGAATAATGGTGGGAAAAAACATCTCTAGGTTGGATAATACTCTTGCAATATCCGCTTGCATATAATCCAGTTCATCATGATCTACCACTTTCTGCCATACTTTGTGAAGAAATCACAGAGATCGATGAGTGTGTTTCTTATGTCTGTGTCCATCATATTCCTGATGGCCACCGGGAGGATTTGTGTCAACATTACATGGCAATCATGTGACTTCATGTGCGCCAACTTCATTTTACCTGAGCTCAAATCCACAAGACTTATGATGTTTGCAGAGTAGGAAGAGGGTGTCTTAATTGACAACAAATGCTCGAAGAACTCTTTTGCTTCTTGTGGAGTGAAATGGTAACTCTGGCAAACATGGAGGGATTTTTTATCATCTTCTGCTTCATTCATGCGTTTTGGTTGATCACCAAGCATATCGAGTCGTGCACCGTCACCATCCTTTGTTTTACCTTTAATCTTGAGGAGAGTACCAAGGATGCTTTCACAGACGTTCTTCTCTACGACATCGATGTAGTGATGTACACTTAGAAACTACCAGTAAGGTAATTGCCAGGACATTGATTTCTTCTTAATGACTTGCTCCTTGGGTGTTAGTTTCGACGACGAACCATGTCCCTTGCCAAGCACAACTTCAATTTTCCAAGCCATGTTGTGGGCCTCCTTCCCAGAATAAGGTCTTGGGCCCAAACCTGCCTCTCCCGTACCATCAAATTCAGCTTTCATCTTTCGGTATGGGTGAATTTTATGTAAGTACCTACGATGACGCAAATACACGGTTTTGCGCGAGTTGGGAAGAAATCTACTCATTGTCCTATCCATGCATGTGACACATCCTACTGGTCCCCTTGTTTTCTTCCCCGATGTGTTGCCTAATGCCGACATATCTTGAATGGTGTGCAGCAACAACACATGTAGCTGGAAAAACTACTTTTTGTAAGCATCATAACATTTTATACCAGGCTTTTTCCATAATGTCAGCAGTTCTTCTACCGGTAGCTAAAAGTGAATGTTGATTTCATTTCTAGGTTGCTTCGGGCCTTGGATAATCATTGACATCATGATGTATTTTTTCTTCATACACAACCAAGGAGCAAGGTTATGTATGCAGAGAAGCATCGACGATGTGTTGTGTTGGGTGCTCATATCGCCAAATGGATTCATTCTGTCAGTACACTCCCTGAGCCTTATATTTCTAGGATCCTTGGCAAAGTCTTTATACGTGTTGTCGATTAATTTCCACTGAGCCGCATCTTTTGGGTGCCTCATATATTTATCCTCAGTTTGTTCATCATGATGCCATCGCAACCTCTTTGCCTCTCTAGGGTTTGCAAACAAACGCTTCAACCTTGGAATTAAAGGCAAGTACCAAACAACCTAGAATGGAATTCCTATCTTGATCTCGTCGTCCATTTTGTACTTGTCCTTTGCTCTTCCGCACTTGTATCATGGATACTTGCATATGCGACATGAACGCAAAATCTTTGTAGTCACCATGGTACAACATACAATCATTCACACAAGCGTGTATCTTCTGGACTTTAAGTTCTAATGGGCAAACAACTTTCTTCACATAGTTCGTGCTTTTGGGGAGCACAATATCTTCTGGAAGAATGTCTTTGAAAAGACCTAACAACTCTGTGAAGCCCTTGTTTGATAGACCATTTTCTGCTTTAAATCTGAGAAGCGCCAGTGTTGCACTCAACTTGGAATATTTATTTATGCAACCTGGATACAAATCTTTCTCGGAGTCCACCTTAATGGTTGGTAGATCCTTGTACCCAACCATATCTTTATCTGGGCACTGGAAATCTGCAATCATAGCAACAAAATCTGGCATGCCATCAAGGTCATCGCTGTCATCTGCGTCATCATCTTGGTTTTTCAGTGGGGTTTTTGGCATGTCCCTGTTCTGTTGGTAGCTTGACATCTGAGCCCCGAGGTTAGATTCAACATCCATGTGACTCTGATCGGGGTTTGGCATCTCGCTGCCCTGGTTACCTTCATCCATGACTGGCTCTTGACCGTGTCTAGTCCAACGTGTATATCCATCCATGAATCCCCGATTGTATAAGTGGTACTCGACCTCTATAACTGGATGTGACTCTGTATTGGTACAATCCTTGCATGGATAGACGATGTAATATTCTTCACTGAATCTCCTCTTTGTCCCTTCAGCCAAAGCGATGAATTCCTTCATGCCACCCATAAACTTTGAGGTTCTCCGATCCTTCATCCATTCAGATCATTCCATCTGCACCACACGAGGGGTAATTAAAAAAACATTAATAAATGGATTAATGGATGCCCAAAGATGCATGAATAAATCACAAGATTTTATTTTCATAATTTATGGAGGGCACTCCATATTGTTATCCAGCCGCGCGATGGCACAAATTAATGACCAGTCAATTTACACGTAGAGTAAATTGCTACCCTTATGAATTGAATACCTTAATTAAGCCACTCAACAAAAAGAATACCTTAATTAGAGCATCTCTAGCAGACCCCTTAAAATGCGCTGACACGCAAAATAACCGCCTGTTTATGGTTTCGGGCGAAAAAACGCCCCGACCACACACTGTATCGGCCTGCGACCTGTATTTTTTTTTGCGGGGCGCGGAAAAACTTCGCCCTCAATCTTTAGATTCACGGGGTGGGAGGCCGACCCGAGCTCGACCCCTATCAGCTACGAGATTTGGTGGGAGGGACATTTCCGCGCAGCTCTTCCCGCTTCCCTCTCCCTCTGCCGCCAACCACCTCCCTCCGCTCGCCTCGTAGCACCTTTCCCGACATCCCTCCACCGCCATGGAAGCCTCTCAGCCATCGATCGTCACCGCGGATGCCATCCACGCGCCACCCCCTTCGGCAGATCTCGTCGCCGGCCATGCCGTGCCCGTTGCCGTTCAAGGCTGCATCGTGCCACCTCGCAAGCGGCAGGGCAACATTGTCGTCCAGGGCGGCACTCCCGCCAGGAAGGCACACGCGCCCATGCTCCGCCGCCTCTGATACGAATTCGGTCGGGCACCCACCAGCGAAGAAGGGGAAGGCTTCCGGTGTGAAACGCAAGAAGCTCGCGGGAAGAGCTACCCCGCCTACACCTCCCCCGATTGCTCCAGCAAGAGCTTCCCCGAGGATGCCCGCCGATGGCACTGCTGCCGCCCCCGAGGTGTTCGACGGAATGGGCGCAAGGTACAATTCTTCGACTTCCCGCACTTCTTTCATTTTAGTTCATTCCGCTTGTACATGACTTGTCGAGCACAATTGTAGCGCCGGTATGCATGATGCGAGTGCCGACTTCATGCAAATGTTGGACGACAACACCGTCGACATCGATCAAGCCCCGATCGGTGAGTACGGTTACAACGAGATGGATGGTGGCATGCACGGTCACGGGGAAGAAGATGATGTGGAGGAGGTTGACGAGGGGGTGTACGACGAAACGCAAGCAAAACGCGCAAGATCGAAGAACTACACTCCATTGGAAGATAAAGTTTTGATCAAAGCTTGGGAGTCGGTATCTCTTGATGCGTACACCGGCACCGACCAAACCGCGAAGCGGTATTGGCAAAGGATCGAGGATCAATTCCTCCGCATGATGGCCAAGTATCCCAACAGGATGCCACGCACCTTTCAGTCTCTTCAAGGCCGTTGGAACGTGATCAAGCCGATTTGTAGCAGTTGGGCTGCTTGCTTGACACAAGTCCGCAATGCACCTCCAAGTGGTGTCCTTGAAGCCGACTATGTGAGTTCGCTTTCATGTCCCAACTAGCACAAATCTTTTGTACAACTCGGAGCGGTTACATAATTTGACATTGTTTCCATTTTGTAGGATAAAATTGCGTAAGAAAGGTACAAGGACATGGAAGCTTCATGCAAAAAGGCATTTCAACTAGAGCATTGTTGGGAACTTCTCAAAGATAGCGAGAAGTGGAAGGTGATTGAGAAAGAATCCCCACCGAAGAGAGGTGCACTCACCAAGATGGATGATGATGAGGAGGAGGAGGATGATGGCCCAAGAAACAAGAACAAGCCCGATGGAAACAAGAAGGCCAAAGACAAGATAAAGAAGGAATCAGAGGCATCAAGCTTGCGAGAGAAGCTAGATGACATGGTCAAGTCCAATGAGATATTGGTGATCAATACATTGGAGGCAAAAAAGGAGTTGGCCGAGAAGAAGGCTCAAGAGAAGCAAGAGAAGTGGTAACTACTCAAGGAGGAGACCAACCACAAGGCCGCCATTGTGGAGAGAAGAGCCAAGGCCGAGGAGGACAAAGCCATGGCCAAACTCTTTCAAGAGGAGAACAAGATCATGATGATGAACCGAAATGAGATGGACGAGGTCACCAAAGAATGGCATGACATGGCAAGGTTGGAGATCTTGGAGAGGAGAAGGCTAGCCGGAAGAGGCCATGCAGTGCTAAGGTTTAGTGAGCATGGTGGTTCGGCAAGTGGTGGTGGACATGGTGGCGGTGAAGATTTCATCTTGTGATGATGATGATGATGGTGGAGTGATGATGAATGCGATGTCTTTTGGGTTGTGGCGCAAAAAATATGTTTGAATTGTTATGTTTTATTTGTTCAAAATCAAGGTCAATTCATTTGTGTGCTTTTACGGTTTGAGGGCCGAAATCAGAAGCGCGCGGAACAGAGCCCGCAAACTCGAGCGATAAAAGAGAATTTCCATGGATATTCTCTTTTATCGCTCGGGTTTGCGGGCTCTGTTCCGCCGCAGCCGATTTCGGCCCTTAAAATGCGATTTTCTTGGCCCTTATCCCGCTTATAAGGGTCGCGGTTTTAAGGGGTCTGCTAGAGATGCTCTTAATTAGCTATGCGGTGACCTCCACCCAGCAGACAGAGTAGTGCGATGCCGCGGTATGCCGAGATAGCAGGGTCAAGCAGCACCGCTTAGTGGGGCAACCGCCTGAAGTTCGAGCTCCACTATCCCGCCATCAACCTCGAGGGATGTGCTCCAATCACGCCGCCACCGACCTCGAGGATTGAGCTCCTCCTATCTCTCGCCGCCAAACAAGGATCGACCTCCTACCACATCGCCACTGCCGATCGACCGAGGATTGACCTTCTATCTGGTAGCCGCTGCCTCAGCCGCCGCCCCCATCTCTATGTGCAGAGTGGCTATTTTTATTTTTTTGACTGGTATCTGCAGAGCGGCTGTTTACCCTCAGTTTTTTGAGGGGAAATTTACCCTAAGTATTAACTCAATTATTGCATCCCCATATGTACCAGAACCGTGTCTCACGCACGTTGTCATTTCACACGATTTGGTGTGGAAATCGTGTGTGAAGTTGTAATATCGAACACAAACGATATGTCCAAATTGTGTGCCATATGCAATAGAGTGCGATACATAGTTCCCCGACCGTTATCAGATCCCCACAGTTTCCCCATTCCCAATCCCTAGACCGCCTCCAAATTCCCTCGCGTGGCGCTGCCATTGGGGGAATGAGGACGAGTGGTGTTGATGGTTTCAGTGCGGCTTGATAACCCACAAGTATAGGGGATCAATTGTATATTTTTCGATAAATAAGAGTGTCGAACCCAACGAGGAGCTAAAGGTAGAATTAATATTCCCTTCAAGTTCTATCGACCACTGATACAACTCTACGCACACTTAACGTTCGCTTTACCTCGAACAAGTATGAAACTAGAAGTACTTTGTAGATGTAAAGGGATAGGTTTGCAAGATAATAAAGTGCACATTAATAAAAGTTAGGGGCTGTTTAGATAAAGAAATAATTAAGTTAGTTTTAGTGAGAGCTTTTTGTGACACAAGAGAAAGATTTGTCCCTAGGCAATCGATAACTAGACGGTAATCATTATTGCAATTTTATATGAGGGAGAGGCATGAGCTAACATACTTTCCGTACTTGGATCATATACACTTATGATTGGAACTCTAGCAAGCATCCGCAAATACCAAAGATCATTAAGGTAAAACCCAACCATAGCATTAAGTATCAAGTCCTCTTTACTCCCAGACGCAATAACTCCTTACTCGGGTATGTGTTTCCGTCACTCACGCCACCCACCATAAGCTAATTATGAACGTATTGCAACACCCTACAACGGGAATCCCACACGCTTGCGCGACATGGAGGGCACCATAGGACAACACCAAAATAAAACATACAACTCAAACCAATAACGATCATCAATCAATCCATAGGACAAAAAGAATCTACTCAAACATCATAGGATGGCAACACATCATTGGATAATAATATGTAGCATTAAGCACCATGTTAAGTAGAGATTACAGAGGGGAGAAGAGGTGTTACACCGTTGCATAGAGGGGAAGAGAGTTGGTGATGACGGCGGCGAAGTTGTTGGTGTAGATCGCCGTCACGATGGTTGCCTCAACGGCGTTCCGGCGCCATCGGGAGAGAGGGGGAGAGCGCCCCCTCCTTCTTCTTTCTGCTTGCCCCCCTAGATGGGAGGAGAGTTCCCCCTCTGGTCCATGGCCTCCATGGCACCCGGAGGGGTGAGAGCCCCTCCGAGATTGGATCTCTCTCTCTGTTCTCTTCTGTTTCGCGTTCCTGGTTTCTGGCCCTTCACCTTTTCTTAAATTCCTAGAGATCCTTAACTCCGATCGGGCTGAAAGTTTAACACGATTTTTTCCGCGATATTATCTTTCTTGCGGCTAAAGAAGGAGGTCGACTGACTTATGAGGGGCTCACGAGGCACCATGGCGCGCCCTACCCCTGGGCGCGCCCTGGTGCCTCGTGGGGCCCATGAGCATCGTCTTGCATTGATTCTTCTTCCCAAAAATCACATATATTCCAAAATAAATCTCCGTAAAATTTTATCGCGTTTGGACTTCGTTTGATATGGATATTCTGCGAAACAAAAAACATGCAACCAACGGGAACTGGCACTGAGCACTGGGTCAATATGTTAGTCCCAAAAATAATATAAATTGTTGCCAAAAGTATATGAAATTTGTAGAATATTGGCATGAAACAATAAAAAATTATAGATACATCGGAGACGTATCAGCATCCCCAAGCTTAATTCCTGCTCGTCCTCGAGTAGGTAAATGATAAAAAAATAATTTTTGATGTGGAATGGTACCTAGCATAATCTTGATCGTGTAATCTAATCATGGCATTACTATTAAGACACGAGTGATTCAAAGCAATAGTCTACAATTTGATATAAAGACATCAATACTCAGGCATCCCAACAAACAATCATGCCTTTCAGAATAAAAATGCTAAAGTACGCTATCCCTACAAAATCATATAGTCTTGTCATGCTCCATCTTCTTAACACAAAGTATTTATCATGCACAACCCCGATGACAAGCCAACTAATTAGTTCATACTTTTTAATGCGCTTCAGCTTTTTCAACCCCCACGCAATACAGGAGCGTAAGCCATGGATATAGCACTATGGGTGGAATAGAATACGGTGGTAGAGATTAATATGGAGAAGACAAAAAAAAAGTCTCACATCAACGAGGCTAATCAACGGGCTATGGAGATGCCCATCAATTGATGTCAATGCGAGAAGTAGGGATTGCCATGCAATGGATGCACTAAGAGCTATAAGTGTATGAAAGCTCAATATGAAAACTAAGTGGGTGTGCATCCAACTTGCTTGCTCAAGACCTCAGGCAATTGGGGCAGCCCATCATCGGAATATACAAGCCAAGTTCTATAATGAAAGATTCCCACTAGTATATGAAAGTGCAACATACACTGGTACATCGAGGTGCTATACAAACGGTTTTTAACCCCTTTCCACGACGGCGTTCGGAACCGTCACCTAGTGAGTGACTGCGATAGGGGGGTACTTCCCACACGACCCAGAAACCGTCGGGGATATGCCCTCCTGGCACACACGCTTGGCAAAATGAGGTCGTGTGCGACCGGCGAGCGACCAAATACGGTTATACGTACAGTAGTGCTAAAAAAATACAACTATACATGCGAAATCGTTTCTGGTCGTAAGTACATCCCACATAGTCAGTCCTCGCTAAATGTTTCCGTTCGTATATACATCCCACACAGTCGCTCTAAGGAAAACGTTTGCGCAAGGTGGCCTAACGCAAACAGTTTGCAATAGGAAAACCCAATTAGCAGGCTAATTGGCCAATTAGTAGGCTAATTGCCCTATTATTAATAATCCATTTATTAATCTAATTGACATTCATATTAAGCACATAATATATTTCATTTCCATATTAAGGAAGCATGATTTCATAATTGAAATACATCCGAGTACAACATGATATAACTTCAGCACTCAGCTACCCCATTACACAACTGCACCAGCACCAAGTTTCACATGCAACATCTAGAACCTTTCGAAATTAGCATCATAGACGGTACATAGACAGATGCATCTCATCTGGAAAACTGCTGAAGCAGAAGGCGAATATTGAGCCTTCATTCATGTTGAAGGTCTTTGCAACTTTAGGCCAGTGCCTGTGGATGATTGACCGTCCATCCTTTGTCCTCTTCAGGAACACTTTAATATTGAACCGTGGGTGTTGTATGAAAACCTTCCTCTCCTCCTGACCATAGAGGTGGTTTGAGAGGTAATCATTAGTGAACTGCTTTGGAAAGGCCTGAAAACAAGGATGTGCATAAATATCTTCTCTATATTAGAAATGGGGCAAAAGAATAAAAAAAGGCAAGGTATAATAGTTAGTACCATCTTTTAGTGAACTGATGTCTTCTTCATTGTGCAGGCAAAGATTTTGTTGTTTTTTGTCGCTAATTTCTTTATCCTAACAATCTTTCTGAGTTTCTTGACTTGATTGATATTCATGGACAACTCATTTCCCCATATGCAAAAAGGGTCGAACAGTGGGTCAAAACCTCTGGCAGCAGGACCTACATGTGCAAGACCAAATTGTTAAAAACCTAAATATTAGAATGGTTCCTGCAATTGCACAATAATGTGCTATTAGACAACAGACCATGCACGTGCTAACCTCGATTGTAAACCTCAGTGCTTCCCATTGTTTCCCTGCAACACATATAAGGTAGTTAGTCATCAGGTTAAGTAAGGGTTCCCATGCTATCAGTAAAATATGTTGATGAAAAATAAGCACATTGCAGATTCATCAGATTAATTCAAGCCACATGGAAAACCCATTTAGCCAAACCAAGCATGATTAAGAACTAGGAAACATAGCACTTGTATATGTTTCTCATGTATTAAGTGCAACCAAATTCGATTTATTCCTCACATGCACAACAATACAAAATTCTACCCACGACAATTGGACATCGCATTGCAGAATTGAACCAAGCAGTTAACTAAACACCACAACAAATGAACCAAACGTTAACTGAGCACCACATTGCATAATATAACATACTCCTAATAGAAGATCAGACAGTTAACCAAACCAAGCATGCTTAACAACTTGGAAATATAGCAATTGTATTTGTTTCTCATATATTTAGTACAACCAAATTTGATTTATTTCTCACATGGTATACAATAACAGAATGCAGCCACAACAATTGAACATCACATTGCAGAATTGAACCAAGCAGTTAACTAAACACCACAACAAATGAACCAAACGTTAACTGAGCACCACATTGCACAATATAACATACTCCTAATAGAAGATCAAACAGTTAACCAAACCAAGCATGCTTAATAACTTGGAAATATAGCAATTGTATTTGTTTCTCATGTATTTAGTACAACCAAATTCGATTTATTTCTCACATGGTATATAATAACAGAATGCACCCACAATAATTGAACATCGCATTGCAGAATTGAACCAAACAGTTAACTAAACACCACAACAAATGAACCAAACATTAACTGAGCACCACATTGCACAATGTATAACATACTAGAAGATCAGACAGTTAACCAAGCCAAGCATGCTTGACAACTTGGAAAATTGCACCCTGAAGAATTGAACATCACATTTGCAGAATTGAACCAAACAGTTAACTGAACATGACAACTAATTAACCAAACAGTTAATAAGTGAGCACCACATTGCACGACATATAGAACATATACACTAGAGCAACATATTGCATGGTAAAAGTAGATAGCACAATTCACTAGAATTTGTTAAGGAAAGGCAGTAGCTAGCAAACTGAACATGGGTCCTTATAGTGAGCTAATAAGACAAGCTACTTGTCGTGGATTTGTCACGGCAAGATGTCCTAGTGTTGAGGACTTAGTCGTGAGGCCAACGCATCTATGTGGTAGCTTGACAGGGGTTGAGTGGGACGAGAGACGCGAGCTTTTTACCCAGGTTCGGCCCCTCACGGTGGAGGTAAAAGCCTACATCCTGCTTCATTGATATTGATCATGGTGCTCACGATTACAAGGGTGCTCTTTGGCTACCTCTCTCTCTTCGAGAGCTATTGACTTGTCTGTCTAAACTCATCTATCTGTTTAGAACCTGTCCCTCTTGGGGCGCCCTACCCCTCCTTATATAAGTTGAAGGGGTGGGTTACATGACTAGTCCTAGTAGGATTAGGACTACTCTATTACAAGTGGAGTCCTAGTCTTGCTTCCTTTGTAGGAGAATATTCCTTATGCCTTTCATCTTAAACCGGCCCACCATAACACGAGCCGGCCTTCCATGAACCGCCTTCTGGGCCTCCGAGTCTTGACGCTCCTCTGACCCGCCTGCCGGGTCACCAATGAGTCACCTGGCTCGGCCGGGTCATCAGTGAGTGGAGAGATCCGGGCCGGTCACTTAGTGAGTCGCCAAGTCCGGCCGGGTCATATATCCGGCCGGGTCATACCGCGGGGTATATCCCCGACATGAGCCCCCATTTTAATTTGGATTTATCCATGTTAAACTGATCCTGCAAAATAAACACAAGAACATATTTGATAGGTTGTGCTCCGGGTTAAAGTTTTTCTGAACCGGCACCTGATCATCCTTAAGTCCTTGTCATTTCCTTCTTGATACGTGTCCATGACTTCATAGCAAATCTCCTTTAGCAGATATGTTCAAATTTTGCCAATGCAAAAAATCCAGATACTTCTTCTGAAAAATCCGGGTCAACAGGCCAGCTTCATAGTCAATTTGCTGACATTGGTCTCTTGTAGAAAAATATTGTAAGAAATAATCCATTTGAGTCGGCCTCCAAAGCTCTGACTTGACAAAAATATTGGTCTTGAAATATTCATCCAATGTACAGCCAGCTTGAAGATGTAGAGCTTGCCGGTTTATCATTGCCAAAATTGCCGGGTTATAAAATAGATGATGCCGGGTCATAATTGTTGCTGACGCCGGGTCATGACTGGTTTGCTCAAAACTGAGAATTTGAAGATGTTCCTCCCTTGTATGCATATCACCTGTAGCCCCCAAGTCTTAAGAGGAGAACGTAGTGATAGCGTAAGACTTGCTTTAATATAAATGCTTCAACCTTGGAGAAATCCGGGCTTTGACCGGAGCAATCAGTAGCCCCCAAGGGTCGGCTCAACACTATGTGATGGGCCGGGTCATCAATAAGGCGAGTTAAAATGACTTTGCATTAGCCCCCAAGTGCCATGGTGCATGCTTGCAGTGACATGGGACCTGCATACTTGATATAATCTTGATTTGAATAATGTAGCCCCCAAGTGCCGGGTCAAGTGCCTGCAGCGACTCGGGACTATTCCTTCCATTGTAGAATTAATCATATCCATTGATAAAAAACAATAGCCATTGCGCTGAAGCGACTTTGAAAACCTCAATCATAATACTGGTTATTGATAACCATAATAAAAATCCAGCCATGTTGGCTATTCCATATTTGAATAATATAATCCGGTATGAAAACCTCAATCATTTAATATCATAATGAAAATCCAGCCAAGTTTGGCTATTAAAGATTTGAATACTTTATCTGTTGACAAGTAAATCCGGAGTTAAATACCCGACGGCTCTTGGCCGATGGCGACTTAATACGCATCCATGGTAATCCGGGATTTTTATAACCCGGCGGCTTATAGCCTTCGTAAAAATCAAGAACCGATAACCCTTTTGAAACACCAATTTTGATGATGGGCTTGAACTTAATCATTTATGTAGGCCATAGCTCTGCATGTTCTGCACAAAGTTTAAACAACATATGCCCTGGCGACTTAACGTCAAAAGCCAGGGCGGGTAACAACCCAAACATAATATAGTCTTACGCAATTATAGAAAAGACTAAGCAAGGCCATTCAAGCCTAAACATACTGGCGACTTAAAGTCCAAAACCAGGGCGGGTTATCAAACCTCGCATACTCATATAACCAGGAAAACATACCTGTAAAATTGGCTCATACTGCCGGCTTATATTGCCATATCCAGTGAGGGTGACAACCCAAACATTTATAAGCGCATGATTCCAATTGCGCAATCCAAAGTATGCTGGCGACTTAAGTCCATAGCCAGGGCAGGTTACCAAACCCCAAATATTCATACCATTATTGAAAAACATACCTGGAGATTGACATCATGGTGATACCTCAATAATTATAATCCGTCGCGGTTATTGACCCGTAGGCATGCAATATCATGATTTTGATTGCTCAAGGCAAAGATATCCTGGCGACTTAACGTCCGCTATCAGGGCAGGTTATCAAACCCAAAGATGCTCAATGATGAGTCATATAATCAAGGCTACGTGGCCTGTGAAATCGATTCATACTGCCGGCTTACAGCGCCATATGCAGTAAGGGTAAAAGCCCAAAAACTTAGAGCGCATAACTCCAAGTCCACAATCAAAATATACTGGTGACTTATCGTCCAAAGCCAGACCGGGTTATCAAAACTTCAGATATGCTCAAATATGAGTCATAAGGATTAAGGCTCCATGGCCTGAATCATTTTAAACCATATGTTAATATGGTACAAAGATATGAACCCAAACAATGTTTAGGAAAAATAACAAATCAGACAAAGCAAGGCTTTCATAGGCCACCAAACCTCAATATCAAGTGCTATTCATAGGCCACACAGCAGCTGAGTTAATCCTTTACTCAAACCTGTAAGCCGGGCCTCACATGACCAATCGCCGTTTTAACTTTGACAAGTTCAGGGTCTTTATAAGATTAACTGTCAAGAGTACGGTGGGTCATTCCAGGATTACCTGGGCGGAGTGGCAGACATACAAGGCAGGATAACCCGGATTTTTTGTGAATACACATGGCATCCAAACCAATCAAAAGGGTAAATATAGCTATGTTCATTGAACAGGAAGCCCCCAAGTGACCTATAATAAGCCATCAAGGCAGGTTACCTATGTTTGAACTGCACATTGTAGCAAGTTCTCTTTGGTAACCTTTTAACTTGGGCATGAAATCCCAAGTAATTTGCAACAAGGCGTATAAGCCGGATCAAAAAAGGGTAGTCATAGCTATGCTCAATGAGCAGGAAGCCCCCATGCAATTTGTAACAAGGCGTGTAAGCCAGATCAAAAGGGTAGTCATAGCTATGCTCAATGAGCAGGAAGCCCCCAAGTGATCTGCAATAAGATAAGCCAATAAGGCAGGATACCTATGTTTGAACCGCGCATCATGGCAGCAAGTTCTCTTTGGCAACCTTTAATTTTTCCTGAGAACTCGGACTTTGCGAGAGATAAATTTCTTCTTGAGCCATGATTTTAAACCGGATATTGAGAGCTTCAAAGCTTTGTGGGAGACAGATTTCCCTTGAACCGGAATCTTTCCTGATAACCCGGAAACTGGCAACATTTGCTGAGTCATGTCATTGTAGCCCCCGAGTCTTAAGACAACTCGAGGAGTTGGCTTGAGATTCCCCATACTTGACCGTGATATAAACCGGCATATAGTTGAACAGCAGAACGCTGGAATTTATGTAAACCCGAAGCTTGAAGCGAGTTGATGATCCTCGCAGTACTTGTTGTATACTCCCGGTATGAGTCATTCAGAAAACTCCGTGACATGGCGGTCACCTTTGCAGTAGACAATTTGTCCATGGTGAAGCTGAAGTTAATCACGGGCGAGTCGGCCGCGAGAGCAGACAGATGAGTCAGCCGCAGTGTTGTAAGCCGGTGCGGACGGGCGAGTCAATCGCAGGCGCGGTCAGCAGCGCGAACGGGCGAGTCAGCAGCGTCGTGTTGATGCAAATTGGGCCATAGAGGCGGCGGCTTGCACATATATTCATCGAGCATTATGGTACAGTCAGATGCTAGCGCATGATAATGGGGGCGCGAGCTATATATCCATGACACGTCGATTGCTCTTGCAGTGAGCAATTGTCCTGCATTAAAAAATATCGCAAGCCAGAGTAATTGTTCTTTGATGAAAACAATATGTGCCAAGAAAATAGACTTAGATGAATATCACCTGATATGTTTTACCGAAATCTATCAGTCGTGGGGTCGATGATGACCGCAGTGGAGTTGAAATCAACCATAGATGAGTTGCAGATACTCATAATAACCGTGAACTGTCGTGTGTACTCTAATAATTTCTGAGCTAAACACCCGACAGCATTTCTTCAGGACCGCCAGTTATGTTATTCTCTTTAGGATAACATATCATCTTAATAGCAGCTGCAAGTTTCAGTCTGCCCCAATTCTTAGAGTCAATCTCAAATACCATCACAAGGTTGTTGTCATAATGCTCAATGCCATGACGATCCAGGGCCGATTTCATTCTCAACTGATCTGGAGACGGTCCTCATTAGTCAGTTTTTATCAGGCACTAACATCTTGATGGGATTCTTCAAACCTCACATTACTCCCCGCACGGCTTCATCGAACAGGCAGCAGAAAACAACCACCAAGGGCGGCTTACACGGCCAATCGGGAGACATGCGCGTCAGGTAGGGTCAAGGCGGCTGGCCGACGGAGGAGGCAAGTGGCGGCTTAGAGCAGGGGTACGGCGGCTCATAGCAGAGGTATGGCCGGCCCGTGGCGCGGCCGTTGGCCGCCGCGGCGGAGACGGCAGGGTGCGAGGCGACTGCAGCAGCGGAGGCCGGCGGCGGCTCGCGAGTGGCAGCGGCTCAATATTGATGTTGGGAGTTCTCTGATATGTCAAATTCCTCTAGGCTTACAAGACCGTTGATGGACCAATGGATGATGCCTGTGAGTTTGCATTCAGGGAGCAGAAGTACTTGAAGATGCTTCAGTTTAGGCTGTGTTTGATAGTAAAGTACTGCAAAAAACAGAGTATTGAAAAACTGCAGTATTTTAACCCATTGGTGCAAGATACCATGGTTTTGACATATCAAACTATTTTGGAGTTTTGATAATACAGCGACCCGTTTGGCTAGCACCGTATGTAGCGATGTAAAATGAGTTTTAGCTAGCTTGGCGTTGCATGCAACTGATCGGCCATGCACATTTATCATCCGCATGCACAAACTGAACGGCACTGCACGACCATAGATATGGATTGTAGGTTCTCTTGGAGGACGCTGACCAACACGAAGTAGCCGACTCATCACCGTCGAGTCATGGTGGAGCTGCGCGTGGAGGTAACACGTCACGCTCTGCACATGGCGTTGCTGGTCGGAAGCTGCGCAAGTGCGCGTGGACTGAACGGCCTGACCTTCATCCATATCATCGTCAAGGGGAACCAGGAGCTGACCGTGAATTGTAAACGGGTGGCCAAGATGGTGTTCGTCATGTCCACAGCTAGCTCCAAGCCTTCTGTGCCACTGACTCCTCGTGTATCGCCGTCCCGCCGCGCCCAGGTATTTCTCTGCAGCCTCTCCATCATGACAACGTTCCATGGCCTAGCGGTGCCAAGCATCGGCATTCATCGTCGTGCGAGGGTCACTCCGCGGCGTGGCCTCCACCGCATAGTCTACGGCAAGGTACATATCCAGGAGGTAACGGGCGGCCTGTACAGAGAGAGGCAGGAGGATGACGATCAGTGTATTCACTATTGTTCTTTAATTTGCTGTCTCTTGGTTTGTCCATGGCCGCCGAAGTAGAAGATCTTCAGAGACGGCGGCGCGGCGATGGCTTGGAGCGAAGAAGAAGTTGAAGACACCCGTTTCTTTTGCGTGCTTTGTTTTAAAAAAAGAGGTGTGGGGTTCTTTTTATTAGACAGAGAAAATACTCTGGTTTTGGAAATACCACAGTATTAATACTGCAGTTTTTGTGGGTAGCCAAACACCTCACAGTAAATTAAACTGTAGTATTTTAAAAAACTGTAGTATTATTAGAATACTTTGAAAAAACTTAGCAATTTCTTCTGTAATGCTCGTGGTGAACACATGGCTGTAGAGGTGGCTCGGGGCAATTTCTTCAGTTTAGCAACTTCATGTCCAGAACCTGATGAAACTGAAACGTCATGGTTAAAACCACGCCTACTTTGTTCCTTTTCCAAGCCCTTAGAGCGATCCTGGATGGGGATGTAGCCAGTAAAGCTTTCTTTATATTGAATAACTGCTGAAACTTCAGGAAAAAACTCATCTTCAGTGAGCAGTCTGCACTTCCAAATCTCTCCCTAATAATAAACCACGGAAGGCCTCTGTGGTTTTTAGGAATCAACCCGCAGTCCCTTTCAAAGTGGATCTGAAAAAACGTTTCGTTTTTGCACAAAACTCCCCGTTGTTTAGTATATTCCACCCGCGGTTCTTTTTAAAGTGCAATTGAATAAAGACAAGGCTTCCTTCGATGCTCCTCGATCTGTACGGTATGGCGCCGCCGCCGGCCGCCGGTCTTCTTCTCCGGCCGTCAGCGCCCTCTTTTCCTTCCCCTCCATATCCGCTCCTAATCTTCTCCAGCGTCTCCCGCAACCTCCTCAATCTCCAACCTCTTGCTCCAGGGCTGTTCTACTCTGATTTGGATCGAGTTGGAGTCCGTCTCCAACACAAAACCATGGAGTGCCCCACCCGGATTGGACTTGGCGGCCATAAGAAGGACGGATCCTCCACCGCCTGCCTGCCTTGCGCCTCCCGGCATTCTCGCGTCGCGGCTCGACCTGGCCCTTGCCCTATCTCTCTCCATCGGCTGCCAGGTCAGACCCCTCGCCTCGGTCCTCCTTCTCAGCGCCTGGGCCGCCAGCCACGCTCAGCCCTCTCCTCGGCTTCGATCTGATGGCCCTTCCCCAACCTCCTCGACCTCGACAGATCCGGGAGGCCGCTGCTCGGTGAGGAAGGTGTGTTGTGATGTCTGAAGTCCTCTTACTTCCACTAGGTTTCAGGTTTAACCTCTGTATAATCTCAACTCAAGCAAGTTTCGGGCAGAAATCGAGGAGGCTTTCCTAGCCCAGCTTGTTTTTCTGAACTCCAAATAGGTGGGTTCTGCTCTCTCGAGTAGTTTGTGGATGAGCTTCCATGTATAGGCTCTGCTGACTACAGTTTTTTTGTAGGATTAGAAAATACAGAGTATTCCTGTCGTGATTGTATACAAGAGAATAATGATAGTTGAACCTCGAACGGGCATATGTGCTAGAGCAGCGGAAGCTTGTGAAGCCATGGTCTGTGATCTGCAGATATATAGTAGGAACACGTGCGATTTGGATTTCTGTCTTATGTGTCGCTTTGAGATGATGAGGCCGAGATATGGCCTCGCTGCTGTGCGTCAGAACCATGGCTCGAATGTGTGTTCCAGCCTCTATCAGACCTGGCCTCTAAGCATATCCTTCCAAGCTACGGTGGTGCACATGCTAGGTTACTCATTTGGTGCAGCCACCCCCTTCCAACAAAGCAAGTTTTTTCGTTCAGATTTCAGACCTCTTGAGTTCCAGTTTAGTTCAATAAAGGAAAGCTTTCTCTTCATGGTTTGCTCCTTATGATTCAAGAAGGAAGACCACTAGACACTTTTCTATAATTGGGTGATGTAGTGAACCTTCATCTTGCAGTCAAATTGCTTACCTATACCGCCTCTTCATTTGCACCGTCAAAATTTGCACATGGGCTGATTCAGACTTTCAAGGTTCAGGAAACAGCTTGAAGAGCCAATCGGTATGAAGGTGTTGCTCCTTTGTACCGGATCGTAAATAAAAGAGGACATGGTTCAGATTTGTGACTACTGTGTGATCTTGGACAGCCGAGGTACATGTTAGTTTTCTTTAACTACAGAAGCTAAATTCTTGTGAATTAGGATATCAGGTGTACACATTACTTTTATTTTGAATCATGTTCTCAATGCACTATCTATCTATCCAAGTATTCAAGGGAATTAATGGTGGCGGAATACATGGGTTTGCTCGTGCCCTTGTGCTCCTTGCTGCTCGACCTTTTTTGGGGTTCCAGCATGACTCTGTGGTCAATCTTACTGAGATTGTTGGTACTGTTCTAACTTATGATAATGTTGATCGGCAGGGAGAGGGGGTCAGAAGAGGGACGTTGGTGGTGTTCGAGATGTATCGGTGGTCAGCCGTTGGCAGGGCCCTCATGGAGACACTGGACAAGATGGTGCTCAGTGGTGTGCTCAGCCCCGAGCTCGCCTTAAGCGTCCTCCTGCAGTCCGGTAAGGTCCATTCGACATTTGCTCATTTGTGAATCAATCAACAAGCCTATTAAAATAATAAATTGCATGCAGTTGGGTGTTTTTATCTTGATCTTTTTGTTTCTTTTAGTCCATGAGCGGTTGGAGCACCAGGTTAAGAGCAAGGCATTCTTCAAGTAATTCATCTCATCCAGTAGGTTGATAGTTTTTTCGGTAAGTCATCTCATCTAGTAGCTTCGTAATGAACAAATCACATCGCCTTTACCCAATGATTTTTGTCTAGAACAAATCATATTATTTCTTTTCTACGGGTAATATATATGTTGATTATTCAGAGGTCTCATCTTCATGAGACTTGCAAGGCCGTCGTCAGCATCACGGCCCGTAGGTGACGGAGGAGCAGGTGCGGACACGACCTCGCCATGAACAAGTTTGACTCGGACCACCCGCGTCACCTGCAGCCGGTGGGCGAGCCCGCCGGGCAGCCCATCACCGTCACGTCGGACGCGTACGAGGCCGTCCGCGATGTGCACGCCGTCTGCATCCTGACCGAGTGGGAGGAGTTCAGGAGCCTCGACTGCAGGCGCGTGTACAATGTGATGCAGAAGCCGGCTTTCGTCTTCGCCGTCGCAACATCGTCGACCCGTAGAAGCTCCGGGACATCGGATTCATAGTCTATGCAATTGGCAAGCCGCTTGACCAGTGCCCAGTGGCTCAAGGACATGTCAGCCATCGCCCGAGGCGATGCACACTAATAGCCGCGCGTCGACGAGCGTTCTTCTTACTAATTAATAACAACACAAAGAATGGTTGAATTTTAAGAGATTTCTTATGTTATAAAAACCGAAAATCTCACAGATATAAGAGGACTTGTCTGTAGAACTTTTTCGTTTCCCCCTCAAGCAGACAAGACAGAAGCATCCAAAGGAGTCGGTATGGAGGAGAGGGCCTAAGCAAAAGCAGAGGGCAGATCAACGAGGTAGTACTTGCACTAATATGTTTCATGCGAGCTTAGTGCATTCTTATTCTATTAGTTAAATTTTAGATTTGTACAACTATGTTTCATGAGAGAGGACATAATTTTACTTCTTATTCTCTGCTGGATTAGTTCCAAATTACAAGGATACAAGAGTTCAAAAGTTACCTAAGTGAAACACTGAACATGTTAGTTTGATGACCTCCGACTAGCAGTTATATGCATGTTCTTCTCTCTTCAGGTTGTGTGACATGGATTACTGAATTTTAAAGAATATATACGTTTTAGCATTTTTTATGATGTTTTGTTCAAGCAAAGAAGAAACGTAACTAGGCTAGAATTTCTGGAAGACAATATCCGTATAATATGTCTTGCTGTAAATTAATTACTGTATTTCTGGCTTTTCATTGCGAGAATTAGATGACCTGAAACTGTTAAATGAGATGCATTTAATTTCAGTTATCAATTTCTAAAGTTGGATCCCTTGACCAGCCTGCGATTTTGCATATGTTGTGCCACATATCTTATTGAAGATTTACCGTCTTCAGTTCATTAAATCAGTTTTTCTTCTCTCCCACGGATGCTCCAAGTCATAAGCAGTTTGCGAGTCATTTTAGTATTCTTGCATATCTGTGCAATAATGTAGCTACAACTGTTCTAACATATACTCCTACTAATCTCTATCATGGTTTCTTTGAAAATGACTACACATAAAAAATAATAGAACGTTCCTGTTTTCATTTTTCAGATAGGACGTCAATCTCTTTGGAGCTCACATGGCCTATTTGGAGCACAGTTTCATGTCCCTTTAACGCATTCTTGCATCTAAATTATTTGGTTAACATGAAGTGCCTACATACTAAAAGAATAAGTTACCTCCTTTTAGTGTCAGATTTTCTCGAGCTTTATTAATCCTGACTATGATAAATATAAATTCACTCAGTACAAAAATAATAGTCTTGAAAATTTCTAGCTCACGCAGTTGCATGGATTGATGACTAGCTCAACTGCTCTATTGCCATCGCTTGTAACCATGCCATTGGCCTCCCCCGGCTCCTCCTTATCAACTGTGATCTCTGATATCCAGGTAAAGTGCCCCCATGGTGGCTTCCATAAAAGCACTTAACCCTACCACAGAGCCGGTTCTGCATCCCATTGTTTTCTCCCGGTGCAACGCACGGGCATAATACTGAAGGAAACTCATCTTCAGATGTGAGCGCAGGTGCTCAGCTCGGCAACTGTTCCAGCCGGCGGGTCAGCGTAGTAGAGGTAAGCGAAGCAGAGCGAGGCCGAGGAGGACGACTCGACTTGCGGCGACTTCTGCGGGGGCCCCCGACGACTCGGAGCGAGGCCAAGGCGGCGACGGTGGAAGGCCAGCGGCTCGGAAGTAGGGGGACAAGCCAACGGCGGCCCTCGGACGGCGACTTGGCGAGGCGACGGTTCGATTCGGCCGCGACAGCAACTTGGCAACAGCGGCGCGAAGCCGCACCTGCGGAGGTGAGCAGCAGCGGCAAAAACCGTGCGTCGGAGGATGCGGTCAGCCGGTGAAGCGCGACCGTGGCAGCGGCTCGACCCGCCGGCAAGGGCGGCTCAGGCACGGCCGTGGCGTTCAACGAGGGCGGCCCGCGGCAGAGGCGGCGCAAGGCGGTAACTCGGCGGAGGTGTGCGGGGGCGGCTCGCGAGCAGAGGCATCAGGCGGCTTCGAGGCACAAGCGCGACGGCGACGGCGACGGCGACTCGGCAGCGCGGCAGAAGCGACAGTCGGGGCGGCTCGCAGCGGAGACAAGCGGCGGCAGCATCCCACGGCGGCGAGGCCATGCAGTGAGGGCGGCTCGAGGCGGAGCCTTGCAGAGATCGGCGAGGCAGAGACGGGACGGTGCGGTGAGCCAGCGAGGCGAAACCGAGTCCATGTCCCACGTCCTCCCCCGGTCATGGCTTTCCTCCCTTTTTTCTTTTTTAAACCTGAATCCTAGACCCCGTAGAAAGTTCTCTGAATCCAAATCAATGTTGGGGGTTGCCTTTTATATTTAATCCTTCCTTGGAATCCGTGCGTGTGTAGTGGTTGTACTAGTTGAGAGATCTTTCACGTGGAATAACTTGGGAATCCATCAGGCTTTGGGTTTTGGGTCGATCAGCAGAGATTTGATTCATGTAGTAGATTGATCTGGCGAACTCACGTGGCCGCAAACAGCTGTCCTAATCGCCGTTTGTACTGGCAGATGATACACATGACGCCTGTCGGCTGTCTCTGATCACTTCTGTCGACGGAACCTGCCAGCTTTAACAGTCCACATGACGCGGCGATTTATCTTGGCGAGACCGATTTCCTGCCTGTCTCGGCGGCTTGGGGGCGTGGCGCTACACAGACGCAACCCTAAATTTTCATGCTCAATCTTCTATACACCGCCGCTGAAAACTTCTTCAATCTTGACTGGTGATCTTCCTAGTTGACATGAATTCTTCCACGCCGGCTCTTGCTGATCCGGTGGGTCGTAGCTTCTCGTTCCCCGAAAGAGATCCTTTCAAAAACTCAACACCACCGTGCGCAGGCTTTACGGTGGACGCCAACTGTCGTGAATTTGTCACGGCAAGATGTCCTAGTGTTGAGGACTTAGTCATGAGGCCAACGCATCCATGTGGTAGCTTTAGAGGGGTTGAGTGGGACGAGAGACGCGAGGTTTTTACCCAGGTTCGGCCCCTCACGGTGGAGGTAAAAGACTACATCCTGCTTCATTGATATTGATCATGGTGCTCACGATTACAAGGGTGCTCTTTGGCTACCTCTCTCTCTTCGAGAGCTATTGACTTGTCTGTTTAAACTCATCTCTCTGTTTAGAACCTGTCCCTCTTGGGGCGCCCTACCCCTCCTTATATAAGTTGAAGGGACGAGTTACATGACTAGTCCTAGTAGGATTAGGACTACTCTATTACAAGTGGAGTCCTAGTCTTGCTTCCTTTGTAGGAGAATATTTCTTATGCCTTTCATCTTAAACCGGCCCACCATAACACGAGCCGACCTTCCATGAACCGCCTTCTGGGCCTCCGGGTCTTGTCGCTCCTCTGACCCGCCTGCCGGGTCACCAATGAGTCACCTGACTCGGCCGGGTCATCAGTGAGTGGAGAGATCCGGGCGGGTCACTTAGTGAGTCGCCAAGTCAGGGCGGGTCACCAGTGAGTCGCCAAGTCCGGCCGGGTCATATATCCGGCCGGGTCATACCGCGGGGTATATCCCCGACACTACTCCTCATTGCTGGAGATATCGATGATGATTGGCTCCTTGGACATGGAAGAGGGCGAGGCCTCCGCATCGTGGGTGCCCTCGTCGTAGTGGTGAGTTGTCTGAGCCGCTCCGGGCACCAACCTGCTGGCTCTCGAGATGAGGTAGGCACGTGCACGCTGAGAAAACACCTCGTAGTCTTCGTCGAAGGCACTGAGGGTGGCCTCGAGAAAACGCCACGAACTGTCGTTTAAAGCAGGCAACCGCGTCGCGACGTCGGCGCGCGAGGCATCGATGGTGGCCTCGACGGCGAGGTGCTCCTCCAAGATCTGGGGGTCGGCACGAATGGCAGCCATCGCGACCTCATCCGCGCGTGCGGCCGCGATTTGCTTCTCCGCTGCCAAATGCTCCTTGAGATCCTGGCTATACTGCGTGCACCATGGCTTAGGGCGCGCTTATTTGGTGGAGGGGTCGGTGATTTGGGTGAAAGGTGTCGCGCCAGCGGTCGGGGCATGTGGGATGTGGAAGGAGGAGGAGGATGGGGGTCGGGTGTGGATTACCTGCCTGGATAGGCGAGGCCGAGCAGCATGAAGGAGGGTCGCCGGCGAGGAGGCGGCGCTGCAAGCAAGGAGTGAAGGTTTCAACTTGGAAAGGAAGGCGGAAACAGGGGAAATGTGGCTTTTGGTAAGGGGGAGGGGGCGGGGAGGTAGATATTTTCGCGGAAGCCGAAAATTTTGAATCGCTTCAACGAAAAAACTGTTGGGGAACGTAGCATGCAATTTCAAAAAAAATTCTACGATCACGCAAGATCTATCTAGGAGATGCATAGCAACGAGAGGGGGAGAGTGTGTCTACGTACCCTCGTAGACCGAAGGCGGAAGCGTTAGCTTAACGAGGTTGATGTAGTCGAACGTCTTCGCGATCCAACCGATCAAGTACCGAACATACGGCACCTCCGAGTTCTGTACACGTTCAGCTCGATGACGTCCCTCGAACTCTTGATCTAGCAAAGTGTCGAGGGAGAGTTTCGTCAGCACGACGGCGTGGTGACGGTGATGGTGATGTGATCCGCGCAAGGTTTCGCCTAAGCACTACGACAATATGACCGGAGGAGTAAACGGTGGAGGGGGGCATCGCACACGGCTAAGAAAATAATTGATGTGCTTAGTGGTGCCCCTGCCCCCGTATATAAAGGAGGAGAGGGGAGGAGGCCGGCCTAGGCGCGCCCCCAAGTGGGGAGGAGTCCTACTAGGACTCCAAGTCCAATTCGGACCCCCCTTCCTTTTACCGGAGAGGGAAAGGGGGAAGGAGAGGGAGAAGGAGAAGGAAAGGGGGGCGCCGCCCCCTTCCCCACTCCAATTCGGACCCCTTCCAAGTGGGGGGCACGCCAACCCCTTGTGGGCTGGTGTGCCTCCCTCCCAAGGCCCATGTGGCCCATTACTTCCCCCGGGGGGTTCCGGTAACCCCCCGGTACTCCGATAAGTACCCGAAACACTCTGGAACCATTCCGATGTCCAAATACCATCGTCCAATATATCAATCTTTACCTCTCGACCATTTCGAGACTCCTCGTCATGTCCGTGATCTCATCCGGGACTCCAAACAATCTTCGGTCACCAAAACACATAACTCATAATACAAATCATTATCGAACGTTAAGCGTGCGGACCCTACGGGTTCGAGAACTATGTAGACATGACCGAGACACATCTCCGATCAATAACCAACAGCGGAACCTGGATGCTCATATTGGTTCCTACATATTCTACGAAGATATTTATTGGTCAAACCGCAATGACAACATACGTCATTCCCTTTGTCATCGGTATGTTACTTGCCCGAGATTCGATCGTCGGTATCTTCATACCTAGTTCAATCTCGTTACCGGCAAGTCTCTTTACTCGTTCCGTAATACATCATCCCGCAACTAACTCATTAGTCACATTGCTTGCAAGGCTTATGTGACGCCCCCGGCTCAACCGTGCACTAATCATACACGCAAATGCACACGATCAAGCCTAAGGACTCATGGGAAGATATCACAACACAACTCTAAAACATAAATAAAGTCATACAAGCTTTATATTACAAGCCAGGGGCCTCGAGGGCTCGAATACATAAGCTTGCGTACAAGCGTCAGCGGAAGCATCAGATATCTGAGTACAGATATAAAAGAAAACACAGATAGGCCTTTAGAAGGCATGGTAAAAGTAAACACTACGATCGAAAGGCGCAGGCCTCCTGCCTGGGACCCTCTGATCCTACTCCTGGTCGTCAGTCAACTCGTAGTAGTATCCACCCTCGGGGTAGTAGTAGCGATCGTCGGCGGGGGCAACTGTATCCAGGGCTCCGTCATCTGGTCGCATCAAATGAATATGGGGGAAAAAGAAAACAAAGCAACCGTGAGTACTCATCCGAAGTACTCAGCAAGCAAGGATCTACACTACATATGCAACATTATCAAAGGAAGGCTGTATATGTGGACTGAGCTGCAGAAATGCCAGAATAGAGAGGAGAGCCTAGTCCTATCGAAGACTAGCATCTTCAGCGGTCTTGCAGCAATAGAAGAGAGTAGAACAGTACAATATAATGTAGCAGTAATGATATCAACCTCACCCAGAGATCCTTTCTCGACTCCCTGCGAGAAAGCAATCCCAGAGCCATACAGTCATCAACCTCGTCCTGAGATCCCTTCTCGACTCCCTGCGAGAAGCAATCCCAGAGCCATAGTATCCAAGTATCCAGTTCTAATTGTATCAATCAGGATACAACTCCGAGTGTCCGTTACCGTAGGACAGGCTATCAATAGATGTTTTCTTCCCTGCAGGGGTGCACCAACTTACCCAACACGCTCGATTAACTCCGGCCGGACACACTTTCCTGGGTCATGCCCGGCCTCGGCCAAACGATACACCGCAACCCTACCTACAGCTCAGCAGAGAGGTCCCCGCCGGTCTACATCCTAAGCGCTCAGGGGTCTTGGGCCATCGCCCTGTGCACTCCGGGTCGTTGCGAGCAGGGTGAAGCCAGGCACCAGGAGGGTGCCGGTCCGTCCCGGCCGCAAGGCTGAACTAGACGTCTGACAGAGCTTTCGGCTGATGCTACGATGCAGAACGCCCATACTATGCCCACGTGATGGTTAGTGCTATCAGGCCAGAGGCCTGCTCGGATCAAATATCCAAATCGTTAGTGGACTAGGGCTTGCGGTAACGAGCAGAGACTCACGAAAGATGTGACCCCGTCGCCCCGTCTCGAGGACTGGCGGCAAGGGCCATGAATGCCCGGCCACGCCTCGTATTCACCACTCGAGCACCACACAGGCAACCCGTCTTCACAATACTCGCCTCTCAGGCGCACGCGGGTACCCCTCAGGGTCGACCCGCCTATCCAAGTAACAGTGTAAAGTCCAAGTATCCGTGTGTCCATAGCATCAGAGGAATCCGAGGTATCACCCTCGTTGAATTCCCACTGGATGTATCCGTCAAGGTGAACTTGGAGGAATCACCCTCGATGGGTTCACACTTGATGTGTTGCACGACAGCGTCATTACCGGAAGTGGTGAAGGAGGAATCACCCTCAATGACCACGACCAAATAGCTACTCTACAGAGTTAACATCAGAAGTGCTACAAGAGGTTTCACCCTCGGCACTCTATAGTAACGCTGCAGTGTCGTTACAACTAAGGGGGGGGTGATGTGCGGTGTCGGGGCCTGGTCTTCAATCCCGTTGATCGGGTCTTCGGATAATCCAGCGGGGCAATCGGGATAAGTGGGGTCACTGATAGGTCTCTACCCAGCCTAAACTAAGTAGTCTAGGTTATGCAGGTAATTATCAACAACAGGTTACAATAAACAGGCTATGCATCAGAATAGGTAAAGCAGTAGCAGCAACAATTCTAATGAAAGCATGAGAAATTAGAATGGGTGATATCGGGATGATCAAAAGGGGGGGGGGGCTTGCCTGGTTGCTCGGCGGCAAGGGCAAGGTCGTCAATGGTGTCTTCGGTCTCCGGAGCTGCGTCGGTCTCGGGGACGACGTCGGGGTCTAACGAGAGAGAAGAGGGGGAAGCAACAGTAAATACAAAGCAAACAAGAGCATGTCATGTCAATAAGCAGAGCTAGCAGTGTTCTATCGTAGTGCTAGGTAATCCCGGCGAAGGGGAAAAATGTCCGGGAAAGTATTCCCGGTGTCCGGCATTTCTGACAGACGAAAAGAGGGGAACGGTTGCACGTTCGCTATGCTAGGGACATGTGACGGACGAACGGACCGCGTATTCGGATTCGTCTCGTCGTTCTGAGCAACTTTCATGTACAAAAATTTTCGATCTGAGCTACGAATTATTTTATAAGATTTTTTAAAGTTTTTTTATTAATTTCTAGAATTTAATTATTTATTTAAATTCAACATTATCCGAAACAGTGTATGCTGACGTCATCATGATGATGTCAGCATGACGTCAGCAGTCAACAGTGCGTTGACTGGGTCAACCTGACGTGTGGGTCCCACCTATCATTCTCTGTTTAGGTTAATTAGGGTTTAGTTAATCTAATTACAGATTAATTAGGTTAACTAATTAATTAGTTTAATTAACCAGAACTAATTATGTTAATTAATTACTAAATTAACTAATTAGTTAATATCTATTTATTTATTTTAATTCTTTTAATTCTTTTTTTCTAAAAACGTTCTGTGGGGGGTGGGCCCCGTCTGTTAGCGGCACCGGCCTATTGGGCGTGGGTGATGGGCGCGGCCCGCTCGGGCGCTAGCCCAGGGGCGCGCGGGCGCAGGCGACGGCGCCGCGACGCGTGCAAGGCACGGCCACGATGGTGGCGAACGGCGCGGCTGGGGGCTGCGGTCGGCGCGCAAGCGGGAGCGGCGGCGCGCGCGGGCGATGGCGATGCGGAGCAGCGGCAGCGGGGTAGCGCGGGCGGGTGCCGGGGAAGAGCTGCGGCGGGGGTGGCCGGGCGCGGGCACGCGCGGGGCGTGGCAGGCGCGGTGAGTTAAAGGGGCGAGGCCACGGCGAGCGGTCGGCGAGGTGAACGGCGATGCGGGGCGTGGCGCGTGTGCGCGCGGGCGCCGAGCGGTGGCGGACGTGGTGGGGCCAGCGCGGCGCACGGGGAAGCAGCAGGGGTGGTGGCCGCAGGCCGCAGCGGGCAGCGGCGACGGTAGCAGGCGCGGGCGATGCATGGCGGGGCTGCGGGCGGTGGACGGCGCCGGCGACAAAGATCGAGGGGGAAGAGGCCGATGGCCTCACCAGCGTTGAAGAGAAGCGGGGCGGCGAGGTTCGGGGGCGACCAGTGGGGAGGAGATGAGGAGGCCACGGGGAGGTTGATCCGGCGCGGGGCGGTGGCGGTGGGGCAGCGCCGGCAACGCGGTCTGGCGCTGCGCGGCGACGCGGGTCGGGGTCGTCGCCCCGATCCAGATCCAACCGGGGGGGGGGGGGAATGAGAGGAGTGGGGGGGGGTTAGGTATGGTGCTAGGGTTTCGGGGAAGGGGGGAATATGGGCGTGGCTGGTGGGCCGGCCTGGTGGCCTGCTGGGCCGTGGCCCAGGGGGGGAAGGCCTTTTCTCTTTTTATTTTATTTTTCCTGTTAATTTTCTTTTGTTTTATTTTTCCCTCTCTGTTTTGTAAATAGTTAGACCACAAAATGACTTTTACAAAATCAGAGACCTAGCTCATAATTAGCAGTGCATTATACCCTAACTCCAAAAACTAATTTGGGCAAAACATAATTTCATATTTAATTTAGATTAAATAAAAGGTTTAATAAATATTGTTTTCAGCCACTGTTTGAGGTGTTTGAGTCACTTACCCAATTCCAATAATGTTGGTTTCAATTTTAGAATTGTCTCTGAATTATTTGCCATATTATGAACAATTTAGTTTTCAGGTTTGTCCAACTTTTATTTTCCACTTTAGTTTTAATTTGAATTTTGAGTTAGGAGCTGAATGCAATATGATGCAAATGATGATTAGGCACTGATAATCATGATGACATGGCATAATCAAAAGGGTGATCACTGTAGCTTAATACATGGGGTGTTACAGCTTATCACGATGTGTATTACCGAGAGGGCCCAGAGATACCTCTCCGATACTCGGAGTGACAAATCCTAATCTCGATCTATGCCAACCCAACAAATACCTTCGGAGATACCTGTAGAGCATCTTTATAATCACCCAGTTACGTTGTGACGTTTGATAGCACACAAGGTATTCTTCTGGTATTCGGGAGTTGCATAATCTCATAGTCAAAGGAATATGTATAAGTCATGAAGAAAGCAATAGAAATAAAACTTAACGATCATTATGCTAAGCTAACGGGTGGGTCTTGTCCATCACATCATTCTCCTAATGATGTGATCCCGTTCATCAAATGACAACACATGTCTATGGTCAGGAAACTTAACCATCTTTGATTAACGAGCTAGTCAAGTAGAGGCATACTAGGGACACTTTGTTTTGTCTATGTATTCACACATGTATCAAGTTTCCGGTCAATACAATTCTAGCATGAATAATAAACATTTATCATGATATAAGGAAATATAAATAACAACTTTATTATTGCCTCTAGGGCATATTTCCTTCAGTCTCCCACTTGCACTAGAGTCAATAATCTAGTTCACATCGCCATGTGATTTAACACCAATAGTTCACATCGTCATGTGATTAACACCCTATAGTTCACATCGCCATGTGACCAATACGCAAAGGGTTTACTAGAGTCAATAATCTAGTTCACATCGCCATGTGATTAACACCCAAAGAATACTAAGGTGTGATCATGTTTTGCTTGTGAGAGAAGTTTAGTCAACGGGTCTGCCACATTCAGATCCGTATGTATTTTGCAAATTTCTATGTCTACAATGCTCTGCACGGAGCTACTCTAGCTAATTGCTTCCACTTTCAATATGTATCCAGATTGAGACTCAGAGTCATCCGGATCAGTGTCAAAGCTTGCATCAACATAACCCTTTACGACGAACTCTTTTGTCACCTCCATAACCGAGAAACATATCCTTATTCCACTAAGGATAATTTTGACCGCTGTCCAGTGATCCACTCCTGGATCACTATTGTACCCTCTTGCCAAACTCATGGTGAGGTACACAATAGGTCTGGTACACAGCATAGCATACTTTATAGAACCTATGACTGAGGCATAGGGAATGACTTTCATTCTCTTTCTATTCTCTGCCGTGGTCGGGTTTTGAGTCTTACTCAACCTCATACCTTGCAACACAGGCAAGAACTCCTTCTTTGACTGTTCCATTTTGAACTACTTCAAAATCTTGTCAAGGTATGTACTCATTGAAAAATCTTATCAAGCGTCTTGATCTATCTCTATAGATCTTGATGCTCAATATGTAAGCAGCTTCACCGAAGTCTTTCTTTGAAAAACTCCTTTCAAACACTCCTTTTATGCTATCCAGAAATTCTATATCATTTCCAATCAATAATATGTCATCCACATATAATATTAGAAATTCTACAGAGCTCCCACTCACTTTCTTGTAAATACAGGCTTCTCCGAAAGTCTGTATAAAACCATATGCTTTGATCACACTATCAAAGCGTATATTCCAACTCCGAGATGCTTGCACCAGTCCATAGATGGATCGATGGAGCTTGCACACATTGTTAGCACTTTTAGGATTGATAAAACCTTCTGGTTGCATCATATACAACTCTTCTTTAATAAATCCATTAAGGAATGCAGTTTTGACATCCATTTGCCAGATTTCATAAAATGCGGCAATTGCTAACATGATTCGGACAGACTTTAAGCATCGATACGAGTGAGAAAATCTCATTGTAGTCAACACCTTGAACTTGTCGAAAACCTTTTGCGACAATTCGAGCATTGTAGATAGTAACACTACTATCAGCGTCCGTCTTCCTCTTGAAGATCCATTTATTCTCAATGGCTCGCCGATCATCGGGCAAGTCAATCAAAGTCCATACTTTGTTCTCATACATGGATCCTATCTCAGATTTCATGGCCTCAAGCCATTTATCGGAATCTGGGCTCATCATCGCTTCCTCATAGTTCGTAGGTTCATCATGGTCTAGTAACATGACTTCCAGAACAAGATTACCGTACCACTCTGGTGCGGAACATGCTCTGGTTGACCTACGAGGTTCGGTAGTAACTTGATCCAAAGTTTCATGATCATTATCATTAGCTTCCTCACTAGTTGGTGCAGGCATCACGGGAATGGTTTTCTGTGATGAGCTACCAATTCGAGAGAAGGTACAATTACCTCATCAAGTTCTACTTTCCTCCCACTCACTTCTTTCAAGAGAAACTCCTTCTCTAGAAAGGATCCATTCTTAGCAACAAAAGATCTTGCCTTCGGATCTGTGATAGCAGGTGTACCCAACAATTTCTTTTGGGTATCCTATGAAGACGCACTTCTCCGATTTGGGTTCGAGCTTATCAGGCTGAAGCTTTTTCATATAAGCATCACAACCCCAAACTTTAAGAAATGACAGCTTAGGTTTCTTGCTAAACCACAGTTCATACGGTGTCATCTCAACGGATTTAGACGGTGCCCTATTTAACGTGAATGCAGCTGTCTCTAATGCATAACCTCAAAACGATAGTGGTAAATCGGTAAGAGACATCATAGATCGCACCATATCTAATAAAGTACGGTTATGACGTTCGGACACACCATTATGCTGTGGTGTTCCAGGTGGCGTGAGTTGTGAAACTATTCCACATTGTTGTATATGAAGGCCAAACTCGTAACTCAAATATTCGCCTCTGCGATCAGATCGTAGAAACTTTATTTTCTTGTTACAATGATTTTCCACTTCACTCTGAAATTCTTTGAACTTTTCAAATGTTTTCAGACTTGTGTTTCATCAAGTAGATATACCCATATCTGCTCAAATCATCTGTGAAGGTCAGAAAATAACGATACTCGCCGCGAGCCTCAACACTCATCGGACCGCATACATCGGTATGTATTATTTCCAATAAGTCAGTGGCTCGCTCCATTGTTCCGGAGAACGGAGTTTTAGTCATCTTGCCCATGAGGCATGGTTCGCAAGTATCAAATGATTCATAATCAAGTGATTCCAAAAATCCATCCGTATGGAGTTTCTTCATGCGCTTTATACCAATATGATCTAAACGGCAGTGCCACAAATATGTTGCACTATCATTATCAACTTTGCATCTTTTGGCATCAATATTATGAATATGTGTATCACTATGATCGAGATTCAATAAACCATTTATATTGGGTGTATGACCATAGAAGGTTTTATTCATGTAAACAAAACAACTCTGACTTAAATGAATAACCGTATTGCAATAAACATGATCCAATCATATTCATGCTCAACGCAAACACCAAATAACATTTATTTAGGTTCAACACTAATCCCGAAGGTAGAGGGAGTATGCGATGGTGATCTTATCAACCTTGGAATCTCTTCGAACACACATCGTTACTTCTGCCTCAACTAGTCTCTGTTCATTTTGTAACTCCTGTTTCGAGTTACTAATCTTAGCAACTGAACCGGTATCAAATACCTAGGGGTTACTATGAACACTAGTAAAGTACACATCAATAATCTATATATCAAATATACCTTTTTCCACTTTGCCATCCTTCTTATCCGCCAAATGTTTGGGGCAGTTCCGCTTCCAGTGACCATTTCCTTTGCAGTAGAAGCACTCAGTTTCAGGCTTGGGTCCAGCTTTGGGCTTCTTCCCGAGAGTGACAACTTGCTTGCCATTCTTCGTGAAGTTCCCTTTCTTTCCCTTGCCCTTTTCCTTGAAACTAGTGGTTTTGTTAATCATCAGTACTTGATGTTCTTTTTTTTTATTTCTACCTTCGCCGATTTCAGCATCGCGAAGAGCTTGGGAATCGTTTTCTTCATCCCTTGCATTTTATAGTTCATCACGAAGTTCTAGTAACTTGGTGATAGTGACTAGAGAACTCTGTCAATCACTATCTTATCTGGAAGATTAACTCCCACTTGATTCAAGCGATTGTACTACCCAGACATTCTGAGCACATGCTCACTAGCTGAGCTATTCTCCTCCATCTTGCAGGCAAAGTACTTGTCAGAGGTCTCATACCTCTCGACACGGGCATGAGTCTGAAATATCATTTTCAGCTCTTGGAACATCTCATATGCTCCATGGCGTTCAAAACATTTTTGAAGTCCCGTTTCTAAGCCGTAAAGCATGGTGCACTAAACTATCAAGTAGTCATCATACCGAGTTGTCAAACGTTCATAACGTCTGCATCTGCTCCTGCAATAGGTCTATCACCTAGCGTTGCATCAAGGACATAATTCTTCTGTGCAGCAATGAGGATAATCGTTAGATCACGGACCCAGTCCGCATCATTGCTACTATCATCTTTCAACTTAGTTTACTCTAGGAACATATCAAAAATAAAATGGGGAAGCTATACGCGAGCTATTGATCTACAACATAGACATGCAAATACTATCAGGACTAAGTTCATGATAAATTAAGTTCAATTAATCATATTACTTAAGAACTCCCACTTAGATAGACATCCCTCTAGTCATATAAATGATCACGTGATCCATATCAACTAAACCATGTCCGATCATCACGTGAGATGGAGTAGTTTTCAATGGTGAACATCTCTATGTTGATCATATCTACTATATGATTCACGTTCGACCTTTCGGTCTCAGTGTTCCGAGGCCATGTCTGTACATGCTAGGCTAGTCAAGTTTAACCCGAGTATTCCGCACGTGCAAAACTGTCTTGCACCCGTTGTATGTGAAGGTAGAGCTTATCACACCCGATCATCACGTGGTGTCTCGGCATGACGAACTGTCGCAATGGTGCATACTCAGGGAGAACGCTTATACCTTGAAATTTTAGTGAGGGATCATCTTATAATGCTACTGCCGTACTAAGCAAAATAAGATGCATAAAAGATAAACATCACATGCAATCAAAATATGTGACATGATATGGCCATCATCATCTTGTGCCTTTGATCTCCATCTCCAAAGCACCGTCATGATCTCCATCGTCACCGGCTTGACACCTTGATCTCCATCGTAGCGTCGTTGTCGTCTCGCCAACTATTATTTCTACAACTATCGCTAACGCATAGTGATAAAGTAAAGCAATTACATGGCGATTGCATTTCATACAATAAAGCGACAACCATAAGGCTCCTGCCAGTTGCCGATAACTTTTACAAAACATGATCATCTCATACAATAACATATATCACATCATGTCTTGACCATATCACATCACAACATGCCCTGCAAAAACAAGTTAGACGTCCTCTACTTTGTTGTTGCAAGTTTTACGTGGCTGCTACGGGCTTCTAGTAAGAACCGTTCTTACCTACGCATCAAAACCACAACGATTTTTCGTCAAGTTTGCTGTTTTAACCTTCAACAAGGACCGGCCGTAGTCAAATTCGATTCAACTAAAGTTGGAGAAACAGACACCCGCCAGCCACCTTTATGCAAAACAAGTTGCATGTCTGTCGGTGGAACCGGTCTCATGAACGTGGTCATGTAAGGTTGGTCCGGGCCACTTCATCCAACAATACCGCCGAATCAAAATAAGACGTTGGTGGTAAGAAGTATGACTATGATCGCCCACAACTCTTTGTGTTCTACTCGTGCATATCATCTACGCATAGACTTGGCTTGGATGCCACTGTTGGGGAACATAGCATGCAATTTCAAATATTTTCCTACGATCACGCAAGGTCTATCTAGGAGATGCATGGCAACGAGAGGGGGAGAGTGTGTCCACGTACCCTCGTAGACCGAAAGCGGAAGCGTTAGCTTAACGCGGTTGATGTAGTTGAACGTCTTCGCGATCCAACCGATCAAGCACCGAACGTACGACACCTCCAAGTTCTGCACATGTTCAGCTCGTTGACGTCCCTCGAACTCTTGATCCAGCAAAGTGTCGAGGGAGAGTTTCGTCAGCACGACGGCGTGGTGACGGTGATGGTAATGTGATCCGCGTAGAGCTTCGCCTAAGCACTACGACAATATGACCGGAGGAGTAAACGGTGGAGGGGGGCACCGCACACAGCTAAGAAAACAATTGATGTGCTTAGAGGTGCCCCTGCCCCCGTATATAAAGGAGGAGAGGGGAGGAGGCCGGCCTAGGCGCACCCCCAAGTGGGGAGGAGTCCTACTAGGACTCCAAGTCCAATTCAGACCCCCCCTTCCTTTTACCCGAGAGGGAAAGGGGGAAGGAGAGGGAGAAGGAGAAGGAAAGGGGGGCGCCGCCCCCTTCCCCACTCCAATTCGGACCCCTTCCAAGTGGGGGGCGCGCCAGCCCCTTGTGGGCTGGTGTGCCTCCCTCCCAAGGCCCATGTGGCCCATTACTTCCCCCGGGGGGTTTCGGTAACCCCCCGGTACTCCGATAAGTACCCGAAACACTCCGGAACCATTCTGATGTCCGAATACCATCGTTCAATATATCAATATTTACCTCTCGACCATTTCGAGACTCCTCGTCATTTCCGTGATCTCATCCGGGACTCCGAACAATCTTCGGTCACCAAAACACATAACTCATAATACAAATCATCATCGAACGTTAAGCATGCGGACCCTATGGGTTCGAGAACTATGTAGACATGACCAAGACACATCTTCGATCAATAACCAACACCGGAACCTGGATGCTCATATTGGTTCCTACATATTCTACAAAGATCTTTATCGGTCAAACCGCAATGACAGCATACGTCATTCCCTTTGTCATCGGTATGTTACTTGCCCGAGATTCGATCGTCGGTATCTTCATACCTAGTTCAATCTCGTTACCGGCAAGTCTCTTTACTCGTTCCGTAATACATCATCCCAGAACTAACTCATTAGTCACATTGCTTGCAAGCCTTATCATGATGTGTATTACCGAGAGGGCCCAGAGATACCTCTCCGATACTCGGAGTGACAAATCCTAATCTCGATCTATGCCAACCCAACAAATACCTTCGGAGATACCTGTAGAGCATCTTTATAATCACCCAGTTACGTTGTGATGTTTGATAGCACACAAGGTATTCTTCTGGTATTCAGGAGTTGCATAATCTCATAGTCAAAGGAATATGTATAAGCTATGAAGAAAGCAATAGAAATAAAACTTAACGATCATTATGCTAAGCTAACGGGTGGGTCTTGTCCATCACATCATTCTCCTAATGATGTGATCCCGTTCATCAAATGACAACACATGTCTATGGTCAGGAAACTTAACCATCTTTGATTAACGAGCTAGTCAAGTAGAGGCATACTAGGGACACTTTGTTTTGTCTATGTATTCACACATGTATCAAGTTTCCGGTCAATACAATTCTAGCATGAATAATAAACATTTATCATGATATAAGGAAATATAAATAACAACTTTATTATTGCCTCTAGGGCATATTTCCTTCAGTCTCCCACTTGCACTAGAGTCAATAATCTAGTTCACATCGCCATGTGATTTAACACCAATAGTTCACATCGTCATGTGATTAACACCCTATAGTTCACATCGCCATGTGACCAATACCCAAAGGGTTTACTAGAGTCAATAATCTAGTTCACATCGCCATGTGATTAACACCCAAAGAGTACTCAGGTGTGATCATGTTTTGCTTGTGAGAGAAGTTTAGTCAATGGGTCTGCCACATTCAGATCCGTATGTATTTCGCAAATTTCTATGTCTACAATGCTCTGCACGGAGCTACTCTAGCTAATTGCTCGCACTTTCAATATGTATCCAGATCGAAACTCAGAGTCATCTAGATCAATGTCAAAGCTTGCATCGACGTAACACTTTACGATGATCTCTTTACCACCTCCATAACCGAGAAATATTTCCTTAGTCCTCTAAGGATAATTTTGACTATGGGTCTATGCTTGTAAAATCATATATGTGTCCATGGGTCTATGCTTAAGTCCCATGCAAGAAATGAGAATGAATGTCAAACACCTTGCCACCGTCGCTCGGCCGCTAACATTGAGATACATGGTTTTTAAATTCTAGTAAATCGAAATCGCGTCTGAAATTTATGAAACTTGACATGCTAGCATGGAACGGCATCAAAATGCAGTGGTAAAAATATCATCCCATTTGGGGCAGGTTGGGGTATATAAGCTTCTCACAAACCAGAGCTTCTCACAAATCAGAGCTTCTCACAACAAGCCTCATGGTTACGGTAGGGAACGTTTCACCTTTCTGGACGAAACGATATCCGTTGCCTCTTCTTGATTTCAATTTTTTTTTCTAGTGTCAACATAGAACAACATGAGTGTTGTGTCAATTTTTGGAATTTTTCGGGGCTCGTTTGGACATTTTTATACATTAACTGAGTTTTCTATGCATTTATGTGCATAATTCAAATTTGAACTACAGGCACATGCTCTAATGCATATAAATTGGTTGAAAATTCAAATCTGTGTCCTTGGTTGCATGCTTAGGTCCCATGCATGAAATGGGAATGAATGTCAAACACCCTGCCACCGTCACTCGGCCGCAAACATTGAGATACATGGTTTTTAAATTCTAGTAAATCCAAAACTCATCTGAAATTCATGAAACTTGGCATGCTATCATGGAGCGGCATCAAACATGTCGTGGTAAATTTTTTGTCCCATTTGAGGCAGGTTTGGGTATAAGCTTCTCACAAACCAGAGCTTCTCACAACAAGCCTGATGGTTTCGGTAGGGAACGTGCCACCTTTGGGGATGAAACGATATCCATTGCCTCTTATTGCTTTCAAAAAATTTCTAGTGTCAACATAGAACAACAGGAGTGTTGTGTTAAATTTTGGAATTTTTCGGGGTTCGTTTGAACATTTTTATACATTAACTGGGTTTTCTAGGCATTTTATGTGCATAATTCAAATTTGAACTACATGCACATGCTCCAGTGCATATAAATTGGTTGAAAAATCAAATCTGTGTCCTTGGGTGCATGCTTAGGTCCCATGCAAGAAATGGGAATGAATTTCAAACACCCTGCCACCGTCACTCGGCCGCAAACATTGAGATACCTGGTGTTTAAATTCTAGTAAATCCAAAACTCGTCTGAAATTCATGAAACTTGGCATGCTATCATGGAGCAGTATCAACATGCTGTGGTAAATTTTTTGTCCCATTTGGGGCAGGTTTGGGCATAAGCTTCTCACAAACCAGAGCTTCTCACAACAAGTCTGAAGGTTTCGGTAGGGAACGTGCCACCTTTGGGGACGAAACGATATCCGTTGCCTCTTATTGCTTTCAAAAAATTTCTAGTGTCAACATAGAACAACAGGAGTGTTGTGTTAAATTTTGGAATTTTTCGGGGTTCGTTTGGACATTTTTATACATTAACTGGGTTTCCTAGGCATTTTATGTGCATAATTCAAATTTAAACTACATGCACATGCTCCAGTGCATATAAGTTGGTTGAAAAATCACATCTGTGTCCTTGGGTGCATGCTTAGGTCCCATGCAAGAAATGGGAATGCATTTCAAACACCAGGGCACTGTTGATTGCCGGTAAAATGTTGAGATACTTTGTTTTTAAATTCTAGTAAATCCAAAACTCGTCTGAAATTCATGAAACTTGGCATGCTATCATGGAATGGCACCCGACATGCTGTGGTATTTTTCGTGTCCATTTTGAGAGAAGGCGCACTCGAATAACAACCAACAAAGGCATTTTGAAAAAATAGCTGCCACTTTAATATCTCAAATGTTTGTATAATTCAAATCATGTGCGTTCTGTTAACCATTCACGTGACGCCACGTGTCTTGGTTTTAATGGATATAGGAGGTGCCGTGCGGACAGCTGCTTGACTGAACGGGAGGCGTGCGAGTGCAGTCCGATGCGCAGGCTCACCGAGAGGCTCACCGGGAAGCGTGCGAGCTGTTCAACGCATGATTTGTGCATCTCTTCAACGCAAACGGTTTAGATTGAATACGGTATGCAAATTAAAGCCAGACTTCGGCGCTAAGCCAAGAGACACTGCGATTTGTCAAAATATGTAGCTAAAAATCACTAGCACTATCTAATTTTTGCAACTAAAATCACTAGCACTATCTAATTCATGCGCGTGTTCGCTACGCACTCACCGTACGGGGCGTGCTAGTAGCTGTGTGAAATGATGGTAGGCGTGCCAACAGTCCGCCGCGCAGGCTCACCGGGAGGTGAGCCAGCCCTTTGACCGCCGCCCACCTCGCTCCCACTCCTCCATATTAAAGGCATGTCCACCTCGCTCCGTGAAATGATGGTATAGGAATGCCAGAAGTCCGCCGTGCAGGCTCACCGAAAAGCAAGACAGCCTTTGACCGCCGCCCGCCTCGCTCCCACTGGTCTGTATTAATGGCGCGCCCGAGCGGCCGCACCCCCATCCTCGCCACACACACAATCCTCTCTCTCCGCCCGCATCCTCGACGCCGCTCTCAGTCCTCAAAGCCGGCACCCCCATCCTCGCCACACACACAATCCTCTCTCTCCACCCGTATCTTCGACGCTGTTCTCAGTCCTCAAAGCCGACACCCCCATCCTCGCCACACACACAATCCTCTCTCGCCGCCCTCATCCTCGATGCCGCTCTCAGTCCTCAAAGCCGTCAGTGTATGAGGATGATGCCGAAGCGCCCCATCGGAGGGCGTGGTGACGCCAGGGCTGCTGAAGCACCGAAGCACAGCGTGCATATGGAGACAAAGGTTTCCGTCGCCGCCGACGAGGTGGAGAACAAGGCTGCCAACAAACGGGGCCTGGATGCGGCAACTGGATGAACCTCACCTCAGGTTCGCGGCCAAGAGTGTGTACACATGCTATGAGATGCACAGGCGGATCGTTGACATGAGGAAGTGCCTTGTTACGGAGATCGACGAGGCCGGATCGAGCCACAACCAGAGCAAGCGTCACAAGAAGTAGATGATGATCAGATGATCGTTTATCCTAGTTAATCATGCATGTAATATATAGTTTACTTTGGTGTGTGGAATCATGTGTGTAGTAGCCACCTACATAATTATGCATGTAATAGTTTACTTTGGTGTGTGCAAATGCCATGGTTGTAGTAGCCACCTATGTAAGTGGATGTTTAATTTGGTTATGCAACCATGTCCTTATAAGTGTGTATATATATGTTGTTGTTCTGTATGCAATCCCATCGCACAACACACACATCTTGTTAAATTGAACCGTTTCTGTTCTCTTGGCTCAACGCAAACAGTTCATCCGAGTGAACTGTATGCCGTATATCGCACACACCTTGATCTGGCTGACCGTTTCTTTTGTGTTGCCTAATCACAAACAGTTCATCCAAGTGAACCGTATGCTGTATATCGCACACACCTTCATCTGGCTGCTCGTTTCTGTTCTTCTGCCTCATCGCAAACAGTTCATTGAACTGAACCGTATGCCCCTCATCGCACACGCAACAAAATTCTGAACCGTGTTTGATGCATCCGTCATCGCAAACGTTTTGCATCTTTTTTGACGGTTTTTTTACATCACCATTTGCGATTATTGCATCATACACAATTTCGTCGAAGGGTCTCTAATCGTAGTGTCGCGTTAGCAGCATCCTGCAGTAGTGATAGAAGACTCTCTACATGAAAAATATGGTGCTACTTTGAAGCACATGTGTGGAAAGGATAGTAACATTGCCCCTTCTCTCTTTTTCTCTCATTTTTATTTTTTTCTTTCCTTTTTTCCTTTTTTTTTCTTTTTGTCTGAAGTCTCATCCCGACTTGTGGGGGAATCATGGTCTCCATCATCCTATCCTCACTGGGACAATGCTCTAATAATGAATATGATGATCATCACACTTCTATTTACTTACAACTCAAAATTACAACTCGATACTAGAACAAAATATGACTCTATATGAATGCCTCTGGCGATGTACCAGGATGTGCAATGATCTAGCGTGGCAAAGATATAAAAAAACAGACAAGCCATGAAATATCATGCTAGCTATCATATGATCATGCAAAGCAATATAACAATGAATGCTCAAGTCATGTATATGATGATGGAGGTTGCATGGCAATATATCTCGGAATGGCTATGGAAATGCCATAATAGGTAGGTATGGTGGCTGTTTTGAGGAAGATATAAGGAGGATTATGTGTGATAGAGCGTATCATATCACGGGGTTTGGATGCACCGATGAAATTTGCACCAACTATCGAGGTGAGAAAGGGCAATGCACGTTACCGAAGAGGCTAGCAAATTGCAGAAAGGTGAGAGTGCGTATAATCCATGGACTCACATTAGTCATAAAGAACTTATTGCGATAGTTTATTATCCCTCGGAGCAAAGTACTACTATGCATGCCCCTAGGGGGATAGATTGGTAGGAAAATACCATCGCTCATCCCCGATCGCCACTCATAAGGAAGACAATCAATAGTAAATCATGCTCCAACTTCTTAGCATAACGAGAGACTATGCGTGCATGCTTCGGGAATCACAAACCTTAACACCAATATTCTTACTAAACCACAATAATTCACTAGTACCTCCCACATATTACCATCTCTATATCGCAAAACTATTGCAAGGAATCAAACATATCATATTCAGTGATCTACAAGTTTTATGTAGGATTTAATGACTAACCATGTGAATGACCAATTCCTGTTGACTCTCTAAATAAATATAAGTGAAGCATGAGAGTTTAATTCTTTCTACAAAAGACCACACTCTAATAGGTATAAGTGAAGCAAAAGAGCATTCTATAAATAACGGTTTTCTATATGTAGAGAAACATGCATCCAAACTTCAAATGATATAAGCGAAGCACATGAAGCATTCTATAAAGCCATACTCAAAAGATATATGTGAAGTGCATGAAGCATTCTATAAATCAACCAAGGACTATCTCATACCAGCATGGTGCATTATTGAAAGGAAAATAAAAAGCACACGACGCTCCAAGAATTTACGCATATCATGTGAACAAAACAAAACCGAGACATACCGATAATTGTTGAATAAAGATGGGATGCCTTCCGGGGCATCCCCAAGCTTAGACACTTGAGTCTCCTTGAATATTTACTTGAGGTGCCTTGGGCATCCCCAATCTTGAACTCTTGCCTCTCCTTATTCTCCTCATATCGACACCTCCTCGATTTTCGAACACTTCATCCACACAAAACTTAACTGAACTTTTTATTAGAAGGGTTAGTACATATAACATCAAATCCCATCATGTCCTGCTGTAAAATTATTGTATAATTATAATCAAACATTAATCACTGTATGCTATCACAATTCTATGGCTCCCAAGTCAACGGGGCTCAACAAGATTTTAAACATAAGAAAATAATGAAACTATAACAGCAATCTGTGAAAACATGACAGTTTGTAAAGATGCAGATGGTACATATACTTCTGTAACTCAAAAAAATTCTGAAAAATTAGGAAAAATAAACAATTTTCATAGAAGTATCGTGTAAAAATTTCAGAAACTTTTGATGTTCTAGTAAAAAATGTAAATTCACGCACTACAGATAAAGTTTGTGTTTTTGCAGTGCACATACCAAACAAACAATTTAAACATCCTAAAGGCAAATCTTGGCACATTATTTTTATAATACAATGTATTTGTACAAGGGGATAATTATTTTTGTTGAAAAGTTTTTGTAATTCAAGATTCACAAATTTTCCATGGGCATGAACAAAGTTCAAGGATATCCCCCACTTCAACGTCCATAGTCTTGTCGGTTTTGCCAACAACGACAAACCGCAGCGGGCGGGACCTTCACAGTAGAGCCCACCACTCCGACGCGTGCTGCTAGAGAAAGAACTGGAGGCGGGGCAGCCACGGTGCAATCCCATCCATGACAGCAACAACCTCATCGGCAGAGCCAGCAGGTCGACGCCCGTGATGACATATCCACAACATCGTCCAATCCGCGAACTCGCCGCGACCAGAGCCAAGTTCTCCAAGAACAGTGTGGAGAAGATGCCCTTACCACCATAGAACGGCGACGAGAATCACGCTATCAGTCTAACGGGAGTGCATGGCCTACTGTAGATGAGCCTGCGTCAGGGTATCCTGGCAACTTGCCTTACGAGGTAGGTTGTCTAGCGTTTACTCGTGAGCTGCGGCAAGTCCAGTCGCCCAACTCCAGGAACTTCAAGCCGGAAGTGGAGAAGTACGATGGCAAGATACAGCCCTCAGAGTTCCTGAGCATCTACACCATCGCCGTGCAAGCTGCTGGAGCTCGTGACGACAAGATTTTCGCCAACTACTTCCCGTTGGTGCTCAAACCCAACGTCAGGTCGTGGTTGATGAACTTGTCAGAGGACTCCATTTCCTGCTGGGCGGATCTGTGCTACAAGTTTGTCGACGCCTTCACGGGTGGCCACAAAGTTCCAGGCTAGGAAACTGATCTGCAGCTAATCCTGCAGAAGGAGGATGAGTCACTCCGCAAGTATATCCAGAGATTCAGTCGTGTACAACGCAATATTCCCGATATCCAACCCGCAGCAATCATTGCCGCATTCTGTCAGAATGTGAGGAACCACAAGATGCGGGAAGAGATGGCCATGACCAAGGTGAGGGATGTTGGCGAGCTCTATGGTCTGGCCAACAAGTGTGCACGAGCTGAAGAAGGAAGGAAACTTCCCGGGGAGGAGGTTGCCGCAGGATCTGACTCGGAAGATAACAATGCCACCACCGCCCCGAATAAGAAAAATCGCAGACTATCGGTGTATAGAAACATGGGTGCTTTATACCCTGACTTATGCACAGACAAGTAGCAGTCCCCTTGCCGAACAAGGCCGTCAAGCTATAAAGCAGATCCTACGAACCAAGCAAGCCGCTCTTTGAGAATCAAGGAGCGCATCAAGAAGACCAAGGCTCAAGACAAGCCTCAAGATCAATATCAGAAGCTGCCGCACCGGCAAGACCGAACTGGCAAGACGAAGGCCCGACAAGCTCTGTGGCCGGCAAAACCCTGCCAGCTACCATCTAACCACTGGTCAGTGAGGTGTCGAGCCCGCATGCAGTTAGGTGGGGCTCGCCGGACATGTGTTAGCTCGCCGGAGGGATTTTTACCTTTATTGAAACCCATCCGAATGGCGTGTCAAGATAATAGGAGTTAGCTGGGTAAGCGGTGCAACACCCTTGCCGGGGTTTCTCCTCCTCATGACACCTAGCGATGCATTTAATGCTTTTTGTCCTAACTAGCAGAGTTAGGTATGATAGCACTGTAGCTATCTAATCACCATGTAATTCCCTTTTTGCCACTGTGGTAACCCCTTTGAGCTATAAAAGGAGGGCCATGGCAACATTTACAGGGGTTAGCAAGTTAGCAGATCGGCACTTTACACAACACGGGTAGCTGCCCCCCCCCGCTTCCTTATCGGGGTTAGCGCTCCTTGTACTTGTGCTCCACCACATACACCTAATATAGCAAGCATGAGTAGGGTTTTACACCTCTCGGTGGCCTGAACCTGGGTAAAGATCCCTGCGTCCTTGGTTGATTGTGCTCTGTGTGCTTCGTGTCGCTCCCTAGCCGAACCACAAGGGGCTTGTTGGCCCCATAGATGGTCGTTCCACACCGAGATCTTTGGCGCGCCTGGTAGGGGAGTTCACTGGCGTGGGCCTCAATCAATGAACGACACGCTGATTTCATCGAGCTTCATCCTCATCTTCATCATCGCTGGCGCCCAAGAAGAAGGGCACCCCAATGACAAAGCCCTCTTCCAAGGCTCATTCGCACTTGTCTGTGGGCGGTGTAGGCGGTGCCACCGCAGCAGGAGGTGCGAACACCGTGGCTGACATGACCGGCACAGGCGGCGCGGTCATCGTGCCCACCACGGCGGAGACTGGAGGCGGAGGCGCAGGAGGTGGTCATCTTCCTCGACCCACTAGCGAGAACAACAACGATGACGTGGGTGGTGTGAACGAGCAGAATCCACCCCCTCGTCGTGCCGGCGAGCGTAGCCACCGGAGCAGCACCATGCGGTCTAGCGCGAGCCAAGATCCTCTAGCCACGACGACATAGAGTGGCACCGCTCGACACGGACAGCTGCATCCACACGGCAAGACCCCCGTCAATCAAATCCAAGATCCTCCGACATCACTCCTACCTCGCCGACCCACTGCTACGCGTGAGCCACGATGGCAAGATCGCGATGGCGCTCCTGCTGGCTCCGCCAGGAGTTGAGCGACATCGCGTTCTTCGCCAATGGCCCTGCCTGCAACTGCAACGGAAGCGATGGCGCGAGCCTAGATGCTGCTGAACTTTCCCCCGATAGCAGACAAGATGGACAAGTGGAGAGCCACTATCCTGAGCTTGATTGGATTTGCTAAGTCGAACAAGTCGTAGTAGGCAGAGCCCTCTCGACACCAGCAAACAGCTCCAATAGCTCAGGCCGATGGTCGTGTGGTAGGCGGTGCACAAACTGTGCAGTTGCCTCCGCGGTAACAATTTCAATGACAAAAGCAACAGCAGCAGCCGCGACGAACCCAGCGAACTGTGGAGCCCGACAAAGTGTCGATGGCCTCCTCAGATCCGGGGACGCGACTAGATCAATGCCAAGTACTACAAGACAGGCGGGTAGAAGATGCCCGCACTACCATTGAACGATGCCAGGAGGCGTGCCGTCAATCTGACGAGCGCAGCGGCCCTATCGTTGATGAGCCTACACCCGTTGCTGGTGGGTACCTTCCTTATGAGGTTGGGTATCCTTCTTTCACACATGAGCTGCGGCAAGTTCGCTCGCCGTCTTTCCGGGCGTTCAAGCCTGAAGTACCGGAGAAGTACGACGGCACGCTTAACCCGGTAGAGTTCTTGGGCATCTACACGATTGCCGTGCAAGCTACCGGAGGAAGGGATGACAAGATTCTCACCAACTACTTTCCAATGGTGCTGAAGCCCAATGTGAGGTCTTGGCTGATGAATTTGCCGGAGAACTCCATTTCTTCATGGTCAGGTCTTTGCAATGTGTTCGTTGGCGCCTTTACCGGAGGCCAGAAAGGCCGAGGACGGCCCATTGATTTGCATGTGACCCCACAAAGAGAAGGAGAGAGCTTGCACAAGTATATACAGAGGTTCAACCGCATGCAGTGCAGCATACCCGATGTTCACCCGGCAGCTGTGATCGCCGCGTTCCACACGAACATGCGCAATCACAAAATGCGGGAAAAGATGAATGTGCGCTTGCCAAAGACCGTCAATGAACTCTATATGTTGGCGGACAAATGCAAGGCAGGAGTTGCTGGGGGATCAGGATGAGAAGGAAGTGGATGAGCATCTACTTCCATGACCCCCTCTTTATAGGAGGAGGCGTGGGGGCTGGCTATGCACCGTCTTAAGGGCGATTGCCCCGTTCCATCAATTCTGCGCCCTGCATTTCTGGCAGGCACATTACTCCAGCAACCGCCCAATCGCGCCAATCCGGCGTCATGACTCCCCTGCCCAGAGCACCATCACCACGACCACCCCTCTTCGCCAATCGCATGTTCTGCGCATGACCCACGTCGTGGGGCCACAGTAAAGGGGGAGTGATCACAAAAGTGGCAGTTACCCTTGGCCACGTGTGATCGTTGGTCTGCCCGGGCCGAGCCCAGCGGCGATGCGCACGTGTGGTTTTTATCGCACAACAATAAGACGCTCACCCGCGCGGCGAGACTGCCAAGGGATAGCTGGGGGTTGACCTAGGATCAGGTTAACGAAGAAGCAAAGAAGATCTCAGAAAACAAGCATCTATGCGGCAAGGTGTATGTCCGTCTTTGCCGCGTGTCTGTGCATTAACTGGACCTAGCCCAACGACGCCTGGCAACGCATATGGCTGAGGCCCAGGGGTTCCGGTCGGTGTATAGAAACATGGGTGCTTTATACCCTGACTTATGCACAGACAAGTAGCAGCCCCCTTGCCGAACAAGGCCGACAAGCTATAAAGCAGATCCTATGAACCAAGCAAGACGCTCTTTGAGAGATCAAGGAACGCATCAAGAAGACCAAGGCTCAAGACAAGCCTCAAGATCAATATCGGAAGCAGCCGCACCGGCAAGACCAGACCGGCAAGACGAAGGCCCGACAAGCTCTGTGGCCAGCAAAACCCCGCCAGCTACTAGCGCTCCACCTCACTGGACAGCTAACCACTGGTCAGTGAGGTGTCGAGCCCGCAAGCAGTTAGGTGGGGCTCGCCGGACACGTGTTAGCTCGCCGGAGGGATTTTTACCTTTATTGACACCCGTCCGAATGACATGTCAAGATAATAGGAGTTAGCTGGGTAAGCGGTGCAACACCCTTGCCGGGGTTTCTCCTCCTCACGACACCTAGCGATGCATTTAATGCTTTTTGTCCTAACTAGCAGAGTTAGGTATGATAGCACTGTAGCTATCTAATCACCATGTAGTTCCCTTTTTGCCACTGCGGTAACCCATTTGAGCTATAAAAGGAGGGCCATGGCAACATTTACAGGGGTTGGCAAGTTAGCAGATCGCCACTTTACACAACTACATGCGTAGCTGCTGCTCCCCCGCATCCTTGCCGCGGTTTGCGCTCCTTGTACTTGTGCTCCACCACATACACCCAATATGGCAAGCAGGAGTAGGGTTTTACACCTCTCGGTGGCCCAAACCTGGGTAAAGATCCCTGCGTCCTTTGTTGATTGTGCTCTCTATGCTTCGTGTCACTCCCTAGACGAACCACAAGGGGCTTGTTGGCCCCATAGATGGTCGGTCCACACCGACACAGACATGGCAGGAAGCGCAAAGGTAAAGCAGTGCTTGCTGTAGAGGGATCCAGCAATGGTGGTCCCGCCAAGAAGACTAAGGCTGAGAGCTCCGGCAAGGAGGTTGCTGGGTGTGCCTTGTGCCAAGCCTTGGCGGACGCTGATCAGACCGGGGGCTCCGACAAGCATTATTGCAAGATCCAGTGCACCAAGGATCCATGACCTTCAAGACTGCCGGCAAGTTGAGCAGCTTGCCGAGAAGTAGATGGCTGAATACGAGAAGAGAGACAAAGAAAAGGCTGACGACGCGAGTGGGTCCGGCAAGAAACATGGTGGCCGTGGAGGTCACCGTAGCAAGACCAAGCAGCAGAAGGAGAATCCTGCTAGAGGTCGAGACAAGAAAGAAGAGGATGATGATGAGGATGATGGCGAGTCCAGTGAGCAGGGGTTCCAGGAAGCCACAGAAGCAATGTGCATTGATAGAGGTGCATATTTGCACTCTTCTCACCGCCAACTCAAGTAGTGGGCATGTGAGGTCAATGCAGCAGAACCAGCAGTTGATGCTCAGAAGCCTTTCAGATGGTCCAACACGCCCATCATTTTTTACGTTGAGGATTACCCTGATTGCACAACTGCGGTCGGGTGCTTGGCGTTGTTGGTTTCACCAACAATCCGCAACCTCAAGGTCACAAAAATGTTGGTTGACGGTGGGGCTGGTCTCAACTTGATTTCACCTGATGTAATCAAGAAGCTGCAGATTCCTGACGAGGATCTGTAGAAGACTAGCACGTTCCAAGGGACCAATCCAGGAAGAAGCCAGCCAAAGGGCAAGGTCACTCTGGTGGTGACATTTGGCAGTGTACTCAAATACAGGACCGGGAAGATTGTCTTCGTCGTCGTCAAGATTCCATTACCATATAATGGGATCCATGGCCGCCGGCACTGGCAAAGTTCATGGCAGCATCCCACTATGCGTACAACACCTTGAACATGCCAGGGCCGATGAATGTTATCACCATCCACTCCGACAAGAAAGATGCACTGATCTGCGCTGAACAGCTTTACCGGGAAGCAGTTGCAGCATCTGCCGCCAAGGCACTTGCTCCTACCGACAAAGCTCCCGGGGGGAAGAAAAGGAAGAAGACCGACAAGACCACAAACTCTGGCAAGCGTGCCTCTTCGGAGTGCTGTGCTCCCATCGAGGATGTGCCAGAGAGCTCTGCTGGCAAGAGAAAAAGAACAAAGCTGCTCCACCAGAGACCAAGAAGGTGCCCACCAAGGAGGATGGCATGGGGGGAGGAACTTTCACCATAAGTTCCACACTCGACAGCAAATAGGAAAGCGCGCTTGTTGCCTTCCTGATGGCGAATGTAGATGTGTTTGAATGGCAACCATCTGACATCCCCGGTGTTCCCAGGGAGGTAATTGAGCACCACCTTGCTGTCTTTCCTCACACGAGGCCCATCAAGCAAAAGGTGTGGAAGCAAGCTTTAGAGCGGCATGAGTTTATTGCCGAAGAAATAAAGAAGTTGGAAGCGGCAGGTTTAGTCAGAGGTGTGCTCCATCCTACATGGTTGGCCATTCCAGTTGTTGTGCGCAAGGCGAATGGAAAATGGCGGTTGTGTATTGACTATATAGATATCAATAAAGCTTGCCCGAAGGACCCATTTCCCTTATCGCGCATAGACCAGATTGTTGACTCCACTGCTGAATGTGACTTGTTGTCGTTTCTTGATGCCTACTATGGGTATCATCAAATTTTCATGTCGAAGGAAGATGAAGAGAAGACCGCGTTCATCACTCCATGTGGCACATACTGCTTTGTACGCATGCCTTTCGAATTGAAGAGTGTTGCTTCAACATTTGCAAGAGTAGTCCAGATTGGTTTTGAGCCCTAGCTTCACAGAAATGTGGAAGCATACATGGATGACATAGTGGTGAAAACCAAGGACAAAGCAACACTGATACAAGATTTGGAAGTGATGTTTGCTAATCTGCGCAAGATCAATCTGAAGCTCAATCCCGAGAAGTGTGTATTTGGCGTTCCATCCAGCAAACTCCTCGAGTGCTTTGTTTCTTAGCGTGGAATTGAAGCCAATCCCAGCAAGATCAAAGCTATTGAGCAGATTGAAGCACCAAAGCTCATCAAGGATGTGCCTCGCCTTGCCGGCTGCATTGCTGCACTAAGCAGGTTCATCTCCAAGTCTGCTGAGCGCACCCTGCCATTTTTTAAAATCTTGAAGAAGGCATGCCCAATGAAATGAACTCCGAAAGCGGAGGCAGCGCTGCAGGACTTGAAGAAGTACCTCTCTTCTGCACCAACACTGGTTGCACCAAGATTGCAAGAGCCGTTGTTGCTATACTTAGCGGCAACGAATCAAGGGGTTAGTGCTGCACTAGTGGCAGAGAGGGAAACTTATAGCGAAGAAGCAGTAGATGCAAACCCATCAAGCAACCAAACGGAATCTTCTCCAGCAAGTCCCGGTGCCGGCAAGTCAAGCGCAGAGCAAGCAAATGGGTCAGAACAGCAACCCGTGCAGAAGAAGAAGTTGGTGCAGCACCCAGTCTATTTTGTCAACTCCCTTCTCCAGGGGGCTAGGTCAAGATATTCTGGCATGCAGAAGTTATTCTTTGGCCTCCTCATGGCCTCAAGAAAGCTGTGCCACAACTTTCAAGCACACCCAATCATAGTTGTTACTCGCTTTCCGATGCAAAGGATTCTGAGAAATCCAGATGCAACAGGCAGGATTGTTGACTGGGCATTGGAACTGTCAAGCTTTGATCTCAAGTTTAAAAGTACTTCAACAATTCAGAGCAGAGCCTTGGCGGAGTTCATTGCAGAATGGACGCCAACGCCAGATGAAGAAATTCTAGAGACCTCTCTCCCCGGCAAGGAAACAGAGAAGGACTGGGTCATATACTTTGACGGGGCTTTTTCACTGCAAGGCGCCGGTGTTGAAGTGCTGCTTGTCGCACCCACCGTAGAGCACCTCAAGTATGTGGTTCAGATGCGTTTCCCCAGGGAGAAAGCAACAAACAACACTTCTGAGTTTGAAGGACTGCTTGCCGGCCTCAGGATCATGGTAGACATTGGAATCAGAAAGCTCATTATCAGAGGTGACTCGCAGTTGGTTGTGAAGCAGGTTAACAAAGATTATCAAAGCCCGTTGATGTAAGCACACATTGATGAAGTGAGAAAGTTGGAAGAGCACTTTCATGGATTGCAAACAATGCACATTCCTCGTGCAGAGAACAGTATTGCAGATGATCTGTCGAAGCATGCCGCACTCTAGCTACCTATGGAACCAGGGACATTTGTGCTCCACTTAACTCAGCCATCCGTGACACCATCAATTGGGCAGAACAAAAGAAGAAAGTTGACTTCCAACAAGTACATTCCTGCCAGGCTACCAGAAACAGTAGGCAAGAATGTTGCCGGAGATGACGACAAGCTTGCCGGTGAGCGGCAAGCTCCAGCAGAAACACAGATTCTTGCCGTAGAGGCTAGCGCTCCCATAGCTGAAGACATGCCTTTAGTCCTTGTTGTCAATCTGCAAGCTCCAGCATGGGCACAACACATTGTTCATTTCCTTCAGACAGGAGAACTTCCTGAAGATCAAGAAGAAGCTGAAAGAGTAGCCTGTCAGTCTAGTATGTATTAGTTTGTTGGCAACGACCTATACAGAAAGAGACCAAATGGGGTGAAATTGAAGTGTATTTACCGGGAAGATGGACATAAGCTGTTGGCAGAGATACATGGGGGGATATGTGGCTCACACATAGGATAAAGGGCCCTTGTTGGCAAAGCTTTATGGCAAGGTTTCTTTTGGCCCACTGCCCTCCAGGATACAACTGAGCTAGTAACCAAGTGTGAAGCATGCCAGTTCCATTCAAAGCAATCACATCAACTAGCTCAAGCTCTTTAGAAAATCCCTCTCTCCTGGCCCTTCTTGATCTGGGGGCTCGACATACTAGGCCCCTTCCCGCGCGCTGTCGGGGGCTTTGAGTACTTGTACGTTGCAGTCGACAAGTTCACAAAGTGGCCAGAAGTAGAGCCGGTGAGGAAGGTGACAACACAGTCAGCCGTCAAGTTCTTCAGAGGGCTAGTTTGCCTATTTGGAGTGCCCAAGAGGGTCATCACCGACAACGGCACACAGTTCACGAGTCGCGCCTTCATGTAGTACCTTGACGACCTCGGCAGCAAGCTTTGCTTTGCATCTGTTTCTCATCCAAGGAGCAACGGCCAGGCGGAGAGAGCAAATGCTGAAGTGTTGCATGGGCTCAAGACAAGAACTTTTGGCAAGCTACACAAGTATGGAAGAAGCTGGATTGATGAGCTACCAGTGGTTCTTTGGTCACTCAGGACGACACCAAATCGAGCTACTCGCCAGACACCCTTCTCCCTAGTCTATGGTGCAGAAGCATTTCTCCCTACATAACTCATGTTCGGGTCACCTCGAGTGCTCGCTTATGACGAGCTTAAGCAAGAGCAGTTGCGCCAAGATGATGTTATGCTCCTCGAGGAAGATCATCTCCAGGCTGATGTGCTTGCTGCATGTTACCAGCAAGCTTTGCGCCGCTACCACAGCCCCAAGGTTCATGCCCGGAGTCTTGAGGAAGGCGACGTTGTTCTTCGGCGAGTTCAGTCCACCAAGAATTCAAACAACTTGACACCAAAGTGGGAAGGCCCTTACGGGGTGAAACGAGTCACTAGGCCTAGTGCAGTCCGCCTAGAGACCGAAGATGGCACTCCAGTATCTTCACAAGTTTTACCCGTAAGGCGCGGGTTGCCGGGCCGCCCGGCAACCACCTTTTGTACAAGTTTGCTGGCAAAGCATGTAATCATTTGTACAAAGCCAGGCGCAGACTCTATGCATAATGAAATAAAGCTGAGTGTTTTGCAACTCTTGTCAATTCACATGTTTATTTATATGTGTTTCATGTGATGTTGTGATATGCTTGGCTTGTGTGGTTGATAACGAACCGTTAAGGTTCCATACCTTTATTTCTCTTCTTTATTTTTCTCAAAGGACAGAAGGTTACCTCGCGTGCAAGTTTGCCGGGGGGAATGATGGTATGGACACCAACAAGTGACGTAAAGTTATAGATTCCATGACAAGAAGTACATCAAAGAAAAGCTAAGTTGAAAAACTTTCAAACGAATTTATTTATTGTAGAGCTATTCTCCCTTGAACGTTTCTGGCTTTTGTATGGAAAACCTGCATGCGAAGGAACCTTGCTGTGATCAGATCGCGCTCTTGTCTTGTCTCGAGTCCGCTCAGCAAGACTAGTAGCTGCACTGTGACCGTGAACTTGCCTTGCCGGCAGCGACATTTCTAGCAGGCTGCTAAGGACCTGTTTCCTCAAGTGCTTGCGGCAAGTGTGCGCATTGGCAAGTTTCTAAACAGCATAGGGAACACATTATGCAAAAATAGAAATGAACAAGGAGAAAATCACACTTTTATCAAACACAATGGAATCAACATATATTTCATTTAAGCGCGCTGTAACCGAGGTACATTGATTCCATTACAGTGGCAAAAGGAGCGCCTAGGTGAAGCACGACTCGCTCCCAAAAGACCAGATAATAGTGCTGCCGGTGCCTAGCTGGAGTCGGAGTCGTCGTCTTCATTCTTGATGCTTGGAGAGACGTTGTCATCGTCCTCAGTCTCGCTGGAGGAGCTGGCATCGCTACTGCTCTTGCTTTCGGCGCAACAATCCAGACGGCCGCCAGAAGCTTCGAAGAACTTCATGAAGAGTGTGGCGGATCCATCGTACCTGAAGTAGAGAAGATTTCCGCGTCCCAAACTATGGGGGCGGGCGAAGGATTTCCACCCTGATCGCGGATACAAGAAACCATCGGGGGAGATCTCCGTCGCCACCCATACATGGCCGTTGCAGCACCCATCCGCCCGCAGCCAGAGGCCTGGGGGCTCATCGCCTTCCATTGTCCTAGCAAAGGACTTTGGAAGCTGCAGCCAGCTGCATGGCTGGTGATGCATCACAACGACGAACTCGTGTGCCGTCTCCAGAAAGTAGGCCTCTGCGGGGGAAGGAAGAGCAGGCCCTTCGGCGTGGCCGCCCCGACCCCAGAGACCGCACCCTCCGCGGCCATGATTCATAGCCCCCCCTGCGAAGACTGGACCCGGCTTCCGTAGCTGTGGTGAGGGCACGCCCGCGGCCTCGCATGGAGGTCCTCATGGCCGCGACGGACGCTCGAGCTCGACCTCTGCCTCTCGCCATCACGACGGTGATTCTCTAGAAGAACGCCAAGGGTAGGAAGGCGAAGGAAGAGAGCAATGATGGCTGGCAAATCAGAATAGGAAGAGGTGAATGAGTGGAGCTCCTCGATGCCCCCCTCTTTATGGGGAAGGCACGGGGGGCTGGCTCTTTACTGTTGGAAGTGACCGCGCATTGTCAGGCGCACTACTCCAGCGACCGCCCCTCTTCGCCAATCCCTCGCCTCGCATGTAATATGCATGGCGGAGGGCGCAGTAAAAGAGAAGATTATGATAGATATGGCAGTTATTCTCTGCCACACGTGCCTGTGCATTGTTTTGGGCCTAGACGAACGAGGCCTCGCATGCGTGTGTGGCCGAGGCCCGGGGCCTCCTATCGGTGTATGAAGAATGGGGTCCTTAATACCCCAGACTTATGCATAGGCAGTAGCAACCTTCCCTGTGGCAAGGCTTGCCGGAGGATAACCAGAAGCAAAACTCAAGATCAGATTGCGAGAAGCAAAGAAGATCTCAGAAGGCAGGAATCTGAGATGACAGAGATACAACTTGGTGGCCCAACAAGATCCTAGCCGGTGATAGACTAGCGAAGCCCGTCAAGTTCCAAGACTGGCAAGCTCCGTCCCGGCAAGAATCCCACTACCGCTGCCACCACTCCACCTCATCGATCAGGTTGTCACTTGTCGATTAGGTGACAAGTGGGGAGGTAGTTAGGTGAGTCTTGTCTGGGCATGTGGCAGCTCACCGACCAGAAGACAACTTTAATGACACCCATCTAAATGATGTGTTAAGAAAATAGGAGGTAGATGGGTGAACGACACAGAAGGAGAGACCATCCTCGGCGGGGAGCTCCATCCACAAGACACCGCATGGTGCATTTAATGATTTTTTCCTAACCCGTCAGAGTTAGGTAGTGGTCACTGTAGCCACACTACAAAAAAACCACTTCCGTGATGATACGTGTTTGTCACAGTAGGTCACGTTTTCTGTCATGCATTTATATCCATGACGATTTTATGACAGAATCAAGATAGTCATACTTGTGCTGTCGTAGAAGTGTTCCATGACAATACCAAAATTATCATCATGGAAGTGTCCACTTCCATGACGATAAATGGCGTGTCATGGAAGTGCTTTTGTTAAGGGTAACCGACACGTGGCATCCACCGTAACGGGTCGCCGTTAAGCTATCGGGTTCCGGTTTGGATCCGATAACCCATTAACAGCCCGGACCAATGGGGATTTTCCATGTATAAAATTCTCATTCGCCGGCGGATCCACGTGTCGGCTCAGCGTTGGGACAGTTGTGATCCAGCGAATGGACGGGACGCGCCTATGATACGTCAACACATGGCTCGGCCCAACAGTGGCCCATTCAGGTCAAAAGGCCGGCCTGTTTTACCTGGTCAAAAGGTAACGACCGGCCCACTTAAAGCCTGTTAGCGGTCTGTTCGCATATAGCCCATTTACAGCCCGCTAACTCACAACCCATTATGGCCTATCTGAATTAGGCCCAGTAGCGTCATCTGGGCCGTCCAATATGATTCCAGCTCCTTGTAACTTCCAGCCCATGTATGTCCCATGATGTCTTTCGGCCCATATGAGGCCCTTTGTAACTCTTGGCCCATTAACGGCCCATGGTGAAACTGGCCCGTAATGAACAGTGTATCACTTTATTCCCATTAAAGGCCCATTATTCCATTGGGCCGTTTCCAGCCCGTGTTATCTTTCGGTCTTCTCAGGGCCCATTTATTCTTGGGCTGATTTGCAGCATTCGATTACTTACGGTCCATTACTGGCCTGCTCCGGTTGGGGGCCAAATTCAACCCGTGGTTAAAGTCGGCCCATTTGTGGCCCGTTAATCCGTTGGGCTGTTTTCATAGCGTCATCAAATACGGCCCATTAACGACCCGTTATGCCTGTCGATAGAAACAAGCCCGTTATACTCATCGGCCTATTAACGACCCGTTATGGTCGGCCCATGAACGGACGATTCCCACTCTAGCCTGTTTACAGCCCATAATGCGGTCTGTTATTGGCCCATGTTTGGCCAATCGATCATACGGCCCGTAGAAGGCCCATTGAATCACGGCCCGTAGAAGGCCCATTGTTTCTATGGCCCGTAGAAGGCCCATTGTTTCTACGGCTCGTAGAAGGCCCATGGTCACTACAGTAGATATGTAGCCCATGGTTATTATGGCCTAGTTTTCAAAAATAGGTTATTGCGGCCACTAGCGAACCGCGGAAAAAGAACTGCATTGACTACTCCCTCCGTTCGGAATTACTTGTCGCAGAAATGGATGTATCTAGACGTATTTTAGTTCTAGATACATCCATTTCCGAGACAAGTAATTCCGAACGGAGGGAGTACAAGCAAACAAATAAACAAGACAACAAATAAATAAGCAAGCAACTTATGCTAGACTATTACGGCTATTACATATATTACATCCATTGGGCAACAAAGTTCGCCACCAGTGCAAATATGGGGAACAAAGTAGCATATTACATACACTGGTTGTCAAAGTTGGCGACCAGTGCAAATAAATGCCGCAGCAAAACAAGTCCAGCACTGAAACCACTTCAGAAGAGCTCAATAAACAATATCCTAGGTATCCACCATGCTGGCAAGATGCTTAGCAAGCTTATTAGCTTTCTCTTGTTTGGCACTTAAATTCTCCAGCGCTTGCTATTGCACCAGAAAGTATGCATCTGAATTCTGTAGGGACTTCCTCAGTCCTTCGTCTTCCTGTCGCAGCACATCTGATCGATGTCTTTCAACTTGAAGTTGAGACTCAAGAAGCCGAACTGATTCAGGCAGCGAGTTCGAAGAGCTGGTGCCAGCAGTAGTGGCCAGTAACTCGAACACTACATCAAGACAAGACTTTGGGGTTGTCTCACTGTCTTCAAGATAGTTTTTATCAGCTTTATTGGAGACCAACAGGGATGTCTCACTATCTTGAACCTTATCCACATTACTTCCTTTACCATTGCATAACAGGGTACTCTTCTCCAATATTTTGTCCGCATTCTAAAAGAGAAACAAGCAGACACATCACAAGTTTACCACGTTGTATATGAAACTCATTTTGGTAAACCAGTTCAGTAGTAAGGTGGACAGGATAACAACATGAAACAAACATATATCTATGTAGTATGGTCACTGTATGGTCTATATCATTCTAGTTTATGTTGTCAAATCAAGATAGAGACAGTTCAAATAATATCTGTTCAAGACAAAGCAACATAGACAGAATATAAGTGTGGGAAACTACACAGCACTAACAACACTTGTAATGTGCATGGCATGAGAACATAACTGTTTATTCAATTGAAACTGAATCAACATAGAGCAAGTTACAACAGCAAACACGTTAAAGAAACATGTTTAAAACATACCTATTGCGCCATTGGAGTTTCAATTGCATCCTTCAAATTTGAAATTAGTTGGTATGAGTAAATACAGTGATGCAAGAGCAAAGGAGTATGAACCATAGCTATGGAACCTTACCTAAGAACAATTGTTCTTCTGCTTTAAGCGTTGACTTGGGGTTCGGAGTGGTGGTCCGCGTGCTTTGGGCACTGCAATTGCCTTACTAACTGCTCGTGTTTGGCTGCTCTGTGTTGGAGATGGTGTTATGTCAACTGGAACTGGGTTACTATCTGTTGGGGTTGGGGTTAGAAGGGGTGTAGCTGGTTCTCTGTCCAACTCGGTAGGGGTACAATCTGCGTGAGTCTGGGTTATGTGTGGTGGGGCTGGTTCTTGGGCAAGTACAACCATGGTTCTATCTGCATCGACGGGTAGCACGATCTTTTCTGAAGACCGTGTTTTTACTCCCATAGATACTGCCATCACCCCCTCCAATTCAAATGGCTGATAAACAAGAAAAGTAATTGAATGTACATACATTGTATGATAGACAGGTGCAATGGATAGTAGGGAAGAAAACAGGGCATGAAATAATTCACATTTATGTTGTCTAACCAAACAAGATAGCATGACATAATTTCACATATATGATGGCTAATTAAACAGGATAGCATGACACAATTTCACATATATGATGGCTAACTAAACAGGATAGAATGACATACTTCAAAATATGATGACTATGTAAATAGGATGACATGATATAACTATACGACGTGTCTATTAAAGTGGTTGGCATGCCATAATTCACAAACATGCCGTCGATGGAAACATGATGGCATGATATAATTCACGAATAGAATGACATAATTCAAAATATGATGACTATGTAAACAGGATGAGATGATATAACTATATTATGTCTTTAGAAAATGGGTTGGCATGCCATAATTCAGATACATGCTGTCTATGTAAACATCATGGCATGATATAGTTCAAATATATGATTTATATATTAAGCAAGCGAGTAGAGGGCAATCGCATATATGATGTGTCAACTAAGCAGATGGCATTCAATATTGTGTATATGATGTAAAAACTAAGCATTGCAAGACAACATATGCATGATATGAGTAATATAACCCTGCCAAGTTTGAGCATACACCTCAGGGGGAAAATAGGACTGGTCATCTGTCTCTGAATCCTCCTCTGAGGAGCTATCTATAACCAGCAAGATATCTGCTTCATCAGGTAGCATTGTCTGCTCTGAAGACCTTGTTTTCACTCTAGATTTTTCCATCACCAATTCAAATGGCTGATGCACAGGAAGAGCAGTTGAATATACAAACATTGTCGACAAATGGAATACGTAATACAAAAAAAGGATGGTATGATATAATTCACATATATGACGCTTGGCTAAACAGCATGGCATTGCATAATTCACATACATAATGCCTTGTAACAAGATAGCATTGCATAATTCACATATATAATGTCTTGCAACAAGATGGTATTGCAAAATTCACATATATGGTAATTAGACACTAAACAGGTGGCATTCACACAAAGCATGTCTAAACTAAGCAAATGACATGCCAATGCAAGACACCATATGCACGATATGAGCAATATAACCCTGCCAAGTTAGAGCATGCACCTTGGGGGGGGGGAGGGGGAATAGGACTGGTCATCTGTCTCTGAATCCTCCTCTGAGGAGCTATCCGTAACCAACAAGACATGCGCTTCGTCAGATAGCATTGTCCGCTCTGAAGACCTTGTTTCACTCTAGATTTTTCCATGACCGTGTCGAATGGCTGATGCACAGGAAGAGTAAATGAATGTACTAAAATTGTTGATAAATTTAATACGTAATAAAAAAAGATGGCATGATATAATTCACATATAAGATGACTGGCTAACCAAGATGGCATTGCAAAATTCACATATATGATGCCTGGCTAAACAAGATGGCATTGCATGATTCACATATACGATATAGAAACTAAACAGATGGCATTCACACAATGCATGTCTAAACTAAGCAGATGCCATATTTTATGTATAAATTAAGCAATGCAAGGCACCATATGCATGATATGACCAACATCAACAAGCCAAGTTAGAGCAAAAGACCCCAGGGGGTAAATAGGAGTGGTCTGCTCCCTTTGAATCCCCCTCTGAACAGTTATCTTCCTCTTGATTATAGTCTGGAATGGGGGGAGGGGGGTTGCTTTTGCACCCACCATGGAGCGACGTCTGCATGAAATTTTATTGCCACGCAAGGCTCGTCTCTTTTGATCTAAGGAGTGCATGCACAAATCCAGAGTTATAGTAGCAAACTGTGGATAGACCCAAAACCAATGATAGCAGGCAGATAATAGCTTCAGTTAAAAAATACAGATAATGGCTCCTTTAATGTTTGTTTCCACCCAACATGAAACTCATAGTAGACACCCGAGATTAACCAGATAGTAGACAGATAGTGTTGATTGCTGCCCCAATATGTACCCCACAACCATTTAAAAACTCAAGTTTGAGCATTAGTTTGGACCTGACTCAGAGTCTAATCGGTGAACAGGACGATAAATTAGCATGTCATCATATTAAGCGATGCATAGTGTAAGCAGACACGAAAGAATGCGACCTCTCTTGCGGACCCGTGTAGTCCATAAGGTCATCTGCTTAGTTGATGATGGTAATGCAGTTGTCGTGGCTGCCAGTGGCGGGGAAGAAGATCTGAGGCGGCGAAAGACAGTCTGGAGGGCGGATCCCTGCTGTGGTGAACCCTTCCGTCGTTGGAGCAGCTGAGCTGGGGTGGACCACAACGCAGCAGGAGCGGGACAAACCACACAAGGTTTTCTTTGACACATATTTGTAACAGAAGTAATTCTGTAAGGGCTTGTTTGAATTGGAGGATTCTAACAATGCAGGGATAGGAAATACACATGAATAGGATAGGAATGCACATGAAAAAACACAGGATTTCTGCCAATCCGGGTGTTTGGTTCACAAGAATTGGAAGATCACAGGATGCAAAGAAGCATGGTGAGATTTAGTCAAACGACAAGAAAATGTATGGTTATAATGCTATTATGCTACTATCTCTTAGTCTTGTGCTTCATGAATAGGAATTTGAAAAGGAGGACAAGTGGATATTAAAATTCCTACGGGTTTTCTTTCAAGGAGACACTAAAGGAACAAATCCTATAGCTTTCCTTTGCTCCATTCCTTTGAACCAAATGCATGAATAGTAGTACCATAGGAAACTTTCCAATTCCTATGTTTTTCCTTCATTTTTCCTTTCAAGCACTGGCAATTCTAGTAGGCATGCTTGAACAGGGAAAATCCTACACTCAAAAAGTGTTTTTGTGCTACTTCTACTACTTTGGACTCATGACACTGCCCTACTAGCTCAACTCCCAGGCCCATCTACAAATGCACAGCTCAAACGCGCAGAAATAAATAATGATGGCGTTCGAGAGAGTCCATCACGGATAACTAAGTTGCCTGGTACCTCACTGCTTGTCATATAGTAGGAGAAACTAATCGTATTTCACGCTACTATGTGTGCTTAGTGGACAATATATATAACATGTAGAGTAAAAAAGCGATGCAACAAGTGTACAACCTCTTTGGCGAAGCCATGTCGATCTTAGCATGATTGGGTTGGTCAGTGAGGATGCTCCGGCTGATGTGGCTGTCGGAGGAGGGAAAGAAGATCTTAGGCGTCTAGAGATGGAGCCGAGGGTACTGCTCCGCTGTGATGGAGGGTTTCGTCGTTGGAGCAGCTCCGGTGAGTTGTACAACGGCGAGGCTGTAGCAGGACAAGAGAGACAACGTTAAACTGAGTGGAATTCTAATAGCATCTCCAATATATGATGTAAAATACATAACCACAAAGTGCTAGATGTAAAATACATCAGCCGCTCATCTCTGAACTTAACTGTCAAAACTGAATTTAACTGTCGAAACTGAATTTTACTGTCAACTGAATTTTGTTGTCGAAAATGAATTTTACTGTCGAAACTGAATGCACTAGTAGCATAAAAGCAGTTGTAGCAGCAGCGCCCGGAGCAGCTGGTCGTGTAGCAGCATCTCGGGTAGCAGATGCAGGGGCTCGAGCGAGAGCAGGATCTGCTGCTCGTGCAGCAGCAGCGCGAGCAAGAGTAGAGCAGCAACACAAGCAAGAGCAAGAGCAAGAGCAGCAGCGCGAGCAAGAGCAAGAGCAGACCAGGCAGGGGACCGAGAGCAAGAGCAGAGCAGCAGCGCGAGCGAGAGCCAAAGTAGCAGCATCTCCTACTGATGTGGACGTCGCCGCCGAGGGAGCGATGCCGTGGAGGAAGTGGCCGGCGACGCCGCCGTAGATGGAGCCGCGCCATGTCGGCTCGGGACCGAGCGCCAGCAGCACCGTGAGATCGAATCAAGAAGAAAATGCAGGAGTAGCGATTAGTGTAGAACCTCTTTGGTGGCGCCGATTAGGCCTCAGCTTCATCCGAGGAATCGTTAATGGTGCGGCTCTTCCGGTGGTGCAAGTGAAGACGGCACTGTGCGAATGGAGGTGGCGCGAAAGACGTGGCGAACATTGGGGCAACTCCTTGGAGGTGGAGGACGGGGTGGCTGAACCGGCGGGACGACGAGATCGACGATGGATCCTCATCCGTTGTGGTGGATGAGGGACGTCGAGGTGTTGCTGTGGACAACGTCGTCAGGGAAGAGGCTTCGGCTGGTTGGTGGACGGAGGAGGGTGTGGGGCTTCGTGGGTTTTCGCGGCCACGGTGTACGAATGGGGGACGGAGGGGATGGGAGGGGGGAACCATGGCTTAGGGACGCGCTTGTCCAAAATGTAGGGTAAGTTACGAAAGTAGCCCCACCGATTTGAGCTAGGCGGTTCTTTCGGTTCAGGGGTATCACGGGAATTTCGCGTGTCGGGATTTCGCAGGAGGTGGGAGTTTTCGCGCGCGTTGTAATTTTGGGATAGCAAGGCGCGGGTTGAGATGGAGGGAGTTTTCGGAGCACAACGAGACAAAGAGATATCTTAAAATTTCGGGGTAACAAGGCGCGGGTTGAAGAGGCGGGAGTTTTGCAGCATGATAGACAAAGATGCTAGCTTGAAATTTTGGCATAACAAGGCGCGGCTTGAAATTTCGGGAGAACAAGCTTAACCTGTACAAAAAAAAGATAGTTCGCACCCCACTAGAGAAAGCCATGTCCCGTTTTACTATATTACTAGAAATGCATTCAAATACAACAACAAAAAACTAAAAAAATCGGGACAACAAGCTTAACGTGTACAGTATCAAATCAATTTGCACTTCCCTCAACAATAAAATAATAATTCGTGTTGTCTAGCATATGGACTAAATTTGAGTACATTTTCCCTGTTTTAATGGGATTGTACTTGGGTTAGTTATACAACATTCTAAATATTATCTGCACAACACATGACATGAATATAGGAGTAGTAAATTCCCATATAAATATGAACTACATGTACATACGATCTCGAATTCAAATATATGTATCCATTTTATGTTGAATTCAAATCATAGTACATGTATGCTCTAGCTAGATGTTCGGAATCTAAACCATGTATGATACTATGTACAATGTGTTTAACACGCACAACACACACACACACACACACACACACACACACACACACCCACCATTTAGACTAGTAAGTACACGTGCATTGCACACATGAGATTTGACAACCAAATTATGAATAAATACCACATTATAGCATGTAAGCTTTGAGTCATATATGCATGATGTAGATGTTCGTTTAATTCTTATAGTTCATCTCATTCAAAATCAATTAGTTTTTATAAAAAAGCTAATCTATTTTAAGATTCATGGAATTGTGCGTTGTAAAGCATAAAGTAAAAACAAATAATGGCAATTCATCTAAATTTTTTTGGGCAATTATGATATGAAAGATTCTAGAACAAAGGAGAAGTGCCTGTATTTTGAGGTTTGTGCATTACGCTTAAGTTCAACCATGGAGTCTTCTAGATTGTACATGTGGCAAAATCTGGTGGAATGTAGATGATATCCAACAGCCAGTAGTGCTCAGATTTGCCATCTCTGCACCATCGGATTGGCTTCATCCAATGACCATCTTTCGAAGTTATTCGCACACTATATAGGGGTATAGATATGTGATGCGAAAGCCACCCATCATCTCCAATTTGAATAGTGTGTCCATGCATGGATGCAATGTTGCCAAACGATGCCTGCCATCAGTATCTCAAATTCAAATCAGTCTGACCTTGTTCAATGTGTATACAGTATGGCATGCTCATTTCCAAACCACACCACGCATATCTCAGCTATATTCATGCATGCATGGGTTTCAAACATCATGATCTCTTATTCAAATATTTGAATTCAACTTTGCATTGATTATGACCTCACCTAGTCTTTGACACCCACACAGTCGTCTTCTCTTTATAGTTGTACCACTAACTTTCTCTCGTGCATGCATGCACACACACTACCACTCGGCATTATCCATCGCACACATGCAATCTTTTTCTTCAGGCCGGTCTCCCATGCATGCACAGACACACACCTCCCCCTCTTCATCACTTCGGGCATTCTTTATCTCTCACATGCATGCACAATGATCGATGTTCCTCTATGTGTGTATATATATAGCTTGGTCTTTCCCAATTTTCCACACAAACCGATCGATCTATATATCTAGTCAGGTCTCACCCTCTTTCCCATGTACACATCGATCAATCTACCTCTCTATATAGGACTACATAGCTAATACACCCACATTATCTATCCATTGTCTCCCTCTCATCATCCATGCCTTCCGCTTCATCTCTCAGACGCGCGCACAGTGGCGAAGACAGGGGGCAGCAAGGGCCCTGGCCCCCTAACATCACTATATATTGAGGCTAATATGAATGTGATCAGTAGATCAATTGCTGGTAAAATGGTTTAAGTTTATGAATTGGCCCTCCCCATAAAGGATTATCAATGCTTGGCCCCCTAGCTCATTTAATTTTCATGGCTCCGCACTGCGCGCAACCGCGCATGTTCTCGCCCCCTCTCTTTAAATATCGATCTCGCAGTTGTGCACTCCTTCACAGTCTCCCTCCACTTGGCCCCTCGCACCATCTTCCACCCCCCCATATCCCAGTGCTTGTATGCTCATAGAGCTCTTCCCTCTATCTGTCTCTATCGATATCTAGCGCGTCGACCCCTCCCCTCCCTTCTCGTATATCACCCCGGCCCCATGCACATACATGTATGTATATAGGCCTCTCCTTCACACAAATTGCATTGACATGTATTCCCTCACCATATCTTAGTATCTCTCACACACACGGACTACGTGTATGAAAGAGAAGAGGTGCACACACGCACTTGTTCCCACATACAAACACGCGAGTGCATGGTGGAGCACATTTGCACAAAAAAATGAGCGTGTAGAAAGGCTTTAGATGATGTGCCACTAGTCTATATCTATACCTCTATATCTATATCTATACCCATATATAGTGTGCGAATAACTTTGAAAGATGGTCGTTGGATGAAGCCAATCCGACGGTGCAGAGATGGCAAATCCGAGCACTACTGGCCGTTGGATATCATCTACATTCCACCAGATTCTGCCACATGTACAATCTAGAAGACTCCATGGTTGAACTTAAGCATAATGCACAAACCTCAAAACACAAGTACTTCTCCTTTGTTCTAGAATCTTCCGTATCATAATTGCCCAAACTTTTTTTCTAGTTGAATTGCCATTATTTGTTTTTTACTTTATGCTTTACAACGCACAATTCCATGAATCATAAAATAGATTAACTTTTTTATAAAACTAATTGATTTTGAATGAGATGAACTATAAGAATTAAATGAACGTCTACATCATGCATATATGACTCGAAGCTTACATTCTATAGTGTGGTATTTATTCATAATTTGGTCGCCAAATCTCATGCGTGCAATGCACGTGTACCTTACTAGTACTTCCAGTATGTGCAAAACATGTAAATTAGAATTCCAATGGCACGCTACACAGTGTCTCTCCCTTTTTCAGCTAATATATTATGATTAAAATGATGTGGGGGGCATCCATGAAGCCACGTGGCACATGTGGAGGAGTTGTCGCGACCTCCTGGTGTGGATTGATCACAGTGACGTGCTGCTGGTTCCAGAAGAATGTACTCGTCCTCTCTCATGCACACTGGCAGTACGTGCACGAAGCAAAGATGTGCACGCATGCACTCATTCCCTCACACGCACACGCGGGTACACGGTGGGATGCATTTTTGTACGAAGATCCACCCCATGTGATAATTTGATGCGTGTAAAGTCATTCACTTCATTGATGGTCAATTAATACAGCGAATGCAAATTGAGTGGACGTGAGGGAGGAAGTAGTTGAGAATGACATTACCACTCCACTGCGTGCATGCGAGTAGTTAAATCATGGGTTGCAACTTCCATTGGTCTCCTTCGTATTTTGTGCCAATTTTTGACCATAATTTTAAGTAACACAATATTTATGCATGTCATAAAAAGTAATGTCATTGAAAACTATGTTCAAATGTGATTCCAATGATATAATTTTTGGTGACATGCATTAACATTTTCTTACTTAAATTTTTGGTCAAAAATTGGCACAAAATAAAAAGGGGGCCAATAAACCAGGATGCAGGCAGCATGATCAATTTTTGCCTGGGTTACTGTTGGTGGCCTTTGTATTTAAATATGGACGGTGTGGAGAAGTACCATCTTTATCTTAGCCTAGTAGGGCTCTCCCAGCGCCTACGCTCACCTCCCCGCCTCGCCTACCGAATCCCACCATGGATAATCCCTTAGATCCCAGGATCCTGCGGGCTGCCCTCTCGCTGCGGCCCGCAGCACTGCCGCCTTTGAGCGAAATCCACATGTGTTTTAGAGGGGATCCATTGCTCTAGAATCACAGATCGGTGGCGCCGGAGGACATGCCAGGGCTGCGTTTTAGGTGGTGGGAAGCAAGGGCAAATCGGATCGAGGAAGTGTCGCATCAATTGGAGACAAGTTCGAAGGAGCTGCGCCTGGCGAAGCACAAGGCGGAGGCGCAAGTCGATCTCAAGGGAGAGATGCTGAGGGGTGTCAGCATCTGGCAGCGTCGCGATGATTTTGAGCTGGGGCTAATGGCAGAGATCATATTCACAGAGTCGACTGCGGAGGAAAGAAAGCGCATGCCTGCGAAATGGCATGAGCAGCCAGTGCAACTATTCAAATGGGCGGTAGGAGAAGCCAAATCGCAGGACCAGCTGCTGCGGCGCTGCTGGGCATGCATCGTAGGCGAGGTGAGCTGCCCTCCTTCCCTGCCAACAATGCAGTGACCTACTCGGTTGCTGCTGTAGTGAACTTGCGGCGCCATGGCGGTTTGCAACTATGACAATCACTCCATCTATATGTATTGTATTCCTGTGAAAATACTTGGTCGTTTGGAAAAAGATGGTAATTGATTTATCACTAGTTTTTGAATGCATGGTTGTGACAATCGCCCGAAGCCACAACCACAAGTCTCCATCGCGTAATACTTACGGTCAGTCGCATCAACAGACAGTCGGTCGGACCCACGTCTCACCGAAGGGACACGCATCGGCTTGGTCTGACATGTACGACCAGTTACATCACTAACTTGTGTGACCGCATTTGAGCAGTAGTACTTGAAATTTGTGTTCCAGGAAACTCATCAGGAGTCGTTTCAGGCCTCAAAACCAAAACCATCAATTAATCTTTAGCTTGTTCCCATCACATTCCAAAGTAGTACTACCATGCTATAATTAAGTGCAAACCTGCTCACACCTAGTACGTATCAAACCTGAATGTGTTCTCACCATGCAGGTTTTAGTACTAGTGCTAGTAATAGGTTATAAAAAGGGGAACTACCTAGCCAAAAATTACTCTACCTTCCTCCTCATAAGTATTTCTTGTTCATCCATCCTTGCCATGGTCGGTGTGCAGAGCTCTAGGTCGAGAACTAATCGTCACAAGGGAGCGGCGACCAAGGCCGCGGAAAAAAAGAGAGGGCTCGCCGCCTCGCAGAGACCTCGAAAGATCTCTCACGGGCAGGCGAGGGCTCCCAGGAGCGCCCTAGCCGCGGAGGCGAACATGCCGAGCTGGCGGTGCTGGAGTCGTTATCCCTCGACGACATGCCTGATCAGCTCAATAAGCAGAAGGAGTTCATCGACGGCTTGGTGGAGCTGCTGAAGGAGAGCCTCGATGACTTGCCCGCTGAGCTCAATAAGCAGGAGGAGTTGACCACTGGCTTGGTGATGCTACTGAAGGAGAGCATTGCCTCGGGTAAGAAGGCGATCGGCGAAATCCTGCAACTTCAGGAGGATGAGGCGAAGCTCCGCCACAAGCTTGACCTGCTGAAGGAGGAGAACGCCGGCTGGAAGAAGCTGCATGACAAGAGTAGTTCCTCGGTGAAGATGCTGCACGCCCTCATCATGGAATAGAAGGAGGAGTTGGTGAAGCTCCGCATCGAGCACCCGGCTGCTGTCAAGGTACATAATGTGGCCGTGGAAGAGATGACGAAGGCTCGCGTCGAGAAATCCTGCGTCATGGACAGAATGAAGAAGATGGCGGAGGAGATGAGCGAGGAGATGAAGGTCATGGAGGCGATGAAGAAGCAGTTAGGACTCCGCGGTCAACTCTTCATGAAGTAGAGAGCAGCGCCCCAGACTTGTGTCTGCATTTTCCTTCTTTTTCGGGGGGGGGGGGGGGGGGGTGGTGATCTTCCTTCTTCTTTTGCTCCTACATTTCTTCTTTTGCTTTGGGTGTTTCGCCGCATGTGTCACGTTCTCTGCGAGGCACGAATAGAACAATGCTAACGATGAGCGGCGTCGTGGGATCGATGACTAGCAAATTAGATCATTTTTATCGCCATATCGCACTGGGCTGCCGTGTTTCATGCTCCTCCGTCGTACTACTCCTACTCCAGTGGAAAACTTGAGTATACTGCACGGTTCTTTGCTCCTCCTCAGGTCGTCAGCAACATTTATATGAGCAGTCAAATCGCAAGGCCCCACCTTCCAGCAGTAATGAGCCGTCAAATCACAAAGGCCCTCGCCTCTCGTGAAACTGACTAAGCGAGACTGCCCCGCCCTATGGCCTTTTAAATGTACTTTTGTACAGTAGTAGTATCGATGGATTGCGCCATGGAACAAAACTAACAAGATGAGATTAAAGAAAAAAGGAGGTACATATAGAGAGCGCTCGTCGCCAAATTATGCATATAGTACTATTAAAAAAGCTAGTACGTGCTTAGATGGGGTGCTAAAGTCTATTAAAGAAATTAGCATACCTATTTAATTCTTTGACAACTAAACTCCTTCATGCTTTGGGTAAACTTCTCTCATTTAAGTTTTTTTAGAATTACATATCTCATTTAAGTGTTTTGCGTATGTGGCATGCTTAGAGCATGGTTAATAGTATAGCCAACTGTTGGCTATATGATGTTGGCCATATATATTGTATGTGTATAATGTGAAGAAACGAGTGGTAGTACTACCAACTACAAGATGAACTGTAAGAAATACAAGTATGTACGCACTGAAGAGTTAAAGTAAAGAGAAAGAACATAACATAGTTCTGCTGGGGGCTCAGCACAACACACCCCTGAAATAAAACTAAGTACCCTGAAATTAAACTAAGCAACTATCCGGTAGACACTGCATTAGAACCACCATGAGCAACGACACTGCCACCTTACTCGGACTCCTCGTCCACGTCCTCGACTTCGTCCTTGTCCCTCTTCCTCTTGGCCGATACTTCTTTGCTTGAACCGCACACTAGGCTCTCGCTCTTCATCCAACCCTTGTAGATATTGAAACAAAGGTAGGCATCCATTGCAGCGTACTTGATGTGGTCTTTATCTATTAAGTTCCACTCCCATGCAAGATGAAACTTGTGGTCAGGTTTTGTCAGTTTGCTGTACGAAGGATCAACCATGGCTCCTGCCAGGGTCAGCATTGAAGGCTGACGGGAGGACACCAGCCTATTCTTCTGGAGGTCGAAGGGCTGGCATACAACGAGGCCTATCCGACCCAGGACTTCCTCGTCGTTACGAAAGTCTACAGTAACAAATTTGACTCCATCGTCTGCGAGGAAGTTCTTGAAATCCTCGCACTTAACGTCGGCATGGCATATGTGGTAGACCAAGCACAAGTTATGCACGCAAACCTGGATCATGGCGAGCTTCTTCTTCTCTTCCTCCTTTAGATTCTTCTCTTTTCCCAGGACTGTGGTGTACTCAACATCTAGCCAGTGACCCACTCATCACCATCTGACTTTTCGAACATGCGTTTGAAGCGAGCAAGGCATCCTTTCACCGTTGCGGGAGAACGGGTGTAGATGACGTCGAAATCATCGCCCGTGATGGTTCTAACCTTGTACTCACCGCCGATCATGGAGATTTGGGACGTCATGGATTTTGGAGGAGGGTTAGGAGTAGTGGAACTGCTGTAATGTGAAAGGATGGACGATTAGTAGCGAACTGCCATAATGTTAAAGGACGGACGGGACGAGTAGGAGCGAACTGCTAGTGGTTTTTCGATTTTAAAAATGCTGAGTGGGGCGTGCGAACGGCAGGGTAATGGCTTGCCCGGTGGAAAAATGGATTCATGCACACTACTATGGGGGCCCAATTAGATGTCATGTCTACTAGACCCACTTTGTAGGCCTGACAGTATAGCATCTGCATGTTCGCACGTCAAGCGTCGGGAAAATTACAGGTGATATGAAGCTTTCCATGCTCCCATGATATGGGCTTCCGAGAGCCCTTGGATCTGAGATTGAACGATTGCATGGCGTGATTCTAGACCTATGGGTGAATATCCTATCCTAGAGGGTTATTCTGCAAATTTTCAGCAACTGAGCATGCGACCGTTCGATCTCAGATCCAAGGGCTGTCAGCAGCCCGTATCATGGTCGCGCCTACCACGACTGTCGCCTCGCTCGCGCGGTCGCGCCCTTGGAGATTTCAGACGGCTATAAATGAGCATTTTTTTGCCTACTTCACATGCATGAAACTACTTCCTCCGTCCAGGTGCGTTAGGCTATCTGATGTTGGCATGTCATACATAGTCATCACTTATAGTCACTCAGACAAGAAGGTTAGCTATAAGGTTGGCTATAAGAGTTTTTTTACTTCTCTCTATCTCTTTCTTCGTAGTATTTATTGCATTTGCCAAGGAGTAAGTAGCTAGGGTGTTGCACAAGAGCCCACTCCCACCATTTTGCCCATGTCTCTCTCCTCGACATATAAGCAAAAGTGCCATGTAAGCGGGCTATAATAAGCCCATTACTGTAGAGTACTACTCCTCCGTCCTGGTTTATAGGTCACCTTTGTAGTTTGTGCCAAATTTTGACCAAAGATTTAGCAAACAAAATGTTAATGCATGTCAACAAAAATTATATCGTTGGATTCATATTTGAACATAGTTTTCAATGATATAATTTTTGGTAACATGCATGAATGTTTTGTTAGTTCAAACTATAGTCAAAATTTGACACAATATACAATGGGGACCAATAAACCAGGACGGAGGTAGTACAGTACTTGGCACCTGTATACCATGGAGGTGGTCAGGAATCGGGAGACTCACGCCAGTCGTAGCGCAGCAGTAATAATGACAATGGTAAGTCAAATCACAGGGCCCCACCTGTCTAGCTGTAACGAGCCGTCAAATCACACAACCCTACGTTTGCAGCAGTCTACTCCCTCATCTTCTAGCCTCTCTGTCGAACCGACTAGGCGGAACTGCCCCGCCTACCGCACGGGAAAAGCCTCGCCCTCGACTTTTAAATATAATTTTTTATCCTTGGATTGCGCCATGGAGCAAAGCCTGAAGAAAACGGCGGTACACATGTATACAACACGCCCGTCGCATTAGCGTCGCACCCCAGACGGTCGGTCGGTCTGGCACGCCGCTCTCCGAATGGAACACACGTCATATTGCGTTTGCACACACATGTGGGACCGCAATTGAGAACCGACCATAGGCACACTCCCCCGTCCCCGCAAGTCGGCTGAGTTAATAGAAGAGAGAGACGAGCGATAGTACTGGAGCAGTGTTGTAAACACGTCGGTGCCTGGACGATCCCTGCTCGACAGGGGAAATCAGTTCGTCCATGCATGTGACCAGACTCCAGCAAACGGCTAGATTGGCTATCGTCTACATATCATGCAGGCTGTGTTGTACAAGGCTGTAGTTCTAATGAGAAATCTAAAAAATGGTTTCTTGTCATCTCGCAATATTAGGTGTCATGTGCTTCGGATCACTAGAGGGTTAAATAGCGACAACCGCGTTCCTCCAAGGCGCTGGTCATTGGGGGCACATGCACGAAGCCTACTTGGCTGCCATCTAAGTCAAGCCGGCTATGTTAATTAGGACATCTATCGATTGACCCCTTTTCTATGAGTTTGTCTTTAATTTGAGCTTTGATCCTTGTCTAGTTTGTCCGTCAGGATTCATGTTGTCTCCTTGGGGTAGTGAGGTTATGGTTTCTTGTCATGTGGCATTTTTTCATGTTACATGTTAATCCGGTGCTTCAGATCAAAATGACGACAACTCCGCCTCCGGGGCACGTGCATGAAGACTTCTCGACAGTCATTGACGAGGTCAAGCCGACTTCGGTAGAAAAAAGAAAACTACTCTAGTATAGGCAGGAGCCTCCGCGCTTGCTAGTGTTGCTCTCTTCACACTCTCTCGTCCTCTCCAGATCTAAACATGATAGTGGTGGCCACACTCTCTCTCTACTCATCGCTGGTCACAGATCCGGCCGGATCCCCTTCGTCGGGAAGGTGAGAAGGTGCAATGTTCACGCGGTCGTCCTTGGCGACGGCTCTTACCCACTGCCAGCGTGTCCCGATCAGCGTGCCTTGTCGTTCTCTCCCACACAACGCCGGCTAGGGAGGGCCTCCGACCCCTTCTTCCTTGCTGTCATCGTGTGGGCAGATCCGGCCTCCCGCCGCCCACCTAGAGACATCCTGGCGACCTTCGGGTATAACTTCCTTCGAAATCGGCCTTGCTCTACTGCCCCATCTCCTCACGTCACTGCATTTGTATCTTTTACTATTTCTCAGGCCCCCTCGTAGATAGGATCGATCGGCTGTTCAAAAGCCACCTAAATTTTTACTGTTAAGAGGTAAAACTACTTCATGTAGTCGAATCTAGTACTACTTGGTTCAAACAGGGAAGAAATGGGGTGGGGGGTGGGGGAAGATTTGTTACCTGAATCTAGGACTTGATCGAAAGAGGAAATAATGGGGGCGAAAAGTAGCAGACACTGGCTATCCAATTGGTCTCTTGGTCTAATAGGGAAATAAAGGGAAACACAGTACAAACTCGGTATTAACCAATGTATTGGTTGAAAAAGGAAAGAAAGTGGGAGACTGGGGGACAAGTCAACAGAGTATGTCCAGAACTAGATTTGCTAGACTCACACAGTATAAGGTGGCTATACCGAACAAAAATGGGACCAACCCAGATATCCTGTTTGGATGTTTGTTGCCTTATCTAATGCCACTGGTAAAATGTAGCAGTCCCACTATTAAAGTAAGGAAACGTTAAACCAATGTTGTTTTCAATGTAATGCCTCCAGTAATATGAATCAATGGCACTGTTTTTCATGTCCTGCTAAATTTCTCATTAAGATAAGTTGCTTCTTTTTGTTAGAAATGCAACTGCCCTGGTCCTCCTACTCTCCCGTGCCCAAATACCAACTCTTTAGCAGCTGTTAATGTAATGTTGCTGGTAAAATGAAGCAATGGCACCATTAAAGTAATGTCGTATTTAATGGTTGTCATAGTTAATCCTAATGCCCACACTGATATCTAGCAATGCTGCTGCTTTAGAAATTGCTACTGTCCTTGTAGGATCGCCATTTAGATAAGGAACATGCTTCTTTTTATTTGATGTATGTTTCATCACTTGTTAGTCACCCTCCTTTCCACCTTTTTGTGCAAACAGAGATATACATTTCATGCTTGATCTTAGTTGAACTGCACAAAATCATATCCAAATTATAGTTGAACATTCCATGAGCTTCACGACCAACCTTGATGTTGCTCAATTTTATTGCAACTAATGAAGAAGAAGCTGCTAGCTCATGGGACCAAGTACTTGCTAACTGCATGATGCAAACATTGCTTCATTTTAGGTGAACTGCACAAAAAGGTCCCATGAATTGAATCATAAATGTTGGTGACTAGTGTCATCCCTTCTACGATGACGTTGACTGCAGATATGGTTCCCATCACGAGGTATGTTCCTTTTTGGTCCGACCGTTTGCCAAAGATCTTGCATGTTGACTCCGCTCTTGTGCTACTGTTTTAACACTGCCATGATAAAGCAGTAATGTTATTATTTTGCACCTTAATCTAGTGGAACTATTAATTTGAGGCAATGTTTTGGCACCGCTAGTGCCACTGATTTTTCTTATATATTGAAAGAGGGGGTTTCCTCCGATTTCATTAAAGAAACCCAACCATAGAGAACCATTATCCGACAACATATCAGTGTAAACGGGTAGTTATGCAACTACTACTAGAACGGACTGAGTACTAGCAGGAGACAAGTTCGCCACATAAGCTAGGCAGGTAGGGGGACGCAGCACCAGCTCGACCAAGTTTGGATTACAACCCAAAAGCTACCACAGAAACATCAGGGGGGGGGGGGGGAGATAGGGACTGAAAGAGCCAGCTTCAGCATCCCAGTCTAAGCACCCCCGGCCTCCAACCTTGCGACGCACGGTACACCGCGCTTGCCACCTGCTCGACCCTAGTGCCACTGATAAAATGAAGTAATAATACAGTTAAAATAGATCTAGTGTCCTCTCTATCATTTCATTTCCAATGTACATAAAGAAAGTGCTTCTCTTTGTTAGTATATGTTTCATCAACTAGTCCCATTGTTAATGTTTAAGTGTTTCTGCAAACTGGGGTGCTTAATTTTAGTTGATCTACACAAAAATAGAGATTGGAATGTCTCAAGGCCCCTCCTTGTACTACCGCTGTACACTGATGTTCATCACTGGCAGAAGGTGTATCGAGGAGAATTGGGTCAATTTCCAGTATGAGGCCTACCGTATGAGGCATCACAGGGCCCATCTCGCCCTCGCAGCATGGCATACTATGATACTATCGCAATATTTTCCTATTAGGAAAATGAAGTTTCTTCTATTTATTAGTGTATGTTTCATGAACTAGTGCCACTATAATGTAATCATGCTTTTTCATTATCTGTGCAAACAGGGTTATTTAGCTGCATTTTGGTGGAACTGCACAAATGTACGGATGGAACCGGCATATATGCAGAGTGCGAGGTGCCAAGTAAAAATTACCGACACCAACCATGCTCCATCTAAGCATTGGCATCCACCACCGGTGGGATGGGTGGCGCTCTCTGTGGACGGGTCTTTCTCGGCAGCAAATCCTCTAATCAAATACTAGTAGCTTATATTGGCACTTTGCTAGGGAGTACTCTTTTTTGAAATAAGCACCAATCGATTTTTATTTATTTGTACACAGTGTCACAACTTTGTTTTTGGTCCAAAGCTATTTTAGGGTGATTGGCGTAGTACTCGGAGACTCGGAGTACTACCCAGTACTTACCCGTATGATTTTCATTAGCCGTAACACTGATTGTAAGCATGAGCAGATGGAAGATTAGGTTAGTGCGAAGCTTACCTTAAACCCTACCGCCGCCGTTGAAACGAGGCGAGCAGAGAGGGAACCATGGATAACAGCGGGGAAGTGACGTCGCGCCATCCGGCCTCCTCTTGCGGTGGGATAACGAATACTCCTATGGCTCCGGCTGGCACTGCACCCTCACGAACGGCACACCGTACTTGATCGATTCGTTATCCTCTGGATGCTCAACCTTTGACCTGTACGGCCACCACCTCCGCCTGACTTTCGCCTCGGGCAAATCTGTCTGCTCCATCGCCCAGAGGAGGTACTCGATGAACTCGAAGGACTGCGGTGTGACTGCCGCCGGGGAGTACATCGCCGCCGTCTCGCTCTTTCGCATACATTGCCACATGGCCCTCACCGTCCTCGAAATCTCCCACTCGTTGTCAAACCAAGTAAGGATCTCCTTCAACCTGGCTAACTTCGCCTGGTCGCCACCGGCGATCTACCGGATTCGCTGTTGCATCCTCTCCATAGATGTCCTTCTGAGAGGTCCGGTGCTAGCTTTGGAAGATGGGAGGAGAGACGGTGGTCTTGCAATGGAGAAGAGGGAGAGGCGAGATGGTGGTTTTGCAATGGAGAAGATGGAGAGGAGAGGGGGTGGTTTTGCAATGGAGAAGAGGGAGAGGTGAGACGGTGGTTTTGGAATGGAGATGATGGAGAGGAGAGGGGGTGGTTTTGCAATGGAGAAATGGGAGAGGAGCGTGCGGCGGCGATTTAGGATTGGACGAGAGGGCCGGCGCGCTGTGACTGGATCAAAATCAAAATCAATTTACCCTTCAATTAATAAAGCGACCCCACATTAACTAGTCTCCCTTGTATTTTGGGTCATATTTGTCCATGATTTTCACAAATAAAATATATGTTATACATTGCAAAAATAATATAATTTGAAAGTACATTCAGATACGAACCGAACGATACAATTTTTGATGACATGCATTCACATTTTGCTTGTCAAATACAGTACATGGTCAAACTTTGACCCAAAATACGCAAAACAAAAAAATACTTCCAAGACCAGCGCGGCTCCTCTCCTCTTAAACCACCGCCGCTCCTCTCCTGTTCCAATCCAAAACCAGCGCTGCTCCTTTCCTCTTCCATTTCAAAACCACCGCCGCTCCTCTCCTATTCCAATCCAAAACCAGTGCTGCTCCTCTCCTCTTCCATTTCAAAACCAACGCCGCTCCTCTCCTGTTCCAATCCAAAACTAGCGCCACTCCTCTCCTTTTCCATTTTAAAACCACCGCCGCTACTCTCCCGTTCTAATCCAAAACCACTGCCGCTCCTCTCCTGTTCCAATCCAAAACCAGCTCCGCCCCTCTCCTTTTTCATTGCAAAACTAGCGCTCCTCCTCTCCTGTTCCAATCCAAAACCATCACCATTCCTCTCCTCTTCCATTCAAAAACCACCGCCGGCGAGTGAAGGTACTGTGGAGAAGTAGATCGATGGAGGAGTACAACCGATATGCGTGGCTCGCAGGCGGCGACCCTGTGAAGCTAGCTAGGATGTTGGAGATATAGTCTTGGTTTGACAACCTGGAACAATTAGCAGCGACGGCGACAATGATGGCCAAATATCTGGAAAAGAGCGAAAATGCGGCGATACTCCCGGAGGGAGTCGCGCGGGAGTACATAGAGCTGCTCCTCTAGGCCATGGAGTAAACAGATTCACCGGATCCGATTGTGAGGCTGCGGTGGTAGGAGTATCGATCCAAGATGGAGCATCCACCTGAGATTGAAGGATCGAGCATATACATGGTGTCGTTTGTGAGGGTGCCGTGGCAGAGCGAGCCGGTGGAGTCTTCGTCGACCGAACCCAACTGCAAGAGGAGAAAAATAGTTGGCGCGCTCGCCATCCTCTCCCTCGCCGTTCACCTCGTCCCCCGGGGCGGCTGTCTGCCGCCAAGGAATAGGAGGGGACTCACCCCCAAATAGTTTGAGGAGGAGCTTAGGGTTGTCAGTATTTGCAGGTTGTGAATTGTGTTTTGTGTTTCAGATTTGACAGTACTTTCAGATATGAATGTCTTTTGAATTTCAGATTTGCAGTATTGAGCATATGAAGTATTTTATGAATTCTAGAGATCTATTTTTAGCACTTTAAAAAATGTAGTTTCATATAAAAGTGCAGAGAATGTGATTCTCAGAGAAGAAACTGCAAGTTTCAGTTTCAGATAAGAAACTGTAAGTTTCAGAGACAGAGCATTTATATTAACACACCCTTTTCAAACAGGGATAACATCATGTTGGAAGTTTTATTCACGGTCAAAAATGGAACTACCAGCCAGTTAACATCATGTTGATCAACATTCATGCATAGCACATCCTCATATGATGCACAGTTAAAAAGATATGCTATTTTCAAAATGCCCACACAATGTTGAGTGTGCAAATGAAAGAGAAACCGAGGGACGAAGTTTTGGCAAGTGTTGGAGGTGATGTGCGTATATGATAGTGGGCACCCACATGTCAGAGGCAGAGGCAAAAATTTGTGGATATTTTCACTGCATCAGGTGGAATCGAACCCGGGCGGAGCAGCGGTTGGGGAGTGGAACTTGGCCACTGGGCTACTCCAGTACTTTCGCTAGAAATTAGGCACAACATCTACCACTACTGTAGCACGTCTGCCCCGGCACCGGTGCGTTCTCGTCCGGAGCATGGACATCATCCTCCGCCTTTGTGCGCTCGCCGCGGCGCCGCTGTCTGCCATTGTAGACATGCTCAACAACCGAGAGGAATCTGGAGAGGACTGTACGTGGAGAGGCGGACAGTCGCGACCCACCAGGCCCATGGCCGTACGCAAGCAAGTGCCTTATTGAAAAAAATACTTCCTCCTAATGCTATACTGACGTTGGGGGCCACGGGTTTGTCAACGTAGTTACTAAAGGAGATAAATTTACAACGAAGCTAGTCATCGGGGAGCTGGCAGGTATCATTTATTATCAGTGGACCAACAAGTATCAGCTGGGTTGTGGGCTGCACAGTCTAGTCTTTCTTTTTTAACATGTGCAGCCCATGACATGCCGGTTTGTATTTTTTTGAGGGCTGTCGTGTATCGACCGGCCTATGGCCCTCCCATCCTAGGTTTTATTTTTTCTTAAACATCCGCAGCCCAACTTATGTATTTTTTGAAGAAAACACAGAGGTCTTTTCTATTTTTTTATATAAGAATAGGAACGCCAGGTCCAACTTATGTTTCACTTCTAACTATATTATATATATTTATATTATTTTATATGTTATTATCATCATATATTTAACAGATACTTACATATATAAGAAAAAAATATCCCACGTATTATGAACTTATAAAAATAAATATTTAACAATAAAATCCTATTTTTTTTTACTTAAGGTCAACGAAAATACAGGTGATTGTGTACAAAAGCTTGGTAAGATTTAAGGACCAATGTAAATAAAGCACTTAGTACTTAAATATATTTATAACAAAATGCTCAGCCCCTGTTTATTTTTTGATAACATTGCTATGCCGAACCCAACATTATAATTGGAACCAGCCCAGCAAAATCGTGTATTTCGAGAAAGTGCAAATGGGCTGTAATTTTTTAGGAAAAAACAAATGGGCCGCATGGACGCTACATTATTTGTTCACCCAGGCCAGCAAATTCGTGTATTTCTAGAAAGTGCAAATGGGCTGTAGTTTTTTAGAAAAAACAAATGGGTCGCATAGACGTTACATTATTTGTTCACCCAGCGCGGCGAATGGACTGTAAATTCTAAAATAATGGGTTGAATATGTGCGACATTTTTGGAGGCTGAAATGTGGGCCAATAGGTCGAAGCCAACGCAAGGCGTTGTCAACTTAGTCAACAAATGATTCTGACATCGATAGCCATTGGATTTACATCCAACGACTGGCACTCATCTTCAATCTCTCGTCTTCTTCCTCCAGCGCCGCCGGGACCACCTGCTCCCACCTCCGGCTGCTAGCAGCTCTGCTTAGCACGCTTTGCTGCGAAGCGCTACCCCACTGCTCCCGCCTCCGGCTGCTAGCAGCTCTGCTTAGCACGCTTTGCTGCGAAGCGCTACCCCACTGCTCCCGTCTCCGGCTGCTAGCAGCTCTGCTTAGCACGCTTTGCTGCGAAGCGCTACCCCACTGTCGGCCAAGCCATCCCTCCACCCCTCCACACCTCCTGTTATTCTCCGCCGACTGCAGAACCACGCCGCACCAGAACCAGTTAACCCTCGTACACCTCTCCATCTGCGACTCCACTGCCGCGCCTTCCCATCACCGGCTCGTTGCCGTCCGGGGCCTCGTCGTCGTCCACCGCCTTGGTGCGCTCGGCGCAGCGTGGTCAATGTGGTCAACAAACGAGAGTCATCGGAAGAGGACTGTACGTGGAAAGGCTGACAGTGGGGACGCACCAGGTCCATGGACGCACGCATGCAACTGCCTCCGTATTACGCGAAAATAAAATTATTCCTCCCCCTGAAAGCTGGGACCCACCACGTATATCTTTGCAAGGAAGGAAATGCCTCCTTATTCCTGCCCCAGACAACTGGGACCCACCAACAACATCTTTGCATGCAAGGAAGTGCCTCCTTATTACGGGCAAAAAATATATGATTCCGCCCCTGACCGCTGGGACCCGCCAACTATATATTCGCACGCAAGGAAGTGCCTCCTTGTCCTCCCTGACAGCTGGGACCGCCAACTATATATTCGCACGTAAGGAAGTGCCTCCTTATCCTCCCTGACAGCTGGGACCCACCCGGTCAAACCGTACGTAGGGTTGTCTCTCTGGTAGCGAACGTGTACGTACATACTGGTCGATCGGTCTCTCTGCAAGGATGAACCGTGGCCGAGCAAGGAGCGGCACGTGTGACGTAGCAGTTGAGGCAGTCCTGTATAAATCATGTACACGTACGTACGGCCACGCTGTAAGAAAGTAAATACGGCTAGGTACGTACATACGGGCGGGGTCTCGAATGCGTACAGCAACGGCGTCCTGTTCATCGGCAGCCAACCAGCTGGGTCAGAACGGAGAAACTTCATCATGTTCATCGGGAGGCAACAGAATGTGTCGTGGTCATCGGGAGCTAACTGGCTTGGACGGAACAGCCATAACAAGGCCTGGCGTACCGCAGAACGGAGGAAACAGACTTGTGTTCAAGCTCCTACAGTCAAAACGGGGTGCTGTTGATCGGGAGGGGTGTGGCGTATCGCAAAACGGGGGAAACAGACTTGTGTTGGAGCACCTATGGTCGAAACGGGGTCCTGTTCATCGGGAGGGGTGTCACGTACCGCAAAACGGGACTCCACGGGCTACTGTTCATCCACCGTCTACTGCCTCGCTCCAGCCTCCACGGGCTATTGTTCATCCACCGTCGACTTCCTCCAGCCTCCACCTACTACTGTTCATCCACCGTCGACTTCCTCCAGCCTCCACAGGCTACTGTTCATCCACGGGCTACTGTTCATCAAGCCTCCATGGGGTCCTGTTCAACCAACCCTCGATGGGGTCCTGTTCATCCAGCCCTCCATGGGGTCCTATTCATCCAGCCTCCACCGGCTACTGTTCAACTAGCCCTCCACGGGGTCCTGTTCATCCACCCCCACCTCCTCGATCGGGGTCCTGTTCATCCAGCGGCAATGGCCTCTACTACCATAGGGTCCTGTTCATCCAACCCCCACCGGGAGGAACTGTTCATCCAAGCCCCAACAACGGTCACTATTCATCAAGGGGCAGCAGGTTCGATCGGCTTCAGTTAGCAGCAGTAGCGAAGGAATCGCCCCATTGGGTTCAGTTAACAGCCAAGGGATCGATCGCTCGGGTTCAGTAACGTAGCCAGTGCAATCGCTCGGGTTCAGTAAGCGAACGCCTCGCTCGGGTTCAGTTAGAGCCCAATGCCTCGCACACACACGTGTACGTGTACGAGAGAAATGCGCAAACCTCCGTGCATCGCTCGGCCCCGATGACCCACCGTAACCGGGAACTCCCAGATATTTTCCTCGCCCTCGCTTCTACCATGATTTTTTCCGTCATGGACGGCCCAAAGAATGTCATGCAGGTGCGTCCCTGGCCCGCCCAGGATGAAAAGCCCATTTTCTGTCATGATTTTTTGTCATAGAAGTAGGAGCCCAGCACATTTATGATGATACGTGCTTTTGTCACAATTGTCATCATAGAAGTGTCATAAGCATGACAGAAAAAAAATTGTTCGGCCCAAAATTCCACGGATGTGTCTTTTTTTGTAGTGCCACTATTTATAGTGTGTATTTACCATTTTGCTACTGTGGTGACCCCTTCAAGCTATAAAAGGAGGCCTAGGGCTACCATTACAGAGGTTGGTTGGACTTTTAGACGGTCGAAACCCTGTCCATTTGCATGCGTAGCTTCACTCCCGAGGCAATCTTGCCGGACGTGCGCTCCTTATAACTGGACACATACACATCAATATGCAAAGCAAGAGTAGGATTTTACGCTTCACAATGGCCTGAACCTGGGTAAAACCTCGCGCGTTTCTTGCTAGCTCCGCTCTTTGTGCTCGTCGATCCCTCCAATCAAACCGAAAAGGGATCGTCATGATCCCATAGATGGTCGTACGCACGACACTTGGGGATGCCCAAGGCATCCCAAACTAATATTCGAAGAAGTCTTATGCATCTAAGCTTTCGGATGCCCCGGTAGGCATCCCACCTTTCTTCATCAATAGTTATCTGGTAGTCTCGATTGAGCCTAAGTTTTTGCTTCTTCGCATAAGATGTGCTAGTCTTGGAATGTAATTTTATTTTGTTTTGCTTGCTATTTGAATAAAATACTTCGATTTGAAATCTTTATTTGGAGAGAGTCCTCACATAGCTACTTAATTGTTTGACTACTCATTTGATCTACACTTATATATTTTTGGAGTAGTTTGTCATTTACTCTTGTGCTTCACTTATATCCTATGAGTAAATTGTTGAATGAATTGAATATCATAAATATGAAATTATATGTGCTTCCTATGCTTGTTCAATGCCTAGTAGTAGTGTCACATTGGGTTTAGAAAGTAAAATTTATTGAAGTTTGACAATCACAATATTAGTCATACAAGCAATTCATGAAAGATAGTATATGGAAGAGAATGTTCACATACAAATATGTCATCTTGGACATCTTTTATGATTGCGAATACCCATTAATTATTTTCACTTGAGAAAATTAGTTGAAGTTGGACAAGGAAGACAACATAATGAGTTATGTTTGGGTATATTTGCATCGAAGTTATATTGTTATGGATCCTCCAACATGTGGTGCTTGTTGTTTAGAATCTTTTGCTAGCCAAAATTTCTGTACTAAGCGGAAATATTGCTTGTGCATCCAAAATCCTTGAGCCAATCTTCTTCCATGAGTGTCCACCATACCTACCCATATACGGTATTACTCTGTCGTTCCAAGTAAATTTGCATGTGCCACCTCCAATCATTCAAATAAGCATATGTTTTGTGTGCCTGTACTGCTCATGGAGCGGCAGGGGGTGGTTAGTATCTTCCATGCTAAGCGGGTTATTCTCAAGAAGGGTGTTTATTCACTTTTCATTGCATGAGAGAGGCTAGTAATTGGGATGCCTAGTCCCATGATCAAAACGAAAATAATGAAACAAACTCCCCTGGAAAGTTGATTGTATGGAGGGCACCCGAGGTTTCGGCTAGCCATGGCTTGTGTTTGAATGGTTGAGGGGGGTAAACTTTACCTTTCCACTTGGTAACCACCTATAATGTGTTTAGCATGGAAGATATTGAGAACTCTCGGTCGTGACATTGACAAGAAAGGCATGCCTCTCAAAATTATATTCATCTTAGTTTTAAGCTTCGAGCTCTGGCACCTCTGCAAATCCATGCTTCCCTCTGCGAAGGGCATATACTTTACTTTTCAGTATTTACTTTTATGCAAGAGTCAATAGTAGTCCTTCTCATTTGAACCTCAATGATTCTCTATTTGGCAAGTATCATATGGTAGGGAAAGATCCAGGCACATATGGCCATTCAAATATATTTGATCATGAATTATTATTGTTTACAATTATCTCTATGATAAATGAGTTGGGAGGCGAAAATTAAGCCCCTATCTTTATCTGTGTTCCATGGATGCTATTTGTTCTAAAATTATGCTTTGAGTACTAGCAATCGTAGAAGACTATATGATAATTGAGTGTGTGAAGCTCTTACTTAGACTTTGTTGAAGATAAGTTGAATTCCAATTGTTTGGTGACTAAGAACATAGGTTATTAAGTTTCAAGAGAATGCATTGTTTGAACCATAACGTGTGAATTGATTGCTACTTTATCATGATGGTTTTTATGAGAAAGAGTTGCTATTATGGTGCTAGGAAAAGTGATTGAAATTATCATTGAACAAACTTATGCACTATGCTAGCATTCACACTTCATAAATTATCTCTTTTATCATTTACCTACTCGAGGACAAGCAGGAATTAAGCTTGGGGATGCTGATACGTCTCCAACTTATCCATAATTTATGAAGTATTCATGCCATGTTTACAACACTTTTATATGGTTTTGGTATGATTTGAATGGAACTAACCCGAACTGACACTGTTTTTAGCAGAACTACCGTGGTGTTGTTTTTTATGCAGAAATAAAAGTTCTCGGAATGGGCTGAAACTTTTTGACGATTTTTTTGAACAAAAGAGACCCCCGAAGCTTCATGGGAGGACCAGAAGAGCCACGTGGTGCCCACGAGGCACTTGGGCATGCCCAGGGGGTCGGCTTGCCGTGGTGCCTCGTGGGCCCATCTTAGCCCCTCTTCGTGTGAGACCGACGCCAAATAATCCTAGAAATAGAGAAACCCCCATAAATAACCCTAGAACTTGGACTCTACCACTGCAAGCCTCTTTACCTTTGAAATACCATCTGGAGCCCTATTCCGGCACCCTGCCGGAGGGGGAAATCATCACCGGAGGCCATCTTCATCATCCCGGCGGCCACCATGATGAGGAGGGAGTAGTTCACCCTCGAGGCTAGGGGTATGTACAAGTAGCTATGTGTTTGATCTCTCTCTCGTGTTCTTGATTTGGCACGATCTTGATATACTGTGAGCTTTGTTAATATAGTTGGATCATATGGTGTTTCTTCCTCTCTATCTCGTTGAGATGAATTGAGTTTTTACCTTTGAGGTTTTACTATTATCGAACTAAATACTTTTATTGATTTGAGAACACTTGATGTATGTGTTGCATATGGATACCCGTGGTGAATGGGTGTTCTATTGATTCACTTGATATATGTTTTGGCACTCAACTCGCGGATTCCCGAGGTGACATTGGGGTAATCTATGCATAGGGGTTGATGCACGTTTTCGTCCTACTTTCCCTGGTAGAAATCTTGGGGCACTCTTTGAAGTTCTTTGTGTTGGATTGAATATTATGAATGTAAAGTTGTTTGATGCATATCTAATAATCAACTCACAGATACTTGTGGTGACATTGGAGTTCTAGGTGACATTAGAGTTGGTTGATGCGTATCATATGGTGTTATTTTAGTAGGATTTCTAGGGCTGTTTGTGACACCTATAGGTATGGCTCAATAGATTGATCGGAAAAGATAACTTTGAGGTGGTTTCGTACCCTACAACAATTTCATCGTATGTTCTCCGCTAGACAAGAACTTTGGAGTGATTCTTTGTCGCACGTTGAGGGATTGTTATATGATTCAATTATGTTAGCACTGTTGAGAGATTGCACTAGTGAAAGTATGAACCCTAGGCCTTGTTTTCAAGCATTGCGATACTGTTTGTTCTCCGTTTTATCACTTGCTACCTTGATGTTTTTATATTTTCATATTACAAAAACCTATATCTACTATCCATACTACACTTGTATCGCCATCTCTTCGCCGAACTAGTGCACCTATACAATTTGACATTGTATTAGGTGTGTTGGGGACACAAGATATTTCTTGTATTTGGTTGCAGGGTTGTTTGAGAGAGACCATCTTCATCCTACGCCTCCCACGGATTGATAAACCTTAGGTCATCCACTTGAGGGAAAATTGCTACTGTTCTACAAAACTTTGCGCTTGGAGGCCCAACACAAGTCTACAAGAATAAGTTGTGTAGTAGACATCAACGCGCAACATGAAGAAAAAGCAGCAAAAGCTTCAAGCTGATAAAAACTCGATAAACGACAAGTGGGTAGAGATCCTCGCAGTGAAACAAGACCTCAAAGCACGATGTGAAGGACAAGCAAAAGCTAACCCATGTCGGCATCTACTCCCAAAATTTGATGACGAAGTCACCGACAACGTGCCTCTCAAGCATGGCCGAGCTGATCAACCTGACCGCCCTCCTCGAGGACGGGATAGGCCAACGGGAGAAAATAGAAATCCCCCACAATACCGCGCCGTGAAGGCAAGGACCCGGTCCAATACCCCGAGACGTACGATTTGCGAATGCATCTAAACGCAAATCCGGTCCTAGCACGATCTATTTACAGATCACGAGGACACACACCTGCTGGACAGGTCGGCTATGAGGCCTGGTTGGATAGGTATGGGAGGGCTCGGGCGCAAGCATACGCCCGGATGCCAATAGATATTCGGCACGAGGCGGCGCGTTTTTGAGGGCCCGCGCATCTAATATGCTTTACAGATGAGGTCATGGAACACCAGTTCCCTGAAGGGTTTAAACCCATAAACATCGAAGCTTATGATGGGAACGACTGACCCGACTGTGTGGATTGAAGACTTCCTTCTCCACATTCATATGTCTCAAGGAGATGATCTCCATGCCATCAAGTACCTTCAGCTGAAACTTGAGGGATCGGTGAGGCATTGGCTCAACAGCCTACACGAGAACTGTATCGGGAACTAGGAGCAGCTCGAAGACGCCTTTCGGGCATACTTCCAAGCCACGTATGTTCGGCCTCTAGACGCCGATGACCTTAGCCATATCATTCAGCACCCTGTCAAGTCTGCCAGGAAATTCTGGAATCGGTTCTTAACTAAAAAGAACCAGATAGTCAGCTGTCCTAATGCAGAAGCGATCGCCGCTTTCCGACATAGTATCCGGGATGAGTGGCTGGCGCGACAGCTCGGACAGGATAAGGAGAACCATGGTGACCCTTACCTCTCTGATGACCCGCTTTTGCACGGAAGACGATAGCTGGTTTGCACATAGCACAGATGGCGGCGAGCCGGCACCTCGGAAGTACATGATGAAAATGGCAAGCCCAAGCGCAACAAAAACAAGCGCCGGCAAAAAAACAGCGGCAGTGATGCCGATGACACAGCGGTCAGTGCTGGTGTTTGTGTCAAAACTGGCAGACCTCGGGGTAGGGGGTCTCGAGCTGTGGATCTCGGATCGATGGTAACAGGGACGAAAGAGACAGGTGTTTACCCAGGTTCGGGCCCTCTCGAAGAGGTAATACTCTACGTCCTGCTTTGATTATATTGATGAGGATGTATCGAGTACAAGCTTGATCAACCTCGAGATCGTCAAGAGAGATCTAACCCTAAGGCTAGGTGAATGCAATTTTGATTGGATTCCCTCTACAGACTAAACCCTCTGGCTTATATACATGCCAGGTAGGGCATCTAGGGTTACATGGTCTGAAGGTGGTAGGAGATGTCTTGGAGTATATGCCAAGTCTTCGGTAAATGCAGTCTTGATCACGTCCATGCGTGTAGGTTCCAGAGTCCACCTGAATGAGAATGAGGGCCTACAGGCCTAGCCCGAGGACTATGGGCCGACTAGGTTCGCACCCCCTAATCTAGGACACCGTCAGTAGCCATCGAACTAGTATTCTACGCCAAGGTTGACCTCTTCGATTTTAATAACTGCGGATCCGAAGTCCTTGGATTGACAGACGAGTGCTCTTTTTGGTAATCCAAAATACTATCCTTTATTTAAAGCCACCATGGACCATTCCTCAAAGGAACAGCGTCCCTTGATCAGGATCCAACTGAACTCGCTCTTCGTCCGAAGATGAGAGGTTACTTAGCCTTGAAGGCATGCTGCGTAGGTGTAAATAGTGCTTCTAGCCGACAACTTTATCGAAGCGGCACTACCCATGACTAGGCGGGTAGTTACTGCTCACCCGAATCGTGGCCCGAGGCAATCCTCGTAATGGCGCGTCCCATCTAAACAGAGATCGTGCCCACTTTCTAAGGGATATCATTATGATTTTGTTTCTCCTATACACATAACAACATCTTTCTACGGGTAGTGGCGATTTCATCAGCGCGACTGGAGGGACTCTTGACCTTCTAATCAGCCTATATAAGAGCAAAAGGATAGCAACGTGAAGAGTACACTCCCCTTCCTCCTTGTCTGCTGCCTCTTGAGCTCCAGCGCCCAGATCCAATCCCGAACTCATCTTCCTCCCTCAGCACTTCCCCAGCTCCATCCACCGCAATGGCAGAGAATACCCTCAAGGGACACTAGGCTAGCTCCTCTGTTACGGAGGGCACCATCTTGGAGTTGTGCAGCGTGGGGTATATCCCCACTGAGGTCAGCACTCGAGTGCCTGATTCACACCAGCGTATACCCGCTCCCCGTCCTGGGGAGAGGGTTGTCTTCATCCCCCACCTCATTAGAGGTTTGGGGTTCTCGCTGAACCCTTTTGTGCGCGGGATCATGTTCTTTTATGGGATAGATTTCCACCATCTAGTCACAAAATCCATTCTCCACCTTGCCTCCTTCATCACTGTCTGCAAGGCCTTCCTTCGCATCGAGCCGCACTTCGGATTGTGGCTGAGGATCTTCGGCATCAAGCCGAGATCCAGCGGCTCTGAACTCACAGAGTGTGGGTGCGCGATGATCAGCAAGAACCAGAAGGTGGGCTGGTTCAAAGGAACCTTCATAGAGACCATTAAGGAGTGGTAGCACGAGGGTTTTACATCACCGAGCCACTCGCTGCTGGTCAGGCCAAGGTTTCGGCATTGTCGGCTGGACCTCCGAAGAAGCTTGTGTCCTGGAGGAGGAAGGGCATGCACAGGGGGAACGCTGAAGAGGCGAAGGTTCTACTCCAGAAGATCCAGTTCTAGATAGAAAAGAAGGACCTCCAGCTGGTGGACGTGGTGAACATCATGCTCCAGCACCATATCTTGCCGCTCCAATCTCGGGCCACCCCGATGTGGGCGTACAAGCCTAAGGATGCGGTGCCCATCGACCACTTCTTCCGCTCCTCACCGGTCGGGATGTGGATGCTGTTGTTCAAGCCGTCCAAGGACGGGTTTCCTCCGAAGGGGAGGGATCTCGGCTTCAGAGGCGCCCACGACGCCCCCGAGGTAATTTTCAATACACAACTCTATACTCCTTGTTTCTTATAGACCTCGACTAACCAGCTGATTTTATTTTTGCAGAAGTAGATCTCCAAGGTGCAACAAATGCCGTGCCCGGTGCAGATGCCCGAGGAGGAGAGGACTCCCCAACTCATGACCCTCTTAACCAAGGAGCCGCACATGGTGCTCCCCAAGGAGTCGAAGCCCCCGAGGGGTAGGGCTGGCCTCCGAGCACGGGAGACCTCAGCCACCCGATCCGAGGAGACCCATGCCTCTTTCCACCCACGAGGACGACGCGGAGGAGGATAAGGGGGAAGGAAACTCTTCCCTCAAGGGGAAGAGGGCGGCGTTCGAGGGCACCGAGGAGGAAGCGTGGCCGAAAGGCTCGAAGAGATCGCGTAAGGCCTCCGCCGACCCTACCCTGCCGGAGAAGGCTAACTTCTCTGATGAGTCGGATGAGGACCTCCTCGAGCTGGGGAGAGAGAAGCTGGCACCCCGGAGGTATGTCATTATAACCAGATTTGAATTTTGAAAGTATGTTCATCAAATGAAACTTATAAATGCATTTTTCCAGCCCGTCGAAGGTACGCCTCAGTGGCAACACCTCGAGCGGCCTACCTCCAACGAACAGTGGGACACCCGAGCCAACCATGAACCCTCCAGCTCTCGAGGGGCTGGGGGAAGCATCATACCCCCCAGTCAACACAACGGGGGCCGAGGTAACGGTCATCATGGCCGAGGTCGACACCTCGGTCAAATAGGGCCAAGGGGAGGCAGTCCCCATGGTCCCCAAGGAAGGGCTGGGCCAGACAGCAGCCCAGCCTAAACCGTCTTCAGTGCCACTGCTGCAGCTGGAGACCCTCGTTCCCAGCACCTCGGTGGTGGGTTCAGAGGTTGCGCCGCTGCTACTTGTGAGCTGCGTTGAGATTTCCTCAAAGAGGAGAGGATGATGCAGTATAATAGAGATAAGTATTTCGCTCAGTTATGAAACCAAGGTTATCAATCCAGTAGGAGAACCAAGCAACACTATGTAAACAACACCTGCACACGAACAACAAATACTTGCAACCCAATGCGTAGAGGGGTTGTCAATCCCTCAATGGTTATGAGCAAGATTAAATTGTATAGTTTTTGATAGATAGATTGAACAAAAATACAAAATAAAGTAAAAAAAGAAAATTGCAACAAGGTATTTGATACATCTCCATTGTATCTATAATTTTTGATTATTTCATGCCAATATTCTACAACTTTCACAAACTTTTGGCAACATTTTATATTATTTTTGGGACTAACATATTGATCCAGTGCCTAGTGCCAGTTCTTGTTTGTTGCATGTTTTTTGTTTTGTGGTACCAAACAAAGTCCAAACGCGATAAAATTTTTCGAAGAATTATTTTGGAATATATGTGATGTTTGGGAAGCAGAATCAATGCGAGAAGATGCCCGAGAGGCCCACAAGCTCAAGGGGCACGCCCCCTGCCAAGGGCGCACCTGGCAAGCTTGTGGCCACCCTATAGGTCGGTTGGAGGTGTCCTTCGGCCGGAAGGAAGTTTATATCCGTATAAAAATCGTGTTAAGTTTTCAGCCCAATCGGAGTTACGGATCTCCGGATATTTAAGAAATGGTGAAAGGCTAGAAAATAGGGTCGCGAAACAGAAGAGAAACAGAGAGAGAGAGAGATCCAATCTCGGAGAGGCTCTCACCCCTCCGCCGCCATGGAGGCCATGGACCAGAGGGGAAACCCTCCTCCCATCTAGGGGGAAGGTCAAGGAAGAAGAAGAAGGAGGGGTTCTCTCTCCCCCTCTCTCCCGGTGGCGCCGGAACACCGTCGGGGCAAGGATCGTGATGCCGACCTACACCAACAACCTCGCTACTGATACGTCTCCAACGTATCTACTTTTCCTAATGCTTTTCCTCTTGTTTTGGACTCTAATTTGCATGATTTGAATGAAACTAACCCTGGACTGACGCTATTTTTAACAGAACTACGATGGTGTTGTTTTTTGTGCAGAAATAAAAGTTCTCGGAATGGAACGAAACTTTGCGAGGATTTTTTATGCAATATATGAGAATTTCTGGAGCCAAGAACCACCGGAGGGGGGCACCTGGGTGGGCACAACCCACGAGGGTGCCCCCCCTCCAGGTGCGCCCAGGTGGGTTGTCCCCACCTGGTGGCCCCGCAGACGCTGAAACCTACGCTATAAAATCACATATTTCCAGAAAAAAATCAGGGAGAAAGAATTATACGTTCCACGAGACGGAGCCGCCGTCACCTCCTGTTCTTCATCGGGAGGACAGATCTGGAGTCCGTTTGGGGATCCGGAGAGGGGGATCTTCGATCTTCGTCATCACCAACCCTTCTCCATCGCCAATTCCATGATGCTCCCCACCGGGAGTGAGTAATTCCTTCGTAGGCTCGCTGGTTGGTGAGGAGTTGGATGAGATTCATCATGTAATCTAGTTAGTTTTGTTAGGGCCTGATCCCTAGTATCCACTATGTTCTGAGATTGATGTTGCTATGACTTTGCCATGCTTAATGCTTGTCACTTTGGGCCCGGGTGCCATGATTTCAGATCTGAACCGTTTATGTTATCACCATTATATCCATGTTCTAGATCTGATCTTGCAAGTTATAGTCACCTACTACGTGTTATGATCCGGCAACCCCGGAGTGACAATAGTGGGGACCACTCCCGGTGATGACCGTAGTTTGAGGAGTTCATGTATTCACCGTGTTTTAATGCTTTGTTCCGGTTCTCTATTAAAAGGAGGCCTTAATATCCCTTAGTTTCCTTATGGACCCCGCTGCCACGGGAGGGTAGGACAAAAGATGTCATGCAAGTTCTTTCCATAAGCACGTATGGCTATTTACGGAATACATGCCTACATTATATTTATGAACTGGAGCTAGTGCCGTATCACCCCTATTGCTATCGTTACTGTTGCACTTGCTACAAATTTACTGCTACCACTGTTACCGTTACTATTGCTGCTACTATTATCAAAACTATCATATTACTTTGCTACTGATCACTTTGCTGCAGATAATTAATCTCCAGGTGTGGTTGAATTGACAACTCAGCTGCTAATACTTGCAAATATTCTTTGGCTCCCCTTGTGTCGAATCTATAAATTTGTGTTGAATACTCTACCCTCGAAAACTGTTGCGGTCCCCTATACTTGTGGGTTATCAAGACCTTTTTCTGGCGCTGTTGCCGGGGAGCATAGCTATATTTGTTGAGTCACTTGGGATTATTATCAATTTATCACTATGAAGAATTTGAAGGATGCTAAGACTAAGATTTTTCCCTCTAAGACGAGGGGAGGTAAGGAATTGCCATCTAGCTCTGCTTTAGATTCACCTTCTGTTATAAGTAAACTTGCAACACCACCACATGCTATTAATCCTGATATGTCGCAAGTTGTTGATGATGCTACTTCTGCTATGAATGATACTTAAGATGATGTTAGTACCTTGCTTGATGATGATGATGTGCCACTAGGTCAATTTCTTGATGAACAAATTGCTAGAGTAAGACAACATGATATTGTTGAAACTGATAATGAGCTTGAAACTGAAAATCTTGAAACACCTACTAGAACTAGCCCTTCTAGATATGAATTGCCAAAGGTACCGGAAGGTTATGTTATGAATGAGGAGACAACTAGAGACATTCTTGCTTGTAAGGATATAGATGATCTAGAGAAACTATTATGCAAGTATAAAGAAAAATCCTTGAATGCTAGAATGCAATACGATCCTAAGTTTGCTACTTCACCTATCTTTATTGATGATAAGGATTATGAATTGTCTATCGACTCAGAGTTGATTACTTTGGTTGAATCTGATCCTTTCCATGGTTATGAAACTGAAACTGTTGTGGCACATCTTACTAAGTTGAATGACATAGCCACCGTTTTTACTCATGATGAGAAAACTCGCTATTACTATATTCTCAAATTATTTCCGTTCTCATTAAAGGGTGATGCTAAAGCTTGGTACAATACTCTTGCTCCTGGTTGTGTGCGTAGTCCCCAGGATATGATTTATTACTTTTCTGAAATATATTTCCCTGCTCATAAGAAACGAGCTGCTTTACAGGAAATATTTAACTTTGTGCAAATTGAAGAAGAGAGTCTCCCACAAGCTTGGGGAGGCTTTGCCAATTGCTTAATGCTTTGCGTGATCATCCTCTTAAGAAAAATGAAATACTTGATATCTTCTATAATGGACTAACCAATGCTTCTAGGGATTTCCTAGATAGTTGTGCTGGTTGTGTTTTCAGGGAACGAACTATTGGGCAAGCTGAAGAATTATTGAATAACATATTGAAAAATTATGATGATTGGACTCTTCCTGAACCACCGCCTAAACCCACTCCAAAGAAGAGGGGTATATTATATCTCAGTCCTGAAGATATGCAAGAGGCAAAGAAATCTATGAAGGAAAAAAGGTATTAAAGCTGAGGATGTCAAAAATTTACCTCCTATTGAAGAAATACATGGGCTTGATACGCCACCACCACCTAAGGTGGTAGAGATAAATTCTCTAATAAAATTCAATGATAATGATAATCCTCACAATATGCACCCTAGCCAATGCCTTTATGAGTTTGAAAATTACATTAGAAAGCAAGATCACTTCAATGCAAATGTTATGAAACAATTGAAATATAATTCTGATATGATTGCTCGCTTGAGTGACTTGTTATTTAGAATCTCAAATGATGTTAGAGGTGTGGGGAAGCTTGCTTCAATGGTTCAAACTCAGTTAGAACAAGTTGCTAAATCTCAAAAAGAGTTGTTAGATGAAATGAATAATAATATCAATGATCATGCTGTTAGAGTAATGACTAGAGGAGGTAGAATGACTCAGGAACCACTTTATCCTGAGGGACACCCAAAAAGAATTGAACAAGACTCTCAAAGAGTTAACACTGATGCACATAGTTCTTCTGAAAAGAAAAAGAAGAAGAAAAATGATAGGGCTTTGCATGCCTCTAGTGAACCGGAAGTAGAAAAACCTCCTGATAATGAAGTTTCTATCTCTGACGCTGAAACACAATCTGGTAGTGAACACTCACCTTCTGATAATGATGAGGTTCATGAAGACACTCAAACAAATAGTAAAGAACCAGACAATGATGTTGAGATAGAACCTGCAGTTGATCTTGATAACCCACAACCCAAGAATACACGTTATGATAAAAGAGACATTATTGCTAGCAAACACGGTAAAGAAAGAGAACTGTGGGTTCAAAAACCTATGCCCTTTCCACCTAAGTCAACTAAAAAGAAAGATGATGAAGAATTTGAACGCTTTGCTGAAATGCTGAGGCCAGTCTTTTTGCGTACTCGCTTGACTGATATCTTAAAAATGCCTCCGTATGCAAAATACATGAAAGACATCATCACCAATAAGAGAAAAATACCGGAAGCAGAAATCTCCACCATGCTTGCTAATTATACTTTTAAAGATGGAGTACCTAAAAAACTTGGAGATCCGGGAATACCAACTATACCTTGCTCCATCAAAACAAATTATGTGAAAACTGCTTTATGTGATTTGGGAGCTGGTGTTAGTGTTATGCCTTTCTCTTTATATGAAAGACTTCATTTGAATAAACTCACACCTATTGAAATATCTTTGCAAATAGCTGATAAATCAACTGCCATACCTATCGGTATTTGTGAGGATGTGCCCGTTGTTGTTGCTAATGTGACTATTTTGACTGACTTTGTTATACTTGAGATGCCCGAGGATGACAACATGTCGATTATCCTTGGTAGACCCTTCTTGAATACTTCAGGGGCTGTTATTGATTGCAATAAAAGCAAGGTCACTTTTCATATCAATGGTAATGAGCATACAGTGCACTTTCCGAAGAAACAATTCCAAGTGCATGGTATTAATGTTATTGAAAAATCTCCGACAATCACTATTGGAAGTTTTAAACTACCTCTACCTACTGTCAAAAAGAAATATGAAATGCTTATTGTTGGGGACATTCATATCCCCGTTGAGGTAACTTAGTGATTTACGAAAGTTCTTCGGTTTCATGCTAATCGAAAGTGGTTGTTAATAAGACTTGATCAACCATATTAATGGATCATTTTTTAGAGGTATGAAGTTGATGAATTTAGTAAGCACTACCTTCTGTCCCTACCTTTTGTTTTCTGTTTTTATTAGTTAAATAAAATAAAATGCCATGTTTTGTCTGTTTTCTGAATTTCCCGTGCAATAAAAAATGACCCAAAAATAAAAGTTCTCAGAATGCTCTGAAAATTTAATACGATTTTTTCTGAATATTTAAGAATTTTTGGTGCAAATAATATCAGAGGGAGGTGCACCAGGTGGGCACAACCCACCTGGGCGCACCAGGACCCCCAGGAGTGCCCTGGTGGGTTGTGGTCCCCACGTGGGCCCCCTCACTTATCTCTTCATAACACTTCATCACCTACCTCCAGAAAAAAATCACCTTTGCTCTCTCTCTCTCGTGTTCTTGCTCTCAAACCCGCGGATTTCGATCTCTTTGCTCGAAGCTCCGTTTCCGAAACTGTTTCGGGGGATTGTTGCTTGGTATGTGACTCCTCAGTTCGTCTAATTAGTTTTTGTTTTAGTGGTTTATTTTTTTGAATAATTAGCTACTCTTGGTGCTGCTGTAGATGAGCTTGCATGTTGAATTCTTAGAGTTTTAAGTAGTTTGAATGCTTGTTATGGCCTCTATGCATCCCTATGAGTAGTTGCTACCAATATTGTGAAGTTTTGTTGAGAAAATTTTGTGGACTAAATTTTTTCAGAATTTTTGTTCATAGGAAAAACATGAGTATCTTTAGGAAGTTTGCTTCCAAGAAGTACTCCAAGGGAGTTATTGGGGAGTCGTCTGACAGTGATCTCCATACCCGAAGATTGGCGGAAGTACGGCCGTGCGAATGGCCGCATACCCCGTTCATGGAAGGGGCCAGAATCCTTCAAGAGTTTGCACAATATGCTGCTAATGCCGGCCTCACTGACTTCATCGCGGCTGAATGTGAACAGTATCATCTCCTCACAAACTCCTTTGTGCAAAGTTTTAATTTTCTTCCTAGGAATAATGCCCCTAAGGTGCAGTTTAATTTATATGTTGAGCTCCAGCAGATACCGCTTACTGAATTTTGTGACATATGCTTGCTTCCTTCTGATGGTGGTTTGGTAGAGCCTAGGCCCGCAGAGTTTAATGGTTTTTACCGTACTCTAACAGTGGAGATGAGAGAGGGGTGTCGAGTATCACCGCCGCTGGCTTGCATTTTCCTGCTGATTCATTATTTCACTCTTTTCATTGCAAAATGCTTGCTTGCTAGAGAAAAGGTGGGTGCACTCAGTGCCCCAGATTTTCCTGTTTTACGTCGCGCACTTCACGGCGACAACACTTATAGCTTGGGAGCTATTGTGGCACGTCATCTCCACATTAATAAATCCAAGGGTAAAATACATGGGGGTATTTATGCTACTCATTTGGCGGCTCGCTTTAATGTTCAGATACGCCTGCATGATTATCCTTTGCCCAAGGTTTACCTAGATCGCCCGGCCATGGAACACCACCAGTTTATTGCAAGCGATTACCCTAACATTCCTATTCCTTATAATCTGGTTTTTAGTGAAAACACTTGTGATATTATTCCATTGCCTGCACCTACTTTGTTTGATCCTATTGCCAAGGGCGGATACAGGATTATGCCTGCGGACATCGTCGCCTACTGAAAAAACATAGCTGCAGCAGAGGAGGAGCCTCAGCAGTGGGATGCACAGGTGCCCGCTCCTCAGCAGTTCGACATGGGACCCCATGGTTTCTTCGACTACTGACTGATTACCAAGTTAGGCCAAAAGCCTAAGCTTGGGGGAGTACGTATTTCCACCAACATTACATTCATGTTCACACATTTCTTACCAGTTGTCGGTGTCCACACTTTTTCATTGTACCATCCATGTTAAATTTATTTTCTCGCTTTCTTCTTGTGTGTTTGAAAAACTTTGAGAAAATACAAAAATATTTCCTGCTTCTTTTTGATTTTTCTTTCTAGAGTAGTTAGGTGTAGCACTAAAAAGAAAACCCAAAAAGATTTCCTTGTTCTTCTTTTGCTTGTTGGGAGCTTTCCCGTGTAAATAGTTTTTCTCGTTTTTGTTTTTCCCTTTTTATTTGCTTTCTTTCAAGAAAACCAAAAACTCCAAAAATATTTCAGTATGTTTCTCTGAATTTCTTTTATTTTCTTTGAGTCATATCAAGGAGAAGATCACGATGAAAATGTTGAGTGGCTCTCATTTGCATTATTGTTGATCTAACAAAGAGCCCATATTACCTTGTCTTCTCTTGTTGAATAAAATGTTTGCAGATTCCAGCTTAGTCCATGGCACTCTTGCACTATTATTATTTTCACATCGTTCGGTCATGCAAGTGAAAGGCAATAATGATGATATTTGATGAAATGGCCGTGGCAGAGAGAAACGGGTATGAACTCGACTTGTTCTGTTTTTGTAAATATGTTTAACCTAGTATCCATGATTCAGCTCATTATGATTAAACATGTTTGCAATGACAATTAGAGATTATAGTTTCTCATGCCATGCATAAGTAGCTAGGAGTGGATAATGATTTATCTTGGATATCAACATTGCGTTAAAATGATTATGATGTAGGATGATGATATGGTATCCTCCTCTGAATGTTCGAGTGGCTTGACTTGGCACATGTTCATGTATGTAGTTGAATCAAAACCAACATAGCCTCTATGATATTTATGTTCATGGTGTTCATATCCTACTCATGCTAGTGTCGAATGTTACTTATGCATAATGCATGTTCATGACCGTTGTTGCTCTCTAGCTGGCCGCTTCTCAACCTATTTGATAGCCTTCGCCTGTACTAAGTGGGAATTCTGCTTGTACATAAAAAACCTTGAGCCCAAGTTATTCTAGATGAGTCCAACATACCTACCTATATGCGGTATTACCCTGCCGTCCTAAGTAAATTTGCATGTGCCATCTCTAAAAAACTTCAAATAAATACCCTTTTTGTGTGCCTGGATCGTTCATGGAACGACAGGAGGTAGTCGGTATCTTCCGTGCAAAGCGGGTTATTCTCAGGATGAGTGTTTATTCACTCACCATCGCACGAGAAAAGGGCGGTAATAGGGATTCTCAGTCCCGAACTCAAATTGTAAATAATTAAACAAAACTCCCCCGGGACTGTTGTTAGTATGGACGGCACCCGTTGTTTCGGACAAGCCGTGGAGTGTGATTGTTGGTGGAGGGGGAGTAAACCTTTACTTTTATTGCTTGGGAACCGCCACTAGCGTGCTTAGCATGGAAGATATTGATAACTGATGGTCGTGAAGTAAACAAGAAGGGTGCATGTCTCAAAATATCATTTACCTCTGTTTTAAAAACTTGAGCTCTGACACCACTGCAAATCACTACTTCCCTCTGTGAAGGGACTTTCTATTTACTTTTACGTTGTGTCATCACCTTCTAAAATAAGCGCCAGAACCGGAGAGCACTGCTGTCAAGCTGTTGCATTGTGTGTAGCTAATGTTGGGTGCATCATGACTGGATCTTCTCTACCATGAATTACAATGTTTAGTCGCTGCTTGAACTTTGGAGGTGCTCTGCAATTATGTTTTGCGGTCTCAGAAAGGGCTGTTTGAGATATCACTATTGTCATATTATATCATGGTTGTTTTGATAACGTGTTGCTGTTTGAGATATCTTATTATTGCTCGCTAGCTGATTATGTCATTGATATGAGTTAATATAATTTTTAATAGTTATTGTCGGCATGGTTAGTTATAATATTGGCTGAAAACCTGGGTGCTATTTAAGCTTATTTATGCAAACAAGAGCAAAAGAGTTCGTAAAAGTTTTTCTTTTTCACTTTCAGCTTATCAACTGAATTGCTTGAGGACAAGCAAAGGTTTAAGCTTGGGGGAGTTGATACGTCTCCAACGTATCTACTTTTCCTAACGCTTTTTCGCTTGTTTTGGACTCTAATTTGCATGATTTGAATGAAACTAACCCCGGACTGACGCTATTTTCAGTAGAACTACCATGGTGTTGTTTTTTGTGCAGAAATAAAAGTTCTCAGAATGGAACGAAACTTTGCGAGGATTTTTATGCAATATATGAGAATTTCTGGAGCCAAGAACCACCGGAGGGGGGCACCTGGGTGGCCACAACCCACCAGGGCGCCACCCCTCCAGGCGCGCCCAGGTGGGTTGTCCCCACCTGGTGGCCCCGCAGACGCTGAAACCTACGCTATAAAATCACATATTTCCAGAAAAAAATCAGGGAGAAAGAATTATCGCGTTCCACGAGACGAAGCCGCCATCACCTCCTGTTCTTCATCAGGAGGCCAGATCTGGAGTCCTCTGGGGATCCGAAGAGGGGGATCTTCGATCTTCGTCATCACCAACCCTTCTCCATCGCCAATTCCATGATGCTCCCCACCGGGAGTGAGTAATTCCTTCGTAGGCTCGTTGGTTGGTGAGGAGTTGGATGAGATTCATCATGTAATCTAGTTAGTTTTGTTAGGGCCTGATCCCTAGTATCCACTATGTTCCGAGATTGATGTTGCTATGACTTTGCCATGCTTAATGCTTGTCACTTTGGGCCCGGGTGCCATGATTTCAGATCTGAACCGTTTATGTTATCACCATTATATCCATGTTCTAGATCTGATCTTGCAAGTTACAGTCACCTACTACGTGTTATGATCCGGCAACCCCGGAGTGACAATAGTCGGGACCACTCCTGGTGATGACCGTAGTTTGAGGAGTTCATGTATTCACCTTAATGCTTTGTCCTGGTTCTCTATTAAAAAGAGGCCTTAATATCCCTTAGTTTCCTTATGGACCCCGCTGCCACGGGAGGGTAGGACAAAAGATGTCATGCAAGTTTTTCCATAAGCATGTATGACTATTTACGGAATACATGCCTACATTATATTTATGAACTGGAGCTAGTGCCGTATCGCCCTAGGTTATGACTGTCACATGATGAATATCATCCAACAAATTACCGATCCAATGCCTATGAATTTCTCTTATATTGTTCTTGCTAAGTTACTATTGCTATCGTTACTGTTGCACTTGCTACAAAACTACTGCTACCACTGTTACTGTTACTATTGCTGCTGCTACTATTATCAAAACTATCATATTACTTTGCTACTGATCACTTTGCTCAGGATAATTAATCTCCAGGTGTGGTTGAATTGACAACTCAGCTGCTAATACTTGCAAATATTCTTTGGCTCCCCTTGTGTCGAATCTATAAATTTGTGTTGAATACTCTACCCTCGAAAACTGTTGCGATCCCCTATACTTGTGGGTACTTGCTACTCATGGAGATGGGGAACCTCCTAAAACCCTCGATGCTCGTTATGTGAAAAATATTAAACACTACTTTGATAATCCTGAGAAAACCCCATTCAACTTGATAATGGGAGACATGGTAGATCAACGTGAATACTTTAGGGATTATCGCTTGACTCAAAAAGGGAAACTCTTATGGGATCAAATTAATTATTTGCAATGGTATGCTTGGGATTTAGGGTTGAGATATGATTATACTTGTTGCTCTAGGATGAAGGATCCACACCTTCCCTTTTCATGTGAATTTAATGATAATGAAACCTTGGCTTCTTATGCTAATGGTATATATGATTACTATGATGTGGAACAAATAGAAGAATTTGTTGCTTTTAAGGGTGCTTATGAAATTGAATCTTTGTTTGAAAAGTATGAAGATTTTGATGATGCTGTTTATAGACCTGAAAATTTTGCTATACTTAAATATTGCCATAAGAATTATAAATAAAATGTCGATATTGATGCCTTTATTGAGAAAGTCTCCGTTGTCCAAGAAGTGACTAATATTTTGCAGGAAACTATGGAAGAATAATATGATGACACTGTGAGCTCATTAGATGAAAAAGTTGAGGAGGAGAGCGAAGACCAAAAGGAGGAAGAACGGATTGATCACCCGTGTCCACCTTCTAATGAGAGTAACTCTTTATCCCATACATTGTTTAATTTCCCTTCGTGCTTACCAAAGGATGAATGCTATGATCCCTTGGACTCATTTGAAATATCCCTTTTTGATGAGATTGATGCTTGCTATGCTTGTGACCATGATGCCAATATGAATTATGCTTATGGAGATGAACTTGCTATAGTCCCTTATGTTAAACATGAAATTGCTGCTATTGCACCCACACACGATAGTCCTATTATCTTTTTGAATTCTCCCAACTACACTATATCAGAGAAGTTTGCGCTTATTAAGGATTATATTGTTGGGTTGCGTCTTACCATTACACATGATAATTTTGATGAGTATAATATGCATGTGCTTGCTGCTCCTATTTGCAGTTATTATGAGAGAGGAACTACATCTCCACCTCTCTATGTTTCCAATACGATAAAATTGCAAGAAACTGCTTATGCTATGTATTGGCCTTTACTTGATGCGCATGAATTGTTCTTTTATGACATGCCGATGCATAGGAAGAGAGTTAGACTTTGTCATTGCATGATATATGTTGCTTTGTGCTCACTACTAAAATACAAATCATTGCTAATTAAAATTGGCTTTGATATACCTTGGGATGCGGGTGGATCCATTACTTGAGCACTTTTTGCCTAGCTTAATGGCTTTAAAGAAAGCGTTGCCATGGAGACAACCCAGAAGTCTTAGAGAGTCATTTTATTCTGTTGTGTGCTTTTAAAAAGTTTTAAAACAAAAAAAATAGAGGGGAACCTAAAACTTTTCAAAAAGAAAAGTGAAAGTAAGAAAGACGAGCACCGTTGAAGTGGGGGAGCTCCTTCAACTTTGTTCATGCCTGTGGAAACTTTGCAAATCTTGAATTACAGAAACTTTTCAACAAAAATAATTATGCCCTTGTACAAATCCATTGTATTATAAAAATAGTATGCCAAGATTTGCCTTTAGGATGTTTAGATTGCTTGTTTGGTATGTGCAGTGCAAAAATAGAAACTTTGGCTGTAGTGCGCGGATTTACATTTTTTACTGGAACGTCAAAAGTTTATGAGATTTTTACACAGTACTGATATGCAAATTGTTTATTTTTTTCCTAATTTTTTTTGAATTTTTAGAGTTACACAAGTATGGTCAATGTTCAGATTACTACAGACTATTCTGTTTTTGATAGATTCTGTTTTTGATGCGTTACTTGCTTGTTTTGATGAATCTATGGATTGTATCGGTGGGTATAAGCCATGGTGAAGTTAGAATACAATAGGTATAATGCAAAAATAAAATATGAATGGGTTTGCAACAGTACGTAAAGTGGTGATTTACTTTATTATACTAACGGATCTCACGAAGGTTTTGTTAAGTTTTGTGTGGATGAAGTGTTCGAAGATCAAGGAGGTATTGATATGAGAAGAATGAGGAGAGATAAGATCTCAAGCTTGGGGATGCCTGAGGCACCCCAAGTGAATATTGAAGGAGACTCAAGCGTATAAACTTGGGGATGCCCCGGAAGGCATCCCATCTTTATTCAACAAGTACCGGTATGTCTCGGTTTTTGTTTTGTTCACATGATATGCCTAAATTCTTGGAGCATCTTTTGTGCTTATTTTCTCTTTTATTTTATGCACCATGCTGGTATGAGATAGTCCTTGGTTGATTTATAGAATGCTCTATGCACTTCACTTACATCTTTTGAGTATGGCTTTAAAGAATGCTTCATGTGCTTCACTTATATATTTGAAGTTTGGATTGCCTGTTTCTCTACACATAGAAAACTGCCATTTGTAGAATGCTCTTTTGCTTCACTTATATTTGTTAGAGCATGGGCAAATCTTTTGTAGAAAGAATTAAACTCTCTTGCTTCACTTATATCTATTTAGAGAGTCAACAGGAATTGGTCATTCACATGGTTAGCCATAAAATCCTACATAAAACTTGTAGATCACTAAATATGATATGTTTGATTCCTTGCAATAGTTTTGCGATATAGAGATGATAATATGTGGGAGGTACTAGTGAATGATTGTGGTTTAGTAAGAATATTGGTGTTAAGGTTTGTGATTCCCAAAGCGTGCACGTATAGTCTCTCGTTATGCTAAGAAGTTGGAGCATGATTTATTATTGATTGTCTTCCTTATGAGTGGTGGTCGGGGACGAGCGATGGTATTTTCCTACCAATCTATCCCCCTAGGGGCATGCGTGGTAGTACTTTACTTTGAGGGCTAATAAACTTTCGCAATAAGTATGTGAGTTCTTTATGACTAATGTGAGTCCATGGATTATACGCACTCTTACCTTTCCGCAATTTGCTAGCCTCTTCGGAACCATGCATTGCCCTTTCTCACCTCGAGAGTCGGTGCAAACTTCGTCAGTACATCCAAACCCCGTGATATGATACGCTCTATCACACATAAGCCTCATTATATCTTCCTCAAAACAGCCACCATACCTACCTATCATGGCATTTCCATAACCATTCCGAGATATATTGCCATGCAACTTCCACCATCATCATATACATGACTTGAGCATTCATTGTTATATTGCTTTGCATGATAGTAGATAGCCAGCATGATATTTTCATGGCTTGTCCATTTTTTGATATCTTTGCCACGATAGATCATTGCACATCCTGGTATACTGCTAGAGGCATTCATATAGAGTTATATTTTTTTCTAGTATCGAGTTGTAATTTTGATTGTAAGTTAATAAAGTGTGATGATCATCATATTCATTATTAGAGCATTGTCCCAGTAAGGAAAGGATGATGGAGACTATGATTCCCCCACAAGTCGGGATGAGACTCCGGACGAAAATAAAAAAGAAAAAAGAGAGGCCAAAAAGAGCCCAACAAAAAAAGAGGAAAAAAAGAAAAGAAAAAATGAAAAAGAAAAAAAGAGAAAAAGAGAGAAGGGGCAATGGTATTATCCTTTTTCACACTTATGCTTCAAAGTAGCACCATGTTTTTCATATAGAGAGTCTCCTATGTTGTCACTTTCATATACTAGTGGGAATTTTTCATTATAGAACTTGGCTTGTATATTCCGATGACGGGCTTCCTCAAATGCCCGAGGTCTTCATGAGCAAGCAAGTTGGATGCACACCCACTTAGTTTTTAGTTTGAGCTTTCATACACTTATAGCTCTTAGTGCATCTGTTGCATGGCAATCCCTACTCCTCGCACTGACATCAATTGATGGGCATCTCCATAGCCCGTTGATTAGCCTCATTGATGTGATACTTTCTCTTTTTTGTCTTCTCCATATTAATCTCTACCACCGTATTCTATTCCACCCATAGTGCTATATCCATGGCTTGCGCTCATGGATTGTATGTGGGTTGAAAAAGCTAAAGCGCGTTAAAAAGTATGAACCAATTGCTCCCTTATCATCAGGGTTGTGCATGATAAATACTTTGTGTTAAGAAGATGGAGCATGACAAGGCTATATGATTTTGTAGGGATAATGTTCTTTAGCATTGATATTTTGAAAGACATGATTGTTTGTTGGGATGCCTAAGTATTGATGTCTTTATATCAAATTATAGAATATTGCTTTGATTGATTCGTGTCTTAATATTCATGCCATGATTAGATTATATGGTGAAGACTATGCTAGGTAGCATTCCACATCAAAAATTATCTTTTTTATCGTTTACCTACTCGAGGACGAGCAAGAATTAAGCTTGGGGATGCTGATACGTCTCCGTCTTATCTATATTTTTTGATTGTTTCATGCCAATATTCTACAACTTTCATATACTTTTGGCAAAATTTTATATTATTTTTCGGACTAACATATTGATCCAGTGCCCAGTGCCAGTTCTTGTTTGTTACATGTTTTTTGTTTCGCAGAAAATCCATATCAAACGAAGTCCAAACGCGATAAAATTTTATGGAGAATTATTTTAGAATATATGTGATTTTTGGGAAGCGGAATCAACTCGGGAAGATTCCCGAGGGGCCCACAAGCTCAAGGGGCGCGCCCCCCTACCCAGGGCACGCCTGGCAAGCTTGTGGCCACCCCGTAGGTCGGTTGGAGGTGTCCTTCGGCTGCAAGGAAGCTTATATCCGGATAAAAACCTTGTTAAAATTTCAGCCCAATCGAAGTTACGGATCTCTGGATATTTAAGAAATGGTCGAAGGCCAGAAAACAGGTTCACGAAACAGAGAGAGATCCAATCTCAGAGGGGCTCTCGCCCCTCCGCCACCATGGAGGCCATGGACCAGAGGGGAAACCCTCCTCCCATCTGGGGGGAGGTCAAGGAAGAATAAGAAGGAGGGGGCTCTCTCCCCCTCTCTCTCGATGGCGCCGGAACACCACCGGGGCAAGGATCGTGACGGTGATCTACACCAACAACCAGGCTACCGTCAACACCAACTCTCTTCCCCTCTATGCAGCGGTGTAACACCTGTTCTCCCTATTGTATTCTCTACTTAAACATGGTGCTCAACGATATATATTATTATCCAATGATATGTGGTTATCCTATGATGTTTGAGTAGATCCGTTTTGTCCTATGGGTTGATTGATGATTGTGATTGGTTTGAGTTGTATGTTTTATTTTGGTGTTGTCTTATGGTGCCCTCCGTGTCGTGCAAGCATGAGGGATTCCCGCTATAGGGTGTTCCAATACGTTCATGATTCTCTTATAGTGGGTGGTGAGAGTGACATAAGCTTATACCCGAGTAAGGGGGTTGTTGCTTATGGGAGTAAAGAGGACTTGATACTTAATGCTATGGTTGGGTTTTACTTAATGATCTTTTGTAGTTGCAGATGCTTGCTAGAGTTCCAATCATAAGTGTATATGATCCAAGTAGAGAAAGTATGTTAGCTCATGCTTCTCCCTCATATAAAATTGTAATAATGATTACCGGTCTAGTTATCGATTGCCTAGGGACAAATAAATTTCTTGTGTTACAAGAAGCACTCTAATAAAATGTAGCAGCCCGACCTCAAACGGTCAAGCCTCTGTGTATCTGTGCCATCCCTGGATCAGTATGCTGGCACACATAGAGTACATCAATGTATATATCAAAGTGCAATCACATGTATAAATAACTTAAAACTGATATATACCTCATAAGTCTCAGCGAAAACAATCAAACGGGTGTGGAGTCCCACCAACGCCATCGGCAGGTTGAGTGTAGACCGTAATCCTATAACGAAACTGACTCGTCGTAGAAAATCCTGCAACATGATACGTTGCAGCCATGTATGTCAGTACATTGAATGTACCGCCAAGATCACAAATAAGAGACACAGATGATAAAACTATACTATATGCAATATGGCTTTGTGGCTCTGTGTCTGAGTTTTTGCATAAAAGCTAGTTTTATTTTTTTCCTACATCAAAAGAATATCAGGAGTCTTTACTACGGTTTTCTCTACTATGACATGGTTCCGCCAACCGATGTCTCATAGCCCAAAATAATCCTATTCTGCCCACAATTAATTATCAGTCCAGTGTTGAGAGTTCTGAGATAGATCCAAGTCCACAGGCTCAAATTGTCCGTAACCGGTGGGACACGGCTAATCAATTAGGTTTTAACTCTGCAGAGTGTTGTGCACTTTACCCACAAGATTTGATCCCTCTTTTTACACTCTCGCACTTCAGGTGTTTGAGAACAAGACGACCGAAACATGGTCTTCTGAAGAGTTCCTCTGACCACTGTCCGGTGCTCATCCAATCCTACCGTAGTTCTACATCTGCTAGCACCGTCCCAGCCAGAGTCACCACTAGGGTCAACCAAGCCAGAGCCCATAGTGACTTGCGGTTGCATAGGTAAGCTTCCGGCCATGAAATATTCTTCCGTCTCTTCGAGTCTGGGTGGAACTTTCCTCATGAGTACTGGCCAAATCCAGCTCACTAGGCATCCACTGGGTACTCCAGGGTGCCAACCAGTCCATCAAGTAGTGTGTATTGAAATCTTGTCTCGAGTCTTGAAGTCTTGGTCTTGAAGATGCAGGCCTTGATAATGCCATCATGAAGTTGTCGTCTTAACATAGAGTCCTCCATTCTCACACCACTCCTAAGCACTCATACCAATCCCCGTCTACTATAGTGTAGCATTAAAATAAATAACGTCCCGGGTCTTGGTAACAAGGTGGTGGGTTCCTACCTCATGCATTCTACTCAACTACAAGAATTCAATATCACTACTGGAGGAATTGCTGAAATGTTGAAACTAAATGCAATAAAACATAGGTATGAAAATATGGTCAAAGTGAACTTGCCTGGTATTAGTTGTTGAAGATTGTCGCACTCATAATTCCTGATAATTCTACTCTCCATGCTCCGAGTAATCTATTGTTAACAAAAAGAACCCAAATGAATAACCATGCCATATAGAAGAACCAAAAGAACAACAAAAAAGTATGGCAAGGTTGAACAACACCAATATATATAGGCTTAAAGTATAATATAGGGTCTGACGGTAATATAAGGTGACAGGTGAAGGAATGAACACAAAAGAGTCAATTGATATAGAAATATTGCTATATAGGATTATATTTGATATAATATGGAATAGGATCAAAATTATATGAAAAACGACAGACATGTTGTTGAATAGAAAGCATATGTCATAGGTGTTCATTTGCAAAAAAGAATGAATTGGATAGGAGCACCACAACTCAAGTTATAGCGAATTGAAATTTGAATTCAAAATAGATCAAAAATATTTGAAATTTGAGTTTACAGGATATGACCAACAAGTATTTGGTACAAGAGTTCAGACGCAAAAAGAATCAATTGAATAGGATTTACATTTTGCAAGATGTGAGCAAAAGATGATTCAAATTCAAATTTGAATTGGTCAAATTTTAAATGTTCAAAAGTTGAAACTTATGATATCAACAAAAATATGGTCATATGAGGATCACTCTGCAAAAAGTTTCACCTCAATCGGAGCTATGGTTGAAGAGATATGACGAACTGAAGTTATAGGGGTCTATCTGTAAAATTACAGAAATAATTTCAGCTGAAAAAGATATTAAAACAAAATTGATGGACACATGGTAGCACGGAATTAGTCGATACCCCTTCGCATTAATTGCCGTTGCCAGCCGTTGGATCAAGTTAGATAGGAGGGCATTGTTTTATTGGGGCTAGGGTTACAGCGGAGGGGAAATTCCTCACCGGACGAACTCCGGCGAGCATGGCGCGGCGGCGGGGCGTCAGGAGGTGGTCTGTGGCATCAGTGTGGTGATCTTAGGACATCGGGGAGGAGCGAACGGTGCGCCGAGCTTCGCGGCGATCTCGAGGATGACCTCAAAGGCGTCGGGGAAGGCCTCCAGCGATGATAGCGAACGACTGAAGATGGGTGGTCGCCGGTGAGCTTTGGGGCGAGGTCGAGGAACTCGATCTGGTGCTCTACACAAAGAGAAAGGGGGTTAGGGATACGCGGAGCAGGGCGAGGGAAATTGAGGAGCAGGAGATGATTGTCGGGGACCTCTTTCGGTGACGGAATTAGTCGCCGGAGTGGCTTCGGGCGGCGGATCTTCTCGAGGTCCGCGAGCACAAAATCGGGGCGGATCTCGAGCGGCGATGATGGGAATCCACACCCGTTTGATTGTTTCCGCTGAGACTTATGAGGTATATATCAGTTTTACGTTATTTATACATGTGATTGCACTTTGATATATACATTGATGTACTGTGTGTGCCAGCATACTAATCCAGGGATGGCGCAGATACACAGAGGCTTGACCGTTTGAGGTTGGGTCACTACATAAAATTAAATTTTATTATCTCAAAAATTACTCCTAGTTTTATTTCTTCTAATTACCTCTAGTTTTATTCTTACAAACCTATCCTATCACCTACAAAATAGTTTCATACTTGTTCTAGGTAAAGCGAACGTTAAGTGCGTGTAGAGTTGTATCGGTGGTCGATTGAACTTGAAGGGAATACAAGTTCTACCTTTAGCTCCTCGTTGGGCTCGACACACTTACTTATCAAGAAAGGCTACAGTTGATCCCCTATACTTGTGGATTATCAGTATTTTTAGTTTTAATATATGATAAAAGATAGACCCGGGGCCATAGTTTTCACTAGAGGCTTCTCTCGAGAAAATAGCATACGATGGGTAAACAAATTACTATTGGGCAATTGATAGAAAAGCAAATAATTGTGACGATATCCAAGGCAATGATCATATATAGGCATCACGTCCGAGATTAGTAGACCGTCTCCTGCCTGCATCTACTACTATTACTCCACACATCGACCGCTATCCATCATGCATCTAGTGTATTAAGTTCATGGGAAAACGGAGTAATGCTTTAAGCAAGATGATATGATGTAGACAAGATAAACTCATGTATGAATAAACCCCATATTTTTACCCTTAATAGCAATGATACATACATGTCATGTCCCTTTTTGTCACTGGGATTGAGCACTGTAAGATCGAACACATTACAAAGCACCTCTTCCCATGGCAAGATAAATCAATCTACTTGGCCAAACCAAACCAATAAATCGGAGAAGAAATACGAGGCTATATTAATCATGCATAAAAGAGTTCAGGGAAAACTCAAATAATATTCATGGATAGATCTGATCATAAACTCACAATTCATTGAATCCCAACAAACACACCGCAAAAAGTCATTACACCAAATAGATCTCCAAGAACACCGAGGAGAACATTGTATTGAAGATCAAAAAGAGAGAACAAGCCATCTAGCTACTAACTATGGACATGTAGGTCTGTGGTAAACTACTCACGCATCATCGGAAGGGCAGCAAGGTTGATGTAGAGCCACTCCGTGATCGATTCCCCCTCCGATGGAGTACCGGTGGAGACCTCCAGATGGGATCTCACAAGAACAGAAACTTGCGGCGGCGGAAAAGTATTTCGGGTGTCTCTATGATGTCAGGGGAATATTTGAGTATTTATAGAGGTGGAATTAGGGTTGGATGTGCCACGAGGGGCCCACAAGCCCGAGGGCCGTGCCACCCCCCTGGGGTGCGCCCCTAGGGCTTGTCGCTCCGTCGTGGCTCCTCTAGCCTCCTCCCGAACCTTCTAGGGTCTATTCTGGTCCAGAAAAAATTAATCCAAAGTTTTTTCTCCGTTTGGACTTCGTTTGGTATTGATTTTCTGAAAAGCCAAAAACATGCAAAAAAAATAGCAACTGGCACTGGGCACTAAGTTAATAGGTTAGTCCCAAAAAATGATATAAAGTTGCTTGTAAATGTATATAAAACATCCAAGATTGATACTATAATAGCATGGAACAATAAAAAATTATAGATACATTGGAGACGTATCAAGCATCCCCAAGCTTAATTCCTGCTCGTCCTCGAGTAGGTGAATGATAAAAACAGAATATTTGATGTAGAATGCTACCTAACATATTCATCACATATTCTTTTCTTTGTAGCATGGACATTTGGACTTGAATGATTCAAAACAATAGTCTATAATTTGACATGAAAACATCAATACTCAAGCACATCAACAAGCAACCATGTCTTTCAAAATATCAACGCTAAAGAATGCTATCCCTAGCCCATTATGCTCAATCATTGATCCATTCAGAAACACACTCGAATATTAGCTTCATCCAATGCACAAGTATGACAATAATGTTCCCTAGTTGGTGCTTTATGAGAGAAGATGGAGACTCAAAATTAAAATTAAAATTGCATAAAAGTAAATAGATAGGCCCTTCGCAGAGGGAAGCAGAGATTTGTAGAGGTGCCAGAGGTCATAGCTTAAATTGAGAGATAAAATTATTTTGAGAGGTATGCTTTTCCTGTCAACGAAAATGACCAAGAATTCCCAATATCTTCCATGCTAGACAAATCATAGGTGGTTCCCAAACAGAAAATATAGTTTATTTCCTTTCCGCCATTCTTACACAATCCATGGCTAGCCGTATCCACGGGTGCCTTCAATACCAACACTTTCCAAGGAATTTATTATTAACAACATATTAATTATTTTTTTCATTTCGGGACTGGGCATCCCTATTACCTGCCACACTCTCGTGCAATGACAAGTGAATAAACAATCATCGTGAGAATAAAATACCTAGCATGGAAAATATTGGCCACCCCCTGCCGCTTCATGAGCGGTACGGGCACACAAAACGGAAATTCATTTCGAAAATTAGAGTTGGCACATACAAATTTACTTGGAACGACATGGAAATACCGCATATATGTAGGTATGGTGTACTCATTTGGTACAACTTTGGTTTAAGGAGTTTGATGCACAAGCCGCATTCCTGCTTAGTACAAATGAAGGCTAGCAAATAGATTGAGAAGTGACCAACCAAAAAATGAAAACAGTCATAAACACGCATTAAACATAACTAACACTGAATAATGTACCACAAGTAGGATATAACTTCGTTGCATAACTATTGACTTTCATGCTTGAATAGGGAATCAAAAATCTTAACACCAATGTTCTTACTAAAGCATAATTACTAACCAACATGACTCACATATCACTATCTTCATATCGCAAAACTATTGCAATGAATCAAGTTTATAATATCTAATGATCTTCATGAAAGTTTTTATTATATCCCTCTTGAATATTCACCACTTTGGGACTAAATTTATATCTCATGCAAATTACCATTACTATTATCAACTCTCAAAAAGATTTAATTGAAGCATGAGAGCATAAATATTTCTTCAAAAATCTATCATATCAACTCTCAAAATAATTTAAGTGAAGCATGAGAGTGCTTTTGTTTAAAACATAAGCATATCAACTCTCAAAAGGATTTAAGTGAAGCATGAGAGTGCATATTTCTTCAAAATTTATCAACTCTCAAAATAATCTAAGTGAATCATGAGAGCATATTTCCTCAAAATAAAAATCACCACCATGCTAAAAAAATATTTAAGTGAAGCACCAGAGCAATTCAAACAAGTCATATTAAACTTATGGCCCTCCAAATAGGTGTGTCCAGCAAGCATGATTGTGACAAAATAAAAAGCAAAACAAGCAAAGACTCATATAATACAAGACACTCCAAGCAAAACTCATGATATGTGACGAATAAAAATATAGCTCCAAGTAAAATTACCGATGGTCGTTACAAGAAAGAGGGGATGCCTTCCGGGGCATCCCCAAGCATAGTTGCATGGGAGTCCTTGAATATTACCTTGGGGTGCCTCGGGCATCCCCAAGCTTAGGATCTTGCCACTCCTTATTCCTTCATCCATCATGATCTCACCCAAAACTTGAAAACTTTAATCACACAAAACTTAACAAAACCTTCGTGAGATCTGTTAGTATAAGAAGACAAATTACTACTTTAAGTACTATTGAAAACTCATTCATATTTTGTTATTGCATTATACCTACTGTATTCTAACTTTACCATGGCTTATACCCCCCGATACAACCCATAGATTCATCAAAATAAGCACACAATGCAACGAAAACAGAATATGTCAAAAACAGAACAGTCCGTAGAAACCTGAATTTTTCTCATACTTATGTAACTCTAAAAATTCTGAAACATTAGGATGACTTGGGAAATTTGTATTTCAATTATGTGGAATTTTTTTGACAAAAATATGTTTATGTGAATTTACAAAATTCCAGAACTGGGCGTAAAAGTTCCTGTATTTCCACAGAATCAAGTCAACTATCATCCAACATAATCCTAAAGGCTTTACTTGGCACAAACACTAATTAAAACATAAAAAGCACAATCATAACAGTAGCATAATTGTGTATTTATTAAAAAAATAAAAGAAACAAAAAAAATTAAAGGATAACTATTGGGTTGCCTCCCAACAAGCGCTATTGTTTTATGCCCCTAACTAGGCATAATGCATAGTTTCAAGTATTGTCATCTTTGGTTTCCAACTCCTCAATCACACATCCATAATTCCTAAGAGCACTAGCATGTATATTTTTAGTGATCACACTTATAGGAAAAAGTTAAGGAATTCATTCTCGCAAGTAGGTTTCTTTATCAACTCAACAAAATTGGGGTGGACACTAATCATCTTAAGATCTTCGTTGTTGCTACTAGAAGTGGAACCTTTGGTTTTAGGGACATAAGTAAACTTGCAATTCTTACTAGGAGGAGTCTTTTCAATAGTTTTGACGGAGGAAAAAGCGGAACCTAAATTATTAAGTATTTCTTCCAACTTGTCAATCCTAGCGGGACTTTGTTCTACCCTTTCATTAATTATTGGTTCTTTCTCCTTTAACATCTTAAGGGTAATCCCTACTTTTGTTCCAAATTGAGTGACGTGGTTGTGAATCTTATTATCCAAATTTTTAATATGCTCTATGGTAGGCATTTTCTTTTCAATAGCATCTAGTCTTTGCATAACATGTTCCAGAGTTAAAATTGTTTCATTAATAATGATAGGTGGTGATCCCACTAAATTTCCAATAGCATTGAAAGCATCCATAGGAGGACAACTTAAGAAATTGCCTCCGGCAATTGTATCAAGAACAAATCTATACCAAGTAGTAATACCCACATAAAAATTGCGAAGGAGGATAGTAGTGGATTGCTTACGAATAGATCTATTATGAGCATCACAAATTCTATACCAAGCATCTTTTAAATTCTATACCCCTTTGCTTAAAATTGAGAACTTCATTTTCAGGGGTACACGAAACAATAGAAGAACTAGCCATAACGATAAAGCAGGCAAGCAAACACAAAGGCAAACGGAAAATATTTTTGTATTTTTTTGTAAACACTTTTTAGAAGTGGGGGAGATGAAAATGAGAGGCAAATGGAAAATAATGTAAATGCAAGGAGATGAAAGTTTATGCGCAGGTACTTGATAGATGTTGATGATGGCTCCCTAGCAACGGAGCCAAAAATTCTTCCTGCTAGTTGTGAGGTGCGTTGGGATTTCCTCGAAGAGGAGAGGATGATGCAGTACAGTAGAGATAAGTATTTCTCTCAGTTATGAAACCAAGGTTATCAATCCAGTAGAAGAACCAAGCAACACTATGTAAACAACACATGCACACAAACAACAAATACTTGCAACCCAACGCATAGAGGGGTTGTCAATCTCTCCATGGTTACGAGCAAGATTATATTGTATAGTTTTTTATAGATAGATCTGACAAAAATCTATACCTTACTAATAAAAGGGTTATCACTTCTTACCACCGTAATTTCGTCCGTTTTTGGTCTGTCCACCTCGCTCTTATGTTATATAGTTTATAAGAATCTATAAGGTGGTACTAAAATTTCTGCCTGTCCAAGATTTTTCGTACACCACATCTACTCTCAGCGTAGTTTTCTGCCCATATTCCGCAGCCCAACGAAGGATGGTCCAGTGTAGTCCGGGGGAGGCAAAACATAGTGGCTGGTTTGGTGATTTGAACTCATGACCTGATGGCAAAAAACTACTGTCACGACCAGCTATGCTACCTTGCACTATGTGTTGTGAGGAAAGCTTGATTCATATATTAGTCCCACCTCGCTCCCTTGCACGCAATCCTCTCAATTTTAATATGTATTTGAATTTTTTGGGTATCAAGGAGCCTTCTCAGGAGTCAATAAGGAAGGAAATAATTTATCATGTTCAGATAAATAAGGAAGGAAAGGAGAATAATCCACTGGTCCGTTCCTCTACATGATTGGAAAGAGAATAAGGAAGGAAACAAGTCGTCCGAGCGGAAAGAGAGAAAATAAGGATGAACCCTGCTGCTGAAATTAAGGAATAAAAATTGAATCCTATCCTGAAATTAAGGAAGGAAAGAGAGAAAATCTATAAGGATGAAACTACTCCTGAAAATAAGGATGAACCCTGCTGCTGAAATTAAGCAAGGAAGGAAAGAGGCTGTCGATAGGTTAATCCCGTAAAAATCGCTTCAGCGCCACTGATGCCACTGCACTTGACACGCAACCATGGATGGCGCTCAGCCGTGGGAGGAGCAACAGCCATCATCACGGCCTCTATAGGCTGCACAACGAATCGCTGCTCCGGCTGCTTGTTGATCTCTGTACACCTCATAAATCCCTATGTTGAGTTCGTATTTCTTGCAGATCGAGCATAAAGGTTATAATGTGTTTTTATCTTTCTTTTTTTAACTTTGGAGTACTCATGCATGTTCTGCTATGCTTTTCAAAGTCATGATGATTTTCTCCCAGTTTTCCAAATTTTAGGGCCTATATAGACAACTAAATAGACAGACCATAGTAAGAGTGCGTCTATAGTACAGTCTATAGTCGACATGGCAGCGTATTATAGACAGCACCCGCCTAAACAATTGCACAAAGCAACAGATTATCACCTCGGGTGCCTTTGTAGGGTGGTGTCTGCAACCAGGAGGTACAGGAACACCATCGGCACGCGCTCCTCCCTTGCCGTCACTTGTAGGATGTCCAGCCGGCCGGGCTTCTCTCCCTTCACCTGGGTCACATCTAGAGGATCTGTTTCTACCTCAACAAGGTGTGCCGAGAGAACACCGGCTTCGCATCGCTGTTTCTCAACCGCGCCACTGCCGTCGGGGACCCAGGAGCATCCTTCTCGCAGATTACCAGTTCACTCTACTGCATCACATTCTTGCCGAGTGCTGATTACTCCAAGCCAATGCATGTTACCGAGAAAAAGTATTATGTGGCAATGCGCGTTTACAAAGCAGTAGGATCAACTCTTTCCTAGGTAAACAGAAACACATGTGCGCAGCAGCAGCAAAGTACAAGTTGCCAGCTAGCTTGATTTATCTGTGTTAGCATAATGATGAATACGCACACATGCTACTTGGCATATTATGTTTACAAAGCTGTATCGATCCAGTGAAGAGTACATGGCTTGATTTATTGCTCCCAAGAACTCGCAGGTAAGCCAATAGGCGCGCATGCACAACTGCAGCGAGTCAATTTAGCCTTTTATAATTATGTTTGTTTTTCTGCTCCTCCTAGAGAGAGTAGATGCACCATGTGAAATCTGTTTTTCTATAGCTAAATTGATTACCCAAGAAGTTACTGTTCTACAAGGAGGAGGAAAGAGGGTTTTTTTGCGATGGTGGAAAGATGTAATTTCGTATTCCTACAATTCTGAATTTTTTATCTCTTGATTTATTTCTATCTGACTTCATATGTGTTTTGCATAACTCGAAGAGTGCTAGTGAGGTATTTTGCAAGGATTGGGATCCTCAATGCAATGCATACCCTAATAGCATGCATGTTACCCTTTGTGTTCATCTTCAAGGTCAAAATCTTTTTTTATTCATTTCTGTGTAGAAGAAAACCGATCCTCACTTAGGCTAATTTGCATATCAATCTAGGTATGCACAGGAGGAACTCAACAACTATACATGCAAGCCCACGTTGATCAATCAAGATTAGCTTTTCTATAGTATTAATTGTTGAATAGTTATGAAACACTGACCCTTGTTCCTATAATTTCTCTCAGCCATTGCTAACCACCCGTACATCACGCACGATTGATCGCATATCCCTTATCTCTCTCGTCTGTTCAATCTCTCTTGATCCCCTCCTTCGTCTCTCTCGCATGCACGCTCGAGCTCGCCATCAACATCGCCGCCACTATCCTCTTCGATTTCTCAGCCCAGATTCAATCTGCTGCACACCGTGCTTCCTTCCCACCACATTGCCGGCCACAACATCCATCACACGACCCAGATCCAAACCTAAACCCATGTGTGACCTGCTCCACGATGCAGCCACCGGTGAGCTCGCCGGTGCGACATCCCTACAGTAAGTGCTTGTGCCCGCCATCTCCATCATACATCACCATGTTGGACGGAGGCTGTTGGGTGTGCCCGACATCTCTACCACCCCTCGATCGGTGAACTAGCAGTGGCCTCCCGTTGCTTGTTCTTCCCTTTTTATTTCTTGATTTGAATCCATTTTTACCATTGATTGATAGTAATCTATTCTATTTGATTCAATGTTTTTATCTTGTTCTGCCCTGTTTTTACGTGTGCATTAAATAATAGAACCAATCAATTCGAATGGAATTGGTTTGCAAATCACAAAATGATGCGCATGCATATGTTGGCAGCAAGCATTGCCAATTTCTACTTTCAGTTTTTATGCTTCCATTCTTTTGGTGAAATAACATGAAATTGATGCTTCGAGATATCCATGCTTCCTAATTTGATCTATATTTCTTCAGTTCAGGTACTTTACCGCAATATAGAACCATGTTCGAAATGTTTATTTTTAAGCATCCAACATTTCTGTACATGTATTTTGAACCTTGTTTCTAGGACTTGTTGTTGCTTCCTACCTTCTATTGTTATGCATCATGCCTAAACTTTTTATGCTTCAAAGGTACTTATAGGTCCTTGACGCCAGCCAGGTGGAATGCTAACCAGCAGGCATAAGGAGCTCAAGGATAGGGGGCACCAGTGGCATGCAGACGAGTCACCATGACAAGTAGACGAATCGGCAATGGAAACTGGTGGCAATGGTGATGGAGACTTTTGGCACCATGATAACTTAGATCAAGATGATGGCCGATGGGGCTGCTTGCTTCCCAACGCATCGTCAAGCTCCATGAAGCAAATAGGAAGCATATATGTAGCTTGGAAATAGGAAACAACATGGCCGGATGCTTGTCATTGTTTATGGAAGCAAACAAGAACCTATTAGGAAGCATGTGGCACAATCAAAAGAAATATTTGTGATTACCGATCTCATAAAAAGGGTAGTCATTTAATTTGACGTGTTTTCTTCAAGAAGCAAATTCACCGTAGGAAGGGAGCAAAATATTATTTCTCTAGATGCACACTCCTAGTTCGGTTGAAGCATGTGTGTGATAGCCAAAATAATTGTGCTTTTGATGGAAGCAAATTCCTGTTACATATGAAGCAATACTATAGTTTCTGGAAACAATATTGTGATTTTTTTCACCAAATTGAGCCGAATCTAATTCACCCTAGAAGCTAATTGTCCAATCAACATAAACACAATTTCATTCTTATGGAAACAAAGAAAAATGTTAGGGGGTAGAATAATTTGCAACAAATTGAAATACATTAGAAACAATATTTTCTACGTGAAAATATGGATTATTTTCCTAAAATAGGGGGCTAATTACTCGTCAATCCCACATTTTTAGCGCTGGATTAGTTGCCATAGAAAATAAACGCAGTCATCATTGATGCCAGAAGCGGTCCCACCAAATTAGAGATCCAGTCAACACCTTATCTCTTGCCTGGACTAAGTAGCAGATCCAACGTGCGTGTTGCTTTCGATCCAACGGCTAATGAATGGTCTGATAGGATGCAACTAGCAGTAGTCTGATGCCTAGCGGTGTCCTAATTCTTATTCATGCTGGAAATAATTGATGTGTATCATAAATGAAAGAGTAAATTCCATCTTTTTACCCCTACAGTTGACGCTTGTGACAAGAAACATCGCAAAAGCGTATGTTCTTGCTTATGTTTTAGGCTTAAACCATTACATGCTTACTGGGATAGGAGAGTGAAGTGATTTTTTTTCTTCTGTTGCAGTTGATGGAGAAGAAATACGAAGCTATAATAATCGGAGAAGAAATATGAAGCTATAATAATAATGCAGAAAAGAGTTCAGAGAAAACTCAAATAATATTCATGGATAGATCTGATCATAAACTCACAATTCATCGGATCCCAACAAACACACCGCAAAAGTCATTACATCAATTAGATCTCCAAGAACAACAAGGAGAACATTGTATTGGGAATCAAAAAGAGAGAAGAATCCATCTAGCTACTAACTATGGACATATAGGTCTGTGGTAAACTATCCATGCATCATCGGAGGGGCAACAAGGATGACGAAGAACCCCTCTGTGATCGTTTCCCCCTCCGGCAGAGTGCCAGAAAAGGCCCCAGATGGGATCTCTCGAGAACAGAGGCTTGCGACGGTGGAAAAAGTATTTCGTCGACTCCCTGGTAGATTTCCTGATTTTAGAGTATTTTTTGAGCCAGAGTTAGGTCAAACGGAGGTCTGTGGGCCCCACTATGCACCAGGGCGCGTCCCAGGCCGCTGGCGTGCCCTGGTGCCTAGTGGGCCACTCCTTCATCTTCTCGTGCCCTCCCGAAGCTTCCAAGGTCTGTTATTGCTAGAAAAAAATCTCCAAAAAGTTTCGTGGCATTTGGACTTCGTTTGGTACTGATATTCAGCAAAGTCGAAAACAAGCAAAAAACAGCAACTGGCACTGGGCACTAAGTTAATAGGTTAGTCCCAAAAAATGATATAAAGTTGCTTGTAAATGTATATAAAACATCCAAGATTGATACTATAATAGCATGGAACAATTAAAAATTATAGATACGTTGGAGACATATCATTTTCCCCAGGCAATTTGTACGGGTTCGGTGACCGCCCTCAAGGATCTCCATTTGTGCGGGTTTGGCGACCGCCCGCAAGGGTCCCTTAGTGGAGTCACAACACCTTGCATCGTGTGAAGGTGTGAGGAGATTGTGCGAAGGTGTGAGGAGAATACGGTGAGCCATTGTGGCGCTTGGGGAGCATTGTGGTGTAATTGTGCCTTTCCTCCTCCTCCTCCTCCTCCTCCTCCTTCTTACACTACACCTTTTAGCTTGCCTTTCTAGACATCCCTACTCTCTTGTGTGCAAATATAAGGACCTTGAAATTGCACTTGCGCTCCTGCAGTGACTTACAACAACATTTCCTTGCTGATCAACAGCATACACAAGAGGCTCACTGAGATCATACACAACTGGTTCTTCATATACAATTGGTTTTAATTGTTTGTTGTGCTCTACATTGTGCACTTGCCGTAACTAGCAAATTCAGCACCATACTCTCCTCATTCTACCTCTTGATTTGCTATAATTTAACATTGCTAACTATCAATTCAAGACCTTGCTCTCCTATGCCCAGAGTATTTATATAGTACATTCAATCAGATATAGTGTAGCCTTGGGTTTCAATCAGCACAACAAGATTCAGAAATGTGACATCTGAATTGCCTAGCTTCCTTTCTAAATTGTCCCGAGCATAAAAAATGATCCTAATTAAGTCCCAAGTTTTATCATACAAACTACAACTACGAGTGAATTTCACCAAATCAGTAAACCCTAACCCTAATCCCCAATTCATACCGAAGAAATTAATAGAAAAGAGAGTAACTTACAGCATGCCGCCGATTCCATGCGTTCAAGACCTTGCTCTCCTCCCATGCCTTCCCCCGTTGTTGTGCCCGGTGCAAGAACTGGTTCTTCATATACAATTGTTTGTAATTGTTTGTTGTGCTTTACATTGTGCACTTGCCCTAACTAACAAATTCAGCACCATACTCTCCTCGTTCTACCTCTTGATTTGCTGTTATCTATCAATTCAAGGAATTGCTCTCCATCGCTATCAATTACAACCAGTTGTATATGAAGAACCAACTGTGTATGATCTCAGTGAGCCTCTTGTGGCCACCCAGATCTATGCTAGCCTCGCCCGCTGCGCCATGGACAACGTCGGCTACAAGAACTCATTGTCATCGCCGGAGCTAGCATAACTAGAGTAACCGCCACTGTCGATTCCTCCTCCTGATGCGCTACTGATACATCTCCAACGTATCTATAATTTATGAAGTATTCGTGCTATTATATTATCATTCTTGGATGTTTTACAATCATTTTATAGCAACTTTATATCATTTTTTGGGACTAACCTATTGACATAGTGCCCAGTGCCAGTTGTTGTTTTTTGCTTGTTTTTTACATCGCAGAAAGTAATACCAAACGGAGTCCAAACGCAGCAAAACTTTTTGGAGAATTTTTATGGACCACAAGACACAACTTGGGCCAAACAAGTACCAGAGGCGTGCTCCGAGGGGGGCACAACCCACCTGGGCGCGCCTGGGGGCCCAGGCACGCCTTGGTGGGTTGTGTCCACCTCGGTGACCTCCCGCACCGCCTCTTCGCCCTATAAATTCCCAACACTACAAAAAAAAGACACATCCGTGACATTTTGGGCCGAACGAATTTTTTTTCTGTCATGCTTATGAAACTTCTATGACGATAATTGTGACAAAACCCGGTATCATCATAGATGTGGTGGGCTCCTACTTCTATGACAAAAAATCAAGACAGAAAATGGGCTTTTCGTCCTAGTCGGGCCAGAGACGCAGCTGCATGACATTCTTTGGGCCGTCCATGACGGAAAAAACCGTGGTAGAAGCGAGGGCGAGGAAAATATCGGGGAGTTCCCGGTTACGGTGGGTGGTCGGGGCCAAGCGATGCGCGTTTCTCTCGTACACGTACGCGCGTGGGTGCGAGGCATTGGGCTCTAACTGAACCCGAGTGAGCCGTTCGCCTACTGAACCCGAGCGATTGCACTGCAGGCTACGCGTTACTGAACCCGAGCGATCGATCGATCTGGCTGTTAACTGAACCCGATCGAGCGATTCCTTCGCTACTGCTGCTAACTGAAGCCGATCGAACCTGTTGCTTCTTGATGAACAGTGAGCATTGTTGGGGGGTTTGGATGAACAGTGAGCATTGTTGGGGGTGGGGGTTGGATGAACAGGCCCCCTTGGTAGTAGAGGTCGTTGCCGCTGGATGAACAGGACCCCGTGGAGGGCTGGATGAACAGGACGACCCCGTAGAGGGCTGGTTGAACAGTAGCCGGTGGAGGGCTGGATGAACAGTAGCCCGTGGAGGGGTGGTTGAACAGGACCCCATGGAGAGGGCTGGTTGAACAGTAGCTGGTGGAGGCTGGATGAACAGGAGCCCGTGGATGAACAGTGGCTGGTGGAGGCAGGAGGGGAGACGCCGTGGATGAACAGTCGTAGGTGGAGGCTGGAGGAGGTCGACGGTGGATGAACAGTAGCCCGTGGAGGCAGTCGACGGTGGAGATGAACAGTAGCCCGTGGAGTCCCGTTTTGCGGTACGCCACACCCCTCCCGATGAACATGACCCCCGTTTCGACCGTAGCGCTCCAACACAAGTCCGTTTCCTCCGTTTTGCGGTACACCACACCCCTCCTGATCAACAGGACCCTGTTTCGACCGTAGGCACTTGAACACAAGTCCGTTTCCTCCGTTTTGCGGTACGCCAGACTCCTCCCGATGAACAGGATCCCGTTTTGACCGTGGCCGGTCGAACAGAAGGCCGTTTCCTCCATTCTGCGGTACGCCAGGCCTCGTTTCGATCGGCTGTTCCGTCCAAGCCGGTTGGCTCCCGATGAACACGACGTAATCCGTTGCCTCCTGATGAACACGACGCATTCCGTTGCCTCCCCATGAACACGACGCAGTTTCTCCGTTCCGACCCAGCTGGTTGGCTTCCGATGAATAGGACGCCATCGCTGCCTCTCCATGTACACGAGCCCTGGCCGTACATATGCGCGAGTAGGCGTTCGAGACCCCGCCCGTATGTACGTATGTGGCCGTATTTACTTTCTTGCACCCTGGTTGTACGTACGTGTACACGATATTAACAGGACTGCGTGACATGCTACGTGCGCGCAGACAGACCGATCGACCGGTATGTACACAGACAACGCTACGTACACTTCGACCGGGTGGGTCCCAGCTGTCAGGGAGGATAAGGACGCACTTCCTTGCATGTAAAGATGTAGCTGGTGGGTCCCAGCAGTCAGGAGGGAAATGTTTTTTTCACGAAATACGGTGGCCCGTCCGGTGGGTCCCTGCAGTCAGGTGGAGTAATCATTATTTTGCGCGTAATAAGGTTGCACTTCCTTGCTGCGGCCGTGGACCCAGCTATCAGCCTCTCCACGTACAGTACTCTTCCGATGGAAGTCGTTCCTTGACCACATTGACCACGCCGCGCCAAGAGCACCAAGGCGGTGGACGACGGCGAGGCCTAGGAATGGGACGACGCGGAGCCGGGGAAGACGCGGCAGTGGATGCCCACGCGGAGAGGAGTCCGAGGGTTCACTGGTTCGGCTGCGGTGTGAGGATGCTGTCACCGCAGAATAACAGGGGGTGTGGGTGAGTAGAGGGATGGCCTGGCCAGCGGTGGGAGTAGTAGGGGGCGGTGAGGCCTCCGCGGCAGCACAGCCGGCCACGGGAGGCAGGAGCAGGCGGCACGACCGGCACTGGTTTGGGCGGCTGGAGCAAGAAGACCAGAGGTTGAAGAAGCACTACGGTCGTTGGATGGACATCGTACGGTCACTGGAGCTAGAATTGTTCATATTGACTAAGTTGACAAAGCCCTCTGTCCGCGTCAGTAGGCCCACAAGTTAGCCTCCAACTACGGTGGGTCCCAGCTAGCAGGGGGAGTATTCATTTTTTTGTGCGTAATAAGGAGGCACTTCCTTGCGTGCGAAGATATAGCTGGTGGGTCCGACCTGTCAGCGGGAGGAACATTTTTTAGCAAAATACAGAGGCCCTTCCGGTGGGTCCCAGCTGTCAGGTGGAGAAATCATTATTTTGCGCGTAATAAGGAGGCATTTCCTTGCGTGCGGCCGTGGACCCAACTGTCAGCCTCTCCACGTACAGTCCTCTTCCGATGGATGTTGTTCATTGACCACGTTGACCACGCCGCGCCGAGAGCACCAGGGCGGTGGACGACGGCAAGGCCTAGGAAGGGAACGACACGGAGCCAGGGAAGACTCGGCAGTTGTTTTCCACGCGGAGGGGAGTACGAGGGTTTACTGGTTCGTCTGTCATCGCTGGAGAATAACATCAGGTGTGGGTGAGTAGAGGGATGGCCAGGCCAGCGATGGGAGTAGGGTGGGGCGGTGAGGCCTGCGCGGCAGCACAGCCGGCCACGGGAGGAGGGAGCAGGCAGTTCCGCCGGCGCTTGTTTGAGCGGCTGGAGCAGGAAGAACAGAGATTGAAGAAGCACGACGATCGTTGGATGGACATCCAATAGTCACTGCTCTCGTGTGTTGACTAAGTTGACACGGCGTTGCGTGTGCGTCAACTTTTTTTTAGGAAAGCATACGCGTCAACCTATAGTAGGCGCACAAGTCAGCCTCAAATCTGTGGAAAACAACATACAGCCCATCTGCCATTATTTCTAATAATTTACAGCCCATTTTCTAATTCTTAAGGTTTTTTTTGTAGCCCATATTCTTTTTGTTAGCATTACAGCCCATATTGTGGCCACGGTTAAAAAATTATACGAAATTTTGCATATTTCGGTGCGGTCCGAACTGTTTTTAATCCCGAAATTTCGAGTCACATTCAAACTGATTTAAAAAATAAATGTATATCAATATAAAATCCAACAAATTGTCCACGCATAAAAATCAATGAAATTTAAAATCTTGAAATGAAAAAAAAGAAATTTGAAACTAATTGCCTGGTTGATGTGTTTTAAAAATGTACATCCCATTTCTCATTACTGATAGCCCATTTTCTGGGCCAGCCGAATGAAGCTCTCCTCGTCTTGAAAGATTTGCAGCCCAACAGGCCTGACAAAGCGACTTACTTGACAAAGCACAAAAAAACTAGGCTAGCCATTTTCAGAAAGAAAGAAAACTACTAGGCTGGTCTTGTGATAAACATAAAAGAAAAGGCTGTCTAGACAGGCCAGAGTGCCCCGCACAGCCCAGTTGACACCCTGCTTCCGTCTCAAAAATAAAAGGGTTAATTAGATAAATGCCACTCCAATTATGGCGATTCATAAAAATGCCACTGCAATTTCCAAACTTTGAAAAAGGCCACTGCAATTTTTGCAAACTTTGAAAAATGCCACTCCAGACTTCGAAAAATGGCACTGGAAATGGCATTTTTCAAAGTTTGGAAATTGCAGTGGCATTTCTCGGAATCGCCAGATTTGGAGTGGCATTTATCAAATTAACCCAAAACAAAAATAACTGGGCGAGCTGCTGGGTCCCTGGTGTCAGCCGCTCGTTGTGCAATTCTCTCGTTTATTGACTACGTTGACAATGGCATGGGACCCAGATGTCAGAAATCCATTAGGAGGAACCATTTTTTTATTGGCTTGAAATAAGGAGGCACTTGCTTGCGTACTGCCATGACCTTGGTGGGTCCCTGCTGTCATCCTCTCCACGTACAATCATCTCCTGATTGTGTACACATCAACCTGGTAGGCCCACAAGTCAGCCTCTAAACCCGTGGCGGACAAATACAACCCATTTAAAAAAATAACAGCCCATTCCATACGTTCAAACGGAAAGTTCAACATTCAGAGCAAAGTAACAGGTCTGATCCAGATATAGAGTACTCAACTTCCACGTTGACAACCATCATAGCCAAGTTAACTATCTACTCCCACTAATACTCTAGTAGTGTACAAGTACTAACTTACTCTTAGCTAACTAGACGATGCCGGCCGCCATCTGCGGTACACGCTAAACGCCGGCACCAACGTCCTCCGCCTCGCCTCGGACTTGCCAGAGGTGCGATAGGGCGCGTTGCTCGCGCGCGTTGGCCCTTTCCATGCCGGCGTGGTCCACCGAAGCTTCGACTTCTAAGCGGGAAACCCACTTGACGAGCTGGTAGTAAAATTCGGCGTCGCGAACGCGTGCGTGCCCGACAGCCTCCAGGGCTATTTGCCGGGCGCCGGCCTCCATGTAGTCGGCCCAGTTGCGGGCGCTCTGCTCGCGACTCAGAGCATCGGTGCGCTGCTGCTCCATGCCTCGCTGGCGGCGCAAATCGGCGATACGCTGCTCCTCCGCCAGGCGGTCGCGCTCCAACAACTCCTCATACTCTGCATTGCCATCTAAAGACCGATAGAAAGCCTCCTCCCTCCGTCTGCCTTCCGGTGAAAACCGAACACTAGTTCCGGCGGTGACCGCCTCCGGCGTCGCCTATTGTGGACGGGCGGGGGCATGGCAGACATGGCGAGAGCGAGGATAAGTGGCGAGCGACGTCGGGCCGGTGGGGGCTTATGAGGATAGGGCGAGTTGGGTGATGGTGCCACCGGAGAAGGCCGGGAAACAGTAATTATAGGCGGAAGGTAGGCAAACCAGCGTGTCACGGGAAATGCGACGGTCATCGCGGTTATCGGAATTTAATGCATAAGCAGGCATGGCTTTGCGCGCCAGCTTGCCGTGGAAAACTAGAAAAACTGAAATTATGACTGTGCTGTCCCGTCCCGTCCCGTCAGTGGTGCGTCCTGTCCATGCTGGGTCGCACGTCGGCATGACGGTAAAACGAGTGCACTCGAATCATCCAGATGAGGTACTCCCTCCTTGTCAAAAATGATTCCACCACTCATCATCTACCTTGGTTGGTGAGATTTTTGAATTGAGCCCTGTAAACCGGAAAGGAGGTAGTACATGCGTGATCCGCTATTTATTCGTGTAGGATCGAGTAGGTTGGATAGTGTACGTGTAGGATCGAGTAGGTCGGATGGTGTATGTGTAGGATCGCATTAGCTGATGAACGTTCGCTAGGAGATAAGGCATTTGCGAACGTTTTTGCTGGCAGTTTCTTCAGATTCGCATGGCATTTTCTTCAGAGTAGCTTGTCAGTTTCTTCAGAGGTAGGCATTTTTATTCAAAAAACTGCCACTTCGGATCTTGCGTCGCAACTGAAACTGCCAGGAGCGCATTAGTAGGCTAGCTAGTGATCGATCAGTAACTTGTAAACACTGAGCGAACAGAAATAAGGAACTGTTAGTAACTTGTAGCCACTGAGAACACAGAAATAAGGATCATGCTGTGCACCGCAGTAAGAGTCGATCCGTTCGAAATGTTCATACGAGACTCACAGGCCTGGCATTGTAATATGTTCACATTAGTAGCCCAAATTCACAACGAACTAATACGATTCCCATACATAAGATCAACATATTAATGCATCTCAACGATTCACAGATCATACACAAATATGTAGCTCCAAAAGCAAAGATCTAGAAAAAACATCTGTTCTTCCTACTAACATGGATGCTTCTCTTGGCCAACATTCAGTACAGAGTGAAAGACAAATTTGTTTGTGAAGTCTACAGTTCCTCTTGCAAACGTAAGTGGTTTCACCAACAGCTAGAACCATGAGAATGAACCACACATGATGGAGGAACATCCACTGCAATATGATTTGGTCTTCTCTCGATCACACGGCGAGACTATTTTTGGAATACAAACTTTAACTTAGGCAAAATGATGCCCATTGTATAATCAGACCAAAGCAATGAAGCACCTAGTGTTGGCCAATAAATAGTATAGTACTACTTTTGTGCAGTCCATTAAGTGACTATCCAATCTTTCTGTGTCTATTTTCAAATGGCACTGCATGCAGTGACTATACTCATCTCTTGTGCAGTTCAACCAAAATTGCGGTCACTTTGTTTGTTTGCCAAATAGCAACGGGCAGACATCTCTGTCTGCACAAATATCAAGCAGCTAGTAAACATATACCCCACCTTGTATTTTCGGTTTAAACACGTCTCTTCCGCTTAGCATCTGTCATGTTTTGCACTGGACAATTTGATACTGTCATGTTTTGCCCTGGACAATTTCATACTGAATTGATTTGCTGGTTCAGAGCAGAAATATAGCGCCTATTCTTCATCAGACCAAGGATATCCATGTTCTCAGTGATGGAAGAGGTGAAATCGATACAACCGAAATTTAGCATCCAATCATTGAATCATGTCCTGCACCTCCAATGTAGGTCCGCCCTGCCAATAAATTCACATGCAAACCACTAATATTACTATCTAATGACAGTACAAAAAGAGTAGCAAGATAGTAGCAAACCATGTACCTTCGTAATGAACAGCTCATAGTGCCACCAATTGGATATAAAGTTTTGGAAAAAAACATGCTCCTAATGTTGAACCATTTGGACTTTTTGTGCAGTTCCACTAAAATCGAGCATCCCTGTTTGCATAGATATTGAAAGTGTGATTACTATAAAAGTGGCACTAGTTGAAGCATAGACTCACAAATATAAGCATTCCAATTTCTTAATGGGAAAAGGTAGCAAGACTGTTTCTAACCACCTGTTTGAAGGAATAAATAAGGCAACAGCGGCTGATGTCAGGAAGGCATACATAGTTTTTTCTGAAAAATTGAACCATTCCTGACCTTTCCTCTTCTTTTAAGCATATTTTGTGCAGTTCAACTAAAATAAAATGCCATCACCGCCTTCACAATTCAGTGACACTGTACAAAAAGAAATGACTTAACATTACATCATGATGTCAGGTATGTAATCGACAGGCATTAGAGACAAACATACAGACCTCCTCTGATAACATAATGAACATTAATTTTAACAAAGGTGTGACTAGCTTTACCGTGATAATTTGAGTGAACTCTACACCCTCTGTTCCTTAATATAAGACGCTTTCGCAGTTCAATTTAAAGTACCCAAACGTCTAGTATTTAGAAAAACAAGTAGTAGTTTTCTTGAGCACATATCTGGGAAAGCTTGCCACACTTTATATATGTCCATACGCTAATGCAACACCATTCGAATAGTACAAATATACACTAATCCAGTGGCTAGTGCAACAGTAGAGTAGTTTTTTTTATTACAGGGTACAGTACAATGGTTTTACTGAACAGATTTCCATAAGCTAGCACTAGAAGATTTCTATAAGCATTAACAATACAAAATGTAAAGGTAACAAGTTTCAGCATTGGTATACTAGCTGTGCAAGAGCATTAAACCAAATAAAAAAGTCTGAAGGTAACTAGCATTATTAACTAATGACAGTATAAAAAAATTGCAAACCATGTACCTTCAAGGTAAATATCATTTCGAACTCGAGGGGACCTAAAAATTGCTATCCCAATCTTGATAATCGATCAAACATAAAAACTTGATCAAACGAATCAAGAGAACAGCCGGAGGAGGAGGTGCCCACTCTTGACCTTTCCTCTTGTCTTTATAATTTTTTGTGTAGTTTAACCAAAATAAAATGACATCAGCGCCTTGGCATTTTGGTGACACTGTACAAAAAAAATTGACTTATCTCATGAAAGTGAGGTATGTAATCTATAAGCATTAACAGTGCAAAAATCTGAAGGTAGTAACAAGTTTCATCATTGGTATACTGGTTGTGCAACAGCATTAGAATGCCTTAGCTGAAAAATCTTTAATACATCCACAATCAACAACTAACCCTGAAATAATCCAGTGACATTAAATGGCATTGCTTAAATTTATCGGTGGCATTAGACTGAGTGCAGCATTAGTTAAATGTGGCATCACTTTAGCAGTAGCATTGCTTGACTTTACCGTTGGCGTTATACTAATAGCAAAAAAGTGGCAATAAGAGCATGGGAGGCCCATTCGGACAGTGGGCGCACCAGTACGATTTACCTCCACAGACGCATAGAGTGGTGAGGGAGGTATGGTTGCCCAGAGCAACAAATATCCAGGCAGCATATGTGGATTACGTCCCATTTTTGTTCTCTTTAGCCACCTTTTTCCTATGTGAGGACAACAAACTGATCGGCCTGGTCATTCTCTATTGCGTTGTCATGCCTTTCTACCCTTTTTCAACCTAGAGACACGAGACTCGTTCCTTAGCTACTGATTTTCCCCTTTTCAACCTAGATGCGGGTTCGATGCCTAGTCTCTTGGACAGTACTTTCTCCCTTCCTTTCCTTATTCAACCTAGACATGGATTAGTCTGCATGAAGTAGGGTTTCCTTTAATAGTGCAAATTAAGGTTTTCGTCTGCGTGACCAGAAGAGCAGAGGATAGCAAATTGGGAAGATGGTGGAGTGGAAAAAGATCCACATGCAGCGACGTGGCAGATGGGGCAATAGAACAAGGGTATGGTTCGAAAAGAGGTAGCATACCTAAGGGTCGGCGGGAAGTGGCTTCGCTCGTGGTCGTCGTCCTCCACACACACTACGGCAGCGAGCTTGGGGACGGAGGCCATCCCGCGCGGGCGCTAGGTCTGAGAGGACGGCCTTGTCGTCAGTGCGTGACCTCGCTCGCCGACGACGAGTGCGTCAACGCTGCACGTCCTTTTCTTCCCCGGCGGATCTGTGACCACCGGTGAGGAGGGAGAGAGAGGCTGTCTTTTTTAGATCTGGAGAGAGGGTGATAGTGTGAGAAGCAAGTGGGCAGCCCTGAGCAAGAAAGCGCTGAAGCTCCAGCCTCTATATATTTTTTGATACTAGTAGTACTAGAGGTGGAGTAGTGATAGAGTAGTTTATATTTTCTCTGCATACAGTACCAGTTAGTCGTGCTTTAAAACTGAACGGCACGCCATTAAAAAAATGAAGTCGAGAAATAATGCGGCACCTCTGGCCAACGTGGCGAGATCGCATTTTGCACGAGAAATGACACTCCATGTTTCGTTGACATGTGGTCCCATTTCAACATGTCAGTGAGACGACGGCGAGTCCTTTTGTACAATTTCCGAATGGACGTCTATGTAGGCTGGGGCGCCTCTTCGTGTACCGTGGCAACCGTCCACCGCCTCTTCGCCTTTCCCTCTCGATTTGGAACTGCTGTCGCACGCTCTTCCTCCCTCCTCCATTTGCCTTCACCCTTCCTTCTGCCATTGTTCGATCGTCTTCTCCATGGAGTGAACAGGCCGGAAACGACCCCGTTATTCTTGCCCCGATCTGAAAGATGACGTGGTGGAGGAACTCATTGATCGGTGCGACATCATCACCTCGGCTAGCATGGCAGGTTCGTTCAAGAACATTCTTGACTCAACTAATAACATCATTACAAAGAACCCAAGGGTCCGGGAGAGGTTTGATCTCCCCTATCTTCTTTGCCGTGACCCTGACGACTGGCGCGCGGACGACGGAAGCCTCGCCTTGTGCAAGTTGATGCCGCTTGATAATGATACGTGTGATGTTAATATGCCATCGCTTGAGGGTAAGGCTTGGGCCGACGCAAATGGAGATTAGGTTGTTTATATTGGGTACAACTGCGAGTGGGAACTTGTGAATGTGTACACTCGTCACCGGGTTCCACTTCCAAAAATCTCAGACTGCCCAGAGGTTGAGCACACCGGTATTCTACGTATGTTCAAATACGATCGTGGTGACTGTCGTCTACGGAAGATAGCAATTTGTCGAGTTCCCAACTGCTCTTCGGATTACACGAACTATGAAGTTGTTGCTATCTTCGACAAGCTTGTTGCCGTCCTTACTTCCACGCCTAGATGGATATTGCTCAAAAATCAATTTCTGTACACGGATGAGTACTGTGATGCAATTCAATACGAGGGTCTTGTGTTTGCTGCCACCACTCGTGGCACTGTTTTTGCATGGAATCCTGATGCTTTTGGTACATTTGTCTTCCACCGTAATTATAATTGTTTCATCCATATGCATGCGGGTTAGCTAGTTTCCCTTTACTAATTAACCTTCTTGTGTTTCCAAGGTCCTGTGAACATTCCACCACCTATACTTGAAAATTGTTATAACCAAGGGGGAGATGACGATGGTGATGATCACGAGCATGAGGACGAGCAGGACCCATATACTCAGTGCCGCCTGGTAACTTATTCCGATGGATCACCTCTTCTTGTCTGTATACAGGGCACTGCTGATGTTACTAAGGAAGCAGGTGTTGTCTCGCATGGTCGCACTCTTCGGACCTATTCCAACATCCGTTGCAGGGTATTCGGGATGGATACTAGTGTGCTAGCGCCAACACCTTCTCCCTGGTTCAGTATTGATAGTCTTGGAGGAAACTCGCTCTTCCTTGGACAAAACTATCCAATGATGGTGAAAGGCGATCCAGCTGCTGTTGACACAACGTTACTACCATTTATGAGAAGCAACTGTATCTATACCTCGGACATTGCTATGGTTCCCTACCGTGGCTATCACAATATGCATCCTGATATAGGCCGCTTCAGCCTGGATGACCAGTCCTGCGTTGGTCTCAAGATTGACAATAGCTGGCCCTTCCCAGAGAATCACTTCTGGTTCAAAGCAAGCATTTCCAACGTCAATGAGTGGTTGAGCTGAAGTTCATTTCATTGCTTGTTATTTGTTGTGTGATGAAAACTTTAGTATTTATAATGTATCCTCGTTGTCATTGTGGGTTGATGACCTGTTGTATGTAATGCTAAATGATATGCCTGTGATAAACTTACTAAATTTATGAATGGCTTTCGAGTCGCTTCTCTGAGTGGGTGCTGCGACGAGGCAAAAAAAAATTCCGAATACATAATTGTACGTGCATTGCAACAGGTTATCGGATGAGTCCAATCAACAATAGTACTACTATTTGTACTAGCTTCACATGCTTCGCGCGTCGGGCGGGTGTTTTTACTGTAGCTGCGAATCCCATCATCCTAGGTCCTCGGATGAGTCCAGTAGAAATTGCATTCTGATGTTTGGGTTCAAACTTTCAAAACTGCTGCACTATCTCTACGTCTACGTATACGTAATACAACAAGTTTTAAACTTGAGACCAGCCATCCACCCTCACAAAGAACACTTTTTAACCTAGCACAGACTCCAGGAAATTTGGCCACAGTGTGAGGTGGGCCATATGTCAATGTGTTCGCTGTACGTAACCAGCACCTCGAATCCTCGATATATAGTAGGGTAGCATGGGCCAGAACAAGCATTCACGTCCAGGAGTACGGCACACGCCACCAGCACGACTTCCATCTGACACCATATTTCTTGGAGTCCATTCTACAACTATCTCTTCAACCTCCTCGTTTCTCTAACTCAGACATCACGCGGCAGGCGAGCTGGGGGTTTGCCGATAGTCGGTTTCCTCAACTGCGGCCCCACTTGTAAGGCCAACTCCAACGCACGACCCCAAACGGACGTCGGTTTTGCCCGGGTTCTGTTCGTTTGGGTAGGGCAATGGGGTCGTGTCCGGGCCATTTCTCGGATGCGGTGGCCGTGCGCCCAACGCGCGGACGCATCCCGGCCGCGTACATTTTTCTTTGCAAACACATAACTTTTTTTCATCATTGATTTTTGGTACATGGAAATACATCACCAAATTTTGACTAGAAAAGCAAGACCAAAGAAAACAAGAACCACAAGAATACATTTTAGAAGATATCCAACTTCCATAACTGCCCCTGTAAGTTGGATTAGTGCCTTCTCGATGCATTCATTGTTGATCTGCGGAGGCTCGATCTTGCGTGCTTCTTTCTTCTTCGAGTGTAAAGAAGTAGACGTTGCTTCCTCGCATCTAGTCACATGTCTAGCCTCTATTCTATCAACAAGTGCACTAGTCTCATCTCTAGCCTCTATGCTAGCTAAAAGTGCTAGAACATCTACTAAATTGCGCTCTATCAATATATCGATGTACTCTTCTTCCCAATACCAAAAGTTGCATCCATTCTACACAATAAAATTTTAAGTTAGCACAACTAGTCAAATCCGAGAGCACAACCGAAGCTAAAGTAGCACATACCCCATCGGTTGAGCACTTGATGAACACCCATCCGGGATGTTCCGGCATTGTAGACACGCGGCGCAAGACCTTCTTTGGGTAGTCGTCGCACGTAATGATTGGCAACGGTTCGCCGACGAGCTTTTGGGCCAGCACCGAGCCCGGCCGACCGCCATTCATGTATCTTTCGGTGGACCGCCGACGGTGTAGATCCGAGCGGCTAGAGGAGGAGTCGGTACCTGCATGCGGCCTTGCGGCCTTGCCGGGGCCTTCCGGCCCGGTGCCCGGCCAGTCCATGGCGCGGCGCAGCCTCCCACAGCCGGGCGAGCTCAAGCCTGACCGGATCCGCTCCAAATCCTACCGCCGGGTGCGCAAAACACATAGCCGTGGTTGGGTAGCTCGGGGGCATCGAGGGAAAGGGGGTTGGGCAAGCGCGCGTCCGAGCTGCACGCGCTGGAGTTGGCCTAAGTGAAGATGCAAGACAGCACGCGTTTCCCTAGCGGCGTGGCGGATCAACCGTGTGGGGGTGCGAAGTGGCTTCGCTCGTGTGGGGGATGGAGGCCATTTGTTGTGTGATGAAAACTTTAGTATTTACTAGAATGTTTTGTTGGAACTAATCTATAATCCAACATGTATCCTCGTTGTCGTTGTGTGTTGATGACTTGTTGTATGTAATGAATGGTACATTTGCATATGCATGTCTAAACTCAATTTATGAATGGTTTTCGACTCACTTCTTGGAGTGTGAGTACCGTAGTATTATAGCCAGCATCCAGTTATATGAAGTTGCCACATCACATAGAACCAACCTAATATTGGATTATGCTAGCACAATAGTTAGTTCTAGTTAGATCAACTAGAGGTAGGTGTCGCACGGAGGCTGAGAAATATGGTGATAGCGTGACTGCGTGAGGTGGGCTTGTACGTAGTATGATGTAGGCATAGGGCTTGCCGTGTTTCCTACTCCTCCGGTCTAAATGTGGAGAAGATTTGGTCGAGTTCTTCCTCCTTTTGCCGACACGTGGGACATCCAGCATCCAGGTCGTGTCATGCAAGAAAATGGAGTGCTAGTTGAAGCCACGTGATGTGCATCTTGGGTTAAATTGTAAATAGAATCTTACTCTTGAGTAACTCCAAAAGCGGCCACCGAAGATCTTTATTGGATTTGTTTTTCATCACCAGCACGTCGAGGTGAAAGATGTGCAGGTTCAGTGGGTCCTCTTGCGTTTTCACTGACATGTGGGACCGCATGTGAGCAAACAGATGATGGGCTCCGCGCGTCTGCTGGCTGGCTGAGAAGAGAGAGAGAGGAGGGCTGAGCACGGACTCTAGGAAATTTGTTCTACGTAACCAGCACCTCGATATAGGCTCGATATAGTGGGGTGGCATGGGCCATAACTAGCATTCACGTCTAGCAGTACGGCACACGCCACCCACACGAGTCCCATCTGACACCAATTTTCTTGGAGTGTGTGCTACAACCATCTCTTCTCCCTCCTGTTTTCTCAGCCATCACGCGGTGAGCGGGGTGGGGGTTTGCTGATAGTCGGTTTGCTCAACTGCGGTCCCACTTGTAAGTGAAAATGCAACACAACACGCATTCCCCCTTGAGCTGCGTGCCGGACCAACCGTGTGGGGGTGCGACGCGAACATGGCAGGCTTTTCCTTTTGAACTTGTAACTTGTAAAATTTGGTTCTGCTCCATGGCGCGACCGATAGATAGAAATAACGATTTTCCCTAAAGTAATGAGAAGTTTGGTTCTGGCGCGGTTCATGCATGGAGTACGTACGAAAATTATGAAGTTGATGCGAAATGTAAGATAATTACTAGTAGTACGTACCATATACTACTACATGGATTTGACGGAAAGATAAAGATACATACGGATCCATCAACGACATCCTCACGCCCTAGTGCGCCGGGTCACCAACCGACGTGTGAGGAGCAGCGGTGTTGGCGGTGAGCTCAACGTGCTTCTGAACAGTGCCGTCCAAGGTTGCTCTGCAGTCCAAGAAGGCCAGCGACCTATCGTCCTCCTCTTGCATGTAGTAGTCCTTGTGGACGATTTGCGCGTAGACGTGGGTGATTATGTCGACGGTGTCTTGCTGCGCTAGGCGCTGCGCGGCGAGCGCGACCTCGAGGTGGACATTCTCCGGCGCGACGGCGGGCAGTCGCAGGGCCACCAGTGCGTCGAAGAGGTTGTCACCAGAGGCCGTTGAGGGTGGCGGGCATCACAGAGCCTGGGCGCGTGGGCTGGAGGCGTACGTCAAGGTCGTTCGCGAGCTTCTTGACGACGGTGAACTTGTCGAGGAAGCCGACGAGGACCTCGTCGAACAAGGAGATGAAGCTGTCATCCAAGCGGCCTCTCGCCCTGGTGGCCTCAAGCATGACCTGGAGATGTTCCTCGGTGCCGGGCCGCAGGCCGGCGTCGTGGACCATCTGGCACAGCTGGCTGATGCTCGCGCTCATCGCCTCCATGGGTCTAGCTTCTAGTCAACTGATCTTGCGATTGGAGTGATCACTCTTGCCCTTGGTTAGGGTGCGTAGGTGCGTAGGATTTCGTAGATTGGACTGGCGGGGAGCCTTTATATGAGAAGTGAAGACTGCGTTGCATTCACGTGTGTGTTGGCCATCTACTCCTCGGCCCTCTACTGCACCTTCCTTTGGCTGTATGACAGGTGGGCCAGCCACCAGTTGGGCCCACCTGTCATACACCAAAGGCAGGTGCAGTAAGTCAATGAAGCTGCGTCCCTGTGGGACTGAGCTCCGGTGCCTTAACTGCACCTGCCTTTGGCTGCATGATAGGTGGGCCAGCCACCTGTTGGGCCCACCTGTCATACACCCAAAGGCAGGTGCAGTAAGTCAATGAAGCTGCGCCCCCCTCCGTGCCGGTGCAGTATAGTCATCTCACCGGACCTCTAGTTGGGGCCAAACGAGAGAACTTTGATGTTTACTAGTTTATTGGTCCCCTTTGCATTTTGCGCCAAGTTTTGACCTTTGATTTAACTAATAAAATGTTAATGCATGTAACCAAAAATGTTGTGCTAAGTAGTCTCAAGTCATTGGATGCATACGCACCCCATGTCTTGTATTGGGTGATTTCTTTTTTCATGGCAAAAAACAGGGAATGAGGTGGGTAGTTAATGCACCGCGCCTAAAAGTTTTGGGATTACTATTTGGTTTTTGTAACGTGACTAATGCACCAGTACGGAGGGAGTACAATAGTAGTCTTTGATTACAATTTTTTGTTGGTAGCTTACCAAGCTGAGCGCTCGGTGAGTACAATAGTAGTCTGATTGATGAGACTTCAGATTTGAGCCATCTACCGGAAGGAATAAAACAATACACCATGTATTTATTTACAAAGGGAGTAGTATATTTTTTATGACATGCATTACTAGATATTGCTAGTCAAATACTAAATCCAAACGGACATGGTAGTACTACTAAATCCAGACGGTGGTGCTAGTACTAGTAGTAGTACTACCAATGTAGTAGTACTGTACTACCCGTTGGTCAAATTATTACGTGCTGCTCCTCATAGTGAAGTGACAAGACCCTGCGCCGGAGATGACACCTGAGTGTAGGCACCGTGTTCGACATACCAAAGTCAGCCTCACCATCTGCAGTCACTATCATCATGGCTGTAGAGCTAGCCTGCTTACAACTAGCCATGTTCGACATAATTTCCCGTGCGTAGATGCCCGTGCATTGCACGAAACACCAAGGTTGGGGGGGGGGCGGCGCCGACAACGGCCATCGCGCCAGATTTTTCCATGGCCTTCCAGATGTGGTGGGAAGGAGATAAGGCTGGTTGTGAGAGACAAGGAGTTGTTTGTAAATAGGGAACAAGTGCGGGCATCTTTTTGCAAAACTGCAGAAGTTTGGTTTGTATGCGTCAGATCTAGATCCGACGGCTATTGGTGAAAGATGGCAGGCACAACATCATCACCAACTCAGGACCTCTTTGATTCGCAGGATTTTGAAAACGCAGGAATAGGACACGGCAATATTACAAGTTTCAAACTGATATTACAAATGTTAGGAGTAATGCTGCACCTACGAAGAGGGAATTACTAGGAAGTTTACGTAAGAACTTTCGTTACTGTAGGTGGATGCAGCATTATCGTACAAACTAAAATCCACCGCCCTGACAAGTCACTAATGGGCAAATAAATTTTCGAGTCTCTGGCCACTTGATGTTTCAAAAACAAATTCAGCTTCTGCGGAGACTTTGTTATTTAGGCTTAGACGCTTGCGGTGATCAGCACGCCATTCATTGTTGCACCAGAGAATGCCAAACCTCATTACCTTGAGCACACTTGCCTCCAGAACAAAGAACCTGGCCAATTTAATCTCAGATGTGCTGCCTCGGTTGTCGATCAAATCAATTTCTGTAAGATGGAGATCAGGGCATTCGATGAGATTGTTATAGTGCAGCACATTTTTCACTTTTGGGTCTTTTTTTATCTGCAAAAGAAGAGAACATATTAGAGCAGCTGGCTGTATAAGATTGCCGTGTAATCAAGAGGTACCAATATCATTCGCTCATACGATAGGGTTGGCTGGCTAGTGATATTTTTTCACTCTCTCTCTCTCTTTCCTCTCATTTACCTAGGAGCACGTGAAGAGCTTGGGCATTTGTTGCCTTCCACTATGTGGCCGATGCCATATTTCTCAAAAGTATGCCACATAATACGCATCGATGTCAAATCAAAAGATTTTGGCACCGCTCTAGTGATGTGAGAGAGTTGGCACCGCTGTGCACACAGACCCACATGTATAAACAAATCAATCAAACCAACTACACCAGCCTCTCACTCTCCCAAACAAGTGTTTTTTATTGCCTCGGTCCTCTCCCTCTCCCACGCAAGTGTTTTTTCATTGCGTGAGTTAATTTGGCACCGGAGCAAAGTAGGTGATCCAGATTGGGGCACCAGGTGAGCAATGGAGGGCATCGATGCCAAATGCATCACAAGTGAATTTGGCACGTGTTTTGGCCTACATAGTGGAGGGCCGTTATAGCCCACTTTTGTACTACCTCGTATTTAGTGTAAAATTTTGACCATAGATTTACCTAAGAAAATGCCAATGCATGTCACCAAAAATTATACCATTTGAAATTATGTTCAAATACGAATCCAACGATATAATTTTTAGTGACATGCATGTACATTTTGTCAGTTAAATCTATGGTCAAATTTTGATACTACAAAATAGGAAGAGTAAACCAGGACGGAGGTAGTACTTGCTCTTAGGGTAACCATAGAGTTACTAGTCTAAGTTACTTGCCACTATGACTAGCCTAGGCTACTATAGTAGTAGAACAAAAAAACGATGCAGGTGATCACGTGAGAAAAAAATACTAAAAACATTTCTTTCGGTGCAGTGCGTAGATGCAGTTTTGAACGGTGGCAGAGAGAGGCATCGTCCAGCTTCAAAGCTGAGCTCCTCGAGCTGATCTAGGGCGGGGGATAAGAACCACTCGTCGAACTTGGCTTGGACCTTGCAGTTGGTACTGAACATGCGGATGTCAAGGCGTCTGGCTGGATCCCCGTCGCCGAGGCAGCTATCGACGGTGAGGTTGAGGGGGACGTGGTGCCAAAGGGGGCGCCACCATCGGGAGAGCAGGTTGGTCCGCACGGCAGATTTGGTGGGGAGGAGGCCGATGATGACGAGCAGCATGTCGTCGCCGGATGCGGTTTTGGCTTGAGCCGCCTCCGCTTGTTGGCTGCCTCGCCGTCCATCTCAGCCGGCAGCGACGCCGGTGTACACATGTGCTGGTGTGTGTTGTGTGCTGGGTGTGCGCGAGTGTGTCCTTCTGTGCATGCCACCGCGCAGTGGTGAATTGTGCGCGAGTGCGTCCTTCACGCGGAAGAAGTGTGCCCTCAATTTACTAGCGTGTGGGGTGCTACCCCGAGTGGTTTCAACTTTGTTTACTTCACCGCGTGTCAGATGGGCCTCTAGTTTACTTATTTTCACCCACTGCCACATGGGCCAGCACACGAAGATAGAGAACACGAGCTGACAAGGCAGGATGTGGACTGGTTGACCGGTCAACTAAACAATATACGGAGCTATACGCTAACACAGTGACCGTATAATCTGTCGGTATAGAGAGTTCGAGTGAGAGGGGAGGCCCGTGAGAGATAGCAGAGAGAGAGAGAGAAAGAGGTACTCCCTCCGTTCGATAATGTGGTGCCTACATTTTTTTTAAAGTCAAACTTTTGAAACTTTGACCAAGTTTATAAAGAAATTACTTATATCTACAATACCAAAGATAAATGATAGTATGAAGTAATTACATGTTATGATGAATCTAATGATCGTTCTAGATGTAAATATTTTTCTCCACATATACCTGGTCAAACTTTTCTGAGGTTTGAATTTTCAAAACATCCATATGCTTATGGACGTGAGAGAGTACCTAACTAGAGAGAGAGAGAGAGTGTGTGTGTGTGAAATAGAAAGAGTGACTGAAAAAAGTGTGTGTGCGTGTGTGAAAGAGACATGGACAACACACGATAAAAGTAGAGAAAAAGCGTGTGTGTCTTATGCAAACATATCATACATGCATCTTCGACAGCGGAAGCAAGGTGAGGAGATAGTGTGTGGTTGTTTGCAACCGAGAGAGAAAGACCCCTAGCACGTGGCCAAGAGGGGTCTGACAAACAAGGGAGAGAGGTCGAGAGAGACGTACGAAGAAAATGCAGACATGGGGAGGAGAGAGTGTATGTTTGTCATAGAGAGATCCCCTGGAGATCGTGATGGGACTACATGGGTGGGAGATCGAGTGACAAGGTGTGTGCGCGATAGAAGATACCCCGAGAGATATCGAGATAGATGTATGGATGGAAGGAGACAATACGTGTGTTCCTGATAGCTAGTGAGAGATAGTCATACTTAGGGGGGGAGCGCGTGCGCCTATGATGGAGTGAGGGATTATGGTACATAGGGGGGTGCGTGTCACATAGAGAGAGAACAAGGGCGGAGAGTGTTAGATGGGTCTATGTAGCACGAGCGAGACATGTGTATGTGTGAACCAGGGAGATGTAAAGTTTGAGAGAGATAAAGGAGCCCTGATAAGGCTGAGTGATGCGTCAGATAGCTGAGAGGGGGAAAGAGATATTCCATCCACTCGATAATGCAGTGCATATAAATTTTTTAGAAGTCAAACTTTGGAAACTTTGACCAGGTTTATGCAAATATTATTTATATCTACAATACCAAAGATACATCATACGAAACTACATCTCACGATGAATCTAATGGTATATGTTTGCCGTTCTAGATGTAAATGTTTTTCTCCACGTACATGGTCAAACTTTGTGATGTTTGACTTTTCAATAAATCTATATGCTATGGACCGAAGAGAGTGCCTAAGTCGAGAGAGATCAAGTGCGTGTGAAGGAGAATGAGTGAGTGTGCAAAAAGAGTATGTGTGTGAAAGAGAAAGGGACAACAAACGATAAATTAGAGAGAGTGTGTGTGTGTTCATTTCTTATGCAAACATATCACACATGCATCTCCGAGATAGAAAAGTGAGGTGAGGAGATACACGAAGATAGCTAGTGCGTGATTGTTTGCAACCGAGAGAGACACCCCTATAGCACATGTCCAATAGAGGTCTGGCCAACAAGGAACAAAGGTCGAGAGGGACGCATGGAGAAGATGGACGCATGGAGAAGATGGACGCATGGGGAGGGAGAGAGGGTGTGTTTGTGATAGAGACATCCCCTCGAGATCGTGAGGGGACTATATGGGTGGGAGATCGAGGGACGAGGTGCGTGTGCGATAGAAAGATGCCCCGAGAGAAATCGAGATAGACCATGCACATGTTTGTGATGGAGACTAAGAATTAGCTAGTCATATACATATAGGGGGGACTGCGTGTGCCTACAATTGAGTGAGAGACCATCATACTTGGCTAGGCATGAGATTGTGTGTGTGTGCGTGTGAGACGGAGAGAGAACAAGGGAGAGAGATAGAGTTTTAGATGGGTCTATCGAGTGTGAGTGAGATATGCATGTGTATGTGTGACCCAGGGAGATGGAGAGTTTCAGAGAGAGAGGGAAGAGCTCCGAGATGACAAAGTGGTGCGTGAGAGAGTTACGGGCAACGAGCCAGGGAATTTGTGTGCGTACGATGAGTGCACCCAAGATATTTAGCTTGGACTAGAGAACCATACATAGTGTGCGGAGAGACCTATAGATTGAGTATATATGCATGCGAACTAGAAAGACCCCCCCGCCACACACACACAGATAAAGAGAGAGAGAGATAGAGAGAGAGGGAGAGGGACCAACAAGGTTTGTGTGTTGGATGCGTGCGAAAGAATTGAAGATTGTCGGCGAGAGAGAGAGAGCAGAAGTCCGGGAGAGGGGGAGGTCGCATTTTATGCATCAAAGACTGATATAAACCATGTTTCGATATAAACTTGCATTCAAATATTTAAATTGGAGAACATGTTGTCTGCAATCCACACATGAACGGAGATATGCGTATCAAACAAGTTCATTAATTTGACTTTCAACATGTTCATGGAGTACTATAATACTGTACAACATGCTACTCGATTGAGGTGTTCAATTTTGGATTTAGTTCACTATTTTGACCTGGTGAACGAGCTATTTCATTGAATCGAGATATTTCATTTTGGGTTTGATTCCCGTTTTTGAGTGGGTCAACTATTTGTCATATAGTAAATCGTTAGCAACAAGCATGTAAAAACACATTACTCCCGAGCATCATCTCTCCATCTAAAAAAGAAGTGGCAAGCTAATAATTCAAAATTTGATTCGAATCGACTTGGTAAGGTAGACGTGGATGCTCGTTCTCCCAAAATTTGAACGAACCGTTAAACACCCTCTGCTCGATGGAATTCGCCAGAGCAAATAAATGGGAGACGCGAAATTACCGGCCTATGTGGGACACACATCAATTGGCCCATTGTACATCGAGGGTAGGTTCGTAACTTCATCCAAGCGCGCCTTCTCCTTGATCGAAATGACATGTGCCGAATAATTCATAAACCATGGGCGGCAAAACACGCTCTCCTCGCCCGAAATCGCTCGCGCCGACTATTTCAAAACACGCCCTCCTCGCCCGAAATAGCTCACGCCCACTATTTCAAAACACGCCCTCCTCGCCCGAAATCGCTCGCGCCCACTATTTCAAAACACGCCCTCCTCGCCCGAAATCGCTCGCGCCCACTATTTGGGAGAAGCAAAGTTACTCTACTATCCCCGACCCTCAGTACACAGACCCAAGCCGACAAGCCTAAAGGCAGGGGTAGAACTGTAACCCCCCCCCACACACACACATTTCAGACAAATGCGTCTGTAAGACATGGTTCCCCCTCCCAATTCCCCATTCATACCTCGTGGGCGCCAAATCACCTTCTCCCCGGAAGCTCCCTTCTCCCCAGCCGCGAAACCTCAGCCCCTCCTCCATGGCGCCCCCACCGCACCAAATTCACAGCCGCCCTCCTCCCTAATGCCGGAGACATTGTCCATTTGCCGTCGTGCACTGGGTCGTGTGCCTCTTACTCCGTGCTACCGGAGCTGCCTCGACGATAGCCGCGTGAACCGTACCGGAGCCGATTCACCCCCGCCGTTGTTCACGGCGCCGGAGCGGCTCCAACTTCGGATCCGTCCAGAGCCCCGGCGCTGCTTCCCCGTAGCCGTCGACCGTCGCGACATCTCTGCTTCCCTGTCGCCGGTAGCCACCGCAACTCAGCCGGCCTCACCGACTCAGAAGCTGGAGCTGCCTACTTCACCGGGCCGCTAGATTGGTCGCACCCTCATCTCAAATCACTTTATTTAGGCGTCAGTTGTCTGAATTTTTACTCTGGGCTAATCGATTCCCAATGGGAAGCAGCACCCCTCGATGCGGCGGAGCTCCTACGCTGCCGGTTGGCTGGTGTCTAACGTAAGGGTGCGGGGGCGCAAGTTCGCCACGGAAGCAGCGCTTAGATGGCTATCTTAGAGTTGCGTGGGTTGAAGGTACTGCCACCGCCGGATCTGGATGACGGCGAGTCTTTGTGGATTGGCCGGGTGCGGCGCAACCACGGCAGTTCGGTGGGGCGGGGAGCGGGGTTTTGGTCGAAGCTCTCACGGCCAAGGACGGCGGAGGCAGGCTGCTCTGCCGGTGGTCGCTGGCTCTTCGGGGAAGATTCCGAACAGTGTCAGCCGGGAGGCACAAGACGGCCATCAAGCCATCCGGCATAGATCGGAGAGTACCAAAATAAAATAAAATCATGTGGCCCCAATTTAATCTTCAGTCAACAGACGTGGGACCACTCTCGTACCTTGCTGTTGATCTCTTAGGGTATTTCTTCAGATCAGAGAGATGTGTCGTTCTTAACATTATGCGTTTTCTGCATCTTCAGCCACACCATCTTCCGACTCACCGCAGCTGCTCCAACAAGGAAAGCATACACCAGAAGGGAGCTATAGTCCCCATTCAACAGTTCCCTGCATCGAATGCGCGTGCCCGACATGGACAGCCACAACAACTGCAGGGCCATCGACAAGTCAGCAAATGATGCTCACTCCTATGGATGGTGGCCAGATAGGTTGTACCCTCATCTTACTTGTGTGCAACATTTATGGCTTTGTTATTCATCTAAGCATGGAAAATAGATTATCACATTTCACTGTATATTCATGCTGATCTCTTACGGGTCTTGTTCAGGAGTTAACGATATTCCATAGTTCAGCTAAGAGACTTGTTCTTTAGGTAACATTGTTCCATAGTTATCATCCATCAGCCAATGCTATCCCACAGGCTGGTGATTATAGTATTATACCACTTCTAGTATTACCTATGTTGTTCTTTAATACTTTTGTGTGCCATCTAGTTAATCTTGAGTACAAATGATACATATTTTGTAGCTTTCATCTGTGTTCTCCCTTTAGTTTTTGAGACCTGTTGCTGCTAGTTAACCCCAGTCATACTATTTATGTCGTCTCCTGCAGGCACTAATTACATAAATCTAACTACTAGTTGTCTTCCATGCATGTCAGATATAATTGCACACACTGATTTATCCACAAGAACCTCACGGAGCAATGTAACGACCAACAAACTTGACATCAATGATACCCAATATGATGGAACATGTAAAAGCAGTTCTTCACAAGACTTGCAGAAAGATGATGAATCCTATTCACCCCACAAGGTCCTTGCTCTAACTTGGCCCGTGATATGGGTACAGCATGCATATAATGTCCTAGAGTGCATCTACTCTGTTGCAATGCCTTGTGCTTAGCCTGCTGATCATGCATGTAAATATGGCATGCCTTCCTATTTTTTAGTACCTATTCCATTCATGATAACATGTTTTCAAATTCAAGTACTGTCATTCTACTCTATCGTAATGCCATCTGCTTAGTTTGGACATCATGCTTCTGAATATCTTATGCATTGTTATTCATCAGTATGTACTTCATCTGTCTACCATACCATGTTCTTTTTTTACATTGAAGTGTTGTTCTAGTGGTCTCTTGCAATGCCATCTTAGTTTCCCAATCATACACGCATATGTTGCCTTAGTGTTTTTCTATATGTATTCCGCTAGCATACAGTTTTACATTCAAGTAGTGTTTTTTTTACACTGTTGTCCTGTCGTATCCCTAGCTCTTACATCATACTCCCTCCGTCCGGATTACATGTCGCAGAAATGGATAAAAATGGATGTATCTAGAACTGAAATACGCCTAGACCCATCCATTTATTTCCGGATGGAGGGAATACATGTCAATATGTCATGCCTTTCTATTCTTCAGTACCTATTCCATCTCTGATGTAGCATGTTTTATAATTAAAGCACCATTCTTCTATATAAGGCATGCAAGGGGAAGACGGCTATGTTAGAATCTGAAGGGTTACAAACCAGGTCTTTGCAAAATATCCAAACGCCAGGAGATAATAAACCAACTCTAGTTTTCATAGATACTGCTCCAGCACAGAGAAACCCAACTCCCACTGATAATAAGCAGATTCCAGTGGCCAAAGAACTAGTCCACTCCAGTCCAGCAAAAATATGTCAACTCCATTCTAAGAAGCGTGTGCATATCCTCGCATCATGAAATTTTATAGCATTCTGATCATATTTTCTACATGTTTCTTACCCATCTCTCTTTTAGAAAATAAGGTTAAATGATAGAAGACTTCCTCCATTGGGATCGTATTCAAGGAAAGTATCCTGCGGGAATTCTCTGTGCTCCAATGCTGATGTAAGTACCTATTGTATATCACTATATTTTTACATCAGCATGTATTTTGTTAATAGGCGTGAATCCAACCTTTATCTGATCTAAATTTAGTTGTAGCAAAATGTTAAAGGCGACAATGTTGATTTTTGTAAGGAAAACTGCCTGGTAGTTTTGCATACTCAGCTGCATGAGTGTACTATCTCATATCATGCACATTACTGAATTGTAGTGCTGCTCTGGTTGCCCATTCATTCATTGTGTTAATGTTGCTTTCGTATTACCTTACCTGGCTGATGATAGATGTACCATATTGTGTTAATTTGGTGTAGGCTGGTGTGGTCTGGTTGCCCAAATGTTCGTTGTGTCAACGTTGCTTTCCTATTATCTGACCTGGCCAATGATAGCAATGCTAGTGTGTTAATTTGGTGCAAGCTGCTGAAGATAAGAAGACAAACTCTGAAAACAGCAAGGCAACCCCATTGTTTCTTTCCAATAAATCTAGGCCAGGTAATATGGCAATAACTCTTGATTAATTTGTTCGGTTCCCCTCCTAATTTATGTTATGATGGAGTGGTCGAGACACTCTCCACTATCAATAATACAAGCCTGCCAAAATCGCCATCTAAATCTGTTCAGTTTCCTCTATCTCGAATGCAACGGAAAAAATGCATGTTTGTGAACCAATTAATGGCTGAAGCAATGATGGAAATGGTGGAGGAATCAGAGGTGCACATTCGTGCGCAACAACAACTGATCAATGTTTTCAGAGACAGTGTAGCAAAGCAGCAAGAACTTGCCCACATGCTTATGGGCATCATCCACGCTGAGGTTGCAGATTGTGACGTTGTAGATTGTTAGGTTCTGTTCATTTATTTGCACTGGCATCACTCTTTGATTGCCCAGTGGATGTAATTTCCTTTAATATATGCTAGATGTGCAACATTTTTCCCTGTATGCCGTACCTTTGCTTGATCGGTTTTGGTCCTGTGCATAATTGCTCGTCGTAATGGGCTCAAATTATCTAATTGGGCCTAAAGACATGTACGAACTTTAGTGGGCCCATTAAGTTAATGGGCCGTTACCAGGCCAAAAGTTAATGGTCGGCCCTATTACCTCCCGGGTCGTTAACAGGCCGACATCGAAGCGGGCAACAGGTGGGCCCATTTGATTTCACGGGCCGTTAACAGGCCGATACTAAGGTCGGGCTACATATGGCCCAACTATACTGTGGGCCTTTAGCAGGCCGAAAGAGACAGCAGGCTCGTACTGGACCATAAAGAGCATGGGCCGCTAAGAGGCCAAAAGTCAGGTCGTACTGTAAATGGCCCAACTATGTTGTGGGCCTTTAGCAGGCCGAAAGAGAAACCGGGCTGGTATTGGACCATGAAGAGCATGGGCCGTTAAAATGCCAAAACTCAGGTCCGACTGCAAATGGCCCAACTCATTTATGGGCCGTCAACAGGATGAAAGACACACCGGGCCGGAAATTGGCCCAACACTTAAATGGGTCGCTAAAAGGCCGAAAGATGTACATCCTGAAAATTGGTCCATCCCTTGAATGGGCCATTAACAGGCCTAAACCACATCGGGCCGATTTTGAGCCCAAATATATAGCGGGCTGTTAATGGGCTCGAACTGACGATGGGCTGCAATGGTGTCAAATCGTTAATGGGCCGTTGACGGGCCGAATTGGCACATCTCGTATGGGCCGTCGGCTTAAATGGACCTGACACAAGTAGGCCTTATATGGGCCGGCCTGCTAATTTTTACTGGGCCGGCCTTTTTCACCGGAATGGGCCACTCTTGGGCCGTGCCACGTGTCGACCTATCATAGGCGCCTCCTGTCCAATGAGTGGATGACATCTGTCCCAACGGTGAGCCAACACATGTTTCCTCCGGCCAATGAGAATTTTACACGTGGAAAATCCCCATTGGTCTGGGCTGTTAATGGGTTATCGGGTCCAAACCGGAACCTGATAGCTTAACGGCGACCCGTTACGGTGGATGCCACTTGTCGGTCACCCTTGACGAAAGCACTTCTGTGACGCGCGATTTATCGTCATGGAAGTGGACACTTCCGTGATGATAATTTTGGTAATGTCATGGAACACTTCTACGACAGCATAGGTATGACTATCTTGATTCTGTCATCAAATCGTCATGGATGTACATGCATGACAGAAAATGTGACCTACTGTGACAAACACGTATCATCACGGAAGTGTATTTTTTTTGTAGTGCAAATATTCCAAAAACCCTAGGGGAGTCGATAGATTAGAAATTCCGCCGCTGCAAGCCTCTATAGCCACAAAAAAACCAATCTAGACCCCATTCCGGCACCCTGCCGGAGGGGGAAATCATCACCGGTGGCCATCTTCATCATCCCGGCGGCCACCAAGATGAGGAGGGAGTAGTCCACCCTCGGGGCTGAGGGTTTGTACCAGTAGCTATGTGTTTAATCTCTCTCTCTCTCTTTCTCGTGTTCTTGATGGCACGATCTTGATGTATCGCGGGCTTTGTTAATATAGTTAGATCATATGGTGTTTCTCCCTCTCTATCTTGTTGTGATGAATTTAGTTTTCCCTTTGTGATTTCGTTTTATCGGATTGAATATTTTTTTGGATTTAAGAGCACTTGATATATGTCTTGCATATGAATACCCGTGGTGACAATGGGTATAATATTGATTCACTTGATATATGTTTTGGCACACAACTCGCGGATTCCCGAGGTGACATTGGGGTAATCTATGCATAGGGGTTGATGCATGTTTTCGTCCTTGTTTCTCTGGTAGAAATCTTGGCGCACTCTTTGAGGTTCTTTGTGTTGGATCGAGTATTATGAATCTGAAATTGTTTGATGTGTATCGTATAATTAACTCATGGATACTTGTGGTGACATTGGAGTATCTAGGTGACATTAGAGTTGGTTGATTCATTTCATATGGTGTTATTTTAGTACGAACTCTTGGATAGATTGAACAGAAAGCATAACTTTGCGTTATTTTAGTACGAACTCTTGAATAGATTGAACGGAAAGAATAACTTTAAGGTGGTTTTGTACCCTACAAACAACTTCTTCTTATGTTCTCCGCTAGATAAGAACTTTGGGGTGATTCTTCATCACACGTTGAGGGATGGTTATATGATCCAATTAGATTAGCATTGTTGAGAGATTTCTCTAGCGAAAGTACGGACCCTAGGCCTCATTTTCAAGCATTGCAATACCATTTGTGCTCCATTTTATGAATTGCTACATTGATTTTTTTTATTGTTCCTATTACAAAAATCAATATCTACCATCATTACTTCCACTACAAAAAAAAAGACACATCCGTGACATTTTGGGCCGAACGAAAAAAATTCGGTCATGCTTATGACACTTCTATGACGATAATTGTGACAAAACTCGGTATCATCATAGATGTGGTGGGCTCCTACTTCTAGGACAAAAAATCATGACAGAAAATGGGCTTTTCGTCCTGGGCGGGCCGGAGACGCACCTGCTTGACATTCTTTGGGCCGTCCATGACGGAAAAAATTATGGTAGAAGCGAGGGCGAGGAAAATTTCGGGGAGTTCCCGGTTACGGTGGGTGATCGGGGCCGAGCGATGCATGGAGGTTTGCGCGTTTCTCTCTCCGGGAGGGGTGTGTGCGAGGCGTTGCGCTCTAACTGAACCCGAGCGAGGCATTGGGCTCTAACTGAACCCGAGCGATTGCACTAGCTACGTTACGGAACCCCGATCGATCCCCTGTTGTTAACTGAACCCGAGTGATTCCTTCGCTACTGCTGCTAACTAAAGCCAATCGAAGCTGCCTCTTGATGAACAATTCCCGGTGGGGGTTGGATGAACAGGATCCCGTGGTAGTAGAGGCCGTTGCCGCTGGATGAACAGGACCCCAATCGAGGAGGTGGGGGTGGATGAACAGTAGCCGGTGGAGGGACCCCGTACGTGGAGGGCTAGTTGAACAGGACCCCATGGAGGGCTGGTTGAACAGGACCCCATGGAGGGCTGGTTGAACAGTAGCCGGTGGAGGGTGGATGAACAGGACCCCGTGGAGGGCAGGATGAACAGGACCCCGTGGATGGACAATAGCTGGTGGAGGCTGGAGGAAGTCGACGGTGGATGAACAGTAGTAGGTGGAGGCTGGAGGAAGTCGACGGTGGATGAACAATAGCCCGTGGAGTCCTGTTTTGCGGTATGCCACACCCCTCTCGATGAACAGGACCCCGTTTCGACCATAGGCGCTCCAACACAAGTTTGCTTCCTCCGTTTTGCGGTACGCCACACCCCTCCCGATCAACAGCACCCCGTTTCGACCATAGGCACTCGAACAGAAGTCTGTTTCCTCCGTTTTGCGGTACGCCAGACCCTTCCCGATGAACAGGACCCCGTATCGACCGTACGCGGTCGAACAGAAGGCCGTTTCCTCCGTTCTGCGGTACACCAGACCTTGTTTCGCCTATTCCGTCCAAGCCGGTTGGCTCCCGATGAACACGCGATGCTGTTTACTTCGTTCCGACCCAGCCGGTTGGCTGCTGATGAACAGGATTAGTCGCTGTACGCGTTAGAGACCCCGCCCGTATGTACGTACGTAGCTGTATTTACTCTCTTGCAGCGTGACCGTACGTACATGTACACGATATAGACGTGACTGCGTGACATGCTACGTCGGCGCCTCTACTTCAACACGTGCCGCTCCTTACTCGGCCACGGTACGTCACTGCAGAGAGACCGATAGACCACTATGTACATACACGTTCGCGGCCGGACAGATAACGCTACCTTCGCTTCAACCTGGTGGGTCCCAGCTGTGAGGGGGTAAGAAGGCAGTTTCTTCCGTGCGAAGATAAAGTCGGTGGGTCCCAGCTGTCAGGGGGAACGTTTTTTTCGCGAAATACAGAGGCCCTTCCGGTAGGTCCGAGGTGTCAGTGGAGGAATCATTATTTTGCGCGTAATAAGGAGGCACTTCCTTGCGTGCGGCCATGGACCCAGCTGTCCGGCTCTCCACTTACAGTCCTCTTCTGGTGGCTGTAGTTCGGTGACCGCGTTGACGACGCTGTACCGCCCGAGAGCACCAAGGTGGTGGACGACGGCGCGACCTAGGAAGGGAACGACCCAGAGCCAGGGAATATGCAGTAGTGGATGCCCACGCGGAGGGGAGTACGAGGGTTAACTGCTTCGGCTGCGGTTTGAGGCTGCCGTCTCCGGAGAATAACAGGGGGTGTGGGTGAGTAGAGGGAAGGCCTGGCCAGCGGTGGGAGTAGGGTGGGGCGGTGAGGCCTACGTGGCAGCACAACAGGCCATGGGAGGCAGGAGCAGGCGGCACGGTCGGCGCTGGTTTGAGCGGCAGGAGCAAGAAGACCAGAGGTTGAAGAAGCACGACGGCCGTTGGATGGACATCGTACGGTCACCGCAGCTAGAATCGTTTATATTGACTAAGTTGACAAAGCCCTGCGTCCGCGTCAACTTAGTAGGCCCACAAGTCTGCCTCCAAATATGGTGGGACCGACCTAGCAGCGGGGCTATTCATTATTTTTGTGCGTAATAGTTGGTGGATCTGAGCTGTCAGTGGGGGAATGTTTTTTTTTGCGAAATATAGAGGCCCTTCCGGTGGGTCCCAGCTGTCAGGAGGAGGAATCATTATTTTGCGTGTAATAAGGAGGCACTTCCTACACGCAAAAAAAGGAGGCACTTCCTTGCGTGCGGTCGTGGACCCAGCTGTCAGCCTCTCCACTTATAGTCCTCTTCTGATGGATGTCGTTCGTTGACCACGCCGTGCCAAGAGCACCAAGGCGGTGGACGACGGCGAGGCCAAGTAAGGGAACAACCTGGAGCCGAGGAAGACTCGGCAGTTGTTTCCCACACGGAGTGGGTACAAGGGTTTACTTGTTCGGCCGCAATGTGAGGCTGCCGTTGCCGGAGAATAACAGGAGGTGTGGGTGAGTAGAGGGATAGCCAGGCCAGGGATGCGAGTATGGTGGGGCCGTGAGGCCTACCCGGTAGCACAGTCGGCCACGGGAGGCGGGAGCAGGCGGTTCCGCCGGCGCTGGTTTGGGCGGCTGGAGCAGGAAGATCAGAGACTAGAGAAGCACGATTGCCGTTAGATTGACATCTAACGGTCTAACACTGGTAGAGTCCGATTGTTGACTAAGTTTCTTTTTTTGAGAAACCTTGTGTACGCAGGAACTTAGTAGGCCCACAAGTCAGCCTCCAAATCTATGGCAGACAACATAGAGCCCATTTGCTATTTTTTTAATAATTTGCAGCCCATTTGCTAATTCTTAAGGAATTTATTACAGCCCATTTTCTACCCAGGACCACGGTCAAAAAGTTCAACCTTATTTTGCATATTTCGGTGGAGTCCGAACTGTTTTAATCCAGAAATGATAAACATTTATTTTTAAGAACTTATTGATTTGCCAAAAAAAATACCATTTTGTTTTCGTAAGCTAATAAGACGTGGGACAATTGAGTTGGTTTAAGGGAAAACCAGTGGTAAAAAAATCAGCGCTGGGAGGGAAAACAACAAAAAAAAAATAAGGATGTAAAGATGAAAAGGGAACTTTATGTATTTTCTATAATACGTGTATATGAACTAGTAAAACTATAGGTAGAGATTAGAAAACGGAAGTAGGACATGGCGTTTCAAGAGGAAAATAGAACTAGGCTGTGTGTTTGATTCAGTAAAAAAATTGCCTGCGGATGTTCTAAGACAAAATATAACTAAGGCTGGCGGGCCAGAGGCCAGTAGATACCTGCTTGATCTTTGTGCCGTGTTATCGTCATGGGCTGGGCCTGTTAAAAACAAAACCAAGCCTCGGCAGTCTACAACCCAGTTGAAACTTGCTCGACCTAAAAAATCAATATACCTGTTGGATCCCAGTTATCAGTCTGTACTTGCAGAATTCTCTCGTTTATTGACTACGTTGAAGACTTCATGGGTTTCATTGTCTCAGACGTCAGCATTATTTTTCCATCGTGATAATAAGTGCATGCACTTGCTTGCGTACGACCATGGACCTGCTGGTTTCGTACGGTTAGGCTCTGTTTGGACATCCGTCTTGTGGTTCCACGGACGAATTTCATGCAAATCGGATGGTTTTCAGTGAAAGCGGACTAAATTCATTGCATTTTACATATTTATTTTCATTATGGAATATTTTACATATTTCAGGTAATAATAACGGACTAGGCCTTTTTTAGTCCATGGGAGGCGCTTCACGATCGAGGTCGCGACACTTAACTGTTCTGGAAGGCCCAAATCCATCGCTCCTCTCTTTTAACAATTTGCAGCTGGACTTGGCTTGCCACAGGCCAGTTCCGACGTGTTGCGTCCAACTATCAGCCTGTGAAACCGGATGGATCCCCTGCGTACTTCGAAGGTGTCAAAAATTTGGAGAACTGGGAATTCGAACGGCAGGTGCTTATGCTACCCATCAAATAAAAATCAGGTGCCTGAAAATTCGTTTCGAAACAAATGATTCAGCTTTATATCCACATCGACCCTCGACATGATGGTTGGAAGCAAATGCCAAGTTCATACCGAAAGATCGTTAACAACAATACCAACTTGCAGACGACCTGGTAGTACAAGTACCAATACCAAACTAACTTATAATCTTTTTAGTCGTGGCCCTAGTGTTCGTCTGGTAGAAAATCTTGCAGAGGACCAGCTCCCGCTCCTTCTCTTGTTCCAGGTCCCCGAGGTGGTACTGGTGCATCACCTAGTTGGTCCTCTGTTGGTCGAGGTTCTTATTGGTGTGCAGCACTAGAACCTTTTTGTTGCCCATCTGCCGGCCGTTGACCATCACCGGCAAGGTATTGCCGGTCTAGTGCCACATCGCGTGCATGCCGCACTCCAACTGTATCTTGCGACGCGTCCACATGCCCCTTTTGAATGCCTTGGAGTTGCGCTGGAAGAAATGCTTGCTTAGGCCACTCAGTGTGATACCTACAGTATTGGCAAATACAGGTTTTAGTGTACGTAGTTGGCATTTTCATAACATCTTTGGCATGTTGCAGTCACTTGTTTCACTTTTTATTAACTGTCAAATTGTAATTGCTTCACTAGGTCTGCGTCTAAAAAGAAAAATAGAGCTATAAACAAAGGTATATGTTTGTGCAAGTAGACGGCCGATCGGTGTCTCACCTGGAAGTTTCTCAGGATGGGTGTAGCATATGTCGTGCTCGCTGTCGATGGTTGGTATGAACAAATCGATGAGAGGGTGAGATCTCACGCTGTCAGCACTCACTTTGGCCTCAAGGTGCTCGATCAGCTCCTGATCCGTGGGATCGAACTTGACGCCAGCCGACAGCACCGGCCAATCCTTCTTGGACTTGCATCGGTTAATTCTAGTTATATGGTACTCAATGTATGATCAATCAACAGTTTTAAGTGAATGATGAAAGATTTCGACAGATAAGTGGTACTCCAAATCTGAAGTCCACAATACCCGAACATGCCGCCAGGACTCTTGTGTCACCTCACGCGCAGCGTGTTGTCACGTCAATTCAATGTGAGGACATGATGAATAATTTGACCAACGTATACTAGTATTACTACTGTACTACTTACTAGTCGTATTTAGTGTCACATTTTAACCATGGGTTTAACTAACAAAATGTCAATGCATGTCACCGAAATTTATACCATTGGAAACTATGTTCAAATACGAATCAAACGATATAATTTTTTGTGACATGCATTAACATTTAGTTAGTTAAATTTATGGTCAAAATTTGACACAAATTACGAAGGGGACCAATAAACTAGGAGGGAGGTAGTAGTATGAGTAGCGCAATATACGGTATAGAGGACTAGTACAAATTTAGAAATGGAGTAAGAAGTTGCAAGGCTGTGCGACAGACTTTGTAGGCTACATGAGTAATACAAAATATAATTCCCATTGGACGACACTTTCACCAACAAGTACGCACTTGAAGCCTAATTGATATATATATATATATATATATATATATATATATATATATATATATATATGGCTTCTGCACAACATCTCCATCGTCATTATCAGTACATCCTACGCAGGTGAGTTAGGATGCACTTGATCCCAGAAAGGTATCTATCCTTCAAACTAACAACAGTACATATTATCCAACAAACGAGGGTCATGCTACAGCAGCAGGATACATGGCTCAGTCTAGATATCAGTACGAATCAAGTTGTGCATATTTGCTATTGGCATGAACCACATCGCCGCATGTCGGCTTTGCAAAAGCCGTTCATCGCATGGAAGCTTGATGCCTTTCACACACTGAAGATTATCTGGCAACAAGCTGTGTCGACGAATCTCTGGATATGGTGATTTATGAAACCCATGGTACGATGTGTAAACACAGTTTCCCCTGGCGAATGGAAGTTGCATAGCACGGTAATCATCGCCGGTGATATGATCGATGATTGGTTGGATGATCGGATAATTGAGCCCGAGGAACATGGAGTGGTTGCCGAGGCTGTAAACCCGCCTCCAGTTGAATACGCCTGGCCCAACGGAGCTGGGATCTTTCTCGAACACGAAGCAGCCATAGCCATCACAGTCACGAATGCCCCAGGCATTGTATTACATGTGGTTTGATGAAATGGTTTGGTTAATTTGGTACGTGCGAATGAGCATCAAATGACCGCCGTTAGTTGAACGAGCGATAAACCACCACCCATTGACTGGTATGATTCCAGGTCCTGGAATCTCGAAGGCTAGTGCATTTGCGTCTGCTGCAACAAATCAAATTGGAGACCAAAAGGACAAAAATATACAATCATGTTCAGAGTATGTGTGGAATTAAGATTATTATAACAGTGACACATATCATAGACAGAGAATTGCAATGCCGTGGTCATAATCATACCCCAAGTTAAAAAAATTAAGCCAATGGCTTTCATATTCTAGCAATATGTCATGGATCAAACATCATGTAACAATGAGAGGAAAACAGCTATGACAGGGCATACTCATATTCTACCATAGCACTTACTATTGTTCTCATATCAACTCTAAACAATAACATGCGTGGTTATAAAAATCTTGGAAATGAGAGTAACATATAGCAATCATGAGGTTATACTCATAATATCTATTCTAACAATCATTAGATGCCAATTGTTCTCATATAAACTCTAACAATAACATGTGTGGTCATAAAAATCTAGGAAATGAGAGGAACATATAGCAATGATGTGGTTATAGACATACTATCTATTCTAAATTTCTAACAATCAACAGGCAGTCGTATTCATAAGGTAGAGATGAGATGAGATAGAACAATTACACGGTGATAGATTCCACCAGTATAGGCAGCCAATCTGTGCGTCGACCGCGTAAACGATGCCATCATGCACTATAGCATCAGACAGAAATGGAGGCTCAACAGGATTGACGATGAGCCATAACCATGTATGGCAACCGGATTCCAGATAGACTAATCCCATGTCGAACAAGGCAATGAGGTTGTAATCCATGTAGTCTTCTGATGGTGTGGGCACTTCGCATATTACAACCTTCAGCAAACGGAGGTCGCACCAAAAGCTCGACGTGTCTCATGCGTTGTAGGCAGGAGTGTCCAGCGGGCCGCGAGGCTTGATGGCGATGGTATCCAACGATGGAAGGGTGATCTCTCTCTTGGTGTAGACATCCATGAGACGTCACGGACTACCGGATTGGTGGATGAGGATGATCCAGTTGGCCTTCATGCCCGCCCAGTAGTGGCCGCTCATGAAGGACAGGTGGACGGGTAGTGGTAGCATGTTGAGGGGCACCACGGCAACCTCCGTAGGATCGTCAAGTCAGTGTCTGGGCCACCTGCGAGGATCGGGCATCAGCAAGCAGGGTGTCTTGAAAAGGGCCGGCCAGTTGCAGATGAGTAGACGGTACAAAGACACCGAGCATGCGGCCAGACGCACGCTGAGCAGGTCCATACGATTACAGATCTGCTCCAAGAGAACATCGGGGAGGGAATTCCAATCACGGCTCTGGGTGTCAGTCGGTTCTGACATAGGGTTTTTTAGGGCGCTGAGTGATTGGGGTTTTCGGTGCCTGCGAGCGAGCGGGGAAGAGGATTCAAGCGGGCGAGCGAAGAAGATGGCGTGTGTGGCCGAGCAGTGAGCGGGGGGATATGGTACGCGCGAGCTACCAAGGAAGATGGCGCGGGCGGGCGAGGAGTGAGCAGGGGGGAATGGTGTGCAGACGACGATGGGGAAGAGAGGAGGAAGAAGAAGAGAGGAGGAAGAAGAGGGAAAGACGGGGAAGAAAGTGCATTAAATCTCAATTCTACTAGTACTACTACCAGGATATCGATATACCGTCCTTCGGAGTGTAAATAGTTAAGCCGGTGACATGTGGGTCTACCTCAAGAGGGACCATATGTTAGTTAATGGAAGAGAGAGGTGCGTAGGCGTATTTGCGGAAGCGTGCTCCACTGGCAAACATGATGGCAGTACTGGGTAAGGCTGATTTAGTAACACCAACACGCTGGTTCAGCTTATAATTAAGTGTCCCATCTGCTGCAGCGTGTATTGTCACTTCACTGTGAAGACTAGTTGAATAGTTCTCTCTGACCGAGATGGGGAATAATGGATCGCCAAGACTTCCTATCTACAGTATCCCTATGCCTCTACTCTCATCCTGTCCAACAAGATGAAACATTGGCCAAGGCACCCGGTGCCAATAATGTAGGAGTACTAGTAGTATTTTGTGTCAAACTTTGACCATCTATTTAACTAATAAAATGTTAATGCATTTCACCAAAAATCATATCACTGGATTCGTATTTGAACATAGTTTTTAATAGTATAGTTTTTTATGACATGCATTGACACTTTATGGTTAGTTAAATTTACGGTCAAAATTTTACACTAAGTACGAAGGGGACCATTAAACCAGGATGGAGGTTTATATACAGGTCAATAAAAAAATCATCAACCAAGGTAGTAGTAAATGATGAGTGCCCGAAGATTTTTTTTTTCTAAAAGTACTCAATAATGGGCTCGTTTTCCTCAAGAAAATTGTGTTTACGAACGTATTAATTGGAATGCATGCGTGAGAAACAAATGACCAGAACTTTTACACGCATTGGTGAGTTTTCTCTTAATTCTTGCATGCAACGTTTTAATGAAGCTTGAAATATGAACATGTCAATGGGAGGGAGTAAAAGCCTCATGCATGCATGCAACATGCAACACTCACACGTACACATGCACGCACGCAGCACTCACGCATCCATGCGGCACACAGCACACGACGCAACACACACGCTCACGCTCAAGTGCTCAACCTACTCCCTCCGTCTGTGAAAGACTGTACATATAGAGATTTACACATTAACCAAGAGGAACCGGAACTTCATGGCATAATTAACGCCCAAAAGTAGCAGACTTATGTGTGCATGCGACCATTGAGAGAAGAAGATTAAATGAAGGTTGTTGCATGCTGTAATTAAGGATAGACATGTAGCCTATAGCTAGAGCACAAGTTGGTGCATTAGTCAATCAATATCGATTAGATTAAAGGCTAAGTGCATTGGAAGTGTAGATGTATACTCTTTGTTAGAAGACCGAGGGAGTACACGTGCATGCACTCACATACACAGCTAGGGTGGTTCGCCGCAAGGGTTGGACTCCTGTCGCGCCTGCGTAAAGTTTTGTTTAACTGATTTCTTTGCTCTGCCAACTGATAGGTGGGACCCAGAAACCAGGTGTCAATTTAACCAGTCAACAAAGTGCCACGTCGACTATGTGGCCGGTCAGTAGGGTGCAATACGATGCTCTACGGTGAGCTAGTGACCGTATAATCACCGCAAAACTATATAGTGACCGTAATGAGCGTACTGTTACATACGTTGACCGCCAGTGTATTTTTCTCATTTCAAATTAAGCCATATTAACCGGAAAGGACGCAGTATGGACTAGTACTGCTTTGATGTGTCCCGTCAACTCGCCGAACGAGGAGAAGCTTGCTTACTATGCCCTCTCCCTCGCCCACGCGCGGTGGCTCACAGGACGAGGAGAAGCTTGCTTACTACGTACGCCTACGCCCTCTCCCTCACCCACGCGCGCGGTGGCTCGCAGGACGAGGAGAGGGTTTTGACTACAGCGCCCTCTCCCTCGCCCTCGCCCTCGCGGTGGACGTGCAGGAGTTCATTCGGTGTCAGATTGCCAGAAGCATATTGTACTGTAGTATCATCATTGTTGGACCTTCCGAAGAGGTGAAGAGCCAAGTGCAAGGTTCACACGAGTACGAACTGTTGAACCTCCCGAAGAGGCAAAGAGCCAAGCGCAAGGTTTTATAGGAGTTGTCGTCCTAGTAGGAGTACTACAACTATAGCGAACGATGCTACCGTATGATGCCGCCACGTCACCTATATCCAAAGCTGTGCCACCTTTTTTCTCAAAGAGCGTGTTGGAGCCCATGCAACAACCACACAAGTTGCACGTACACATAACACATTTACTAGTAATAAATTCTAAAGGACAAATGCCAGTATGCCACACAAGTTCATCTCCACTTCATGTGATAAATTTGTGCACGACTAATCTACATATATTCATAGAGCTACTATTCACAATTTACCATACTCCACTTACACGTTATAGATGGGCTCCATGTCCTCCTCCAGGTTCCTGTCCCAGGTGTTCTTCATGGATGGCACGATCCATAGTGGTGGGCAACGGGATTCATTGTCGCAGCTTTCTAGTCCTGTTCCACATGATGGAGACTCATCCAAGCTGAAGCGGCATAAATCAGGGATAGCGTGTCCCAGCATGTCATTCATCCGGCGGTGCGCACTGAAGACACAACCATGCTTCATGAATGGCAAGCCTTTGGTGTCGTACACGGAAGGTGGCATCCGCTTCACAATGGGGTAGCTGTCCCCAATGAAAAGTGAGTACTCTCCAAGAGTGTTCCTCGGCACCCACATAGCACCACGGGGGTCGAACTCGGCGCCGTTCATCTGGTACACGCGGCATCTCAGATCTGGACACATGGTGACGTACATAGTCAAGGTCTATGCATAATAATGTTGTGCTCAAATATGGCGGTCAGTAATACTGTGCAGCAAATAGTACTACTCCGGTATAGAGGAAGTAAAATAACTGGCTTATTATATATAGCCACTCTTGGCTACATGGATGAGATAGTAAGACATGGAAAAACAAAAATGGTGGGAGCTAGTGGGTTCAAGTCTTCAAGGGCCTAGCTAGCTATACGCATCCTCGAAGATAAAAAGTACTCCTACTTGTACTAGTAAGTAGTACAACAATGAAAGAGAAGGCGAGAGGGTTAAAAAAATATAATACTAAACTGTACTACTAGTACAGTAAACATGTCCCAGTCAAGAAAAGAAAATAAGTAACAATTACTACTCTACTACTCTAAAACACAGCAATGAGAAAATGGAATACCTGGGTAGATGGTGACGGTCCGATCGTGGTAGATTGTGTGACCATGTTGCACATCAGTGGTACCATGGGTAACGACTGCTAAGATAGTTGATCCCAATATGCCAAACTCAGCTACAAGGTTCCAGGTTAGACCGAATCGTGGATGCAAATGCACATCCAGGATCGGCGATCTTATTTTGATCGGGGGATGATTGGTCCCTGCAAAATAATGGAGTACCGTTAGGGATGCAAATGATGGTTTGTGCATTCCGTTTGTAATCTCCCGTACCGTAGGATGGCAACGAGATGAAACAAGTCCCTTGGCTTGTCACCGCGAAGATGCGGCCTACATGGCGGACGGCGTCTTCGAACGTGTAGGGGTACAAATCTGCCGCGGCCAACATGTGCCAGCCTCTGACGTTACTGCCTCTTGTATTAATGGCAATCCTTATTTCGAACACCACGATGAGATAGTAATCGTCGTAGCCGCGTCGCTTTGAAAGCGGGGCCGCAATTGCTATCTTCTTCAATCTCATGTAGGCATCATCGTACGTATTCAAGCCCAGCCAGTCCGGAAGGCCGATCCCAATGGTGGAGAAGGGGTCTACGGGAACGGCCGCACTGCTGTGGATGTTGTGCAAAATGATGGTGGTATCCGGCCGGAGGTATGCAAGCCAATCTTCGTTGGCACCAACCCAGACCTATATATAAGACGGTGGGCAGCGGAGAAATTACGGGATGGAATAACTAAGTACTACATGATCAAACTCTATGACTGACCTGCTCATCGGACAAAATCCGACTACCTCTCAACGTCGGCAACTCTAGCGGCGTCAACATGCAACCATGGCCAGGGAGCGGTGGACTGTTCGAAGAATTGTCCCATAGAATAACCTTCTCCTCGAGGACACATGGAAGACCAACAAGCATGTCCTTTTCCCAAGCCTATTTAAGCACCGTCTTAAAAAAGTTGGTGCAGGAAGCACCGAGTCTTGCGGCGGTGAGGACGTCGGAGCGGTGTGCGATTTCTCCCAGAGGATCGTCGTCCAAGGTCTCTCAGCCCCGACGAGGAGGAGAACCGCCTGGCGAATCCATGGGAGCAGCGATGAACTGCCTTGGTCTCTTTGGGGGGAGGGGAACTGGCGAGGAGGAGATAAGAGCATAACCGCAGGGCCTCGTATGCGGGCACGCATAGTGGTAGTGCCCCGTGCCCTGTGATGGTGAGGCTATTATTTGCTACGTACGCGTACTGTAGCAGTAGTACTACTACTTTCTCAACTAGTAGTGTGATGTACTGTACTTCTATAGTGCACCAATTTTGAACTCTTGAATCTCAAGGCCAAGGAGCTACAGTTGCAAGTGGAGGGTACTACTGTTCTCTCGAACCATCGCTGTACTATCAATGCAGGGAAAGTACACCTGCGTAGTGCGTACTCTTCATGCTCTATTCAAGCATGTAGCTGGCCTACTCAGCCGCTCCTCTCACGCACACACTAGCAGCCTGTTTATCAGCGACGGTTACTGCGGGGGCAGGCCTCCGTTTCAAAACAAAAAAAATCACGTCAAGAGCAATTTCTTTTATAGAGCCAATAATGGAGCGAAGTCCATGCGTGCAACGCCATAAGCTACAGAGTAGTAGAGTACTAGCACTTTACGTACAGAGCCATATTGCATAGTTCCCAATGCCGCGCCAGGCTTTTCCGGCTCCTCGGGCTTAATTGGGAGGTGCTAGTTTAAATATGCTAGCTGATGAGGAAGCTGCAAGCGAGGTGCGGCTAGGGCGAGCACGCAGGCGAGAAACTTTGCATGGTGTGAATTGATATATAGGAGTACTACTCTAGTACACGAGCCACGAGATGATGGGAGGGAAAACCCATTCACGTGGCTGGGCTATCCAGTGCACCCAGATTGTGGTGCGACACGTCCGTTCGACTTCAAAAGTCAAACTACCAGTGTACAATATTGGCTCGCTGTGAGGTTACTATTTAAAAAAAAGGCCGCCGTGCGTTCGGCCGAGATCGAACCCGCAAAACGAGCTATACACTCCCGCGACCACTAGTAGTACTCGTTGGAGTACAACGCAACCTAGAATCGCCTTTTGTCACTAGTACATTGTTCCTTACAAGAAACCATTAATAATGCCAAGAAACTACTACCACTTACCAACCAGCCCTACCAAGAAACGACTATTCTACAAAGTGTCATTATAGGCACGTTGTAACCCATGTCGCCCCTTAAGTCAACGACTTCTATTCGACCGGCAAGTTAGGCGTTATGACTTGTGGGACCTACATGCCAGTCTGGATAAAAATCCCCGAGTGACCTCCTACCTCCGGCCCGTCCACCTAGTCATCCTCGGTCATGGGACGCAGCTACCGCCGCTAGCAGAAGGTGAGGTCAAAACTGCCGGCGGTGCGAAGCCCATCTTGCGGCGACCCTGATGCCAGCTCCGTCCGGCGCTCACGGCCGCTAGCTAGCCAAGGTAGCACACACTCTGCTGGATGCATCCAGCTGCTTGTCTGCAAGGTTTGCTTGCTAGGTTGGCACGGCGGTGTGGCGGCTTGCTCATGCGCGCCGCGCTAAGGCCAGTCATCTGGCTCGAGCAAAGGCCAGCGCGGCGGCTTGCTCGCGCGTGAGTCACGCTCGGGCCAGCCAGCCAACCCGTGCGGAGGCCAGCGCGGCGTCCGGCCCGTCCGGCGGAGCGGCGGCCAACTCGCTCATCACCGGCGCCACTGACGAACACGCATCAGTACTGTTTGAAGTAATGTTCAGGAAAAATAATGATTGAAGGAGGAAGAACAGGATAGAAGGTCAGATGTGGGTCCCTTGTGTCAACGGTTAAACAAAATGTGTTGGTTTAAGCTGCCTCGTCAACACGGACATGTGGGCCAACCCTGTCATAAACGGGTTTAAACGAGCCTAATCGGCACTAGGTAGTAGTTTTTTGGCGCGGATTAAGAAATTTTGGGTATGTTTTTGCTATTTTTTGTACAATAGTTTCTTCCTAGGGCTGGTTGAAAGTGGTAGTTTTTTGTTAAATACTCTACATACTGTAAGTAGGAGTAAAAGTTAAGCTTTGGAAGCCAATAAGCACGGCTAGTTACATAGTGCCTATGTGTACGTAATTCAAACTAATTATCAACCATGAGTTACTAATATCTTGATGGAAAACTCGAAACTATGGAAATACTAGCATTTTTTTGCATGGTTGGAAATACTAGCAATGTTCACGTGCATTGCAACAGATCATAATTAGAATAATACTTATTCACAAACTTGATAGAAAACACTCTAATTTTGATATACATATATCACTAGAGATATATTATGTTTCAATCAGAATATATTCCTTGGGCTGTTTTGGTGAGGTGAGGGAGGGATGTGGTTGGTTTTAAGATACTAATTAAGGGTTTTTCTGCAAATTGGTAGAGAAGTGGGATGTTTTTGAGAAAAGGCAACAACTTACCTCACAGTCGTTAGATGTAGATCTAATGGTCAGAAATGACGAATGGCAAACACACCATCATCAACAACTAAGTCTTCTGTAGGAGTACTAACAAGATGTCCGTGCATTGCACAGAACATCAAGATGCATCTTTTTATAAAACACCTGTTGTGATTGACCCATGCGGGAGTAATCCCATGTGTAAAAGCTAATGATATATCGAGAAAGAGGAGAGATAAGGTGAGGAGGAGTGGGGCGTGGTGGTGATTGGTGGTCGAACTAAGCGGAGGCATGGGGATGGACGACGCCGGCAGCGACCACCATGTCAGTTTGTTCCAGAGGCTTCCTTTTTTAATTGCTCAACAATGAGGTTGTGGGAGATAAGGATGAACGAGGGAAGGCCTTGTCTACAAATGTGGAGAGGGGTGCGGGTATCTTTTAGTTCAATTTCTATCCGTCAGATATAGAACGGACGGTCTATATTGCAAGATGGCAGGCGTACCATCATCGCTAACTCGGTTTTTTTAAGAGAAGAGATATAAGTATGGAGATACAAATGTATTATCGATACTTGTTTCCATAAACTTGGATCTACATTCTATTCAACGGCTGAGCATGTGGGGCCTTAGCACGATGACTTCTCGACTGTGTAAAACAAAGGTTTTCCCGTCGCCGATAAGGAGGGGGTGACGGCGGCGCGCTTTCGGCTTGCTCTAGTCCTAGTAGTCATACTAGGTGGTCTACGCACATGTAGATTTATTCTTTTTCACGTCTCGTGTTCGCCGTACTGCCACGACTGTTGATGAATAGACGGTAAGTTATTCACGGGAAAACCTTTGTTGAGCGTGTGTGCGAGAGAGAGACAGCGTGCGTGTGTGATATGTGTAGAGACTGAGGCAATGATAAGAGATTCTTTGTGTCTGTGTGTGTGGAGGATAGAGAGAGACATGTGCATGGGGCTTTATGTTGTGTAACGTGGAGACACATACACATAATCAGAGAGTGAGTTTGTGAGATACACATGCGGACATGGGGAGAGATGTGTGAGTTAGAGAGATGGAGAATTTTGGTGTGCATCTGAGCTAGAGAGGGGGGGCTATATACATACCTAGAGCTGGAGAGAATATGCAAGGGTGTGTGTCTTAAAAGAAGGATCCAGATAGATGGGTGTTTGTGTGTGTCTGTGTGTGTTTGTGCGCGTGCGTGTGTGTGAGAGGGAGTGTGTGTATGTGGAGAAGAGAGACCACTAATGATGTAAACCTAGTATAGGGAAGGGGGAATGGTGTGACATGTGTGTCAAAGAGAGACAAAGGCATGTGTAGTAGCGGGATAGCATGGGTGCGGGCGGGGAGCAGACTGTTTGGAAGAGACATCGAGTGTGTGTGGGAGAGGGGTGTGAGAGCGAGAGAGAGAGCTAGCGAGGGAGAGAGAGAGGAAGAGAGGGGGAGAACGAGGGGTCGTTTGTGTGCATAAGTGGCGTATAGATAGGGAGACAATGTTGATGTTGTTCGAAAGTGGCCTATGTACGGAGATGCAAGGGAAGCGAGTCATCGTGTCTGTGATAGGGACTTCATGAGAGATCTAGAATAGATGGTGTAGAGAATAACGTGCAAGATTGAGAACGATGATACATTAGGGAGCTATGGTAAGAGTCACGACATATATGTATATAGGGAAGGAGCTGGGGCGGGTCTGCATGTGGGAGAGATAGAAAGAGGATAGTGGTGCACAAGGAGATAAAGTGTGCTTGTTTGCAGTGGGGGTGGTGTGTGAGGTGAGTGTGCGAGAACCACATAACTAGGGAGATAGACGTTTGGGGGCGACGTTTTGTGTGTATGGGAAAGATACACTCTATATAGTGCGTGTGCTTGGGAAGAGAGATGTCAGGAGACCTAGAGAGTGGGGGAAGAGATGTGTGCATGCCTGAGAGACAAAGTGATAGAGACCTATATTGGGGTCCGGACTTTAGAAGAGAGGGGGTGTTAATGTGCTCATCTGTTCGTGTCCGGGGGAGAGAACGACTTGTGTGTGGGGGGGGGGGACGGGGGGTGGCTTTAGATAAAGAGTGAGGTGTCTATATTTGAGAGACTTTAGCGTAATTGAGATAAATATGGTCAATAGTGTGTGCACTCATGGTTGATCAATTTGTTTCACGGTTTGAACTATGAGATAACGATACTTTTGAACATGCGTGATATACTTTGAAGTACCAGAATTACAAACCTAAGATTGGAATTTTGGAATTCGACTCCATCATTAGCTTTTGTAATTCATTTAAACGGAGGTACATTTTTTAAGCTGGGATTTCATGATTTCAAATTCATTTATCAAACCTAGAGATATACACATACGGGCATGTTCAAACTTTATAATCATCCACTTTATTCATACACATACAAATTTTTGCTTTTGCAATCATATTTAGGATAAACACATTTGGAATTTCATTTGAATTGGACCATATGATGGTATTTGCTTGCACTAACTCAATGATCCATATTTGAATTGAATGGACAATCTAAGTTTCGAGTTGGAGACATTGATTTTCGAAACTTGCACTTTTTTTTGCGTGCAAAACAAATAAATTCTCGGCCATGATATCATAGTCGGCCGTACAAGAGCAGAACACTTAATTTCAGGCGCCAAAAGCTTTCAAACTTCCCGCTCACATCAAAATATCTCGCGCCCGAAAGTTTACCTGGATATTCTGTTTACCCCTGCACATGAACGGGAAAAGGCTGCTTTGGAACTCAATTGTTTCCCCTCTTGCCCCAACCATTTTCCAGAACCCCTCCCCGGGAAAAGAAAAGAAAAACAAAACAATTAAAAAAAAAAACACAAAAAAAAAAAAAAAAAAAAACAACAAACCAAAAAGAAAAAAAAAAAAACAAAAAAACGAAAAACAAAAAAAAAACCTAAACCAACCAAAAGAAAAAAAAAAGAAACAAAAGAAAAAAGAAAAGAAAAACTAAAAAAAAAAAAAAAAGAAAAAAAAAAAAAGAAAAAAAACTGAAAAAAAAAAGAGAAAAAAAATAAGAAATTAAAAAGATAAAACAAAAAAAGAAAAACAAAAAAAAAAACAAAAAAAAAAAAAAACAAAAAAAAAAAAAAGAAAAAACAGAAAAAGAAAAAAAAAAAAAAAAAAACAAAAAAAAAAAAAAAAAAAAAAAAAAGAAGAAAAAAACAAACAAAAAAAAACAAGAAAAAAAAAAAAACAAAAAACCACAAAAAAAAAAAAAAAAAAAAAAAACAAAAAAAAAAAAAAAAAAAAAAAAACCCCCCCCCCCCCCCCCCCCCCCCCCGCCCCCCCCCCCCAACCACGCCAAGCCGCCGAATCTAGTCCTCCGCCGCAGCGGTGGACCTCACACTCCGCCGGATCTACCTTCCGCACCTTGGAACCCCCAACTGCCACCTCACCACTTCACCGGAGCCGCTTCAGCGACTGGCTTGTCCACGGCTCCAGATCTCCTTGACCGCCATCATGGTCCACCGCACCGGATCTGCTTCACCGACGCCCTCGTCCACCAAAGTGTAGGCCCTTCACTGACTCCCTCGTCCGCCCCATCGCTGGCTCTTCATACAAGCCCTCGTCTGCCGCAACAGATCCGCCTCACCGAAAGCACTGTACACCGCGCCGAATGTGCTTTGTCGACGCCTTCGTCCACTACACCGGACCCGCTCCACGGATGCCATATTCAACTCCACCGGCCCTGCTTTACTGACGCCGCAGCCTCGTCAGGTTATTTCGATTTGTACTCCTTTGGTTTTTCTCTTCTTTATCGTGGAACTGTTCACTTACCACAGTTGAGCTTTCTTGTATGTTGACAGGCACCGCAACCGAAGCACCGGAGCCGCTTCAGCAACGGCGACAGCCGGCCCAAACTCAACCACAACACGAGCACCATCGACGATCCTTAGCTATCAAGTATGACAACGATACCCATATGCCGCCGAGAATCAGGTACTATTATCCAATGGCCGGCGCCTACGTTCACTTTCTTAGCATAAGCACCGCACCTTTGAATTTCTTCATGGCATCATTCAATTTTTCATGAGACGCGTTATTCTACTTGCACCTGTAGGGCCATACTTCTGGCAGTGAACATGTTACATGTGCTAAATTACAAACCAGTGCACATATAGTTACAATGCTTTAGTTTTGTCCTAAGTCTACTGTACTTCCTAGATATCACTGCCTACTATTTGACTTCTTGCATGCTATATTTATGATAATGGTGTTGTTCTGATGCCACCTGTTGGTTCCATCAGACTGCTTCATGTTCTCTATGCTTAATTACACATCAGCAAACTAGCATGTGGTTCCACTGCTTTTTGTTTGTTTTACCCTACATTTTCTGATGCTAGCTATTACATCACTGCTCCGAGCCTCTGTTCATTACGGGGTTGTTTGGTTCCAAGCCATAGTTTGCCAAGCCAAAGTTTGGCAGCCACAGTTTAGTTGGCATGTGTTTGGTTTTTGCCACACTTTATTGCGCCTATGGCCCACTTGTCATAGAGACAATTTTTTTGCCAACTTTTGCCAAAGTTTGGCGTCCAATTTCTCAGCCACACTTGTGTGGCTTGCCATACTTGTGTGGCTGGCCACACTTTGGCTTGGCCACGCTAGTCTCCAACCAAACAGACCCTACTTTTTTGTGCGTTCTTGATCTTCCCAAGTTGCATGACTAATTTGATGCTTCTATTAATTATGGAGCTGCCAACCCCATCAAGCAAATTATTTGTTCTTTTGGGGCTGGCACCTTGAACAAGCATGAAAATAGAGTGAAGCACATATATTGTCGTGTAAGCACACACCCTTCTTTCATTAGTTTAGATGAACCATTGATGATCAATTCGAACCAGTGCATGCGATTAAAATTAATTTTACCTAAATAGAGGGTGCAGAATAAACTACAACAACTAGATTTGCAACCACGGGATGCTGACGATATCTCCAAAGAACATTGCAACAGCAGCGAGGCTTCACAGCAACATATGGTAAGCCGGTGTGTTTTAGTACATGTGAAATGTAATGCGTGTGGGCTGCTTTCTTGGCTTGTGCCCTCAACCTGTAATCCTACAGAATTACAAATAGTTCAGTTGTCTGCTTTGCTGCATTGCTTGATTCGAATGCTTGTTTGTTACTTGTTAGGCTATACCTGAGTTGGCCAATATGTCAGCAGTGCCTGTTGTACTATCGTAAAGAAATGCATGCCTAGTTCATTTGACTCCTTAACTTTTCCTATGAACTTCATCACAAGACTGTCTTCGTAGTTTATATGAGGCCACACTGTTAAGTGCTTTCTCAGATTATTTCAACTGCTTAGATGCCTTGGCAACTTAAATATAGCGGTGGTACACTCCCTTTCAACTAGGGATGTCAACTGGGTCCCATTTAATCCCAATTAAAGTCCACTAGTGGTATGATAGTTCAAAAGAGTTTTTGTTTTTTGAGGAAAATGAACTAGGGAGCTAGCAAAAACTAACTAGATGGGACTGGCGGATGCCGTTTATTTGCCACTTACATCCCTAGTTTCATCTTACCATTTTAATTTCTTTTCGGCTGATGCTGCTTTGAACCATTTAAATATAGATTGCCATGCTCGGCAATAATTCGTATGTTGTTTACCATGTAAGCTTACTGCCTGGATCATGCGATAACTATCTCTTACTTATGTCCAGCGGAAACCTTTCAGGATGCCGTTCACACTAGGACACAATGTACAACCCTAGAATCTTTTTGTGGAAGCAGTGAGCCATCCATGTTACCAGATGGTAGCAGTTCAGAGGCAACACCGCCGGAGAGCAGTCTGAGCACAGATATTATAGTTCTTGAGGCTCTACTAGAGGCAGAAAGAGATGGTGTGGCTGCCATGAATGAGGTAATCTTGATCTTGAGGCTGGAAATTATGCAATTAGCTGCACGCATTATGCAAGCAACCCAAGAATTGGAGGAAGTAAGAATGTTGCATTTGAAGACGGAGGAGGTCCTGCTGCTTCTGCTATCTGAAGCCCAGGGTAATCCCAGTTCTTCTTTAGATACCAGTTGAAATTGTCATTAGATTATTATACTTGCATGTTGTGTCATGTCTCTGAATGGATTATGTTGTAAGACACCCTATGTTGTCCATGTGTTGTAATGATCTGAATTTTTTAGGCGAGGTAATCCTCAGTACTTGTATGATTGACATAAGGTGAACTGTTTTTCATGTGAGCATATTGTATTGGATGAAATAATTGTTTGACTCAAAGTGTATCCAACCTACTGAATTCGAAGATCATGGCATTTCTAAATCATAATCATATATAAAGGTGGAATAAATCTTTGTCATGGTTTTGAAGAAATAAATAACAAAACGTAGAATGATGTATGGATATTCGTAATCGAATACAAATTGGATTTGAATTTAATTGCCAGGGCCCAGGGTAAACGTGAATGCTAATTCTCCCAAATTTTGAACGAAGCGGCAAAACACCCACTATCATTTGTCGGCTGCCCGAAGCAAGTGTTTGCGAGATGGAAATTATTGTCTACCCCTGACACTTCACATCCTAATTGACCCGATTTCCACTGCTGTCGATAGGGGTAGACTAGTAACTTTAACCAGACGTGACACGACCGCCTCTGAGCCCATTCAACCACGGTGGGGGCCAAACGTTGGCGGCAAAACACATTTGATTCAAGCTCATCCGAAAGACATGTGTCTCTCCCTCTATTTCCCCATTCATACACAGTGGGCGGCAAAACAAACTCTCCTCGTCCGAAATCGATGTAGGCAAATATTTTAAAAAGGGGCAGATGTGTAACTTCCCTCAGACTTGACACAACCTCCATACTTGTCAGCCCCGTTCATACACCATGGGCGCCAACCGTGGGCGGCAAAACACCCTCTCCTCGCCCGAAATCGCTACCGGCAAATATTGGGGAGATGCGAGATTACCGTCCTATCCCCAACCGACGTGATGTCCGAAATTTTAAATGGGGGATAAGTTCGTAACTTTCCCACATTTCAGACAAGTGCATCCCAAAGTTTGAGATCCCCCCTCCCCCTCCATTTCCCCATTCATACACCGTCGGCGGCACAACAACCTCCCCATTGCGGCTAGCCTCCTCCGTCCGCCACCCCATCCTCCACCTTGCCGGAGCCGCTACCCGTACCCTGTCGTCCACTGCAAGGGATGGACGTATCTCATCCACGGCGCCGGACCAGGACCCTTTCATCACGTCCTCTCGCTTCATCGGCGCCGTCATCCACCTTGCCGTTTGCCGCTCCTACGACTGCCTCGTCCACGGCAACATGACTTATCCCCCGGCCCGGTCGTCTGCCGTCTAAAGTCTTCTTCCGCGCCGCCGACAGCCATTGCACCCGCAGTACCCTCAACATATCAGCAGGGGCCTACATGGCGTCGCAAGAGAGGTGGTACTCTTTCATATCTGCTTAAGTTATTGATCTCACCCGAAAAATAGATATAACTTGTTTATTGTACATTTCTTGTCCGTACCAAATTGTAGTGGCTAGTTGAAAGCAAACATTGGTTGCGAAGTAGCCTTTGTCCGGTTTGCACCTTCAGATCCGCCATGGCACGGTCACTATACTCGTAAAGCTTATGGTTTTCCCCCTTTATATTCACTACCATCATCGTAGGTGCTTCGTGTCATGCTAGCACTGCTCCTCAAGACCTCAACCCATCAAGCGAAACAACATGCCACTCATAATTCCAAAGCTTAGTTGTTGAAATACGAATCTGATATGATGCTCATATTACTAAAACAGAGAACGTTTAATTGGTCCCCTAATGTTCCTGTATTCATTTCAAAAAGCATGTGCGCCACACACTGGCAGAGCTACAATTAAAATATTGGGCGGGCCAGATGGCTTAGGCTATAGGGGATCCCAAATTTTGGTACAAATTTACCTTCACTCCTTTGTATATTGGACTAGGGCTGGGCGGGCATGGCATTGTTTTGTTCTTATGTAGCTGTGCCACTGGCGCCACATATAGAGAGACAGCAGGGATTTGCATTTCTCTGTGCGCTCTGGTTCATCATGGGTGGGCAACACACATTGTATTATCTAACTAGCAAGATGCCCGTGCGTTGCACGGAACATCAAGATGCATTTGTATGAGTAGTTTATCTTGTGGGAGAAAAGGATGAACGAAGGAAGGCCTTATCTGCAAATGTGGAGAGGACTGCGGGTAAATTGTCATAGTTTCCTTCCTATCCGTTAGATATAGATCGGACGGCCTATATTGCAGGATGGCAGGCACACCATCATCACCAACTCTGCTTTTTATAAGAGTAGAGAGTAGAGATAGAGAGATAGAGATAAGAGTATAAGAGTAGAGAAATCTGCTTGCTCTTTGTTATCATGTTCCTCTTCTGTTCTTCTTAATAAGTATATTACTTCCTCCGTTCCTAAACTACCTTGGGTGCGTGCATGTGTTGTGGTGGCGTGCATTTGTACTGGGTGTTGTTCATTGTTGCTTTATTTATAAAGCAGGGCGAAAGCCTTTTTCGATAAAATATAAGTCTTTTTAGATATTCCAATAAGAACTACATATGGATGTATATAGACATATTTTAGAGTATACATTCACTCATTTTGCTCCGTATGTAGTCCACATTCGAATCTCTTAAGAGATTTATATTTAACAATGGAGGGAGTAGTACAGTATGTTCCTTGTCGGGAAGTGGAGCAGGGACATTTGTAGTTGACAGGTCTATTGGGTAGCTTCAGATGGATGCTTTCAATGATTCTAGATGGTCCATAATATCCGGAAAATGCTGGGAGCTATGTCATCTTTGATAGTCTAGACTGATGGTAATAGTAGTGTGCCTTCAGATGAATAGAGCTGCCCCTTTTGGGGCCGAAGCCTTTCCGAACCCTTTCTTGCTGTACCGGCAATACAAGCCCATATGGTCCAGCTAGTTCCACTTTCCTGATTTTACTCTTGATGCTTAGGGTTTTCCCCTTTTATCTACTCTACTATGATCTGCGTAGGTGCTTTCTGTCGTACTAGCAGTACTCCACCCTTCAAGCTAAACAACACAGCACTCATAATTCCAAAGCTTAGTTGTTCAAATATGATTGTGATATGATAGTGATATTAGTTAACAGACACATTTAATTGGTTAGCTAAAGGTCCCACTTGAATTTCCAAATGCATGTCACGACATATAGAGAGACAGCAGAATTGCATTTCTTTGTCACTTGTTGACTATACTTTCTTGTCCATACCAAATCTTAGTTTTTATTTCAAAGCAAACATCAGTTGCTAACTACCCTTAGCATGGTTTGCAGCTTCAGATCTGCCATCCCACTGCCACGGTCAACACTATACTCATCATGCTTACGGTTTCCCCATTTTATGATGACCACGATCAGCCTACGTAGTTCGTGTCGTAATAGCACTGCTCCACCCATCGAGCTAAAAAAACTTAGTTGTACAAATTCGAATATGATATTATGCTGATATTAGTAAAACTGAGACATGTCTAATTGGTCAGCTAAATGTTCCTACTTTAGTTTCGAAATGCATGTGAGCCATATATGGAGAGACCGGAAGGAATAGTATTTCTCTGTGCGCTCTGGTTCATCATGGGTGGGCAACAGACATTGTATAGAAAGACTTGTAATATCTTCAATTTGCTTGCTCTTCTGCTCTTCTTTATAATGATCCTCTTCTCTTCTTTAATAAGTATGTTCCTTGTTGGGAAGAGTAGCAGAGACATTTGCGGTCGACTGGTCAGGTCGAGATGTTCTACCTTAGTATATTTTGAATCTGTCAGGTCAGGTCGACTTGTTCTTCTTTACTATATGTTGAAGCTGTCATCTGCGAAGTATCATCACTTCTGGAGCTCTCATATTTTGAGTAGTAGGCCACATTATATTAATGCACACACCAAATTACAGCATGCATGGCATCTCTCAGAAGAATTGCAGAGATATCACAAAGGGGTTTACAGGGAGGCACTATTGGATTAGAATCACTTCTGCATTACAAAGATAATCTCACCTTTTTTTATGTTTTCATGCATGTCAGGTATTGAACATGATCAAAATTAATATGCGAATGGGCGCACGAGAGGAATACTGCGGAACAATCCACTAGCTAACAAACTTGGCATGGTGGAGGAAGGCCTATCTTATTCACCCATCAAGGTGCTTGCTCTAACTTGGCAAGGTTGTATTGGTCGCACATATTTTGCATATGACCTCTTGCATTACTTCTACTTTGTTACACCACCATCTGCTTAGTTTAAGCATCATATATGAGTATATGCCATACCTATCCATTTTCTGTACCTATTCCATGTGTCATCATACTATGTTTTTCTAGTCAAATGTTGTTCTTTCGTAATAGATGTCCAAAAGGAAGAGGGTGAGTGCAGATCCTCAAGGAGTACAAACTAGGTATTTGGAAAAGGTAGTGATACCTGTTAAATCAGATAGATCAGCAGCCACAAAAAACACAGGCCCAACTGTACCACACTTTACCCCTACTACACTGGCCAAACCCCTATTAGAACTGCAGAGAGCCCAGCGTCAGGTACTGTCTATGATATCAATTCAAAATTTGAACTCCTAAATTTCTCTGACGCCCCCGGTTCAATCGTACACTAATCATACACGCAAACGTGTACGATCAAGCCCAGGGACTCACGGGAAGATATCACAACACAACTCTAAACACAAATAAACGGAGGTCCACAATATTACAGACCAGGGATCCGAAGATCCGAATACATAAGTCAGTCATACAAATAATATCTGGGTACAGACATAGTTAGACAAGTTATGCCTTAAGAAGGCTAGCACAAACAGCGACACTAGATCGAAAGGCGTTGGCCTCCTGCCTGGGAGCCTCCGATCCTACTCCTGGTCAGCTGGCTCGATCCAGTAGTACGTGCCCTCTGGACCCGCCTGGTAGTAGGCTCCGGTGGTGGCGTCTGGCTCCTGGACTCCATCGTCTGGTGTATCATCAAGGTGGGGTATATGGGGGAAAAGAGAAAATAAAGCAACCGTGAGTACTCATCCGAAGTACTCAGCAAGCAAGGATCTATACTACATATGCAACATTATCAATGGAGAAAGGCTGTATATTTGGACTGGGCTGCAGAAATGCCAGAATAGAGAGAAGGCCTAGTCCTATCGAAGACTAGCATCTTCAAACATCTTCACAAGGCCATCATCTTGCAGCAGTAGAAGAGAGTAGAATAGCATTTTATTTAGCAAACATGTTGAAGTACAGCTTAAAGATCCTTCCTCGACTCCCAAGCGAGAAAGCAATCCCGAAGCTTCAATTAAGTAACAAGTATCCAGTTTAAGTAGTAGATCGGGATACACAAACTGAGCGTCCTTTACCGTAGGACCGGCTATCGATAGAAGATTCATCCCTGCAGGGGTGCACTACTGTTACCCAACACGCTCGATCAACTCTGGTCGGACATACTTGCTGGGTAATGCCCGTCCTCGGAAGATCAACACGAAGCAGCGCTCTACCTAGGCTCAGCAGAGAGGTCAGCACGCCGGACTAACCTATGCACCCAGGGGTCTCGGGCCATCGCCCTGGGCACCCTGCGCGTTGCGTGGCTGGCCGGGGTGCAGGCGCGACACTGAACTCGTCAGTGAAGTATCCAGCCCAATCCCGACGATCAGCCCGCACGGTGAATCGTGACGTCTGATAAGCTTTCGGCGAAACGTACATCGCAGAGGGCCCCATAACCATTATCCCGCGTGGTGGTAGTGCGTATAGGGCACGTCGACCCACTCAGATCACACACCCAAATCCAATAGGCTCAATTAGTATCAAGCGGAGACAATCAGAGTCTCTGATGCTCCGCCACAATGTCACACTCGAGTGCCCTTCCGGCACACCCGAAATCATAGATCCCCAGTGGGTACCCACCAGGGTGGACCCGCCTGTGAAAAAGGTCAAGTAACCGTGTGGTCATAATCATCAGGGTGAACGTAAGAGGTATCACCCTCGAGGTTCACACTGAGGGGTTGCACGACAGAGTCGTATCGGACATGGAGAAGGAGGAATCACCCTCGATGACCACGATCGTACAGCTATGCTGCAGAGTATTCATCAGGAGTGCGTTACGAGGTATCACCCTCGGCACTCGATAGTTACTACGCAGAGTCGTACAACTAAGGGGGGTGTGAAGTGAGGCGTCTGTCTCTGATCGACGATCACGTTGATCGAGTCGTTGATGAACAAGCAGGGGCGGCAAGGTAAGGTGGTGGGGTCACAGATGGGTCATACCAACCTATACTAAACAGTTTATCATAGGCAGGTAAGATAGCAATGAACAGGTTACAATAGCAGGCTATGCATCAGAATAGGAGCATACATTAACAGTAGCGAAATCTAATGCAAGCAGGAGAATAGAATGGGCGATATCTGGAATGCTCAAGGGGGGGGCTTGCCTGGTTGCTCTGGCAAGAGAGGGAGGTCGTCAACGGGCTGCTCGTCGGTAGAGTAGTCGTATCCTGGTGCAGCGTCGTCGGTCTCGGCGTCTATCGAGAGAGAAGGAGGGGGAGAGAAACAATAAATTCACGGCAATAATGCAAACAATATGTATGACATGCCTAAATGATATGCCGGGGTGTTCTACTGCCTAACTAAACGATTTAGTTAATTTAGGAATTTATTTGGATTTATTTAATTAAAGTTGGGCACTATTCATTTACTGAAATCGGTCTAAAAGTTCAATGTTCTTATAGCTGCGGGCGTCTGACGGGAATACGGAGGGCGTATCCGGGTTCGTATCGTCGTTCTGAGCAAGTTTCATGTATAAAATATTTTCATCGGAGATACGGTTTAAAAGATATGATTTTCTAAAGTTTTTATTAATTTCTGAAATTTAATTAATTATTTAATTCAACATTATCCGAAACAGTGATTGATGACGTCAGCATGACATCATGCTGACGTCAGCAGCCACCTGACAGGGTGGGTCCCACCTGTCATAGGCTGTTAGGTTAATTAGGTTTAATTAATTTAATTACTGATTAATTAACACTAATTAGTTAATTAGATTAACCTAATCAGGATTAATTAACTAATTAATTATTTAATTAATTATTTTATTTATTTCTATTTTTATTTTCTATTTCTTTTAAATCGTTTTTAGGGGGTGGGCCCCATTTGTCAGCGTCACAGGGGGGGGGTTCGGGCCCCACTGGGCAGTGGCCCAGGGGCGGACACGTCCGGGGCGTGCCCCTTTTGGGACCGGACATGTCCGGTGCCCAAAGGGGACGCACGGGCGGGCGCGGGCGGTCGGGGGCGCGGCGAAGCGCGGGCGCAGGCGAGCGCACGCGGGGCCGGAGGCGGGGCGGCGGCGCGGTGGCTGGAGCGGCCGCGGGCGGCAGCGCGGTGGCTGGAGCGGCAGCGGGCGGCGGTCGCGCGGAGGCGAAGCGGGGCAAGATCCGCGAGCAGTAGCGAGGCAGGGCACGCGCGCGCGTGTGCGAGGCCCGGCGAGGCTGCGGTGCGCGCGGGCGCGTGCGCGAGCCGGCGAGCGCGGGCGGAGCGGCGGCACGGGGGCGCGGTGCGCGCGGCGAGGTGCGGGAGCAGAGAGGGGGAGGAGAGGCCCGAGGCCTCACCGTGATCCGTAGGGACGGGGCAGCGGGGGTCGGGGTGGTCGACGGGGACGACGGCGATGGGGAGGCAGGCCGGCGGGGACGAAGCGGCGACGTGCGGCGTCGGCGGCGAGATGGAGACGGGGCTGAGCAGACTTCAAATGTTCACGAACAATACGGACTTGTTCTTCAGCTTGCCGAATAATGTCCGGTCCGACGAGTGAGCGTTCCCCAGTTTCTGACCAATTCAGAGGGGTTCGACACTTACGACCGTATAGAACTTCAAACGGTGCCATCTTCAGACTAGCTTGATAGCTATTGTTGTAAGAGAATTCGGCATACGGGAGAGATTCCTCCCATTTCTTACCGAAGGAGATGACGCAAGCTCGAAGCATATCTTCGAGCACTTGATTCACTCGTTCAACTTGACCCTGTGACTGAGGGTGAAAAGCGGTACTGAACGACAGATGTGTTCCCATAGCTTCTTGGAAACTATTCCAGAATCTGGAGGTGAAGAGGCTGCCACGATCAGAACTGATCTCCAACGGAACACCGTGGAGTGACACAATTCGGGAAACATACAAGTCTGCTAACTGGCTAGCAGTGATTGTCTCCTTAACAGGCAGAAAGTGGGCAACCTTAGAGAATCGGTTAATGACAACAAATATAGCATCATTACCCTTCTGGGATTTGGGAAAACCAGTAATGAAATCCATTTGGACCTTGTCCCATTTCCATTCAGGAATTTCCAGGGGTTGCAGAGTTCCTGCGGGCCTTTGATGTTGGGCTTTAACGCGGCGGCAAACGTCACACTCAGAAACATAACGAGCAATGTCTCGCTTCATATTAGGCCACCAGAATCTTTGACAAATGTCACGGTACATCTTTGTGCTACCAGGGTGAATGGACAAGGGAGTGTCATGAGCTTCCTTCATAACGTTTTCCCTCTCATTCTTGAACTTGGGTACGAAGAGACGGTGTTGGAAAAATAGGATCCCATCTGCATCAAGATGGAATTCCGACGGCTTTCCTTTCTCGAGGTATCGCTTGATCTTTTCAACTTCAGTGTCATACCTTTGCATAACCTTAATGCCGTGTTCTAAATCTGGTTCGACAACCAGGGTATTGAGATAACCCTGTGGAACAATATGGAGGTTCAATTTGCAAAGCTCTTCATGGAGAAGAGGTTGTGTTTCTTGAACCATAAGATCGTTGCTATAGGACTTGCGACTCAAAGCATCGGCCATTACATTAGCCTTGCCGGGGGTATATGAAATATTCATATCATAATCGGCAATTGTTTCGAGCCATCTTTGTTGACGAAGGTTCAGATCTGGTTGAGTATATAAATACTTCAAGCTTTGGTGATCCGTGTATATCTCGCAACGGTTACCGAGAAGGTAATGTCGCCATAGCTTCAAGGCATAGATAACCGCAGAAAGTTCAAGATCATGCACGGGATAATTTTCTTCATGAGGACGCAATTGTCGGGAGGCATAAGCAATCACTTTGCGCTCTTGCATTAGGACACAGCCTAATCCTTGACGAGATGCATCACAGTATATCACGAAATCCTTTTGGGAATCCGGGGGTGCTAATACTGGGGCAGATGTCAATTTATCTTTTAGTGTCTGAAAGCTTTCTTGACATTTTTCTGTCCACTCAAATTTAACACCTTTGTGAAGCAGATATGTCAATGGTTTTGCAATCTTGGAAAAGTTCTCAACGAATCGACGGCAATAACTAGCAAGTCCGAGAAAACTTCTGACTTGCTTAACATTCTTTGGGGGAGTCCAGTCAAGAATAGCCTGAACTCGTTCGGGGTTAACAGCAATCCCATCCTTGGAAATCACATGTCCAAGGTAAGTTACTTCAGGAAGCCAAAATTCGCATTTGGAATACTTGGCATACAACTGGTGTTCTCGGAGCCTTTCTAGAACAAGGCAGAGATGTTCAGCATGTTCCTCTTTATTCTTAGAATAGACCAGAATATCATCTAGATATACCACGACGAATTTGTCGAGGTAATCCATGAATATATAATTCATCAGACGGGAGAACGTAGCTGGGGCATTCGGAATGTATCGGAACTCAGAGTCATCCAAGATATCACTGAACTGTCCTCGAAGACGTGCGACAGCAGAGTAGGCGGCATCATGTACTGCCATCTCAATCGTCACGCCTAATCCGTGAAAAAGGTGTAACTCGGTGTCTGAGTCATTCTGCCGATCATAGATACGAACATCAGCATGGTACTGCTCCTGATTAAACTCGCGGTAATCCTCGTAAACCATGTACTCAGGGTACCAGCGGTAGCCAAGTCTGGTCATGAGAGCGATCAGGACAGCTGGAAAACCAGGGGCATCACGAGCCCAAGTGCGAAGCACAAGCTGTATCGTAGGACGCGGTGGAAACAAACGGTCCATCTGAAACAGAGGAAATTCAGATTTGTCAAATGACAACGAGAAGTTTAACACAACTCGGAGAGAAAGGTTAAACAAAACAATGGAAAGGAAAATGATTATCAGACTAATCAGATCAACGACAGGGAAATCGCACAGATATCCAGCTCTCCGGGTAGACGGGAATTACGAGATCCTAAGTGTCGGCGTTAGTAAACTTTATTTAACCCGAATAGAAGAGATGTTAGAGTCCCAGAGTATAGACGAGGAATAAAAGATCCTAATACCACCCAGTTGGCGACGTGGGCCCGTAAGCCACACAGCCAAGTTAGTAAGTTAGTTTCTCGGTTTCTAGACTCAACTTCGGCCAAGGAATTTGGAGGGGGGCTTCCTACAGGCAGTCGGCTCTGATACCAACTTGTGACGCCCCCGGTTCAATCGTACACTAATCATACACGCAAACGTGTACGATCAAGCCCAGGGACTCACGGGAATATATCACAACACAACTCTAAACACAAATAAACGGAGGTCCACAATATTACAGACCAGGGATCCGAAGATCCGAATACATAAGTCAGTCATACAAATAATATCTGGGTACAGACATAGTTAGACAAGTTATGCCTTAAGAAGGCTAGCACAAACAGCGACACTAGATCGAAAGGCGTTGGCCTCCTGCCTGGGAGCCTCCGATCCTACTCCTGGTCAGCTGGCTCGATCCAGTAGTACGTGCCCTCTGGACCCGCCTGGTAGTAGGCTCCGGTGGTGGCGTCTGGCTCCTGGACTCCATCGTCTGGTGTATCATCAAGGTGGGGTATATGGGGGAAAAGAGAAAATAAAGCAACCGTGAGTACTCATCCGAAGTACTCAGCAAGCAAGGATCTATACTACATATGCAACATTATCAATGGAGAAAAGGCCGTGTATAGTGGACCGGGGCTGCAGAAATGCCAGAATAGAGAGAAAGGCCTAGTCCTATCGAAGACTAGCCTCTTCAAACATCTTTCAAGCCATCATCTTGCAGCAGTTAGAAGGAGTAGAATAGCATTTTATTTAGCAAACATTTTGAAGTACAGCTCAAAGATCCTTCCTCGACTCCCAGCGAGAAAGTAATCCCGAACTTCAATTAAGTAACAAGTATCCAGTTTAAGTAGTAGATCGGGATCACACAAACTGAGCGTCCTTTACCGTAGAGAGCCGCTATCGATAGAAGATCATTCCCTGCAGGGGTGCACTACTGTTACCCAACACGCTCGATCAACTCTGGTCGGACATACTTGCTGGGTAATGCCCGTCCTCGGAAGATCAACACGAAGCAGCGCTCTACCTAGGCTCAGCAGAGAGGTCAGCACGCCGGACTAACCTATGCACCCAGGGGTCTCGGGCCATCGCCCTGGGCACCCTGCGCGTGGTGGGCTGGCCGGGTGCAGGCGCGACACTGAACTCGCCAGTGAAGTATCCAGCCCAATCCCGACGATCAGCCCGCACGGTGATGATCGTGACGTGATAGCTTTCGGCGAAACGTACATCGCAGAGGGCCCATAAACCATTATCCCGGTGGTGGGTAGTGCGTATAGGGCACGTCGACCACTCAGATCACACACCCAAATCCAATAGGCTCAATTAGTATCAAGCGGAGAAATCAGAGTCTCTGATGCTCCGCCACAATGTCACCATCGGTGCCCTTCCGGCACACCCGAAATCATAGATCCCCAGCGGGTAACCACCAGGGTGGACCCGCCTGTGAAAAAGGTCAAGTAGTAACGTGTGGTCATAATCATCAGGGTGAACGTAAGAGGTATCACCCTCGAGGTTCACACACTGAGGGGTTGCACGAAGAGTCGTATCGGACGGAGACAGAGGAGGAATCCACCCTCGATGACCACGATCGTACAGCTATGCTGCAGAGTATCATCAGGAGTGCGTTACGAGGTATCACCCTCGGCACTGATAGTTACTACGCAGAGTCGTACAACTAAGGGGGGTGTGAAGTGAGGCGTCTGTCTCTGATCGACGATCACGTGATCGAGTCGTGATTGATGAACAAGCAGGGGCGGCAAGGTAAGGGTGGTGGGGTCACAGATGGTCATACCAACCTCATACTAAACAGTTTATCATAGGCAGGTAAGATAGCAATGACAGGTTTACAAAGCAGCAGGCTATGCATCAGAATAGGAGCATACATTAACAGTAGCGAAATCAATGCAAGCAGGAGAATAGAATGGGCGATATCTGGAATGCTCAAGGGGGGGCTTGCCTGGTTGCTCTGGCAAGAGAGGGAGGTCGTCAACGGGCTGCTCGTCGGTAGAGTAGTGTATCCTGGTGAGCGTCGTCGGTCTCGGCGTCTATCGAGAGAGAAGGAGGGGGGAGAGAAACAATAAATTCACGGCAATAATGCAAACAATATGTATGACATGCCTAAATGATATGCGGGGTGTTCTACTGCCAACTAAACGATTATTTAATTTAGGAATTAGGAATTATTTGGATTATTTAATTAAAGTTGGGCACTATTCATTTACTGAAATCGGTCTAAAAGTTCAATGTTCTATAGCTGCGGGCGTCTGACGGGAATAAGGAGGGCGTATCCGGGCTCGTATCGTCGTTCTGAGCAAGTTTTCATGTATAAAATATTTTCATCGGAGATACGGTTTAAAGATATGATTTTCTAAAGTTTTTATTAATTTCTGAAATTAATTAATTATTTAATCAACATTATCCGAAACAGTGATTGATGACGTCAGCTAGACATCATGCTGACGTCAGCAGCCACCTGACAGGGGTGGTCCACCTGTCTGGCTGTTAGGTATTAGGTTTAATTAATTTAATTACTGATTAATTAACACTAATTAGTTAATTAGATTAACCTAATCAGGATTAATTAACTAATAATTATTAATTAATTATTTTATTTATTTCTATTTTTATTTTCTATTTCTTTAAACTTTTAGGGGGGTGGCGCCCATTTGTCAGCGTCACAGGGGGGGCAGGGCCCACCGGGCAGTGGCCCAGAGGGCTGCGGGTTTGGGCGCTCCGGGTGCAGGGGCGTGCTGGGCCACCGACATGCGCCCAGTGTAAGGTAGAGGGGGAGCTGGCAGGTGGAGTTGTAAGGATTAGGCCAAGAAGGTGACAGAAAGGCTGACAAGTTGCGCGGAGATGGCATATTTACAAGCCGTCATTGGCGATTGATGAAAATGCGCGTGCGGGCACTTGTCGGTCGGCACGCGCGGGAGGCGAGGGGCACAACGGAGGAAGCGGATGAGGACGACGCGCAAGAAGGGGTCGATAGGTGTAGGGGGAGCGAGCTGCGCGATGCGGGGAGTGGCCGCAGAGCGAGAAAGGATCACCGGCAGAGAACAGGAAGAGAGGGAAGAAAGAGAGAAGATTGAGTATGGAGTTGGAGTTGGGAGAGGAGAGGGGATGTAAAAGTGCGGGGCGCGCAGCGCGTAGGGAGAGGAAGAAGGGGCCGCGGAGACGAGTGAGAATGCACGCAAGCGCGCGGAGCGGCGGTAAGGGGGCGCGGTGCGCGCGGCGAGGTGCGGAAGCAGAGGGGGGTGGGAGGAAAGAGGCCCGAGGCATTCACCGTGATCTAGGGGACGGGGACAGCGGGGGGGTCGGGGTGTGGTCGACCGGGGACGACGGCGAGATGGGTAGGAAGGGCCGGCGGGGAGAGCGGGGCTACGGCAGGCTTTGGGCGGTTCTAGACGGCAGTCGCGATACCGACTGCGGGGGGCCGACCGGATCGGGGGTCATTCGCCCCGATCGGTTATCCAGTCGCACCAGGGAAGTGGGGCTAAGGAACCGAGAGCCCCAGGAGGTCCTGGTCGGGGAAGAGGAGGGACGGGTGGCGACGAAACGAGCAATGTGGACTTGTGCGGCGCGCGGGTCGCTGGGAGGCCGATCGGGCGCGGAGAGGTAGAGGCAGGACGTCGGACGAAGGGCGTCGGCGACGGCGGCACGTTTGCCCGTTCCGCGGCCGATCCCGAACTGGATCGGGACGGGGTGGGGTGAGCGACGGGGCGAGCGGCGACGAGGGCGGCGTCGCGGACGGCTGCAGGCCCACGGGGACTTGGACGGAAGGATCGGAAGAATCCCGATCCAGTGGGGGTGTGGGAGGAGAAAGAGCATGAATGGCAGAGATGACACGCACGATGGGTGATAGTGGTGGGGGCTTTCAGGGTAGGTTATGGTTTGGTCGGTGGGCATGCACATATAGCACAGTGGAGACGGGTTGGGGTGCCAAGCAAGGTGTGGGATCCGGACCGTTATGTGGCTGTCGGCCAAGTGGGCCGGAGGGGGGGGGGTCCTTCTTCTTCTTTTCTGTTTCATTTTTCTTTTATCTTTTTCTTTATTCTCTTTTCTCCACTGTTAAATGTTTAGGCCCCAAATGGTTTTTGTAAAAAGTGTGACCTATTTCATAAATACCAGTGCATTATTCCCTAACACCTAAAATTAGTTTGGGCAAAACATAATTCCATATTTATTTCAGATTTAATAAATGGTTACTAAATATTATCTTTATCCACTGTTTGAGGTTGTTCGAGTCACTTATCCAATTCCAATGATGTTGGTTTCAATTTTAGAATAGCCTCTGGAATATTTGCTATATATCTAACATTTTAGCTCCTATGTTGGACAACTTTCATATTCCACTTTCATTTAAATTTGAATTTGACTTAGGAGTTGAAATGCAATATGATGCTAATGATGATTATGCACTGTTGATCATGCTAACATGTCATTATCAAAAGTGATTACTGTTGCTAATCACCGGGGGTGTTACAATTTCTACATGTGCCTTACCTTCTCTCTTGTATGAAAACTAATTTCAGATGAATCTCCTTGCTCAAAGGATCATAGGATCTCACAACAATACTAGGCACTGCATTGCTCTTGTCAGTACCTCTTGCCCTTTGTCAGCATACTTACACTCATTGCTGTTTGATTATGTAGCATCACTGTAAATGTTCGCTTCTTTATCCTCCCTTTGCTCAAAATTATAAGATCTATATTTACTCTTAGATAAATGTAGAATTAACACAATGGTTATGAAGTTTTGGATTGCTCATGTAAGTACCTGTTGTCATGTAGTCCCTCTGTATCGAATTAATTGTTAATCAATTGGATGTATTTAGAACTTAATAGTGCTAGATACATCCATTTGAGTGACAAGTAATAACGGACGGTGGTGGTATTACTGTACTTGCATCGCGAGATAGTTGATTGTCTAGCATTACTCTGCATCTTATCTGCCCTGCCCTCCACTTTCTCCAAATTATTAGATCTACATTTACTCTTACCAAAATGTTGAATAAAGCCAATGCCACTGCACACATTGATGTCTGCATTCCTCTTGTCAGTACCTTTTGCCTTGTAACGTTGTACTTAATTAATTGCTATTTGATTATGTATCATCACTCTGCACCTGAGCTTCATTATCCTCTATTTCTTCCAAAATTATTTGATCTATGTTTACTCTTTGCAAAATGTAGAATAATGGCAACGCTTATAAAGAAGTTTCGTTGGGGAATTTATTGAATTATCCTTCCATCGACATGGAGAAGGGCTTTGTCCAGCCCGTGTTAACATGTAATGTAAGTTCATCCTTCTCAAGCCTTCAAACTTTGTTCTAGTATAGATTTGGATAGGCATCATTTCCTCCACTGCTGTTTACTTTGCTGTTTACATCTGATTGGATGTTTGCAACAACTACCAGTTCTAAATTGTAGTTGTAAAAACATGTTTCTTATGCAGAACAGATCCATTTATTTGCTTATATAATTGTGAAACCTGTTACGTGTTTCCTTGTTTCTCTTTCAGAGTCGTATCTCTTATGCCAGGCAGAACTTTAGGGAAGATACTGAGCCAAACCATATTGAAGAGAGTGAGATGACCCCAAGGTCTTGTCTTGATGAAGACAGTGAGTTGAAGCTACTCACCAGCAGCTGTGAGACAACCTCTATGCAGTCGCTGCCTCAATCAGTTTGACTTCTTCAGTCTCAACTTAAAGCGGAAAGGCTTGCTTCAGCTCAGCTCCGACTTGATGTCAATGATGTAATGAAGATCTCAGAGGACTGCCTTGCATGCTTTGGTGCTAGACAGCTAGGGATGGAGCATCTATCGTTGACACAACTGAGGTCTCATCAGCTTGTTCGGCTGCTTGCGGTGCCCGTCTCGGCCAGGCCTAATGCCTTCTGAAGTGCTCTCAGTTTTGTATATTCTTTTGTCGGCGCATTTATATGCACTGGTGGCGACCTTTGATGCCCAATGTATGTAATCCGCGGTCACGTTGCGCTTTATTATCACCGGTGGCGAACTTTGATTCCAAGTGGATGTAATATGCCGTAATTTCTTTATTGTATAGTCTAGGTTTATTCTTGGTCGGTATGCTGTAATTTAGGCCGGAAGGTTCAATGGATCTCAATGTTGTTGGTCTTCAGGCCGGCCCGTTACTCATATGGGCCAAAACGTGGGCCTATAATCATCTTGGGGCATTAGCAGGTCTAAATGTATAGTAGTTTTCCGCCTTTAACAGGCCGAGTAAAGTTCTGGCCAGCTGGGCCAGAGAATACCATGGGCTTTTAACAGCCTAAAAACTAGATTGGGCTAGCGTTGAGCCAAAAAATTCACGGGCCAATATAGGCCGAAACTGCCTAAGGCCCATGTTTGGCCCAAATAGGACGAGCCGTTAACAGGCCAAATATATCTCGGGCCCTGTTTGGCCCAATAAAATTATGGGCTTTAAGGAGGCCGGTATCAACGCGGGTCGTAGGCCCAATAGTTTCACGGGCCATTATAAGATGGGCTGTAAGCAGGCCGGATTCAACACGGGTTGTAATTAGGCCCAACTGTTACACGGGCCATTAACAGGCCGATAGGCCAGTTGGGCTGAAATTTATCCACGAAGACGACGGGCGGTTAAGAGGCCTAAAGTTACTTCGAACAAGAAATAGCCCAGTTTCTGCATGGGCCATTAAATGGCCTAAAGTTAAACCGGGCCGACAACGTCCCAGATGCACCATGGGCCGCTAACAGGCCGAAACTATTATCGAGCCAAACTGGTAAACGGGCATTTAACAGGCTGAAATACAAACCTGGCTTAGAATGGGCCCAAAAGAACAGTGGCCTATTAACGGGTATGATCCGATATGGGCCGTAATTTGGCCCAAAACACGACAGGCTGTGAACGGGCCTGGTCTGATATGGGCCTCAATTTGACCCAAAACATGGCAGGCTATTAACGGGCCAGCCCACTAGTGTCTGAAAAAATATGGTGGGCCTTTAGCTGGGCCGGCCTTTTTACCTTAAATGGGCCACTGTTGGGCTGTGCCACGTGTCGACATGTCATAGGCATCTTCCGTCCATTGTAGGGATGACATATGTCCCAACGATGAGCTGACACGTGCATTATCCGGCGAATGAGAATTTTGCACGTGGAAAATCCCCATTGGTCGGGGCTGTTAACGGGTTATCGGATCCAAACCAGAACCCGATAGCTTAACGGCGACCCGTTACGGTGGATGCCACGTGTCGGTCACCCTTGACGAAAGCACTTCTATGACGCGCGATTTATCGTCATGGAAGTGGACACTTCCGTGATGATAATTTTGGTAATGTCATGGAACACTTCTACTACAGCACAGGTATGACTATCTTGATTCTGTCATAAAATCGTCATGGATGTACATGCATGACAGAAAACGTGACCGACTGTGACAAACATGTATCATCACGGAAGTGTATTTTTTTTGTAGTGTACACTTGTATCACCATCTCTTCGCCGAACTAGTGCACCTATACAATTTACCATTGTATTTGGTGTGTTGGGGACACAAGAGACTTTTTATTATTTGGTTGCAGGGTTGTTTGAGAGAGACCATCTTCATCCTACACCTCCCGCGGATTGATCAACCTTAGGCCATCCACTTGAGGAAAATTTGCTACTGTCCTACAAAACTCTGCGCTTGGAGGCCCAACACGAGTCTACAAGAATAAAGTTGCGTAGTAGACATCAATCTCTTTTCTGGTGCCGTTGCCGGGGAGGTGAGTACTTGAAGGTATATCTTTAGATCTTGCAATTGAATCTTTTAGTTTCTTGTTAAATCACTAGTTTGGTTTATAAAAGAAAACTACAAAAAATGGAATTGAGGTTGCATCATATTTTTATCTTTATAATGTCTTTCGTGAAAATGATGGAAAGGAAAACTGTGCTCAATTGATAGAAGAAGAATTCTATAAAATGTTTGACAATAAATCTTTGAATGATGAGCATGATTGCAATGTTTTTGGTATGAACTCTTTGAATATCCATGATTCTAACGATATGCAAAGCCATAAGCTTGGGGATGTTATGTTTGATGAAGATGATATTTTTAGTCCCCCAAGTTTTGATGAGAAATTTTATTATGATGAAAGCATGCCTCCTATCTATGATGATTATGGTGATGACATGTATGCTATATAGAATAATGATAACCATGAAACTTGTCATCATGATTTTAATTTTCAATCACATGATAGTTATTTTGTTGAGTTTGCTCCCACTACTATTCATGAGAACAAATTTGCTTATGTGGAGAGTAATAAAAAATTTATGCATGTGAATGATGAAAAGAATGCTTTATGTGATAGCTATATTGATGGATCCATTCATGATGCTACTGAAAATTATTATGAGAGAGGAATATATGCTTCTACATATTTAAACAATATCAAGTTTCCTCTCTATTTGTTGAAAATCTTGAAGTTATGTTTGCTTTGCCTTCCTATGCTAGTTGATTCTTGCTTTCATGAATTGTTTGCTCACAAAATCCCTATGCATAGGAAGTGGGTTAGACTTAAATGTGATTGCCATGTGTTTAATTATGCTCTCTTGCATGTTTCAATTCTTTACTTTTATGTGAGCATCATTGAAATCTTCATGCCTAGCTTAAAAGGCATAAAAGAAAAGCGCTTGTTGGGAGACAACCCAACACTTTCACATACTGTTTTTGTGTGTTCACATGATTAAGCTACAATAGTGATCATGTTTTATAGCTTTTGTTTCAATAAAGTGCCAAGTAAAGCCTTTGGGTTAGTGTGGATGATAGTTGACTTGATTCTATGCAAAAACATAAACTTTTTCTTCTAGTGACAGAAAATTCACTGGAAAGTGATATAATTATGAATTTCTTTACATATGTTTGATATACAAATTTTCTACGTTGTCCTAATTTTTCAGAATTTTTGGAGTAGTGGAAGTATGGTAGTTGTCCAGATCATTACAGACTGTTCTGTTTTTGACAGATTCTGTTTTCAATGCATAGTTTGCTTGTTTTCTAGTTTCTATGGCTTATATTGCTCAATATAAATTGTGGAAATGATATGGTACAGTAGGTATTGTGTGAGAACAATTATGAATCTTTTCTTTGACAGTGCCAAAAGTGAATGGTTTGCTCTTTATCATACTAACATATCTCACGAAGTTTCGTTAAGTTTTGTGTGATTGAAGCTTTCAAGTTTTGGGTGAGATATCGATATGAGGAGAATAAGGAGTGACAATACCCTAAGCTTGGGGATTCCCAAGGCACCTACAAGGTAATATTAAAGGAAGATCCAAGCAACTAAGCTTGGGGATGCCCCGGAAGGCATCCCCTCTTCCGTCTCCAACATTATTGGTAACCTTACTTTAAGCTATATTTTCATTCGTCACATGATATGTGTTTTGCTTGGAGCGTCATTTTATTTTGTTTTTATTTGCTTGCTGTTATTTATAATAATGTTTTGCATCTTTTATTTCAATAAAAGTGCCAAGGATAGCATTTCACGTGCTTATTTTGCAAGTATATGAGTTGCTGTTTCAAAAAAGAAAGTTTATCGCTGTTGCAAAGATTCCCGAGAAAAGTCAGAATGTGATAAAATGTTGAAATTTTTTGCAAAATAAGCTATGATAAATTTTCTACAGTGTGGTAAATTTTCAGAAATTTTGGAGTTACAGAAGTATGAATATTCTTGCATTCTTTACAAACTGTACTGTTTTGACATATTGCTGTTATGTTTGCATTGTTTGCATATGTTTGCTTGTTTAATGATTCTATTTGAAGATAGGAGTATTAAATATACAGAGGCATTTAGTATGCAATTTTAAACAATAATTTTAGTGATTTGCTACAGTATAGAATGATAAGGTTATTGCACTGATTTATATTAACTTTTCTCACGAGTTCTTGTTGAGTTTTGTGTGGATGAAGTTTTTAAGATTTAGGGAAACCGGGATATAAAAGGAATTAAGGAGACACAAAATCTCAAGCTTGGGGATGCCCAAGGCATCCCAAGATAATATTTCAAGAAGTCTCAAGCACCCAAGCTTGGGGATGCCCCGGTAGGCATCCCATCTTTCTTCTTCAACAATTATCGGTTAGTATCAGTTGAGACTAAGTTTTTGCTTCTTCACATGAGTTGTGCTATTCTTGGAATGTCATTTTGTTTTGTTTTGCTTGATGTTTTAATAAAATACTTAGATCTGAAAGTTTTTAAATAAGAGAGAGTCCTCAAATGGCTACCCATTTATTTAACTACTTGCTTGCTCTTCACTTATATCTTTTTGAAGTAGTTTGCCATTTACTCTTGGGCTTCACTTATATCCTATGAGTAAATTGTTGAATGAATTGAATATCATGAAGTTGAAATTATATGTTCATATCATGCCTAGTAGTAGCTTCACATTGGGTTTAGAAAGTGAAATCTTTTGAAGCTTGACAATCACAATATTGGTCATACAAGCAATTCGTGAATGATTAGTATAAGGAAGAGAACTTTCACATACAAATATATTATCTTGGACATCTTCTATGATTGTGAATACCCATTAATTATTTTCAAACTTGAGAAAATTTGTTGAAGTTGGACAAGGAAGACAACATAATGAGTTATGGTTGTGTATATTTGCATAGAAGTTATATTGTTATGGATCCTCCAACATGTGGTGTTTGCCTAGGATCTTTTGCTAGCCAAAAATTCGTACTAAGTAGAGATACTACTTGTGCATCCAAAAACCCTTAAACCCAGTTTCTTGCCATGAGTGTCCACTATACCTACCTATGGATTGAATAAGATCCTTCAAGCAAGTTGTCATCAGTGCATAAAGCAATAAAAATTGCTCCTAAATATGTTTGATCTTTTATTGTAAGGGAAAATTGAGCGTTGTACGAACTTGTGATGGCAAACTAATAAAAGCGACAGACAACATAATAAAGGTTGCTTTCATAAGGGGCAATATAACGTGACGTTCCTTTGCATTAAGAGCTTGGGCATCCAAATAAAAAGCGCATGACAACCTCTGCTTCCCTCTGTGAAGGGCCTATCATTTACTTTTCAGTATTTACTTTTATGCAAGAGTCAATACTATGAATTCTCATTTCAACCTCAACTATTCTCTAGTTGGCAAGCATCATGTGGTGTGGAAAGATCTAGGCACATATGACCAGTCAACTATATTTGATCATGATTTATTATTGTTGACAATTATCTCTATGATAAATGAGTTGGGAGGCGAAACATTAAGCCCCTATCTTTCTCTGTGTTCGATGGATGCCATTTGTTCTAAGAATATGCTTTGAGTACTAGCAATCATAGAAGACTATATGATGATTGAGTATGTGGAGCTCTTACTTAGACTTTGTTGAATAAGTTGAATTTCAATTGCTTGGTGAATGAGAACATAGGTTGTTAAGTTTCAAGAGAATTCATTGTTTGAACCTTAACATGTGAATTGGTTGCTACTTTGACATGAGAAGTTTTATGAGAAAGAATTGTTGTTATGATGCTAGGAAAAGTGATTGAAATTATCATTGATCAAACTTATGCGCTTTGCTAGCATTCACACTTCATAAATTATTTCCTTATAATTTACCTACTCGTGGACGAGTAGGAATTAAGCTTGGGAATGCTGATACGTCTCCAACGTATCTATAATTTATGAAGTATTCATGCTGTTATATTATCATTCTTGGATGTTTTACAATCATTTTATAGCAACTTTATATCATTTTTTGGGACTAACCTATTGACATAGTGCCCAGTGCCAGTTGTTTTTTGCTTGTTTTTTACATCGCAGAAAATCAATACCAAACGGAGTCCAAATGCAGCAAAACTTTTTGGAGAATTTTTATGGACCAGAAGACACAACTTGAGCCAAAGAAGTACCAGAGGGGTGCCCGAGGGGGGCACAACCCACCTAGGCGCGCCCTGGTGGGTAGTGCCCACCTCGGTGGCCTCCCGCACCGCCTCTTCGCCCTATAAATTCCCAAATATTCCAAAAACTCTAGGGGAGTCGATAGATCAGAAGTTCCGCCGCCGCAAGCCTCTGTAGCCACGAAAAACCAATCTAGACCCCGTTCCGGCACCCTGTCGGAGGAGGAAATCATCACCGGTTAGGGATGGGCATAAAAACCGAGAACCAAAGACCGGATCTGAAATAACCGAGAGCGAACTAAAAAAAACGAGGACCGAATCTTTGGTTGTTCGCTCGGTTAGCTAACATAAGAAACCGAAACTACTTCGGTGTATTCGGTTGTTGTAGCGTGTTGACCGAATCCACCGAACTAACCGAGATAATATGTACCGTACTAAACCCAGCCAACGAAGCCCAATCCACGTTGATATGCACCATCCAACCGCACACACTTTCTCAATAAATAAATAAAATAATCCAACAACACATGCAGTCCCCGCTACAAAATGCACACGCAACCCAAGCTTATCCTGGTTGGGCTCGCTCGAGAGGCTTCGCGCAGGCATACGACACATGGCCGGCCGCCGCCTCCGTTTCCCACCGCAGAGCCAGCGGCCGCTTGCTGCGCGCCCTTGCATGAATAGGCCCTGCGCGGTGGCGGCAGGCGGCGCCCATGGCCCCCGCACAGCGGTGGCCGACAACGTCCCTTGCCTTCTCGTAGTCGTGGGCTCGCGACTCGCCTGCTTCCCGATACCAACGATGCGTCATTTTCTGCTACCATATCTCCAGATGTATGCATGTTTCGATTGATTTCTGTTCGGTCGTTCATGTTTCCTTGCCCAAAATTTGACTGCCGATTCCTTCCTCCCAGCGTATATCGGGTCTCTTCGGGTATAACCAAGGACCGGGCCAAATTTTTGGTCGACCGAAGTCTTGGTTATTGATTTGTCTAAGAACCAATCAGTTAGAAAAATTAGGAACCTAAATTTAAAAAAAAATGAGGCACCGAACCGATCTCTTCAGTTACACCGAATGCCCAGGCCTGTCACCGGTGGCCATCTTCATCATCCCGGCGGACACCATGATGAGGAGGGAGTAGTCCACCCTCGAGGCTGAGAGTTTGTACCAGTAGCTATGTGTTTAATCTCTCTCTCTCTCGTGTTCTTGATGGCATGATCTTGATGTATCACGGGCTTTACTAATATAGTTGGATCATATGGTGTTTCTCCCTCTCTATCTTGTTGTGATGAATTGAGTTTTCCCTTTGAGATTTCATTTTATCGGATTGAATATTTTTATGGATTTGAGAGCACTTGATATATGTCTTGCATATGAATACCTGTGGTGACAATGGGGTATTTTGTTGATTCACTTGATATATGTTTTGGCACACAACTCGCGGATTCCCGAGGTGACATTGGGGTAATCTATGCATAGGGGTTGATGCACGTTTTCATCCTTGTTTCTCCGGTAGAAATCTTGGGGCACTCTTTGAGATTCTTTGTGTTGGATCGAGTATTATGAATCTGAAATTGTTTCATGCATATTGTATAATTAACTCATGGATACGTGTGGTGACATTGGAGTATCTAGGTGACATTAGAGTTGGTTGATGCGTATCATATGGTGTTATTTTAGTACGAACTCTTGGATAGATCGAACGGAAAGAATAACTTTGCGTTATTTTAGTATGAACTCTTAAATAGATCGAACGGAAAGAATAACTTTAAGGTGGTTTCGTACCCTACAAAGAATTTCTTCTTATGTTCTCCGCTAGATAGGAACTTTGGTGTGATTCTTCATCACACGTTGAGGGATGGTTATATGATCCAATTAGATTAGCATTGTCGAGAGATTTCTCTAGCGAAAGTACGGACCCTAGGCCTCATTTTCAAGCATTGCAATACCATTTGTGCTCCGTTTTATCAATTGATACCTTGCTATTTTTTATTGTTCTGATACGTCTCCAACGTATCTATAATTTATGAAGTATTCATGTTGTTATATTATCATTCTTGGATGTTTTACAATCATTTTATAGCAACTTTATATCATTTTTTGGGACTAACCTATTGACCCAGTGCCCAGTGCCAGTTGCTGTTTTGTTGCTTGTTTTTTACATCGCAGGAAATCAATATCAAACGGAGTCCAAACACCGCGAAACTTTTTGTGGATTTTTTATGGACCAGAAGACATCCAATGGGCCGGAGCAGCACCTGGGGGGTGCCCCGAGGGAGGCACAACCCACCAGGGCGCGCCTGGGGGCCCAGGCACGCCCAGGTGGGTTGTGCCCACCTCGGTGGCCTCCCGCACCCCCTCTTTACCCTATAAATTCCCAAATATTCCAAAAACCCTCGGGGTTAACCCTAGATCAGAAGTTCCGCCGCCGCAAGGCTCTGTAGCCATGAGAAACCAATCTAGACCCCGTTCCGGCACCCTATCGGAGGGGGAAATCATCACCGGTGGCCATCTTCATCATCCCGGCTGCCACCACGATGAGGAGGGAGTAGTCCACCCTCGGGGCTGAGGGTTTGTACCAGTAGCTATGTGTTTAATCTCTCTCTCTCGTGTTCTTGAGATGTCATGATCTTGATGTATCGCGGGCTTTGTTAATATAGTCGGATCATATAGTGTTTTCCCTTCTCTATCTTGTTGTGAATTGAGTTTTCCCTTTGAGATTTCGTTTTATAGGATTGAATACTTTTATGGATTTGAGAACACTTGATGTATGTCTTGCAAATGAATACTCGTGGTGACAATGGGGTATTATTTTTATTCACTTGATATATGTTTTGGCACTCAACTCGCAGATTCCCGAGGTGACATTGGGTAATCTACGCATAGGGGTTGATGCACGTTCTTGTCTTTGTTTCTCCGGTAGAAATCTTGGGGCACTCTTTGAGGTTCTTTGTGTAGAATTGAGTATTATGAATCTGAAATTATTTGGTGTTATTTTAGTACGAACTCTTGGATAGATCGATCGGAAAGAATAGCTTCGAGGTGGTTTCGTACCCTACAAACGATTTCTTCTTACGTTCTCCGCTAGATAAGAACTTCGGAGTGATTCTTCAGTGCACGTTGAGGGATAGTTATATGATCCAATTATATTAGCATTGTTGGGAGATTGCACTAGCGAAAGTACGGACCCTAGGCCTCATTTTCAAGCATCGCAATACCGTTTGTGCTCACTTTTTTTACTTGCTACCTTGCTGTTTTTTATTGTTCCTACTACAAAAATCAATATCTACTATCATTACTACACTTGTATCATCATCTCTTCGCTGAACTAGTGCACCTATACAAATTTCCATTGTATTTGGTGTGTTGGGGACACAAGAGACTTTTTATTATTTGGTTGCAGGGTTGTTTGAGAGAGACTATCTTCATCCTACGCCTTCCACTGATTGATAAACCTTAGGTCATCCACTTGAGGGAAAATTGCTACTGTCCTACAAAACTCTGCGCTTGGACGCCCAACACGTGTCTACAAGAATAAAGTTGCGTAGTAGACATCAAGTTCTTTTCTGGCGCCGTTGCCAGGGAGGCTAGGTAAGCGGCACTCATATCCCGTCAATGAAGCTCTTTTCTGGCGCCGTTGCCGGGGAGGTGAGTGCATGAAGATATATCTTTAGATCTTGCAATTGAATCTTTTAGTTTCTTGTTTTATCACTAGTTTGGTTCGTAAAAGAAAACTACAAAAAAATGGAATTGAGGTTGCATCATATTATTCGTATTTATAATGTCTTTCGTCAAAATGATGGAAAGGAAAATTGTGCTCAATTGATAGAAGAAGAATTCTATAAAATGTTTGGCACAAAATATTTGAATGATGAGCATGATTGCAATGTTGTTAGTATGAATTCTTTGAATATCCATGATGCTAATGATATGCAAAGCCATAAGCTTGGGGATGCTATATTTGATGAAGATGATATTTTTAGTCCCCCAAGATTTGATGTGCAAATTTGTTATAATGATTGCATGCCTCCTATTTATGATGATTATAATGATGAAAGTGGATTCAGAGAGGTCATGACTTTATTTAGTGATGAATCCACCATTTTGGATGAGGATTCAATTGACTATGATAACAAAGTTGCTACCTATGATGATTATGGTGATGACATGTATGCTATAAAGAATTATGATAACCATGAAACTTGTCATCGTGATTTTAATTTTCAATCTCATGATAGTTATTTTGTTGAGTTTGCTCCCACTACTATTAATGAGAAGAAATTTGCATATATGGAGAGGAATAAAAATTCTATGCTTGTGTGTCATGAAAAGAATGCTTTATGTGATGGTTATATTGTTGAATTTCTTCATGATGCTACTCAAAATTATTATGAGGGAGGAACTTATGCTTTTACATATTGCAATAATACCAAGTTTTCTCTCTATGTGTTGAAAATCTTGAAGTTATGCTTGTTTTCCCTTCCTATGCTAGTTGATTCTTGTTCCCATAAATTGTTTGCTCACAAAATCCCTATGCATAGGAAGTGTGTTAGACTTAAATATTCTAGTCATATGCTTCATGATGCTCCCGTTATGTTTCAATTCTTATCTTTTATGTGAGCATCATTGAAATCATCATGCCTAGCTAAAAGGCATTAAAGAAAAGCGCTTGTTGGGAGACAACCCAACACTTTTACCTACTATTTTTGTGTGTTGACATGATTAGCTACTGTAATAATCATGTTTTATAGCTTTTGTTTCAATAAAGTGCCAAGTAAAGCCTTTGGGATAGTGTGGATGATAGTTGACTTGATTCTGTGCAAAAACAGAAACTTTTGCGACCAGTGGAGAAATTCCTATATTTTACTGGAACATGGAAAAATTCTGAATTTTTTACAGTTGATGGGTACACCAATTTTCTACGTTTTAATAATTTTTAAGAATTTTTGGAATTACATAAGTATGACCTTAATTAAGATATTTACAGACTGTTCTGTTTTTGACAGATTCTGTTTTCAATGCATAGTTTGCTTGTTTTATGGTTTCTATGGCTTATATTGCTTAATATAAATTATGGAAATTGTAGAGTACAGTAGTCATTGTGTGAGAAAAATTATGAATCTTGTCTTTGACAGAACCAAAGTGAATGATTAGTCTTTATCATACTAACCCATCTCACGAAGTTCCGTTAAGTTTTGTGTGATTGAAGTTTTCAAGTTTTGGGTGAGATATCGATATGAGGAGAATTAGGAGTGACAAGATCCTAAGCTTGGGGATGCCCAAGGCACCCCCAAGGTAATATTTAAAGGAATATCCAAGCAACTAAGCTTGGGGATGCCCCGGAAGGCATCCCCTCTTTCGTCTCCAACATTATCGGTAATCTTACTTGGAGCTATACTTTCATTCGTCACATGATATGAGTTTTACTTGGAGCGTCATTTTATTTTGTTAGGATTTGCTTGCTGTTATTTAGAATAATTTTTTGCATCTTTTATTTCAATAAAAGTGGCAAGGGTAGCCTTTACCATGCTTATTTTGCAAGTCTACATGTTGCTGTTTCAAAACAGAAAGTTTATCGCTGTTGCAAAAATTCTCTAGAAAATTTATAATGTGATAAAAGGTTGAAATTTTTTGCATAGTGATCTATAATAAATTTTCTACAGTGTGGTAAATTTTCAGAATTTTTGGAGTTAGGGAAGTATGATTACAATTGCACTCTTTACAGACTGTCCTGTTTAGGCAGATTGCTGTTATGTTCGCATTGTTTGCAAATGTTTGCTTGTTTAATTATTCTATTAGAGGATAGGAGTATTAAATATGCAGAGGCATTTAGTATGCAATGTTGAATAATAATTCTGGTGATTTGCTATAGTAGAGAATGATAAGGTTTTGCATTGATTTATACTAACTTATCTCACGAGTTCTTGTTGAGTTTTGTGTGGATGAAGTTTTTGAGATTTAGGAAAACCGTGATATGAGAGGAATTAAGGAGACACTAAAGCTCAAGCTTGGGGATGCCCAAGGCATCCCAAGATAATATTTCAATAAGCCTCAAGCATATAAGCTTGGGGATGCCCCGGTAGGCATCCCACCTTTCTTCTTCAACAATTATCGGTTAGTATCGGTTGAGCCTAAGTTTTTGCTTCTTCACATGATATGTGCTATTCTTGGAATTCCATTTTGTTTTGTTTTGCTTGCTGTTTTAATAAAATACTTAGATCTGAAACTTTTAAATAAGAGGGAGTCCTCAAATAGCTACCCATTTACATAACTACTCGCTTGATCTTCACTTGTATCTTTTTGGAGTAGCTTGTCATTTACTCTTGTTCTTCACTTATATCCTATGAGTAAATTGTTGAATGAATTGAATATCATGAAGTTGAAATTATATGTTCATATCATGCCTAGTAGTAGCTTCACATTGGGTTTAGAAAGTGAAATCTTTTGAAGCTTGACAATCACAATATTGGTCATACAAGCAATTCATGAATGATTACTATAAGGAAGAGAACTTTCACATGCAAATATATTATCTTGGACATCTTCTATGATTGTAAATACCCATTAATTATTTTCAAACTTGAGCAAATTAGTTGAAGTTGGACAAGGAAGACAACGTAATGAGTTATGTTTGGGTATATTTGCATAGAAGTTATATTGTCATGGATCCTCCAACATGTGGTGTTTGCCTAGGATCTGTTGCTAGCCAAAAATTCGTACTAAGTAGAGATACTACTTGTGCATCCAAAAACCCTCAAACCCAGTTTCTTGCCATGAGTGTCCACCATACCTACCTATGGATTGAATAAGATCCTTCAAGTAAGTTGTCATCGGTGCATAAAGCAATAAAAATTGCTCCTAAATATGTTTGATATTTTAATGTAAGGGAAAATTGAGCGTTGTACGAACTTGTGATGGCAAAGTAATAAAAGCGACGGACTGCATAATAAAGGTTGCTATCATAAGGGGCAATATAACGTGACGTTCCTTACCATTAAGAACTTGGGCATCCAAATAAAAAGCGCCTGACAACCTCTGCTTCCCTCTGCGAAGGGCTTATCTTTTACTTTTCAGTATTTACTTTTATGCAAAGAGTCAATAGTATGAAATCTCATTTCAACCTGAACTATTCTCTAGTTGGCAAGCATCATGTGGTGGGGAAAGATCTAGGCACATATGACCAGTCAAATATATTTGATCATGATTTATAATTGTTGACAATTATCTCTATGATAAATGAGTTGGGAGGCGAAATATTAAGCCCCTATCTTTCTCTGTGTTCGATGGATGCCATTTGTTCTAAGAATATGCTATGAGTAGTAGCAATCATGGAAGAATATATGATGATTGAGTATGTGGAGCTCTTACTTAGACTTGGTTGAATAAGTTGAATTGGAATTGCTTGGTGACTGAGAACATAGGTTGTTGAGTTTTAAGAGAATTCATTGTCTGAACCTTAACATGTGAATTGGTTGCTACTTTAACATGAGAAGTTTTATAAGAAAGAATTGTTGATATGATGCTAGGAAAAGTGATTGAAATTATTATTGATCAAACTTATGCACTTTGCTAGCATTCACACTTCATAAATTATTTCTTTTATCATTTACCTACTCGAGGAAGAGTAGGAATTAAGCTTGGGGATGCTGATACGTCTCCAACGTATCTATAATTTATGAAGTATTCATGCTATTATATTATCATTCTTGGATGTTTTACAATCATTTTATAGCAACTTGATATCATTTTTTGGGACTAACCTATTGACCCAGTGTCCAGTGCCAGTTACTGTTTTTTGCTTGTTTTTTACATCGAAGGAAATCAATATCAAACGGAGTCCAAACACCGCGAAACTTTTTTTGGATTTTTTATGGACCAGAAGAAATCCAATGGGCCAGAGCAGCACCTGGGGGGTGCCCCGAGGGGGGCACAACCCACCAGGGCGCGCCTGGGGGCCCAGGCGCGCCCAGGTGGGTTGTGCCCACCTCGGTGGCCTCCCGCACTCCCTCTTTACCCTATAAATTCCCAAATATTTCAAAAACCCTCGGGGTTAACCCTAGATCAGAAGTTCCGCCGCCGCAAGGCTCTGTAGCCACGAGAAACCAATCTAGACCCCGTTCTGGCATCCTGCCGGAGGGGGAAATCATCACCCGTGGCCATCTTCATCATCCTGGTGGCCACCACGATGAGGAGGGAGTAGTCCACCCTCGGGGCTGAGGGTTTGTACCAGTAGCTATGTGTTTAATCTCTCTCTCTCTCTCGTGTTCTTGAGATGTCACGATCTTGATGTATCGCGGGCTTTGTTAATATAGTCGGATCATATGGTGTTTTCCCTTCTCTATCTTGTTGTGAATTGAGTTTTCCCTTTGAGATTTTGTTTTATCGGATTGAATACTTTTATGGATTTAAGAACACTTGATGTATGTCTTGCAAATGAATACTCGTGGTGACAATGGGGTATTATTTTGATTCACTTGATATATGTTTTGGCACTCAACTCGCGGATTCCCGAGGTGACATTGGGGTAATCTACGCATAGGGGTTGATGCACGTTCTTGTCTTTGTTTCTCCGGTAGAAATCTTGGGGCACTCTTTGAGGTTCTTTGTGTTGGATTGAGTATTATGAATCTGAAATTATTTGGTGTTATTTTAGTACGAACTCTTGGATAGATCGATCGGAAAAAATAGCTTCGAGGTGGTTTCGTACCCTACAAACAATTTCTTCTTATGTTCTCCGCTAGATAAGAACTTCGGAGTGATTCTTCATCGCACGTTGAGGGATAGTTATATGATCAAATTATATTAGCATTGTTGGGAGATTGCACTAGCGAAAGTATGGACCCTAAGGCCTCATTTTCAAGCATCGCAATACCGTTTGTGCTCACTTTTGTTACTTGCTACCTTGCTGTTTTTTATTGTTCCTACTACAAAAATCAATATCTACTATCATTATTACACTTGTATCACCATCTCTTCGCCGAACTAGTGCATCTATACAAATTTCCATTGTATTTGGTGTGTTGGGGACACAAGAGACTTTTTATTATTGGTTGCAGGGTTGTTTGAGAGAGACTATCTTCATCCTACGCTTTCCACGGATTGATAAACCTTAGGTCATCCACTTGAGGGAAAATTGCTACTGTCCTACAAAACTCTGCACTTGGAGGCCCAACACGTGTCTACAAGAATAAATTTGCGTAGTAGACATCATGTTCCTATTACAAAAATCAATATCTACCATCATTACTACAATTGTATCACCATCTCTTCGCCAAACTAGTGCACCTATACAATTTACCATTGTATTTGGTGTGTTGGGGACACAAGAGACTTTTTATTATTTGGTTGCATGGTTGTTTGAAAGAGACCATCTTTATCCTACGCCTCCCACAGATTGATAAAATCTTAGGTCATCCACTTGAGGGAAATTTGCTACTGTCCTACAAAACTCTGCGTTTGGAAGCCCAATACGAGTCTTCAAGAATAAAGTTGCGTAGTAGGCATCAGCTACCAAAGCCGTGAGGGTCTAAGTTGTCGTTGTCGCCGCTGCCGTAGCCACCGGCACCGCCACCCGGAGTCACCTCCGCCATCGCCTGCGAGCCGCGGGAGAAACAGTGATAAGGAGCTAGGGTTCGAGGAGAGCGGTCCGACCCAGCCAAACCGAGCGACCGAGCTGGACTTGTCCTAGTCAGCGTTCGCCACGTCGGCACCTAATAGGCGGGCCCGCTGATCAGTTTCCCTGTTTAAACACAGATCAGCTCGATTTGTTGCCGCACTCCCCAGACCTGATACTGAAGTAAACAAAACGTAAAGTAGTGCCAATACATTATCTTAGCTATAATTATATCTATATCTATACCTACTAATAAAGCGGCTACCGCTTCTTACCACTGTAATTTCGTCCGTCCACCTTACCATAATATATTTTTGGTTTTTCGTACGTCGGTCGTTTGCTTTGCCATCCTTGGAACACCAAAAGAAAAAAATTCCAAAAAATTACGTACCACCGGATTTGAACCAGGGTCGCTGAGAGATAGGCCTAGCGCCGCTGGCCAATTCGGCGAGCTTGCCTTGCATGTTAATTGGAAGAAACTTAAGATATTTCAACAGTTATTCTCTCCAACACATGGGCCAAGCTGGGCCACTCCAAGGAGGCAGCCAACCAAACAGATTTATTTGTTGCCAGCTAATTAGTCCCACCTCGCCCTTTTCAATTTAATTTCATTGATTTATATAGGTCTATGAGTTGTATGATAATCAACAAGGAGCCTCGAGGATTAACTAAGGAAGGATGAGATGTGGGTCGGCCAAATAGAGGGGCATGAGAAAAATATAAAAGAAGGAAGGAGTCGCTGCATGCTAATTGCATGAGAAATAAAGAATGAATGAGAAAGGAAACACTAATTGCATGAAGGAATGAGAAAGTAAAGAAAGAGAAAGGAAATATATGCTAATTGCACATAAAAGAAGGAAGGACACTGCTGAGAAAGGAATTGCATATGAAAGAAGGAAGGAGTCGCTGCTCCTAATTGCATGAGAAATAAAGAATGAATGAGAAAAGAGAGAGAAAGGAAAAAAAATACACTAATTGCATGAGAATTAATAAGGAGAAATGATAGAAAGAGAGATCGATTGTCTTTTCGCATCTCATTATCCCAACTCATTAACGTAAAAAGGTAACAATTTTGATCGGTGCATTTTTTGTTACCTTTGCACCCAGTCATCCATATATTTACAATGCCTATGTGACTAAAGTTCGATAGTGCCCCAATGGCATCCATGACATGTCGACAAGGTGATCTAAATGACTTAAATGACGGTGGATTGACTACCGCTACAGTATGATCGTGACGAGCTCAATATGGCTGCCTTTTTGCTATATACTTCAGATCAACGAGGAGGACCTCGCGATTCCTGCCGCATGCCGCCTTACGCAAGCCCGCCGTGCTAAACCCGCTGGCACCGGTCACCAACACACGAGGAAGATGACTCATTCTTCACCGTTTACTCTGTAGCAACGCACCCACGTTGTGCCAAAGTATGATGAAAAGCACATCGTCCTGGGATTAATCATGTTTGTCATGAATAAATTGACAATATGAGCCCCATTGGCGATGGTGATGAAAAAGAGAAATGGCAACAAAATTAAATTGGTAGCTAGGAGCGTGCAAAGATTTTGTTTCCCCGTTGCAACGCATGGTCACATTTTGTAGTATGATACCAATGTGCTATTAACCCCTTTGGTCGAACTGGTTGGGGGCAAAACAAATACCCATAGTCCCCTCCTCCCGTGCCTTCCCCCGTCGTTGCGCCCGGTGCTTCCATGGCGTCCCTTCTCCGGCCCGCCTCGTCGTGCCCCTCCTTTCGCCTCCCCTCCTCCACAGCCCCTGCACCTCCGCCGAGCCTCCTTTCCAGGCGGCACAAGGCACCTCCCGCCCCACCCACGCCCCACGCCCCTCCTTCCCGGCCCCGCGTCGCCGCCGCAGCAGCCTACGGAGGCGCCCAGCTGCTGGGTCCCGTCGACACGCAGACATTCATCATCGCCGCCTCCGTCGTTACCGCGGTTTCCTTGTCCCTCGTCCTCGGCCTCAAGGTCTCCGCGCGATGCCTCCTGTCCTTGTTTCTTAGCGATAAGCGACGAGTGGCTGTTGCGAAGTGTTGATTTCGTTCCTTTCTCGTTCGCAGGGGGACCCCGTTCCGTGCGACAGGTGTGCTGGAAACGGTACTTCTCCTTGCTCTCGTATCCTCTCTTGATCAAAGTTTTGGAAATGAAATTGCTCCGCCTAGTGATGCATTGCTTCGCGATTGTGCCAAAAATGTAGCCTGCACATCTACACCCTATGCCCCTATCTGTATCCAACTAGTGATGTATGGGTAATCTGTCTGTGAATCAGTTTGCAAATTTTAACAAACTAACTAGCCATATGGAAGAAACAAAAACGAATGTACTCCCTCCGTCCCATAATATAAGAGCGTTTTTTAGACGACTTTGTTGCTCGTTTGGAAGAGTACGGCTGATGAGTACTGACTTTCTTTGAAGTGGCGCTTGCTTATGACATTTTGTACATGACGCTTTTTCTTTTTTTTTTTGCTTCGGAAAGGGGATAACCCCGGCCTCTACATCATATGATGCACACAGCCATTTTGTACATGCCGCATGCTATAAACATTCCTACGTGCAGACTGCTAAGCATTGTTTTCCGTTGTGCCTAGGGCAGGAGGCACAAAGTGCGTCTTCTGCAATGACGGCAAAATGAAGGCGGATAACGGGGCGGTCGAATGCCGGGTATGCAGAGGAGCAGGTTGCCTTCTTCCCTTGTTTCATAGTATTTCCTCCACATTGCGCATTATAGTGCAAGAGCTCTTATAGATCACCAAACGCTGATTCATTCTGAACTGGACAAAATGCTCATTATAATCTTCTCTTTTTTTTTTAGGGAAAAATGCTCATTATTCTTCTGACAATCCGCTACATGTTTGTCACGCAGGGCTGATACTCTGCAAGAAGTGCTCAGGTTCTGGTTACTCTAAGCGCTTGTAACCCCAGCTGCCCAACATTATGTGCATTTGTCAATCAGACAAGCTGCGAGTTTACACGTCTGGGCGCTGTACAGACAAATGGAGGCCTCCTCTCCATTGCCGAACTGTTTAGATAGATATGAGTATACGATGGCGATGATGTATTAGAATATGCAGAATTGTATATTTCGACCTGTCCATGTAAGTATACCCACCCTTAATCATCTGGCAAGATCTACTACGCGCAATGGCTCCACGTTCCCCGATTAGTCCATGTTTTTATAAACCAAAACTGGTGTTACGAGTCAGATTTGCAACTGTTCAGCACTAAAATCTTCAGGTCGCGCTGCAATACCAGGTTATATGATTGGCAATAGAGAAGATAGATACGTGTTACGCTTCGTAGCACATTTCCATGCCAAATTAAAATGTTTTAGCTGGAGCATCTGAAGACAGTACTATTACATACCAAAAGTCATACACTTATGATAGTTGCAGGTTATTACAACCATAATGAAGTGTTCAAAAGAGAGACCACTTTAGGACTATATACCCAGCGAAATACAGGTCCTAGGCTTCAGCTCCGAGAAGGAACGTTGTGACTGTAGCTTGTTACACATCTGTTATCTGGCTACCGAATTCGGAGTACTCATTCTCATTGGGCTTCTTCGCGGTACCTTCTCCGATATGCCTCTCTGCAGGTTGCCTAGGAAATGGTCTCGAGTCCCCGTCATGGATGGGTGGAAATCCAAAAGATTTGAAGAACTCGTTGGTCATCCGCTCAGCTTCATCCAGAAAGCTACCGAAGCCTTTCTCAATAGCTTCTATGTCACTGCGAAGTCCTGGAAATGCAAAGGGTTCTTTTGTCGGGAAGCCAAGAGAACGCGAGGCACCACTGGTCATTTCATCTGTGACATCTTCTTCAGTGTTCTCAGTTTTTGATTCCACCAGCTCAGAGGGCCTAACAAAGGAACGTTGTTGATTAGTTTAGATAAGCCAAGTAGGAATAAAGCACATGAGTAATATGTCCATATAACATCAAGAGGAGAAAATATCAAAGTATAAACCTATCCAGCATATTTGGACATAATGCAGTATTCTGTTCAGAACGAGTAGTTACTAGGCAACTCACTTTGAGGAACAAAATTGGAAGGAACGAAATTTCTTCCCACCAAGCAAAGCCGGTGGTTTCTTGGTCACCACCAGCTAAAACGAAAGTTCCAAAGGGGAATACAAGAAAATGGGATTCATTCACCAATCAATTTGATAGCCATGTCCAAGAAAGATAAGAAGAAAAAAAATGCTAAGTTGATACGAGTTTCCGATGCTTTTCACATTTGTACAAAGAAATCACTTGCTTCCTCTTGACAACACCACATCAGAACACTCTGAAAAACAGAAAGATTGCCTTTGTTTCGCTGTTCCTCAACTGACAAGTGACAAGAACTCTGGAACGCACAACATTTCATTACCAACTCTGCGTAAAATATACCAAGGTGATGTCCGCACTGAACCCCCTATGAGTCTACGAAGTATGAACTTGCTCGTGAATACAGACAAGTCTATCAACTGTACATAGTTATCACACAATTTTACTTTCAACCTGTTAAGGTATCAAAGCTGTCAATTAACAGGCACAGCACAAGATGCTAACAACAGGAATGACTGAAAGCATAGACATCGACACCTACATCTAAACCTAAAATTGGATGGCAATTCCATAGCCATTAATGGCCCAATTGTGAACCGGGAAGAAATATTTGTTGTACACGGATTACTCGTCATTTTCACTCATCCGCCTCCACATGACCAAAACAATCGGTATTCAAATCAACCGCGCCTGCCTCACACAAATCGATTCCAAGAGGCGCGGCGGCACCTCAAACCGGGAGCCTCAATCACCAGGAAATCGACTCCACGCATTCCAGGAAAGCACTCTTTAATTACCAAGATAATAACATGCAAATATGCGATCCTTGCCGGAGAATTCAGAGGGATTGCGGGGCCGGGGGGGGGGGGGGGGGGGGGGGGGGGGGCGGCGGGAGCCGGGACTTTTACCTGCCGACGCAGTCGCGGAGGAGCTGCTCGGTCTTCTCGCACTTGCGGACGAAGCGGCCGGACTCCACCTCCTCCGTGTGGCAGCGGGACTGCACCACCCGGCGCGTGCCGACGTGCGCCCCCTCGCCGCCGCCTCGGCCAGCGAGGTCGGGGATGTCGCCGAGCCCGCCGCGGCCACCGTCGCCCTCGCCGTCGTCGTGCCAACGCCAACCCATGGATGCGATGCGAGACGATGTTGGGGAATCTGAATTGGGGGAGGGGTTGGGCCGCCCCTTATTTCTGGTGGCGTGTTTGGGCTTTGCCTTGGAGAGCAATCCCGTTGTGGGCTGGCCGCTTCCAGAAGCACGTGGAAGGGCGTGAGCAGCCTTGACACGGAAGCCTTGGGAAAAGTTTGTCGTGTTCGTCTCTCGCAAGAATTGCTAGCTTTACTCGTCGGGCGAGTGGTGAAAGTAATTAACAGGGTTTTTTTTTCAGGAATTTTTTTTAAGCGTTTTATACCAAAATTTGGTCCCTCGAGTTAATTTCCTTGCTACTGAAAACAAAATAATTTGCTATGGTTAGAAAATAACAGAAAATGGTAACTCTACCACATGGCAAATGTGGTAAGCTATCTGAAAAACCTAAAGTTTCTAAATAAAAAATGGTTACGCTTTAGTTCATTCATTGTTCTTTTGGTGCAATAAATCGATTGTATTTATTTATTTTTGCATAAAAATTATCTAAACTAATTTCACTTTTTTTAAATGCAACCGTTGTATTTGTTATGTGCAATTTTTTTATTTGGTTCTTTGAGTCATACATTTTAAGTTTTTAATTTTATTTCTATTTAACTTTAAGTACAAGCTGCTTTTTCAAACTGTGCAAGTGCAACCCTTGTATTTGTAATGTACAACTTATTTGTGTATTGCTCAATATGTTTCAACTATTATTTTGATTTAGAAACTTTATTTGCACCTTTTTCGTGTTTTGTGCAAACTGGATTTTTGTACTACTAATCTATTTTTTGATATTTTCTAATGAAAAACATTACTTCTTTATTGTGCAAATGATTTTACTGTGTTACTGAATATTTAATATTTTCACCTGTCTTTAATATATTTTTTTCAGAAAAACTTACAACCTATTTATCAACTATCAAGACAGTACAAAGAACACAAGAAGTGACGGAGATTACATTCAGACCCATACACCACATATCAACGACTATAAGGACTAGAGCGCCGCCGTCATCAATCCTCCTCGTAGGTTTAGGCAAATCTTGTTGTAGTAGAGAATCAAAAAATCGTCATGCTAAGACCCCATATGATCAACACATCAATGCGTCAATCGTAAGCGTCAATCGTCTTTAGGTATTTTGATCTTCCAATCCTTCTATGTTTTTCAGTCTAGGTATTAAAATCAGCTAGGTGTCTCTGATAAACCATTACGATTCTAACTCGAAGGAGAAAAAACGGTTAATGAGAAAGACAGCGAACTGTACCATTCGGTCCACATGTCATTAGCAGCCGTAATTTCCTCTGGACGAAATAATAAACAGACAAACAAACCGCATAATTCCCCATCCGCAGTAACCCCTAAACCCTTCTCTCCGCCTCGCCAGGATGCTCCGCCGCGCCGCCCCCTCCGCCGCCACGGCGCTCCTTCGCCGTGCCCTCTCCAACTCTCCACGGCCTCGCTCCTCCGCCGCGGCCACCGCAGTCGCGTCCTCCTCGGCCGTGAACTCCATCCTCCTCCGCTCCCTCAAGGAGCACTACCTCGAGGTCTCCAAAATGACGCCCCCGCCCAAGATCAGCCCGCCCAAGCCCTACACCATCGTCAAGGGCGCCCTGGACCAGACCTCGGGCCCCGTGCTCCGCCGCAGCTACGGCGAGGCCGGCGAGGAGATCTCCATCTCCGTCGCCAGGCTCGCCAACATCATGCCCCCCGGCGCCGACTCTGACTCCGACGGCTCCGACGGCGCAGGCGGGGTGAGCGGGTCAATCAGCCAGCTCTTCCTCCACGTCGACATCTCCAGGCCGGAGAGCAGCAAGTCGCTGCAGTTCCTGTGTGGATTGTACCCCGACGCCGTGGGGATCCATTCCGTCTCCCTTCGGTCGAAGACGGCCGTGTCTGGGGCGGTGGCGGTGGCGGCGGCGACGAAGGGGGGTGGCGAGTACCAGGGTCGCATCTTCCAGTGAGTTATTTCTTGTCGATGCGTGCGAATTTGATTGTTTGTAATTTTGTTAACACAGGAGCTTGTACGATAAAGTCAGTGCTTCAGTTTTAGGAGGAATCTAATTTGCTGCGCAATATAAAACTGGCTAATAGGTTATTATGTTGACTACTTTGGGCGTGCGACATTGAAACTTGAAATACACGAAACTGGTTAATATGTGATTTTACTAATTTGGTTGGCAGAGCTGGTGACCTGCTGTTATATGCGTACATGTTCTGTCTGAGAATTGAGTAAAGCAGATTTGCTATTTGTTAGCTATGACTTATGAGTCTGAAATCTGAAGATGGGCTTAAATATGGTAGTTTCAATCATAAATGATGGTAGGCAACTCAGGTTGAAACTTTAATAAGGGCACTAAGTAAGAGAATCCTGTAATTGGTGTGAGGAGATATTTCAGCTGCATATTGCCTGTTGTTTTATCTGAAGTAGCTGTTGTCAATGGGAGGTGAGAAGTGGCAACACGGATATTTTGTGTCAAAGGAAGATTTTAGGTATGCCAATGTGCTCAAAACTTGGTACTCATATGGGAATCTTCTTTCATTACCAAATTATTTATTTGTTCGTACTCCATACTCACTATCTATACAATTTTACATGTTGTGTTCAAATAGCGATTTGCTACCCTAGAGATGGTTAGATACTTTGATAAAGAATACTGGTCCTGTGGCCGTGCAACAATGACTGGCGGATTGCAGACATAGAGTGATCTTAATGTTGCACGATTATATACTTGGTTAAATTACTGCTATTATGTCTTAAAAGGAAATAGGGATTTAAGTGTATGTGCCTCTACTTGGTTCCAATATGCAATTCACAATGCTGAAAAAGTTTGAATTGTAATATTAAGTGTAAATATCAAGGAACCACAACTGTTGAGACATTTGTTTTAGGAAACACAACTTTTAGGGTAAAAACCCACTTAACCACAACTATTGGGAAGGACGGTTATAACCATGGTTCCAAAAAGCGCTAGGCGTTAATAGTGCATTTTGCCACTGCCTTGCGCTTTTCTGACCAAAGCGCACGCCTATGCGCAATTATGCGCTAAGCATTTTGCTATCGCCTAGAGCCTAGGCGCGCCTTTTTTAACTATGGTTATAACCCACCCAAATCTTGTGTTTCAGCTCAGTTGACAGTGATTCTGGCCTGCTGGCACACTGATCATACCTGATGTGGCAACATCAATTGGCACTTCGTTCGAAATCATTTAGTTCCCCCTCACCCTAATTATCATCCCGTACTCATCAATGCAACCGAAGACAATGATCGAATTTCAGATGAAAACCCTAATTCTGTAAAACCCTAATCCCAGATAGATATGTACCAGAGAGCTGGAGTCGCTCGATGCTTCGTTAGCAGTTGGAATCCTCCCCTGACTCCATTCCTCGCTTGCAACAGAGCAATGTAACTTCGGCGGCAGCAATGAGCGGGATCAGCGGGCGCAAAAGATAAGGGGAGGCACTAGAATGGAGAGGCAGAAGAGGAATTCGAGCACTAAATGCCTACCCGTTTCGGTTGAACCTTGTTGGATTCAACCCAGGCCAGCTTGTGGCGAGGCAGCGTCCACTCCGGAAGCATGTGCATGTTTGATGTAATCTTCGTGAAGTTCAGGTGCAATGCCAACGAGAAAACGAATGGGCTGTGAGATTAATTTGTTTTTAAGCTTTGGATTAGGAACTGCTTATGGCTTATTTTGACCTAGAAGCTGTTGCAAACCCAGCCTTTTTGTCACTCAGATCTGGCCAGTGAACCATGTAGGTCGGAATCACTGTCGACTGAGCTGAAACATATGATTTGGTTCGGCTGTAAGCCTGTAACCATCTGCCCAAGAGTTATGGTCAAGTGAAACAAATTCCAAGAGTTGTGCCTTTCTGAAACCTATGTCCCAATAGTTGTGATTTTTTATATTTACTACTTATAATATTTAAGATCATTTACAGTGTTCTCGAGTGATCCAGTAACATCTGAAAAAACCTTTCTGCAATAATCGATGATTTCTCCTGTGTGCTGCTATTGTTTGCAACTAGGTTAGGGGTCGGGTGAGTTGCGTGTCAAGAATTGAAATGCAACTAGGGCGAGGCGAGTTGCACATTGAAGGTCGGCATTCAACTGGGTTGAGGTCGGGCAAGTTGTGCGTCTATAATAGACATACAAGTGGGCCGAGGTTAGGCAAACTGTGTGCCTAGAGTAGATATGCAATTGAATTGGGACAAAGCAAAATTGTGTGTCGAGAATAAACATGCAATTTCTACTGTGGTATATATTTTGCATAGTCGTTTCTACTGTGGTTGCTTATTTTTCCTGATATGCAGAAGCGCTGTGATGTTTAATTTTTAGTTGCCCTCTGATAGTGATTCGGTTTGTACTGGTGCCAGGCCTTGTTTGTACTCCCTCCGTTCCTAAATATAAGTCTTTTAGAGATTCCAATATAGACTACATTTGGAGCAAAATGAGTGAATCTACACTCTAAAATATGTCTATATTCATCCGTATGTAGTCCATATCGAAATCTCTAAAAAGACTTATATTTAGGAATGGAGGAAGTACATGATAATACTAACAAACAGGTTCCATGAGTGTTAACTTGCTAGGTTTTATTTATAATATATTGAAATTTGCTTTTGGGTTGACAGAGAGTTGGATGAGAAGGTGCGCGATGCATTCCATTTTTACATTGAGGCTCGTGGCATAAATGAGAAGCTTTTCCCGTTTCTACAAGCCTGGCTTTATGTGAAGGATCACCGCAACCTGATACGCTGGTTTAAGAATGTGGGTGCAGTCATCAGCGAGCCAAAGCCCGAGTAAGGTGTGTTACTGTTTTCCTCCGTGCATTGCATCTTGTTATATCTTGTCCGCCACATCTCTCTTACATTTAAGTTCATGGGAACGTATATTACTGTCACTATAAAACAGTGTCCAGTTTTGAAACTCAGCACGTGTTCTGTTGCAATATTGGGCTATTAAGGTAATATTAATGAGAAAAGTGGTGGGAGCATTGTCTCGGCAACTACAACGAGGAATCAGTTTGAAATACAATCACTAGTATGAGCTGTTGTACCTCATAGTGTTAATGTGAGATCTAAACTCCAGTTTTATTCTTTCCAGATGACAAGAATGCCTCGCTCAAGATCACCCGGAAGGCGACTGCGGAAGTTTTTGCCTATTGGGAAAACCCAGAGGATAGAGAGTAGTGCTAGTAGTATAAAGTTGGCTTGGGTGCCATCAACTAATATATATTGCCTTGTCTTTAGTTTTGACTGTATCCCTTGGGGTTTTGGACGATGCATATGATAGTGCCAGTGGAGGGCCAAGTTGGATGGGTGTTCATTGCATGTCGTTAGCCTCTGTGATCCGCCGCCGTATCACATCCTGAGGTGGTTGTTAGGTTGTCAATTATTCCACGACCGTGGGCCAGTAAACTTGTGCATGGCAATCATGCATCCTTTTGTGGAAAGATGCGTGCATTTCAGCTAAACATTTTTCTTGCTTTCTCCGGCATTGTGTGGGTAGGCACATCGGAATGGTGATGCCGTGGCTTCCAGAAAAGCTATCATCGCCGTAGTACAATCATGCGCCTGTTTTGTTGCCTGAATGGAGCTTTAGTCCTTGGTGTATACCACGCTAGTAGTAAACATCTACCATTGATTATGGGTTTAAACCGGAGCAATCCTAGATTTATGGTCATTTCCATCTGGGTTCTGGGATACGATTAATATTAGGCTCGCTCCTTGCAGCCCACACCATATCCGAGTTCTCGGGTTAAGGAGCCGTATCATATCAGCCCACACCATGCGCGTGCTTGTTTTAAGTACACGCCAAGGCAACACACAAACGTCATGGCTGGGAAACAACCTACAAACACGCACAGTGTATCCGCTGCTCCGGTCACTTTCTCCCGCGTCCGTAATGATATGGATCAGTGAGTCACTGGCTTGACCCCGGTGCCAGCACCATGACCAACTAATTGACCATGAGCAGCCTGCCGATCCAGGCCGTCCAGGAAAAAGTCGAAACACGTGGCGTGGTTGTTCACTAAACTACTTCCTTCGTTTTAAAATTCTTGTCTTAGATTTGTCTAGATACGGATGTATCATAGATTTGTCTAGATACGGATATATCTAATACTAAAATGTGACTTGATACATTCGTATTTAAACAAATCTAAGACAAGAATTTTGAAACGGGGGAAGTATTACGGTGCCTGGTCACTCGTAGCCCCTAGCTGCTCCCCGGGTCACGGCACGAGACGACGAGAGGAGCATAGCATAGCATGGCACGGCGACCGGCGAGCGGCCGTGGAGCTATCCGGAGCAGGAAGATAACAGGGGCCCCCAAGGATCGCGCGCCATGGCGACGTGGCGGCATGGGGCGTGCCGGCGGGCGGCGTGCGTACTGTCGCTAGCGTCACCCCGAATCCAACCTGCCTAATCGAGATAAACTGGGCGGGGGGACACGATCCCCAAAGGTTTGGCCCGGCGCCGATATTTCCATATTTTCCCATGCCCTGTTCATGATGACATAACGCACATGACGTGATGCGAAAGACTGGCTGATGATGCAGCGTCCGGGGAAAAACGATCTTGACACGGACGATATTTTACAGCCGGATCGGATCTGTGAGCGGGTGGTCTGGTATGGTGTCCGCGTGTAAAGAATAGTTTTAAGTTTCACTTCAAGTCTGGTTAATGGACGCCCGCTCTGTTACTGTTTGACGTTTGAGCAATATCATTGCGGTAATGCTATCTAGCTGACGTTCTCAGGAAGAGGATGGAAAACGAGCTAGCCCCACATAAAAAAAGAAGTTGTTTGCTGGTAGTTTTAGTTACGCCGCGAGATCAAACGATGGCAGTTTCTACTCGTTTTGTTTAATATGTTTTGTTTTGAGAAACTGTCATGCTGTTATGAAGAAACTATCAACCCTTGCACAACTAAAACTGTTCATCTAAGCATTCGCAAATGTCACCCACTCTCAGCAAACATCAAAAGAGAAGAAACGAAGGGAGCACGGGCGCTCCTCAGAGCTCAGGCACTTTCGGCCGTCAGATAGTTTGCTTGATGTCGTTTGGGCCGTTTGATCTCGCTCCGGATGGATATCGACCGTGGGATCACCGTCGGATCGAACCCGAGCTCCTCTCGCAATGGATAGTTACTCCCGCGGTGAAAGATCTCATGCCACCGCGTGTAAAATCGGTGCCCTCCCAAGGGCATTTTAGTCATTTCACTATTGGGTATAAAATCTCACCAGCTCCCGTAGAACCCTAGCCGCCTCCTCGATCGGGTCCTTCTCTCCCCTTCCTAGCCGCTCGCCCAGCCACCTCGCTCGCCCCGCCGTCTCGCCCGCCCCGCCGCCCCGCCCCGCCCCGCCCGTCCCGCTCGCCGTGGTCGTGGCCGATGACAGCGGCCCCGCCGTCCCGCCCCGCCCGCCGCGGCGGCCATGGACGAGCTCGAGCTCGACGGGGGAGCAACGGGTCCTTCTCTCCCCTTCCTAGCCGCTCGCCCCGCCGCCTCGCTCGCCCCGCTGTCTCGCCCGTCCCGCCGCCCCGCCGTCTCGCCCGCCCCACCGCCCCGCCCCGCCCCGCCTGTCCCGCTCGCCGTGGCCGTGGCCGATGACCGCGGCCCCGCCGTCCCGCCCCGCCCGCCGCGGCGGCCATGGACGAGCTCGAGCTCGACGGGGGAGCAACGGGGAGAGGAACATGAGGCTATGGGGGAGGAAGAAGATGGCCCCCTCGTTCCCAAGGTTGGTCTTCGCGTCAACTGTGATGGATTCGCTGTGCGACGCCGGTGTTCCTTGTTCTTGCCGTCGTTGCGCTAGATCTGATGGTGCGTTCACCAATTTGTGGGTAGGCATTTATTTTGCCCCGTTCTTGGTCATTTCCTGCAGCTTAACCGTGATTTTGTCTCTGATTTTGCTGCAGATTGATCCATCGTTTGCAGGTGCTCGTTCTTCTCGTTAGTTCCTCGCTCGATCTGTGCCAGCCTACTGCGTCTTCATCTAGGGATGTACAGGTCGACTGCTTTTCCTCTCCTTCTTTGTGCTTCTCTTCTTTCCAGACCTAGGGTTACATTTGTGAAGTAGTGTATATTCCTTGTCTTTTCTATATGAGTACGCTGCTAGATTTGGTCTATTGTGTGCAGGCTGGCCAATGAGAGGCAAAGGGTATTATTCCCTGGTTGGATTTATGTGGTGTCCTATCTTCCTTAATTGTTTTTTCCTGGATTATAGGTGTGTGCTTCTTGTTCCTTGTCTGGATCGTGCTAGGCCCTAGGTTTTTTTGTTCATTTGCACATGATTCTGGGTGCTTTTGTTCTTTTCTTTGTTTTGTTTACTATTTATTTTTGGCTTTATACCAATAGCCTGCTGATTTGTCGGTTGGTCCTGCTTGTCATCTGTTGTGATATTGAGGCATGTAGGCTTCAATTTACTGTTGTCCATTTGAGTTATGCTGCTTAATTTAGGTTTGTTCACTATGTTAATTAGATTTCTAATTTAGTGATTATACCTCCTTTGGTTTTTTATGGAATTTGGATATACGTGCCTTTGCTACCTATTCAGTCAATGATCTGCTTAGTTTTAGTTTCTTTGGGCATGTGCTTTATATAGCTTTCTGGTCTCTCCTTCCGGCCTACCATACTGTTTTATAATTTGTCTCTGTTCACAAACCTAGGCTTAGTCAGTGTTATACCGTATTAGATTATGTGTTCTACCCAGCAGCGTATTTATCTGTGCTTCTTGGTTTGTCCAGAGAGTCTGATTAGAGAAAGGTCAGTTCACCTCTGTAGCTCTTGTTGTTTAATTAGTCAGCATGTGCAGGTTCATATAGCAGTACACATGTGTGAATAGAAACTCTTCATGCAAGGTGGCAGTAAAAGGCCTTTCGATTTTACCTTCGGCACTACAAGCAGCCAATAGATAGGCCCATTTCTTGCATGATGATAAATTTTGACCACAAGAATGTCCTAACAAATCTTATCTTTGATTGCAGCTAAAAGAGAGCTGACTAGGCCCGCCTGGGAAAGCAGGTAAGCACATTCGTGTCTGGTGTGTCAGATCTGCTAAATTGAACTCTTACACTTCAAGATAGATTTCCATATATTAATACTTTTGACTGACAGCAAGTTCATAAATTGTTGCTTTGTAGTGATAATACTCTTAGATTATTTCAGCCTTATTGATTTGAATGCTGAAATATCTTTCTGACCCTATACAAAAAATATTGTTTTTGTGTAAATAATGCATCGCATTTTTTTTACTGTTGGCAAATAAATTATTTATGTATAGCTACTACCAAATTATCAGAATAATAAATCTATCACTCGCTCCAATTATTTGTAATTCTAGGTTAGGCTTTTCTTATCTAAACTACTTGATGTGACAAAATATAATAAATAAGCTCTGTGATTTGTATGCTCTCTTCTATTATCAAACAAAAAAAAATGATTGCACTTATATTATATGTTTGATAGTTCCTTTATACTCCGAAAGAAAAAAGAGCCGACTAACAAAACTCTGCGAATGTTGAATAATGCAGTGTATAATAATTTTGGGGACCTTTTTCTTTCTTTGTTGCTCAGCTAGCTTGTTGTTCTTACCTGCTCTTCTGATTAACCATATGATTATGTCATGTCACTTACATATTGTGCTTTTCTTTCTTTAGATTGAATATGGAGAAAATTATCCAGAAAGATGAGACGAGTCAAGCTAGAGCTGCTCTCAGCGATTTGAGCGATCCAGCCGTCCATTTCGCTTCCTCACTGGTTGGACGGCGTTCAGGCGCAACCCCGGTGCCACTGAGTACTGCCTCGGCTACAACCTCCCTCTGTGAGCTCCATCTTCCCCTGCTCTGCTTCGGCTACTATATGGGACATGGCTAGGGCTCTGATGATCAGTTATGGCTGATATAGGCATGCTCTCGAGCAATCGAGGCACTTGTGGGTAATAATTTGGATCCTTCCTCGTTTCTTTGAGCTGTTTTGATCACGTTCTTATTTTAGTGGCTCTGTCCTTGGATGGTCATTTCTGATGAGTGATAACCAGGGCAGTTTCACCCTCGGAAGAACATATTGATCCGGTGATCCATCCAGAAATCCAGAAATAAGACCCGTGGCAAGTTCCCTGGCTCCTCAGATCTCAGGCACCTTCGGCCGTCGGATCGATTTCCTGATGCGATTCTGGCCGTCGGATCTCACTCCGGATTGATCTCGGCCGTTGGATCGAGCCCGAACTCCTGAAGTAATGAATAGTTACTCCCACGGTGAGATATCTCGTGCCACCGTGTTTGAATCACGTGCCCCATCGGTCGGAAGCCATTCTTGCTAGGGCGATGATGATTAGCCGTGGCTGAAATAAGTGTGCCTTTGAGCAACCGAGGCACCTGTGGGTATCAAGTTGGATCCTCCCTCTTGTCTCTAGAATCCTTTTTGATCATGTGATACTTATTGTTCTGTCCTTGGATGGTCATTCTTATTGAGTGATAACCAGGGCAGCTCCACTGTATAAACAGATTGATCTGGTGATAAGAGATGATGGGGGTAGATTATATGATCGAGGAAAGGCAAATCTGAGCCCACTATGCACTGAACCCTGAACCCTTTTTATTTGTATTTAAAGGTGTTGCTTATTTATGCTCCAGTGTTTATAGCCGTCTTATGTAAAGATTTCTTCTCTCTCATGCCTTTATTGCATATAAGTTGTTCTTGATCTTTTATTATTTGTTGTTGGTCCTTGATCTAATCTGGTTAAGAGTAAGTTGCACTTTGTTATTCTGGGATAAGCGATGGTTCGGCAATGCTATTGGTTCTTCATGAGGAGTTCAGAGGAGGATTTCTGATATTATTTTATTGTTAACGAGTCATGCCAGTAAGCTCTCTTGCAGGTACCCACACTTCTCTCTTCCTCCTGATTAGCCTGATCTCTTTTCTATACGTGTCTACAAGTTGTGTGTCTACAAGCTGTGAATTACTTATGTAAGTGTTATGTTGGATCATTAGATTGTTGCAGAGATATTATATACAGGATGTCAGGGTGTTGATTGTTCTTGCTTGCTTGCCGCTTATCTGCAAAGTGATGCGTTGCTTTTAATTTTTCTGCTTGCTTAGTTGGCTAATAAGAACATCAATGTACATGGTTGATGTACTGCATGATATCCTATAGTACTGCTGTTCAGTGATATTAAACACAATTTGCAAGAACAAAGATAATTGTGGTACTCCGTATTTTGATAATAATAGGGACTCACTAATTACTAGGAAAAAACAGGATCAAGTGCAGGCTTAATTTCCTCTCATGTGACAGGCCAGTTTCGGGCATTCATTTCATGCCCCAAGTCTTGCGAGTTATACCCATGTCGAGATTTGCTATGGTTTATTATTTCTTTGTTTCATGTTTATTTCAGGTTTGCTTTGTGGCCTCAAATCCAATGTATCCTTGATTCTGTATTTATTGAATAAATGTCTGCATTCTTCGCTCAGTTCTGTAACATAAAAGTTTGGCGTGCTCCTTTTCATCTCCAGCTAACTGGTCCACTATTTCTCTGGTTTTATAAAAAGGAAAATATTGTTCTTTTTGTAGCTCAGTGGTACTTATTGCCTTACAGGAGGCTGATTCTTAAATTGCCTAATTAATAAGCAAAGCTTAAATGTAGATGGTTATCCTTTGCCACTCTTTAGTAATATATCTGATTTAATTTTCCATATCCTGTTAATGACAAAGATGTGTATGTGTGTGGACATGTGTGTGTGTGCGATTGGATTAGGATTTAAAGGTTGGGTCTCCTCTGATTTAGTTACATGCATATCTTCCACTATGTGGTCTTCCCCCGTCCTACGGACCATATAGAATGTGTGCTCGCCCTCTATGAAAGATTAAACATTTACTTCCTCCTCCTATTCTAATGCCGACGCTTTGCTTTTGTTATTGCAGATCGACTTGCAATGTTGAGCAGATCACCATGTTAAAAGACGAGCATTTAGAGAAGTGTGTGCTCGCCAAGGACCCAATGGGTTTCTGAAGAGTTGGCTGCACATCGTTGGTGTCCGATGCACTAACAGGTATACATGAGGTCTGCCCCTAGTTTTACCTTGGTCTTGTAGTTAGCAAAGCAAAACTTTTTGGAATGTTCGATTTTAATTACATTTAGTTAGTCTTTCATCCATACATATCTTTGAGATTTGAGACCAGGGTGCACGTCACAAATATGTCAACCATGATGTCAGGAGTCTTGAGACCATGATGAGATTTGATGCCAGGATTCCATGTTAGTCCATAGAGTCTGATCCATGTTGTCAAAATCATGTCGAGGTCGTGACTGATTGTGCAACAAAATCTTTGGCATGATTCATAGAAATTTGTGTTTATATCATGCTTAATGCTCAGGCCTTTCACCTGAAAATGAAGCATTTTTATTTGTATTATCCTGCATTCTTCCTCCTTTTTGCTCTTCTGTGAGCTTAATTTTTTCTCACTACATAGAACAATCATGTGCTGCTTCCGTGAGCTTATTCACAAAGCTTCTAGACCACAAGAGACTCTTTTGATGCATACAGAGTAGAAGTATTCTAATTTGCATCCAGTTAAGCTGTTTCGTTCCTGTTCCTGATTCGTATTTGCATCCGCCTATTATTTGTTCCTAATAATCTACAAGTTAATACTAATGAGACTTTAGTTGTCAAGGTTTGAATAAGGTTGCAGCCAGCAGCGCCGGAAGCTCGAGGCTCTGGTTCCCCTTCCAGCAGCGTGGGGCTGCTATCCCGAAGTGGCATCGGCTGAGCTCCCAACCCTGACGCTAAGCCGCGTTCCTGCCGGCCTTCCGCAGATTTGTTGAGGCCCAGTCTGACCACGAGTTCTGCTACCACAAGGTGATCGGCCAACAACTCAACTCCCCGCTGCTCTACATCCAGATCGTGCCACCATCAACTCCCCGTCCATACCACAACTTTCTCAAGGTAATTATCTCTGAAGTACACACATACTTTTATTTGATCCTCTTTCTAAATATGCTTGAGAATGCATGTCATTTTCTGGTTCGCTAGACATGAGGTTGTCGCCATCGTTGCTGCCACCCACACCCTTTTTATCGATATGGACGGATTGTTTCTTCCACTCCATTTTTTGTTAATTTGTGTGTTCTTAGAACCTTGCTAGATTTGATTCCTCTAAATAATTTTCCAATAACATACTGAACCATGAACTGTCACTAGTGCAGAACCGGGCTATAGCACCGGTTCGTAAGGCCCTATAGTGCCGGTTCTGCAACCGGCACTAAGGGGTGGGGACTAAAGGTCCCCCCCCCTTTAGTACCGGTTCAACACGAACCGCCACTAAAGGGCCACCACGTGGCACGAGCCAGCGCCGGGGGCTGGGAGACCTTTAGTACCGGTTGGTAACACCAACTGGTACTAAAAGGTTTAGGGGGTTTTGGGTTTATGATTTCTTTTTCCTTTAATTTTATGTTTTCCATTTAATTCTTTTTCATTTGCTGGTATTTTACGATACTACATATTGTACACGTTATGCATATATATAAATAGAATTTCTCGTAGAACCGATCATATATATATATCATCGAATGTCTCGCACCACCATTCACACATACACATGTATATATACAATTTGGTATATACAATTTCTCCTACATATATGGAGGCATTACTGCGGTAGCGGGTAATGAAATTCTCCTTTGGGATCTATGACCTGGTCGAGCAAAAATCCCGCTATTTCCTTTTGAATTGCTCGTACGCAATCCGTTGGTAGAAGCTTATCCCGCATCTCCGAGAACTTTAAAGAAGGAGATCAATATGCATGTATTAGTTGTGTGTATATATATTAGATAATGATGTAAAAATTGTGAATAGTGTTCTGGCAAACGTACCCATAGCTGTCTATTAGATAAGCTCCTTTCGGACGCCATCATGCGAATGTTCTCGCAAACGTAGTATGCACATAAATCAGTCCCCGGCGCCTGCTTTAGGGCCTTTACGAGAATAGAATTCAATCAGATAATAATTAATCAAGCATGATAATTAATGGTATTGAAACTAGAATTAAGGAGATGGTAGCTAGCTAGTACTATTTAATTAATTACCTTGGGTTGATACCAATACATCTTTTGTTTCCATTCGCCTGGAACCTCTTTGATGAACTTTTGCCAAGCCCTGCCCGCCGGCAAAGAAAATGAATAAAGAAGTTATTAATTAGTTGATATTAGGAAATGACGAACTAAAGAGGCCAACATATAGTTCAATAATGATTGAAATTACCTGTTGACTATCCCATTCACGATTTCGTAGTCAGTAACTAGTTTAAGTAGTGAGTCCAGTACTTCAACTTTTCCTTCTTCAACTTGAATGACTAACAAGATCCAGTGGAAACTGCATGCGCACATGTTTGCATGTATAAATTAAGCGGGCATGTGCATAACACTCATCAACTACCCTAAACCCTATACACTTATTGACATCTAGCTAGTAAGCAAAAACAGAATTTGTAGTACAAGACAGTGTGACTCATCCGAAGTTGTAAGGAAGTAGTATATCTCGATTGCTGTTGAGTTTCTTCAAGAACTCTAGCATGTTTTTCTCTACTTCTTCTCGATACCATTCATATGTCCATGTCTCTTGATTAATGGTATTTGGGTCAATGAACCCAATGCCATAGCGTCCAGCTTTTTTTATTTCATAGATCTTCATCCTGCATAATACCACAGAAAAGAATACAATGAGGATAATTACAGGTAATGATCAACGAGCACTACAGCTAGCTTGAGACTTAAATTACAGAAAGAAATCACTTACAGACAATAGCAACTGACGATAGATTTGTCGAGTGCATCTTGATTGAATAACTGAAATAATTCTGTAAACTCAACATACAGAGCTATCTCATTGAAGTAATGCTCTGCCTTGACTTTCACCATGAGGGACTCTCGATTGGTAGTCTTGGCAATTTTCATGTACCATTCATGCAATTCATACATTCTCGTTGGGAGCTTCTTGACCTCCTCAGGCTTGACCAAAGGTTCGCCGCGGGCATATTTTCGTTTTATGTCCTCCTCTCTAAGCGTATCCATGGGCTCGATCTCTAGGAGTTGATAAACAGTGATACCGAACTCTGCAGCCTGCCTTCTATGCTCGTCGGTTATTACCAGCTGATCGGCGCCGGTACTCGCATGTGTTGGTACAATGAGCGGGGGGATCGATTGCACCGCCTGTTCTCCCAGCTGGGGAACAGTTTTTCCGCTTTTTTTGGCAGCTGCTTGGCTGGAGCTGGAGCTCGAGCTCGACTCCTTCTTTTTTTGTGCTTGATATGCCTTCCTGATTTGGTGCTCATAGTCTGAGTCAATAGGCTTGGGAGCTGGTAGTTCAGCCATACGAATAAAGTGGTCAATGACATGCTCAGGTACTTTCTCCTTTGGCGGCGGTGGCGGTTTCGGTCCAAAATGGGCCCTCACTTGGGCTTGCACTTCTACTTCGTTTTCCTCCACAGTTAGGTCGTAATGCCTCTTCGAAAGAGGAGTGAGGCTTGGACCAAATTAGAATCTCTTGCCTCCTGTATCTGTACTTGTACCGCTAGCCACCATAGCTGCGGCGGCTCTCTTCCGCTGTTGCTTAGGCGGCGGATCCCGCTGAGGCGGCGGAGACAGCTGACGTGGTGCGTGACTTGAAGGAGGAGGAGTGGGCTGACGCGTTGCCGGACTTGGAGGAGGAGGAGTGGGCTGACGCGTTGCCGGACTTGGAGGAGGAGGAGTGGCCTGACGCGTTGGCGGACTTGAAGGAGCAGGACTCTGCTGAGGCGGTGGCTGATGACTTGGAGGAGCGGGAGTCTGCTGACGCGGTGGCGGACTTCGAGGAGGAGTCGGCTGACGCGGTGTCGGTGGCCTTGGAAAGATGATGCAATCCTTTCTTCATAGGATGATACGATGTATGGCCTCTCCCAGTGTGTGCTCGTCGTCACCTCCAGGAATGTCAAGCTCTAGCCTCGAATATTGTGCCACCACTTCATCAACCACGACACGAGCATAGCCAGCTGGAATCGGGTTGCAATGGAAGGTTGCTTCGGGGGGATTTGTATAAGCAACGGCGTCCGCCACCTTCATGGATATGTTCTTCATTTTGAAGAGTAGCTCACAATTAGTGTTCTCCATAATGTCATCCACAGGGTATGTATCCAGCAGTGCCTCGTCCGGGGCGGAACCCACGCTGCTTCTCGGCATGGATGGGACGGTGCTATCCAATGTTGGATCATCCGCTAGCCGCTGCCGCTGCTGAGACCCCCTTTCTTGGCTAAGTGAGTCGATCTGCTGCTGCTGCCGCTGGAATTGGAGTGCCAACTCCGCGTGCGCTGATTCTAGGCCTTTAAGGCGTTCTGCTTCCTGCTTCCTCTGTTCCTCCTCCAACTTCCTCTTCTTCTCCTCCTCCATCCAAACAGTGCGTGCATGCGTGGTATCCCTTGTTTGTCTGTCCTGAAAGGTTACTGAGAGCAGGCCAATCATTGATGGTCACGAACAGCAACGCATGTAGGTCAAATTCTTCCTGTTTGTGCTCATCCCACGCATGTACACCTTTTCCATTCCACAGCTGTAAGAGTTCTTCAACTAATGGCCTTAGGTAGACATCAATGCCGTTGCCGGGTTGCTTAGGGCCTTGGATGAGCACTGGCATCATAATGAACTTTCGCTTCATGCACAACGAAGGAGGAAGGTTATACATACATAGAGTCACAGGCCAGGTGCTATGGTTGCTGCTCTGCTCCCCAAAAGGATTAATGCCATCTGCACCTAGACCAAACCATACGTTCCTTGCGTCACCTGCAAAGTCCTCCCTATACTTTCTCTCGATTTTTCTCCACTGCGACCCGTCAGCGGGTACTCTTAACTTCCCGTCTTTCTTACGGTCTTCTCTGTGCCATCGCATCGCCTTGGCATGCTCTTTGTTTTGGAACAAACGTTTCAACCGTGGTATTATAGGAGCATACCACATCACCTTGGCAGGAATCTTCTTCCTGGGGCGCTCGCCCTCGACATCACCAGGGTCATCGCGGCTGATCTTATAGCGCAATGCACCGCATACCGGGCACGCGTTCAAATCCTCGTACTCACCGCGGTAGAGGATGCAGTCATTAGGGCATGCATGTATCTTCTGCACCTCTAACCCTAGAGGGCATACAGCCTTCTTTGCTTCGTACGTACTCTCGGGTAATTCGTTGTCCTTTGGAAGCATCTTCTTTAACATTATCAGTAACTTTCCAAATCCTTGTCAGATACACCATTCTCTGCCTTTCATTGCAGCAATTCTAGTGTGGTGCCCAGCTTTTTCTTGTCAGCTTCGCAATTCGGGTACAACAATTTCTTGTGATCCTATAACATGCGCTGCAACTTCTTCTTCTCCTTTTCACTTGCGCAGTTTCTCTTTGCATCGGCAATGGCCCAACCTAGATCATCAGCGGGCTCATCTGATGCCTCTTCTTCAGCTTCTTCCCGCATTGCCGGTTCAGCTTCTTCCCCCATTGTTGTACCATCGTATTCAGGGAACCCATGGCCAGGATAGCTTTCGTCGTCCTATTCTTCTTCATTGTCTTCCATCATAACCCCTCTTTCTCAGTGTTTGGTCCAAACATTATAGTGGGGCATGAAACCGGACTCAAACAGGTGGACGTGAATGGTTGTTAACTTAGAGTAATTCTGATCATTCTTACAGCCGGCACATGGACAAGGCATAAAACCATCTGCCCGCTTGTTTGTCTCAGCCGCAAGCAGAAAAGTATGCACGCCATTAATGAACTGGGGAGAGCATCGGTCATCGTACATCCATTGCCGGCTCATCTTCATTACACAACACCGAATAGACCAAATTAATACAAGTTCATACATAAAGTTCATACAACACTTATTCTCATAAAACAAACATACAAATAACTCTCTAGCTAAAGCATTTAAATGCAACAACAAATGCGATCAAGATCGCAACTAAGGTAAAAATTGATCCAACAGCATAATGATACCAAGCCTCACTATCAATGGCATATTTTCTAATCTTTCTAATCTTCAAGCGCATTTTCTCCATCTTGATCTTGTGATCATCGACGACATCGGCAACATGTAACTCCAATTCCATCTTCTCCCCCTCAATTCTTTTCAATTTTTCTTTCAAATACTCGTTTTCTCTTTCAACTAAATTTAACCTCTCGACAATAGGGTCGGTTGGAATTTCCGGTTCACATACCTCCTAGATAAAAATATCTATGTCAACTTGATGGGCATAATTTGTCACAAACACGAAATGCAACAAATAGTTATAAAAGAGAATATACCACATCCGAATCATAACCCGGACGAGGGCCGACGGGGACGGATATCAAAACCATGACACTATGTATAACGAACAACATACGGGTAAGATAATTATACGAGTAACTATATATCTAAATCACACAAACATGATTTTTTTTTTATATAAAAAAGATAAGAACAAGAGGCTCACCACAAGGTGGTGCCGGCGACGGGACGGTGCGGGCGATCGATGGTGGTTAGGACGGAGACGGGAAGGCACTAAGTAAACCACACCTATATATGCAAACTGAGAGTTATTTTGACCTCAAATTGCATATAAATCAAATACTACCACATATAATTCCTCCCAAAATAAAACACACAAATCACTATACTTATAGAGCATTGCAAGAGCTAATCTAGCAATGAGAGATGAAAGGACAAAGTTGCTAACCTTTGTGATCACTTCGATAGATGGGGTGCCTTCAAATCTTCACAAATTTTGGCAAAAATGGAGTGTGAGCTCGAGAGGAAGAGGAAGAAAACAGAGGAGAGGGGAAAGGGGAAGAACAGAGCGCTCGGGCTCGACGAAGGGGTTTATATAGGATGACCTTTAGTACCGGTTGGTTATACGAACCAGGACTAAAGGTGCATCTCTAGTCCCGGTTCGTATAACCAACCGATACTAAAGGTGCTGGTGGGCCCCAGCCTGACACAAGCCTGCCACCACGTCTTTAGTACCGGTTCGTGGCACGAACCGGTACTAAAGGTTCGCCACGAACCGGTACTAATGATCGCCGCCCGCCTAGCCGTTGGAACCGGCACTAATGAGCACATTAGTGCCGGTTCAGTTACAAACCGGGACTAATGTGCTTCACATTAGGCCCTTTTTCTACTAGTGTGTAACTCATGTCCGCATAAGGAATTAGGGGATCAACAGTTTATCATGGAGATATAAGTAAATTTAGAAGTTGCCTTTGTTTCTCTATCGATATGCAATCACCTATGTAAGAAGAGCAGTTTGAGACAATAGATTTTTAAGCGTTAATTTTTTTGGTTCTTCCAGCTCAGAATTCCATTTTTTGTCTGTGCAACTAAGATCAAATTTCCGATTCATTTATTGTGAAATCTTATTCTACAAGAGGCAAAAAGTCAATTATGATTGTTTTTAATGTTAATATGTATTCGTGCCTCTGATACCCTCACAAATTTAATGGATTCTCTTGTTATTTTTTTGTAGTTGTATTTTGAGCATTGGCATCTCTAGCCGATCTGGGAAAGCAGGAAGCTGAGCAGGAGCAGCTCGGGGATGAAGCCAAGGTCTAAATTGGTATTGTATATCTCAGGTTCACTCGGCATCTTATACATCAACCATAATTCAGCTACTAAACACATCCAGTTAGTCCGAGAATAATTCTGAACCTCTGTTATTTCTCTCTCTGCCGTGTGAATTGATAGATGAACTAAGCAGCAAAAGGAGGGCAAGAGCCTGATGGCGTCGTAGCTATCGCCCCCTTCAGTGTCCAGGAACCAGGCAAAACGCCACTTTCAATGTGGGCGGCGACGAGCGGATGGGCGGCGACATCATGCACCATGGCATGATGATCAGATCGGCAACGTGATCGTTGCGCTGGACAATGCCAAGGATCAGTTCTTTTTTGTCGATTGTTGTGTGGGATTCTATGTCAATCTTTTTCTGAAAACTTCTGTTTTGTTGATTCAAATTATTTAAGTACTTGTGAAATATGGGGTCTTTTGTAAGTAAATGTCAAAGTGCCTTCTGTATATTTCAAGTAATTCTTATAAGGTTGCCAGGAAACTTATTATTATGGTGTTGTTCTAAAGATTGAAACTTTTGGTGCTTTATGCTACATATCATATGAAATGCATCAATAGAACTTCCTACTAACCTAAACCATGTTTACTACTAACTGATCATTACCTGTTTGACCACATAATTGGGACCGGCACCCTCGCGGCAAGGCGCGATCCCGATCTAGTTCACCAGATAAGAGGTCCTATCATGGGATCGCGCTGGTCCAGGCTTACCTTGTGCGCTAGGTGCGCGTGCTTGCTTGCCGTGGACAAAACGGGATATGGCTGAGGCCGCTGAGCTGTACTACAAAACCTGAAAGACCAGTGACGTCAGCTTATCCTTGATCGAGGACGTACGCCGTGCTCGATCCATCTAAGCAGGACGGCAGGATCAGCTGCCCCCCGTGCCAAGACTCCCATTTCCCCGAGTTCGGTGTATGCATGGCACGCCGTGCATCGAACCGGGAACGCCAACTTGATCGGTCGGCGCTTCAGTTAGGTCCGTCCACCCATGTGCACGCACGAGGCGCCCAAGATGTACGCGTCATCACGTTCACGTAGCGTACTCCATCGTCCCATGCCGTGCTCTGTCTACACGTTTGCTGCGATCCGAGGAAACAATCCGGCGGCGTAATTAATTCTCACGCGCTGTCCGCGCCATACGCCGAACACCCAAGTCGTCGGCCTCGCGGCCTAGACGGCATGGGAATGGGAATTATTGGTTTGCTAGGGCTGTGGACGTGGCTGCGCCGGCTAGCTGGGAATGCACCTCGATCGTACTGCTGTCGTGCTCCTACGTTCGTCCGGGTTCAATGTTTGCACCGCCACTTGTTGGGTGTTGGCTAGAGAGTGCCACTTGTGCGCCATCCGTCCCATAGGACTGCGCCACCGAGGCGAACCTGCGGAAGAAAAATCTGGCCCGGAAAACCTAATCATATGATAAACCATCCACCTACGCCTTCAAACGATGCCAAGAAGCACAATCACGGCGAGGGCAAGGCTTGGAGAGCACTTATTCCTTGCCGACGTGACGCCTTCGTCTCATCACCGACGACTAGGGACCGAAACCTAATCAAAAACCTCACCCTACCCCTACCGATCCGAAACAAACAGGGTCCCCGCCCCCTTCAATCACCGAAGTGGCGAACAGAGGGAGTGAGAGGCCCGTGATCTCCCCGGGGAGGAGCTAGATCAACGCCGCTGTCCTAGCTCCTAGGATTTCACGGGAGGAAGAGGGAGTAAAACATTTCGGGAGATACAAAACCTAATATTTCTTGTAGTTATGCCATTTGATTACCATCATATGTTGAACAATTTTCTAGAATACACCCTATAAGGCTTATCTCATTTCATATGAGAAATGCCAAGAAGCAATACAAATCGCCGTGAGTGGCTACGCCTCTACCCTCTCCATTCTAAGTCAATGTTTTGTTCTAAATTAGACCTTTTTCTAGTTGACCAAGTTATTAGAAAATGCATTAACATCTGGAATATTGAAATTGACTCATACGACCCCCTTAGTTTATCTTTATTCCTCCATTTTCGTGAGATCTACACCATCAAGTTTGGTGGCCATCGCCACCTGCTCAAACATCCCCTTAAACCATCCTCCAGCCAATGACATCTTCAACCCTAATCTGAACCTCTAACCCATCTCATCTTTGATTTTGCGTTGACTCTACCAACTACATTGTGTTTGTGACACTGTATCACAGCTGCCATCAGCTCAAATTAAATCCCGCCTCGCTTTGACACCGCCATGCCCTCAACGGCTTGGTCTCCTGCCCGGTGCCGTGGCGGGCTTGAACTCGTGCTCACCAATTTCAAGGAAGATGAGACAGAGAAGAGGAGATTGCTTCTAAGTCCTCAACGACTGTAAGTGGTTACAAGTTGTAGCCTGATTGGTGTCGTGGTGGGCAGTGGGCTACAACTCGTACTCACTCGTATCAAAGAAGATGAGTGAGAGAAGAGGAGATTGTTTCCAGCAACAAAAAAGCCGATTGTTGGTGAATTCAATTTTAGTCAACACAAAATTAACAAATCCGTTGCAATATGCTAATATATTAATATGTAGAACATCAAGTTAGTCTCATGGTATTTTTCCAACAAAAAAACGATTGTCGGCGACTTCGATTCAGTCAGCATGAAGTTAACAAATCCGTTGCAATATACTCATACTCCTTCATCAACCTTGTTTAGTTGTTCACAAGGCCCGTCCCATGGACCGAGTGCATGCACCTCCGAAAGGACGAGGGCGTTGCGACATCAACACTCTGATCCCCACCACCTTCGAATCTACACCGACCGTTCTCACTTCATCCCTACTGAACTGAACGCCAACGCGGATTTGTCAATTGTCCCCCTTCTATATATCGTGGACCTCGGAGCCTCGAGCTCCCGAACCTTACCAAAGCAAGCAAGCAAGCAACGAGAGCGCGCGCCCCGCCCTTCGAGCACAGGCAGCACGCGACCGCGCAGAGGGAGAGGCATCAGCAAGACAGCAATGGCGGTCGTGGGCGAGGAGTACTGCGACCTCAAGGAGCGGCTGCTCACGGTGCGCAAGACCTCCCACTTCTCCCCCGGCGACGGCTTCGCGGCCTACGACAACCGCACGGGCGGCCTCGCCTTCCGCGCCGACACCTACGGCCGCGGCCACGGCGGGGGCGCCGCCTCCCCGGGCGAGCTCGCGCTCCTCGGCCCCGCCGGCGAGCCCCTCCTCACCGTGCGCCGCCGCCGCCCGTCCCTGCACCAGCGCTGGGAGGGCTTCCTCGGCGCCCGCGCCGACGGCCAGAAGTCCCTCTTCTCCGCCCGGAGGTCCTCCATTCTCGGCGGCGCCGGGCGCGGCGCCGTCGTCGAGCTCCTCCCTTCCCCCGCCTCGGCCGCTGCCGCCGAGCTCCGCGTCGAGGGCTCCTTCGGACGGCGCTGCTGCCACGTGGTGGCCAAGGGCGGGGACGGGGAGGAGACGGTGGTGGCGGAGATCAGGAGGAAGGTGGACGAGGCGGCGCGGGTGGTGATGGGCAGGGACGTGTTCGTGCTGCGGGTGGGCGCCGGCTTCGACGCGGCCTTCGCCATGGGGATCGTCCTCGTGCTCGACCAGATCGCCGGGGACGAGGCCGACGGCGGCGACGCCGGACAGGATGTTGCCGTCCACGCCAGGATTTGGTGATCGGAGAGTCGTTTGTTTCTTGGTTTAGCCGTAGAGAGTTGGTGATCTTATTTTCTCCCAACTTTTCTTCCTCTGTGCTCGCGTCCCTGCCCTCGATCGGCAATGTACAATACCTGCTGGATTTGTTGCTGAAGCCTGTTTTTTGTATCTAGCAACCACCGGTTTAGCAGAAAATTTCTGCTAAGAATAAGATCAGCATCTCACTTGGAGAAACTGTTTGGGATCTCACAGCTCTCTTCGTTTCAACAATCCGAATTAACTTCGTTCAACTTCCTTTGTATGCACAGGTAATCTACCTCAGCTGCTTTACTCGAAACACAAGATATCCTTTTCATTTTCAGTCAACAATGTGGAAACTTTGTGTGGTAGTATACTAGCCAAGGAGTAGTTAGTGATGTGAAAGAGTGCAAGTTGCCCAAGAAAATTGGGAGTATCCAAATAATGAAGATACTCTCTGTGGCGCAGAGATCGCAAAGGGAGGTCTAACTGGTTGATTGGCCCCTAGCTTCCCGCAAAGATGCTTGACAGCGCGCTGTATGTGCTGTGTCCTGTGTGTGTGCACAGTGCATGCAGAAGCGGCATGATACACGTGGGGACGTAGAAATACCAACGATAGGCACATCACGTACATAATCCAGACATAAAAACTATGCTCGATAATGATAATAAATATAATCCAGCAATAAATCAAGGACAGCGAAATGAATCAGACTAGCCACAATGGGAGTAACATATGTGTGGTATCATGTAACACTTCATTTATTATGCTATAGACTCATTTTATCTTGGTATGTGTGATGTTACTCATACTAGTAGTAACTAGCTATGTTACCACATGCCTCTCTTTCTTCATTTATTACTTGCCACATCATCTATTTTACTAGATATGTGTGATGTTATCATCTTTGTTACTCCCATTGTGAGTAGTCTCAGGGAGCGTTCTGTGTGTGGATGGATGATCTTGCACTGGCATAGAGAATGACTTTTAATTAGCAGATAAGATAAGCAACACAATAATACAGGACTACGTTCTAGTCTACTGGGTGTGGAAATGGAATGCACTGCTTGTTTATGCTTTTTTGCGTGTGCCTTTTGACGTCAGCTGCAGCACACTTGCATGCTCGAATTATTCGCCTCGTTATTTTACGCTTGATCAGGTCCGGCCGTACGTGTAAGCTCTGCAAAAAATAATAAGAGCAAGGGTATGTATGTTGCGCGCCCTCCTGTCACGTTGCATGGGCATATGCCCTCCAACCCACGCACGCGCGCGCGGGAAGATACGGCGATCTCCCCTTCCCTTTTGCGCTAGACCGCGCATGATAATGCTGCCGAGCATCCGCTAGCCCTCCAGGCTCCAGCCGCACACCTACCGGCTACCGCTCGCTGTTTCCAAGGGGTTCTGTTCCCTTCCGTCCGTCCGTCGGTCATCGATCGGTTGGTGGTGATGATCGGATGTCTTGAAACCGACCATCGGTATGTATACACTGGCAGTGGCGAGCAGCCAGGCAGGGGAAGGGACAGGGTCGGCACCGCCACCACGAGCACTTGCCGGTGCATGCTGTTCCACGGAATCGGGCCCGGCCGGCCGGCACACGTCGCCAACAGCGAGCGTGATGTGATCGCTCACTAAGTACTCATCAGGCGTGCCTACGGTCCGAAATACCTACCAAAGTTTCCTCGAGGCCATGATCAGATCATGGAACGCTAGCTAGCTAGCTAGCAAAGGGTAGTTGCACGTTTTCGTCCCGAAGAAACCTGGGGGAGCGTTCCTTTCTTTCTCGCGAGGCTGCAGCGTCGGTCGTCAGTGTAGTGTGTGGTGTGTGGTGTGTAGGCAGGGCATAAATAAACTCTACTAGTACTAATACGTGTGGTGTGGGATGTTTAATATTTTTTTTTTGCGGGGCGTGTGGGATGTTTAATAAAGGTGCATGCTACTGTTGAATTGGTTCTCCTCTCCGGGTACTTTTGAGCACGACGGGACAGATGGTCGTCAACATGCTTATGAATTATATACTCCCTCCATTCCCTTAGACTTCTTGCAATGGACAGGTGCTTAGATGAGGTGTTAAGCGCATTAAATACTTTAGCAACTATAGTCCCCAATGTATAGGTATTTAACTTGTTGTTGCTAAGCTCTCTTTATTTAATGACTTAATTACTAAACTTTTTCATGCATTGATGAGCTTGCTCCATTTAAATGTTTTACCTAGGTTCATGTGTTTGGCATTGATTTTTTCTGGGGTCATCAAATCAATCTCTCTCCTCTTAATTGTCTTGCCACATTAGATTTTTCGCCTACATGGCATGCTTAGCATCTGTACAAGGTGAAGCATTGGGAGGGGCCTTATACAAGGCCACAAACTCAAATTACAGGTATCAAGGAAAAATTTAATGACTGTTTTGCAAACCAACTTTTCTTCTCGTTAATCGGGATCATTAATACGCCCGCATGCATGCAAAGAAGGAATGGGAAGGAAGTAACATAATGTCATGCAAATATTAAACAAGTTGTTAATACGAGAAAACATCATTAAATTTTGTCTCGATTATTGTTAGTGGCCTTGTATATAAGGGCGTGTTTGGTTACATTGCCAATCGAGGCTGGCCCAGCGAGCCTGGCTCTAGTGAGCCGGTTTGAGGGGATGCAGGCAAAAAGACCCCAGATGCACATAGTTTGGTTGCCTGCATGTACCTTGTCGTGAACTTAACACGGCAGATGCCCTAGCAAAAGGACTTAGGTGTGGAGCCATTGCAGCTAGGTTAGCTTGAAGGGGTTAAACGGGACAAAGGACACAGAGAGTTTACCCAGGTTCGGCCCCTGTCAACGAGGTAAAAGTCTACTCCTGCTTTAGGTTGTATTGCTTGGGTTTCGATTACCAGGGAGCGAATACGCTTGGCCTAGTTCTCGATCAGTTATTTCTTGAGTTAACCCGCCGCCGGGTCACCCCTTTATATATAGGTTGATGCCCGGTGGCTTACAGAGTCCGGCCGGCTCACACAAACGTGACCGGCTCAGTTTCTACTAAGCTTGCCTTACAATACAAGTTAATCATATGGCGGCTCATCCCTTAGGGCCTTAAGTCGCATCTGGGTCTTGGGCCTTCAATAAGCCTGCTTCATGAACCGCCATCTTCATGTCTTCTTGGGCCTCGTCAGGCTTCTTCATCTTTAAGCCGCCAACGGCGTGACCCGGCCCCTCCTGGGCGGGTCATTTCCAATAGTCATATCCCCAACATTAGGCCCCAGGTTGATTTGAACTTGTTCACATCAATCTTCACTTCTTGACTTAACTAAATCTTTCATTGTCAATTCTGTACTCATTCATTGTAACCCGCCATGACGTCACACCTCAGCATCGTGTAAACCCGCCATGACATCATTTCGCATTAACTTTGCACAAAACCCAGGACCTCTCAACAGATCTTTTTCTTTAATGGACCTCCCGAAAATCGAGGCGTCAATATAGCCACATAATCATTTTTTGGTTTCCTCGATTCCCGTGCATGCCATCTATCCACTTCCTTATAAATAGGGACAGGGGGTCCTTCTTTTCACTTTTACCTTGCCCCCTCGTCTTCGTCTTCTTCCTCGCGACGCCTCAGCCAACCCGAGCTCCGCCGCCGCCGTCTCCATCCAGCTTCCTCAACTCCGGCCGCAGCATCGACCTGATCGGACCAGAGCACTGCGGCACACCTCCGCTGTTCCTCAACATCAGTAAGTATTCACTTTTCCCCGTAGCAGATCTGCATTAGGGTTTTCACCGTTCATCGGTGTTCTTCACTGTTCCTCATTTTCCTTTCTTGGTCCCGTAGTTTGATCTGAATATAGTACCGAAGTTGTGCGGCAGTAGTTTAGCACCCCTTTCCAATCATAGAAGATCCTCCCTCTGTACAAAAATCTCATCTGAGCATACGAGTTCTTTTGCTGCCGTCACCTTAGGTTTAGAATTTACTTTATTTTCTGACTGCTGTAGATCCAAAACCATAGAACCAATCTGTGGAATCTGTTTATCCATCACTTAGCAAAAAATCACTTGCAGATCTGTTGATCTGAAAACGTGCGGGCGGCTCATACGATAAGCCGTAACCTGCCATATAGCATTAGTCCCCTTGTTAAGCTGCCAGTATATGTTCATCATCCGTATAACCCGGCACTGTCTTCCGGTTTAACCATGTTAATCTTCATAGCACTTATTCTTCTACCTTACGAACTGGCCTTGCATAACGCACTTACTTTTTGATCACTGGCCGGCTTAACAGCATAACCTTAAACCGGCAATATCTTTCTTTTTAGGCTTTATCAACAAAATGACCAAATCTGTCACCTCATGCAACTGGGTCGCTTCCCGGGTTACTGAGCAAACACTGAACGAGCACGTTCAAGTGGGCATCTTAGCCGCAAAGAACGTCATCCATTGGAGGGTCCCAAGCACAGAAACCACTCCTGACCCCAAAGAAGGCGAAGTCATTGTTTTTACTGACCATATGCTCCAGGGTTTTACCCCACCCGGCTCAAAATTCTTCCGTGATGTGCTGCATTTCTTCAAGCTTCATCCTCAAGATATCGGGCCCAATTCTGTTTCAAACATCTGCAACTTCCAAGTCTTCTGCGAAGTGTATCTTCAACAGGAGCCCACTGTTGAACTATTCAGGGAATTCTACTACCTGAACCGCCAGACTGAATTCACGGACGGGCCCAGCCTAGAACTAGGGGGTATTTTCATTCAGAGGCGGAAAGAAGCCACATTTTCTGCTGCTGCACCTCCCAGCCATCCCAAGGACTGGAACCAGACTTGGTTCTACTGCAAAGACACCTCACCAGAAGGAGAAAATCCTTTGCCGGGTTATCGTGAGAGCCGGCTTAGCAACAAATATCCTCTCCCAGAGCGGATCAGCACAGAAGAGCGGGCCAAATATATGCCCATATTTTCCAAGATCAGAGCCTTTGATGGCCAATGGCTTGACTGGAGTCGACCTAGTTCATTGCTGGGTCGCGTGGAGGATCTTACCTTTAAGACGCCAGTCCGGCTTAATGTGCGAGTATACCGGCGACGTCAAAGATCCGTTGCGTTACTCTTCAATCCGCCTTGAGGATAAACAGATCAACGACATGACCAAGACTTTACTCAACGAGAGCTTAACTGCTTGCAGCACGGTGGGGCTGAACCCCTTCTGCACCCTCAACAAGCCGCTGGCTATAAGTATTTTTCAAGCAACTTTCACTAACTCATTATTTATCAACCTTCCTTCTCATTATCACTTGAATTTCTACAGGCTGATTCCCCTTTCTGGAGCAAGAAGTTTCAAGATAAACCGGCCAAGAAGACCAGGAACAAAACCAAGGCCAACAAGAAACCTGCCAAGAAGAAGGCATATGCAATTGATCCCTTTACTCTAGATGATGAGTCAGAGGTAGAACTTGACTCCCTTGGCTCTTTCTTTGTTCATCTTATTGACATTGATTACTATCAGGATGACGCGGAAGCCAGCCGTGCAGATGATGAAGAGGTAACTATCCTTTCCTCCGACTCAGAACCTCTGCCAAGACAGAAAGTTCGTCAAGCGAGCCGGAAAGTAAGGTTTTCTCATCCTTTAGCTTACTTGGATCCCAACTTTATTTTTAAGAAACAACAGCATGAAGCTCGCCGCACAACCCGGAATAGCGGCGGTGGGATTTTATCTTCTGGCTTACCCAACACGCCGGCTCCTCGCAAGCGCCGAGTAGAGGTTTCAAAAATTTTCTACTTAACTTTTCCAAAGGCGGGTCTCATTCGACAACCTCTTAATTCTTCTGATTCCAACTATCAGGGCACCTCTCACTCTTCATCTGGTGACTCCACTGGGACTCAGGTCCCTCTTTTCAAGACCGTACCCGGGTGAGAACATTAAGCTTTGTTTGCTTGAACATTTACTCCATTAACATACTAATCCCGTCTTGCGTTTTATTTTCAGTGCGATGGCCAAGCCTAGCAAGAAGCCAAAAGTGAATAAACCGGCTGAAGATCCCAAAACTGTTGACCCGGAGAAGCAGACAATATCTGAATCTTTGCATCAAACCTCCGAAGCAGCTATTGACGATCGGCCGCCAGAGGAGCACCATGCCACCATGGACTCCATGAATGTTGACCCGGAGAATGCTAAGCCGCCCAGTCCCGCTGAGCCGGCTCAAGAAACTGAAGATATAATAGTCACTGGGACGGCTTATACAGCACCAAGCAACCCCACCATCTTATCCAAGCACAGCGCCAAAGAAGAAATTTCAGCTGTTAATAAGGGCAAGTGGAAACTGGACCTGGAGAGCTATGCTCAATTTAATGCCCATGAGATTCACGCAGGTTATCTGAACCGCCTTCACACCAGTCGTGACTTTGAAGCCGGCTTGGTTAACCTCATGAAGGAGCGCTTTGAGGTAAGCACTAACAAAAACTCTCGTATAAGTATATATCTGTCAACCGCCAAGTCTACTGAATATGAAAAACTTGAATATGCTGTATACTTAAATATCCTGGTTGACCTTGTAGATATGTCATAACAATTTGTAACTACTGAATCAAAACGAGTAGTCCCCAAGGGCCGGCTTAAACTGGAAAGTTAAGCCGGAACTTCAAATAGTAGTGCTCAATTTCGCACATGTAGCCCCCAAGGGCCGGCTTAATCAGCATGGCTAAGCCGGGACTTATCACCATATTTATGAATAAAATCCAAATATGTAGCCCCCATGAGCCGGCTATAGTCGTAGAAATTTAGCCGGGTCATCATAGAATTGTCTTCAAAAAGAGCAATGTACATTAGCCCCCAAGTGCCAAGTAAAATACGTGTATTATGCTTGGGACTTCAAATAAGATGATTATCATAACCATATATTGCCGCTGACTCGCCTTATCTTGTAGGCTGAATTAAATATGAAAGAATCTCAAGTGACGGATCTGAGACAAAATATCCAGTCCCAACAATCAGAAACTTCAAAGGCCAAGTCAGAGCTAAAAACCGCCTTAGAAAATATTGAGAAGCTGAAGAAGGATTTCAGCACGGAGAGAACCGGCTGGGACACCGAGAAGGCAGCTCTATTGAAAAGAGCAGAAGATGCTGAAGCTGCCCTTAAGCCGGTGACTGACGAGTTGTCCAGTTTAAAGCATCAAATCAACAGCATGACCGTCGCCATCTTTGGTAAGTAATATTGTACTTTAATCTTTCATCATCAATGTTGAACAACCATTTAGCCGGTTTATCAATATCTTTGGTAACGCAGGCTCTAGGATTGCCCACCTTGGCTCAGACATCCGCATGAAGCTGAAAGCCACCTACACTCTTGTGGAACAATTATACACCGGTGCGCAACGAGCAATAGCTACCGTCTCTTACACCAAACAGCCACCTACTCTTATCAGAGAAACTTTGGACAAGCTGTCAGTTGTACCCCAAAGGGCAGAAGAAATAAAACGGTCAGCTGCCAGGGCTGGCGCCATTACTACCCTGAGCCGGGCCAAAGCATGGCAGGCAGAGCTTGACCCGGAGGAGTTGGCTACTGGCTGCCCAAGCTTAAAAGAAGACGGGTCTCCCTTCACTGCAGAGGACTTCACCAAAATTGTAAGGGAGATGCGACCGTTTGCAAGCAAGCTGGCTGAGGAATCTGAGCTCTCCAAATATCAGGCGGCTTATACCGCTCAAAATGAAAAATTGAAAGCGCCGGTTTATCCAGTCATGGACCTGATTCCTCCAACACGTAAGCACACTTTTGCCCCTAACATTGATCCCTCCACGCTCATAGATGATGAGCCTATATTCAAAGCTGTAACTGGCGTCAACTAGACATCACCTGATTTCCAGCCAGTGGAGGAAGAAGAAGAACCGGCGCAGGATGACCCGGAAACTTCAAACCGTCAAGATCAAGGCAACTGAACCACAAGGTGTCTCTGATACTGCCTTCCGGCTCTTCGTGAGAAAACAATGAATCATTTGGGCTTGGAAAGCCATGTAATAGGGTAGTAAAAACAATGATCTGCCATGCCATCGTGCATGTTTATGCGCATAACTTTTTGAGCCGCCGAGTTGATGCTGAAGATCTGCTACTTATGCTCATAATTTTATCAATCATGCTGATCATGTTATCATAATCCCTGTACACAAGTAAATAGCATGTGCCCTGGCGGTTCACACCAGGGCGGGTCATGATGTCCCATATAAAATTTACTGGTGACTAAATAGTCCATAACCAGGGCGGGTTATCAAACCTTGCATATCCATAACAAGTAAATAACATACCTGTGAGATTTATTCATACTGCCGGCTTACAACACCAGATGCAGCAAAGGTAACAGCCCAAAAACTTAGAGCGCAGAACTCCAAGTGCACAATCAAAGCATACTGGCGACTTATCGTCCAAAGCCAGGCCGGGCTATCAAAACCTCAGATACGCTCAAATACGAGCCATAAGGATTAAGGCTACATGGCCTGAATCGTTTTAAACCATATGTTAACATGGCACAAGAATATGAACCCAAACAGCGTTCAAAATAAAAGAACAAACCAGAAAAAACAAGGCTTTCATAGGCTGCCAAACGTTAAAATCAAGTGCTATTCAAGGGCCGCACAGCCACTGAGTTAATCCTTTATTCAAACCTGTAAGCCGGGCCTCACATGACCAACCGCCGTTTTAACTTTGACAAGTTCAGGGTCTTTATAAGATTGACTGTCAAGAGTACGGCGGGTCATTCCAGGATTACCTGGTCGGAGTGGCAGACATACAAAGGCAGGATAACCCGGAGTTTTGGTGAATACACCTGGCGTCCAAGCCGATCAAAAGGGTAAATATAGCTATGTTCATTGAACAGGAATCCCCCAAGTGACCTATCATAAGCCATCAAGGCGGGTTACCTATGTTTGAACTGCACATTGTAGCAAGTTCTCTTTGGTAACTTTTTAACTTGGGCAGAAAGCCCCCAAGTCGTTTGCAACAAGGCGTATAAGCCGGAACAAAGGGTAGTCACAGCTATGCTCAGTGAGCAGGAAGCCTCCATGTTATTTGTAACAAGGCGTGCAAGTCGGATCAAGAGGGTAGTCATAGCTATGCTCAATGAGCAGGAAGCCCCCAAGTGATCTTATGAATTGACAATAAAGACTCAGATACTCAGAAATGAAACGACAGAGGCCCTGAATTATTAGGGATGCCTGCTTTATTATACTAGTCATAATATATACATTGGTAAAAGTATGTACATCACAAGAGCCGGTGGCTCAGGTGTAATAAGGCCGAAGATGAGCAATATTCCATGGCCGCCGGGTCTCCTCCTCCGACGTGCGTGAGTCCTTGTGGTCTCGAACATCAATGAGGTAGTATGACCCGTTGTTCAGATTTTTGCTGACCACAAAAGGCCCTTCCCAAGGTGGGGATAACTTATGCATATCTGCTTGATCCTGGATGAGCCGGAGCACCAAGTCACCTTCCTGAAAGGTCCGGGTTTTAACCCGGCGACTATGATATCGACGCAGATCTTGCTGGTAGATTGCTGAACGAGCCGCCGCAAGGTCACGCTCCTCATCCAGAAGGTCAATAGCATCCTGACTTGCCTTTTCATTGTCAGCTTCAACATAAGCCGCCACGCGGGGCGAGTCGTGACGGATGTCACTGGGAAGAACCGCCTCTGCTCCGTAAACCATAAAGAAAGGCGTATAACCCGTGGATCTGTTGGGGGTAGTATTGATACTCCAAAGCACAGAGGGTAACTCCTCAACCCAACAACCCGGCGTCCTCTGCAAAGGAACCACAAGCCGGAGTTTTATGCCTCTCAAGATTTCTTGATTGGCTCTTTCAGCTTGACAATTGGACTGGGGGTGAGCCACAGATGAGACATCAAGACGAATATGCTCTCGTTGACAGAATTCTTTCATAGCACCCTTGGACAGATTAGTGCCATTATCAGTTATGATGCTGTGAGGGTAGCCAAAACGGAAAATCACCTTTTTGATGAATTGAACCACCGTTGCCGCGTCACACTTGCTGACCGGCTCTGCCTCAACCCACTTCGTAAACTTTTCAACTGCCACTAAGAGGTGATTCTTTTTGTCCTTGGATCTTTTAAAAGGCACAACCATATCCAGCCCCTAGACTGCAAACGGCCAAGTAATTGGAATCATCCTCAATTCTTGAGCCGGCACGTGAGCTCGTCTGAAAAACTTCTGACAACCATCACACTTGCTAATCAGATCCTCTGCATCAGCATGAGCCGTCAGCCAATAGAACCTATGACGAAAAGCCTTAGCCACAAGAGACTTAGAGTCGGCATGATGGCCACAATCTCCTTCATGAATCTTTCGTAGAATCTCACGACCCTCCTCAGGAGAAATACAACGCTGAAACACCCCTATGACACTGCATCTGTGCAACTCACCATTGACAATAGTCATCGACTTAGACCGCCGGGTTATCTGCCTGGCCAAGGTTTCATCTTCAGGTAACTCACCCCGGGTCATATAAGCCAAATATGGAACTGTCCAATCAGGAATAACATGAAGAGCCGCCACCAACTGCGCCTCCGGGTCAGGGATAGCAAGATCCTCCTCTGTAGGCAATTTAACTGAAGGGTTATTCAAAATTTCAAGGAAAACATTGGGTGGCACCGGCTTACGCTGTGAGCCCAACCGGCTTAACGCATCAGCCGCCTCATTTTTCCTGCGATCAACATGTTCCACTTGATAACCCTTGAAATGACCAGCAATAGCATCAACCTCTCGGAGATAAGCCGCCATGAGTGGGTCTTTGGAGTCCCAAGTTCCTGAAACTTGTTGAGCCATCAAATCTGAGTCGCCAAAGCACCTCACCCAACTTAGATTCATCTCTTTAGCCATCCGAAGACCATGGAGCAAGGCCTCATACTCAGCTGCATTGTTAGTACAAGGGAACATCAACCTTAAAACATAACAAAATTTATCACCTCGTGGGGAAGTTAAAATAACTCCAGCCCCCGAGCCTTCCAACTGCTTGGATCCATCAAAATGAATAGTCCAATATGTGCTGTCAGGTTTCTCCTCAGGCATCTACAGCTCTGTCCAATCATTGATAAAATCCACAAGTGCCTGAGACTTGATAGCTGTCCGAGGCGTATATTTCAAACCATGGGGTCCAAGCTCAATGGCCCACTTGGCCACCCGGCCTATGGCTTCTCTGTTTTGAATAATATCCCCTAAGGGAGCAGAACTAACCACAGTGATGGGATGACCAAGAAAATACTGCTTCAACTTACGACTAGCCATGAACACGCCATAAACCAGCTTCTGCCAATGTGGGTATCTCTGCTTGGATTCAATGAGTACCTCACTGACATAGTAAACCGGCCTTTGAACCGGATATTCCTTGCCTGACTCCTTTCTTTCCACAACAACCGCTACACTGACGGCTCTGCTATTAGCAGCCACATATAAAAGTAAGGCCTCCTTATCAATGGGAGCTGCAAGGATTGGCGGCTCAGCCAACTGCTTTTTCAGTGCCTCAAAAGCCTGGTTAGCAGCATCACTCCATACAAAGTGATCTATTTTCTTCATCATCTGGTATAAAGGAATGGCCTTCTCTCCCAGGCGGCTTATAAACCGGCTCAAAGCCGCAATAGGACCCGCCAAACGCTGGACGTCATTGATACATGCCGGCTTAGCCAAAGAAGTGATAGCCTTGATTTTCTCCGGGTTAGCTTCAATGCCTCTCTCCAAAACCAAAAAACCCAACAGCTTCCCGGCTGGCACACCGAAAACACACTTGGCCGGGTTAAGCATCATTTTGTAGACCCAGAGGTTGTCAAAGGTCTCCTTCAAATCATCTAACAAGGTTTATTTCTTCCTAGATTTCACAACTATGTCATCCACATAAGCATGAACATTGTGCCCAATTTGGTTGTGGAGGTAATTCTGAACACAACGCTGATAAGTCGCCTGGGCACTCTTGAGCCCAAAAGGCATAAACACATAACAGAAGGCTCCAAAGGGAGTGATGAAGGCTGTCTTCTCCTGGTCCTTAACTGCCATCTTGATCTGATGATAACCAAAATAAGCATCTAGAAAATTCAAACGCTCACAACCCGCCGTAGCATCAATGATCTGATCAATACGAGGGAGAGCAAAAGGATCAGCCGACAGGCCTTGTTAAGGTCTGTGTAATCCACACACATACGCCAAGTGCCGTTCTTCTTAAGTACCAACACCGGGTTAGCCAACCAATCAGGATGAAAAACTTCAATAATAAACCCAGCCGCCAAGAGCCGGGCCACCTCATCACCAATGGCCTTGCGCCTCTCTTCATTAAAACGACGAAGGAATTGCTTGACCGGTTTAAACTTTGGATCCACATTGAGAGTGTGCTCAGCGAGTTCCCTCAGTACACCTGGCATGTCTGAAGGCTTCCATGCAAAGATGTCCCGGTTCTCACGGATGAACTCGATGAGCGCGCTTTCCTATTTCGGATCCATATTGGCACTGATGCTGAACTGTTTGGATGAGTCGCCAGGAACAAAGTCAACCTGCTTAGTATCATCAGCCGACTTAAACTTCAACAAAGGATCATGCTCTATGGTTGGCTTTTTCAAAGGTGTCATATCTACCGGGTCAACATTATCTTTGTAGAACTTCAACTCCTCTGTTGCACAAACAGACTCAGCGAAGGCAGCATCACCCTCTTCACACTCCAAAGCTATCTTCCTGTTGCCATGTACCGTGATGGTACCCTTACGACCCGGCATTTTAAGCTGTAGGTAAACATAACAAGGCCGTGCCATAAATTTAGCATAAGCCGGCCGTCCAAACAGGGCGTGATAAGGGCTCTTGATCTTTACCACCTCAAAGGTTAATGTTTCAGCTCTGTAATCATGGTCATCACCAAAGGCCACTTCCAAAGCTATCTTACCTACAGGATACGCCGACTTACCAGGCACCACCCCATGAAAAACAGTGGAAGACAGCTTAAGATCTTTGTCAGTCAAATTCATACGGTGAAAAGTATCATAGTAAAGGATATTGATACTGCTGCCTCCATCCATGAGCACCTTTGTAGACTTGTATCCTCCAACCTGAGGGGCAACCACCAAAGCCAATTGACCCAGATTGTCGACCTGGGGCGGGTGATCCTCACGGCTCCATACAATAGGCTGCTCGGACCATCGCAAGTATCGAGGGACTGCCGGCTCAACCGCGTTCACTGTCCGTTTATGAATCTTCTGGTCTCGTTTGCATAAGCTCGTGGTAAACAAATGATATTGACCACTATTCAGCTGCTTCGGATTACTCTGATAACTGGACTGCTGCTGCTGATTTCCTTGACTAGATTGCTGATTAAAACCACCTTGGTTACCTTGGCCCTGAAAACCGGAGCTTGAGCCGCCACCTCCAAAGCCAGGTCCGTGAGAGCCGGATCCTGACCCATCATGCGGGCCATGATTATTTTGGAAAAACCCAGAATTTCTATACTCCCTCATGATGAAGCAATCTTTCCATAAATGGGTCGCTGGCTTATCCTGAGAACCATGCTTCGGGCAAGGCTGATTCATTATCGCCTCAAGGTTGAACTTTGGTCCGCCAAACCGGGGCACTGATGACTTCCCCTTATGACGCTGATTATTATTCTGCGTATTGGTGTTAGCCACAAAGTCTGAACCGCCGTCGGCCTTGCGCTTACCGTTGTTACCTTGACCCGCCGTATTGTGCTGCTGCCCCTTGGCACTGCCGTTCTTCTTTCCCTTGCCAGCCTTCTCCTCATTAGACTCAGGGTCCTTAGTACTATCAGAGTCGGCGTATTTGACGAGAGCCACCATGAGCTCTCCCATATCATTGCAGTGGCGCTTAAGCCGCCCCAGCTTCTGCTTAAGGGGAAGGAACCGGCAATTCTTTTCCAACATCAAGACGGCTGAACCGGCGTTGATACTGTCCGATGAGTGGATAACGGCCGAGATCTGGCGCACCCAATTGGTTGTCAATTCGCCCTCACCCTGGACACAAGAGTCTAAATTAAGAATCGACATAGGCTGCTTGCATGTGTCTTTGAAATTCTGGATAAAACGAGTTTTCAATTCAGCCCATGACCTAATGGAATTAGGGGGCAATCCTTTTAGCCAAGTACGTGCCGGCCCATCCAACATCATGGTGAAATATTTAGCGCACGCAGCATCACTGACGTCCAACATCTCCATGGCCATCTCATAGCTCTCAATCCAGGCCTCCGGGGGATGATCCGCCGTGTAATTAGGCACCTTGCGGGGGCCCTTAAAATCCTTGGGCAAGCGCTCATTACGTAAAGCCGGCACTAAGCACGGCACACCAAGGGTTCTAGAGGTCACTCCTGCCTCCACAGACACCGATGGGTAAACCGGAGATTGTTGATGAGCCGCCAATTCAGCTTCCCGACGCGCCCTGCCCTTATCCACCAAGGCCTGAGCAATGTTATCAGCACGCGGCGGGTCATGCCTACGGGGCTGGTTATGGTGCCGCTCACTGCTTGAAACCGCTCGTGAGTCAATATGCCTGCTATAACTCCAGCTTGGACGAGGGGTTGAATGAATCCGATCACGACTGTATGAGTAAGCCACCTGTTGAGCCACCGCTGTCTGAAGAAGCTCTCCGGCCCTCCGTATCTCCATCACGGCTGGAGACTCGCCTTCAACAGGGAGAGCCGCCAATTGCGTAGCTGCAGCAATCATATTGTCCAGAGGGTTAGAATAATGACCCGGCGGTGGCGGAACGTGCTGAGGCGGGGTCAAATTCAAACGAGGCGGATCCGCCACACGTGGCTGAACCGTCGCTCCGGTCACGGGCGCCTCGACAACCTGGTTTACCACGGGCGGGTCACTGGTTCCTGCCCCGGGTGTGTTGAAAAGGTTCCTAGCCTTAAACTCCGTGGGTAGACGGGTCTGGTGCCTCCTCCTCATGACGGCGTTTGAAGCGTTCTGGTCCAAAGTAAGCCGGAACGACTCTGCCTGAATTCGTTGTGTTGCAGCATCCAAAGCGGCTCGTTCTGTTGCCATCCTAGCATTCTCAGCATTAAATTCCTCCTTGGCTTGAGCTATCTCATCTTGCAGTTTTGCAACATCCACCTTATGATGTGCCTGATTTTCTGGTGTCACCTTTGTAGCCAATAAGGTCGCCAAAGCCTCCAAAAGCTCGGATAACGCTTGAGCCGGCAGGCGCGCAGAGCCGCTTGCCCCGGCCGTCGCCGTAGCCGTTGAACTGGAGGTCATAGCCGCAGCAGTCGTCGAATTGAGCATTGGTTGTGTGCCGGCCATGAAGATCGCAACCCTGTTCGGCGGCTCATAGGGGTCCGGAATACTGTCGTCATCGGAACAGTCCCCAAGCCCACCATCTTGCAATTGATACATGGAATTGGTCTCACCGGTTGAGGACTCATCAACAGAATAGATGGTCGTCTCTTCACCGGACACAAATCCTTCCTCAAGATTCACTCCGTGAGTAGAACCCACAAAAGCATGCTTCACGGCGGCTTGAACCTTGGTGGGTCGTGCACGCTGAGCCGTCTCGACGATGTCGGTGTAGGTGTCCGGCTCAGGCTCCGACTCACCGATCTTGCCGATGAAGACGTGGATTCCGCCGAAGGGGACCCGGTACCCGTACTCGATCGAGCCGGCCTCGGGGCCCCAGCCAGCGTCGTCGGTGTAGAGCTTGCCGCGGCGGCTTTTAGTCATCCGACCGACGGCGTATCCCTTGATCCCTGCAAAGTTGCCCTTTAAGAACTCGAAACCACCGTGCGCTGGCCCCACGGTAGGCGCCAACTGTCGTGGACTTAACACGGCAGATGCCCTAGCAAAAGGACTTAGGTGTGAAGCCATTGCAGCTAGGTTAGCTTGAAGGGGTTAAACGGGACAAAGGACACAGAGAGTTTACCCAGGTTCGGCCCCTCTCAACGAGGTAAAAGCCTACTCCTGCTTTAGGTTGTATTGCTTGGGTTTCGATTACCAGGGAGCGAATACGCTTGGCCTAGTTCTAGATCAGTTGTTTCTTGAGTTAACCCGCCGCCGGGTCACCCCTTTATATATAGGTTGATGCCCGGCGGCTTACAGAGTCCGGCCGGCTCACACAAACGTGACCGGCTCAGTTTCTACTAAGCTTGCCTTACAATACAAGTTAATCATATGGCGGCTCATCCCTTTGGGCCTTAAGTCGCCTCTGGGTCTTGGGCCTTCAATAAGCCTGCTTCATGAACCGCCATCTTCATGTCTTCTTGGGCCTCGTCAGGATTCTTCATCTTTAAGCCGCCAACGGCGTGACCCGGCCCCTCCTGGGCGGGTCATATCCAATAGTCATATCCCCAACATACCTAGTTGCATGAGACAACCATTTTTGACCCGGCGTTTGGTTGCCCGCATTGCATTAGGCGCACATATGACATGGTGTTTGGTTGCAACCTGCATAAGGTGTTGTCACCACTTCTAACTAGTGGTGAGCTTACCACACATAATCTGAACATGTAGTGCCAGCTAGTTAAACAAATGATAGTTCATCCTAACTAATATCAAATGACAGTTCAAATTATTAAGAGCCATTGGCTAAATAGGGGATAGTTTATCGGTGTTGCTGCTACCAGATCTTCCTCTTCCTCTTCCTCTTCTTCTTCTGCTGCTGTTGCTTCTTCTTCTTCTTCCTCTTCTTCAAATCCTGCACTGACCTCTGTTAAGCCACATTGCCTCTGCCCACTCCAACCTTTTGTTCTTCCAAGCGTCATTGTCAAATGCCTCCACATCATGGCCGGAGCTAACAACATCGTCAGGCTCGACCTCTTCCTCCTCAGGCACGTGTTCATCAAAGCCCCACTGGAGGATCCAGTTATGCAGAATGCAACAAGCAAGAACAAGTTTAACCTGAGTGGAGTATGGGTGGAATGGCTTCTGATCCAGGATCTTAAACCTATTCTTCAGAGCTCCAAATGCCCTCTCAACAATTACTCTAAGGCTGGAGTGTCTGAGATTAAACAGCTTCTGTGTAGTCCTAGGATAGTTCCTACCAGAGAACTCGTTGAGATGGTACCTGGTTTTCCTGAAGGGTGGAAGAATACCCGGCCGACATGTATAGCCAGCATCTCCAAGGTAGAACTTGCCGTCGGGGATGTTGATCCCATCAGGTCGACTCATGTTGTCACTGAGAATGTTAGCATCATGCGCTGACCCCTCCCAGCCAGCCAGCACATATGTGAACTTCAGATCAAAGTCAACAGCAACAAGCACATTCTGGCTTGTGTAGTGCTTCCTCCCCCTGTATGCTGCAGACTGTGACCTAGGAACTCTGGCAGTGACATGAGTACCATCTATTGCCCCAAGGCAATCCTGAAAATGGCATCACAAGCCTGTGTTAGTGCTCAACTTGAACAATACAAGCATATCAAGCTATGAAAAGTGTATATTGTCAATGCTCACCTTGAAGTATGGATACCATCTTGGGCTTCCGCGAATCTTGGGTGGAGTCTGGCCAGATGGTCTCCTGATCATCTCTCCTCTAAGCTCCCCAACAGCAAAAAGCACCTGCTTGAAGTACCTAGAGATGGTCTCCATTGATCTCCTGAACATGTTGTGAATGACCCTGAACCTCTGGTTATGGCCAACAACATGGAGGAACATGGCCACTTGCTCTTCCACACTGGTGTTGATGTTATCTTGTAGCAGTCCCCTGCTCCTGAAGGTCTCGACAAGCCTGGCAAATGGTGCTCTTTTCATTCGAAGCATCCACAGAGCCTCGATGTCATTGCAGTTGTAGATGTAGTTCAGATTTTGGATCCTCTCCTGTTCCCGGATAAACAATGGACCATAGCAGATCAAAGGTCTCCCAGCACGACGAACAGCTCTCTGGTGCATGAACATGACCCATGCCTGAATCACACTAATCAGTGCTGCTGCCTGAATTACCAGCCTCATCCGTGTGTCCATAACCTAGTCGACATCGACGATTCGTTCAGTGGGAAATCGATCCTACACCTAGCCTAACAGCCTAACCACCGACCTAACAAAGGGGGGAGGGGGTGCTGCTTACCGGCATCGGAGACGAGGACGGCGTAGGGGGAGCCATGGCACAGACAAGGTCGACCAGACGGTGGCCAACAGCAAGGGGAGCACCAGATCCGCCGCAAACGCCGCCGCCTCTTCCGCCGCCGCCTCTAGCATAGATCTGAAATCACAGCCACCGCCGGTGGTGAGGCAGTAGGGAAGAAAGGGGGGGTAGTGGCTATGGGTGAGCGAGTGAAAGGGGGATGAGGCTAGATTTGGCGCCGGGACGGCGCGCCAGATTTCCATCTCCCGCCATCCCCCCTCGCCCTCGCGTCGCACCCGCCCGTGCGACCTCGCGCGCGCACTTAGCCTAGCTCGCGAGAAACTGCCGATCCGAGCGTTTTCAGCGAGCCAGTCTCTGGGCTGCTTTGAGAAGCGTGCAATGCAGACCCAACAGTGAAACCAGGCAACCAAACAGGCCTCTTCCCGCGCGGGCCTGGTTGGGCTCGATGCGGGCAACCAAACACGCCCTAAGTGAATGGAGGGAGTGTATATACGATAGCAGGCCACACATGCTTATTTTTCACTAGTACTGGCATTCTTCGTGTTCTCAGCGGTCCTGGCACCTTTGGCCTTTCTTGAGAAACTCCGCAAACGCCTGGAGTGAGTGAGTATAAACTATAACCGGCGAAAGTACGTCGCTCATACGTACATACGGCCACCAAAGCCATGTGTTACTCGGTATGGTAGTGGACATGCATGGGTTCAACGGTGCAACTTGCTTGAGGAGCACAGTGTAGCTTTCAGACGCGGACATGGAATGCATACACTTTGGGCCAAGATTCTTGGATCACAGTGTTGCGTTCACAAACATCTGAAACGGAAAAGGTATCGATCCCATGGAGATTGCTGCCCGTGTTCTACGTGCCTAGCGACCTAAGAGCATCTCTAACATACCCCGTATAAATGATCAAACCCTTATAATTTTTATGTTTTACAGTTTTGATCGAAAAAAGTGTTCAGAACAGAAACCGTAAAAGTGGTCCAACCCGTAAAATTTTTAAGGGACACCGAAAATGCACACCCGAAACCCTTATGTTTGGAGGTTGGAAAGCCGAACCGAGGGGGCCCCGTATACCGATCAAACCTCGTCGGAGCAAACACGCCGCCGCGAAGTTTGCCGGAATCCGCCCTAATTAAACTCGCCGGAATTCATCACCGCACACCGGAAAAAGGCCACTAGACGCCACAATCGATCGCCGCCGGTTCGAATTGGACGAGCTCGACATCGCCGTGGCCTCCCATGACCTTAGCCTGGCCGCCGGAATCCTCCCGGCGCGGCAGGCAAAGGGGCACGGCTCGGCCGGCACGGCTGGCAATAGAGCAAGGCTTGGCCGGCGGAGGCGATAGGGCGTGGCCGGCGAGGCTGGGTGCGGCCGGCATGGGGATGGGGCGCGGCCGACGGGGTTGGGCGCGGCCGGCTGGGGGAAGGGGCGGCAGCGGCCGGACTAGAGGAAGGAGCTCTTTATCCCAGTTTTACAGTTTGTTTTATAGTATCTGTTCGACCGTAGCTAAAATAAATCATTAAAATGCATTTTTTTACCTGTATCTCAGATTTACAGTTTGCGATTTTAAGGGGTCTGCTAGAGATGCTCTAACGCGTCTTCTCCCGAAGGCTTCGAATATGTCGTGGTTGTACGTAAACTCGTGGCTGGCTCTCTCCGTAACTTTGGTGCATCGTGAATCCCGATCTTTGGTCACACACTCACAAGCATTCTACTCTCTTTTCGACAGCGCTCAACACAACAAGTAGTATCATCCTAGGAGAGAAATACACACCCCTTGGCTCTCAGATGTTAGTGCATCTGATATGGAAAAAACATATTAGCAATTGTAAAAAAGAAGTTTCAAAAAATTGTTTCAAAAAAATTTAAAAAATCGTAAGCCTTTTGAAAATAAACTTGACCTTCTATTGTACCCGTATTAAAAGTTTCGTCAATGAAAACTTCCATGACTTCCGGGGAAAAATATTTTTTAGGACAAAAAGAATGAACAGTAACTTGTACTCCCTCCGTTTCATAAAGTAGTGCATATAGATTTTTTTTATTGAAAAGTCAAACCTCACAAACTTTGACCAAGTTTGTGGGACAAAAATTACATCTAGAATGCCAAACATATGTCATTAGATTCATGATAAGAGGTAGTTTCATATTTTATATATTTGAAGTTTCTCTATGAACTTAGTCAAAGTTTGCAAAATTTGACTTTTCAAAAAATCTATGTGCACAACGTTATGAAAAGGAGGGAGTATATAGTGTTGAATTTGTCTTTTTTCTGCCCACAATACCAAAGTTATTCCTTGGCGAAACTTTTTACACGAGTATAACACTTGATCATGTTTGTTGCCAAAAAGTTTCAGGATTTTTTGACTTTTTCTGCACTTACTATTTAAAAAGGAAAATCAGATGCACTGGCACCCGAGAGCCAAACATCTACCTCCAATCCTAGGAGAACTATTTAGAAAACGGAAATCATATCGAGTGAACGTTTTCTGGAGTGGTTTTTTGAGGGAAGATTGCCTGATGCGTCTGATCCCACGTGCGAGTCTCAAAGTGGTGACACATGGCAATTCCCTCGGCGCACCATTCATGCTCATGGCCCTCCCGAGAGAACAACGCAAGCGTTCCCCCCAACACACCATCCCAAGTGAACGACCCCGTGTTTAGCATGGCACTCTCATATGATGTAGAATGACAATTACTGGAAGTATGTATGACAACTTCTTTGCGTAGTGTAGCATGACAATTACTCGAAGCATGTATGACAACTTCTTTGCGTAGCATGGCTATTTGCCCTGCTGCATCATGGAAAATCCTGCATATTTGGGCAACTTCTCCTTTTTCTGCAACATGGCAAATCCCTCAAATGCATGGCAATTTTCCCTGTTGTAGCACCACATTTTTTTGCTATAGCAGTGCAATTATTTCTTCCCAGCATGACTAATCTCTCTGTTATAACATGACAACTATCTCTGTTATATCATGACAATTGCTGAAATGTTCCCTGGGAGAAGTTTTTTGAGGCAACAATCTATGGTGGCACTATTAGCTCGAATGAGCCATTCCAGAGTGAACGATCGTTTGCACCAGGAATACAAGGGAGGGGCGTTCTCTCCCTATTGGGAGAGCTTCCCTGTCGTTGCATGAACTCTAGTTTTTCTCAACAAAAAAACATGTGGAAAGTTTATGAGTAGGGCTTTCTTCCCTCAACTGCGGGGGATGGGAGGTAAGCAAGTGCTAGGTTTGCTGACAGTCTTCCCTCGACCATGCGACTTAGCTTCACTAGCATCCATCCGGGTGCCTTTGGATATTTTTAGTTAACTACAGTTTGGAGCTCTAAAGGGTGCCTAATGCTAGTGTTACATCATTACAGATGCAATCTTAGAACTACAGAGAACTCAAGTTTTCAACTTGCAAGAGGAAATGTTGGCAACTAAATGGAAAAACTATCACAGCTACAAAGTGATGATAGGAGCAATATATTTCATACCAGGTGAGCTTCAACTAATTATCCTCGTGGATGAAATGGTACCCATGGAAAGCCTGCATCTTCCTCAGTTAGTCCATGCACCACACGGAACCGGTGACTCAAATCCGATCAATGACATGTACAGTTGAACTACCAAAATAATACATTGCTGTCAAAAAAGAAATTCCATTAGTACGTCTTTCATAATAAATTTGTTGTGGGTATTAGTAAATTATTCCCTTCAGTATAATAAGATTAGTCGTTTTACTAGTGAAATATCTAAATTGTTGGTTTGATCCAAAGCTACTCACTAAGTTTATTTTCACAACATAACTTGAACACTATTATGGGGGTGGACAGGGGGGCACCCCCCCCCCCCCCCCCCCCCCCCTCGGCGCACTTCACCATGTTGTATTTATTTAATAGTTGTTTATAGCTAAGTTCATGTATATAAAATCTCTATACTATAATACAACATTGAGTACACGAATATAGATCCGAACTGATAATAAATTCTCCATTACCTCATACAAAGATTTTCCGCTACCACAAATGAAATCTATCGTCCGTGGGATGTAGCTTTGGTAGAAGAGATGAAAACCTTCGTTGTCAAACAAGGTGTCCCGGAACCCGAGTATTCTACATTTGTATATCACTGCCTTTTCAATAGCAAGCAGCAGAGCCACCGCCTTTGGGTGGTGATGGGCAGGGACGTGTTCGTGCTGCGGGTGGGCGCCGGCTTCGATGCGGCCTTCGCCATGGGGATCGTCCTCGTGCTCGACCAGATCGCCAGGGACGAGGCCGACGGCGGCGACGCCGGAGAGGATGTTGCCGTCCATGCCAGGATTTGGTGATCGGAAGGTCGTTTGTTTCTTGGTTTAGCCGTAGAGAGTTGGCGAATTTATTTTCTCCCAACTTTTCTTCCTCTGTGCTCGTGCCCCTGCCCTCGATCGGCAATGTACAATACACGCTGGATTTGTTGCTGAAGTCTGTTTTTTGTATCTAGCAACCACCGGTTTAGCAGAAAATTTCTGCTAAGAATAAGACCAGCGTCACTTGGAGAAATTGTGTTGGATCTTGCAGCTACTGTTCTATCAAATTCTGCATTCCTGTTCCGGTTGCTAGCCGTTGCTCTCTTCTTCTTCAACAATCTGAATGAACTTCGTTCAATTTCCTTTGTATGCACAGGTAATCTACCTTTCGGATGGCAACGGGGACGAAACCCATCGGGTTTTGCCATCCCAAACCCATCCCCACGAGAAAATCGTAAACCCGTCCCCGTCCCCATCACCGTGCGCGGGGCTAGTTTTCCGCCCGTCCCCTAAACCCATCGGGTTTCGGGGAACCCACGGGGAACCCACGAGAAAATCAAAATATTTAAACAAACATAATGACGACAAAGAATAACATTTCAGCAGCAAAACAAGCACATTTCAGCAGCATAACTTGAGCAAATTTCAACATAAAACAATAGTAGATGGTTCAACAGCTATATAGAGTGTATTTCAGCAGCATGATACCACATTTCAGCAACAAAGATTATCATATTTCAGCAACAAAGATGATCAGATTTCAGCTATACATGGTTCAACAAAATGTGCAATTACGTGGTCGGCGGCTCTTGCAAGATCGTGGTCGGCGGCTCTTGCAAGATGGGATCGAGTCAGGCGGCTGGGGTCCTAGGTTTAGGTTTAGGTATTCTGAGGGAGAGAGAGAGAGAGTTGAGGGCTCGAGCGAGGGGGAAAGAGCGAGCGATACTGGCCACCCAGCGAGGGGTTGGTTTGGCCTCGACGCTGGGGGGTCGGGGGGCTCGGTCGCATTGGGTTGGGCCGGATCAGTGCTTGGTAAAAAAAATGTAATTTCGCGGGTATTGCCGGGTTTCTGGTTCGGGGACTACCAAAACGGGTGTAAACCCACGAAACGTGTCGGGTTGTATAATGTGCCCAACAACAGCCCCGAGGGGATGAAAAGATGCCCATCCCCGTCCTCTAATAGGGTAAAAACCCACGGGGACGCGGGTTTCGGAGCACCGTTGCCATCTTGAATCTACCTCAGCTGCTTTACTCAAAACACAAGATATCCTTTTCATTTTCAGTCAACAATGCGGAAACTTTGTGTGGTAGTATACTAGTAGACTAGCCAAGGAGTAGTTAGTGATGTGAAAGAGTGCAAGTTGCCCAAGAAAATTGGGAGTATCCAAATAATGGAGATACTCTCTATGGCGCAGAGATCGCAAAGGGAAGTCTGATCGGTTGATTGGCCCTTAGCTTCCCACAAAGATGCTTGACAGCGCGCTGTATGTGCTGTGTGTGTATGCGTGTGTGATCCGCGGGGGCCATGCCCCCCCGGCCCCCCAACCTTGGCAAAATCTTTGAAGAAATTTCTTTTGGTTGTGTTTAATTAGCCAAAGTATATACTCTTTGGCCCCCTCAAAAATTGTTGCTTTTGCATGGGTATATGCTCCTCCATCCCACGCACGCAAGTGCGGGAAGATACGGCGATCTCCCTTCCCTTTTGCGCTAGACCGCACATGATAATACCGAGCATCCGCAAGAGTCAGCACACCTACCGGCTACCGTTCGTTGTTGTTTCCAATCCAAGTGGTTCTGTTCCCTTTCGTCCGTCGGTCGGTCATCGATCCGGTTGGTGGTGGTCACAGCGCAGGACAGGAGGTGAGGTGATGATCGCAGTGGTGAAGCTAGACAGGAAATGCTGGAGGGGCAAGATGCAAAAGCAACAATTTCTGAGGGGGCAAAGAGTATATACTTTGGCTAATTAAGCACAACCAAAAGAAATTTCTTCAGAGATTTTGCCAAACGTAGAAGGGGGGGGGGGGGGGGGGGGGGTGGGGGGCGCTGGGGGGCATGGCCACCCCTGCAGATCAACAACATTTTGCTCCGGTGCTGTTCCATAGAATCGGGCCCGGCTGCCCGGCCGGCACACGTCGCTAACAGTGTGATGTGATCGCTCATCAAGTACTCATCAGCCGTGCCTATGGTACGAAATACCTACCAAAGTTTCCTTGAGGCTATGATCAGATCATGGAACGCTAGCTACAGCTAGGAAAGGGTGGTTGCACGTTTTCATCCCGGAGAAACCTGGGGGAGCATTCATCCCTTTCTGGCTGCAGTGTAGGTCATCAGGATAGTGTGTGGTGTGTACGCAGGGCATAAATAAATTGTACTACTAATACGTGTGGTGTGGGCTGTTTAATAAAGGTGCATGCTACTGTTGAATTGGCTCTCCTCTCCGGGAACTTTTGAGCACGACGGGACAGATGGTCGTCAACGTGCTTAATCTCTACTCCTATAAAATTCTCGGTTGGTGATAACGGTGTGTCTACTATCTGTTATTTTTTATCATTAGATCTACATCTAACGACTGTGAGGTAGGTTGTGGCTTTTTTTGCAATAATAACCCACTTATGTGCTCCAATTTGCAGAAACAGTTTTGCTATGTCTCAGTCGATGCTATATTCCTTTGATCTTGCATGATGATTTGCATATTTTTTCTTTTCAGTTTTTTCTTTTTTCTTCTTATATGTTATATCACTTGACTGAGACTTGGTTGAGTCTCAGTCGACTGAGACTGAGACCTAACCACACCCTTGCAGAAAACCCCTTAGTATCTTGAAACCAACCACATCCCTCCCTCACCTCATCAAAACAGCTCGAGAAATATACTTTGAGCGAAACATAATACATTCTTAGTGAATACTAAAAATGTATGTATTATGTTTCACTCAAAGTATATTATGTGTGTGTGTGTAGTAATGCTAAACTAAGCGTGAGTGTAGAATAACTTATTCTACACCCCAGTGCATTGCAACGGATCCGAAGTAGAATAGCACATATTCACAAATTTAAAAGAAAAAAAAAATCTAGTTTTGATATACATATATCACTAAAAATATTTTATGTTTCTCTCAAAATATATTCCTTGGGTTGTTTTGATGAGGTAAGGAAGGAATGTGGTTGGTTTCAAGATACTAAGGGGTTTTCTATTAATTGGAGCAGAGAAGTGGAATATTGTTGCAAAAAGGCCACAACTTGTATCACAGTCGTTAGATGCGGATTCAATGGTCAGAAATGACGGATGACAGACACACCATCATCACTAACTAAGTCTTTTATAGGAATAGAGATATACGACTGCAAGCCACACATGCTTAATTTTTCTCTCTACCAAATCCTCTTGAAAAGGCACTGGAATTACACTAGTATTGTCCGTACGTCGCTCGTACGTACATACGGCAACCAAGCCATGTGTTGCTTGAGGAGCACAGTGTAGCTTTCAGACGCGAACATGGAATGCACGCACTTTGGGCACAGTGTAGATTCTTGTACACAAGAAAATGGGTTCAACAGTGCAAATTGCTTGAGGAGCACAGTGTAGCTTTCAAACGCGGACATGGAATGCATGCACTTTGGGCCAAGATTCTTGGATCACAAGGTTGCGTTCACAAACATCTACGTAGAACGGAGGGAGTATATAGTGTTGAATTTGTTTTTTCTTTCGCCCACAATAACAAAGTTATTCCTCGGCGAATTTTTTAACACGAGTGCACCACTTGATCATGTTTGTTGCCAAAAAGTTTCAGGATCTTTTGACTTTTTTTTTTGCAGTTACTATTTAAAAAATGAAATTTCTGAGGGGGCCAAAGAGTACACTTTGCCTAATTAAGCACAACCATTTTTGCAAGGTTGGGGGGGGGGGGGGGGGGGGGGGGGGGGGCATGGCCCCCGCAGATCAACATGTAGCTCCGCCAGTGGATAATCGGATGTTTTGAAACCGACTATCGGTGTGTATACACTGGCAGTGGCAGACAGCCTGGCAGGGGAAGGGACAGGGTCGGCACCGCCGCCATGAGCACTTGCCGGTGGTGTTCCTCGAAATCGGGCCTGGCCGGCCGGCACACGTCGCCAACAACATGACGTGATCGCTCACCAAGCACTCGTCACGCGTGCCTACGGTCCGAAATACCTACCAAAGTTTCCTCGAGGCCATGATTAGATCATGGAAATGCTAGCTAGCTACTACCTCCGTCCTGGTTTATTAGTTCTCCTTGCATTTAGGATCATATTTTGACCATAATTTTAACTAATAGAATATAAGTTATACGTATAAAAAATAATATCATCGGAAACTATGTTTAAATACGGATTCAACGATGTAATTTTTTATGACATGTATAAACATTTTGATAGTTAAATCTATGGTCAAACTTTCACACAAAATACGAAGGAGACCAATAAATCAGGACGGATGTAGAAGCAAAGAGTTGTTGCATGTTTTCATCCCGAAGAAACCTGGGGGAGCGCGAGAGTGGCTTTTTGGCACATGGGAGCGCGCGCTCCTGATTTTTTAAATGTGTTTTAAACATATTTTGAAATGTTAAAAAATTCCAAACATACTTGGCGCTTACATCTTGATATTGTACATGCTCACACAGTCGTTTCGCAAAAAAACGACAACTTATGTGTTGCGTATGAAAAAGACAAAATCTGGTGTTAAAAAATACTTTTCACAAGACATTTTTATGTTTTTTTATACAAGCCATAAAAAATGTTGGTTTTCTTTGAAACTTGACGTTCACATACATAATGTCGAGGTGTATGCGCCAAATTTTTGTTTGGATTTTTTTTACACTTTAATTTTTTTTGCTGTACAGGAGCGCGTGCTCCCCGGAGCCAACGGATTTCTGCGGGAGCGTTCCTTCCTTTCTCGCGAGGCTAGCAGTGTCGGTCATCAGTATAGTATGTGGTGCGTACGCAGTGCATAAAAAAATGTACTAATACGTGTGGTGTGGGCTCTTTAATAAATAAAAGCGCATGCTACTGTTGAATTGGTTCTCATCTCCGGGAACTTTTGAGCACGACGGGATAGATATGATGGTCGTCAACATGCTTAATTATATATAGTAGTGGATCCGATGCGTGAAATGGCGCAGATACACGCTAAATTTATGTTCGTGATGAAAAAACATTGCATGGTTTAATTCCTTTTTTTTTTGCGGAAAACTATCGTTCTATTTATCTTTAATCATGGTAGTACAACGAACACCAGAAATAATAAAAATTACATCCAGATTCATAGACCATCTAGCGATGACTACAAGCACTAAAGCGAGCTGAAGGCGCGCCGCCGTCATCGCCCCTCCCTCGCCGGAGCCGGACACAACTTGTTGTAGTAGACAGTCAGGAATTCCTTCTAATAGGAAACATGACGGATTGTTGTGTATAATGAGATGTATACACATTTTAAATTGATAGCACAAAGTCGCATTTAAAACAAAATATATGTTTTAGTTAGTTTAGCTGTGGGCAAGCACGTATGATAATAAATCTAATTTCCTTTAGCCAAAAAAAAGGTGTCTTGTGTGTACAATGAGATCTATATATACAAATACTAATTTGGTAGTATAAAGTCCCACTCAAAATCATGTCGCGTTGATAATGTTAAAAAAAAAGTACATACCCTGGTGGTGAAAAATATATGTATGCCTTTTTTTTACATTCAACACGTCCTTTATTCAATGTTAAAAATATATGCATGTTTAATAGCAAATGCGAGTACAGCAGAGCCCAATCGAATTGGGACAGGAGAGAGACAACATCTGGATTAATTTCCACGTTCGCAGAGTTATGTTGCAACCGTAACAACTCCCTCTCCAGCCACCCAACATAGAGACCCCCTGACGCCCGCGAGCGTCAAGCCGTTCAGCCTTCGCTGAAGAGAACCAACAGACCTGACATGTTCTAGTGTTAGATTTGCGGGGCCTTACTTTAAGAACCAATTTGCATTGCCTGATTAGTAAAACCACTATGTACAACGGCAGATCCATTTCTTTTTTCAAACTTTTCAACATTTCTTTGGAAGAAACGACCATTTTCCTTCAGAAAAAATCAATAACGTTTGAAAATCGTGAACAAATTTAGAAATTTGATCAAACTTTTAAAAACGTCAACATTTATTGAAAACATGATTTTTTTTTTGAAATTTCAATGATGAACAATTTTTAAATATACATTGCACATTATGTGATATACGCTGAATATTTTTTAAATACACACTGAACATTTTTTGATATACGCTGAACAAATATTTAAATGCACATTGAACATTTTTGGGATATACGCTGAACAAATATTTAAATGCACATTGAACATTTTTGTGATATACGCTGAATAATGTTTAAATACGCATTGAATTGTTTTGTGAATATATGTTGAACAATTTTAAAATACACAATGAACATTTTCTTAAATGTGTAGAACATTTTCTTAAATATATGATGAACATTTTTGTATATAAATATGCAATGAACTGTGTATGATACACGAAAAAGAAACAAAAAGAAAAAAAGACGGGAAAAGAAAAGAAATAGAAACAGAAAAAAATTGAAAGAAACAGGAAAAAGAAGAAAAAGCATCGCGACCGTAGGCCAGCCCAAATGGGGCGTCGGGTGTCCAGGCTTCAGCGAAGCCACGTCCTTTTGACGCCTGCGGGTGTCAAATAGGATCTGCCCCCAACGTACCGAGCAACTCCCTCTCCAGCCACCCAACGTACCGAACGGCAGAAACTGCAATTGTCATGGAAGAACGAAGGGAGATCCTATAGGCCATCATACAGTCATACTAATTATAGTCTCGAACTACAAACCCATATGATATAAGCCCTGTAAAAATCTGATGGCATGGAACACAGCCTGTTCATAGGCATGGACGAAACCACACCAGACCGAGCTCCAAAAAAACACCCTTCATGGAACTGGATCAGAACCATCCCCTGGAAGCTTCAGTTCCACCCCAGCGAGAATGGACCTATCTCTTGAAATCTGTGAAGTAGGTTTTAGCAACCACTTAGGGTACTAATTCAAACCTTTTAAGATAAAAAATGAAGGATAATTTATCTTTGAAAATATATGCTTGAGCATGCATATTTTATTATGTTATCGGGTAACATAGAGCCAAATGACGCAACGTTGGCATGTTGTCATCTGATGAAATCAGCACTGCCGCTGATTCCACATTAAGAAAACTCATAGCCTATCCCAACCAGACTAGATATATAGATTCCGAGGGAAAAATCACAAACCTTTACTATACCAATACAACTGGATATCAAGATTCTCAGGACAAAATGTGTAAACTAAATTACCCAACAAATAGTTTGAATCATGAATATGCAAAGAACATTGTTAAAATGACCCACCATGCGAACGTTCATCGTAAATACATTTGAAGCCTACAACACAACATAACGCATCAACTAGTTAGAAAGGAGGGAGCAAATCTTGATCAACAGAACAAAGGAGCAGCAGCTTTAGAGATCGTACAAACTGCGAAACAAAAAAAAGAAACTGGTCAGAGCAAAAAAAAACATAGATTCCCGAGAAAAAAGCACAAACCTATACTATACAAATATAGCTGGATATCAAGATTCTTAGGAGAAATGTTTAAACTAAAATATTAATAAAAAAACTATGGGCCAATTTCAAGATTCTAATGAGAAATGTGTCAACTAAAGTGTCACTGCTCCAAATGATAGAACATACCTGAACGCCAGTTCTTCTTATCTCTTCTCTCAAATAGAGGCATATGCCGAATCCCTCCGGCAGGAAGCTGCCAATGCTTACATCAAGCCATCAGCAAAAGGAATCGGAGAGACCAACCTACGAAAAAACTGCAATTCTTTTACAACAGCAAATCATTGAGCAAGCAAATGACAAGGAAGGGACCAAAGATAAGCAATCAACATGGTCAATGAGCAAAGGTGCTCCAGGGCAGAAGGAACTACATGCAAACTCATGGAGAAACAACCTGGAATTGGTAAAACAAAGTGGTAGCACCTTCTTCTCCTGCTCGTCGCCCAACTTCTTCTTCCTTCCAGTGAACTTCTCCATCTTCCGTGTTCCCCTCAAAAAGGGATACATCAAGTTGATCACGAAACTCCATCATACCAAGACATCTCCAGATTTTCCCCAAAAAGAGAGTTCAGTAAGCTTACCACCTTCAGCCTCCTTAGTAATTAGAGAGCAGCATCTGTTAGTTTTGAGAAACGTGGAAAAAAAGCCACATTTGAATAAAGATTCAACAGAATGAGTGATATATATGGAAAAACTGCAAAATGAAATTCAGTAAACAGAAAACGCTGCTATGTCCATCAATATATATTTCTAAAACTGAATCATCTCGATAACACCTTTATTTTCTATCCAAGGCTTGACTGTAGCATAAAACTACACCATGGTCAATTTTGAGACAGACCGAACTTTAGTTTCAGGCTTTAATCCCGTTGTGCCAATGGCGCAAGACACGAACAAAGCGCAAGTAGTATTTGAGTATTAATAACCATACATAAGCAACAATAGGAAAAGAAAACATAAGGGAATTTCAGTTCATTACAAATGAGAAAATAAGTGTGATACGTAAGTAGATTGTTCGGCACCAAGCTACATGTTTCATATCTTATTCCTTATTCCTATAGCATAATAGGGTGAGAAGCAGAGAGACTAAAGTCGACAACAACATAATAGTTAGTGGGGAAATTGCTAACAAGTTGAATCCAGTGGGATACAAACAAAGGTTGGGTAATGCCTACATCACAAAAACAAAATAAAAGTATCCTTTTCTAGCTTTGGCTTCCAATCTTCTGTAGTATAAACCTGCTCAACACGCCTTTAATAACTGAAACGAATCTTCTGTAGTATCCCAAAATACAGCACACCAGGACAAACACCAAACCATATATATAAGAGCATGTCTATGAAGCCAAAGAATAGAGAAAAAATGTGTCACATTGGTGCTGAGACAAGAGCTCATCTCATCTTTTCAAATCTCATACTACACACAAATTGTTGCATTATTGTAAACAACCAACATCTCCAGCTAGTCTCACTGTATTTGAGAACCAACTCTCTTCTTTGAAATTCGAAGTAGAGAAACGTTACTACTTACTATCCAACTCCTAGAACATTCCTAATCAAGATCGGAAATCGTCTCCTAACCAAATGCTGAAGCATGAAGCTACCATATGTCTACACGAGCCACAGAGAGAATGAGGGATGGGAACCTTCATGCGGCAGTGGAATCAACACGGCCGTTGACGAGAGTATAGTGGAGCCCTCCCTGGAACATGGCTGCAGAGAAGGCGGCGATCTCATGTGAGAGGGTGGAGAAGTGGTGGCAGCTTGGGATCAGCTGCAACCGGCTCATAGTGCTACTTCTCACCGCCGTCCTGACATTACCGTCGTAGCCCCTGCCACTACTAGGGAAAACCTTATACACAAAGGATTAGCAGTAGCACGGGTTAGAATCGGGCGCTACTGATACTTAACAGTAGCGCTTTGTTACCAACCGCGCTACTGCTACAAACATAACAGTAGCGCGGCAACACGAAAACGCGCTACTACTATTTTGGCTGTGACGACCCCGGCTTAATCGTGCACTAACCATACACGCAAATGCACACGATCAAGCCTAAGGACTCACTTGAAGATATCACAACACAACTCTAAAACATAAATAAATTCATACAAGCTTAATATTACAAGCCAGGGCCTCGAGGGCTCGAATACATAGCTCGATGGCATACAAGTGTCAGCGGAAGCGTCAGATATCTGGGTATAGATATATTACAGAACAGAGAGATAAGCCTTCACAGAGGCGGGGCAAAATAAAAACTACGATCGAAAAGGCGTGGGCCTCCTGCTCTGGACCCTCCGATCCTACTCCTGGTCGTCGGTCGGCTCCTCGTAGTAGTAGTACTCTCCGGGCTGGTAGTAGAAGTGGTTGTCGACTGGGGCATCTGGCTCCGGGGCTCCGTCGTCTGGATGCGACAAAGGAATAAAGGAGGAAAAAGGAAAATAAAGCAAACATGAGTACTTATCCGAAGTACTCAGCAAGCAAGGATCTACACTACATATGCAACATTTTCAAGGGGGGCTGTGTATGTGGACTGGGTTGCAGAAATGCCAGAATAGAGGGGGAAAGCCTAGTCCTATCGAAGACTAGCATCTTCAGTATCTTCAACAGTCTCGCAGCATTAGAAGAGAGCAGAATAACATAATGTAAATTATAGCAGTAATGTCATCAACCTCGGCCAGAGATTCTTCCTCGACTCCCTGCGAGAAAGCAATCCCAGAGCCGTACTTTCCAGTTCTCATCTCAAGTCATGTTCTAGTTGTACCGATCGGGATACAACTCTGAGTGTCCGTTACCGTAGGACAGGCTATCGATAGAAGTTTCTTCCCTGCAGGGGTGCACCAACTTACCCACCACGCTCGCTTAACTCCGGCCGGACACACTTTTCTGAGTCATGCCCGGCCTCGGCTAAGCAACACGCCGCAACCCGACCAAATACTTAACAGAGAGGTCAGCACGCCGGACTAACCTATGCCCCCAGGGGTCTTGGACCATCGCCCCGGGAACTCCTGCACGTTACGTGCACCGCCGGTGAGCAGACCTAGCAACCCCTTATACAAGTGCGGTTGCGTTCCCAGTCCAACCCAGCGTGTGCCGCATCAGTTGCTGACGTCCATTAAGCTTCGGCTGAAGTGTACAACGCAGAACGCCCATACTATGCCCACGTGATGGTTAGTGCTATCAGGCCAGAGGCCCCTCGGATCAAATATCCAAACCGTTAGTGGATTAGGAGCACGCGAAAACAAGCAGAGACTCACGATCGATGTGACCCCGTCGCCCCGTCTCGAGGACTTGCGGCAAGGGCTAAGAATGCCCGGCCACGCCTCGTAGTTATCTCGCGGGCACCTCTCAGGTCAACCCGACTCCACATCACTTCGCATCCATGCTCGCGCGGGAACCCCTCAGGGCCGACCCGTCTTTAGTATCATGGTTCAAAGTCAAGTCATAATATCCAGAGTAGCTGTGTGTCTGACACCGAAGGGAATCCTGAGGAATCACCCTCGATGGAATTCCCGCTCGATGCTATCGTCAAGGTGAACTAATGAGGAATCACCCTCGAGGTCCACACTTGAGGAGTTGCACGACGACGTCGTTATCGGGGGTGGTGTAGGAGGAATCACCCTCGCTTACCACGACCGACTAACTAACCTACAAGGTTATCATCAGAAGTGCTGACGAGGTATCACCCTCGGCACTCGATAGTAACCCAGTAGAGTCGAGCATCTTAGGGGAAGTGACATGCGGTGCCAGGTTCTAATCTTCGATCCCGTTGCTCGGGTCTTCTGAGAGTCCAGCGGGGCAGTCGGGACAAGTGGGTCTCTGATAAGGCTCTACCCATCCTATACTAAACAGTTTAGGAGAACAGGCATGTATCAAGAGTAGGCTACAATAAAAACAGGCTATGCAGCAGATGTAGGACACAGTAGCAGCAGTAACTTCTAATGCAAGCATAAGAGAGAAGAGAGTGGGCGATATCGAAATGCTCAAAATGGGGGTGCTTGCCTGTCTGCTCGACGGCAAGGGCAGGGTCGTCGGGGACGTAGTCGTACTCCGGAGCGGCGTCTGCCTCAGGAGCTACGGCAACGTCGGGGTCTACCGAAAGAGAAGAGGGGGAGGAAACATGTAAATATAATGCAAACAGATGCAACACGGGCATGCCATGCCTAGTATGCGTGCAGGGTTGCCTAACTATGCCTCTAAGTCATTTTAGTTATTTTTAGGAATAACCGGGGATTTATTAATCGGTGTGTGTGCACTATTCATCTACCGGAATCGAGCTCGGAGTTACGAGTTCTCCTACATAGGAGGTTCCGACAAGGAAACAGACGGCACAATCAGACTCGTCTCGTCGTTCTGAGCAACTTTCATGTTTTAACTTTTCCGATCTGAGCTACGGTTTAAAAGTTATTAATTTTTAAAGATTTATTGATTTTCTGGAATTATTTTTATTAACAGAATTGGATTATGACGTCAGCATGACGCAAGGATGACATCAGCAGTCAACTGACTCGCTGACTGGAGTCAAACCTGACATGTGGGTCCAGTGGGACCCACATGTCAGTCTCTGTTTAGTCTAACAGTGGATTAATCTAATTAGCAGGGTTATTTAGGCAGTGGGCCCAACCTGTCAGCGACTGAACTAATTAGCAGGTTAATTAACTAAACACGATTAGTCACTAACTAATCAGACTGACTACGGGACCCACCTGTCAGGGTCAAAGTGAACAGTGTTTACGGTTGACCGGGGTCAACTTAGTCAAAAGAGGGCCAGGGCCCCACTGGTAGCGTCTAGGGGTGGGTCCCACGCGGCGCCACGCTGGTGGCAGCGCCGGGGAGGCTTCTCGCGGCGGCCGAACGCCGGAGTTCACCGGAATTCGTGCACAGGGCACCGTTGGCCGCGCGGTTTACGCCATTCGAACGAGCGGAGCGAGGCGCATCCACTCGTGGCGGTTTCGTAAGCAGGGGTGGTCGGAACCGTCGCCGGTGACATGAACGGCGGCGGTGGTTTCCGGGCGAGCACAACCTCGCGGCTACGCAACAAGCTCGGCCAAACGGTACACGCTGGCAGGTTCTACGGAGCTCAAGAGGCCCAGTGGTGGTGGCAGCTCGGCTTGTCATGGACGAACGCGATGGCGCAAGCTCGCCGGCGGATGCAGATAGCGGCAATGGCGCGCGGCGTCGGTAGCTAGCTACGGCTGCGGAAATAGGAAACGGACGGGGAGAGGAGGGGTGGTGCTCACCGTGCGGACGCACGGAGGTCCCTCGAGGGCTTAGCAGTGCGGGGACGAAGCAGATCGATGGCGGCAAACGGCGGTGCCCGACGGTAAGATGAGCTCAATGCTGACATCGTGGAGCTCCTCGGCTCGCGTGCGTTGGCGTGGAGGTAGAAGACGTCGAGGCGGAGCTGTGGGGCAGCTTGGCGATGCAGGAGGGGCTCGGAGGCCGCGGGATCGACGGCTGCGCGCCGGTGACCGTGCTCTGTTGAGAAGAGCAGAGAGGGGGAAAAGAAGGAGCGAGCGAGCGTTGCGAGGAGAAGGAGAGAGGGAAGTGAGCGGTGACCAGGGGGAATGGAGGAGCTCGACCTTATCCTTCCCCTCGTCGCTGTTCCGTCGGTGGCGCCGACGCGCCGGCGCGCGCGCGCTCGACCAGGGGGAGGACGACAACGCGAGGGAGAGAGAGGGTTGGGCCAGATGGGCCGGCTGTCGGGGCACTATGCACTAAGGCCCAGTGCACAGTGCCTCGTCTTATTTTTCTGTTTCTGTTTTGCGTTTTTCTTTTATTTGTTTTCTGTTTTGTATTAGTTCGGCCACTTGTGCACTTTTGTAGAATATGGAACTTGGCCCAGATATTAATATGCAATATAAGCATCCACCAAAAATTGGTTTGAGCAAAGTTGGGCTTCATTTGAATTTAATATGATTTTAAATGGATTTATTAATTCTGTTTTGGGGCTGTTTCAATTTGTTTAAGTCACTTAATTAATCCAAGTATTACTGGTGATATTTTTATGTGTGCTCTTGGAATATTTGCTAATTAGTGAACATTTTTCCAAAGGTGTTTGATCAACTTCATATTTCACTTATAAATTTGAGTTGATTTTCATAATTGAATTTGAATTGGATCCTTAACCCATGTGAATTGGCACTGCAAATGGTCATGACTTGGCAAGATTAGCAGTTGATCACAGTGGTAGTTACACAGGGGTGTTACATTGGCCATCACCGTTGCCGTCAAGCTAGCCATAGTAGCAGCGCTGCCTGGAAAACGCGCTACTGCTATGGGAGTATCCGCAGCTCGAGATGGCGACGGGGACGAAATCCACCGGGTTTTGCTTGCCCAAACCCATCCCCACAAGAAAATCGCAAACCCGTCCCCGTCCCCATCAACGTGCGCGGGATTAAAATTTTGCCCATCCCCTAAACCCGTCGGGTTTTCTAAACCCACGGGGAACCCGTCCCCACAAGCAGTCAATGAAAACAGCAATATTTGAAAGAAAAACAGAAGCATATTAGAGCAGCAGGCGATGGTTAGGGGACCTTGGTTTAGGTTTAGATGTTTTGTTGTGCGGGAGAGAGAGGCCTGAAGAGCGAGCGACACTGCAGCGAACGAGCGAGGGGTTGGTTTGTACTCCAGGGCCTCGACGCTGTGGGGCTCGGCCGCTCGGGTGCTGTGGCTTTGGGCCACTTGAGTCAAGATGTATCCGTGCATGTTAAAAAGCGTATTTTGACGGGTATTGTCGGGTTTCGGGTTCGGGTAGCACTCAAACGGGTTTAAACCCGTGAATCATTCCGGGTTTTATAATGTACCCACGAACAGCCCCACAGGGATAGAAAGTCGCCCATCCCCGTCCCCTAATAGGGTAAAAACCCGCGGGGATGCGGGTTTCGGGGCCCCATTGCCATCTTGATCCGTAGCGCGTGTTCCTATACCGCGCTATTGGTAAGTCTAACTTACCTTCACCGCGCGCGGCCCTCACTCTCCCCCTCCACACTCTCCATCTCATCTCGCTCGTCGTTGCCGCTGCCAGCCCGTCGCCACCACCGCATTGCCCCCCACTGCTGCCGCCGCCCCCCGGTATGTCTCCCTCCCTCCCTCCGACCGTCCTCCCTTCCTAGCTCCCTCCTCCATCCCTCCCTCCCTTCCTCCCTCCTCCATCCCTCCTCCCTCCTTCCCCCTTCCTTCCCGCCTCCTCCCTCCTTCCTCCCCCTCCTCCCTCCCTCCTTCCTCCCCCTCCTCCCTCCCTCCTTCCTCTCTCTGTTCTTGTAGAATGTAGGTAATTTAAATATAGGTTTTAGAATGTACACATTGTAGAATGTAGGTTTTTTAATAGAATAATTTTTTAGGTCATTTGAGTAAATGTAGGTTTTTTTTGACTATTTTAGGTGTTTTGAATATAATAGGAAGTTTTAGGTCTTTTGATTAGAAATTTTAGTAATAGAAATTTTTAGTTCGTAGAATTTGAAAAAATGTCCTGTACTTGTTATATTCTGAACTTAGGGCATATTTTTAGGGTTTAGTGAAAAATTAGTAATAGAAACTTTTAGGTGTAGAGCATTTTGAATTATAGAAATGTACTGGAATGCTATATGACAAATTTCTATGGTTCAAGAAGTAGACAGTAGGTAAAAAAATCAAGGTATTTTTCCAGGGTTTAGGAAACATATTGCAGACAGTAGAAATTTTTATTTGGAATCAAATTGAATATTTAGTTGATAGCTTATAGGGTTTCACTAAGTCCCAAAATGAGGATAATAATGTTTTTGTTTATATCTTGTTTTTGCAGAAATCAAAGAGCCCTGCATCATCCCCGCCGTCGTCCCCGTCCCCGACCCCCTCCGACCTCGAGGTGAGACCAGCCAAATCCCCATCTCGATGATGATGTAGATGTTTTGATAGATGTAGTAGAGTAGTAGATGAGAAGTTGTGACAATTTCCATGGAATAGACATGTGATATCACTGGTACATCGAGGTGCTATACAAACGGTTTTTAATCCCTTTTTGTGACGGTGTTCTGAACCGTCGCCTAGTGAGTGACTGCGATAGGGGGGGTCCTTCCCACACGACCCAGAAACCGTCGGGGATATGCCCTCCTGGCACACACGCTCGGCACAATGAGGTCATGTGCGACCGGCGAGCGATCAAATACGGCTATACGTACAGTTGTGCTAAAAAAACAATTATACATGCCAAATTATTTCCGGTCGTAAGTACATCCCACACAATCAGTCCCCACTAAACGTTTCCGTTCGTATGTACATTCCACACAGTCAATCCAAGGAATACGTTTCCCGTTAGTATGTACACCCCACACAGTTAATCCAAGAAGTACGTTTCTGTTCGTATATACATCCCACACAGTCACTCCAAGGAAAACGTTTTCGTTCGCAGGTACATCACACATAATTTTCCCCATTAAATCGTTTGTGATAGCGTTGCCATTGCACACGATATTAACAATTTTATCATTTGCGTTATTGAATGCATCACACACGGTGCGTAGAAAAAACTGTGTGGCAATGGCTGTCCATCACACACACTTTTTATGTGGTAAACGTTTGCGCAAGGTGGACTAACGCAAACAGTTTTCAAGAGGATGTCATGTGTGATTGTTCATTGATCCAACACGGTTTATTCCTAGAAACTGTGAGCGTTGCCTGAGGTCATCGCCCACGGTATTTTCTCAGTAACCACTTGCAATAGAAAAACCCAATTAGCAAGCTAATTGGTCATTAGAAGGCTAATTGCCCTATTATTAATAATCCATTTATCTTATATTTACTAATTGGAGGGACCATTAGAGCTCTCACGTTAATCCTATGAGGTAACAATATTTAGCCGTTGATTTGATTTAGAAACAAACTGAAGCCATTGGATCTTCATAATGATGTGTTAAGTCCAACGTGATATAAGTTAAAAAAAAAGAACCCATAACGAGCGCTCTAGCAGATATCTGTACACTCAAAACAAAAGGGAATACGAATACACTAGAAAACAAAGAGTCCATCTATGCTACGATGTTTCCTTTAGCAGATATCCCAACGTGATAAGTTCAAAAAAAAAACATCCACTTTAGCAGGTAGCTGCATGCAAGTTAGAGAGTCCATAAGTGCTACGTTTCCTTGGAAGATATGCGTCCATTACAAAAAGCCATGTGTACAAAAAGAATATGGCAAGGAAACGTGTAGGGTCATTGCAATGTTGTTCAAAGAAAAAAGAGATATACACGCGTAGTTTTTTAATTGGAACCACCATACTAGCTTCTACATTAATCCTCAAAAACAAAATAACCATTAGATCTATATTATTTGTCCAGATTGTAAAAAGAGAAAGAGAAAAAGTCCAAACTAAAATGACCTAACAAACTAAAGTATTTCTTTCGGGAAACATAGTAGCGAAGTTACCGATGCATACACTGAGCAGTTAGAAAAATATATATCACGTCTCAATGTCATAGACAAATATCATCATCTTCGTGAAAATTCCGTGTAAATTTTTTTAAGGTGTGGTGGGTACACGTAAGTACGTAAACAATTTTTTTGGCCAGAAATCACCCCGCACACAACCACAAGGGATATAGTCATGCCCACAGAAAAAGGGGGGGGGGGGGGGGGGGTGTCTTCGTTTTTCTTGGGGGGGCGTGTAGTCATTATGTATCATGGAAAAAAATCCCATCCACCAGTCACCTATACATGTATACTCTCAAATTCGTTTTGGCCAACACATAGTTTTTTGAAAACAGAAAAAAATTGTGTCATAAAAATTCAAAATCTATGCCACAAATATATTAAGAAACAAATCCTAGATTATATTAAAAAACAATTTCCATAAGAAAACCCACTGTTTTTAAGTAGTTTCGGTATGTCGTTTAAGTTTTGTATTCAAGAGATGAGTCCACAATAACGTGAGAGCACTTAATAATATATTTTTAATAGTTGCCAAAAGGAAAGATGCAGATAGGCATCGGCCGGATCAAGCTGGATAAAGCTATATATCATGGGCCAAGACACCAGCTATCTAGAGGTCATCACGTAAAGAATAATAGTATCACCACTTTCCCAGGGGCTCATTTGGGCTGTCTGATGGATAAGTCAATTTGAAAAAAAAATGTAGAAATTAACCTCATAGATGATATATGTATAATAATATTAGAAAAGAAAATGCACACTCATATATATTTGGTAATTGCTAAAATTAGGAACCGATAAATATATATGGTGTCACCAATTTTGGTTGTGGAAACAAACTTATTATATGTTATGTGTTGTGAAAATAGGTAGTAAAATAGTAAAATATAAATATAAATATAAATAATTTAGTTTCCATTTTCTACAAAATTTTAGGCATAACAATACTTACAAAAAATCAATGAACAATATTTTAATTTTCCTGTGCAGTAGCCCGCGCAATATAAAAAAAATTCTAGCCATGCAGTTGCACGGGTTGACGACTATTTAATCTAATTGACATTTCATATTAAGCACACAATATATTTTATTTCCATATTAAGGAAGCAGGATTTCATAATTGAAATACATCAGAGTACAACATCATATAGCTTCAGCACTCAGCTACCCCATTACACAACTGCACCAGCACCAAGTTTCACATGCAACATCTACAACCTTTCGAAATTAGCATCATGGACGAAACATAGACAGATGAATCTCATCTGAAAAACTGCTGAAGCGGAAGGCGAATATTGAGCCTTCATTGATGTTGAAGGTCTTTGCAACTTTAGGCCAGTGCCTGTGGATGATTGACCGTCCATCCTTCGTCCTCTTCAGGAACACTTCAATATTAAACCATGGGTGTTGTATGAAAACCTTCCTCGCCTCCTGACCATACAGGTGGTTTGAGAGGTAATCATCAGTGAATTGCTTTGGAAAGGCCTGAAAACAAAGATATGCATAAATATCTTCTCCAAATTTGAAATGGCGCAAAGGAATTAAAAAGACAAGGTATAACACTTAGTACCATCCCATAGTGAACTGATGTCTTCTTCATTGTGCAAACAAAGATCTTGTTGTTTTTTGTCGCTAATTTCTTTATCGTAACAATCTTTCTGACTGTCTTGACTTGACTGATATTAATGGACAACTCATTTTCATATATGCAAAAAAGGGTCAAACAGTGGGTTAAAATCTCTGACAGCAGGACCTACATATGCAATACCAAATTGTTAAAAACCTAATATTTAAAAACAAGAAGTGGAAAGGTGTGTTATTGAAGGAAATATGCCAAGAGGCAATAATAAAGTTGTTATTTTACATTTCCTTATATCATGATAAATGTTTATTATCCATGATAGAATTGTATTAACCGGAAACTTGATACATGTGCGGATACATAGACAAAACACAGTGTCCCTAGTAAGCCTCTACTAGACTAGCTCGTTAATCAATGATGGTTAAGTTTCCTAACCATAGACATGTGTTGTCATTTGATGAACGAGATCACATCATTAGGAGAATGATGTGATGGACCAGACCCATCCGTTAGCTTAGCATATTGACCGTTCAATTTTATTGCTATTGCTTTCTTCATGTCATATACATATTCCTTTGACTATGAGATTATGCAACTCCCGGATACCGGAGGAATACCTTGTGTGCTATCAAACGTCACAACATAACTGGGTGATTATAAAGATGCTCTACAGGTATCCCCAAAGGTGTTTGTTGGGTTGGCATATATCGAGATTAGGATTTGTCACTCCGAGTATCGGAGAGGTATCTCTGGGCCCTCTCGGTAATGCACATCATAATCAGCCTTGCAAGCAATGTGACTAACGAGTTAGTTGCGGGATGATGTATTACGGAACGAGTAAAGAGACTTGCCGGTAACGAGATTGAACTAGGTATGAAGATACCGACGATCGAATCTCGGGCAAGTAACATACCCATGACAAAGGGAATAACGTATGTTGTCATAACGGTTCGACCGATAAAGATCTTCGTAGAATATGTGGGAACCAATATGAGCATCTAGGTTCTGCTATTGGTTATTGACCGGAGAGGTGTCTCGGTCATGTCTACATAGTTCTCGAACTCGTAGGGTCCGCACGCTTAACGTTCGATGACGATTTTGTATTATACGAGTTATATGATTTGGTGACCAAATGTTGTTCGGAGTCCCGGATGAGATCATGGACATGACGAGGAGTCTCTAAATGGTCGAGAGGTAAAGATTCATATATTGGACGATGATATTCTGACACCGGAAGTGTTCCGGGGGTACCGAGTACATATCGGGTCACCGGAAGGGGTTCCGGGCATCCCCCCGGCAACTACATGGGCCTAATGGGCCAAGAAGGGGACAGACCAGCCCCTAGGGGGCTGGTGCGCCCCATGTAGGCCGAAATAAGGGGGGAAGGAAAGAGGAGAAGAGAGAAAGGAAGGGGGGCAATTCGGCCTCCCCCTTCCTTCTCTCCTCCCTCCTCCTTCCTTCCCCCTCCGGATGAATATGGAAAGGGGGAGGCCGAATTGGGAGGCGCCCAAGTAGGATTCCTCCTACTTGGGGCGCCCCCTTGGCTGCCTCTCTTGCCCTCCAACCTATATATATGAGGGGGGGGGGGGGGCACCGCTAGAACATAGATCAACAGTTGTTAGCCGTGTGCGGCGCCCCTCTCCACAGTTTACGCCTCCGGTCATATTCTCGTAGTGCTTAGGTGAAGACCTGCATGGATCACTTCACCATCACCGTCACCATGCCGTCGTGCTGACGAAACTCTCCCTCGACACTTTGCTGGATCAAGAGTTCGAGGGACGTCATCGAGCTGAACGTATGCAGAACTCGGAGGTGTCGTACGTTTGGTGCTTGATCGGTCGGAACGAGAAGAAGTTCAACTACATCAACCGCGTTGTCAAACGCTTCCGCTTTCAGTCTACGAGGGTACGTGGACACACTCTCCCCCTCTCGTTGCTATGCATCTACTAGATAGATCTTGCGTGAGCGTAGGAATTTTTTTGAAATTGCATGCTACGTTTCCCAACAGTGGCATCCGAGCCAGGTCTATGCCTAGATGATATGCACGAGTAGAACACAAAGAGTTGTGGGATGTGATCATCATACTGCTTACCACCAACGTCTTATTTTGATTCGGCGGTATTGTTGGATGAAGCGGCCCGGACCAACCTTACATGACCACGTTCATGAGACCGGTTCCACCGACAGACATGCAACTAGTTTTGCATAAAGGTGGCTGGCGGGTGTCTGTTTCTCCAACTTTAGTTGAATCGAATTTGACTGCGGCCGGTCCTTGTTGAAGGTTAAAACAGCAAACTTATAAATCACCGTTGTGGTTTTGATGCATAGGTAAGAACGGTTCTTACTAGAAGCCCATAGCAGCCACGTAAAACTTGCAGCAACAAAGTAGAGGACGTCTAACTTGTTTTTGCAGGGCATGTTGTGATGTGATATGGTCAAGACATGATGTGATATACGTTATTGTATGAGATGATCATGTTTTGTAAAAGTCACTGGCAACCGGCAGGAGCCTTATGGTTGTCTCTTTATTGTATGAAATGCAAACGCCATGTAATTGCTTTACTTTATCACTATGTGTTAGCGATAGTTGTAGAAGCAATAGTTGGCGAGACGACCACGACGCTACGATGAAGATCAAGGTGTCAAGCTAGTGACGATGGAGATCATGACGGTGAAGGAAATATGCCCTAGAGGCAATAATAAAGTTGTTATTTATATTACCTTATATCATGATAAATGTTTATTATTCATGCTAGAATTGTATTAACCGAAAACTTGATACATGTGTGGATACATAGACAAAACACAATGTCCCTAGTATGCCTCTACTAGACTAGCTCGTTAATCAAAGATGGTTAAGTTTCCTAACCATAGACATGTGTTGTTGTTTGATGAATGGGATCACATCATTAGGAGAATGATGTGATGGACAAGACCCATCCGTTAGCTTAGCATAATGATCATTAAGTTTTATTGCTATTGCTTTCTTCATGACTTATACATATTCCTTTGACTATGAGATTATGCAACTCCCGAATACCGGAGGAATACCTTGTGTGCTATCAAACGTCACAACGTAACTGGGTGATTATAAAGATGCTCTACAGGTATCTTTGAAGGTGTTTGTTGGGTTGGCATAGATCGAGATTAGGATTTGTCACTCCGAGTATCGGAGAGGTATCTTTGGGCCCTCTCGGTAATGCACATCATGATAAGCCTTGCAAGCAATGTGACTAATGAGTTAGTTACGGGATGATGCATTACGGAACGAGTAAAGAGACTTGCCGGTAATGAGATTGAACTAGGTATGAAGATACCGATGATCGAATCTCGGGCAAGTAATATACCGATGACAAAGGGAATGACGTATGTTGTCATTACGGTTTGACCGATAAAGATCTTCATAGAATATGTAGGAACCAATATGAGCATCCAGGTTCCGCTATTGGTTATTGACCGGAGAGGTGTCTCGGTCATGTCTACATAGTTCTCGAACCCGTAGGGTCCGCACGCTTAACGTTTGATGACTATTTGTATTATGAGTTATGTGATTTGGTGACCGAATGTTGTTCGGAGTCCTGGATGAGATCACGGACATGACGAGGAGTCTCGAAATGGTCGAGAGGTAAATATTGATATATTGGATGATAGTATTCGGACACCGGAAGTGTTTCGGAATGTATCGGGTACATATCGGAGTTTTGTTCCCCCTAGTTATCCCCCTTGTACAGGGGGGGGGGGGGGTTACCGGAATCCCCCGGGGGAAGATATGGGCCATAGGAGGGAGGCAAGCCAGCCCACAAGGGGTGCCCCCCCAAGGGAGGAGTCTGAATTGGACAAGGGGAGGGGGCGGCTGCCCCCTTTCCTTCTCCTCCTTCTCTCTCTTCCCTTTCCCTTCTTCATAAAAGTAAGGAGGGGGGGCCCGGGGGGGGGCGAATCCTACTAGGAGCCCAAGTGGGACTCCTCCCACTTGGGGCGCGCCTAGGGCCGGCCTCCTCCCCTCTCCCTCCTTTATATACGGGGGTGGGGGGCGCCTCTAACACACATCAATTGTTCCAAGCCGTGTGCGGCGCCCCCCTCCACAATTTGCTCCTCCGGTCATATTGTCATAGTGCTTAGGCGAAGCCCTGTGCGGATCACTTCACCATCACCGTCACCACGCCGTTGTGCTGACGAAACTCTCCCTCGACACTTTGCTGGATCAAGATTTCGAGGGACGTCATCGAGCTGAACGTGTGCAAAACTCGGAGGTGCCGTACGTTTGGTGCTTGATCGGTTGAATTGAGAAGACGTTCGACTACATCAACTGCGTTAAGCTAACGTTTTCACTTTCGGTCTATGAGGGTACGTGGACACAATCTCCCCCTCTCGTTGCTATGCATATCCTAGATAGATCTTGCATGAGCGTAGGAATTTTTTTGAAATTGCATGCTACGTTCCCCAACAGTGGCATCCGAGCCAGGTCTATGCGTAGATGATATGCATGAGTAGAACACAAAGAGTTGTGGGCGGTGATAGTCATACTGCTTACCACCAACGTCTTATTTTGATTCGGCGGTATTGTTGGATGAAGCGGCCTGGACCAACCTTACATGACCACGTTCATGAGACCGGTTCCACCGACAGACATGCAACTTGTTTTGCATAAAGGTGGCTGGCAGGTGTCTGTTTCTCCAACTTTAGTTGAATCGAATTTGACTACAACCGGTCCTTGTTGAAGGTTAAAACAACAAACTTGACGAAACACCATTGTGGTTTTGATGTGTAGGTAAGAACGGTTCTTACTAGAAGCCCGTAGCAGCCACGTAAAACTTGCAACAACAAAGTAGAGGACGTCTAACTTGTTTTTGCAGGGCATGTTGTGATGTGATATGGTCAAGACATGATGTGATATACGTTGTTGTATGAGATGATCATGTTTTGTAAAAGTTATCGGCAACTGGCAGGATCCTTATGGTTGTCGCTTTATTCTATGAAATGCACCATGTAATTGCTTTACTTTATCACTATGCGTTAGCGATAGTTGTAGAAGCAATAGTTGGCGAGACGACAACGGCGCTACGATGGAGATCAAGGTGTCAAGCCGGTGACGATGGAAATCATGACGGTGCTTTGGAGATGGAGATTAAAGGCACAAGATGATGATGGCCATATCATGTCACATATTTTGATTGCATGTGATGTTTATCTTTTATGCATCTTATTTTGCTTAGTACGGCGGTAGCATTATAAGATGATCCCTCACTAAACTTTCAAGGTATAAGTGTTCTCCCTGAGTATGCACAGTTGCGACAGTTCATCGTGCCGAGACACCACGTGATGATCGGGTGTGATAACCTCTACGTTCACATACAACGGGTGCAAGACAGTTTTGCATGTGCGGAATACTCGGGTTAAACTTGGCGAGCCTAGCATGTACAGACATGGCCTCGGAACACTGGAGACCGAAAGGTTGAACATGAATCATATAGTAGATATGATCAACATAGAGATGTTCACCATTGAAAACTACTCCATCTCACGTGATGATCGGACATGGTTTAGTTGATATGGATCACATGATCATTTAGATGACTCGAGGGATGTCTATCTAAGTGGGAGTTCTTAAGTAATATGATTAATTGAACTTAATTTATCATGAACTTAGTCCTGATAGTTTTTGCATATCTATGTTGTAGATCAATGGCCCGTGCTACCGTTCCCTTGAATTTTAATGCGTTCCTAGAGAAAGCTAAGTTGAAAGATGATGGTAGCAACTACACGGACTGGGTCCATAACTTGAGGATTATCCTCATTGCTGCACAGAAGAATTATGTCCTTCATGCACCGCTAGGTGACAAGCCCCCTCCCACTACTAGGGAAAACCTTATACACAGAGGTATAGCTGTAGCGCTGGTCAAAACTAAGCGATACTGCTACTTAGTAGTAGCGCTTGGCACGAAAGCACGCTACAACTATAGTTGTAGCAGTAGCGCGTCTGCCCAAAAAAGCGCTACTACTATAATTCCCACCCTGTTGCCGGTAGGCTAGGAATAGTAGTAGCGAGCCTGAGGGAAACACGCTATTGCTAAGTGCCTTGTAGCAGCGCGTTTTTGTGGTAGAGCGCTACTGCTAAGAAAAAGAAAATAAGTAGAAAAATAAATAGAAAAGTAAATGAAAATGAAAGAAATAGAAAAAGGTGAAATGAAAAAAAGAAGAATAGTGGAGAAAGGCATAGCAGTAGCGCTTGTTCTCACAAAGCGCTATAGCTACATTAGCAGTAGCGCGTTTTGTGTTCCCGCGCTATAGCTAAGTTCCTTAGATAAAAGGAAAATAAATAGCTACTTCCTGTAGCAGTAGCGCGTTTTGGCCGAAAGCGCTATAGCTAACTTAGCAGTAGCGTGTTTTTCCTACCAGCGCTACTACTAGTTTGACTTAACCACGTGCGGGCTCAAAATTTTGCTAAGTCCTTTCCCCCCTCTCCCCCCTATTCCCCCAACTCCCCCAACTCCTCTGTCGCCGCCGTCGATCGTGCACGCCCTCGACCTCACCGCCGCCGCCCGAGGCCGCCCTCATCTCACCGCCGCCGCTCGAGGCCGCCCTCAACCTCACCGCCGCCGCCCGAGGCCGCCCTCGACCTCACCGTCGCCGCCCTCGACCTCACCACCGTCGCCCTCGACCACACCGCCGCCGACCGAGCCCGCCCAGGACCGCCGCCGCCCTTGCCCGCCCTCGCCGCCGACCGTAAGGCTCTCCCTCTTCTCTCCCCTGCCCTCCTCTCTCTCTCTCTGTTAGGGCAATTCATATGTTGCTGCTTGATGATGTTCATATATATGAAACCCAGGTGTTCATATGAACCCTAGATTTGTTTAGGGCAGTAGCATTTTTTTAGCATTTAGGAAAAAAGATGAGCAAATTTTTTTAGGAAATTAGCTAGGGAAAATTTTGATGAAAATGCCTAAATAGTAATTCCATTTAGCTTTAAATTAACAGAGGGTATATAAATTATAGTAGCATTTAGCTTAAAATTAATAGAGGCTATAAACACAAAACAGTAGCATTTAGCTATAAAAATTTATTTGGACTATGGACCTGAATCTGGTCCAAATTTCATTCAAATGAAATTTGAATTATTTGGACTATGGACCTGAATATTTTTGAAGAAATTGGGTGTAGGTACTAAGGTCTTGCTGTGGAAATTTTGGTGAGGTCGGAAGGGTTAGAGAAAATGGAGTTCCTTTGCAATTTCTAATAAGGTCAAGTATTGTCGGAATATTTGCTCTAAAACAATTTGAATGAGAAGTGTTTAGTGAGGCCATTTTGCAAAGGTTTTTGATTTTTGAAAAGACCACTATTTTTCAAGGAAAAGAATTTAGGCAAGTTTTATTTTAAAGATGATCCCTACCTAGACTTTTAGCTTTAAACAAAAAACAAAAGCATTTAGCTAAAAATAAAAAACAGTAGCTATGGCATTTAGCTATAAACAAAAAACAGAATTGATGTTATATGATATATGTCATTGATGTTCATTTGCATATTCCATTATTGTTGATTATATCTTTTCATTGAAGTGGTCATGTTATATCTTTTCATTGAAGTGGTTCGATTGTGCCCAAGTGGCCTTTTGTTGTTTCCAAGGAATGAAGCCGAGTGGCCTATGTTTTGCCGGAATGTTGATTCATTTCTGTGCCGGCAAATTTCAGGTGCTCGATTTGTCCACTTTTTAGCAAAGGTCATGCCGAAATTTTCTGTGAATTTCGGCATGACTTGTGCTACAAACTAGGACATATCGAGTGCCCGGGATTTGCCGCACCGGGAAGGAATCAGCGTTCCTGCAAAACATAGGCCTTTTTGTATGTCATTATTCATTTTATAAGGTCTAGAATTAATTGACTAGATTTAATCGTAGGAAACATGGCTAGCAACGATGAAGGACAGGGTTCTGGTGATTGCGACGACGCCTACCTGGCGACAGACGAATTTTTGAGCCTTGTCAACGATCAACGGTTGTTGTTGCTGGGCCCACCTGTCACATCCGAGACCGACATCGAGACCGGCGCCGAGACTGGCGTTGAGACCCAGACCGGCACCGAGACCGGCACCGAGACTGGCGAAGCCGGTATAGAACCGAAACCGAAGAGGAGACATCGACGCCCAAACCAGCTCAGCACTACTAGAGTGGTGGTCACGGAGGTGGACGACGGCAATTTTGAGCCAAAAGAGCCTGCGGAAGCGCGAGCGTGCTATGGCAATCAAATATGATGCATCGTACGGACAACCGCCACCATCAATGATGAGAAACTAGGGAAGATAGAAAATATGAGGCCCTCCCTCCTAACGAAGCGGCGCCAGGTATTCTTGTTCCCGGGCCGGGATGAAAACAAATATACTGATCCAGATAAAGACCCGACAATGAAGAAGATAAACAAATGCGCCATGAGCAAGTTTAGCGACGCGTTGGCCGCCTGGAAAGTAAGGGTGAAAGCAAGGATCATCGACAAAAAGGAACCTAACTCCGAGATTGTAAAGCATAATCCGACAATTACGAAAGAGCAGTTTGAAATATTCAAGGCGGCTTGCGATGCAGAAGCTGCCAAAGAAAAGTCAAAGTACATGAAGGGGCTTAAAGAGAGGAACATGGGGTGCCACCACCTTGGAAGCCATGGTTACGCGGGGAAGAGGTCCATATGGGCCAAGGAGGACGCGGAATGCGAAAGTCTGGGCATCCCAGACCCCTTGGCGGAGTTCACCGTCCCGCAGGAGCGTGACGTCCTCAGGGCCTGGTACCATTGGGACCTAGTCAAGAAGGTTTTCGAGACGGACGCGGTCACGACGGAGTTCATGAGACTGCTGGTAATTTTAGTTTCTGATCAATTCGACTGCATGTTTAGTCAAATTTGTAAATGATCCTTGTTCCTTTTGCAGAGAGAGCAGCACAGGATTGCGGCCGAAAGCGACTCGCCGTCTAAGGCGTTGGCGAGGCCCAAGTGGGACACCCCATTCAACCGGGCCTTGAACATATTGAAATGACTCCCGGTGGACACTCGGCCATCGTATGGACGCGTGCATGGCGTTGGAGACGGCGCCACGTGGAAGAAGTACTACCGTGAGACCACGGAGGAGAGAAAGGAAAGACGGAGGTTAACTGAAGAAAACATCGACAAGAAGGTTGAGATTGCGGTTGAGAAGAAATCAGGTGAGACAGTCAAAGCAGTGGTAGCTGCCGCAAAACGGGAGATGGCAACTACGTGTGGTGTCTTGGTTCCGGCTATCGTCAGTTGGAGCAGGCAAAATCCAAATAAAGATGCAGCGGACTTTCCCCTTGCCGACTTCTTCGGGAGCAGCTCGACTAGCGTTGCATCAGCACCAGCACCTACTCCCGCACCTGCTCCCACACCTGCTCCTGCACCGGCTCCCGCACCTGCTCATAGCAGCCCGTCCTCCGTCTCGGACGTGCTCAGCGGTGCTTCGTCTTTGGCTGAGCTCGACGCCCTCACGGTACCTGTCACACCGGCCCTCTTCAATAAATGTATAATCTCCCGTTTCCATTGCCTTTCGGATGTCTCACATCGCAGACATGTGTTTGCAGGCAGACGTAACCCCGTGCACCATATTGTACTCCATCAGCGGCCAGAAGGTGGACGTGGGGAAGGCGACGATAATGAAGCCGAAGGAACAATTGTTCCACAGCCGGCCGATCCCCCCTGACGTCTTCAAGGTTTCCATGGCCAGTGTCAAACTGGGCCACGAGAATTTGGCTCCTCCGGTACTACTAGCGGGAGATGACGATGAGACCCCGCGGCCGCTTGGCGATTGCAAGAGGTGGGTCCTGTTGTGGCCAAAGAGTCTGCTTCATCTGGAGGTGGCCGGGAGCACACCCACGACCACGCAACCTCAGCAAGGTATGAACATCAACACCCCACCTACCCAATTAGCGTCGCCTATCGTGCCGAGTAAAGAGACTTGCCGGTAATTAGATTGAACTAGGTATGAAGATAACGACGACCGAATCTCAGGCAAGTAATATACCGATGACAAAGGGAATGACGTATGTTGTCATTACGGTTTGACCGATAAAGATCTTCGTAGAATATGTAGGAACCAATATGAGCATCCAGGTTCCGCTATTGGTTATTGACCGGAGAGGTGTCTTGGTCATGTCTACATAGTTCTCGAACCCGTAGGGTCCGCATGCTTAACATTCGATGATGATTAGTATTATGAGTTATGTGATTTGGTGACCGAATGTTGTTCGGAGTCCCGGATGAGATCACGGACATGACGAGGAGTCTCGAAATGGTCGAGAGGGAAAGATTGATATATTGGATGATAGTATTCGGACACCGGAAGTGTTTTGGAATGTATCGGGTACATAACGGAGTACCTGGGGGGGGGGGTTACCGAAACCCCCCGGGGGAAGATATGGGCCATAGGTGGGAGGCAAGCCAGCCCACAAGGGGTGGCGCCCCCCAAGGGAGGAGTCCGAATTGGATAAGGGGAGGGGGCGGCGCCCCCCTTTCCTTCTCCTCCTCTCTCCTTCCCCCTTTCCCCCTCCAATAAAAGGAAGGGGGGGAATCCTACTAGGAGCCCAAGTGGGACTCCCACTTGGGGCGCGCCTAGGGCCGGCCTCCTCCCCTCTCCCTCCTTTATATACGGGGGTGGGGGGTGCCTCTAACACACATCAATTGTTCCTAGCCGTGTGCGGCGCCTCCCTCCACAGTTTGCTCCAACGGTCGTATTGTCGTAGTGCTTAGGCAAAGCCCTGCGCGGATCACTTCACCATCACCACGCCATCGTGCTGACGAAACTCTCCCTCGACACTTTGCTGGATCATGAGTTTGAGGTACGTCATCGAGCTGAACGTGTGCAGAACTCGGAGGTGCCGTATGTTTGGTGCTTGATCGGTTGAATCGAGAATATGTTCGACTACATCAGCCGCGTTAAGCTAACGCTTCCGCTTTTGGTCTACGAGGGTACGTGGACACACTCTCCCCCTCTCGTTGCTATGCATCTCCTAGATAGATCTTGCGTGAGCGTAGGAATTTTTTTGAAATTGCATGCTACGTTCCCCAACAGACGGTGCTTTGGAGATGGAGATGAAAGGCACAAGATGATGATGGCCATATCATGCCACATATTTTATGCATCCTATTTTGCTTAGTACGGCGGTAGCATTATAAGATGATCCATTAACTAAAATTTCAAGGTAGAAGTATTCTCCCTGAGTATGCACCGTTGCGACAGTTCGTCGTGCTGAGACACCACGTGATGATCGGGTGTGATAGGCTCTACGTTCACATACAACGGGTGCAAGATAGTTTTGCACATGCGGAATACTCGGGTTAAACTTGACGAGCCTAGCATGTACAGACATGGCCTCGGAACACTGGAGAATGAAAGGTCGAATGTGAATCATATAGTAGATATGATCAACATAGAGATGTTCACCATTGAAGACTACTCCATCTCACGTGATGATCGGACATGGTTTAGTTGATTTGGATCACGTATCATTTAGATGAATTGAGGGATGTCAATCTAAGTGGGAGTTCTTAAGTAATATGATTAATTGAACTTAATTTATCATGAACTTAGTCCTGATAGTATTTGCATATCTATGTTATAGATCAATAGCTCGCGTATAGCTCCCCTGTTTTATTTTTGATATGTTCCTAGAGAAAACTAAGTTGAAAGATGATAGTAGCAATGATGCGGACTGGGTCCATGATTTGAGGATTATCCTCGTTGCTGCACAGAAGAATTATGTCCTTGATGCACCGCTAGGTGACAGACCTATTGCAGGAGCAGATGTAAACGTTATGAACGTTTGACAAGCTCGGTATGATGACTACTTGATAGTTTAGTGCACCATGCTTTTACGGCTTAGAACCAGGACTTCAAAAACATTTTGAACGCCACGAAGCATATGAGATGTTCCAAGAGTTGAAATTGGTATTTCAAACTCATGCCCATGTCGAGAGATATGAGACCTCTGACAAGTGCTTTGCCTACAAGATGGAGGAGAATATCTCAGCTAGTGAGCATGTGCTCAGAATGTCTGGGTACTACAATCACTTGAATCAAGTGGGAGTTAATCTTCCAGATAAGATAGTGATTGACAGAGTTCTCTAGTCACTATCACCAAGTTACTAGAACTTCGTGATGACCTATAATATGCTAGGGATGACGAAAACGATTCCCAAGCTCTTCGCGATGCTGAAATCGGCGAAGGTAGAAATCAAGAAATAGCATCAAGTGTTGATGGTTAACAAGACCACTAGTTTCAAGAAAAAGGGCAAGGGAAAGAAAGGGAACTTCAAGAAGAATGGCAAGCAAGTTGCCACTCCCGTGAAGAAGCCCAAAGCTAGACCCAAGGCTGAAACTGAGTGCTACTACTGCAAAGGAAATGGTCACTGGAAGCGGAACTGCCCCAAAAACTTGGCAGATAAGAAGGATGGCAAAGTGAACAAAGGTATATTTGATATACATGTTATTGATGTGTGCTTTACTAGTGTTCATAGTAGCTCATGGGTATTTGATACTGGTTCAGTTGCTAATATTAGTAAGTCGAAACTGGAGTTGCAAAATGAACAGAGACTAGTTAAGGGCGAGGTGACGATGTGTGTTGGAAGTGATTCCAAGGTCGATAACATCACCATCGCATACTCCCTCTACCTTCGGGATTAGTGTTGAACCTAAATAAATGTTATTGGGTGTTTGCGATGAGCATGAATATGATTGGATCATGTTTATTGCAATACGGTTATTCATTTAAGTCAGAGAATAATTGTTGTTCTGTTTACATGAATAAAACCTTCTATGGTCATACACCCAATGTAAATGGTTTATTGAATCTCGATATATTCATAATATTGATGCCAAAAGATGCAAAGTTGATAATGATAGTGCAGCATATTTGTGGCACTACCGTTTAGGTCATATTGGTGTAAAGCGCATGAAGAAACTCCATGCAGATGGACTTTTGGAATCACTTGATTATGAATCATTTGATGCTTGCGAACCATGCCTCATGGGCAAGATGTCTAAGACTCCGTTCTCCGGAACAATGGAGCGAGCTAATGACTTATCGTAAATAATACATACCGATGTATGCAGTCCAATGAGTATTGAGGCATGCGGCGGGTATCGTTATTTTCTGACCTTCACAGATGATTTGAGCAGATATGGGTATATCTACTTAATGAAACACAAGTCTGAAACATTTGAAAAGTTCAAAGAATTTCAGAGTGAAGTGGAGAATCATCGTAACAAGAAAATAAAGTTTCTATGATCTGATCGCGGAGGCGAATATTTGAGTTATGAGTTTGGCCTTCTTTTAAAACAATGTGGAATAGTTTCAAAACTAACGCCACCTGGAACACCACAGGGTAAATGTGTGTCCGAATGTCGTAACCGTACTTTATTAGATATGGTGCGATCTATGATGTCTCTTACCGATTTACCACTATCGTTTTGGGGTTATGCATTAGAGATAGCTGCATTCACGTTAAATAGGGCACCGTCTAAATCCGTTGAGATGACACCGTATGAACTGTGGTTTGGCAAGAAACCTAAGCTGTCATTTCTTAAAGTTTGGGGTTGCGATGCTTATGTGAAAAAGCTTCAGCCTGATAAGCTCGAACCCAAATCGAAGAAGTGCGTCTTCATAGGATACCCAAAAGAAACTGTTGGGTACACCTTCTATCATAGATCCGAAGGCAAGATCTTTGTTGCTAAGAATGGATCCTTTATAGAGAAGGAGTTTCTCTCGAAAGAAGTGAGTAGGAGGAAAGTAGAACTTGATGAGGTAATTGTACCTTCTCTCGAATTGGATAGTAGCTCATCACATAAATCCATTCCCGTGATGCCTACACCAACTAGAGAGGAAGCTAATGATAATGATCATGAAACTTTAGATCAAGTTACTACCGAACCTCGTAGGTCAACAAGAGCACGATCCGCACCAGAGTGGTACGGTAATCCTGTTCTGGAAATCATGTTACTAGACCATGACGAACCTATGAACTATGAGGAAGAGATGATGAGCCCAGATTCTGATAAATGGCTTGAGGCCATGAAATCTGAGATTGGATCCATGTATGAGAACAAAGTGTGGACTTTGGTGGACTTGCCCGATGATCGGCAAGCCATTGAGAATAAATGGATCTTCAAGAGGAAGACGGACACTGATGGTAGTATTACTATCTACAAAGCTCGACTTGTCGTAAAAGGTTTTCGACAAGTTCAAGGTGTTGACTACGATGAGATTTTCTCACTCGTAGCGATACTTAAGTGTGTCCGAATCATGTTAGCAATTGCCGCATTTTATGATTATGAAATCTGGCAAATGGACGTCAAAACTGCATTCCTTAATGGATTTCTTAAAGAAGAGTTCTATATGATGCAACCAGAAGGTTTTGTCGATACTAAAGGTGCTAACAAAGTGTGCAAACTCCAGCGATCCATCTATGGACTGGTGCAAGCATCTCGGAGTTGGAATATACGCTTTGATAAGGTGATCAAAGCATATGGTTTTATACAGACTTATGGTGAAGCCTGTATTTACAAGAAAGTGAGTGGGAGCTTTGTAGCATTTCTGATATTATATGTGGATGACATATTGTTGATTGGAAATGATATAGAATTTCTGGATAGCATAAAAGGATACTTGAATAAAGAATTTTTCAATGAAAGACCTCGGTGAAGCTACTTATATATTAGGCATCAAGATCTATAGGGATAGATCGAGACGCTTAATAGGACTTTCACAAGCACATACCTTGACAAGATTTTAAAGAAGTTCAAAATGGATCAGTGAAAGAAAGGGTTCTTGCCTGTGTTGTAAGGTGTGAAGTTGAGTAAGACTCAAAGCCCGACCACGGCAGAAGATAGAGAGAGAATGAAAGTCATTCCCTATGCCTCAGCCATAGGTTCTATAAAGTATGCCAGGCTATGTACCAGACCTATTGTATACCTTGCCATGAGTTTGGCAAGGGAGTACAATAGTGATCTAGGAGTAGATCACTGGACATCGATCAAAATTATCCTTAGAGGACTAAGGAAATATTTCTCGGTTATGGAGGTGGTAAAGAGATCATCGTAAAGTGTTACGTCGATGCAAGCTTTGACATTGATCTAGATGACTCTGAGTTTCGATCTGGATACATATTGAAAGTGCGAGCAATTAGCTAGAGTAGCTCCGTGCAGAGCATTGTAGACATAGAAATTTGCGAAATACATACGGATCTGAATGTGGCAGACCCATTGACTAAACTTCTCTCACAAGCAAAACATGATCACACCTGAGTACTCTTTGGGTGTTAATCACATGGCGATGTGAACTAGATTATTGACTCTAGTAAACCCTTTGGGTATTGGTCACATGGCGATGTGAACTATAGGGTGTTAATCACATGACGATGTGAACTATTGGTGTTAAATCACATGGCGATGTGAACTAGATTATTGACTCTAGTGCAAGTGGGAGACTGAAGGAAATATGCCCTAGAGGCAATAATAAAGTTGTTATTTTCTATTTCCCTATATCATGATAAATGTTTATTATCCATGCTAGAATTGTATTAACCGGAAACTTGATACATGTGTGGATACATAGACAAAACACAGTGTCCCTAGTAAGCCTCTACTAGACTAGCTCATTAATCAAAGATGGTTAAGTTTCCTAACCATAGACATGTGTTGTCATTTGATGGACGGGATCCCATCATTAGGAGAATGATGTGATGGACATGACCCATCCGTTAGCTTAGCATATTGATCGTTCAGTTTTATTGCTATTGCTTTCTTCATGTCATATACATATTCCTTTGACTATGAGATTATGCAACTCCCGGATATTGGAGGAATACCTTGTGTGCTATCAAACATCACAACGTAACTGGGTGATTATAAAGACGCTCCACAAGTATCCCCGAAGGTGTTTGTTGGGTTGGCATAGATCGAGATTATGATTTGCCACTTCGAGTATCGAAGAGGTATCTCTGGGCCCTCTCGGTAATGCACATCATAATAAGCCTTGCAAGCAATGTGACTAATGAGTTAGTTGCAGGATGATGTATTACGGAACGAGTAAAGAGACTTGCCGGTAACGAGATTGAACTAGGTATGAAGATACCGACAATTGAATCTCGGGCAAGTAACATACCGATGACAAAGGGAATAATGTATGTTGTCATAACGGTTCGACTGATAAAGATCTTCGTAGAATATGTGGGAACCAATATGAGCATCCGGGTTCCGCTGTTGGTTGTTGACCGGAGAGGTGTCTCGGTCATGTCTACATAGTTCTCGAACCCGTAGGGTCCGCACCCTTAACGTTCGATGACGATTTTGTATTATATGAGTTACATGATTTGGTGACTGAATGTTTTTCGGAGTCCCGGATGAGATCATGGACATGATGAGGAGTCTCGAAATGGTCGAGAGGTAAAGATTCATATATTGGACGATGATATTCGGACACCGGAAGTGTTCCGGGGGTACCGGGTACATATCGGGTCACCGGAAGGGGTTCCGGGCATCCCCCGGCAACTACATGGGCCTAATGGGCCAAGAAGGGGACAGACCAGCCCCTAGGGGGCTGGTGCGCCCCATGTAGGCCGAAATAAGGGGGGGAAGGAAAGAGGAGAAGAGAGAAAGGAAGGGGGGCAATTCGGCCTCCTCCTTCCTTCTCTCCTCCCTCCTCCTTCCTTCCACCTCCGGATGAATATGGAAGGGGTGGAGGCCAAATTGGGAGGCGCCCAAGTAGGATTCCTCCTACTTGGGGCGTCCCTTTGGCTGCCTCTCCTCCCCTCCAACCTATATATATGAGGGGGGGGGGGCACCGCTAGAACATACATTAACAGTTGTTAGCCGTGTGCGGCGCCCCTCTCCATAGTTTACGCCTCCGGTCATATCCTCGTAGTGCTTAGGCGAAGCCCTGCACGGATCACTCCACCATCACCGTTACCACGCCGTCGTGCTGACGAAACTCTCCCTCGACACTTTGCTGGATCAAGAGTTCGAGGGACGTCATCGAGCTGAACGTGTGCAGAACTCGGAGGTGCCGTATGTTCGGTGCTTGATCGGTCGGAATGAGAAGAAGTTTGACTACATCAACCGCGTTGTCAAACGCTTCCGCTTTTGGTCTACGAGGGTACGTGGACACACTCTCCCCCTCACGTTGCTATGCATCTCCTAGATAGATCTTGTGTGAGCGTAGGAATTTTTTTGAAATTGCATGCTACGTTTCCCAACAGTTATTAACTGCAATAGGCCTAATATTTAAAAACAAGCAAACGTAGTCATTCAAATTTGTATTGTGCAGGTCTAAGTACACTAGTTATTGGCCATGTTTGGATCCATGGGTTAGAGTTAGTTTGAGCTAGTTTGGGCTCAAATATCCCTAAAGTATCCAAACATGATGGCTAGTTTGAGCTAGTTGCGTCAAACCCACCCAAAGCAACTATCCCACCCAAGAGGTGCTGATTGGGGCTAGTTCTCCTAGTGCATTTATTGTCAATCTAACACTGTCATCCAAACACCTCTTTGGCTAGAGTTAGTTCAGGGTTAGTCATTGTTTATTATCATTGTTATTTAGGAAACGTAGGATAGCGTATGATTTATTCTACCTTGACTTGTACTCCAAGATGACCATGTACTCCTACATATATGCCCACGAGGCACAAGCAATACAATCAACTATTCTACCAATCTCTGTCTCTCCCTTTTAGCTGTCATGAGCTAGAAACTAACTCTAACCTCTAGCTAAGTTAGAGTATCCAAACAGTGCCATTGTTAAATCAAATGGAAAGGCGTGTTCAATACTCCGCCCGGTCCTTTTTACTCTGCATATAAGAATTGTCTGAAGTCAAACTTCATAAAGTTTGACCTTATTTATATGAAAAAATATCAACATCTAGCATGCTAAAGTTATACAATATGAAAATTTAAGTCATGACACATGTACTTATATTTATTTCATATTGTGAATGTTGGTATTTTGTTCTATAAAGTTGGTCAAACTTTAAGAGGCTTGACTTTAGACAAATCTTATATGCGAACTAAAAAGATTCGAAGGGAGTACAACATGCTTAACAGCAACTAAATATAGTCATTCATAGAGCTATTGTTAAATTTGGTATTGATGAAATTGAACTGCATAGTTCATACTAGCACACATAGAACATCACACTGTTAATAGCTGAAATAAACAAGGCATACTACGAACAACCAAATTTGGCAATTGAAATTGGACATATGCTAACTACAAACAACCAAACAACCATAAACCATAGAAATAAATAAGGCGTAATGCAAACAACCTAATATAGCAATAAATACTGGACAGGTTCTCACTACAAAAGGGGTTCGAGAAAACAAATCATGGGTTTTCTCACTTGTCACAGATTGGCTCCTCCTCATGGTCGCCGTCGATGAGGTCTGACTTGCCAGCTGAGGATCCCAGGCCAGCGTCGCAGAACATGTCCTTCAGAAATGACAAAAGAGGCTCCATGGCGATGAAGGATGGCAAATTGTTCATAACGAGCCGCAGAAGATCGGCGGCAGGGCCATCAATGAGATCAACGGCTGTCAAACCCGAAGGGTTGGGTGTGGGTAACTTAACCTATGACATAATCCGCGTCAAGCCGTCGGTGTCTATGACCTCGATGTCGTAGCCGGTGTCCGCGACATGCCAGAATACTCTAGCCCGCTAATTGAAAGGCTCAATCCAGGTCCAGTCATCGTCGTCAGCTTCCTTGGCGGCCACCTCGTCGACGTCGGGCGAAGAGGCCGCGGTAAAGCTCTTTTGGGCCATTCGCTCCTTGAGCTCCCCGGGAAGCGTAGCCGGGCTTAGGCTGCGATGCTCTGGAGTGGGGGAGGGGGTGGTGATGGGGATCTCTGGGAAAGGGGGCGTTTCGCAGGCATCATCTAAGAACCTCAGGGCGGCGAGGGTATGCATATCGATGGGTAAACTGCACGGGCAGACCGGCAGAGGTTGACGATGGAGGCGGTGCAGCGGCGGCGGCGGCCTAGCTAGGTTTGGAGCGAGGGAGGGGTGGTGTGTATGTGTGTGAGCGGTGGATTTGGGGTGAGCGAAGGATTTGGGGTGTGTGTGTGTGTGGAGGCGGTCCAAGGTGGTGTTTGAGGAAATGCCACGGGTACTAAAAATTTTACTAGGCGGGAGTAAAATGGCGGGGTTACCAAAAATTTGGATCGAGGGATCGAAGCAGAGCGGGGCGGGAGTAACAAACATCACACACGGTTAAAACATAATAGTCGTGTGCTATCAAACAGAAAACCACTCCAACCGAGCAGATATTTTTGAGATTGTGAGGGATGGAGGCGGAGTAAAATGCCGGGGCTACTGAAAATTTGGATCTACTGATTGAAGCAAAGCGGGAGTAACAGACATCGCACACGGTCCAGACATACTAATCGTGTGCTATCAAACAGAAAAACCATCTACGCGGGTAGATATTTTTGAGAGTGCGAGGGAGTAGATATTTTCGAGAGGGGGAGGGAAGCCTCGTGGAGCCCAATCTACTATGATCATGTGGGTGACAGGGGCAGGGGCGCGCCACACGGGTAGTCCTAGGGAACCGTGTCTATTTCGTACCGATCGCAGACGGTTGCTGCGTCCGACTCGTCTGCTGTTTATAAATTTGGCCAAAAAAACACGGGAAAGGGTCAGAACACGAAAACACTTGCATGTGGACCAAATATATGTATGAAAAGGGTGGTTTGATGTTCAAATACCCAATGCACAACTTTGTTGTGGCACCTGTCGCACAAAGCGCTCATTATTATTGCTAGCCCCCCCCCCCCAAACACAACCCACACACTTCGTGTTGCCGGAGGGGAATCGTAGCTATGAACGCATGCCCCCAAATAGCTAGGTCTGACATCTCACCGTACCGTAACACAAAACCGAAAGGAGTACATCAACCCCCCCCCCTTTGCTTCCGATCAAATGTGGACCGTGTGCAGGCCCACAGATGTTTTCTTCTGGCGTTAGATGGGTGACACCACTTACCAACCACACCTGCGGGTGGCCCGATGTGTGTGTGTGTGTGTGAAAATGATTTGCTATGATATTTAAATAACCAAATCACAAATTTGATGTGGCACATGTGCATCGCAAATTAACCGGGCATCCCCGACCCCACGGAGGTTCATCTAGTATGAAGTAGTACTGTGCCCCCCCCCCACACACACTTTGAGTCGGTGGGAGGGGGCATCTCACCAAGGCATATTGTAAGACTGATGAAGAAGAATCACCACCTTGGTCGTATAACCTCTCTTGTTTGTTGGGTCAAAGTCATGCATTGACGTTCCACATGTGGCCCCATAAAATAGGCTAGCTTGTCGCCGATAACCACGCGAGGGAGTGCCTGAAGACAACCATTGCATGCATGTGGCCCAAACATATGTATGAAGTGTCATGTGGTGTTTGAATATACCCAATGCACAAATTTGATTCATGTGTATGCGAGCCCTCAAACTTAGGTCTCGAATCTCACCATGATCGACGTACGACTATACGGTAACGTGAACCAAGAGAAGAAGAATCCACCCTGGTAACCTCTCTCGCGTTGTTGGTTGAAGTGATGAATGATAACCAAGCGAGGGAGAGTGTCCAAAGACAACCACTGCATGTATGTGCCCCGAACATATGTATGGACATGCGTGATGCATGCATATATGTTTGAATACCAAAAACACAACATTTTGATGTGGTGCATGCATGCGTCGAAAAACGCACAGTCCCCACACAGAGCTGGTTCATGATGCGTCGCGTGCTCGCCCCCCCCCCACTTCAACCCGGTGGGAGGGATTCGTGTGTACACATGCGCACGAAGTATAGTTGCATGTACCGAACCATATAGGACAAACCAAAATTTAATCCCCTCCTAATTATAAGTCAAATTAACCTCTATCGCTGTCGGTCGAAGTGATTGACCAAGCGGGCACACAGAGATGGACGAAGCATCTCGCCGATAACCCCGTGAGTGAGTGCTAGAGGACAACCGCCATCGCTTGCTTGTGGGCTAAACACATTGTCGTGGGAAACCACGGCCACCTATGGGACCAAGAGTCCCTTTCTGGTTCGGCGGGGGGATGGCACATTGCACAAAGAGCGGAGGAGCGTGGAACAACATGGTAGAGATCACACGGGCAGTCTTTACCCAGGTTCGGGCCGCCGTGAGGTGTAAAACCTTACTCCTGCTTTGGTGGATTGATGGTGGAAAAATGGTGGTGAGCGCAACACGCTTGCCCTGCAAGGTTGCCTCAGGGCGAGGGTGGCTACGCGCGTATGGGTGTGCAAGGGTCCGAATTAGCTAACCCTTTCTCTGGTTGCCTTGGGCCTCCTTTTATAGATCAAGGGGTCACCACAGTGGCAAATCAGTCATTACGTACTGATTAGATAGCAAACAGTGCTATCATACCACTCAACGTCACATCACAACTCGCCCGGCAGGCCCTGTCGGGCTGTTTTGCCAGCTTCGCGCCTGCTTGCTTGACACGTCTCAGGACGGGTGTCGCTTGGAGGTATTTTCTGTAGGAAGTGGCTGCCATGTGGCAAATAGCAGCCACTAAGTCTCTTTGGAGCTTGACACCGCACTGATCGACGACATGCGTCGTGGTGCGGTGGAGTGGTTTTGCCTCCGTAAGCTGCGACAGGCCTGCTGGGACAACCCGAAGGCTTGCTTCCGGGGGTAACCCCATCCTTGCCAGGCCTGCCTGCCTGGCAAGGGAGGTTTTTCCCTTAGCGATATCTTGCTTCTCCGGCCAGTCTTGGTACTTCGAAGAACTGATCCCTTGTGCTTCAATCTGATCCTGGTGCTTGTGATCTTGTTATTGTGCCTGTGCACAGTCTGGGCAACGGACCCAGGGTTTGTTGCATCAACAGAAGCACCCGGGCCTGGCCCGAACGCGCTGCTGGGCGTCGTCGGGGTAGGTCCTAACCAGTGCACACGCAGGGGCATAGAAGTGACTGGCCCCTCGAGATATTCTTTGCTTCTTCATTAACTTGATTCCGGGCAAGTTTCCGGTTTTCCGCGCGTTGCGTAAAGCCAATCGTGGTGGGGCCACTTTTGTAATGGCCCGTGAATGACTTTAATGCACGGGCGAGTAACTGCCAATTCACTCTTCCCACCACGCCCTTATCCTTAGCCACGTATGCTGCATGCATCGCGCGGGGTAGGTAACGAAGGCGCGTGGTGCGGGAGAGCATCAGGGCAGGGGCCCGGTCTTCTTGAATTGGTGGAGGAGGGTGGCGGTTACCTGTTGAGGGATCGGTTCTCTTCCCCAACCCACCTATAAAAGGAGGGGTGGGGGAGGAGTGGAGGCATTCATCCTCGCATCCTTCCTCCTCCATCTTCTGCTTTCTGCTGGTTATGCTGAAGGGAAGAGCCTGTGGCCAGGCCCCAGGTAGTAGCTTGAAGCTGGTGATGTCGAATGCTCGTGCTGATGCTCGGGGAGTGAGTCTGGTCTAGGCCCGGAGGAGGCGCGGTGGACGAGCCGTCCGTGGTGTGGAAGACATCAAGCTTTCCCATTGTGGTGAAATGCTTGTATCCTCTGCCCCGGTCGGTCGTCCGTTGGGGAGCATGGCATCTTGCCGTGAGCCGCTGCCGCTCGTTGGCCTGGCGGCCAGGTTCTTGGAGCCTTCGGCGCCCGTCCGGAATGCAGGGCCAGGGGCTGTTGGTAATCCCCGCACTGCACCTTTCAGCGGGACTGGGGCCGAAGTTGAGGGGAGGGGTGCCTTCCTTCCCGCCAAGGTGGGGAGCGGCGCGCCCCAAGACCCCTGGCCGTCTTGGCCCTTGGCCGTTTCTCCGGGGAAGCCATCGGGCTGGAGGTCTGGCGTTTCCCTGGAGCGGCGGTGTTGGAGAGAAAACGAGGGAAGACGGAGAAGGCGGGTGGCAGGGCGTCAGGTCGGAGTACGATGGCGCTGACGCCTTCGCCTCCTACTGGCGACCTGCCGCCTCGTCTTTCCGCTCTTCCCCTCCCTCCCCGACACCATCATCACCATCTTTGGGTGATAGCCGGGGAGGGATGTTCCCTTGGTGCCTTCGTCTCCCCTCCAGCAGTCTTCCGGCTGAGCTTTGGTGGATGACTCCACCGGTGCTCAAGCCGGGGCTTCTTGCTAGTCCTGGAGGTGGTGACTAGGGCACCGCTGAGCTGCTCCCCGTGACCCTCCTTCACAGCCTCGCCACTCCCGATCTTGTCAGGCTGCGCCCGGCAGGCCGTGACGGGACCGGGATGGGCTCCTGCTAGGGTGCTCCTTTAGTCCTCTCCCCTTCCCACCGCAATACCTGGCAGAGGGAAAACGAAAAGAGGAGATTACGGGGCACTTATCTTTTTTCAATCTTAAATCTGTAGGCACTTGCCAAATTTTAGTTCAAATAATGTAATCCCTTGAATCCATGTTTGTTTCCTGTAAGGTCTGTACTTGTTTGATCAGCATATTAATGGAAAAGATGAACCTTGTCGGGGACTCGTGCATGTATATGTCCATGCAGAGGTGAAATGCCTCTATATGTTTAAATAAACGAGTTTCCCCCGGTAGGCTATCCTGCCGGTACCCTCGATTTTGTTGCCGGGGAATTAGGCCTACCGGGCACAAATTGTGACGAGGGACCAGCCCCCCGCCAATCTTTTTTCATCAAAGGCCACTGCGACCATCCTGACCGACGCAACGTTCAAGTCAAGGGATGGGAGCACTTAAGTTTCAAAAAGTGACGAGGTTTTCTTATGCACAAGTCTTTACTTATAAAACACGTATGGTAAAGAGATAGAACTTATCTGTTTGGCTTGCCGGCGATCGCAGTGTTGGCTCATCTTCCCAGCTTCCCTTGGAAGCCAAGTTTTTGGCAGGAACCTGCAGTTTTATGCAGATGGAAATGATGCCAGATGCGATCTTATCTATATGAACATGCGATGCTCATGAAATGCTTATGCATGCATGCAACTTGTCGGGGGCCCCCCAGCGCTTCATTTATTTCTCTGTTGCTCAGGGTCTGCGCCTGGCTTTGTACAAGGGGTTACATGCAACTGAGGCAAGGCCTGTACAAAAGGGTGGCTGCCGGGCAGGGCCCGACAGCCGCGCCTTACGGGTAGAACTTGCGGAGATGCTCAATATTCCATGAGTTTTGCAATTGAATGTCATCTCCGGTCTCTAGACGGACTGCGCTAGCTCTGGTGACTCGTACTACCCGGTAAGGGCCTTCCCACTTCGGCGTCAACTTGTTTGCACCCTTGGCGGACTGAACGCGTAGGTCGCCTTCCTCCAAACACCGGGCATGAACCCTGTGGCTGTGATAGCGACGCAGGGCTTGCTGGTAGCGTGCAGCACACGTAGTAGCCCGGAGATGGTTCTCCTCGAGAAGCACAGCGTCGTCACGCCGGTGCTGATCCTGCGCTACTTCATCGTAGGCAAGCACTCACGGCGACCCGTAAATGAGTTCCGTGGGGATAACTGCTTCTGCCCCATAAACTAGGGAGAAGGGAGTCTGCCCGGTAGCTCGATTTGGTGTCATTCCGAAGGACCAGAGAACTACCGGCAGCTCATCGATCCATCGCCTGCCGCACTTCTGCAGCGTATCAAATGTTCTTGTCTTGAGTCCTCGCAACACTTTAGGGTTCGCCCTCTCAGCTTGTCCGTTGCTTGTGGGATGTGCAACAGAGGCAAATGACACTAAAAAAAAGACACATCCGTGACATTTTGGGCCGAACAATTTTTTTTCTGTCATGCTTATGACACTTCTATGACGATAATTGTGACAAAACCCGGTATCATCATAGATATGGTGGGCTCCTACTTCTATGACAAAAAATCATGACAGAAAATGGGCTTTTCGTCCTGGGCGGGACGGAGACGCACCTGCATGACATTCTTTGGGCCATCCATGACGGAAAAAATTGTGGTAGAAGCGAGGGCGAGGAAAATATCAGGGAGTTCCCGGTTACGGTGGGTGGTCGGGGCCGAGCGATACACGGAGGTTTGCGCATTTCTCTCGTACACGTACGCGCATGTGTGCGAGGCGTTGCGCTCTAACTGAACCGAAGTGAGGCGTTGGGCTATAACTGAACCCGAGCGATTGCACTAGCTACGTTACTGAACCCCGATCGATCGCTTGTTGTTAACTGAACCCGAGCGATTCCTTCGCTACTGCTGTTAACTGCAACCGATCGAAGCTGCCTCTTGATGAACAGTGAGCATTGTTGGGGGTTGGATGAACAGTTCCCGGTGGGGGTTGGATGAACAGGACCCTTTGGTAGTAGAGGCCGTTGCCGCTGGATGAACAGGACCCCGATCGAGCCGGTTGGGGGTGGATGAATAGGACCTCGTGGAGGGCTGGATGAACAGCAGCCGGTGGAGGGCTGGTTGAACAGTAGCCGGTGGAGGGCTGGTTGAACAGTATCCCGTGGAGGGCTGGTTGAACAGGACCCCATGGAGAGGGCTGGTTGAATAGTAGCCGGTGCAGGCTGGATGAACAGGACCCCGTGGTGAATAGTAGCTGGTGGAGGCTGGAGGAAGTCGACGGTGGATGAACAGTAGCAGGTGGAGGCTGGAGGAAGTCGACGGTGGATGAATAGCAGCCCGTGGAGGCTGGAGCGAGGCAGTAGACAATGGATGAACAGTAGCCCGTGGAGTCCCGTTTTGCGGTACGCCACACCTCTCTCGATGAACAGGACCCCCGTTTCGACCGTAGGCGCTCCAACACAAGTCCGTTTCCTTTGTTTTGCGGTACGCCACACCCCTCCCGATCAACAGCACCCCGTTTCGACCGTAGGAGCTCGAACACATTCCGTTTCCTCCGTTTTGGGGTATGCCAGACCCTTCCCGATAAACAGGACCCCGTTTCGACCGTACGCGGTCGAACACAAGGCCGTTTTCCTCCGTTTTGCGGTACGCCAGACCCCGTTCTGGCTGTTCCATCCAAGCCAGTTGGCTCCCATTGAACACGACCCATTCCGAACTAGTATGTTGCCTCTCGATAAACAGAATGCGTTCCGACCCAGTCACTTGGCTCCTGGTGAACACGACGCTGTTTCCTCCGTTCCGACCCAACCGGTTGATACGTCTCCAATGTATCTATAATTTTTGATTGTTCCATGCTGTTATATTATCATTCTTGGATGTTTTATAATCATTTTATAGTCATTTTATATCATTTTTTGGAACTAACCTATTGACATAGTGCTAAGTGCCATTTGCTGTTTTTTTACATGTTTTTTACATCGCAGGAAATCAATACCAAACGGAGTCCGAACGCATCGAAACTTTTTGAGGATTTTTCATGGACCAGAAGACATCTAGTGGGCCGAAGAAGCACCTGGGGGGTGCTCCGAGGGGAGCACCACCCACCAGGGTGCGCCTGGAGATCCAGGCACGCCCTGGTGGGTTGTGCCCACATCGGTTGCCTCCCGAACCACCTCTTTACTCTATAAATATGCCAATATTTCAGAAACCCTAGGGAAGTCGATGAAAATCAATTCCAGCCGCCACAAGTTCCAGAACCACCAGATCCAATCTAGACACCATCATGGAGGGGTTCATCATGTCCATTGGTGCCTCTCCGATGGTGCATGAGTAGTTCTTTGTAGACCTACGGGTCCGTAGGTAGTAGCTAGATGGCTTCCTCTCTCTCTTTTGATTCTCAATACAATGGTCTCTTGGAGATCTATTTGATGTAACTCTTTTTGCGGTGTGTTTGTTGGGATCGGATGAACTTTGAGTTTATGATCAGATCTATCTTTTTATCCATGAAAGTTATTTGAGGCTTCTTTGAATCTCTTATATGCAAGATTGCTTATAGCCTCGTATTTCTTCTCTGATATTTGGGTTTTGTTTGTCCAATTTGATCTATTTATCTTGCAATGGGAATAGGTGCTTTGTGATGGGTTCGATCTTCCGGTGCTTGATCCCAGTGACAGAAGGGGAACCGACACATATGTATCGTTGCTATTAAGGATAACAAGATGGGGTCTATTTCTACATAAATAGATCTTGTCTACATCATGTCATTGTTCTTAGTGCATTTCTCCATTTTTCGATGAACTTAATACACTAGATGCATGCTGGATAGAGGTCGATGTGTGGAGTAATAGTAGTAGATGCAGGTAGGAGTCAGTCTACTAATCTTGGACGTGATGCCTATATAATGATCATTGCCTGGATATCGTCATGATTATTTGAAGTTCTATCAATTGCCCAACAGTAATTTGTTTACCCACCGTTTGCTATTTTTCTCGAGAGAAGCCACTAATGAAATCTACGGCCCCCGGGTCTCTTCTTTAATATATTTGCCTTTGCGATTTATTTTATTTGTTTTTATTTTCAGATCTATATTTACAGAAACCCAAAAATACCTTGCTGCACTTTATTTCAATTTGCTTTTATTCGAGATCTATTTATCCAATCTATCATATTTTTATCACGTCTGTTTGCCAATTTCTGGCACCGTTGCCCGAAAGGGATTGACAACCCCTTTAACACATCGGGTTGCGAGTATTTGTTATTTGTGTGTAGGTGCTGTTTACGTAGTGTTGCTTGATTCTCCTACTGGTTCGATAACCTTGGTCTCATCACTGAGGGAAATACCTACCGTCGCTGTGCTGCATCATCCCTTCCTCTTTGGGGAAATACCGACGTAGTCTAGCAGACATCAAAAGGAATTTCTGGAGCCGTTGCCGGGGAAACATCATCAACATCTACCAGGTTCCTAATCACAAATCTCATCTCCTTGCAATTTACATTATTTGCCATTTGCCTCTCATTTGCCTCTCCCCCACTTCACAAAAATTTTCCGTTTTATTCGCCCTCTTTTTCGTTCGCCGTTTTCTCGTCAGATCTATCCTTTGCCTACAATCATGAGTGATTTCAGTATGGCAGCAACAGATGATGGCCTAACTCCTAAGATTGGACGTACGGGCAGTCTGGATGCTAAAACTTTTATCTTGGTGCAAGGGAATGTTATGGGAAAAGAATGTATCCAAGAATTTTTCAATTGTGTTGGAAATCTAAGTCTTGATGATGCTCCTATACTTAGAAATACTAGATCTTATGCGGATGCTATTTCAGCACTTGTTCTGAAACTTGAAAGTAAATTTATCCGTACTCATCCTACTTTGCAAAGATTGTTTTTTGAGCTTCCCGTTATAAAGAATCCTAAGGCTAAAAAGTTGGCCACTCTCGTTCTTATGAACGAATTTGACTGCATAATATGGGAAGCTAGGGAAATCTTTGATTTTTATGGTATGAATCGTGAAAAGCCCGTGATAGATGCAATTCTTTACAATAGTGATTATGCGTTAAGACATTTGCTTGGGGATAATCAAATCTTTTATGAGAATCTTAAAAATAAAGTCCCCATTTTAGATATAATCCAACAAGTTTTCAATAATGTTAATCAACATTACTCTTGGATTGTTGCCAGAAATCAAAGGGGTTATGATGATAAGCAACTTAATAGTGCTAAGGTTTCTATGGATAATATGTTTTATGTTGTTTTTACAACACCTCATGACGAAAACACCTCTAAGGAAATTAAGAACAAAGATGACAAGGCTTAGATCCTTGCTTTATGCCTAGCTAGGGGCGTGAAACAATAGCGCTTGTTGGGAGGCAACCCAATGAATAAAATTTATTTTTGTCTTTTGCTTTCTGTTCTTGAGTGTTTGCACAATTATGCTACTGTTATGATTTTGTTTTTTGTGTTTTAATTAGTGTTTGTACCAAGTAAAGCCTTTGGGATAGCTTTGGTGATAGTTGATTTGATCTTGTTGGAAAATAGAAACTTTTGCATCCAGAAAAATAATTGTTTAGAATTACAGAAGTGACGAAAAACTCTGATTTTTTTACACAAGATTTATATACAAATCGCCTCTGTTGTCCTAGTTGTTCAGAATTTTGGAGTTACAGAAGTATGAGAACAATTCGCATCTTTACAGACTGCTCTGTTTTTGACAGATTCTGTTTTCGTTGTGTTATGTGCTTATTTTGATGATTCTATGGTTTTCTTTGAAGAGTTTTTGCCATGGAAAAGTTAGAATAAAGTAGAAATAAAGCAATAACAAAATTTGAATAAGTTTTCTACAGTACTTAAAGTAAAGATTTGTTTTCTTATACTAACAGATCTCACGAAGGTTTTGTTGAGTTTTGTGTGATTGAAGTTTTCAAGTTTTGGGTGATGTTACGATGGATGAAGGAATAGGGAGTAAGAAGAGCCTAAGCTTGGGGATGCCCATGACACCCCAAGCCATTATCAAAAGAGTGGCAAGCAACTAAGCTTGGGGATGCCCCGAGTGGCATCCCCTCTTTCTTCTAACGATCATCGGTATTTTACTCGAAGCTATATTTTTATTCGTCACATATTATGAGTTTTGCTAGGAGCGTCTTGTATGATATGAGTCTTTGCTTATTTTTCTTTTTATTTTAAGTCTTGATTCCTTGCTAGAACCACCTATTTAAGAGAGCCAAAATTATGCCATGACTTGTTAGAATTGCTCTCTATGCTTCACTTAAATTTTTAAGAGCTATGGAATTGCTCTAGTGCTTCACTTATATCTTTTTGAGCACGGTGTGCTTTAGTATTTTTGAAGAAATGCTCTCTTGCATCACTTAGATTTATTTGAGAGTTAGTAAAATTTTAACAAATTCTCTCTTGCTTCACTTAAATTAATTTGAGAGAAAGAAATATTATGCTCATGATCTTCACTTATATTTGTTTGAGCTCATCAAAAGCAACACATGAAAATTAGTCCCAAAGTGATAGATATCCAAGAAGGATATAATAAAAAATTTCATGAAGATCATTGGAAAAAATAAACTTGATTCCTTGTAATAGTTTTGAGATATGATGATGTGATATGTGAGTCATGTTGATGAATAATTATGCTTTAGTAAGAATATTGGTGTTAAGGTTTGTGATTCCCTATGCAAGCACGAAAGTCAATAGTTGTGCAATGAAATTACATCCTACTTGTGGTGCATTATTCGGTGTTAATTATGCTCAATGCTCGCTTATGAGATTTTTCATTTCTTGGTTGGTCGCTTCTCAATCTTTTGCTAGCCTTCATTTTGCACTAAGTATGATCACTACTTGTGCATCTAAAATCCTTTAAACCAGTTTTGCCACATGAGTCCACCATACCTACCTATATGCGGTATTCTTTTCCCGTTCTAAGCAAATTTGTATGTGCCATCTCTAATTTTCAAAATAAATTTCTCTTTTGTGTGCTCGTACCGCTCATGAACCGGTAGGGGGTGGCTAATATATTTCCATGCTAGATATGTTATTCTCACGATGAGTGTTTATTCACTTGTCATTGCACGAGAGTAAGGCAAAGGTATTAGGGGTGCCCAGTCCCGAAATAAAAAATGAATTTACTTTATGTTGACAAATAATAAATTCCTTGGAAAGTGTTGGTATGGAGGGCACCCGTGGATACGGTTAGCCATGGAAAGTGAAAGTATGGTTGAAAAAGGAATAAACTTTAATTTCTGTTTGGGAACCGCCTATGATATATCTAGCATGGAAAGTATTGGGAACTACTCGATCGTTCTCGTTGACAGGAAAAGCATGCCACCCAAAATGTTTTGAAAGACATGGTTGCTTGTTGGTATGCTTGAGTATTTAAGTCCTCATGTCAAAACTAGACTATTGCTTTGAACCATATAAAAGTCCAAATGTCCATGCTACAAAGAAAAGAATATGAGATGACATGTTAGGCAGCATTCCACATCAAAAATTCTGTTTTTATCATTTACCTACTCGAGGACGAGCAGGAATTAAGCTTGGGGATGCTGATACGTCTCCAACATATCTATAATTTTTGATTGTTCCATGCTGTTATATTATCATTCTTGGATGTTTTATAATCATTTTATATCATTTTTTGGTACTAACCTATTGACATAGTGCCAAGTGCCAGCTGTTTTTTTTGCATGTTTTTTACAACGCAGGAAATCAATACCAAATGGAGTCCAAACGCAGCGAAACTTTTTAAGGATTTTTTATGGACCAGAAGACATCCAGTGGGCCGAAGAAGCACCTGGGGGGTGCTCCGAGGGGAGCATAACCCACCAGGGCGCGCCTGGAGGCCCAGGCGTGCCCTGGTGGGTTGTGCCCACCTCGGTTGCCTCCCAAACTGCCTCTTTACTTTATAAATACCCCAATATTCCAGAAACCCTAGGGGAGTCAACGAAAATCAATTCCAGCCGCCGCAGTTCCAGAACAACCAGATCCAATCTAGACACCATCTCGGAGGGGTTCATCATGTCCATTGGTGCCTCTCTGATGATGCGTGAGTAGTTCTTTGTAATACCTACAGGTCCGTAGGTAGTAGCTAGATGGCTTGCTCTCTCTCTTTTGATTCTCAATACAATGGTCTCTTGGAGATCTATTTGGTGTAACTCTTTTTGCGGTGTGTTTGTTGGGATCGGATGAACTTTGAGTTTATGATCAGATCTATCTTTTTATCCATGAAAGTTATTTGAGTCTTCTTTTAATCTCTTATATGCATGATTGCTTATAGCCTCGTATTTCTTCTCCGATATTTGGGCTTTGTTTGGCCAACTTGATCTATTTATCTTGCAATGGTAAGAGGTGCTTTGTGATGGGTTCGATCTTACGGTGCTTGATCCCAGTGACAGAAGGGGAACCGACACGTATGTATCTTTGCTATTAAGGATAACAAGATGGGGTCTATTTCTACATAAATAGATCTTGTCTACATCATGTCATCATTCTTATTGCATTACTCTGTTTTTCCATGAACTTAATACACTAGATGCATGCTGGATAGCGGTCGATGTGTGGAGTAATAGTAGTAGATGCAGGCAGGAGTCGGTCTACTAATCTTGGACGTGATGCCTATATAATGATCATTGCTTGGATATCGTCATGATTATTTGAAATTCTATCAATTGCCCAACAGTAATTTATTTACACACCGTTTGCTATTTTTCTCGAGAGAAGCCACTAGTGAATTCTGCGGCCCCTGGGTCTCTTCCTTAATATATTTGCCTTTGCGATCTATTTTATTTGCTTTTATTTTCTGATCTATATTTCCAAAAACCCAAATATACATTGGTGCACTTTATTTCAATTTGCTTTTATTCGAGATCTATTTATCCAATCTATCATATTTTTATCACGTCCGTTTGCCAATTTCTGGCACCGTTGCCTGAAAGGGATTGACAACCCCTTTAACACGTCGGGTTGCGAGTATTTGTTATTTGTGTGCAGGTGCTGTTTATGTAGTGTTGCTTGGTTTTCCTACTGGTTCGATAACCTTGGTCTCATCACTGAGGAAAATACCTACCGTCGCTGTGCTGCATCATCCCTTCCTCTTTGGGGAAATACCGACGTAGTCTAGCAGACATCACCGGTTAGCTGAAGATGAACATGACAACGTCGCTGCCGTCCGTTGCCTCTCCATGTACACGAGCCCTGGCTGTCCGTATGTGTGAGTACGCGTTTCGAGACCCCGCTTGTATGTACGTACGTGGCCGTATTTTTTGGCGTGTGATTGTATTTACGTGTACACGGTTTAGACGGGACAGCCTGAACTGCTACGTGGGGGGCTCTACTATGACATGTGCTGCTACTTACTCGGCACGGTTCATTGTTGCAGAGTGACCGATCGACCAGTATGTACATACATGTTCGCAACAAGACAGACAACGTTACGTACGCTTCGACCGGGTGGGTCCCAGCTGTCAGGGAGGATACAGACGCACTTCCTTGCGTGCGAAGATATAGCTGCTGGGTCCCAGCTGTCAGGGGGGAATCATTTTTTTTCCCGTAATAAGGATGCACTTCCTTGCATGCGAAGATGTAGCTGGTGGGTCCCAGCTGTCAGGGGGAGAAAACATTAATTTTGAGGGTAAAACGGATGCAGTTGCATGCATGCGTCCATGGGCGTGGTGCGTCCCCACTGTCAGCCTCTCACGTACAGTCCTCTTCCGATGATTCTCGTTTGTTGACCACACCATGCCAAGCGCACGAAGGCCGGTGGACGACGGTGAGGCCCCAGACTGGAATGACCCGGAGATGGGGAAGACACGGCAGTGGAGTCGCAGATGGAGAGGAGTGGGAAACTTGACTGGTTCGGGTGCGCGGCAGCACTGCCGCCCACGGGAGACAAGAGCAAGAACGGAGGTTGAAGAAGCAGCATGGCTGTTGGATTAACATCCAATGGTCTAGCTGCTAGAATCATTTGTTGATTAAGTTGACAAAGCCCTGCGTACACGTCAGCTTACACTGGTACGCATCGGTGCTATACAAACGGGTTTTTACCCCTTTCCGCGACGGCATTTGGAACCGTCGCCAAGTGAGTGTGGGCGATAGGGGGGTCCTTCCCACACGACCCAGAAACCGTCGGGGATATGCCCTCCTGGCACACACGCTCGGCAAAATGAGGTCGTGTGCGACCGGCGAGCGCTCAAATACGGTAATACGTATAGTAGAGCTAAAAAAATACAATTATATAGGCGAAATTGTTTCCGGTCGCAAGTACATCCCACACAGTCAGTCCCCGCTAAACGTTTCCGTTCGTATGTATATCCCACACAGTCGCTAGAAGGAAAATGTTTCCGTTCACAGGTACATCACACACAATTTTCCCCGTTAAATCGTTTGTGATAGCATTGCCATTGCACACGATATTAACAATTTTATCGTTTGCGTTATTGAATGCATCACACACGGTGCGTAGAAGAAACTGTGTGGCAAAGGCTGTCCATCACACACAGTTTTTATGTGGTAAACGTTTGCGTAAGGTGGCCTAACACAAACAGTTTTCAAGAGAAGGGCGTGTGTGATTGTTCATTGATCCAACACGGTTTATTCCTAGAAACTGTGTGCGTTGCCTGAGGTCATCGCCCACGGTATTTTCTCAATAACTGTTTGCAATAGCAAAACCCAATTAGCAGGCTAATTCGCCATTAGCAGGCTAATTGCCCTATTATTAATAATCCATTTATTAATCTAATTGACATTCATATTAAGCACATAATATATTTCATTTCCATATTAAGGAAGCAGGATTTCATAATTGAAATACATCAGAGTACAACATGATATAGCTTCAGCACTCAGCTACCCCATTACACAACTGCACCAGCACCAAGTTTCACATGCAACATGTAGAACCTTTCGAAATTAGCATCATAGACGGTACATAGACAGATGCATCTCATCTGGAAAACTACTGAAGCGGAAGGCGAATATTGAGCCTTCATTCATGTTGAAGGTCTTTGCAACTTTAGGCCAGTGCCTGTGGATGATTGACCGTCCGTCCTTCGTCCTCTTCAGGAACACTTCAATATTGAACCATGGGTGTTGTATGAAAACCTTCCTCGCCTCCTGACCATAGAGGTGGTTTGAGAGGTAATCATCAGTGAACTGCTTTGGAAAGGCCTGAAAACAAGGATGTGCATAAATATCTTCTCTATATTTGAAATGGGGCAAAGGAATAAAAAAAGGCAAGGTATAATAGTTAGTTCCATCTTGTAGTGAACTGATGTCTTCTTCATTGTGCAGACAAAGATCTTGTTGTTTTTTGTCGCTAATTTCTTTATCCTAACAATCTTTCTGAGTTTCTTGACTTGGTTGATATTCATGGACAGCTCATTTCCCCATATGCAAAAAGGGTTAAACAGTGGGTCAAAACCTCTGACAGCAGGACCTACATGTGCAATACCAAATTGTTAAAAACCTAAATATTAGATTGGTTCCTGCAATTGCACAATAATGTGCTATTAGACAACGGACCATGCACGTGCTAACCTCGATTGTAAACCTCAGTGCTTCCCACTGTTTCCCTGCAACACATATAAGGTAGTTAGTCATTAGGTTAAGTAAGGGTTTGCATGCTATCAGTAAAATATGTTGATGAAAAATAAGCACATTGCAGATTCATCAGATTAATTCAAGCCACATGAAAAACCCATTTATCCAAACCAAGCATGATTAAGAACTAGGAAATATAGCACTTGTATATGTTTCTCATGTATTAAGTGCAGCCAAATTCGATTTATTCCTCACATGCACAACAATACAAAATTCTACCCACGATAATTAGACATTGCATTGCAGAATTGAACCAAGCAGTTAACTAAACACCACAACAAATGAACCAAACATTAACTGAGCACCACATTGCACAATATAACATACTCCTAATAGAAGATCAGACAGTTAACCAAACCAAGCATGCTTAACAACTTGGAAATATAGCAATTGTATTTGTTTCTCATGTATTTACTATAGCCAAATTCAATTTATTCCTCACATGGTATACAATAACAGAATGCACCCACAACTATTGAACATCGCATTGCAGAATTGAACCAAACAGTTAACTAAACACCACAACACAAATGAACCAAACGTTAACTAAGCACCACATTGCATAATGTATAACCAAACCAAGCATGCTTGACAACTTGGAAGTATAGCAATTGTATTCGTTTCTCATGTATTTTGTAAAGATAAATTCGATTTATTTCTCACATGGAAGACAATACAAAATTGCAGCCTGAAGAATTGAACATCACATTTGCAGAATTGAACCAAACAGTTAACTGAAGATGACAACTAATTAACCAAACAGGTAATAAGTGAGCTCCACACTGCACGACATATAGAACATATACACTAGAGCAACAGATTGCATGGTAAAATTAGATAGCACAATTCACTAGAATTTGTTAAGGAAAGGCAGGAGCAGCACACGCAACGGGTAAACCGAGCATGCTTAACCAGCGTAGCTAGCAAATGGCAAGGTGCTCCTCCAAGATCTGGGGGTCAGCACGAATGGTAGCCATCGCGACCTCATCCGCGCGTGCGGCCGCGATTTGCTTCTCCGCTGCCAAATGCTCCTTGAGCTCCTGGCTATACTGCGTGCACCATGGCTTAGGGCGACGCTTATTTGGTGGAGGGTTCGGTGATTTGGGTGGAAGGTGTCGCGCTAGCGGTCGGGGCATGTGGGATGTGGAAGGAGGAGGAGATTGGGGGTCGGGTGTGGATTACCTGCCTGGATAGAAGAGGCCGAGCAGCGTGAAGGAGGGTCGCCGGCGAGGAGGCGGCGCTGCAAGCAAGGAGCCAAGGAGTGAAGGTTTCAACTTGGAAAGGAAGGCGGAAACAGGGGAAATGTGGCTTTTGGTAAGGGGGAGGGGGCGGGGAGGTAGATATTTCTGCGGAAGCCAAAAATTTGGAATCGCTTCAGCGAAAAAACTAGCGCGCAAAGTGTCATCAGACACGGTCCCTTATTCAGAACTATGTACGATATGTGAACGTCACAAACTATTCAGATAGCTTAACCCGTGTGCGATGAGTTTGAACATCAAAAATTTTGGTTCGAATTTCCCTGGTTACAGTGGTCATCCACGTCATTGCATAATTTGGGTACACTAAGGAGACTACAGCACACCCACACTTCTTAATCGAGCAAGTTCAGCAATTAAACAGAGCTAGCTGGCCTAAACATTACTCTAATAAATTAAAGACTGGCGCTCTTAATTAAACAAAACAAAGAGTACTACTATGGCTGGTGCTCGTCGATCTCCGCCACCTCCTCCATGTCCAGCTCGCACCCGACGGTCTCCTGGGGAAGGGGCTCCATGGCATCCATCGCACCATACTCGGCAAGCATCTCGCCAGCCGCGTCCGCCATCTCTTTGGAAAAGGCCGCCACGAGCTGGGCCTGGGCGGCCGTGATCTGGGCTTGGACGGGCTCCGTCGTCACAAGGTATGCGGCGGAGGAACGGACGGCTGCTCGGACGCTCTCGGCTATTGCCAACTCTTCGGCCGTGGGTTGCCGACCATTGTCGGAGAAGCTTCGTTCGATTTGTGCGGTGACCACCACGAGCTGGGCGTGGGCGGCCTTGACATGGTCATGGGCGGCCTCCATCAGGGCTAAGGCCGCCGCTGCGAAACGGACAGCTGCTGTGCCACTCTCGCCAGTTGCTATCCCCGAGGCAGATGTTGCTGCCGCCAACTGAGAAGCAACAGTGGCCGTTTGGGCTGCCTTGGCCGCCCGATCGCAGATTGCGGCCGCGCTCATGCACCTTATTAGCACGCGCATGGCGGCTGCGGCCGCGCTCTCACCGGAGTGGGCCGCCGAAGTTGCCCTCACGACAAGGGTCCACGTCCCCATCTTTCATTGGCGACGATTGAATAGTGAAATGATATTTGGGGAGCGAGCTAGTGTGCTTGACACGCCGGCTGTGGACTGTAGCCGACGCACCTTCTCGCGTAAGCCATAGGCGTACTATACACCGACGGTGCTCTAGGATATTTTGTACTGCATCTCACACGGTTGGTGATAATAAACTATGTGGGATCTACTTGATTTTTCATCTTGATTTGAATTACATAATGGGGTCATAGCGGCAATGGACGGTGTTTGAATTGCTAGACCTTTTATCTGCAGTGAACATGCAACTATATGTGTGTCGTAAAAGAATTGGAATTATTCAGGGTTCATTTGGACATTTTATACATTAAATTGGTTTTCTAGCCATTTCAGATGCACAATTCAAAATTAAACTACATGCACATGCTCCGGTGCACCAACATGGGTTTTAAAATCATATATGTGTCCATGGGTTTGTGCTTATGTCCCATGCAAGAAATGGGGATGAATTTCGAACACCACGGCACCGTGGCTCTCCGGCAAACGTCGACGTACTTGCTTTTGTAATTCTAGTAAATCCAAAAGTCGTCCGAAATTCATGAAACTTGGCATGCTATCATGCAGCGGCATCAACATGCCGTGGTAAATTTTTTGTCCCATTTGGGGCAGGTTTGGGTATAAGCTTCTCACAAACCAGAGCTTCTCACAACAAGTGTGATGGTTTCGGTAGGGAACGTTTCACCTTTCTGGACGAAACAATATCCGTTGCCTCTTCTCGATTTCAAATTTTTTCCTAGTGTCATCATAGAACAACAGGAGTGTTGTGTCAATTTTTGGGATTTTTCGGGGTTCGCTTGGACATTTTTATACATTAACTGAGTTTTCTATGCATTCATGTGCATAATTCAAATTTGAACTACACGCACATGCTCTAATGCATATAAATTAGTTGAAAATTCAAATCTGTGTCCTTGGTTGCATGCTTAGGTCCCATGCAAGAAATGGGAATGAATGTCAAACACCCTGCCACCATCACTCGGCCACAAACATTGAGATACCTGGTTTTTAAATTCTAGTAAATCCAAAAGTCGTCCAAAATTCATGAAACTTGGCATGCTATCATGGAGCGGCACCAACATGCCGTGGTAAATTTTTTGTCCCATTTCGGGCAGGTTTGGGTATAAGCTTCTCACAAACGAGAGATTCTCACAACAAGTGTGATGGTTTCGGTAGGGAACGTTTCACCTTTCTGGACGAAACAATATCCGTTGCCTTTTCTTGATTTCAAATTTTTTCCTAGTGTCAACATAGAACAACAGGAGTGTTGTGTCAATTTTTGGGATTTTTCGGGGTTCGCTTGGACATTTTTATGCATTAATTGAGTTTTTAATGCATTTATGTGCATAATTCAAATTTGAACTACATGCACATGCTCTAATGCATATAAATTAGTTGAAAATTCAAATATGTGTCCTTGGTTGCATGCTTAGGTCCCATGCAAGAAATGGGAATGAATGTCAAACACCTTGCCACCGTCACTCGGCCGCAAACATTGAGATACCTGGTTTTTAAATTCTAGTAAATCGAAAGCTCGTGTGAAATTCATGAAACTTGGCATGCTATCATGGAGCGGCATCAACATGCCGTGGTAAAAATTTTATCCCATTTGGGGCAGGTTTGGGGACATGCTTCTCACAAACCAGAGCTTCTCACAACAAGCCTGATGGTTTCGGTAGGGAACGTCCCACCTTTGGGGACGAAACGATATCCATTGCCTCTTATTGCTTTCAAATTTTTTCTCGTGTCAACATAGAACAACAGGAGTGTTGTGTCAATTTTTGGGATTTTTTGGGGTTCGTTTGGACATTTTTATGCATTAATTGAGTTTTCAATGCATTTATGTGCATATTTCAAATTTGAACTACATGCACATGCTCTAATGCATATAAATTGGTTGAAAATTCAAATCTGTGTCCTTGGTTGCATGCTTAGGTCCCATGCAAGAAATGGGAATGAATATCAAACACCCTGCCACCGTCACTCGGCCACAAACATTGAGATACCTGGTTTTTAAATTCTAGTAAATCCAAAACTCGTCTGAAATTCATGAAACTTGGCATGCTATCATGGAGCGGCATCAACATGCCGTGGTAAAATTTTTGTCCCATTTAGGGCAGGTTTGGGTATAACCTTCTCACAACAAGCCTGATGGTTTCGGTAGGGAATGTCCCACCTTTGGGGACGAAACGATATCCATTGCCTCTTATTGCCTTAAAAAAATTCTCGTGTCAACATAGAACAACAGGAGTGTTGTGTCAATTTTTGGGATTTTTTGGGATTCATTTGGACATTTTTATGCATTAATTGAGTTTTCAATGCATTTATGTGCATAATTTAAATTTGAACTACATGCACATGCTCCAGTGCATATAAATTGGTTGAAAATTCAAATCTGTGTCCTTGGTTGCATGCTTAGGTCCCATGCAAGAAATGGGAATGAATTTCAAACACCAGGGCACCGTCACTCGGCCGCAAACATTGAGATACTTGGTTTTTAAATTCTAGTAAATCCAAAACTCGTCTGAAATTCATGAAACTTGGCATGCTATCATGGAGCGGCATCAACATGCCGTGGTAAATTTTTTGTCCCATTTGGGGCAGGTTTGGTATATGCTTCTCACAAACCAGAGCTTCTCACAACAAGCATGATGGTTTCGGTAGGGAACATCCCACCTTTGTGGACGAAACGATATCCATTGCCTCTTATTGCTTTCAAAAAATTTCTCGTGTCAACATAGAACAACAGGAGTGTTGTGTCAATTTTTGGGATTTTTCGGGGTTCGTTTGGACATTTTTATGCATTAATTGAGTTTTCAATGCATTTATGTGCATAATTCAAATTTGAACTACATGCACATGCTCCAGTGCATATAAATTGGTTGAAAAATCAAATCTTTGTCCTTGGGTGCATGCTTAGGTCCCGTGCAAGAAATGGGAATGAATTTCAAACACCAGGGCACCGTTGATTGCCGGCATAATGTTGAGATACTTTGTTTTTAAATTCTAGCAAATCCAAAACTCGTCTGAAATTCATTAAACTTGGCATGCTATCATGGAATGGCACCCGACATGCTGTGGTATTTTTCGTGTCCATTTTAAGAGAAGGCGCACTCGAATAACAGCCAAGAAAGGCATTTTGAAACAAATAGCTACCACTCTAACATCGCAAACATTTGTATAATCCAAATCGTGTGCGTTATGTTAACCATTCACGTGACGCCATGTGTCTTCGTTTTAATGGCTATAGGAGGTGCCGTGCGGACAACTGCTTGACTGAATGGGAGGCGTGCGAGCGCAGTCTGGTGCGCAGGCTGACCGAGAGGTGTGCAAGCTGTCCTCCAATGCGTAGGCTCACCGGGAAGTGTGCGAGCTATATGCTGCGCAGGCTCACTGGGAAGCGAGCCCTTTGACTTCCATGGCCGCGCGCCTTCCTCTCCATTAATGGCGCCTGAGCCGCTGCTTAATACGGGCGGCCTTACTGTTCGCCTCCCATTCCCCTCCTTCCCGAAGACCTCCACCAACGCCATGGCATAGAAGGATCATCTGCCACTAGTCTTCAAGTTTGGTGAAGTCGACTCCGAGCCGGAGGAGATAGAAAATAAGGAGGAATGGGGCCTCATGGACATGGCCCAGAACGAGCTGGCTGCGACGGTTGCTGCCCCCGCTCCCATCCCCGCGCCCGCGCTAGCGACCATCCCTGTAGCATTGACGCGCTGGTCGCCGAGCACTATCGCAGAGCTGGAAGCCGCGGGTGTCAGCGAGGTCTCCGCGGACTCGCGCGAGCTCGTGTACATGCCAGCGCCAGCGCCCGTGCCCGTGCCCGTGCGCGCCCCTCCACCCACCGCGGCGCCGGTCCCCGTGCGTTTGGCTGCACCCGCCGCGCCCGTGCCCGTGCGCGCGCCCCCCTCAGCGACATAGGACGCCGCCGTCGACCGCTACCTCTCAGCGCCGCCAGCTGCCGTCCACCCGCGCCCCGCCCGTCGATCGCGTGACGACATGATGTTTGATTTACAAGTGAAGAACATTCTGTGCTGCATTGAAGACTTCAACGACGGCGTCCCGGAGGACGACAACGACGGCACGGCACGCCACCTCCGCCGCCGCCAGAAATAGTTTTTTTTCTTGGGTTTAATACTGTATCTCGATCATATGAATATAAATTCGCAGTATGACTGAATGAAAGATATGGTTTGAGCGAACTTGCATTTTTCTCTCTTAATGTACAGACTTATCAAACGATTTTCTTTTGAAAAAAATGTCAATGGTTTTTAAATATAAAACACTCATCGCAAACGTTTTAGTTAGAACACCCGTATGCAAACCGACAGCTTCCCCAGGAAGCCAAGGGAAAATGTGCCGAGCAGGATTTGTGCAGCTCTTGATCACAAATGTTTTAGATAGAACACCCGTATGCAAAGTGAGAGCAGGATTTGTGCATCTCTTCAACGCAAACGGTTCTTTTGGATGACCCGTGTGCAACCACTTACAAACAATTTGGTAAGATTTGCATCTATCATATTGGGTATGTTGCCATTTGTCAAACTGGAAAGATTGACATTTGTTGATCTAGTAACATTGCCATTTGTCAACCTTGTAACACTACGATTTGTCAAAATATGAAGCTAAAATTCACTAGCAGTATCTAATTTTTGCAACTAAAATTCAGTAATTAAGCATAGATTTCATTCATAGATTAAGCAGTCATTCTTTATACAAACAGTTCAACTCAACAGCTGAACCAACCAAAATTTTCACCAATTGTTGCCAACCACGTACTGAAATAGCTAGTTCTACTTTATATACTAGCTAATTTTAAGTATGTTGTACAGTTCCACCACATCTATAGTCAGATGAACTGAACAAAATAGCCCCTAAATACTACTACTACGGAGGGGCTTTGTCCTACTTCCGGCGGCCTCTCCTTTGCCGAGCGCGCTCAGTAAGAGGCAAAGGAGGAGGAGCCTACCGATGAGCTGCACAACTGCAATAAGGTGCCTGCCGCTACTGCACCTTCAGCGACGCTCACCTCGAACGCCCGCTGCCGCTCTAGACGACCCCTCTTGAAGCGGTGGTTCTCCTCATAGATCTCCTGATTCCTCGCCTCTGAGGCGGCGTGTGCCGTGGCCAAGGCGGCGGTAACGCTCTTTGCATGCTCAACGAGGCGCTCCTTCTCCTCCCGCAGGAACTCGGTGTAGCGCGCAAGGTCGCTGACCCACGTGCGGGCGGCGGCGATGGCAGAGCGGGTGATGACCCCGGTGGTTGATGGTGGGCTGACGGCCATGGCGGCCGACGATGGGTTGGCGGCCACGACCACCACCTCCCTCCTTCGGGCCGCGGTGGTGGAGCAGGTGATGGCCACGGTGGCCGGCAGTGGGGTGGCGGCCACGACGGCCAGCTCTTGCCTTCGGGCTGCGGCGGCGGAGCGGGCGATGGTCCTGGCTTTCGACGGTGGTGTGGCGGGAACGGCGGCCAGCAATAGCTGCCGACGGGCAGCGGCGGCGGAGCGTGTGGTGGGTGTTCCGCGCACACCCAACAGGGATGCCACGCGCACTACACTATGCCGGGGACTGCGCCGCCGCCGTGGTGTAGCCTCCCAGCTGGAGCTGTCCTCTGATGACGGCGGAGTGGCTGAGCGACGACGACGGACCGGTGCCATTGGCGATTGTGGGAGAAGCAGACGAGATAAGCTACAGGGAGGGAGGGGAAAATGCGACGTAGGACTCGCCGGCCGTGAGGGTTTATATAGCAGACCGGTAAGCATTGGGATTTTGGGGGATTTCACCGAGTCGGGCGGGAAGCTTGTGCGGGAACCTGCGAGGTTGCGCGGGAACGGGCTCACCGACGATTCATTGGTGCCACTTCGAGCCAACGATTGGCCAAAAGAACGCCCCCGCGCGCTGCGCAAGCTTGCGCTGTAAGCCGTCTGCAGCAGCGGGGTGACAAGACGTGCGAGAGGAGGATGAAAGGCCACGTACACATATGGTTAATAAAAAAAACATTTGTGATTTATTTACCTACTATATCCCCGTCCTGGTTTATAAGTATGATTTAACTAATAAAATACGAATGCATGTCGCCAAAGATTATATAGTTGGATTCGTATTTGAACATAGTTTCCAATTATATAATTTTTATAACATGCATTAACATTTTGTTGGTTAAATTTGAGGGCAAAGTATGGCACAGAATATAAAGGGGACTATAGACCAAGACGGAGGTATTAGCACACGGCCGCTCTCTACGCAGCGACGCAACTATCAGCCGGCTTGTAGGCGACCATTTCCTGCGTGTTCAACTGCTCTATGCGTGTGGTTGCTTGTGGTTGAGGCGGCCGCGGCGCACTCTGCTCGCATTCCGCCGCGTGCACTCTGCTCTCGCGTCCCTCCGGGTGCTTTGCCCTCGTCCCTCCACGTGCGCTACCAGTGTTTGGGGCCGCCGCACGATCACGCACGTTCGTGTGCATGCGGTTGCGCCGGGCGCGGCGCGACAATGCTGTTACCCGCTACAAAGACTGCCATGCGGACGCGTAGAGAATCCAGGCCGCCCGAACCCCATTTATTCCTGCAGCCATTTAGCTTCATCTCTCGCGTCACACGACACAATAAGCACACCCACGACGACACATACAGAGAGGACATCCAGCGGTTCCAATGGCAATCCCCGTGGCTCCAATGGCGCTCCCAGCGGCCGACGACGACAACGGCGGGTAGTTCACCACGCATCACGTAGTGGACACCCACGTGAGGGGGAAGGCCCTCTCGGTGGTGTACATGAATGATCCGGTCTCGGTGGAGAGCTCCATCCAAGCTATGGAGCAGTTCCTTGCCGAGGACAAGTACCAAGTGGTCGGCTTCGAGCTCGAGTACACCATCGGTCGTGCTGGGCACGATCAGAAGGTTGCCGTCGCCCAGTTGTGCTTGCGACATGATGTCCTCGTCTACCACTACCACCTTGCCACAAGGCCTTGCGAGCGTTTCTCTAGGTTTATCAACAGCTCCGACTACAGTTTTGCTATGGTGGACACCACCAACGATCTAAAAGTGCTCAAGATTTCGGGCTTGAAATGCCTGAATCTTGTCAACATCCAGCACCACTACAAGGTCTGGGGCAGCGACAAAAACAAACTGAACTCCCTGGTTGACCTCGCCTCGGCCATCATCGACCCCTATTGCATGAAGATGAAGAATGAGAGCAAGAATGACAAGAACGCCTGGCACAGTGTGTGGCATGAGAGACTGGATGAACAACATGTCAAGTATGCGGCCAAGGACGCGTACACAAGCTACGAGATGTACAGGCGGATCGTTGACATGAGGAAGTGTCTTCTTCCTACCCCAGACGAGGGATCGAGCCACAGAGCAGTGGTGGGAGTGTCACAAGAAGTAGATGACTAGACGATCATTTCTCCTAATTTAGAATGCATGCAGTTGTTTATTGAGGTGTGTGCGAATGATCTGTATAGTCACTTATGTAATTGGATGTTTATTTCAGTTATATATATATATAGATGTTATTCTTCTGTAGATAGAGAAAATCACATGGCTTATTAGCAGCAATCGTCTGTGTTATTATTGGTCTTCGCACACATTTCTGATTACGGACCTGTTTGCCGCGTATCACACACATCTTGTTCAGTTGAACCGTTTCCATTGTGTTGCCTAATCACACACAGTTCATCCTAGTGAACCGTATGCAATATATCGCACAGACCTTTATCTGGCTGCCCGTTTCTTTTGTTCCTCCTCATCGCAAACTGTTAATTGAACTGAACCGTATGCCCTGCATCGCACACGCAACTAAAATCTGAACTATGTTTGATGCATCCGTCATCGCAAATGTTTTGCACCTTTTTTGACGGGTTTTTCACACCACCGTTTGCGATTATGGCATTGCACACAGTTTTGTCGAAGGGTCTCTGATCGTAGTGTCGCGTTTTGACCATCCTGCAGTAGTGTTAGTAGGCCCACAAGTCAGCCACCAAATCTGTCGGGTCCCAGCTGTCATCGAGAGGAATAGTTTTTTCGCATAACAAGGAGGCACTTCCTTCCGTGTGAAGATACAGCCGGTGGGTCCCAGCTGTCTGGGGGAGGAAACATTTTTTTCAGCTTAATAAGGAGGAACTTTCCTTGCATGCGACCATGGACCTTGGGGGTCCCAGCCGTCAGGCTCTCCCTCTTCCGATGACTCTCGTTTGTTGACCACGCCGCGTCGAACGCAGCGAGGCGGGGGACGACGGTGAGGCCCCGGATAGGAACGACCCGAATATGGGAAGAAGCGGCAGTGGAGTCACAGATTGAGAGGAGTACAAGGGTTATAACTGGTTCTGGTGCGGCGTGGGGCTGCAGTCGGTCGAGAATAACAGGATGTGTGGAGGGCTGGACGGATAGCCTGGCCGGCGGTGGGGTAGCGCTTCGCAGCGATGCGTGCTAAGCAGAGCCGCTAGCCGCTGGAGGCCGGAGCAGGCGGTCCCGGCGACGCTGGAGGAAGAAGACGAGAGATTGAAGGTGCATGCCGGCCGTTGGATATAAATCCAATGGCTGTGGATGTCAAAATCATTTGTTGACTAAGTTGGCAACGCCTTGCGTAGGCTTCGACCTATTGGCCCACATGTCAGACTGCAAAAATGTGGCATATATTTAACCCATGTTTTCTAGAATTTACAGTCCATTTGCTGGGCTGGGTGAACAAATAATTTCGCATCAATGCGGCCCATTTAATATTTTCTAATAAATCCCAGCTCATTTGCACTTTCTTAAAATACACGAATTAGCTGGGCTTGTTCTATATATAATGTTAGGTTAGAAGGAGCAATTAATATCAAAAAATAAACCGCAGCGACACATTTTATATATATAAAATTAACAAATTAGCGAGTTATTGCTCAAAAGAAAAATGAGCGTGTTATTATTACATTGGTCCTCAAAATCTTCGCAAGCTTTTGTACGCAATCACCAGGATTTTCCTTGCCTGTGAGTCAAAAACAACCAGGATTTTCCTTGCCAACTTCTGTTAAACATTTACTTTTATAAGTTAATAAAATGTGGGATGTTTTTATAATGTATATATAAGTCTCTATTAAATATACGATAATAGTAATAATATAAATATATATAATGTGGTTAGAAGGGAAAACATAAATTGGACACATCATTATTATTCTTATATATAGATAAATAGAACAGAGATCTGCGTTTTATTAAAAAAATACATTGGGCTGCCGATCTTTAAGAAAAAGTAAAACCAACGCTGGGAGGCCCATAGGCTGGTACGTACATGATGGACCTCAAAAAATAAGTTGAAACCACTGTCTCGGTATGTCGTGGGCTACGCATGTTAAAAAACAAAACCTAGGCCTAGCTGATACTTGTTCGCCCTTTGGAAAAAAATGATACCTGCTAGATCCCCGATACCCCTTTCCTGCAACAACAACAAAAAAAAGATCGCCGATACCCCTGAAAAAAAAGCTCCCCGATGATAGTCATCGTTGGAAATTTATTTCGTTTATTGACTAGGTTGACAAACCCGTGGGCCCCAACGTCAGTATACAATTAGGAGGAAGCTTTTTTTCCAATGAGGCACTTGTTTGCGTACGGCTTGGACCTGGTGGGTCCCCACTGTCAGTCTCTCGGCATACAGTCCTCTCCGGATTCCTCTCATTTGTTGAGCATGTTGACAACAGCATACGGAGGTGCCATGGTGAGCGCACACGGACGGGAAAGAACCGGAGCCGGGGAAGACGCCTTCATTCTTTCGAACATATCGCACTAGCCGGTGGCTGCAGCCCTCCCACCCAAAAGTTGTACTGCTTGGGTTCGAGTCCAACTGGTGCCGTTGAAAAATATCTAACACTTGCCAAAATGTCGTCCCTAGTTTACCCAGTTTTTCGCACACTCAACATTGTCTTGCCATTTTGAAAATAGCATATCTTTTTGACTTTGCATCATATGAAGATGTCCTATACATGAATGTTGATCAGCATGATGTTAACTTGTTGTTAGTTCCATTTTTTTACCATGAATAAAATTTCCAACATTCTGTCATCCATGTTTGAAAATTGCCTGTTGATTTAAATGCTCTGCCTCTGAAATATGCAGTTTCTTATCTAAAAATCACTTGGACAAGCAGCCATCACCGGTGTTGGATTCGATGCCCTGCTTCTTCAATCCCCCGGCAGCGCGAGGGGGAAATAAACTTCCGTCCCGTGCTGCCGGTTGGGGAATGAAGCGAACTTGATTAAAGAGGGGGCCGGCGGCACGACTGAAGAAGCACATCAGACGCATTTTTTTTTCAGTGGATGGCTCTCGATGGCATTTTTTTTACTTGCCTCTGCACCATACAACTTGTATTTTTAGCCTCCCAGTCCGTGGTGGACCAGCAGCCCATTTGCTGGGCGGGTCAACCTACAGAAAGCAGCACTCGATTTTTCATCAAGCCCCAAAAACAACGCAGTACTATGTTTGTTTTGAGGCCGAAAACATTACGGCAGGGGTTGAGCGGGGGAGGGGGGAAGACAGAGCAAAAAGATAAAAAAGAGCTGATGCGCCGTTGCTACCCTAACAAGCAGGTGCAATTCTTCTCAAGAAGAAGGTGTGCCGTTGACACCCACACGGCACAAATACCACAGTAGACATACCAACAAGTTCACACACAAGTACAACATAAAAGGTAAACATTCGTATCAAACTCAGGTTCATAGGACACGTTCATATTCATAGCCAACATTCACAATCAACAACTCAAAAGATTCATATATGCACAAGTTCAGCATGTCTATGCATCCAAATGATTGATAGATCACAAGACAATATTCATAGATAATTCACAAAAAGATTCAGATATACACATGTTCAGTATGTTTATGCATCCAAATGATTGAGATCACAGCCAATATCATCCATGGACAAACTTTAATTACCTAGGGTATAGACTGGTAAATGGTGTTCAGTCGGAGGTACTTCTTGCTAAAATTAATGCTTGTACGAGTAAACTTTCGAGTACATAAGAGGCAGCACAGACAATCTGAACTTTGCTTGAAGGTTTATCCTCGAGATAGTGGCCTCCATGCCGAGGGAGGTATGAGCAACTTGGCCACTACTTTCATCCAACTAGTTTACTGGCTCATCTTGGTCCTGTAGCTCGCCAAAATTCTACATTGCAGACAAGAAAGGAGGCGGTCGATAAAATGAACCACCCAAATTTTTTGTGCAGTTCAACTGAAATGGGGCATCCCTGGCATGCAGACTGATTAAGTGCCAGATGAATATACGTGTCAACCAACTTGTCTGGAATCTTTAGACTCCATGCCATATAGTTCGCTACCATATGTGTCGATAACCAAAAGGTACAAGTTGGGACCAAAGACTGGACTGCATTTTTCTGGGCTATGCGCCAAGCAATATTTTTGGCGTTCACTCTCCTAATACTTGGAGTTTGACAACTGGTTGACGCCGGTTAATACTCGAATGAATATAGGCACTTCTTCTTGTCAACATCGATGCTTGTCTGAGTGAACTTTGGAGTACATAGCAGCAGCATAAGTATCTGTCCATCTGATCTTTTTGGCAGTTCTACTGAAATTGCCCAATGTAATGATTTGCCTGCGAGTTCAGGCTCCAAGTTACTCCTTTATGAAATCGGCAAACAGTAGCACAATACCAAATTACCAATACATATGACAAGCACAATAATCAGGATAAAGACCAGTACCAACCTGTGTGAGGTAGCATATCAATTACTATTTCCTTTGACTGGAAGCCGAGATAAGCAAATGACAGGAAAGGAAGGAAGCTGTCGAGGCAATGAAGCACCCAAAGTTTTTGTGAAGTTCCACCGAAATCGAGCATCCCTGTTGGCACATATATTGAGAGAGTGAGATTACTGTAATAGTCGGACTAGTTGATGAAACATACACTAACATATAGAAGCACCCTCATTATCTTAATGGGTAAAGTTAGCAACATAGTAGTCTTGCTTAAAGAGAGGTATTAGTTTATTTAATCAGTGCCAATTAGCTCAACACTCAAAGGATTGCCATGTATCATAGGTTGCAAAACTTTAACGTGCAAAGATAAAGGAGTTTCTCATGACAGTAGCAACACAGTAGCACGATACAAATAGAGATGACAGCAAACTAATATGGATGAAGGCCTTAGGCCGGTACCAACCTGAGCAAAAAAGCTTATTCAAGTAGTCCCAGAAGAGATGATAAAGCACTCACGGGAATCACTCAGTAGTATATATTTTTGTGCACTTCTAATGTATAGTTGAAATCACTCTTGTTTACCAGTGGTGAGATTATATCGAAAGATTATCAAGAACTTCCAGTAGAGTTAAAGCACTGGCTGGGATACAGTTCATTGTATTCTCTTGTGCAGTTCCACTAAAATGTACGATTGGCACAACATGATCCCTGTTTGCACAACTAGGAACAAGGTGAAACCTTCATTAGCTTAGTGAGAAAGGATAGAAAGACATTAGCATATTACTTTAACAGTAGCATCAAATTCATGATGGACAATACGCAAAACATTGCCTCATTGAACCAATGGCAATAAATTGACATGCAAAACAATAGCATTATTATGTCATGACACTACCAAGATTACCTCCCTGCTCCACCACATGATTCACCTCCACAGACACACATACACACGTACATGATTCAGCATAGGGTGCTACTAAAGATTTGTTTAACTCCGACAGAAAAATTAGGCAGCAATAAATTAGTGCTACTTAAGTACTCCTAATTAATTAAGTGACCTTGCAGGAGAGACAACAGAAGTGGAAGGGCTCCTTGGAGGATCGTCTCACATGTAAGGGAGACATGTTGTCGGAGCCCTTGAATGGCCTCGACTCAGGCCTCGGCTTCAGCAAGATCACCTTGGCACTGTTGATCGTGTAGAGCTGGGTCACACATGCATCCAGAATCCAGTTAATTAGTATGATGTGTCGTCAAGCCAAGTACTACTCTACTGCATTTCTCTATCTATCTCTACTCTACACTTATAAAAAACAGAGTTGGTGATGATGGTGTGCCTGCCATCCTGCAATATTGGCCGTCCGATTTATATCTGAACTATGGCAATTTTGCAAAAAGATACCCACACCCCTCTCCACATTTGTGCTCGGCCAGAGATAACGGTGCGGCCAGCAGTGGGTCTCCTCCCTCGCTGTCAACGACGGCCTAAACGCTGCCCCTCCTCCCCTTCACCGGCGGACGGGGATACATCCGGATCTGTAACAGCGGTGAGGATAGAAAGACAGTGTTACCACCGCTATCTTGTTTAGATCTGGAGAGGATGAGAGTGTGTGAATAGAGCAACCCTAGCAAGCAAGCGCGGAGGCTCCGGCCTATATATATACGTATAGTGGGGTAGTTTTCTTTTTTCACTCCATCAAAACAATCGTTTAAAATTGTGTACGTGCCAGGTCGCCATTTTTTTTGAGTTGTTGATTGTTTTATGAGATAGCTACCCGCTTATTCTAAGTGGTGTTACGGTGTGCTAGGTCGCACTTTGTATCGTTCAAGTCTGGTACTAGACCCTCCATTAAGTGAACAACCACCGCCTCGTAAAATTTGTGAACAAGCCCACGGCTAAAATTATCGGAAACGTGGGCTGCCCCAACATGCATTATTATTTATATTTTCTATGTGGGAGTATCCTCAAAACAAAATGTGAGAGTACAATCTTTATTGGGCCCCTTTGTAATTTGTGCTAAATTTTGACCAAAGATTTAACTGACAAAATGTTAGTGCATGTTAACAAAAATTATATCCTTTGATTCGTATTTGAACATAGTTTTCAATGATATAATTTTTGGTGACATGCATGAACATTTGGTTAGTTAAATTTATAGTCAAAATTTGGCACAGATTATCATAGGGACCAATAAACTAGGACAGAGCTCCTCATCTGTCGTCCAAACTACTACTGTATATGACTAGCCGCTCTATCTACATGCGGGACATCAAAGCATCCGGGCCCGCGTGCCATCCACCAAATGACAGTGAGGTGCTACAGTCGAGACTCACCGGTCACCCCGGTGTGGCCGTCATGACCCGTCAAATCACAAAACGCACACCTTTACCAGCAGTGGTAAAGTGGCCTCGAAGTTGGACTGGACGAAGCAACCATCATTTCATTGGAATGCTCGTTGAAGCCCTTTCTGCCCTTGAAGAAAACCTCACTCCAGGCTACTCACTTCTGCCATTTTTCTTCTGTACCGACGATGGAAAGGTGGGCAAATCAGTGATGCTACTATATTTTCATTCCAAGAATCTTATTTTTGCGATGCACCGACCGATTCTCACAGCCTATTCTTTTCCCGTTTTCATTGCGATTGTGGTTTCCTTTCGATTGCTTTTTGTTTGTCAGTTTGTTGATGGATCCTGGAGCACTAGGCAAAGATTTGCCGGCGGACAACCCACTCGAGACAGAGATCTCCAGGAAGCGAGCAACAACCAACGAGTTGGCCATGTTGGCGGGCCAACCCATGGAGACGAAGAACTCCAAGAAACAAGCACTGACCAAAGAGTTGACGACGTTGGCGGACGAACTCCTCAAAGAAAGCTGGAAGAACAGCAAGGGCCCCATCGTGCCTACCCCAGAAACTCTAATGGCCACCTATGAGAGGCTCAAGGCCGAGTTTGAGGAGATAGTCGCCGTTGAGAAGCAGTATTTCCCTGGCAAGGCAATGGCCCCCGGAGGGATGGGATCCCTCGGTGAGATGCACAAGGTAAAAAAATGGCTTACCATAGTTGTGGTTTTTGATTATTTGCAATGTGCTTGCTAATATGTTAGGGTTGTGCAGGTGCCGGTGGACGTCCTTGATGATTCCAATGTCGCGGTCCGTCCTGTGGACAACGCCCCAGTGATCGTTTTCGATGTCGCGGTCCATCCTGTGGACATCGCCCCGGAGATCGATTCTGATGCTGCTGTCCGTCCTGTGGACATCGCCCCGGAGATCGATTCCGATGCCACTATCCGTCCTGTGGACATCGCCCCAGAGATCGATTCTGATGTCATGGTCCGTCCTGTGGACATCGCCCCAGAGATCGATTCCCATGCCGCTGTCCGTGTTGTGGTCATTGCCCGAGAGATCGATGACAAGAAATAGTTGGTCACGCTAATCCTTCAAGGTAGTTTGCATTGTGTTTAATTACCAAAACGATGCGTGTTATCAAACCATCTTAGGGCTAGTGCACTGTCTTGTGTGGGCGGTACTTGCTACTTTTGTTTGATAGTGAATCATGTGAACCCTCTCCGAGTTATGGAAACAGATGTATCCTCATCAACTTTTGATGTAATATATGGCATGCTTAGATGTAAGTTTGAACTGTTTATCATATCAACAGGGCTTGTTTGATGATTCTTGGTGTTAGTAGGCTAGCTACTGTGCGAGCTATAGTACTTGCAAAACACTCACCGAAGAGAAACGTTGGGGCTGATGAGCTCGTGATCCGTCGTCGATCGGCCAATAGCCCAATCTCCTAAAATTGTAGGCTTAGCGATCGATCAGATAATAGTCCACAATTATACATTAATTCACATCAAACTCAAAGAGTTGGTTCACGGATACATTCAGGCCTCATGTGGTTCATAGGGTAGGAAAATCGTAGCAATAGGAAAGTCATAGGAAATGAGATGACATGTATCTTAAATCCTATGAGTAGGAATAGGAAAGGAGATGCCCTTTGATTCACATCATAGGATTTTTTTCCATTGAGTCTAGGCTAATGTTTATTTTCTTATCAAATGTGGAGGATAGGAAGAATTCCTCCATAGGAATATGATTCCATTCCTATAAACCAAAGGGCTCTACAGAAATTTTTCCTATAGAAATCCTATCCTATGAAATTCCTACAAGATTCCTCTAAACCAAAGGAGGCCTCACATTAATAGCCAGCAAAATTGGCACGTACTTGTAACATGCGTGAATGTGTAATTTTTTTGTTGGAAGCGTGAATGTGTAGTGACGTCATACTTTCGGAGTGGCTACAGAGAGTGTGTACTTGTGCTAGAGCGGTTGTGGGATGGAGAGAGATCTAGAGAGAGAGAAATACCCTCTTTCTACTCCTAATCGTTAGATTGACAAATGATATTTTTTGAGAACACAAAATCATAGCAGTACAGAGATGTACTCCCTCCATTCCAAAATAGATGACTCAACTTTGTACTATCTTTGAAACGGAGGGAGTACAAATCCTAGGCGGGCTAGTTTGGCCTAGTGGGTTTCAGTGATATGACGTGCTAAAGTGCCGTCCAGTCTTCGCGTGTGGTAGCAGTATTGCGGGTACAGTAAGTTTTCTTGAAGAAGCGGAATTCAACGAAGTCATGATGGTTCCTTCATTCGACCAACTTACAGTGGGAAAGGTTGGGCCTGCGCTACGACCGGGGTGGACCAGGATAATTTTGTGCATGGTAGGTGGACCAGGATGGTCGACGTCCCACATGTCGGCGAATGAAAGTATTCTTTTCGATATCGAGGACGAGCAACGAGTATTCATTGTTTATTTTTGATGAAAGCTATTGTCTCCACTGTTACGACGGAGCAGTGTGAAACACGGCAGCCCAGTGAACTTGGCATGTGCACAACTCCCTCCTTCCTCATGTACCATAGTGTTGCTATAAGGTTACAATTTTTTCTCACTTTCTCTCTATCTATTTCCTCTCAAATATTTTTTACCTTCTTTTTTTTAGACACAATTGTTTTTTATACCTCTTTTTTTTGAATTAGTTTTTTTATACCTAGGAGCACGTGTAGAGACGGGCTCTTGTAGAGCCCACTCCTTGACTTTGTCAATGCCTCTCTCTCCTCCACATAAGCGGGCTTATAGCCCAGTATTGTACTAGTACTACTTGCTATGAATGCGGGCAGCTGGCGTCTGAGGGGGGAGCGCGCGCGGGAGGGGGGAGGGGTTTTCTGGTGGGCCAGGGCGGTCAGAAGCGGGCTTGGAAGCGGTCCAGACTCCCGCATGGCCCACCTCACATTATCACCATATTTCTTGGAGTCCGTGCGCGGCGGGCAGGAGATGTCTTCTCCCTCTCCCGTCTCTCTCTTCTCAGCCGACGCCCGCTGAGCGATTAGATTTCGGCTATCAACAGTTTATTCAATTGCAGTCCCACATATCAGTGAAAATGCAAGACAACGCGTGTCCCCTCTGGTGAGCGGCGTGCGAGCCGGACTGTCAGGGGTGCGACGCGAACACGATAGGCGTGCTTTAACTGTACTGCCTTTTCCTTTTGAACTTGCAAAGCGTAACATTTTCATGCGATCGATCGATAGAAATCCAGAGCCAACAAAATGACGAGGGCGGGGCTTTCCCGCGCGTTAGGCGGGCTAGTTTGAGTGATATGACGTGCTACAGTGCCGTCCACTTGCTCTATTTTTATGTAAGCAAGAGTCTACACTCTTACGTGGGAGGAGTGCGAAACACGGCGGATATGATTTTGATCGAGGGATAACTGTTCTGTGCGAAATAATGGAGCACTGTTAGCGATTATAGCATGATAGTTAGGGCATCTCCAGCGCTGACCCACAAATTTACACCGGCATCTCTCCGAGGACACTGATGCCAGAGGATGCCATCCAATGCTGCCCGCATACCTTTCGACAACTATATGAACTAACCGGACGGAATTCATGCAAACAAAGCAAATTTCAATTAACCGGATGAAATTCATTACATTTCGAAAACTTTTCCTCTAAACTGGACAAAATTCATTACATATTTCGCACAAACCGTACTAAAACCTACTGTAAACCTAATCTAAACGATCGCCGGCGCCCTTCCACTATGTCCGGCCATGAGCCCTGAGAACTGATGCTCCAGCTATTACCTTTGCCTCCTCCTCATCCGCCTCGGCTTTGTCCAGCTCCACCTCGATAACCTCCTCCTCCGGAGCACAAGGTTCTGAAGATTTCTGCCTCCACGTCGCCGTCAAGTGGCTAATCGGCCACCCATGTTTACCCCACCAAGCTTGGCGTCGACTGAGTGGAGGAGCGGTGGCCTTCCTGGGACCAGAGCGGCGGCGACCTACCATTTACTACTCTTCCTCGCTGCCGGCTGCACCCGCGCTGACTTTGTGATCGTGGCGGCGGAGGGCAGCCGGGGGGGGGGGAGCCGGCGATGTCCTTCGTCTGCTCCTGCGACAGTATGTCCAAGAGAGCTTTGGAGCGCGCCCGGAGCGGAGCCGCCGATGTCCTTCATTTGCTCCTACGACAGTATGTCCAAGAGAGCTTTGGAGCACCAGGAGGCCATGGTTGGAGTGGTGCCGAGTGCCGACAGAAGGAAGGGACCGGAGGAGAATGACTGTGGGTCTTTGGCTATGGTTGGGAGCTAGGGCTGAAGTTAATATAGCAGGCGAATGGCAATGAGCCGCGGCAGACGGATGGACGGCTGGCGCCGGAGTAGGTTCGTCGGCAGCCGCGTGTCATTAATGTGGGCGGTGGACGGACGGATGGCCGTGGTGTCGTTAACACGGAGCAGTCGCTTGCACCGGGATGCCGCGCGGGTGGCGCTCTCTCGGCCGTTGCACTGCTGCAATGCCGGCGCTAGTGAGAGGTCGCGTCGGGCGTGAATGCGGACGCTGCTTTAGGTGCAGTTGGGTCACTGACATGTGGGCCCAACAGGCATCTGGCCCACATGTCAGTGACCCAACTGCACCTGCAGTTAAGTCACTGAAGCTCAGTCCCGTGAATGCGGCATTGACGTTCTGGAGAGACGATGACCGTTTCAGGCGGGAAGCGCGCGCTAGCGATGGAAGGGGTTTCAGTAGGCCAGGGCGGTCAGACGCTGGCGTGGTGGTAAAATGTGAAGTCATGGATGACGAGCCTTCGAAGCGTATACGGCACATATAGACAACCGGGCGTCCATGCAACCGCTCTTGTCGCCAGCTAGCCTTCGACGACCACCATTAGACACCACACAACCATGCATAACTTACGAATAATGGACGAATGGATCAAACACACACTCGTGTGCAGTGGCACTATGATCGGTCGCTCACATACGTATATAGGTACCATAGTACCCTCTCTAGCTAGGCTGTTTTATAGATTGTCGTTGTGATGGATGACATACATGAGCAAGGCGTCGAGTCACATCATCGCGTCGTGTGCAGAGCCATGGCTAATGTCGAGCAGCTCGGCGCCCAAGCACGAGTATGACGTTGGTGTTGAGCTAGGTGAATACATGCTCGGTGTTCGCGGAGGCCGCCAGCAAACATCTAAACAGTAATGTCAGGCACCGCCGGGGCACGCAGGTGATGGGCTCGCCATTTGTGTTGCGCCATGAGCAGGACTTTGATTGAGAGGGCGACGTGCATGCATTAGCATGGTTTAACAGCGTGAGCGTGAGTGTCTACACGCGTACATGCTACTTGCATCTATGGACGGTGTGCGCTAATGTGTGCGTCACGTATAATATAAAAAAATCGGTTTGTGCATTTAACGCAAAGTATTTCATTTTCATCTGGTTGACGAGTGTGCGTTGCAGCGACGAGTCCGTGGTTTGATTCCTCACATACGCATAATTTTGGTTTTTATTTCTTTCTCCACTGACAGGTAGGCCCGCATAGATAGATAGATACAGAACACGAGCTGATGAGGCGCATGCGGACTGTTTGACTGGTCAACCAGACAAATACGGAGCTATACACTGAGCCAGTGACCGTATAATCACCATATCTCGTATACAATGATCAAAGTGAGCTATCAAGACAAGTTCGATGACCGCCAATGCATTTTACTCGGTAATAAATTACCAGGATTGAAGGGGAATCCAAATTTCCTTCGTATTCTATCCTTGAGCTCTTGACAAACCAATGCACTATACGGTTGTCCGGTCACTCCACCCCAGAGCTCTCACCAAGCGTCGTTCATCGCCGCTCGCGACCTCACACCTACGTGGGCGGACTTTGAAGCTGCCAAGGCCGAATGGGCGGTAGAGCAAGAGGCGGACAAAGCCACACAGAGGGAGCGGAAAAGGCAGAAAGCACTCAAGAAAAGAGAGGCCCACCGCCGCAAGAAAGAAGAGGATGCACGCACTGCTGCGGAGAGCTCGGCGGAGATCCAAGCACGATGGGGTGTCTCGCCGACAAAGCCGGGAAGGAGAACGACGGCGTCTGGCCAGCATGTGAGAAGTAGTAGTACTAGTAGTTAGTGTGTGTGTCTGTGTCGCCCGTACATTTGTTTAATTAATTACGAGCATGTACCAGTACTAGTTACTACTGTAGTTTTTAGAGCAAATTACCACTACATTAGCCTAGACTCAATGGAAAAATTCCTATCCTATGCATCAAATGGCATCTCTTTCTCTATAGGAATTGAGATGCATGTCATCTCACTTCCTATAATTTTCATATTCCTATAAAATTCCTATCCTATGAACCAAAGGAGGCCTCTGCTGGAGTACAATACTACTGTAGCTAGCAGTACTGCTGGTACAGTAGTTTTCTTCAAGAAGCGGAATTCAACGAAGTCATGATGGTTCCTTCGTCCGAGCAACTTCACAGTGGGAAAGGTTGGGCCTGTGATTTGATGGCTCATTAGTCATTATTATTGTGGCACAACGACCGGGTTGACTCTCGCTTGGAGTTCTGCGTGCATGGCAAGTGGACCAGGATGGTCGACGTCCCACATGTCGGCGAATGGAAGTATTCTTTCCGATATCGAGGAGCAAGGAAACCGCGTGGTATAGTATCACTGTTGATTTATATTTATTTTTTATTTTTGATGAAAGCTAGCGTTTCAACTCTTACAACGAAGGAGTGCCAAACACGGCACGTGCTGGATGTCCCACACGTCAGCGAAAGGAGTGGGACATGAACAGCGTGGTAGAGCGTCTCCACTTCTTCCACTTCTAGGTCGGAGACCACACGTAGTAGTACTAGTGGTATGAACGATACAAAGTGCGACCCGGAGAGAAAGACACATCTAGTTGGAAGGTCTCGGGCCATACACGTAAACAAATATAAAACCTAATATGTGGCTCCAATTAATATAGTAGTAGAGTACTTAGGCACGTACATCATAACATCACCGTGCATTGCATGTACAACATAGTGGTAGTAAGAGACAAATGCCTATATGCCACGCATGTTCATACTATTTGTGCCTTTCTACTTCACTTACTGCGCTACATTACTCCGGTTCATACGTCCACTCCTAGGTACATGTCCGTCTCGTAGTTCCAGTCCCACGTGTTCTTCATAGATGGAATGATCCATAACGGTGGGCAACGGGAGTCCATATCATCGCAGCTTCTTAGTGTGGCTCCCCACGATGGAGACTCATCCAAACTATGGCCAGCCTCAATGCGGAGTAGTCGCGTGCACCGGGAAGCAGCGCTCTCTCGGCCGTCGCGCTGCTTCAAAGCCGGTGCCAGTGAGAGGTCGCCTCCGCTCTGGCCGGGCATTAATGCAGCACTGACGCTCCGGGGCGATGCTGACCGTTTCACGCGGGAAGCGCGCGCCGGCAAGTGAGGGGGTTTGGGTCGGCCATGGCGGTCAGACGCGGGCGTGGTGGTGGTATTGATTTTGAACCGTTTCAGGTGTAGTACTGGTAGTTTGCAAAACTACTCAATTATTGCACTCAGTTTCCTAAGAAATTATGGTAAAAAATGTTACTTGCAATGCATGCATGCGTGACCAATATAAATGACCAATAAAAACTAGTACATGCACGCAACGATTTAATGGACATTGTAATCTTAACATGTGATGGGGAGCTCTAAATTTGAATTTGAAACTTATAAAACGAAAAAATTCAAAACAAATAAACTGGAAGAGAGGGAGTATACCGTAGGATGTGTCCCATACGAAACAAGTCCCCTGGTTTGTCACCGCGAAGATGCGGTTAGAAAGGAGCACAGTGTCTTCATACTCATACGGCAACAAATCGGCCGCAGACAGCATGGTCCACCTTTGACCGCCATGTGCAGGTTTCATGAAAGCAATCGGGATGTCGAACACCGCGATGAGAGTGTAATTTTGGTTGGCGGACGACCTTATCGGGGTTTCCGAGATTGCTATCTTCTTCAATCTCACCGTGGTTCCATCGTACCAATTCAGGCGGTGGCCCGTTGCATGGCTGATCCCAATGTTGGACAAAGGTTCTACGGGAACGGTGTCACCGTTGTAAATATTGTGCAAATTGATGTTGGTACCCTCCCGTACATATGCAAGCCAATCTCCACTAGCACCAAGCCTAACCTGTGAAACAGTGGGCAGCGGGGGAATTAGGAAATGGACACAGAAGTAGTCTTTAGAATGCATTTACTACGTGATCAAACTCATCACTTACCTGCTCATTGGACAAAATCCGAGTTCCCCTCAACGTCGGCATCTCAAGGGGCGTCAACTTGCAGCTACGGCCACGCCACGCTGGAGATACCCCCAAGGAAACATCCTCGTGCGTTGCACATAACATCAAGATGCATTTGTATGAGTAGTTTATCTTGTGAGAGAAAAGGATGAACGAGGGAAGGCCTTATTTGCAAATGTGGAGAGGGGTGTGGGTACCTTTTTGCAAAATTGCCATAGTTTTCTTCCTATCCGTCAGATATAAATCAGACGGCCTATATTGCAGGATGGCAGGCACACCATCATCACCAACTCTGTTTTTTATAAGAGTAGTAGAAGAGAGATAGAGATAGATAGATAGATTATTATTATTATAAGAGTAGAGATAGAGATTAGGGAGCTGGCGGGCGGTTCGTTGTATGGTACGTTGATGTCTGCTAGACTACATCGGTACTTCCCCAAAGAGGAAGGGATGATGCAGCACAGCGACGGTAGGTATTTCCCTCAGTGATGAGACCAGGATTATCGAACCAGTAGGAGAACCAAGCAACACTACGTAAATAGCACCTGCACACAAATAACAAATACTCGCAACCCGACGTGTTAAAGGGGTTATCAATCCCTTTCGGGCAACGGCGCCAGAAATTGGCAAACGGACGGGAGAAAGTTGTAATAAATTGATAGATCGAACGCCAAATAAAATAAAGTGCAGCAAGGTATTTTTGGGTTTTTGGAAATATAGATCTGAAAATAAAAGCAAATAAAATAGATCGCAAAGGCAAATATATTAAAGAAGAGACCCGGGGACCGTAGATTTCACTAGTGGCTTCTCTCGAGAAAAATAGCAAACGGTGGGTAAACAAATTACTGTTGGGCAATTGATAGAACTTCAAATAATCATGACGATATCCAGGCAATGATCATTATATAGGCATCACGTCCAAGATTAGTAGACCGACTCCAGCCTGCATCTACTACTATTACTCCACACATCGACCGCTATCCAGCATGCATCTAGTGTATTAAGTTCATGGAGAAACGGAGTAATGCTATAAGACCGATGGCATGATGTAGACAAGATCTATTTATGGAGAAATAGACCCCATCTTGTTATCCTTAATAGCAACGATACATACGTGCCGGTTCCCTTTCTGTCACTAGGATCAAGCACCGTACGATCGAACCCATCACAAAGCACCTCGTCCCATTGCAAGATAAATAGATCAAGTTGGCCAAACAAAACCCAAATATCGAAGAAAAAATACGAGGCCATAAGCAATCATGCATATAAGAGATTCAAAGAAGACTCAAATAACATTCATGGATAAAAAGATAGATCTGATCATAAACTCAAAGTTCATACGATCCCAACAAACACACCGCAAAAAGACTTACATCATATGGATCTCCAAGAGACAATTGTATTGAGAATCAAAAGCGAGAGAGAGGAAGCCATCTAGCTACTAACTATGGACCCGTAGATCTACAAGAGACTACTCATGCATCATCGGAGAGGCACCAATGGACATGATGAACCCCTCCGCGATGGTGTCTAGATTGGATCTCGTGGTTCTGGAACTTGCGGCGGCTGGAATTGATTTTCGTCGACTCCCCTAGGGTTTCTGGAATATTGGGGTATTTATAGAGTAAAGAGGCGGTCCAGGGGCACCCGAGGTGGGCACAACCCACCAGGGCGCCCCTGGGCCTCCAGGCGCACCCTCGTGGGTTGTGCTCCCCTTGGAGCAGCCCCCAGGTGCTTCTTCGGCCCACTGGATGTCTTCTGGTTCGAAAAAAAATCCACAAAAAGTTTCGCTGCGTTTGGACTCCGTTTGGTATTGATTTCCTGCGATGTAAAAAACATGCAAAAAACAGCAACTGGCACTTGGCACTATGTCAATAGGTTAGTACCAAAAAATGATATAAAATGACTTTAAAATGATTATAAAACATCCAAGAATGATAATATAACAGCATGGAACAATAAAAAATTATAGATACGTTTGAGACGTATCAGCATCCCCAAGCTTAATTCCTGCTCGTCCTCGAGTAGGTAAATGATCAAAACTGAATTTTTGATGTGGAATGATGCCTAACATGTCATCTCATATTCTTTTCTTTGTAGCATGGACATTTGGACTTTCATATGGTTCAAAGCAATAGTCTATTTTTGACATGAGTACTTTAAAACTCAAGCATACCAACAAGCAACCATGTCTTTCAAAATATCAACGCTAAAATAAGTTATCCCTAGCCCATCATGCTCAATTATTGATCCATTCATGAAACACACTCGTATATTAGCTACACCCAATGCTCAAGTACGATCATAGTGCCCCCTAGTTGGTGCTTTATAAGAGAAGATGGAGACTCAAATTAAAAATAAAAATTGCATAAAGTAAAAGAAAGGCCCTTCGCGGAGGGAACTAGGGATTTGTAGAGGTGCCAGAGCTCAAAGCGAAAAAGATAGAGATAAAATATTTTGAGAGGGATACTTTTCCCACCAATGAAAACGCCTTAGAGCTCCCAACACTTTCCATGCTAGATACATCATAGGCGGTTCCCAAACAGAAAATAAACTTTATTCCTTTTTCAACCATACTTTCACTTTCCATGGCTAACCGTATCCATGGGTGCCCTCCATACCAACACTTTCCAAGGAAATTATTTTTTGACGACATAAAATAAATTCATTTTTCATTTCCAGACTGGGCAATCCTTATACCTTTGCCTTACTCTCGTGCAATGACAAGTGAATAAACACTCATCGTGAGAATAACACATCTAGCATGGAAAATATTGGCCACCCCTCACCGCCTTGCGAGTGGTACGAGCACACAAAAGAGAAATTTATTTTGAAAATTAGAGATGGCACATAAAAATTTGCTTGGAACGGCAAAAGAATACCGCATATAGGTAGGTATAGTGGACTCATGTGGCAAAACTGGTTTAAAGGATTTTGGATGCACAAGTAGTGATCATACTTAGTGCAAAATGAAGGCTAGCAAAAGATTGAGAAGCGACCAACCAAGAAATGAAAAATCTCATAAGCGAGCATTGAGCATAATTAACACCGAATAATGCACCACAAGTAGGATGTAATTTCATTGCATAACTATTGACTTTCGTACTTGCATAGGGAATCACAAACCTTAACACCAATATTCTTACTAAAGCATAATTACTCATCAATATGACTCACATATCACTTCATCATATCTCAAAACTATTACAGGGAATCAAGTTTACTTTGTCCAATGATCTTCATGAAAGTTTTTATTATATCCTTCTTGGATATCTATCACTTTGGGACTAATTTTTGTGTGTTGCTTTTGATAAGCTCAAACAAATATAAGTGAAGATCATGAGCATAATATTTCTTTCTCTCAAATTAATTTAAGTGAAGCAAGAGCGAATTTCTTAAAAAATTTACTAACTCTCAAATAAATCTAAGTGAAGCAAGAGAGCATTTCTTCAAAAGTACTAAAGCACACCGTGCTCAAAAAGATATAAGTGAAGCACTAGAGCAATTACATAGCTCATAAAGATTTAAGTGAAGCATAGAGAGCAATTCTAACAACTCATGGCATAATTTTGGCTCTCCCTAATAGGTGTGTCCAGCAAGGAATCAAGACTTAAAACAAAAATCAAAACAAGCAAAGAATCATATCATACAAGACGCTCCAAGCAAAACTCATAACATGTGACGAATAAAAATATAGCTTCGAGTAAAATACCGATGGTCGTTAGAAGAAAGAGGGGATGACACTCGGGGCATCCCCAAGCTTAGTTGCTTGCTACTCTTTGGATAATGGCTTGGGGTGCCATGGGCATCCCCAAGCTTAGGCTCTTCTTACTCCTTATTCCTTCATCCATCGTAACATCACCCAAAACTTGAAAACTTCAATCACACAAAACTCAACAAAACCTTCGTGAGATCCGTTAGTATAAGAAAACCAATCTTTACTTTAAGTACTGTAGAAAACTTATTGAAATTCTGTTATTGCTTTATGTCTACTGTATTCTAATTTTTCCATGGCAAAAAATCTTAAAATAAAACCCTAGAATCATCAAAATAAGCACATAACACAACGAAAACAGAATCTGTCAAAAACAGAGAAGTTTGTCAAGATGCGAATTGTTCTCATATTTCTGTAATTCCAAATTTTTTGAAAAAAAATAAAAACAGAGTAAATTGGCATATCAATCTTGTGTAAAAACTTCAGAGTTTTTCGTCACTTCCGTAATTCTAAACAATTATTTTTCTGGACGCAAAAGTTTCTGTTTTCTAACAAGATCAAATCAACTATCACCAAACCTATCCCAAAGGCTTTACTTGGCACAAACACTAATTAAAACACAAAAAACACAATCATAACAGTAGCATAATTTTGTAAACACTCAAGAACAGAAAGCAAAAGACAAAAATAAATTTTATTCATTGGGTTGCCTCCCAACAAGCGCTATCATTTTATGCCCCTAGCTAGGCATAGATAGTTTTAATGATGCTCACATGAAACACAAAAAATTGAAGCACAAAGGGAGCATCATATAGCATGTGAAAAACAATTTTAAGTCTAACATGCTTCCTATGCATAGGCATCTTATAAGCAAACAAATTTTCAAGACAAGCAAAAACTAGCATATACAAGGAAGAAGAAAGAAACAATAACAATCTCAACATAACGAGAGGTAATTTAGTAACATGAAAATTTCTACAACCATATTTTCCTCTCTCACAATAATTACATGTAGGATCATAATCAAATTCATCAATATAGCTATCATATAAAAAAATATTCATGATTCACATGCATAAATGTTTTATAATCTTCCAAGATAGTGGGATTAACATCAACTAAAGTCATGACCTCTCCAAACCCACTTTCATCATGAAATTCACAAGATTGATAATTCTCCAAATATGTGGGATTATTTTTACCTAAAGTTGACGCTCTTCCAAACCCACTTTCAATATTATTGCAAACATTATTATCAATATCATAGTTATCATGAGGCATAAATAATTTTTCAAGATCATAAGAAACATTATCACCCCAATCATGATCATTGCAATAAGTAGTAAACATATCAAAACAAGCATCCCCAAGCTTGGGGTTTTGCATATCACTAACACAATTGACATTAATAGAATTTATAATAACATCATTGTAATCATGCTTTTCATGCAAGGAGCTATCATGAAGCACTTCATCAATTTCTTCGTTTAACACTTCATCACAATTTTTAGATTCATAAATCTCAAGCAAAACTTCATAAAGATAATCTAGTGAATTCAATTCACTAACAATTGGTTCGTCATAATTGGATCTTTTAAAAAGATTAGCAAGTGGATGAGGATCCATATCAATAGAGTTTTAGCAAGCAAAGATGCAACAAATAGAAGACACATGGCAACAAAGCAAACAAGAGATCTGACGAGAAAACGGCAAACGAAAAAGAGGGCGAATAAAAGGCAAATTTTTGTGAAGTGGGGGAGAGGAAAACAAGAGGCAAATGGCAAATAATGTAAATTGCAAGGAGATGAGATTTGTGATTAGGACCCTGGTAGATGTTGATGATGTCTCCCCGGCAACGGCGCCAAAAATTCCTTTTGATGTCTGCTAGACTACGTCGGTATTTCCCCAAAGAGGAAGGGATGATGCAGCACAGCGACGGTAGGTATTTCCCTCAGTGATGAGACCAAGGTTATCGAACCAGTAGGAGAACCAAGCAACACTACGTAAACAGCACATGCACACAAATAACAAATACTCGCAACCCGACGTGTTAAAGGGGTTGTCAATCCCTTTTGGGCAACGGCGGCAGAAGTTGGCAAACGGACGGGAGAAATTTGTAATAAATTGATAGATCGAACGCCAAATAAAATAAAGTGCAGCAAGTTATTTTTGGGTTTCTGGAAATATAGATCTGAAAATAAAAGAAAATAAAATAGATCGCAAAGGCAAATATATTAAAGAAGAGACCCGGGGGCCGTAGATTTCACTAGTGGCTTCTCTCGAGAAAAATAGCAAACGGTGGGTAAAAAAATTACTGTTGAGCAATTGATAGAACTTCAAATAATCATGACGATATCCAGGCCATGATCATTATATAGGCATCACGTCTAAGATTAGTAGACCGACTCCTGCCTCCATCTACTACTATTTCTCCACACATCGACCGCTATCCATCATGCATCTCGTGTATTAAGTTCATGGAGAAACGGAGTAATGCAAGAAGAACGATGACATGATGTAGACAAGATCTATTTATGTAGAAATAGACCCCATCTTATTATCCTTAATAGCAACGATACATACGTGTCGGTTCCCTTTCTGTCGCTGGGATCAAGCACCGTAAGATCAAACCCATCACAAAGCACCTCTTCCCATTGCAAGATATATAGATCAAGTTGGCCAAACAAAACCCAAATATCGGAGAATAAATACGAGGCTATAAGCAATCATGCATATAAGAGATTCAAAGAAGACTCAAATAACTTTCATGGATAAAAAGATAGATCTGATCATAAACTCAAAGTTCATCCGATCCCAACAAACACACCGCAAAAAGACTTACATCATATGGATCTCCAAGAGACCATTGTATTGATAATAAGAAGAGAGAGAGGAAGCCATCTAGCTACTAACTACGGACCCGTAGGTCTACAAGAGACTACTCACGCATCATCGGAGAGGCACCAATGGACATGATGAACCCCTCCGCGATGGTGTCTAGATTGGATCTCGTGGTTCTAGAACTTGCGGCGGCTGGAATTGATTTTCGTCGACTCCCATAGGGTTTCTGGAATATTGGGGTATTAATAGAGTAAAGAGGCGGTCCGGGGGGCACCCGACATGGGCACAATCCACCAGGGCGCACCTGGGTCCAGGCGCGCCCTGATGGGTTGTGCTCCCCTCGGAGCAGCCCCCAGGTGCTTCTTCGGCCCACTGGATGTCTTCTGGTCCAAAAAAAATCCACAAAAAGTTTCGCTGCGTTTGGACTCCGTTTGGTATTGATTTCATGCGATGTAAAAAACATGCAAAAAACAGCAACTAGCACTTGGCACTATGTCAATAGGTTAGTACAAAAAAATGATATAAAATGACTTTAAAATGATTATAAAACATCCAAGAATGATAATATAACAGCATGGAACAATAAAAAATTATAGATACGTTGGAGACGTATCAGCATCCCCAAGCTTAATTCCTGCTCGTCCTCGATTAGGTAAATGATAAAAACAGAATTTTTTATGTGGAATGCTGCCTAACATGTCATCTCATATTCTTTTCTTTGTACCATGGACATTTGGACTTTTATATGGTTCAAAGCAATAGTCTATTTTTGGCATGAGGACTTTAATACTCAAGCATACCAACAAGCAACCATGTCTTTCAAAATATCAACGCTAAAATAAGTTATCCCTAGCCCATCATGCTCAATTATTGATCCATTCATGAAACACACTCGTATATTAGCTACACCGAATGCTCAAGTACGATCATAGTGCCCGCTAGTTGGTTCTTTTATAAGAGAAGATGGAGACTCAAATTAAAAATAAAAATTGCATAAAGTAAAAGAAAGGCCCTTCACGGAGGGAAGTAGGGATTTGTAGAGGTGCCAGAGCTCAAAGCAAAAAAGATAGAGATAAAATATTTTGAGAGGCATACTTTTCCCACCAACGAAAATGACTTAGAGCTCTCAACACTTTCCATGCTAGATACATCATAGGCGGTTCCCAAACAAATAATAAACTTTCTTCCTTTTTCAACCATACTTTCACTTTCCATGGCTAACCGTATCCACGGGTGCCCTCCATACCAACACGTTCCAAGGAATTTATTATTTGACAACATAAAGTAAATTCATTTTTCATTTCGGGACTGGGCATCCCTAATACCTTTGCCTTACTCTCGTGCAATGACAAGTGAATAAACACTCATCGTGAGAATAACACATCTAGCATGGAAAATATTGGCCACCCCTCACCGCCTTGCGAGTGGTACGAGCACACAAAAGAGAAATTTATTTTGAAAATTAGAGATGGCACATACAAATTTGCTTGGAACATCAAAAGAATACCGCATATAGGTAGGTATAGTGGACTCATGTGCAAAACTGGTTTAAAGGATTTTGGATGCACAAGTAGTGATCATACTTAGTGCAAAATGAAGGCTAGCAAAATATTGAGAAGCGACCAACCAAGAAACGAAAAATCTCATAAGTGAGGATTGAGCATAATTAACACCGAATAATGCACCACAAGTAGGATGTAATTTCATTGCATAAATATTGACTTTCGTACTTGCATAGGGAATCACAAACCTTAACACCAATATTGTTACTAAAGCATAATTACTCATCAATATGACTCACATATCACTTCATCATATCTCAAAACTTTTACAAGGAATCAATTTTATTTTGTCCAATGATCTTCATGAAATTTTTATTATATCCTTCTTGGATATCTATCACTTTGGGACTAATTTTCGTGTGTTGCTTTTGATAAGCTCAAACAAATATAAGTGAAGATCATGAGCATAATATTTCTTTCTCTCAAATTAATTAAATTGAAGCAAGAGAGAATTTCTTAAAATTTTTACTAACTCTCAAATAAATCTAAGTGAAGCAAGAGAGCATTTCTTCAAAAATACTAAAGCACACCGTGCTCAAAAAGATATAAGTGAAGCACTAGAGCAATTACATAGCTCATAAAGATTTAAGTGAAGCATAGAGAGCAATTCTAACAACTCATGGCATAATTTTGGCTCTCCCAAATAGGTGTGTCCAGCAAGGAATAAAGACTTAAAACAAAAAGCAAAACAAGCAAAGACTCATATCATACAAGACGCTCCAAGCAAAACTCATAACATGTGACGAATAAAAATATAGCTTCGAGTAAAATACCGATGGTCGTTAGAAGAAAGAGGGGATGACACTCGGGGCATCCCCAAGCTTAGTTGCTTGCTACTCTTTGGATAATGGCTTGGGGTGCCATGGGCATCCCCAAGCTTAGGATCTTCTTACTCCTTATTGTGACGCCCCCGGCTTAATCATGCACTAATCATACACGCAAATGGACACGATCAAGCCTAAGGACTCACGGGAAGATATCACAACACAACTCTAAAACATAAATAAAGTCATACAAGCTTTATATTACAAGCCAGGGGCCTCGAGGGCTTGAATACATAAGCTTGTGAACAAGCATCAGCGGAAGCATCAGATATCTGAGTACAGATATTAAAAGAGAAACAGAAAGGCCTTTAGAAAGGCGGGGCAAAATAAAACACTACGATCGAAAGGCGAAGGCCTCTTGCCTGGGACCCTCCAATCCTACTCCTGGTCGTCAGTCAACTCGTAGTAGTATCCATCCTCTGGGTAGTAGTAATAGCGATCGTCGGCAGGGCAGCTGTCTCAGGGGCTCCGTCATCTTGGTCACGACAAACTGATATGGGGAGAAAAGGAAAACAAAGCAACCGTGAGTACTCATAAGTACTCAGCAAGCAAGGATCTACACTACATATGCAACATTTTCAAAGGGAGGCTGTATATATGGACTGGGCTGCAGAAATGCCAGAATAGAGAGGAGACCTAGTCCTATCGAAGACTAGCATCTTCAGCGGTCTTGCAGCAATAGAAGAGAGCAGAACGGTACAATATAATGTAGCAGTATCATTAAGTCTCATCCTCACCCAGAGATCCTTTCTCGACTCCCTGCGAGAAAGCAATCCCAGAGCCATACAGTCATCAACCTCGTCCGGAGATCCCTTCTCGACTCCCTGCGAGAAGCAATCCCAGAGCCATAGTATCCAAGTATCCAGTTCTAAAATTGTATCAATCAGGATACAACTCCGAGTGTCCTTTACCGTAGGACCGGCTATCGATAGAAATGTTCTTCTCTGCAGGGGTGCACCAACTTACCCAACACGCTCGATTAACTCCGGCCGGACACACTTTCCTGGGTCATGCCCGGCCTCGGCCAAACGACACATCGCAACCCTACCTACAGCTCAGCAGAGAGGTCCCCGTCGGTCTATATCCTAAGCGCTCAGGGGTCATGGGCCATCGCCCTGTGCACTCCGGGTCGTTGCGAGCAGAGCGAATCTCGGTACCACCCCTCAGGATGGCGCCGGCCCAGCCCGGCCGCAGTGCTGAACTGGATGTCTGACAGAGCTTTCGGCTGATGCATACGATGCAGAATGCCCATACTATGCCCACGTGATGGTTAGTGCTATCAGGCCAGAGGCCTGCTTGGATCAAATATCCAAATCGTTAGGACTAGGGGCTTGCGGTAACGAGCAGAGACTCACGAAAGATGTGACCCCGTCGCCCCGTCTCGAGGACTTGCTGTAAGGGTTAAGAATGCCCGGCCGCGCCTCGTATTCACCACTCGGGCACCACACTGGCACCCGTCTTCACAACACTCGCCTCTCAGGCGCACGCGGGTACCCCTCAGGGTCGACCCGCCTATCCAAGTAACAGTGTAAAGTCCAGTATCCGTGTGTCCATAACATCAGGGGAATCCGAGGTATCACCCTCCTTGGATTCCTACTCGATGTGTCTGTCAAGGTGAACTCGGAGGATTCACCCTCGATGGGTTCACACTTGATGTGTTGCACGACAGCGTCGTTATCGGAAGTGGCGAAGGAGGAATCACCCTCGATGACCACGACCGAATAGCTACTCTACAGAGTTAACATCAGAAGTGCTACATGAGGTTTCACCCTCGGCACTCGATAGTAACGCTGCAGTGTCGTTACAACTAAGGGGGGGGGGGGGTGATGTGCGGTGTCGGGTCCTGGTCTTCAATCCCGTTGATCGGGTCTTCTGACGATCCAGCGCGGCAGTCGGGATAAGTGGGGTCACTGATAGGTCTCTACCCAGCCTAGACTAAACAGTTTAGGATATGCAGGTAATTATCAACAGCAGGTTACAATGAACAGGCTATGCATCAGAATAGGTAAAGTAGCAGCAGCAGCAGCAATTCTAATGCAAGCATGAGAAATAGAATGGGCGATATCGGGACGATCAAAGGGGGGGCTTGCCTGGTTGCTCGGCGGCAAGGGCAAGGTCGTCAACGATGGCTTCGGTCTCCGGAACTGCGTCGGTCTCGGGGACGACGTCGGTGTCGGGGGCTACCGAGAGAGAAGAGGGGGAGGAAACAGTATAAATACACAGCGAACAAGTGCAGCACAAAGCATATCATGGCAATACGCGGTGACGGAGGTGACCTAACGCAGTGCCGGGTGATACTGGCGAAGGTGGGATTCATCCGGGAATGTTTTCCCGTCTCCGGACATTTGTCAGACAGATGACTAGAGGGGAACGGTTGCATGTTCGAATAGTTAGGGACGTGTGACGGACGAACGGACCGCGTATTCAGATTCGTCTCGTCGTTTTGAGCAACTTTCATGTATGAAGTTTTTCGATCGGAGTTACGGATTAAAAGATATGATTTTCTAAAGTTTTATTGATTTACTAGAATTTATTTAATTATTTAAATCAACATTATCCGAAACAGTAGCAGGGTGACGTCACTGTGACGTAATGCTGACGTCAGCAGTCAACGGTCGGCTGACCAGGGTCAAACCTGACGAGGGGGGCCCACATGTCAGCCTTTGATTAGTCTAAACAGAGTTTAATTTTTAACTAATCAACTAATTAGGCTACTGGGCCCACATGTCAATGACTGATTAGTGTTTAAACTAATTAATTAACTAATTAACAGATTTTCTAGTTAATTAAATCAGTTTAACCGAGTGGGGCCCGCATGTCAGCGAGACAGGGCAGCCACGTCAGCTGTTGACCTGGTCAACAGGTCAACTGGGGCCCGCGGGGCCCCACAATCAGTGGCCCAGGAGCGGGGCCCATCGAGGCCAGGTCAGCGCCGGCCGCCGGAGCACGCCGGCGAGCTCGAATGCGGCGTCGAGCTCCGGCGAGCCCGGGTTTCGCCCACAGGGCATCTCCGAGGGTGTGCTTGGGCTCTAACGAACGGGCGCAGCGAGCCGCATCGCGTGGTGGTGGTGGTTGGCCCCGGGGGTGGTCGGAACGACGCCGGCGACGACGGTTGGCGGCGGGGCTCTCGGGTGGTGCCCGGGCGCGTGGCTGCAGTGGGCTAGCGAGCAAAGAAAAAGGCAGGGCGGCCTCTACGGCTCACCAGGAGCACGTTGGTGCTGCGGGACCGAGCCGAGCGGCTCTGGGAGCGCAGCAATGGCAGTGACGGCGGCGGACAGAGCACGAGCACGGTGGCGGCGAGCTACGGCTACGGGGAGACGCAGGGAGAGAGGGAGGAGGATGGGGTGCTCACGGTGGTCCTGTAGGCGTGCAAGGGTGGGCTCGGGGTAGCGCAACGACGGCGAATCGTGACGGCGATCACCGGCGCCCGAAGCTTGAAGACGAGCTCGTGCGCGACGAGGCAGGTGATTTCCGCTCCGGTTCGATGCAGTAGGCGAAGCAGCAGGGGACGGCGGGGCGACCTGGCACTGCCGCGAGGTGTAGGGGCGACGGTGGCCGCGCGTATCAGACGGCCGAGGCCATTGCGGCGCTCGGAGGGAGGAGGCAGGGAGGAAAGAGAGGGGGAAAGTGAGCGAGGGAGGGCTCGGAGGTGTCCGTGGGGTGCTCTTTATCCACGGCGAGCGCGCGACGCGCTGTCGAGTGCTTAGGGAGGGGGGGCCGGGCTCGGGGGCGCGCGCGCACGCAGGGTGCTTGACAGCGCGCCCGCGGCGTCAGGGGTAGGGGGAGGGGGCTAGTTGGGCTGGGCCAGCTCCTGTGCGGCTGTGGGCTTAAGTGCACAGGGGCATTTTTCCATTTCTTCTTTTCTTTTCTTTTCTTTTCTATTCTATTAATTGTTTAGGCCCCAAATGGTTTTTGTAAAAAGGGAGACCTAGTCCATAAATACCAGTGCTTTATACCCTAACACCAAAAACTAGTTTGGGCAAAACATCATTTCATATTTGTTTTAAATAAATTAAAAGGTTACTAAATGTCATTTTCAGCCACTGTTTTAAGTTGTTCGAGTCACTTATCCAATTTTAATAATGTTTTTTACAATTTTAACATAGCCTCTGATTTATCTGCTATTTAATGAACAATTTAGTTTCTATGTTGGACAACTTTTATTTTTCACTTTCATCTAAATTTGAATTTTGAGTTAGGAGTTGAAATGCATTATGATGCAAATGATGATCATGCACTGTTAATCATGCTGACTTGGCATTATCAAAATGGAATTACTGTGGCTAACCACTGGGGGTGTTACACTTATTCCTTCATCCATCGTAACATCACCCAAAACTTGAAAACTTCAATCACACAAAACTCAACAAAACCTTCGTGAGATCCGTTAGTATAAGAAAACCAATCTTTACTTTAAGTACTGTAGAAACTTATTCAAATTTTGTTATTGCTTTATGTCTACTGTATTCTAACTTTTCCATGGCAAAAACTCTTCAAAGAAAACCGTAGAATCATCAAAATAAGCACATAACACAACGAAAACAGAATCTGTCAAAAACAGAGCAGTCTGTAAAGATGCGAATTGTTCTCATACTTATGTAAATCAAAAATTTCTGAAAAATAAGGAAAACATAGGCAATTGGTATTTAAATCTTGTGTAAAAACTTCAGAGTTTTTTCTCGGTTCTGTAATTCTAAACAATTATTTTTCTGGACGCGAAAGTTTCTGTTTTCCAACAAGATCAAATCAACTATCACCAAACCTATCCCAAAGGCTTTACCTGGCACAAACACTAATTAAAACACAAAAAACACAATCATAACAGTAGCATAATTGTGAAAACACTCAAGAAAAGAAAGCAAAAGACAAAAATAAATTTTATTCATTGGGTTGCCTCCCAACAAGCGCTATCGTTTTATGCCCCTAGCTAGGCATAGATAGTTTTAATGATGCTCACATGAAAGACAAAAAATTGAAGCACAGCGAGAGCATCATATAGCATGTGAAAAACAAGTTTAAGTCTAACATGCTTCCTATGCATAGGCATCTTATAAGCAAACAAATTATCAAGGCAAGCAAAAACTAGCACATGCAAGGAAGAAGAAAGAAACAATAACAATCTCAACATAACGAGAGGTAATTTAGTAACATGAAAATTTCTACAACCACATTTTCCTCTCTCACAATAATTACATGTAGGATCATAATCAAATTCAACAATATAGCTATCATATAAAATTTTCTCTTCATGATTCACATGCATAAAAGTTTTATAATCTTCCAAGATAGTGGGATTAACATCAACTAAAGTCATGACCTCTCCAAACCCACTTTCATCATGAAATTCACAAGATTGATAATTCTCCAAATATGTGGGATTATTTTTACCTAAAGTTGAGGCTCTTCCAAACCCACTTTCAATATTATTGCAAACATTATTATCAATATCATATTCATCATGAGGCATAAATAATTTTTCAAGATCATAAGAAACATTATCACCCCAATCATGATCATTGCAATAAGTAGTAAACATATCAAAACAAGCATCCCCAAGCTTGGGTTTTTGCATATCACTAACACAATTGACATTAATAGAATTTATAATAACATCATTGCAATCATGCTTTTCATTCAAGGAGCTATCATGAAGCACTTCATCAATTTCTTCATTTAACACTTCATCACAATTTTCAGATTCATAAATCTCAAGCAAAACTTCATAAAGATAATCTAGTGAATTCAATTCACTAACAATTGGTTCGTCATAATTGGATCTTTTAAAAAGATTAGCAAGTGGATGAGGATCCATATCAATAGATTTTTAGCAAGCCAAGATGCAAGCAAATAGAAGACACATGGCAACACAAGCAAACAAGAGATCTGACGAGAAAACGGCGAACGAAAAATAGGGCGAATAAAAAGGAAATTTTTTTTGAAGTGGGGGAGAGGAAAATAAGAGGCAAATGGCAAATAATGTAAATTGCAAGGATATGAGATTTGTGATGAGGATCCTGGAAGATGTTGATGATGTCTCCCTGGCAACGGCGCCAGAAATTCCTTTTGATGTCTGCTAGACTACGTCGGTATTTCCCCAAAGAGGAAGGGATGATGCAGCACAGCGACGGTAGGTATTTCCCTCAATGATGAGACCAAGGTTATCGAACCAATAGGAGAACCAAGCAACACTACGTAAACAGCACCAGCACACAAATAACAAATACTCGCAACCCGGCGTGTTAAAGGGGTTGTCAATCCCTTCTGGGCAACGGCGCCAGAAATTGGCAAACGGACGGGAGAAAGTTGTAATAAATTGATAGATCGAACGCCAAATAAAATAAAGTGCAGCAAGGTATTTTTGAGTTTTTGGAAATATAGATCTGAAAATAAAAGCAAATAAAATAGATCGCAAAGGAAAATATATTAAAGAAGAGACCCACGGGCCGTGGATTTCACTAGTGGCTTCTCTCGAGAAAAATAGCAAACGGTGGGTAAACAAATTACTGTTTTGCAATTGATAGAACTTTAAATAATCATGACGATATCCAGGCAATGATCAATATATAGGCATCACATCTAAGATTAGTAGACCGACTTCTGCCTGCATCTACTACTATTACTCCACACATCGACCGCTATCCAGCATGCATCTAGTGTATTAAGTTCATGGAGAAACGGAGTAATGCAATAAGAATGATGACATGGTGTAGACAAGATCTATTTATGTAGAAATAGACCCCATCTTTTTATCCTTAATAGCAATGACACATACGTGTCGGTTCCCTTTCTGTCACTGGGATCAAGCACCGTAAGATCGAACCCATCACAAAGCACCTCTTCCCATTGCAAGATAAATAGATCATGTTTGCCGAACAAAACCCAAATATCGGAGAAGAAATATGAGGCTATAAGCAATCATGCATATAAGAGATTCAAAGAAGACTCAAATAACTTTCATGGATAAAAAGATAGATCTGATCATAAACTCAAAGTTCATCCGATCCCAACAAATACACCGCAAAAAGACTTACATCATATGGATCTCTCAGAGACCATTGTATTGAGAATCAAAAGAGAGAGAGAAAGCCATCTAGCTACTAACTATGGACCCGTAGGTCTACAAGAGACTACTCACGCATCATCGGAGAGGCACCAATGGACATGATGAACCCCTCCGCGATGGTGTCTAGATTGGATCTCGTGGTTCTGGAACTTGCGGCGGCTGGAATTGATTTTCGTCGACTCCCCTAGGGTTTCTGGAATATTGGGGTATTAATAGAGTAAAGAGGCGGTCCGGGGGGCACCCGACATGGGCACAACCAACCAGGGCGCGCCTGGGCCTCCACGCGCGCCCTGGTGGGTTGTGCTCCCCTCGTAGCAGCCCCCAGGTGCTTCTTTGGCCCACTGGATGTCTTCTGGTCCGAAAAAAATCCACAAAAAGTTTCGCTGCGTTTGGACTACATTTGGTATTGATTTCCTATGATGTAAAAAACATGCAAAAAACAGCAACTGGCACTTGGCACTATGTCAATAGGTTAGTACCAAAAAATGATATAAAATGATTATAAAACATCCAAGAATGATAATATAACAGCATGGAACAATAAAAAAATATTGATACGTTGGAGACGTATCAGCATCCCCAAGCTTAATTCCTGCTCGTCCTCGAGTAGGTAAATGATAAAAAAAGAATTTTTGATGTGGAATGCTGCCTAACATGTCATCTCATATTCTTTTCTTTGTAGCCTGGACATTTGGACTTTTATATGGTTCAAAGCAATAGTCTATTTTTGGCATGAGGACTTTAATACTCAAGCATACCAACAAGCAACCATGTCTTTCAAAATATCAACGCTAAAATAAGTTATCCCTAGCCCATCATGCTCAATTATTGATCCATTCATGAAACACACTCGTATATTAGCTACACCTAATGCTCAAGTACGATCATAGTGCCCCCTACTTGGTGCTTTATAAGAGAAGATGGAGACTCAAATTAAAAATAAAAATTGCATAAAGTAAAAGAAAGGCCCTTCGCGGAGGGAAGTAGGGATTTGTAGAGGTGCCAGAGCTCAAAGCGAAAAAGATAGAGATAAAATATTTTGAGAGGCATACTTTTCCCACCAACGAAAACGACTTAGAGCTCTCAACACTTTCCATGCTAGATACATCATAGGCGGTTCCCAAACAGAAAATAAACTTTATTCCTTTTTCAACCATACTTTCACTTTGCATGGCTAACCGTATCCACGGGTGCCCTCCATACCAACACGTTCCAAGGAAATTATTATTTGACAACATATAGTAAATTCATTTTTCATTTCGGGACTGGGCATTCCTAATACCTTTGCCATACTCTCGTGCAATGACAAGTGAATAAACACTCATCGTGAGAATAACACATCTAGCATGGAAAATATTGGTCACCCCTCACCACCTTGTGAGTGGTACGAAAACACAAAATAGAATTTTTTTTTGAAAATTAGAGATGGCACATACAAATTTGCTTGGTACGGCAAAAGAATACCGCTTATAGGTAGGTATAGCGGACTCATGTGGCAAAACTGGTTTAAAGGATTTTGGCTGCACAAGTAGTGATCATACTTAGTGCAAAATGAAGGCTAGCAAAAGATTGAGAATCGACCAACCAAGAAACGAAAAATCTCATAAGCGAGCATTGAGCATAATTTTCACGGAATAATGCACCACAAGTAGGATGTAATTTCATTGCATAACTTTTGACTTTCGTACTTGCATAGGGAATCACAAACCTTAACACCAATATTCTTACTAAACATAATGACTCATTAATATGACTCACATATCACTTTATCATATCTCAAAACTATTACAAGGAATCAAGTTTATTTTGTCCAATGATCTTCATGAAAGTTTTTATTATATCCTTCTTGGATATGTATCACTTTGGGACTAATTTTCGTGTGTTGCTTTTGATAAGCTCAAACAAATATAAGTGAAGATCATGAGCATAATATTTCTTTCTCTCAAATTAATTTAAGTGAAGCAAGAGAGAATTTCTTAAAAAATTTACTAACTCTCAAATAAATCTAAGTGAAGCATGAGAGCATTTCTTTAAAAATACTAAAGCACACCGTGCTCAAAAAGATATAAGTGAAGCACTAGAGCAATTACATAGCTCATAAAGATTTAAGTGAAGCATAGAGAGCAACTCTAACAAGTCATGGCATAATTTTGGCTATCCCAAATAGGTGTGTCCAGCAATGAATCAAGACTTAAAACAAAAAGCAAAACAAGCAAAGACTCACATCGTACAAGACGCTCCAGGCAAAACTCATAACATGTGACGAATAAAAATATAGCTTCGAGTAAAATACCGATGGTCGTTAGAAGAAAGAGGGGATGACACTCGGGGCATCCCCAAGCTTAGTTGCTTGCTACTCTTTGGATAATGGCTTGGGGTGCCATGGGCATCCCCAAGCTTAGGCTCTTCTTACTCCTTATTCCTTCATCCATCGTAACATCACCCAAAACTTGAAAACTTCAATCACACAAAACTCAACAAAACCTTCGTGAGCTCCGTTAGTATAAGAAAACCAATCTTTACTTTAAGTACTATAGAAAACTTATTAAAATTTTGTTATTGCTTTATGCCTACTGTATTCTAACTTTTCCATCCCATAAACTCTTCAAAGAAAACCATAGAATCATCAAAATAAGCACATAACACAACGGAAACAGAATATGTCAAAAACAGAGCAGTCTGTAAAGATGCGAATTGTTCTCATACTTCGATAAATCCAAAAATTCTGAAAACTTAGGACGACAGAGGAAATTGGTATGTCAATCTTGTGTAAAAACTTTAGAGTTTTTAGTCGCTTTTGTAATTCTAGAAAATTATTTTCTGGACACAAAAGTTTCTGTTTTCCAACAAGATCAAATCAACTATCACCAAAGCTATCCCAAAGGCTTTACTTGGAACAAACACTAATTAAAACACAAAAAACACAATCATAACAGTAGCATAATTATGTAAACAGTCAAGAACACAAAGCAAAAGACAAAAATAGATTTTATTCATTGGGTTGCCTCCTAACAAGCGCTATCGTTTTATGCCCCGAGCTAGGCATAGATAGTTTTAATGATGCTCACATGAAAGACAAAAAATTGAAGCACAACAAGAGCATCATATAGCATGTGAAAAACAAGTTTAAGTCAAACATGCTTCCAATGCATAGGCATATTATAAGCAAATAAATTATCAAGGCAAGCAAAAACTAGCATATGCAAGGAAGAAGAAAGAAACAATAACAATCTCAACATAACGAGAGGTAATTTAGTAACATGAAAATTTCTACAACCATATTTTCCTTTCTCACAATAATTACATGTAAGATCATAATCAAATTCAACAATATAGCTATCACATAAAATTTTCTCTTCATAATTCACATGCAGAAAAGTTTTATAATCTTCCAAGATAGTGGGATTAACATCAACTAAAGTCATGACCTCTCCAAACCCACTTTCATCATGAAATTCACAAGATTGATAATTATCCAAATATGTGGGATTATTTTTACCTAAAGTTGACGCTCTTCCAAACCCACTTTCAATATTATTGCAAACATTATTATCAATATCATATTCATCATGAGGCATAAATAAATTTTCAGGATCATAAGAAACATTATCACCCCAATCATGATCATTGCAATAAGTAGTAAACATATCAAAACAAGCATCCCCAAGCTTGGGGTTTTGCATATCACTAACACAATTGACATTAATAGAATTTATAATAACATCATTGCAATCATGCTTTTCATTCAAGGAGCTATCATGAAACACTTCATCAATTTCTTCGTTTAACACTTCATCACAATTTTCAGATTCATAAATCTCAAGCAAAACTTCATAAAGATAATCTAGTGAATTCAATTCACTAACAATTGGTTCATCATAATCTGTTCTTTTAAAAATATTAGCAAGTGGATGAGGATCCATATCAATAGAGTTTTAGCAAGCAAAGATGCAAACAAATAGAAGGCACATGGCAACACAAGCAAACAAGAGATCTGACGAGAAAACGGCGAACGAAAAAGAGGGCGAATAAAAAGGTAAATTTTTGTGAAGTGGGGGATAGGAAAATAAGAGGCAAATGGAAAATAATGTAAATTGCAAGGAGATGAGATTTGTGATTAGGAACCTGGTAGATGTTGATGATGTCTCCCCGGCAACGGCGCCAGAAATTCCTTTTGATGTCTGCTAGACTACGTCGGTATTTCCCCAAAGAGGAAGGGATGATGCAGCACAGCGACGGTAGGTATTTCCCTCAGTGATGAGACCAAGGTTATCGAACCAATAGGAGAACCAAGCAACACTACGTAAACAGCAGCTGCACACAAATAGCAAATACTCGCAACCCGACGTGTTAAAGGGGTTGTCAATCCCTTTCGGGCAACGGCGCCAGAAATTGGCAAACAGACGGGAGAAAGTTGTAATAAATTGATAGATCGAACGCTAAATAAAATAAACTGCAGCAAGGTGTTTTTGGGATTTTGGAAATATAGATCTGAAAATAAAAGCAAATAAAATAGATCACAAAGGCAAATATATTAAAGAAGAGACCCGGGGGCCGTAGATGTCACTAGTGGCTTCTCTCGAGAAAAATAGCAAATGGTGGGTAAACAAATTACTGTTGGGCAATTGATAGAACTTCAAATAATCATGACGATATCCAGGCAATGATCATTATATAGGCATCACGTCTAAGATTAGTAGACCGACTTCTGCATGCATCTACTACTATTACTCCACACATCGACCGCTATCCAGCATGCATCTAGTGTATTAAGTTCATGGAGAAACGGAGTAATGCAATAAGAACGATGACATGATGTAGACAAGATCTATTTATGTAGAAATAGAAACCATCTTGTTATCCTTAATAGCAATGATACATACATGTCAGTTCCCTTTTTGTCACTGGGATCAAGCACCGTAAGATCAAACCCATCACAAAGCACCTCTTCCCATTGCAAGATAAATAGATCACGTTGGCCAAACAAAACCCTAATATCGGAGAAGAAATACGAGGCTATAAGCAGTCATGCATATAAGAGATTCAAAGAAGACTCAAATAACTTTCATTGATAAAAAGATAGACCTGATCATAAACTCAAAGTTCATCCGATCCCAACAAACACACCGCAAAAAGACTTACATCATATGGATCTCCAAGAGACCATTGTATTGAGAATCAAAAGAGAGAGAGGAAGCCATCTAGCTACTAACACCGGCCCCATAGGTCTATAAGAGACTACTCACGCATCATCGGAGAGGCACCAATGGACATGATGAACCCCTCCGCGATGGTGTCTAGATTGGATCTCGTAGTTCTGGAACTTGCGGCGGCTGAAATTGATTTTCGTCGACTCCCCTAGGGTTTCTGGAATATTGGGGTATTTATAGAGTAAAGAGGCGGTCCGGGGGGCACCCGAGGTGGGCACAACCCACCAGGGCGCGCCTGGGCCTCCAAGCGCGCCCTGGTGGGTTGTGCTCCCCTCGGAGTAGCCCCCAGGTGCTTCTTCAGCCCACTGGATGTCTTCTGGTCCGAAAAAAATCCACAAAAAGTTTCGTTGCGTTTGGACTCCGTTTGGTATTGATTTCCTGCGACGTAAAAAACATGCAAAAAACAGCAACTGGCACTTGGCACTATGTCAATAGGTTAGTACCAAAAAATGATATAAAATGATTATAAAACATCCAAGAATGATAATATAACAGCATGGAACAATAAAAAATAATTTATACGTTGGAGACGTATCAGCATCCCCAAGCTTAATTCCTGCTCGTCCTCGAGTAGGTAAATGATAAAAACAGAATTTTTGATGTGGAATGCTGCCTAACATGTCATCTCATATTCTTTTCTTTGTAGCATGGACATTTGGACTTTTATATGGTTCAAAGAAATAGTCTATTTTTGACATGAGGACTTTAATACTCAAGCATACCAACAAGCAACCATGTCTTTCAAAATATCAACACTAAAATGTGTTATCCCTAGCCCATCATGCTCAATTATTGATCCATTCATGAAACACACTCATATATTAGCTACACCCAATGCTCAAGTACGATCATAGTGCCCCCTAGTTGTTGCTTTATAAGAGAAGATGGAGACTCAAATTAAAAATAAAAATTGCATAAAGTAAAAGAAAGGCCCTTCGTGGAGGGAAGTAGGGATTTGTAGAGGTACCAGAGCTCAAAGCAAAAAAGATAGAGATAAAATATTTTGAGAGGCATACTTTTCCCACCAACGAAAAGGACTTAGAGCTCCCAACACTTTCCATGCTAGATACATCATAGGCGGTTCCCAAACAAAAAATAAACTTTATTCCTTTTTCAACCATACTTTCACTTTCCATGGCCAACCGTATCCACGGGTGCCCTCCATACCAACACTTTCCAAGGAAATTATTTTTTGACGACATAAAATAAATTCATTTTTCATTTCCAGACTGGGCAATCCTTATACCTTTGCCTTACTCTCATGCAATGACAAGTGAATAAACACTCATCGTGAGAATAACACATCTAGCATGGAAAATATTGGCCACCCCTCACCGCCTTGCGAGTGGTACGAGCACACAAAAGAGAAATTTATTTTGAAAATTAGAGATGGCACATAAAAATTTGCTTGGAACGGCAAAAGAATACCGCATATAGGTAGGTATAGTGGACTCATGTGGCAAAACTGGTTTAAAGGATTTTGGATGCACAAGTAGTGATCATACTTAGTGCAAAATGAAGGCTAGCAAAAGATTGAGAAGCGAGCAACCATGAAACGAAAATCTCATAAGCGAGCACTGAGCATAATTAACACTGAATAATGCACCACAAGTAGGATGTAATTTCATTGCATAACTATTGACTTTCGTACTTGCATAGGGAATCACAAACCTTAACACCAATATTGTTACTAAAGCATAATTACTCATCAATATGACTCACATATCACTTCATCATATCTCAAAACTATTACAAGGAATCAAGTTTATTTTGTCCAATGATCTTCATGAAAGTTTTTATTATATCCTTCTTGGATATCTATCACTTTGGGACTAATTTTCGTGTGTTGCTTTTGATAAGCTCAAAGAAATATAAGTGAAGATCATGAGCATAATATTTCTTTCTCTCAAATTAATTTATGTGAAGCAAGAGAGAATTTCTTAAAAAATTTACTAACTCTCGAATAAATCTAAGTGAATCAAGAGAGCATTTCTTCAAAAATACTAAAGCACAACGTGCTCAAAAAGATATAATTGAAGCACTAGAGCAATTACATAGCTCATAAAGATTTAAGTGAAGCATAGAGAGCAATTCTAACAAGTCATGGCATAATTTTGGCTCTCCCAAATAGGTGCGTCCAGAAAGGAATCAAGACTTAAAACAAAAAGCAAAACAAGCAAAGACTCATATCATAAAGACGCTCCAAGCAAAACTCATAACATGTGACAAATAAAAATATAGCTTCGAGTAAAATACCGATGGTCGTTAGAAGAAAGAGGGGATGACACTCGGGGCATCCCCAAGCTTAGTTGCTTGCTACTCTTTCGATAATGGCTTGGGGTGCCATGGGCTTCCCCAAGCTTAGGCTCTTCTTACTCCTTATTCCTTCATCCATCGTAACATCACCCAAAACTTGAAAACTTCAATCACACAAAACTCAACAAAACCTTCGTGAGATCCGTTAGTATAAGAAAACCAATCTTTACTTTAAGTACTGTAGACAACTTATTCAAATTTTGTTATTGCTTTATGTCTACTGTATTCTAACTTTTCCATGGCAAAAAATCTTCAAAGAAAACCATAGAATCATCAAAATAAGCACATAACACAACGAAAACAGAATCTATCGAAAACAGAGCAGTCTGTAAAGATGCGAATTGTTCTTATACTTATCTAACTCCAAAAATCTGAAAAATTAGTACAACAGAGGCAATTGGCATATCAATCTTGTGTAAAAACTTCAGAGTTTTTAGTCGCTTATGTAATTCTAAACAATTATTTTTCTGGACGCAAAAGTTTCTGTTTTCCAACAAGATTAAATCAACTATCACCAAAGCTATCCCAAAGGCTTTACTTGGCACAAAGACTAATTAAAACACAAAAACACAATCATAACAGTAGCATAATTGTGTAAACACTCAAGAATAGAAAGCAAAAGATAAAAAAAAATTATTCATTGGGTTGCCTCCCAACAAGCGCTATCGTTTTATGCCCCTAGCTAGGCATAGATAGTTTTAATGATGCTCAAATGAAAGACAAAAAATTAAAGCACAAAGGGAGCATCATATAGCATGTGAAAAACAAGTTTAAGTCTACCATGCTTCCTATGCATAGGCATCTTATAAGCAAACAAATTATCAAGGCAAGAAAAAACTAGCATATGCAAGGAAGAAGAAAGAAAAAATAACAATCTCAACATAACGAGAGGTAATTTAGTAACATGAAAATTTCTACAACCATATTTTCCTCTCTCACAATAATTACATGTAGGATCGTAATCAAATTCAACAATATAGCCATCGTATAAAATTTTCTCTTCATGATTCACATGCATAAAAGTTTTATAATCTTCCAAGATAGTGGGATTAACATCAACTAAAGTCATGACCTCTCCAAACCCACTTTCATCATGAAATTCACAAGATTGATAATTCTCCAAATATATGGGATTATTTTTACCTAAAGTTGACGCTCTTCCAAACCCACTTTCAATATTATTGCAAACATTATTATCAATATCATATTCATCATGAGGCATAAATAATTTTTCAAGATCATAAGAAACATTATCACCCCAATCATGATCATTGCAATAAGTAGTAAACATATCAAAACAAGCATCCCCAAGCTTGCGGTTTTGCATATCACTAACCCAATTAACATTAATAGAATTTATAATAACATCATTGCAATCATGCTTTTCATTCAAGGAGCTATCATGAAGCGCTTCATCAATTTCTTCGTTTAACACTTCATCACAATTTTCAGATTCATAAATCTCAAGCAAAACTTCATAAAGATAATCTAGTGAATTCAATTCACTAATAATTGGCTCGTCATAATTGGATCTTTTAAAAAGATTAGCAAGTGGATGAGGATCCATATCAATAGAGATTTAGCAAGCAAAGATGCAAGCAAATAGAAGACACATGGCAACACAAGCAAACAAGAGATCTGACGAGAAAACTTCGAACGAAAAAGAGGGCGATTAAAAAGGCAAATTTTTGTGAAGTGGGGGAGAGAAAAACAAGAGGCAAATGGCAAGTAATGTAAATTGCAAGGAGATGAGATTTGTTATTAGGAACCTGGTAGATGTTGATGATGTCTCCCCAGCAACGGCGCCAGAAACTCCTTTTGATGTCTGCTAGACTACGTCGGTACTTCCCCAAAGAGGAAGGGATGATGCAGCATAGCGACGGTAGGTATTTCCCTCAGTGATGATACCAAGGTTATCGAACCAGTAGGAGAACCAAGCAACACTACATAAACAACACTTGCACAGAAATAACAAATACTCGCAACCCGAGGTGTTAAAGGGGTTGTCAATCCCTTTCGGGCAATGGCGCCAGAAATTGGCAAACGGACGGGAGAAAGTTGTTATAAATTGATAGATCGAATGCCAAATAAAATAAAGTGCAGTAAGGTATTTTTGGGTTTTTGGAAATATAGATCTGAAAATAAAAGCAAATAAAATAGATCGCAAAGGCAAATATATTAAAGAAGAGACCCGGGGGCCGTAGGTTTCACTAGTGGCTTCTCTCGAGAAAAATAGCAAACGGTGGGTAAACAAATTACTGTTGGGCAATTGATAGAACTTCAAATAATCATGACGATATCCAGGCAATGATCATTATATAGGCATCACGTCCAAGATTAGTAGACCGACTCCTGCCTGCATTTGGTATTGATTTCCTGCGTTGTAAAAAACATGCAAAAAAACAACAGCTGGCACTTGGCACTATGTCAATAGGTTAGTACCAAAAAATAATATAAAATGATTATAAAACATCCAAGAATGATAATATAACAGCATGAAACAATCAAATATTATAGATACGTTGCAGACGTATCACACATTCGCATCCATCCACTAGCCCGGAATTAAAGCACGCACAACATTTACAGCGACTGGGATTAGTTGTTTTCCGGGCGCATGGACCAACGCGGACTAGCGGACCTGGTCGCCCTTTTTTGAGCACGCCTTCGACAAGTACGTGCGTGACATGCGTGCATGAAAATCTTGCGTGACCAAACCGTACGAAGCGGAGCGGTAGGCTGTCGAACTGCAGCCTGCATGTTGCAGCCATGTCATCCACACGCAACCTAAAGGCCAATTCATACTCCGCTGGACTATACTCTACAACTATGCATTGTTTGGCACGAACGTTCCTTGGAGCTCGTGCTCCAACTGGCGTACTCCACAGCCCGCTTCCCTTCTCCTTCCTCTTCCACCGCCCGCGCACGTCCGCGGGAAGCGACCGGTCAACCCTTATATAGGAGTGCTAGCACAAAAAGATGCATGCATGACCACTAAAATTTCCTTTCTCTTATCTCTGAAATAAATGTGGCATGAAACTCAAAGCCCTTTAAGTCTGAGTATAATGGAAATCATCGTCCTCCTTCGGCTCTGCTTCGCCCATGTCGTCGTCCTCCTGTTCCGGCTCCGCGTCGTTGTTCTCCTCCTCCGGCTCCGCGTGCTGCTCCGCCTCCAACGCCTCCTTGTCCGGCTCCGGCTAGTCCAGACTCCGGAGGCAGGGCGGCTGCGATCTGGGCTTCGTGCCACCTCCAGATTAAAGCGCTGCTTCGACGGGAGTATGGCATATGTCGTTACCTTCGGCCGGGCCATGGCTATCAGGCGACGGCAACCAGAGAAGAGGCGGCGGGAGGGGAATGAATGCAGCTACTATTTGGGTTCGCCGTCTGGCTTAAATAAATGCACACCATCACGTGTACCCGCGGGTGCACAAATTGTAACATACGGGTCTGCTTAAGGGGGCGTCACATAACTGGTATGTGTGTGAGATTCTGAGAGACAGAGTGCGTGTGTCTCTACTCTTCGGACATGTACTCAACCTTTTGCATCGGGATATAAGTATAATGGTATTACACTGTAGCTAGTGATTTACGTGGCCATGTTAACATGGTTGTGTAAAAAAAATGTCACTTCCTGCTCGTGATTTGCGTTATATAATTATGAGAAGTTTGCTAACTACTAAAGTAAAGTGGAATTTGTCCATGTTATACAAGTAAATTAAGGTGATTGTTTATCATATGGGTAAGGTTGGACGAAGGGTGGTAGGAACAAATGCTCTGCCTAGAGCATGTGTGTGTGAGATGGAGTCTCAGTGTGTGTGTGGGTGGCGTGGGTGGGTGCGTGTGGTGTGTGTGTGTGTGTGTGTGTGTGTGTGTGTGTGTGTGTGTGTGTGAAGCGAGGATTTTGGTGGCGAAAGTAATTTAAGTGTGTGTGGCTTCATCGTAGAGAGGTCATGTGTATGGCAGAGGCCACCAACGAGGGGGGGCGGAGAGAAGAGGCCCGTAGAGAGGGAAGAGAAGGCGTGTGCGCGTGAGAGGAGTCGACATCGAGAGAACGTGTTGTTCGAGAGACACCGAGGAAGACTACTATATATCGATGGTGCATGTGGGGGAATTAAATGAGGGATGGGCTTATTGATTTCGGGGATATAGGGGAAGAGTGAGAGGGGGGGGGGGTAGCTAGAAGGAGATTGTTAAGTGTGAGTGTGTGTTTTACCCATCCAGGCTGAAGTTATGTGCACACAAGAAGAGAACGATTTGATGTGGGGTTAGGGCTGAGGGTAATTAACTACGTATAGAGACATAGGACACCTTGAACATGCATGTGCGAGAGGTATACATGTATACGTGGGATGTGTGTGTGTGCGCGCGCGCATGATCGAGATAAAAGAAAGAAGACATAAGTCATAAGGTCAACGACATGGGAGAGACGGATAGGTATGACAATATGCATGCATGTGAGAGTGCAGGGAAGAAGGCCCGATAATTGAGCATGTGTTTTTGTCTTTAAGGGCGTGGGCTGGAGCATGCATCTATGGCGAGCAGAGGGAGCGAGACACAATGATTGTGCAAAAGAGATCAACCTATAGATGCATGTATGGAGAGAGAGATATAGTGTGTGTGATAGGAAGCAAGAGTGCGTGCGAGAAAGAAATGTTGGCGGAGAAACTACAGATAGATAGAGAGATAGAGATGGTAGCTAGAGGGACATCGGCTAGTTTGAGTGTTGGAGATGACCGCCGAGTGGTTCAGAGGGTGCAATTATGTGTGTGTGAGAGAAAGATAAAAAGAGGGCGCATGAATGCATGTAGAGAGAAACATATATATTGTGCGTCATAGGAAGCAAGAGTGAGGGCGAGAAAGATAAAGATGCTAGCTAGTGTGTGTGTGTTAGAGATAAGAGTCGAGTGGATCAGAAGGCTGAGTTATGTGTGTGGGTGTGAGAGAGATAGAGAGAGGGTGCATGTGAGTCACATACAAACAAATATCAGAGAGAAATGAGATCCCGAGAGACGGAGTTTTGTGTTTGCGAGAGAGAAAGATATTTCACAATGAGAGTGATAGCTAGAGAGACATATCAGGGAACACGAGATATCTCTAGGGAGAGAGAGAGTGTGTGTGAGCGACATACAAGAGAATGGTGGAGAGATGTGAGACCCTGGGAGACAGAGTTTGTGTTTGTGTGTGAGAAAGAGATATTTAAGAGGAAGAGTCGTAGCTTCTCATACCTAAGGAGCGCAAGACATCTCTATGTGAGAGGGGGTGTGCGAGTGGCGCACAGGGTAATAGTAGAGAGAAATGAGACCCCAGGAGACGAAGTTTGTGTTCGCGTGAGAGAAAGAGATTTCACAGGGAGAATCATAGTTAGAGACACATAGCAGGGAGCGAGATATACTTATAGAGAGATAGAGTGAAGGTCGAGGGAGAGAGTACCGTCAGTGTGTTACGAAGATAAAAGATCATTGTCGGCATACAAGTAGCTACCCTAGAGACGATGAAGGCGTATAGGTCTAGAGAGATATATAAGCATGAGTGATAGCTATATGAGACGAATATCTGGATTAAAGGGGATTCAAATATTTAAACTAGCGATCACGACATCGATAATATCATAACGAAAATTGGTGTATCAAACATGCATATTAATTTGAATTTGGGGACACGTGTAATGTTATATAGTTTATCAATATTAGTGATCCATAGATTCTTTAATTAGAGACAATGCATGGTTTATATGCAATTAATGTCTAAACGGGATTACACTATATGTTGCGTGTGTGAAACACATTATACATGTTTGAGAAGTAAAAAATAACCCGCATGAAACACACATTAATTTGAGACAGTTAGCGAGGAATGCATACATTGGATTTCAACATCAAGTGGTTTCAAATATTTGAAAATCCAAATTAAGATGGATCCAGCCTTATGAATCTGAGACCATGCCATTTGTAAACCATATTTATGTATAAAGGGTGTTGTGCTTTTGAAAGTATATATAAAAGAATGATGTATATAGATTTGTATTCGGATAAAAAATGGATCCTTCCCGAAAAAAAATACAAACTGGATTCGAATTGAGTTGGCACGGTAAGCGTGCACTCTTTCTCTGCAAAAATTTGAACGAAGCAGGGAAAGTCGCAGTAACCACCCGAAACCAAAATCTGCGAGATGGAAATTACTGCCTATCCCTGACACGCACAGCCTATCGGCTCAATTTCTATAGGTTTCGATAGGGGTAGGCTTGTAATTTCACTCAAACGTGACATAACCGCCTCCGCCTCTCACCTCCCCGGATTCATACACGGTGGGCGCCAAAACACAGTTTCTCCTCGGCCAAAATCGCCTCCCTCCCCGATTCATACACGGTGGGCGCCAAAACAAACTCTCATCGGCCGAAATCTCCGTCGGCAAATATTTGGTGTATGCGAGATTACCGTCCTATCCCCAATCGACTAATATTGTTGTGATGTAGGAAATTTTAAACGGGGGCTAACTTTGTAAATTTCCGCGCATTTGAGACAAGCGCGCCCTGAAGACATGGTTCCCCCTTCCTCTCTCCCTCCATTTCCCCATTCGTACTCCGTGGGCGCCAAAACACCCTCTCCACCCCAGCCTCCTCCGTCCGCCACCTCATCCACCGCCGTCCTCCTTCACCATGCCGGAGCTGATACCCCGACGCCGTCGTCCATTACAAGAGATCGACCTCTCTCATCCACGGCTTCGGACCAGGATCCTTGCATCCCGTCCTCTCGCTTCATCCCCGCCGTCGTCCACCTTGCTGGCGCTGCTCCTACGACCGTCTCGTCCACCGCGCCGGGATATTTCCCCCGCCGCCACCATCTACCCTTGTAGATCTGCTTCCACACCACCAACAGCCATCGCTACCGCAGCACCATCAAATTCTCAGCAGATGCATACACGGCGCCGCACCAGATGCGGTACTCTTTCGTATCTGCTCAACTTATTTATCACAGCAAGAAAATTGATCGCCAATGCTTTACTGTGATTTCTTGTCCATCACTTAGGATCTTACTTGTTAGTTGAAGGAAAACATTGGTTGCGAAGTTGCCTTTGTCCGGTTTGCACCTTCAGATCCGCCATGGCATGCTCAACACTATACTCGCAATGTTTATGGTTTTCCCCTTTTATATTCCACACTAGTTAAATGACAGTAGACTAAATTTCAAAATTGGGTCAGTCAATTTTTGAGAGCTCGCCGGAGTTCGCCGGAGGGAAGGAAGGGGCTTGCCGGAGGGCTGCCCCATTATCTGTCTTAGGGTTTCGGGTGGGGACAGTGGTTGTGGGGAGCTGTCGTCGGGCTATGGTGGGGCCTCGCCGGAGGCAAAACTCGACGTGAGTGGGGGGGTGGGGTTAGCTAGAGGGATGGCCGGGGGCGGCGGGAGATCGGAGGTGGTGGGCGGTTCAGGGGAGGGCGGGGGCCGGTGGTTCGGCCGGCGACCCGTGCGGTGGTCTTTAGAGGAATAATAAGGGGCGAGGAAGAAGAAGGGTTAGGAGACATAGGATCTTCACCCAACCGCCTAAAATGGTCGACTGACCCAAATGACAAAAGTCAGGCGACTTGCATGTAAACATTCCCATATATTCAGTACTATTATCGTAGGTGCTTCGAGACATACGTGCAAGCAGTGCTCCTCAACCCATCAAGCTAAACAACATGCCACTCATAATTCCAAACTTAGTTGCTCAAATATGAATCTGATATGATGCTGACATGTACTAAAACAGAGAATGTTTAATTGTTCAATTAATGTTCCTACTTTACTTTCGAAAAGCACATGCGCCACATATCGAGGGACAACAGGGAGTTGCGTTCTTTATGCGCTCTGGTTCATCATGTGTGGCCAACCAACATTTTATTATCCAAAATCTACTTGCTCTTCTTTAGCATGCTCCTCTTCTGTTCTTCCTTTGTAAGTACTCTCTCCGTACCTAAATATAAGTCTTTGTAGAGATTCCTCCATGGACTACATACGGAGCAAAATGAGTGAATCTACACTCTAAAATGTATATATATATATATATACATCCGTATGTGATCCATAGTGGAATCTCTACAAAGATTTGTATTTAGGAACAGAGGGAGTATAATAGTTGTACAGTATGTTCTTTGGAGTGAAGAGGAGCAGGGACATTTGCAGTGTACAGGTCTATTCGGTCGCTTGTCATGGACGCTTTCAACTCTTCGTGTTGGTCTTCATGTCGATTGTCATGGACGCTTTCAACTCTTCGTATTCGATCATATGTGTCGCCTTTGAGAGTTAGACTGATAGTAACAGTACTGCGCCTTCAGTTGTAGAGAGCTGGTATGCGAAGCCTTTCTAGCCGTACTGGTAATACTAGCACATATATTCCAGCAAGTTCCACTTTCCTGATTTTACTCCTGATGCTTAGGGTTTTCCCATTATATCTACACTACAATCTGCGTAGGTGCTTTGTGTCCTACTAGCGGTTGTCCACCCTTTAAAGCTAAATAACACACCAATCGTACGTCTTAAGGTTCTTCAAATACGAATGTGATATGATACTGACATTAGCTAACAGATACACATTTAATTGGTTAGCTAATGCTCCCACTTGAGTTTCCAAATGCATGTGGCCACATATAGAGAGACATCATGGAATTGCATTTCTATGGGCGCTCTGATTCATCATGGGTGGGCAACCAACATTGTATAGAAAGAAGGGGAATCTCAATAATAGGCTTCCCCTTCTATAATTTAACATGTTCCTCTTCTATTCTTCTTTAGTAAGTACAGTATGTTCCTTGTCAGGAAGGGGAGCAGGGACATCTGCAGTCGACAGCTCTATTGGCCCGGTTCTGCTACATGATTTCACACTTCGAGTTGGTCTGCCATAATATCCTGGAAATGGTGGGAGCCGCGCGGTCTTTGATAGACTAAACTAATAGTAACAGTTGTGCGCCTTCAGATGAATAGAGCTGGCCTGTAGGTGATCGATAGGCTGCATATTAGTAGCGGCGAAACCCTGTATTTTCCAGCCAGTTCTGCTTTCCCAATTTATTTATGGTGGTTATGGTGTACCCCTTTTATCTACACTACGATCTGCCTATTGGCTCTGCGCTCTCGTTATCATGGTTTGGCAATAAACTTTCTATACGGTATATTATGAACCTATCATCTGCCAACTATCCTTACATCTGGAGCTCCCAACAGGGAGCCTATTTTTTGTGTAGTTGTGCCAGATTATATTAATCTACTCACCATATTATAGCACACATGGGCTCTCTCATCAGAATCCAGTGATAGCACACAAGGGTTTATAGGGAGCCCCTATTATATTACAATATCCTCTACATTACAAAGATAATCTCACTACTATTTATGTTTTCATGCTTTTCAGATATTGTACGTAATCACAATGAATATAAGAATGCGCACATCAGAAGAATATTGCAGAACAGTTCAATGGGTAACAAACTTGACATCAAGGGATTGAGGTACATTGTGGATGCAATGAAACCCACATGCTCCCGACCTATAGATTCGTATTCAGAATATGATCCTATGACTATTCTGAGCTCAAGGAGTCAAAGGTAGATAGCCTATCCTGTTCACCCAATAAGGTCCCTGTCTAATTTGGCAAGGTTTTATTGGTTGCACATATCTTGCATAAGGTGTCTTGCATTTATTTTGCTTCGTTGCACCGCCATCTGCTTAGTTTACTCATGATATATGTTAAGATGCCATGCCCATCCATTATCAACACCTATTCCATTTGTCGTCATACCATGTTTTTCCATTCAAATGTTGTTCTTGTGTTTCAGACATCCAAAAGGAAGAGGGTGATTGCAGAACCTGAAGGAGTACAAGCAAAGTCCTTGAAAAAGGTGGTGCTACCGAAGAAATCACATAGCACCCGACGTATATTGGCGATAGAACCAGCGCCGCAAAACCTAGGATATCGCAACTATGCTGGTCGCTGCTTTGCTCTTGTGAGTACCTATTGTCCTATTGCTGTCCTTAAATTCATACCTGGTGGATTATGTGACATCATTGTGGATTATAGCTTGCTTATCCACTATTCGCTCCAAATTATCAGATCTATATTAATGCTTAAATTAATGTAGAATAAACCCAATGCTTATGAAGAAATTTAGTTCTGCATTATTCTTGTAAGTATCTTCTATCCTTCATCACTGTACTTACTAGATCATGGATGGCGCGCGTTGTTGCGAGTGTCTGTTTGTAATATTGAATATTAGTGTTAAAAGAAAATATTGAATAATTGCTGGAACACAATGATTGGTGTACTCGACATATCTACCATAACCCGGATAACCATCCCCAGGTGTAGTCTTAGTTCTTGTTTACTCCATACTATCAACAGTTGGTTTCATTGATTTAGGAAATCAAGTGCACACGTTCCATGTCTCCTTTTTTCTCCCAGTAATTTTGAATATTCTCGAATGAGAAGCACACCATTTCATCCATGCTGCATGTCTTAGAAGCATAAAAATAATATATGTTAAAACATGCGCACAAAGTAGACTCGAGTAAGATAAACCACATTCCTGGTGATGAAGACACAAGCACATTTGAACTTAAAAGCCATGGAGGAAGCTAGAACATGGTATTAAAAGAATAGGGTAAATCAGCAACAAAGTTATCTAATCATTATGGCCACCTACAGATAAATTTTACTAACCCTTGTTGAAAACACTTGGTATATTGTAACTTCAGGCCTTCCTTGTACTTTAACTCCTGTCCATAGTTTGGTTACACTGATTTTTCATGACAAAAACCTAAGCAAACAGTGTACTATTATGCACTAAGTAATTAGAATTATAAAAAATAATATTTATTAACTTGCCCCCAGGTGAGTATACAAATTTGTCTCTTCTCTCCACTCCTTTCAGCACAAAGTGTTGCTCATCATGGGTCCTGTAGTGGAGACCTCAATTTCACATCTCACCGCATAAAAATGAGATTTTATTTTCAGATAAATAACAAAGAAACATCTAATGCCGAAACACAAGATATGTTAATCCGGCAATATGCCAGAGCTTGAGTACTTTGTTTCACTAACATGGAGTACTTGAATTATAAGCACGTGGATCTCTCTATACTGTGGATCTCCACATTGCTCCTCTTATCTTACAACATATATAAATTATATGTATGCAGAATTGAGTACTCTAAAATGAAGGTAAAAATAGTAAAGTATGTTGTTAGTAATTCTCATCAAATTTTGATGTGACCAACACTGTGTCGGTTAGCACGCTCCCTAGGTGTGGGCACTGTGACAAGACCAAACACGAAAAAAATCCATGTGCAACAAGGCTTCATATCTTTAAGGATAGTGATTCTGCTTACCTGTGTACCTAGGAACTGCCCGTCTCTTTCAGCCATGTGGTGGTCGATCCATGTTTATAGAAACCTTTGTAAGAAGGCCAAATCTTTCAGCCATGCGATGATACAGTTTTTAAAAATCATATACGATAAGAAACCTTGATATCAGAATGAGATAACCCAGAAAAAAAAGTATATGAAGATAAAGGGAACTATGAATCAGCAAAACCCAAAAAATTCCTGCCTCAAATAAGCTGCGAAGATCCTCTCATTCTCCTATAAACCAAGTTTCAGTGTCATCCTTTGCTACCACATCCTCACTGATCACCACTCAGAACCGCAAGTACCTCACCTGAATAAATCCATTGCTAGAGAATTGATACAAAAGGATCAACACCAAGTTCATTGAGGCATTCGCACAAACACAAACTTGCAGTAAAATAATGGGAAGATCATTTCTGAATATGAGGAATTAACACAAACATATAAAACAGTGTGATGGAGATGATCAAACAATGGGGAGAAAGCCTCAATTTATAAATTGCCTGCTGCAAACAAAATATATAATCAGCAACTTGTCCATATCAATCAATCAAAATTACAAAATGGTTACACAGAATTTTCAACACAAATCTAATTAGGAGTCCCGTTTACAAACATCCGTAAACACCGACTACCATCAATAGCAAGATCTGAGCAAAAAAATGTAGATTGGGGAAGGGGAGTGGGGGCTTCTAGTGTTGTTAGCAGCATCTGGGGGGCACGTGCCGTCAGTGGGTGTGATTGTCCACGAAGGTGGCAGTGGCATTCGAGGAATCCCCCATCGACCATCTATAAACGGAGCGAGCAACTGAGGCGTCGAGGAGGAGCTGCTTGAACTGGAGTTGTCACCCAAGATGCTCGTAGCTTCTTCGTCGCCGCTTCTACATCCTGGTCAGAGCTTCACGATCTAGCGCGTGGCCATCAGCTAATCAACTCTCACTCTCCCGTGATAGGCAATCCATTTGCTGGAGCACGAAGGGTGAGGGAGAGCACCAGGAGACAAAGCTATATGCGAGCGCAAGAACTGAAGCGGCTGTAGGTTGGGGAAAATGCACACCATTAGTCGCCGCCCATGATTGGTGCACATCGCTCGCGGTGAATGCTCTCTGGAACTGAAAATTCATTGCCTCCTTCAATGCTTCAACTATAGCAACTCAGTTTCACCCCTCCGCTTCACAAACAGTTGAGCGACGCTTTGCCTCTACCTGCATCAGCGTGCGCATCGGGATGCTCGAACCAGCACGGCCACATGGTCTCGGTCCACGACCAGTAACCGTGCGAACCGCATCACCAACACTCGCCTCTCACCAACAACCATGCGACTGCGTGACTCACTTATTTTTCCTCGAGAGAAGCGATCAACTATCTCTACTTCTCTCGATGGATCAAGTTCCTGTTCCGCTCCAAACGAGCTGCACCACATAATGCTACATGGGAGGAGAGAGCGTGTGATGGACGGGAAAGCAATTACGACAAACTGATGGCCCATTAGGCCCAGTTAACAGGAGATCGTGGATTTTGTTACGGGAGAAGCAACCCAGCCCATGCAGCCCAATTTTCATAGCAGAGGAAGGCTGGACGGGATTAGAGGGAAATCCAACCGCCAGAAATGCCCACAACTTGACATCTGACAGCCAAAAACGATAATGGCCTGAGAGGGCTCCAATAGTGCTTAGTTATAATGTCTTTAAAAATATTTGTCAGCTAGTTCTTCGTGTACACTTTGCAACTTATTTTCCCTTGTCCTCCATTTTCTACACATCAGATCTACATTTACTCTTGCCAAAATACTGAATAAAACCAATGTTACTGAAGAAGTTTAGCTCTGCATTGCTCTTGTCAGTGCCTTTTGCCTGTATGCTGTATTTACATTTGTACTCTGCATCTTAAGTTAAATAATCGCCATTTGTTCCTATATTTTCACATCTATATTTACTCTTACCAAAATGTAGAATAAAGGCAATGCTCTTGAAAAAGAGTGTGCGGTAAACTTCTTGAATTGCCTCCCCATCAATATGGACAAGGGTTTTATAGAGCCTGTCTTCACTACTATTGTAAGTTTGTCCTCCTCGAGTCTTCAAACTTTGTTGTGTATATTTGGATAGCTATGAGTGCAAATGCTGTTTATTTTTGTCGTCTGCATCAAATTGCTTGTTCAAAGTTTATAAAGAAGAAGTACATAAACATAAGTTTGTCCTTCTCAATTTCAGTCTTTAGTTCTACAACCTAGTTCCTTATTCGTACCATGTAAATTAAACTAAACATAGCAAGTTATCTTCTTTAGCACTATGTGTATGCTTGTGTTCTTGATCTGTAATCCAGTGGTGTGGTGAAACTACCAACAACAGCACAATGTCATATCCTGCTATGTCACAACTATGAACAATGCCATATTATATTAATGTTATTTAAATCGTGTCTCTTTATTTACCAATCTGAAATGGTATAAATTGACAGTACACTCACCATTCATGCTTATACGTTGTTTAGAACTACATGTATGCTTGTGTTCTTGATCTGTAATCCAGTGGTCTGGTGAAGCTGGCCGCTCCTGCACAATGCCATTTCCTGCCGTCTTAACTATGAACAATGCCTATTATGTTAATTCTATTTTAAACCGTGTCTCTTTATTTCTGACAAAGAAATTAGAAGAATTGACAGCGCTGATGCTTATACGTGCAAAACTTGTTATCTACCTACTTGTTTCTCTTTCAGGGTGACAGCACTGCTGCTAGGAAGAACTGCCACAATGATAGTGAGACAAACCCATTGTTTGTCCCTCTAACATATATTCCAGAGAAGAAGGCAACACATCTTGAGGGTAGGGATACAACCACAAAGTCATATCTTCATGTAGTTGAAGGAAATATGCCCTTGGGGCAATAATAAAGTTGTTATTTTATATTTCCTTATATCATGATAAATGTTTATTATCCATGCTAGAATTGTATTAACCGGAAACTTGATACATGTGTGGATACATAGACAAAACACTGTGTCCCTAGTAAGCCTCTACTAGACTAGCTCGTTAATCAAAGATGGTTAAGTTTCCTAACCATAGACATGTGTTGTCATTTGATGAACGGGATCACATCATTAGCAGAATGATGTGATGGACAAGACCCATCCGTTAGCATAGCATATTGATCGTTCAGTTTTATTGCTATTGATTTCTTCATGTCAAATACATATTCCTTCGACTATGAGATTATGCAACTCCCGGATACCGGAGGAATACCTTGTGTGCTATCAAACATCACAACGTAGCTGGGTGATTATAAAGATGCTCTACAGGTATCTTCGAAGGTGTTTGTTGGGTTGGCATAGATCGAGATTAGGATTTGTCACTCCGATTATCGGAGAGGTATCTCTGGGCCCTCTCGGTAATGCACATCATGTTAAGCCTTGCAAACAATGCGACTAATGAGTTAGTTGCGGGATGATGCATTACGGAACGAGTAAAGAGACTTGCCGGTAACGAGATTGAACTAGGTATGAAGATACCAACGATCGAATCTCGGGCAAGTAACATACCGATGACAAAGGGAACAATGTATGTTGTCATTACGATACGACCGATAAAGATCTTTGTAGAATATATGGGAACCAATATGAGCATCCAGGTTTCGCTGTTGGTTATTGACCGGAGAGGTGTCTCTGTCATGTCTACATAGTTCTCGAACCCGTAGGGTCCGCACACTTAACGTTTGATGACGATTTTATATTGTATGAGTTATGTGATTTGGTGACTTAATGTTGTTCGGAGTCCCAGATGAGATCACGAACATGACGAGGAGTCTCGAAATGGTCGAGAGATGAAGATTGATAAATTGGATGATAGTATTCGGACACCGGAAGTGTTTCGGAATGTATCGGGTACGTATCGGAGTACCGGGGGGGGGGGGGGTTACCGGAACCCCCCGAGGGAAGATATGGGCCACTTGGGCCATAGGAGGGAGGCAAGCCAGCCCACAAGGGTGGCGCGCACCCCGCCCCCAAGGAAGGAGTCCGAATTGGACTAGGGGAGGGGGCGCGGCCCCCCTTTCCTTCTCCTCCTCCCTCTCCTTCCCCCTTTCCCCTTCCGGTAAAAGGAAAGGGGGGGGGGGCGAATTGGACTAGGAGTCCAAGTGGGACTCCTCCCACTTGGCGCGCCCCTAGGCCGGCCTCCTCCCCTCTCCCTCCTTTATATACGGGGGCGGGGGGGCACCTATAGGACACATCAATTGTTCTTAGCCGTGTGCGGTGCCCCCTCCACCGTTTACTCCTCCGGTCATATTGTCGTAGTGCTTAGGCGAAGCCCTGCGCGGATCACATCACCATCACCGTCACCACGCCGTCGTGCTGACGAAACTCTCCCTCGACACTTTGCTGGATCAAGAGTTCGAGGGACGTCATCGAGCTGGACGTGTGCAGAACTCGGAGGTGCCGTAAGTTCGGTACTTGATCGGTTGAATCGAGAAGACGTTCGACTACATCAACCGCGTTAAGCTAACGCTTCCGCTTTTGGTCTACGAGGGTACGTGGACACACTCTCCCCCTCTCATTGTTATGCATCTCCTAGATAGATCTTGCGTGATCGTAGGAAATTTTTGAAATTGCATGCTATGTTCCCCAACAGTAGTGTCGAACTTACTCAGTGACACAAGCTCGATGAAGTCGCCGCCTGAATCTGTTCGACTTCTTCAGTCTGAAATTCAAGCAGAAAGACATGCTTCCGCTCAAATCCGACTGGAACTCCAATCTCTACGCAAGATTAACCATAAGTACAGGATGTCTATTGATGCTATGCAACTTAAGTTGGTGGATATAAGCGTCAAAGAAGCGCAATCTCATCAGGTTGCTATGTTGCTTGCGCTGCAGCTCCTGGGCCAGGCTAACCTTTCTTGAACTGTGTTGAAGTGATGACGGTCCTGTCTATTATTTTGTCGGCTTGTTAACTTCCACTGGTGGCGACCTGCCCAGTTTATCGAATCTGCTGTCTGGTTGCCCTTTATTATCACTGGCGGCGAACTTTGATGCCCAGGGGATGTAATCTGCTGTAATTTCTTTGTTGTATAGTCTAGGTTTATTCTTCATCATGATGCTGTAATTTATTTGTTGTTTCTGTTGTCGTCGCTCTTAGAAAAGTTCATAATCTTCGATCGGTGCGCAATGAGCCAATAGGTTAGGTTTATAAAATAATAATTTCTGTACTAAAACTGGTCGGCCGCCAATCGCTAGTATGGGCCGAACCATTGGCCTACAATCATCTTGGGCCATTAGTTAGGTCTAGTCTTAATCTGGCCCACTATTAGTTTCGGGCCTTTAAAAGGCCAAGTAAACTGCTTGCCTTAATTGGGCCGGAAAATTAAATAGGCTTTTAACAGGTTGAAAACTAGATTCAGCCTTAATTGTGGCGAACAAATCATGGGCCGACAGCATGCTGTAATATAAATTGGCCCATTATTGGCCCATTTGGGTGACGGGCCATTAACAGGGTGAAATGTTTTTGGGCCTTGGCAATTACATGACGGGCGGGAAGCAGGCCAGATGTATAGCGGGCCAAAATTAGGCCCAACACTCTCAAGGGCCTTTAACGGGCCGATAGGCAGTTTGGGTTGGAATGTATCCACGAAGACTACAGGCCGTTAAGAGGCCGAAAGTAACTATGGACCATAATTAGGCCCAGGTGCAACTCGGGCCTTTAAATGGCCGAAAGTGAAACCGGGCCGAAAGAGGGCCATATGTAGACAGGGCCGCTGACAGGCCGAAACTAATATCGGGCCGAGCTGTTAAATGGGCCATTAAGAGGCCGAAGAGCAAATCAGGCCGCCAATGGGCCCAATGGCACAATAGCTGTTAAAAGGGCCGTATCTGTTATGGGCCGTAATTTGGCCCAAGAAATGAAAGTCAGTTAACGGGCCGGATCAGGTATGGACCGTAATTTGGCCCAAACTATTACAGGCTATTAACGGGCCAGATCTGATATGGGCCGTAAACTGGCCCAGAATATTGCAGTCATTTAACAGCCCGTATCTGATGTGGGCTATAATTTGATCCAGAAAATGTTAGGCTGTTAATGGGCCGGCCCATTAGATCTGACGAGATCTTGTGGGCCTATTCCTGGGCCGGCTTTTAAACCTATATGGCCCTCTATTGGGCCGTCCCACGTGTCAATGTTTCATTGGCGATTCTTGTCAAATGGACGGTTGACATCTGTCCCAACGCTGAGCCAACACGTGGATCGTCGGCGAATGAAAATTTTACATGTGGAAAATCGCCATTGGTCCGGGCTGTTAACGGGTTATCGGATCCAAAATGGAACCCGATAGCTTAGTGGTGACCCGTTACGGTGGATGCCATGTGTCGGTTACCCTTGACGAAAGCACTTCTATGATGCGCGATTTATCGTCATGGAAGTGGACACTTCTGTGATGATAATTTTGGTAATGTCATGGAACACTTCTACGACAGCACATGTATGACTATCTTGATTCTGTCATAAAATCATCATGGATGTATGATACGTCTCCTACGTATCTATAATTTTTTATTCTTCCATGCTGTTATATTATCATTCTTGGATGTTTTATAATCATTTTATATTATTTTTTGGCACTAACCTAGTGACATAGTGCCAAGTGTCGGTTGCAGTTTTTTGCATGTTTTTTACATCGCAGGAAATTAATACCAAATGGAGTCTAAACGCAGTGAAACTTTTTGAGGATTTTTTATGGACCAGAAGACATCCAGTGGGCCGAAGAAGCACCTGGGGGGGTGCTCCGAGGGGAGCACAACCCACCAGGGCGAGCCTGGAGGCACAGGCTCGCCCTGGTGGGTTGTGCGCACCTCGGTTGCCTCCCGAACCGCCTCTTTACTCTATAAATACCCCAATATTCCAGAAACCCTAGGGAAGTCGACGAAAATCAATTCCAGCCGCCGCAAGTTCCAGAACCACCAGATCCAATCTAGACACCATCACTGAGGGGTTCATCATGTCCATTGGTGCCTCTCCGATGATGCGTGAGTAGTTCTTTGTAGACCTACGAGTCCGTAGTTAGTAGCTAGATGGCTTCCTCTCTCTCTTTTGATTCTCAATGCAATGCTCTCTTGGAGATCTATTTGATGTAACTCTTTTTGCGGTGTGTTTGTTGGGATCGGATGAACTTTGAGTTTATGATCAGATCTATCTTTTTATCCATGAAAGTTATTTGAGTCTTCTTTCAATATCTTATATGCATGATTGCTTATAGCCTCGTATTTCTTCTCTAATATTTGGGTTTTGTTTGGCCAACTTGATCTATTTATCTTGCAATGGGAAGAGGTGCTTTGTGATGGGTTCGATCTTTGGTGCTTGATCCCAGTGACAGAAGGGGAACCGACACGTATGTATCGTTGCTATTAAGAATAACAAGATGGGGTCTATTTCTACATAAATAGATCTTCTCTACATCATGTCATCGTTCTTATTGCATTACTCCATTTTTCCATGAACTTAATACACTAGATGCATGCTGGATAGCGGTCGATGTGTGGAGTAATAGTAGTAGATGCAGGCAGGAGTCGGTCTACTAATCTTGGACGTGATGCCTATATAATGATCATTGCTTGGATATCATCATGATTATTTGAAGTTCTATCAATTGCCCGACAGTAATTTGTTTACCCACCATTTGCTATTTTTCTCGAGAGAAGCCACTAGTGAAATCTACGGCCCCCGAGTCTCTTCTTTAATATATTTGCCTTTGCGATCTATTTTATTTGCTTTTATTTTCAGATCTATTAAACGAAAAATACAAAAATACCTTGCTGCACTTTATTTTGTTTGGCGTTCGATCTATCAACTTATTACAACTTTCTCACATCCGCTTGCCAATTTCTGGCGCCGTTACCCGAAAGGGGTTGACAACCCCTTTAACACGTCGTGTTGCAAGTATTTGTTATTTGTGTGCAGGTGGTGTTACGTAGTGTTGCTTGGTTCTCCTACTGGTTCGATAACCTTGGTCTCATCACTGAGGGAAATACCTACCATCGCTGTGCTGCATCATCCCTTCCTCTTTGGGGAAATACCGACGTAGTTTAGAAGACATGAAAAGGAATTTCTGGCGCCGTTGCCGGGGAGACATCATCAATATCTCCCAGGTTCCTAATCACAAATCTCATCTCCTTGCAATTTACATTATTTGCCATTTGCCTCTCATTTTTCTCTCCCCTACTTCACAAAAATTTGCCGTTTTATTCGCCCTCTTTTTCATTCGCCGTTTTCTTGCCGGATCTTTTTTTGAGTGCAATCTTGTTGCATAGTCACAATGACTCAAGAGAACACCAAGTTGTGTGATTTCTCAAATACCAACAACAATGATTTTATTGGCACTCCGATTGCTCCCGCCACTAGTGCGGAATCTTGTGATATTAATACTGCTTTGCTAAATCTTGTTATGAAAGATCAATTTTCCGGTACTCCTAATGAGGATGCCGCGTCCCATCTTAACACATTAGTGGAATTATGCGATATGCAAAAGAAAAAAGATGTGGACAATGATGTTGTTAAGATGAAATTATTTCCGTTTTCTTTGCGAGATCATGCAAAAATTTGGTTTTCTTCTTTGCCTTGCAATAGTATCGATTCTTGGAATAAGTGCAAAGATGCTTTTATCACCAAGTATTTTCCGCCCGCAAAAATTATTTCCCTTAGAACCCAGATCATGAATTTCAAGCAACTTGAACATGAGCATGTTGCACAATCTTGGGAAAGGATGAAAATGATGCTAAGGAATTGCCCAACTCATTGGTTAAATCTTTGGATGATCATACAAAAATTATATGCGGGGTTGAATTTTGTCTCTCGTAATCTTTTAGATTCCGCCGCGGGTGGTACTTTTATGGAAATTACTTTGGGTGAAGACACCAAATTGCTTGATAATATCATGGCAAATTATTCACAATGGCATACCGAAAGAGCTCCTACTAGTAAAAAAGTTAATTTGGTTAAAGAAATTTCTTCTTTGAGTGAAAAAGTTGATGCTCTTATGAAATTGGTTGCTAGTAAAAGTGCTCCTATTGATTTCAATGATATACCTTTGTCTACTTTGATTGAGCAAAATAGTGATGCCGTAGATGTGAATTTTATCTCGCGAAACAATTTCAATAACAATGCTTATAGAGGTAATTTTAATCCTAGGCCTTTTCCTAGTAATTCCTCTAATAATTATGGTAATTCCTATGGAAATCCCTCTTAGAATAGTAATAGGAATACCTCTGATCTTGAGAATAATATTAAAGAATTTATCAACACTCAAAAAGTTTTTAATGCTACAATGGAAGAAAAGTTGAATAAGATTGATGATTTGTCTAGAAGTGTTGATAGAATTTCTCATGATGTAGAAAATATCAAGATGAAAATTTTTGTGCCTAAAGTTGAAGAATCAATTAAAGCTCTTTATGTTTCTATGGATGAAAGTAAGAAAAGAACCGCTATGCTTAGAGCTAGAAGAGAATTTTTAGAAAAAGCGTTTTCTAGTGATTGCTTTCATAAAAGTAATGAAGATCTTAAAATGATTGGTATTTCTTCTATTGATTCCTTGTTTAGTAAAATTAAGATTGATGAAAAAGGGACTGAAGAAGAGTCAACTTTAGCTAGAAGGCGTCCTGATAATTCGGAGGGTGAAAATCTTGTAGAGAAAATTGATAAAAGTGGGTTTGAAGAGGTCAAAACTTTAACTAGTGATGTGCCCACTCTTTTGGATTACAAAGACTTTAATTATGATAGTTGCTCTTTGATTGATTGTATTTCTTTGTTGCAATCCATGATAAATTCAGCCCACGCCTATGAACAAAATAAAGCATTTACTAAACATATTGTTGATGCTATAATGAAAGCTTTGGAAGAAAAGTTGGAATTAGAAGTTTCAATTCCTAGAAAATTACATGATGAGTGGGAACCTACTATCAAAGTCAAGATTAAAAGTTATGAGTGTTTTGCTTTATGTGACTTGGGTGCTAGTGTTTCTACAATTCCGAAATCTTTATGTGATGTGCTTGGTCTTACCGATATTGAAGAATGTTCTTTAAATTTGCACTTGGCGGATTCTACTATTAAAAATCCTATGGGAAGAATTAATAATGTTCTTATTCTTGCAAATAGGAACTATATTCCCATAGATTTTATTGTTCTTGATATTGATTGCAATCCGTCTTGTCCAATTATTCTTGGTAGACCGTTTTTGCGTACTATTGCTGCCGTGATTGATATGAAAGAAGGTAATATTAAATTTCAATTTCCACTAAGGATGGGTATGGAACACTTCCCTAGAAAAAAAATTAGGCCACCATATGAATCAATCATGAGGGCATCTTATGGATCTAGAAACAAAGATGACAAAACTTAGATCCTTTGCATTATGCCTAGCTAGGGGCGTGAAACGATAGCGCTTGTTGGGAGGCAACCCAATGAATAAAATTTATTTTTGTCTTTTGCTTTCTGTTCTTGAGTGTTTACACAATTATGCTACTGTTATGATTGTGTTTTTTGTGTTTTAATTAGTGTTTGTACCAAGTAAAGCCTTTGGGACAGCTTTGGTGATAGTTGATTTGATCTTGTTGGAAAACAGAAACTTTTGCGTCCATAAAAATAATTGTTTATAATTAGAGAAGAGACGAAAAACTCTGAATTTTTTACACAAGATTTATATACCAATTTCCTATGTTTTTCTAATTTTTCATAAGTTTTTCAGTTACGTAAGTATGAGAACAATTCGCATCTTTACAGACTGCTCTGTTTTTGACAGATTCTGTTTTCGTTGTGTTATGTGCTTATTTTGATGATTCTATGGTTTTCTTTGAAGAGTTTTTGCCATGGAAAAGTTAGAATACAGTAGACATAAAGCAATAACAAAATTTGAATGGGTTTTCTACAGTACTTAAAGTAAAAATTGGTTTTCTTATACTAACGGATCTCACGAAGGTTTTGTTGAGTTTTGTGTGATTGAAGTTTTCAAGTTTTGGGTGATGTTACGATGGATGAAGGAATAAGAAGTAAGAAGAACCTAAGCTTGGGGATTCCCATGGCACCCCAAGCGATTATCCAAAGAGTAGCAAGCAACTATGCTTGGGGATGCCCCGAGTGGCATCCCCTCTTTCTTCTAACAACCATCGGTATTTTACTCGAAGCTATATTTTTATTCGTCACATATTATGAGTTTTGCTTGGAGCATCGTGTATGATATGAGTCTTTTCTTGTTTTTATTTTTGTTTTAAGTCTTGATTCCTTGCTGGACACACCTATTTGAGAGAGCCAAAATTATGCCATGACTTGTTAGAATTGCTCTCTGTGCTTCACTTAAATTTTTATGAGCTATGGAATTGCTCTAGTGCTTCACTTATATCTTTTTGAGCACGGTGTGCCTTGTTATTTTTGAAGAAATGCTCTCTTGCTTCACTTAAATTAATTTGAGAGAAAGAAATTTTATGCTCATGATCTTCACTTATATTTGTTTGAGCTTATCAAAAGTAACACATGAAAATTAGTTCCAAAGTGATAGATATCCAAGAAGGATATAATAAAAACTTTCATGAAGATCATTGGACAAAATAAACTTGATTCCTTGTAATAGTTTTGAGATATGATGATGTGATAAGTGAGTCATGTTGATGAGTAATTATGCTTTAGTAAAAATATTGGTGTTAAGGTTTGTGATTTCCTATGCAAGCACGAAAGTCAATAGTTTGCAATGAAATTACATCCTACTTGTGGTGCATTATTCGGTGTTAATTATGCTCAATGCTCGCTTATAAGATTTTTCGTTTCTTGGTTGGTCGCTTCTCAATCTTTTGCTAGCCTTCATTTTGCACTAAGTATGATCACTACTTGTGCATCCAAAATCCTTTAAACCAGTTTTGCCACATGAGTCCACCATACCTACCTATATGTGGTATTCTCTTGCCGTTCTAAGCAAATTTGTATGTGCCATCTCTAATTTTCAAAATAAATTTCTCTTTTGTGTGCTCGTACCGCTCATGAACCGGTAGGGGGTGGCTAATATATTTCCATGCTAGATATGTTGTTCTCACGATGAGTGTTTATTCACTTGTCATTGCACGAGAGTAAGACAAAGGTATTAGGGATGCCCAGTCCCGAAATGAAAAATGAATTTACTTTATGTTGTCAAATTATAAATTCCTTGGAAAGTGTTGGTATGGAGGGCACCCGTGGATACGGTTAGCCATGGAAAGTGAAAGTATGGTTCAAAAAGGAATAAACTTTTAAATTTCTGTTTGGGAACCGCCTATGATATATCTAGCATGGAAAGTATTGGGAACTACTCGATCATTCTCGTTGACAGGAAAAGCATGCCTCTCAAAATGTTTTTATCTCTATCTTTTTCGTTATGAGCTCTGGCACCTCTACAAATCCCTACTTCCCTCCGTGAAGGGAATTTCTTTTACTTTATGCAATTTTTTTATTTTAATTTGAGTCTCCATCTTTCTTATAAAGCACCAACTAGGGGGCACTATGATCGTACTTGAGCATTGGGTGTAGCTAATATACAAGTGTGTTTCATGAATGGATCAATGATTGAGCATAATGGGCTAGGGATAACTTATTTTAGCGCTGATATTTTGAAAGACATGGTTGCTTGTTGATATGCTTGAGTATTTAAGTCCTCATGTCAAAAGTAGACTATTGCTTTGAACCATATAAAAGTCCAAATGTCCATGCTACAAAGAAAAAAATATGAGATGACATGTTAGGCAGCATTCCACATCAAAAATTCTGTTTTTATCATTTACCTACTCGAGGACGAGCAGGAATTAAGCTTGGGGATGCTGATACGTCTCCAACGTATCTATAATTTTTTATTGTTCCATGCTGTTATATTATCATTCTTGGATGTTCTATAATCATTTTATAGTCATTTTATATCATTTTTTGGTACTAACCTATTGACATAGTGCCAAGTGCCAGTTGCTGTTTTTTGCATGTTTTTTACATTGCAGGAAATCAATACCAAACGGAGTCCAAACGCAGCGAAACTTTTTGAGGATTTTTTATGGACCAGAAGACATCCAGTGGGCCGAAGAAGCACCTGGGGGTGCTCTGAGGGGAGCACAACCAACCAGGGCGCGCCTGGAGGCCCAGGCGTGCCCTGGTGGGTTGTGCCCACCTCGGTTGCCTCCCGAACCGCCTCTTTACTCTATAAATACCCCAATATTCCAGAAACCCTAGGGGAGTCGATGAAAATCAATTCCAGACGCCGCAAGTTCTAGAACCACCAGATCCAATCTAGACACCATCACGGAGGGGTTCATCATGTCCATTGGTGCTCTCCGATGATGCGTGAGTAGTTCTTTGTAGACTTACGGGTGCGTAGTTAGTAGCTAGATGGCTTCCTCTCTCTCTTTTGATTCTCAATACAATGGTCTCTTGGAGATCTATTTGATGTAACTCTTTTTGCGGTTTGTTTGTTGGGATCGGATGAACTTTGAGTTTATGATCAGATCTATCTTTTTATCCATGAAAGTTATTTGTGTCTTCTTTGAATCTCTTATATGCATGATTGCTTATAGCCTCATATTTCTTCTCCAATATTTGGGTTTTGTTTGGCCAACTTGATCTATTTATCTTGCAATGGGAAGAGGTGCTTTGTGATGGGTTCGATCTTACGGTGCTTGATCCCAGTGACAGAAGGGGAACCGACACGTATGTATCATTGCTATTAAGGATAACAAGATGGGGTCTATTTCTACATAAATAGATCTTATCTACATCATGTCATCATTCTTATTGCATTACTCCGTTTTCCATGAACTTAATACACTAGATGCATGCTGGATAGCGGTCGATGTGTGGAGTAATAGTAGTAGATGCAGGCAGAGTCAGTCTACTAATCTTGGACGTGATGCCTATATAATGATCATTGCCTGGATATCGTCATGATTATTTGAAGTTCTATCAATTGCCCAACAGTAATTTGTTTAACCACCGTTTGCTATTTTTCTCGAGAGAAGCCACTAGTGAAATCTACGGCCCCCGGGTCTCTTCTTTAATATATTTGCCTTTGCGATCTATTTTATTTGCTTTTATTTTCAGATCTATTAAACCAAAAAATACAAAAAATACCTTGCTGCACTTTATTTTATTTGGCATTCGATCTATCAACTTATTACAACTTTCTCACGTCCGCTTGCCAATTTCTGGCGCCGTTACCCGAAAGGGGTTGACAACCCCTTTAACACGTCGGGTTGCGAGTATTTGTTATTTGTGTGCAGGTGCTGTTTACGTAGTGTTGCTTGGTTCTCCTACTGGTTTGATAACCTTGGTCACATCACTGAGGTAAATACCTTCTGTCGCTGTGCTGCATCATCCCTTCCTCTTTGGGGAAATACCGACGTAGTCTAGCAGACATCAATGTACATGCATGACAAAAAATGTGACCTACTGTGACAAACACGTATCATCACGGAAGTATTTTTTTTGTAGTGTGAGATCTTGCTTCCGAGGGCATGAACGTATTTCATGAAGGCGCGGCTCGTGAACTGGGTGCCGTTGTCGGTGATGATCCGGGCAGGGACCCCGAAGCGGCACACCAATCCTTTCAAGAACTTGATAGCTGACTGAGCAGTCACCTTTCTCATGGCATCTACTTCCGGCCACTTTGTAAACTTGTCGATGGCAACGAACAAGAATTCAAAGGCCCCGGCAGCTCAGGGGAAAGGGCTGAGGATATCGAGCCCCCAGACCGAAAACGGCCTTGACAAAGGGATTGTCTGAAGAGCTTGTGCAGGCAGATGGATGTTCTTGGAATGGAACTGGCAGGCTTCACACTTGGTGACTAGCTCGACCGCATCTTGGAGGGCTGTGGGCCAATAGAATCCTTGCCGGAATGCTTTCCCAACTAATGCCCTTGATCCATTGTGGGACCGCACATGCCCTTGTGTTTTTCTACCAGCAGTTCCTTTCCTTCTTCCCGGCAAATGCACTTCAATTTCACACCATTGGGCCTTCTTTTGTATAGAGTGTCATTGACAAACTGAAACATACTGGCCCTCCGGCCTACTCTTTCAGCTTCCTCTTGCTCATCGGGAAGTTCTCCAGTTTGGAGGTAATGGACTATGTGCCTTTCCCAAGTTGGAGCCTGGGGCTCGACAACAAGGACTAGCGGCACCTCCTCACTTGCGGGAGCGCGTTCCCCGACCGTGGGGACCAGTGGCCCGGCAGGAGGGCGCAGCCCGGCAATCGATGGCGAGTTGTTTTCGGCAGGGTCCCTGCCAGGAGCCCCGGGAGGCTCTACCGGGGGAGGCTTACCGGAGTCCAATTTCCTCCTCTTTCTGGCGATTGTTGCCGGGGATACGGAGGGCTGAGTAAGATGGAGAACAAAAGTTCCTGGTTCCACAGGATGTTTTTGTGCAGCACACTTTGACAGATGATCAGCTATGCTGTTTTCCGCACGGGGTACGTGCTCTGTTTGTAATCCGTCAAAGCGCTCCTCCAATCTGCTCACTTCCTCAACGTATGCCTCCATCAATGGACTTTGGTAATCTTTATTGACTTGTCTCACCACAAGTTGTGAATCTCCTCGAATGATCAGATTCTTGATTCCCAATTCTGTGGCAATCCTGAGCCCGGCAAGGAGCCCTTCATACTCTGTTGTATTGTTGGTTGCCTCCTCCCAGGGAAATTGCGTCTGGACGACGTACTTCAGGTGCTCTCCAGTGGGAGCAACGAGAAGTACGCCAACCCCTGCACCTTGTAGGGAGAATGCACCATCAAAATACATGATCCATTCTTGGGGCGCTTCCTTGCCGGGGGTAACTGTTTCCAGCACTTCTTCATCAGGGGTTGGCGTCCATTCTGCAATAAACTCTTGCAATGCCCTGCTCTGAATTGTTGATGTGCTCTCAAATTTCAGGCCAAAGCTGGATAACTCCAAAGCCCACTCCACTATTCTACCGGTAGCCTCAGGGTTTCGGAGTATCCTTTGCAACAGAAAGTGGGTGACAACCGTGATATCATGGGCTTGGAAGTAGTGGTACAGTTTCCTTGAGGCCATGACGAGGCCAAAAATCAACTTTTTCATAGCAGAGTACCTCGATCTAGCCCCCTGTAACAGGGAGCTGACAAAGTATACTGGGCACTGCACCACTTTCTTCCTTGCCGCGTCCTTGAAGTTGTCCCTGCTGCCATGCTCCTCTTTGTCCTGATCCTCATCCGGTCCTGTCGGGCTTTGCTCACTCTCTGTTTCCTCTACTTCCCGCTGTGCCACTAGGGCTGCACTAACCACTTGATTAGTTGCCGCTAAGTATAGCAGCAATGACTCTTGTGGTTTGGGAGCAACCAAAGTGGGCATAGAGGACAAGTAGGTCTTCAAATCCTGTAATGCTGCATCTGCTTCCGGGGTCCACTTCATGGGCCCTGCCTTCTTCAAAATTTTGAAGAACGGCAGGGCGCGCTCGGCATACTTGGAGATGAATCTGCTAAGTGCGGCAACGCACCCTGTCAGACGCCTCACATCTTTAACTATCCTGGGTGCCTGGATCTGCTCGATAGACTTGATCTTATCGGGGTTGGCTTTGATCCCACGATGGGACATGAAGAACCCAAGTAGCTTGCCGGAGGGAACGCCAAACACACACTTCTCCGGGTTTAGCTTCAAGTTGATCTTGCGCAGATTAGCAAATGTCTCCTCCAAATCCTGGATGAGGGTTGATCTGTTCTTGGTCTTGACCACAATATCATCCATATAAGCCTCAATGTTTCTGTGCAACTGTGGTTCAAAACCAATCTGGACTACTCTTGCAAAAGTGGACCCGACACTCTTTAACCCGAAAGGCATGCGCACGAAACAGTACGTACCACATGGGGTGATGAATGAGGTCTTCTCTTCGTCTTCCTTGGACATGAAGATCTGATGATATCCAGAGTATGCATCCAGAAAAGAGAGTAAATCACAACCTGAAGTGGAGTCCACAATCTAGTCGATGTGCGGCAAGGGAAATGGGTCCTTCGGGCAAGCCTTGTTGAGATCTATGAAATCTATGCAAAGCCTCCATTTTCCGTTAGCCTTGCGTACGACCACTGGGTTTGCTAACCATGTCAGCTGCCTCAAGCTTCTTAATCTCTTCGGCAATGAACTGCTGCCTCTCCAAGGCCTGCTTTTGAACCTTCTGCTTGACTGGTCGGGCATGTGGGCAGACAGCAAGGTGGTGCTCGATTACCTCCGTGGGAACACCAGGGATATCATATGGTTTCCAGGCAAACACATCGATATTCGCCCGCAGGAAGGCAACGAGCGCGCTTTCCTATTTGTCATCAAGGGTGGCACTGATAGTGAAGGTACCAACAATGCCAGCCAGCCCTGCTGGGACCTTTTTCACATGTGGTGCAGCAACCTTGGATCTCTTGCTGTTGGAACTCTCTGGCAAGTCATCAACAGGCATAGCGCACTCCAAAGAGGTACGCTTCCCGGATTCCTTGCTGGTGTCCCTGGTATCCTTCTTCTTCCCATTGCTTTCCTTGGCGGGAACTGCTGCTGCCGCGGCCTCTGCCGCGACTGCGTCCTGGTACATATTATCCACGCAATGATTGCGTCTTTCTTGTCTGACGGAATGGAAATGAATCCTACCGGCCCTGGCATCTTCAAAGTGTTGTAGGCATAGTGGGATACCGCCATGAATTTTGCCAGAGCTGGGCATCCAAGGATGCCATTGTACGGCAGGGGGAGGTCGACCACATCAAACACAACCTTCTCAGTCTGATAGTTCAATTCTCCCCCAAATGTCACTGGCAACGTGATCTTTCCCTTAGGATGACTCCTGCCGGGATTGACTCCTTGAAACATGCCCGTGACCTTTAGTTCTTCCTCTGCTATCTAAAGCTTGCTGATAACCTTTGGGGAAATCAGATTTAACCCGGCCCCATCGTCAACCAACATCTTTCTGACTTTGAGGTTGCGAATTGTTGGTGAGACCAACAACGGCAAACACCCTACCGTGGTGGTGCGGTCAGGATGGACCTCTTCGTCAAAGATGATGGGCGTGCATGACCATTTGAGCGGTTTCTGAGACTATGCCGTTGGCTCCATGACATTGACCTCACGCGCCCACTGTTTATGTTGGCGGTGAGAGGAGTGTAAAGATGCACCCCCGTCAATGCACAGGGCGTCAGTGGCCTTCTGGAATTCCTGCTCGCTGGTTTCTTCTTCATCCTCTCCGTCACTCTCATCATTGCAACCTTCCATCTCTCGGCCCCTGGCGGGTTTTCCTTGGTTCCGAAGAGCCTTGCCAGGGCGATTTGCTCCACTGCCTCGGCCCTTCCCGTCAGTGCCATTCTGACCTTTTTCCTTATGACGCTTCTCATATTCAGCCCTCTACCTCTTGACGAGCTGCTCAACCTGATGACACTCTTGGAGGTCGTGGCCTTTGGTCTGATGAATCTTGCAGTTCGGACCATCGCCTTTCCCAGCCTTCTCGGTAGCCGCAGCCTCCCGGCAGGCAGTGCATGCAGCAGATTCCTTGCCGGGGGCTTCAGCCTTAGCCTTCTTGCCGATACTAGGCGTGCCCGATCCTTCGACGGTCATCACTGCCTTATCCTTGCGCCTCTTGTTGTGCTTTTTGTTCTTCTTCTTCTGACTAGTGGTCTTGTCGTCATCCTCTGAGTCGATGTCGATGCAATCTTCCTCTCCAGGGAGTTTCCGTCCCTCCTCCACCCGAGCGCATTTGTCCACCACCAAGGTGTAAAACTCCTTCACAGTCTTGGGCAACCGAACATTCATCTTGAAATGTATCCTGCGGTTTCACACATTGGATTGGAAGGCAGCTATCACCGCCGCCGGGTGGATATCTGGGATATTTCTGTGGACTCTGCTAAATCTCTGCAAATACTTTCGTAGAGTCTCTCCTTCTTTCTGCTGGAGAAGCTGCAAGTCGCTGGGCCGTCCTGGTTCTTGATGGCCGCCCGTGAAGGAGCCAATGAACTCATGGCACAGGTTAGCCCACGTTGAAATGGAGTTCTCCGGCAGGTACATCAGCCAAGACCTCACATTGGACTTGAGTGCCAAAGGGAAGTAGTTGGCGAACACCTTGTCATATCTTCCCCCGGCAGCTTGAACAGCGATGGTGTAGATGCTCAAAAACTCTGCCGGGTTCAGCCTCCCATCATACTTCTCGGGCATCTCTGGCTTGAACGAGCGAGCGGATGGCCAATGGACTTGCTGCAGCTCACGAGTGAAGGTAGGGCACCCAACCACGAAAGGCAGGCACCCGCCATCCTCGAGCGCGGGCTCATCAACATCAGGGCCATCGCACCCATTAGTCCGACGGTGGTCATCGCGGCGTCGCTCGACAACGACGCGCGCGCCTCCCCTCCGCCTGTCCTCCGGGGCTCGCCGTTGGCCTTGACATGCTCGAGGGTCGGAAGAGGCCATCGAGACGTTGTCGGGTTCTTGATTTCGTGGCTCCCGCGCTGATTGTCGTGGTGGGGACTGCACAGTGAGGTTGCCCCTTCCGCACGGCCAGCAGCACGAGCCGCCATCGTCGTCTGGGCAAGCCGCGGCGGGCCAGCTCGCTGTGAGCCCCCAGCCTCAGCGAAGCCAATCAGACTCTGAATGGTGGCTCTCCACTCATTCATCTGATCAGCTGCCGGCGAGAACCTTAACAGCAGCTGGGCCCGTGCCATGGCCTCCGTAGCGGTACTCGGCATTGGTGATGATGACGTAGACCGCATCGTCGCTCGGCTTCTAACAGTGCCGGCGGCGACTGCATCGCGCCCTCGCTGTCGCAAACCAACCGCTTGGATGGCATGGTGACGCGGCGGAGGTGCTTGAGGGCCAGTGGCTCCGTTGGGCACAGTGGTTGGGTCAGCCCGCTCTGGGGGAGGCGCGCGCCCTGCGGTCGCGCCCGTGGTGGGGGCGGCCGGAGGGTGGCAATTCGCCTCAGACCGGGATCCACCACTGCGGCTATGCCCTTCGGCGAGGAGGAGAGGTACAGACGGAATAACCCCTTCGTTCGTACCTCATGGAGCGTGACCACTGGGATGTTGCTGATGCTGCTCTTCTCCGGTGCCTCCTGCTCTTGCTTCGGCAGCGGGGGAGGTGGTGACAACGCCGCCTGCGCCGACCACGTCCCCCGGAGCGCCCACCTCCTCGTGCGCCTCTGCATTCCCCGTGGCATCGACGGGCGCGGGCGGCGGGGCCTTCGAGGCAAACGGGTGAGCTGCGGCACAGGGCTTCTTCTTGGGCGCCATAGTCGATGGAGCCGTCGATGATGAAAATGGCGATGAAGATGACGCGCTGCTCACGCTTTCGGGTTCGCGCAAGTGATCCCCCTACCTGGCGCGCCAAAGATGTCGTGGGAAACCACGGCCACTATGGGACCAACAGTCCCTTTCTGGTTCGGCAGGGGGGATGGCATGTTGCAAAAAGAGTGGAGGTGCGTGGAACAGCACGACAGAGATCACACAGGTAGTCTTTACCCAGGTTCGGGCCGCCGTGAGGCGTAAAACCCTACTCCTGCTTTGATGGATTGATGGTGGAAAAATGGTGGTGAGCGCAGCATGCTTGCGCGACAAAGTTGCCTCAGGGCGAGGGTGGCTACGCGCGTATGGGTGTGCGAGGGTCCGAATTAGCTTACCCTTTCTCTGGTTGCCTTGGCCCTCCTTTTATAGATCAAGGGGTCATCACAGTGGCAAATCAGTCATTACGTACTAATTAGATAGCAAGCAGTGCTATCATAACTAACTCTGCAGGCTGACAGAGTGCATTAAATGCGCCGCTCAACGTCACATCACAACTCGCCCGGTAGGCCCTGTCGGGCTGTTTTGCCAGCTTCGCGCCTGCTTGCTTGACACGTCTCAGGACGGGTGTCGCTTGGAGGTATTTTCTGTAGGAAGTGGCTGCCATGTGGCAAATAGCAGCCACTTAGTATCTTTGGAGCTTGACACCGCACTGGTCGACGACGTGCGTCGTGGTGAGGTGGTGTGGTGGAGTGGTTTTGCCTCCGTAAGCCCCGGCAGGCCTGCCGGGACGTCCCGAAGGCTTGCTTCCGGGGGTAACCCCATCCTTGCCAGGCTCGCCTGCCCGGCAAGGGAGGTTTTTCCCTTAGCGATATCTTGCTTCTCCGGCTAGTCTTGCTCCTTCGAAGAACTGATCCCTTGTGCTTCAATCTGATCCTGGTGCTTGTGATCTTGTTCTTGTGCCTGTGCACAGTCTGGGCAACGGACCCAAGGTTTGTTGCACCGACACACATTTATGGAGATGTGTGGTTGTCAAACTTTTTCTGCAGCGAACATGCGACCAAAGGAGTTTAGTGTTGAAAATTGAAAAAAATAGATAACATATATCTGTTTTTTATACATAGATTGATTTCCCAGGGATTTAAATGTGCAGAAATCAAATTTGATCTACATGAGACCCGTGATAGTGCACGAAAATAGATTGCAAAATCATATGTGTATGTGCCCCTGGGTGCATGTTTAGTCCCCATGCAAGAAATTTTTAACATCTAGAATCTTGATTTTAAAATCCAATAAATCCAAAACTAAGTTGAAATTCATGAAACTTATTGTGGTGTCATATGGACACCAATAGACTGTGATTTTTTTTTCAAATTTGAGACAAGTTTTGATATAATCTTCTTACATAAAGGAAATTATAAATAATTATCTACCAATATCGCAAACGAACTCTTTATCCGAACCGTGTGCATTAGACCAACAATGTATCAAAAAGGAAAAATCAATATAATACGTGCCGCGCACGCGTCCTGTGTGCCGTACAAGCATGCGTGAGTTCACGAGATGCATGCTAGCAGGAAGACCGGGAGGCCGAGGAATGCGCGTGTTCGCTACGCACTCACCGTGGGGCGTGCTAGTAGCTGTGTGAAATGACGGTAGGCGTGCCAGCAGTCCGCCGCGCAGGCTCACCGGGAGGCGAGTCAGCCCTTTGACCGCTGCCCACCTCGCTCCCACTGCTCCATATTAATGGCGCGCCCGATTTGCTGGTCATAATAGGCGGCTGCACACCCCGTCCACAGTTGTCACCGCCACATGGAGTGTATTAGGATTTTGCCGAAGCGCACCATCGGTGGGAGTGGCGACGCCGGGGCTGGTGAAGCACCCGCGCAACGCATGAAGCTGGGCGCAGAGGTTGCTGTTGCTGCCGACAAGGTCTCGCATGGGTTAGCGTGCATGCTAATAATTCATAGCCAGATCTTGAGAATTGATTTTGACCGCCGCCCGCCTCGCCCCGTGAAATGATGGTATAGGAATGCCAAAAGTCCGTCGCGCAGGCTCACCGGGAAGAGAGACAGCCTTTGACCGCCTCCCGCCTCGCTCCCACTAGTCTGTATTAATGGCGCGCCTGAGCAGCCGCACCCCCCATCCTCGCCACACACACAATCCTCTCTCTCCGGCCGCATCCTCGATGCCGCTCTCAGTAATCAAAGCCGGCACCCCCCATCCTCGCCACACACATAATCCTCTCTCTCCGCCCACATCCTCGACGCCGCTCTCAGTCCTCAAAGCCGTTAGTGTATGAGGATGCCACCGAAGCGACCCATCGGAGGGAGTGGCGACACCGGGGCTGCTGAAGCACCGGAGCACGGCGTGAATATGGAGACAAAGGTTTCCATCGCCGCTGACGAGGTGAAGAACGAGGCTGCCAACAAGCAGAGGTGGGTCGAGAAAGAACCGCAAGCGACTCCAGCAGGCCTAGACTTCATCAGCAACCTCCCCGATGATATGTTAACAATCATCATATCCCTCCTCCCAATCAAATATGGGGCGAGGACAACCGCCCTTTCCCGGCGGTGGCGCCCCCTATGGCTCTCCACCCCTCTTGACCTCCTCGACGCCCACGAGCTCTGCCATGGCTATCGCAAAAGCTTGGATGCATTCTCCCAGATCCTCGGCAGTCACCATGGCCCAATCAGAGGCCTTATCATGGGCAAGTTCTATTCTAATGGCAAGGACCGAGCCAAGCTTAACGAGTGGTTTCGATCCCCCGCCCTAGATCAGCTCGAGGAGCTCAGTTTTAATGATGGGTATATGCGCTCGCTGCCAACATCCGCGCTCCGCTTCGCGCCCATGCTGCGCCTCGCCAAGTTCATGAACTACCATCCCCCCCTTAATGACGCGCCCGTTCTTTTTCTACCACGACTGAAGCACCTCGAGCTCGTCGCCGTCTGCATCCCAAAGGATGAAATGGAGCGCCTACTCCGCGGCTGTACTGCACTCGAGTTCCTTCATCTTTAGGTGATGAATTGGTTGAGTAGCTTCCACATCACCTCCAGCACTCTCCAGACTATTTATGTGTGTTGCTGGTGCTGCAACGAGAGGTCACAAAAGGTGGACCGCAATATGGTCATTGAGGACACACCTTCACTTGAGAGATTACTTGTAGTTGATCAACAAGGTCCAACAAGAATCAATGTCATTTCTGCGCCGAAATTGACAGTGGTGGGCTACTCGTCTGTTAAATACTACTACTTTCAGGTACAACAGTCGCCTTCTACCTCTCCTTCTTGATATCAACATTATTTCTAGTTTTGAAGATGTATGTTCGTCTGTCATCCAGCAAAGCTTCACCCAGATTTTGCGCACAGTGAAGGTCTTGGCACTAGAATCTATCGGCCCCAACCTGGACCAAGTTGTTAGTTTCTTGAGATGCTTTGTGTGCCGGAAGAAGCTGTATATCGAGGTGATGTTCCTTTCCTATTAAATGTTAACCATAAGGGAGTTCAATTTTTTGCACCTTTTCCCAAGTTTACAATGACAATGTACTACGATTTCTGAAGGAATTTTGGAGGATTTGAGGACATACACCCCCACCCCATATTGGTTGCTTGATTCATATGGTTACAATCCATAAGCATTTCTCCTTTGGATTCATCTGTACTAGTTTTCTTAGGGAATTTTTCATCCACTCCAACCTCTTGTGAAGAAGGCTACATTTTTCTAGATTGTAATCAAATGCCCATGTTAATCATGTCAGATCGAAGATGGCACGTTGGTGCATTTTACAAATCCTGCAAACCAAATAGGCGTGTAGTAGTGTTCAAAACTGCATGTAGGCACTAACACATTCTCTTCTTTTGTAGATAATAATAGGCTCGGAGGTGGATAATGTTTATAACGACAATCACATCGAATGCCTGGATCTGCATCTCTCAAAAATTACTTTGAACTCCTACCGAGGGACCTTACCGGAGATTACATTTGCCAGGTTCTTTCTTGCCAGAGCAAGGGTGCTGAAGGTAATGAGGTTGAACTTGCATTTAATTAGGAAATATGAATGGTTCATTGATCAGAGCCGGCAGCTACTACAGAATAGAAGAGGCTCCAAAAAAGCTAAACTTCATATTGGAAGTGCATATGACAGAGTAATTGGAAGTCATTGTGTCAAACCCATACATTACTTGTCAGCAGCTGATCCCTTTGCAGAAATGACAAGGTTTCGAAAGTGGCCTTACTATCTTTATTTTTAGTTTGAACCTCTCTTATATCCATGTTCAGCTGATCAGCATGGTTGTTTGCAGCTGAATGAGCTGAATTTCATTTCTAATATCAGTTTGAACCTTGTAATCTTCGAATTTGAGCCATGTAACTCTGGAATTTGAACCTTGTAATATTTCGGGCTTTTGTGGTACAATCGTTGAAATGGCATCGTATGAGACTCGTAGATTGGTAGTACTATTTTGACCTTAATATGCAATAGACTTAGATTTTATTAACCATTCACGACCAGGGATCCAGCCGGAAGCAGAGCAATGGCAAACGTCGTCGCAACAAGATGTAGATGATTAGATGCTCGTTTCTCCGAGTTTAGTATGCATGTAATTACTTACTTTGGTGTGTGGAAATGTTATGTATGTAGTCACTTATGTAATTGTATGCTTAATTTGGTCATGCAATGTTGTTCTTATAAGTATATATGTTGATGTTCTGTAGACAGAGCATATCACATCGCACACGGACCACACTAGGGAACCCGTCGGTCATGAATTCATCAATCGCAAACGGTTGTATACCAGCAAGCGTTTGCCCACAACACACATGCTTATTCCATCACAAATAACTCAGATGGATCAACTGTATGCCACGTCAACTGTATGCCACGTATCGCACACGCAACTCTAATCTGATTCGTGCTTGATGTCTTCGCCATCGCTCGCACAGTTCGTCTTATTTGCCACGTATCACTGTGCCGGCCTCTGCTCACGTCCGTCGATGCGCTGTGCTCACTGTTAGGCGCCACGGCGCGCTCTGCTCGTGTCCGTCAGCACGCTCTGCTCACGTACCTCCACGCGCTCGGCTTGTGGGCAACTTTTCCTTGCGTGTTCAACTGCTATATGCATATATATGGTTGCTCGCCATTGAGGCGACCGCGGAGCGCTCTGCTCGCGTCCCTCCTCGTGCCCTCTGCCAGCGGTTGGGCCTGCGCACGATCACGTCGGGGGCCCCATATGCATGCGGTTGCGCCGCGCGCGTCGCCACGATGCAGTTACGTGTGGCACGATGGAGTTACGCGCTGCAAATTAGAACTGCCATCCGGGCGTGCCGATATTCCAGGCTGTCCGGCTTCCCCTTTAATTCCCGCGGCCATTATAACCTTAGTCTCTTCAACCTTTCGATCGTGTTCGACAACACAACAAGCACACCCACGACGACACATAGAGAGGGGATGTCTAGTGACGCTCCAATGGAGTTCGGCGAGCATAAAGTGGAGACCCACGCGAGGGAGACGGATCTCTTGGTGGTGTACACCATCGACCCGGCCGTGGTGGACGACTACATCACCACCATTGAGCAATTGCTTGCTCAAGACAAGTACAAGGTGGTTGGCATCGACCTCCAGTACACCGGCGGTCGTCCCAACATAGATTAGAAGGTTGCCGTCGCCCAGTTGTGCGTGCGCCATCATGTCCTCATCTACCACTACTGCATGGCCACGGAGCCTTGCGACCGTTTCACCAGGTTTGGCAACAGCACCGACTCCAAGTTCGCTACGGTGGAAACCACCGACGATGTAAAAGCGCTCAAGGTTACGGTCTTGGCCTGCAAGAACCTTGTTGAAATCCGTGAGCACTACAGGGTCTGGGGCAGCACGAAGAAGGACTCCCTGGTTGAACTATCCTCGGCCATCATCGACCCATACTACAAAAAGATGAAGCAGGATGCCAACAGAACACGTCCCGTATCCTGGCACGGGGCCTGGATGTGGCAACTGGATGAACCACACCTCAGGTTCGCGGCCAAGAGCGTGTACACATGCTACGAGATGCACAGGCGGATCGCTGACATGAGGAAGTGCCTCGTTACCGAAATCGGCGATGCCGGATCGAGCCACAAGTAGAGTAGTAGCGGCAAGCGTCACAAGAACTAGATGATGATCAGATGATCATTTATCCTAGTTAATTATGCATGTAATATATAGTTGACTTTGGTGTGTGGAAATGTCATGTGTGTAGTAGCCACCTATGTAATTATGCATGTAATAGTTTACTTTGGTGTGTGCAAATGTCGTGTGTAGTAGCCACCTATGTAATTGGATGTTTAATTTGGTTATGCAACCATGTCCTTATATGTGTGTATATATATATATATATGTTGTTGTTCTGTATGCAATCCGAACACACAACACACACGTCTTATTAGCAGCAATCGTCTGTGTTATTATCGGTCTCCGCACACATTGCTGATTACAGACCTGTTTGCCGCGTATCACACACATCTTGTTAAATTGAACCGTTTCTGTTATCTTGGCTCAACGCAAACAGTTCATCCAAGTGAACTGTTTGCCCTCTATCGCACACACCTTGATCTGGCTGACCATTTCTTTTGTTCCGCCTAATCACAAACAGTTCATCCGAGTGAACCGTATGTCGTATATCGCACACACCTTCATTTGGCTGCCCGTTTCTGTTCTTTTGCCTCATCGCAAACAGTTCATTGAACTGAATCGTATGCCCTGCATCGCACACGCAACTAAAATCTGAACCGTGTTTGATGCATCTGTCATCGCAAACGTTTTGCATCTTTTTTTACGGTTTTTTACATCACCATTTGCGATTATTGCATCGCACACAGTTTCCTCGAAGGGTCTTTGATTGTAGTGTCGTGTTAGCAGCATCCTGCAGTAGTGTATGTAGTGTTGTGTGCTACAAGTGCTTTCCCAAGTGGCCTATGTTTGCAGGGAACACCTAAGAGTGCCTATGTTTTGCCGGAGTGTTGATTAATTTCCATTCCGGTAAATTTCAGGCGCTCGATATATGTCCTTTTTAGCAAAGGTCATGCCGGATTTTTCCATGAATTTTGGCATGACTTGTGCTAGAATAAGTAGGAAATATCGAGTGGCCCGGATTTTCTTGAAAGATAATTAAACAACATTTCGGGTTGACTTTAAGTCTGTCGAGACTCCACCTTGTATGAGAGAAGAAGAACGCCGACTGTTGTCCTGGGGGTCGTTCCTCCTCTTCTTTCTCGTGATAGACCTTTTGGTAATGCACGGGAAGGAAGAGAGGAATGACCATCACCGACGGTCGCAAATGTTAGAGAGGAATCAGTGAGGGAGAGTCTCCACCATATATGAGAGGATGAAGAATCCCGACTGTTGTCGTGGGGGTCGCTTCTCCTTCGTTCCCGTGTGCTAGAAATTTTGGTGTAATGCACTCGAGGACAAAGGGAGGAGCGATCATCACCGACGGTCGAATATATACACCACGTGAGCTGAGAGTTTTCAAGAAAAGACTCGACAGACCGATAGTCAGCCATGATGAATAATAATGATCTAATTTATTTTTTTGGTACATATATTGAATATTAGAAGTTTAATCTTTGAATTATGAACATAGGAAATGTCTGACGACGACGATAGGATCTCGGAGTGTGACTACTGCGGCGATGACCGGGGTCTGTGCGACAGGCCTCACCTGGTAGACGGTCGGTGCTTCAGTATTAAGCTCGATGAGACCTTCGATGTTGAAACGGTGCGCAACGATGACAAGTCTTTTTTCGTAATTAAGCATGACTTCTGCTTCTTCAACGTGTAATTTCTGTCTTTTATAGTTCGACTAGCTTATCCCATGCCATGGAAGACGCTATGTTTTGGAGCATCTGAATTTCGACGATCATGAAAATATGGAGACAAAGATAGTTCATCTCAGGACCCATCATGGTTAAGATTTTGCTGTAAATCTATACAATTCGGAGAGCGTATCCCATTTTGGTTGCTCGAATTGGGAAGCACTGTGCAAGGTGTATGCTTGTCACCTTCGATCTTGGTGATCCTGAAGATGACATCGACGAAGAGAATATGGACATTTGGGTCCTTGTTGACACGCTTCCAGTTCTACCTCTATGTGAGTTTGTCAAACATATTTATTAAGTAATTTATATTGTTTATTTGAAATAGTTGACAACTTATTTCCATTGAGAGCTTATTTTCATTCTTCAAAAAATGTACGGAAGATGGTAGACAGAACCTACTACACTGATGGCGCTGAATTAACTTATGAGGAGAAAGATCCTCATATCTCATTTATTATTGATGTTGAGAATTACAATATCAATTATGAAACTCCTGCACATTATGGTCAATACATGCCACTAGTGCACGTGTTGAACTACGGTAGCATCCATGGAGATGGCATCGTAAGATTTTTTACTATTACGACATCCGTGCATCTTTTGCATATATTCTTCTAAAGCTAAAATACATTGCTAACTACGACGTTATTATTATGTTTTTCAACAAAAAATCCCGAAGGATTGTGTGCCTGATCTGATGTTTCCGAAAGGTCGCCTTGAAGTTATTAGCTTACGGCCAGGTCATCCTAGACATCACCGCTGTTCATACCGGATTTCTAAAACCGATGAAGACATGACAATCAAAGAATGGAAAAAATGTATGGACAATCATAGGGAGCTACTTGGAAGCAACATTGTGCGAAGCGCAAGAATTGGAGACAGGATAATCTCCATTCTCCATAATGGAGCATTAGGGCCTTTCTTGTTTTATGCTATTTTACCTTAGAGAGGGTAGTAGGTCCTAGCTATACTCATGATGACTATGATGATAATGAGTATGACTTGTTATTATGATAACAAGTAGAAGTTATTGGATGACTATGATGATGATGAGTATGACTTGTTATTATGATAACGAGTAGAATTTGTTAGATGACTATGATGATGATGAGTATGACTTGTTATTATGACAAAGATGATGAGTTATTATTAATGATGATGATGCTTAGTTGTTATATCATTATGAGCATGATCATTTATTATTAATTAATGATGATGATGCTTAGTGGGTGAAATAAACATGTATTAGATTCAAGTGGAGGCAACACATGGTGCAAATCGAAAGTACTACTAATCCAGACTTGATCATACTAATCCAAACTAATGTGATCGAGTTTGGATTAGTAGTACTTTGGATATGCACCATGTTGCCTCCACTTGAATCTAATCCATGACTCTTTCACCCACTAAAATAATAACGCATCATGATCATAAAATCATATGATGAGACTACTATATAAAACCAGTAAAAATATAGCAGCTATATGCAGTAGAAAAAAATAGCAAACTTTACCAGTAGCGCTGGTAGACCACAAGGCGCTACTGCTAGGGAGGTGTAGTAGTAGCGCTGGGTGGAAAAAGACGCTGCTGCTAGGAAGGTGTAGTAGTAGCGCTTGTGGGAAAAACACGCTACTGCTATGCAGGATAGTAGTAGCGCGTCGCCACTCGCGCTACTGATGAACATTAGCTGCAGTGCCGTATCAGTAGCGCGCCCCCCTCGCCACTACTATGCCTCCAACCTGCGCTACTGCTAGGCTTTTCCCTAGTAGTGTGCCTCTCTTGCCGTGTGCGACGAAGAGGGGCGTGGATCGAGGAGGCCGAGATAAGTTGGACGTTGCGTGTGACAAAGATGGTCCAGTGATGGAGGCGGTAGAGCCCGGAGCTTGGTCGTCGCAACCCTCTTCTATCACTTCACGGATGTAGCCGCACTTGTCCCTCCCCACCTGAGAGGAGTAAGAACAGGACAGCCTGATGGAAGTGGCCGGTGGGCGTCGGCGGCAGGTTCGAGCCGTCTTCCTGGCACCGCCTCCTCCTCGTTCTCCGGCTTCTCTAAGACTCTAACCCTAGTTCATGGTTGGAGAAGAAGCCATGGGATGAGCCGGCCGCCGGTGTCGGAGACGGGGAAGGCGGAATGGCGGCGGCGGCTGACGAGGGAGTGAGAAGGGGCGGCGCAGGTGCAGCGGCTGACGAGGGAGTGAGAAGGGGCGGCACAGGTGCAGCTGCTGTGTGGATCGAGGGGACTGGCTTCAGTGCCTTAGCCTACCATATCTGCCACTCATTCTTCATCCTACGTACAAGATTGACTGAAAGCAAACACATCCAGACTTGGTAGTTTTCAGAAGAGAAAGAATGGCAGCAACGATGCACTAACGCTCTCCAGCCTGAAGATTTGCATACAAAATATTTCATGCTAAGGATCAGGTTGTTAGTTTTCTGGACATTCGGCTGTCACTTAGTTCGCTGATGTTTAAAAAATCTGACAATATGCACGGGAAAAACTGACATTCAGTGTACAATTTGTACCAAACCGTGACTGGAAAAACTAAAGTGATAAAATCTGTACCATATTGGACAAGGAAAAAATGAATAACACAACACTAAAATTTGCATGCACTTAATATTTAGTGTAGAATCTATACCATATCAAAGAAATTTGTACAATCTATACCACTTAACATGCAAAACTAGTCCTATTGGAAGCACTTGACTTTCAAAATCTGAAGCAATCAGAGACGGAAATATGAACAAGGTAACATTGTAATTTGCAAGCACTTGATATTCAACAATTCTGTAGCATAGCACTGCAATTTTCAAGCACATGACATTGAAAGTCTGAAGCATATAATTCAAATTTTGTAGCAACAAGTATGTTACATAATAGGCCATTTCACTTGTACACTTAGGCCACAAAAGAAGATAGTTATGCCTCAGATATTTTCGAAAAACTATAGTTAACCCCCAAAGTACCATGTAACCAACATCCAGACATTAGAAGAAATTTCCACCATGAAGACTATCATCACGACAAGTAGGGGGAGCTGTTAAGAGCTGAGTAAAGCTCTCAATGGCAATGTACTTTGCATTCTCTGCATTTGGTCTTCTCTTGCTGCCATCATTCTCCACGTTCCCCCAAATATTCCTGTCCTTTCAAACATTCTGCAAGTACATGTTGAATGTTGGTAGTTGTTCTACCAAATTCATTGATCAGTGGAAAGAAGTTTGGTCCAGTTTATGAGGGAAACCGAACCCAAAAACCATACAAACGGTGCCTTTCGGATCTATGTTGCTGTTTGGTACATGTTGCTGTTTGGTTCAATGGATCACCTATCAAAATATGCTCATCTTCAAAAGTTAAATCACCATACAAACTACCAATAGTAAAAACATATATGTTTTCATCCAATAATCTAGTACATGCAGCCATGGATCTTTGCAATCAGTTCTTGATTCAGCTCTAAAGCACTTCTGAACGAATTCCCTTTGCCCTTTTTTTCGATGGCCTTCATTGGCCCAAACAAATCTGCAAGAGGTTACCTTACCATTAAATTTGCTCACATTATTGTACCTTTTCATCACATCAGAGCCAGCACGACCACCATATGCTCTCCAAAATAGCCAAGCCTCCTCTGAACTTTTAAATAACATGCCAACTTGAGGCATCCCCTTATCAGATTGTGCCATTGCACAACACCTAATTTATCTGCCATACATGTATAATAAGATGATCAAATTGCACAACAATAACAAATTTTGTAGATGGAAAGCTGAAAGAATTACTACTAATGAAGGAATTACTACAAATTGCACAGCCTTGTGTTGTGTACTATACTGCACAACCATGTATTGTATTCTACAAACTACTACAAGTTTTCTGAATTTATAGCTGCACTTGCTTGTGTGTGTGTGTGATCAGAACGCATGAAATCTATAGAAATCATGGGAAATTTGTTCAGGTCGTACACGCATGTGCAAGCAAATAAACCCAAATGATAACACCCACACATGTGGCATATATGCACTTAGCCCACATGCTTTGATCTCCGTCTGGTATGTTTTACATGAATCTTGAAGAAATCTGTTGGAATTTCAGTGCCACGTAGGCATAGCATGTTGTGTGGGCGTTAGAGCGCTCGCCTACATGACCCGCAGCGCGCGTTTGCCAGCTGCGTGTGGGCGAACCAATTCCCGTCCACACAGTCACCACCCAGTCCACGCGTGTGTGGGTGAACTGCTCTTCGCCCACACGACGCTCGTACGGTGATAGATGGGTACTGCAGTTGCGCGTATGTGGCAACTAGGTAAACACACAAGGCAACTATGATTCGTTGGTAGATGGCAACTGCAGCTGTGCGTAAGTGGCAACTAGGTAAACACACATGGCAACTATGATTAACCATACATCGTAACTATGGTTGGACCACATGTGGCAACTAGTTAATCACACATGGCAACTATTATTTGACCACATAGGGCAAGTAGTTAATCACACATGGCAACTATGGTTTGATCACACGTGGCAACTACTGTTAATTAGACATGACAACTATAGTTAACCAAAACAGAGAAGTTGTCATGCCTTTACAACTACATTTGTCATCCAGGGTAACTAAAGTTGCCATCCCCCGGTGTAACCACTACAAAAAAAATACACTTCCATGATGATACGTGTTTGTCACAGTAGGTCACGTTTTTTGTCATGCATGTACATCCATGACGAGTTTATGACAGAATCAAGATAGTCATGCCTGTGCTGTCATAGAAGTGTTCCATGAGAATACCAAAATTATCATCACGGAAGTGTCCACTTCCATGACGATAAATGGCGCGTCATGAAAGTGCTTTCGTCAAGGGTAACCGACACGTGGCATCCACTGTAATGGGTCACCGTTAAGCTACCGGGTTCCGGTTTGGATCCGATAACCCGTTAACAGCCCAAACCAATGGGGATTTTCCACGTGTAAAATCATCATTGGCTGGAGGAACCACGTGTCTGCTCGTCGTTGGGACAGATGTCATCCACTCATTGGACCGAAGGCGCCTATGATATGTCGACACGTGGCATGGCCCAACAGAGGCCCATTCCTGTGAAATGGCCGGTCCGTTTGACTTGGTCAAAAGGTAGCGGGCCGGCCCACGGAAAGCCTGTTAACGGCATGTTCGCATATAGCCCATTTACAGCCCGCTAACTCCTGGCCCGTTATAGCCTATCCGAATTAGGCCCAGTAGCATCATCTGGGCCGTCCAATATGATTCAAGCCTGTTGTAACTTCCGGCCCATGTATGGCCCATGATGTCTTTCGGCCCATATGAGGCCCTTTGTAACTCTTGGCCCATTTACGGCCCGTGGTGAAACTGGCCCGTAATGAACAGTGTATCGCTTTATACCCGTTAACGGCCCATTATTCCATTGGGCCATTTCTAGCCTGTGTTATCTTTCGGCCTTCTCAGGGCCCATTTATTCTTGGGCTCATTTCCAGCATTCGGTTACTTACGGCCCGTTACTGGCCTTTTCTGCTTGTGGGCCAAATTCAGCCCGTGGTTACAGTCGGCCCGTTTGTGGCCCCTTTAATCCGTTGGGCCATTTTCATAGCGTCATCAAATACGGCCGATTAACAACGCCCGTTATGGTCGGCCCATGAACGGACGATTCCAACTCTAGCCTGTTTACGGCCCATAATGCAGTCCGTTATTGGCCCATGTTTGGCCAATCGATCATACGACCCGTAGAAGGGCCATTGATGCTACGCCCCATAGAAGGCCCATTGTTTCTATGGCCCGTAGGAGGCCTAGGGTCACTACAGTAAATATGTAGCCCATGGTTATTGTGGCCTAGTTTTAAAAATAGGTTATTGCGTCCACTAGCAAACCACGGAAAAAGAACTGCACTGACTACAAGCAAACAAATAAACAAGACAATAATGAAATAAATAAGCAAGCAACTTACGCTAGGCTATCACGGCTATTACACATATTACATCCACTAGGCATCAAAGTTCGCCACCAGTGCAAATATAGGGAACAAAGCAGCATATCACATACACTGGTTGTCAAAGTTGGCGACCAGTGCAAATAAACGCCGCAGCAAAACAAGTCCAGAACTGAAACCGCTTCAGAAGAGCTCAAGAAGCAATATTATGGGTACCCATAATGCTGGCAAGATGCTTAGCAAGCTTATGAACTTTCTCTTGTTTGGCGCTTAAATCCTCCAGCGCTTGCTGTTGCACCAGAAGGTATGCATCTGAATTCTGCAGGGACTTCCTCAGTCCTTCGGCTTCTTGCCGCAGCACAGCTGACTGATGCCTTTCAGCTTGTAGCTGAGACTGAAGAAGCCAAAGTGATTCAGGCAGCGAGTTCGAAGAGCTTGTGCCAGCGGTATTGGCCAGTAACTCGAACACTACATCAACGCAGGACTGTGGGGTTGTCTCACTGTCTACAAGATCATTTTTATCACCTTTCTTGGAGACCAACAGGGTTGTCTCACTATCTTGAACCTTATCTGCATTACTTTCTCTACCATTGCATAGTGGGGTGCTCTTCTCCAATATTCTGTTCGCATTCTACAAGAGAAACAAGCAGACACATCACATGTTTAGCATGTAGTATACGAAACTCATTTTGGTAAACCGGTCCAGTAGTAAGGTGGACAGGATAACAGCATGAAACAAACATATATCTATGTACTATGGTCACTGTATTGTCCATATCATTCTAGTTTATGTTGCCAAATCAAGATAGAGACACCGTTCTAATCATATATTTTTAAGACACAGCAGCATAGACAGAATATAAGTGTGAGAAACTATACAGCACCGGCAACACTTGTAATGTGCATCACATGAGAACATAATTGTTTATATAACTGAAACTGAAATCAACATAGAGCAAGAAGTTAGAACCGCAATCCAGTTAAAGAAATAGGTTTAAAACATACCTGTTGCGCCATTGGAGTTTCAATTGGATCCTTCAAATTTGAAAGTAGTTCAAATGAGTAAATACAGTGATGCAATGACACAGTTTTAGTATGGACCATAGCTACGGAATCTTACCTGAGAACAGTTGCTCTTCTGCTTTAAATAGGATAGAATGACACAGTTTCAGATATATGATGGATAACTTAACAAGATATAATGGCATAATTCAACATATGATGAGTATCTAAACAAGATGACACGACAAAACTATATGATGTCTTTCTAAAATAGGTTGGGATGAAATAATTCACATACATGTTGTCTAAGTATACAGGATGACATGATATAATTGACATAATTGATTCATATACTAAGCAGCTGGCACTCGCATGTATGATCTCTAAACTAAGCACATGGAATTGAATATTGTGCATATGATGTCTAAACTAAGCAATGCAAGACACCATATGCATGATATGAGAAATATAAACATTGCAAATTAGAGCATACACCTCAGGTGGGATATAGGACTGATCATCTGTCTCTGAATCCTCCTCTGAGGAGCTACCTGTAACCATCGAGATATAAGCTTCAACAGGTACCATTGCCTGCTCTGAAGACCTTGTCTTCACTCCTGATTTTTCCATAACCGGCTCAAATGGGTGATACACATGAAGAGTAGTTCAATATACACAGATTGTCGACAGATGGAATACGTAATGAAAAAAAGGATGGCATGTGATAATTCACATATATGATGCCTGGCTACATGGCGGTGCATAATTCATATATGATAAATGGCTGAAAAACATGGCATTGCATAATTCACATATCTGATATAGAAAGCAAATAGGAGGCATTCACACAAAGCATGTCTAATCTAAGCAGATGGCATGGCAATGCAAGACACCATATGCATGATATGAGCAATATAACCCTGCCAAGTTAGAGCATGCACCTCGGGGGGGGGGGGGGGGGGGGTAATACGACTAGTCATCTATCTCTGAATCCTCCTCTGAGGAGCTATCTGTAACCAGCAAGAAATCTGCATCGACAGGTAGCACTGACTGCTCAAAAGACCATGTTTTCACTCCAGATTTTCGCATGACCGACTCAAATGGCTGATGCACAGGAAAAGTAGATGAATGTATAAACATTGTTGACAAATGGAATACATTATGAAAAAAATATGGCACGATACAATTCACATATACGATGACTGGCTAAACAGGATGGCATTGCATGATTCACGTATATGATGCCTGGCTAAAGAAGATGGCATTGCATAATTCCCATATACTCCCTCCGTTCCTAAATATTTGTCTTTCTAGAGATTTCAAATGGACTACCACATACGGATGTATATAGACATATTTTAGAGTGTAGATTCACTCATTTTTCTCTGTATGTAGTCACTTGTTGAAATCTCTAAAAAGACAAATATTTAGGAACGGTGGGAGTATGATATAGAAATCAAACAGGTGGCATTCACACAAAGCAAATCTAAACTAAGCTGATGACATATAAGATGTATAATGTAAGCAATGCGAGGCGCCATATGCATGATATGACCAACATTAGCATGCCAGGTTAGAGCAAACACCTTAGGGGGTAAATAGGAGTGGTCGGCTCCCACTGAATCCCCCTCTGAACAGTTATCTTCCTCTGGAATACAATCTAGAATGGCGGGAGGGGGGCCCACTTCGCCCACCATGGAGCGGCATTTGCATGACATTATATTCCCACGCAACGGTCTTCTCTTTTTCTCTACATGTTTAGTACGATTGTGTACAATAACTGACATGCATAATAAAAAAACATAGTTAGATTATGTAAGGCCTAAGGGGTGCATGCAGAAATCAAGACTGATGGTAGCAAACGAGTGGATAGATCCAAAACTAATGATAGCAGGTAGATTATAGCTTCAGTTTAAAAAGATAGACGATGGATCATTTACTGTTTGTTGCCCACCCAACATGAACCACATAGAAGACCCCAGATGAACCAGATAGTAGACAGATACTATTCGTTGCTTCCTCGATATGTGCCCCACAGGCATTTTAAAACTCAAGTTTGAACATTAGTTTGGACCTGACTCGGATTCTAAGAGGTGAACAGGATGATAAAGTAGCAGGTAATAAAAGATTATGTATAACTTAAGCAGACACGAAAGAGTGCGACCTCTCTTCCGGAACTGTGTAGTCCTCAGGTTCATCTGCTCAGCCGATGATGGTAATGCAGTTGGCGTGGCTGCCGGCAACGGGGAAGATGATCTGAGGCGGCGAAAGAAAGTCTGCAGGGGGAATCTCTGCTGCAGTGAATGCTTCCGTCGATGGTGCACCTCAGGTGGGGTGGATGACGGCATGGCAGGAGCAGGACATAACACACAGAGTTTTCTTTGACACCTATCTGAAAATGAATTAAATCTGTAATGGCTCCTTAGAATTGGAGGATTCTATAAACGCAGGGAAAAACACAGGAATAGGATAGGAATGCACGTGCAAAACAGAGCATTTGCAAACATAGGATTTCTGTCAATCTGGGTGTTTGGTTCACATGAATTGGAAGAACACAGGAATGGAGAAACATGGTCAAATTAAAGTCAAACCACGTGAAAATGAAAAAAATAAGAATCTTATTATGCCAGTAATGCAATTAGTCCTATTCTTCATGCATATTAATTTGAAAAGGACGCCCAAGTGGATATTAAAATTCCTACGTTTTTCCTTTGAAAGAGACACCAAAGGAAAAAATCCTCCACTTTTGCTTTGCTCCATTCCTTTTAACCAAATGCATGAATAGTAGTACCATAGTAAAGTTTCCAATTCCTATGTTTTCCTTCACTTTTTCTTTGAACCAGTGGTGGCAGTCTTCAATAGGCTGAAGCCTGCCCTCGAAATATTTTGTGAGCTTAGATTTGGTCCACATTAGTATCATATAATGGCTATCTTGCTAAACCGATTAAAATTGTGGTTCAAAAGAGCATTTAGTTTTCTCCCTGTTAACTTTGTGACCATGATTCATTTATTTCTAGATTTGCAACTTCTTTGAACCAAAGGATCCCTGAGGGATCGACATGAATGCAGAGTAACAAAGTGATGCGACGAGTGTACAACCTCTTTGGCATAGCCTTGCCGACCTCAGCATCATTGGGTTGGACGTGGAGGATGGTGATGCTGGTGTGCTTGTCGGAGGCGGGGAAGAAGATTTGAGGCCTCTGGAAACGGCGCCGAGGGTATTGCTCCACTGTGATGGACGGTTCTGTCGTTGGAGCAGCTCCGGTGAGCTGTACGGCGGCGAGGCTGAAGCAGGACAAGACATACAATGTTAATCTGAAGTGGGACTCTAATATCATCTGCAATAGATGATGTAAAATACATCACCAAAAAGTTCTAGATGTAAAATGCATCAGCCACGCAACGGCCGCTCCGACAGATGCTGTAAATACAGTTCACTCTGAACTTAACTGAAGAAACTGAACTTTACAGTCGAAACTGAATTTTACTATCGAAACTGATTGAACTAGTAGCAGAGCATTGCAATAGAAGTTTAGGGCGGTCGAGCACTAGTAGCAGAGAAGCAGTGATCTAAATCAGCAGCCGCTCGAGCAGGGAACGCACTAGCAGAGAGCAACTCATGCAGCAGCACCGTGAGCGAGTGCTAAAGTAGCAACTCCTGTAGCTGTCAGAGGTCCTGCAGCAGCAGGAGCGCGAGCGAGAGCAAGAGCAGAGCAGCAGCATGAACGAGAGCAAGAGCGGAGCAGCAGCGCGACCGACAGCAATAGCAGAGCAGAGCAGCAGCACGAACGAAAGCAAGAGCAGTGCAGCAGCACGACCGACAGCAAGAACAGAGCCGCAGGGTGAGCGAGAGCCGAAGCAGCAGCAGCTGCGCGAGCGACAGCCGGACCAGCAGCAGCTAGTGCCGGTGTGGAAGTCGCCACCGAGGAAGCAACAACATGGGGGAGAGACACCGTGGATGAAGTGGCTGGCGACGGCGCCTTCGATGGAGACCCGCCATGGCTGCTCGGTATCGAGCACTGGCAGCCCCGTGAGATCGAATAAAAGATAAAATGCAGCGGTGAGTACAGAACCTCCTTGGTGGCGCCGAGTAGGCCTCGGCTTCATCGGAGGAATTGGTGAGGGTGCTGCAGTTCCGATGGGCAGGTCAAGATGGCGCTGTGGGGATGGAGGTGGCACGATAGACGAGGCGAACATCGGGGCAACTCCTTGGAGGTGGAGGACGGGGCGGCTGATCCGGTGGGACATCAAGATCGACGACGGATCCTCATCCGGTGCAGTGGATGAGGGGCGGCGAGCTGTTGCGGTGCACGACGTCGTCGGTGAAGAGTCCCTGGCTAGGCGACGGTCGGGAGGCCGACGGAGGAGCATAGGGTTTCGCGGGTTTTGGCGGCCTCGGTGTACGAATGGGGGGGACGAAGGGGAAGGTAGGGGGAAGTCATGGCTTAGGAACGCGCTTGTCCGAAATGTAGGGTAAGTTACCAACGTACCCCCACCGGTTTTGACCACGCGACGTCGAGGCGGCATTTCCAGCTGAGGGGTAGAAGGGGGATTTCGCGTGTCTGGGCTACGGGACCGATTTCGGATGAGGAGGGAATTTGCGTGCGCGTCGAAATTTCGGGATAACAAGGCGCGGCGCAGGTTGAAGAGGCGGGAGTTTCACAGCAGAAGAGACAAAAGATACTCGAGCTTGAAAATTTCGGGATAACAAGGCGCGGATTCCATGTTCGGCATAACAAACTTAACGTGTACAAAAAAAATCATACAAGACACAAGAGAGTCATGTCCCCTTTTACTATATTGCTATAAATGCCATTGAAAAAATTACAAGAAAAATGTAAAAAAATCGGAAGAACAAGATTACCCTGTACAGTACCAAATCAATTCGCACTACCCTCAACAACAACAAAAAAACAAATCAATTCCCACCACAAGAAAGAGTCATGTCCCTTTTTATATGATTACAAATGCCAGGATCTCGAATTTCAATTTTTGAATCCATGTTATGTTGAATTCGAATATATCATTTGGTGACCTTGTGGTTTATAATGGATGTAGTCCTACATTTTGATCTTCCATCTTATATGAACATTATACTCCACCCTATGAACATATATATTGTCGTCTATCACATGGACTAAATTTGAATCAATTTTCCTTTTTTGAATATGATTGTTGTCAAGTTATACCATCATTTAAATATTATCTTGATAACAGAAAACATGCATATAGTAGTAATCATATTTCACTATGAACTACATGTACCATACGATCCATAATTCAAATATTTGTATCCATTTTATGTTGAATTCAAATCACAGTACATTGGTCTAGGTAGCGAGATGTTCGGGATAATCTAAACCTTGTTTTCATATGTATAATTTTTGGCCGAATTGGGAGAAGTTTTGGTATAAGCTTCTTGCAAACCGGAGATTCTCTCATCAAGCCTCATGGTTCTGAGAGGGAACGTGTCAGCTTTGTGTGCGAAATGATATACACTGCCTCCCCCCTGATTTTCTTTACAAAGGCAACATAGAACTATATGAGTGCCCTGTTAAGTTTTGGAATTATTCCGGGTTTGTTAGGCCTTTTTTATACACTAGCAAAACATGCCCATCCGTTGCAACGGGAGGAATAAAAAGCATCTTTCATACACACATCCGACAACATCAGCAAACAATATTCTTAAAAAAATCTTTATTGACACAATTTCAAACAATATGAAAATCAACTTTAAGCCACTGGTTTACATAAAACTCGTATCAACAGTTTAATGTGCATCATCATATAGGGGTTGGTAGTGCACTGTGCAAAACAGAGAAGATGATTATGTACCTGCTTTAACCTTTACGATATGGTAGTTGATAGGAATCAACATCCCCTATAGTGCCAATAATAGATTATGTGAGAGCATCAAACTGTCATATCTACTAAATTTGAATAGGGTAGAAAACATATATAATAGACATTTATTAAATGCCCCACATAGAGAAGATATTAATTAAGTTTACATTTTGTTAAATTTTAGAATTATTCTGGGTTCGTTTGGCCTTTTTATATATTAATTGAGTTTCTGAACATTTAATGTGCATAATTCAAATTTGAACTGCAAGCACATGCTCTGGTGCACCAAAGTTGGTTGAAAAATCACATGTGTGTCCTTGGGTGAAATTCTAGGTCCCATGCAAGAAATGGGAATGAAATTCAAACATCTGGGCGTCGTGACTCGGCCGAGAACATTGAGAAACTTGGTTTTTAAATTCCTGTAAATCCAAAACTCGCCTGGAAATCATGAAACTTGGCATGGTGTCTTGTCATGGCACTAACATACTGTTGTAAAAAACTCGGCCAAATTGGAATAAGTTTTGGTATAAGCTTCTTGCAAACCGGAGCTTCTCTCAAGAAGGCTCGTGGTTCTGAGAGGGAACGTGTCACCTTTATGTGCGAAGCGATATACGCTGCCCCCCCCCCCTTGATTTTCTTTGCAAACGCAACATAGAAATATATGAGCGTCGTGTTAAATTTTGGGATTAGTCCGGATTTGTTTGGATTTTTTATACATTAGTTGAGTTTTTGGTCATTTAATGTGCATAATTCAATTTTGAACTACAAGCACATGCTTCAGTGCACCAAAGTTGGTTGAAAAATAACAGGTGTGTCCTCGGGTGAATTTCTAGGTCCCATGCAAGAAATGGGAATGAAATTCAAACATCTGGGCGTCGTGGCTCGGCCGAGAACATTGAGAAACTTGGTTTTAAAATTCTTGTAAATCCAAAACACGCCTGAAAATCATGAAACTTGGCATGGTGTCATGTCATGGTACTAACATGCTGTGGTAAAATTTTTGGCCGAATTGGAACAAATTTTGGTATAAGCTTCTTGCAAACCGGAGCTTCTCTCAACAAGGCTCGTGGTTCTGAGAGGGAACGTGTCACCTTTGTGTGCGAAACGATATACGCTGCCCCCCTTGATTTTCTTTACAGAGGCAACATAGAACTATATGAGTGTCTTGTTAAATTTTGGAATTATTCCGGGTTCGTTTGGCCTTTTTTATACATTATTTGAGTTTCTGGTCATTTCATGTGCATAATTTAAATTTGAACTACAAGCACATGCTCCAGTCCACCAAAGTTGGTTGAAAAATCACATGTGTGTCCTCGGGTAAATTTCTAGGTCCCATGCAAGAAATGGGAATGAAATTCAAACATCTGGGCGTCGTGGCTCAGCTGGAAACATTGAGAAACTTGGTTTTTTAATTCCTGTAAATCCAAAACACGCATGAAAATCATGAAACTTCGCTTGGTGTCATGACATGGCACCAACATGTTGTGGTAATTTTGCTGTCCGATTTGCAAAGGCGCACACATTAACAATCAACAAAGTCATTTTGGAACAAGTGCTATCACGTTACAATCAGAAACACAAGTATTATTGAAACCGTGGGCGTTCTACTTACCATTTACATGCCGTCATGCGTCCCCTTTTTTTATTAGCTAGGAGGCGCCGTGTAGGGTAGCTTTTTGGGTACGGGAGGCGTGCGATCAGACCCCTGCGCGTGCTTATCGGGAGGAGAGCCCTTTGACCTCCATCTGCCGCCCACCTCTCTCCCAAGGTCTCCATTAATGGCGCCCGAGCCCCTGTTTAATGGCGTGGCTATGTCTCACTCGACTGAGATTTAAGAGAGAAAATAGAAAATCTGAAAAGAAAATTTTGCACGGATCTTGATGTAAGATCCGACGGACCTATATAGCACCTACTGCGACTTATAGCAAGACTGGTGAATATATAAGGACGACGACAGTGGATAATAATTGTCTTACATAATTAGGAAGATAATTAGAAAAGCCACATGTGGCTACGCCCGGAATACACAAGGACAAAAGAAGAAGGAAGACGCATACAACGATTTGGCTCGCTGATCTCTACTTTCTTGATGCGCTGCAGGTCGCGGAGACTAGTTCTCGCGGCGAGCGGCGATGATCTCTTTCATCAGTTTCATGTCCTTAATATGCTACTTGGCAGCATCCACAGATTCCTTCACCAGCCTTTCGCGCTCGATGCGGAGCATGGCATTCTCGTCCATAAGTTTCTTGACGATGACGGCCGTCCTCTTCAACAAGGCAGCAGTCTCCTCCGCCTGCTTCGCCCTTCCAGCGATCTTCGCCCTCAGTAGGTCGCACTTGGCCCGGAGCTTTGCATTGCCCTCCCATAGTTGCCGGATAGCCTATTCAAACAAGGCTTTCATGTCGTCCTGCAACCTCGCTCAGCCGGAGATCTGATCCATCTGGCTATGGACGATCGCATACATGCACCTGTAAGAATCGTCGCCTGCCCGCGAGACATTTTCCCCGGCCGCCGCGGTGCGGGAGGACATCTCTGCTGCTTTCGCGGCGCGGCGGGACATCTCTGCTGCTTCCGCGGTGCGGCTGGACTAGTCTGCTGCATCGACGGCGCGGCGGGACCTCCGTGCTACTTCGGCGGCGCGACAAGACCTCTGTGCTGCTACTGCTGCGCGGCGGGACATGTCGGCTGCTTTCGCAGCAAGGTGGGACATCTCTCGTGCTTCCGCTTCCACGCTCGCCTCTCCCTGGTGGTAATCTCTCGATCCAGAACTCAAGCTGGCCATGGCAGATGCAAGGGAACGATGCTGACTGACTTGTTTGTTTTTGTGGATGAGGAGTTGAGGAGGAATGTGTAGTCATCTTGGCATAGTAGTATTTATAACCGAGTACTAATACGCTCCCAAGTGGGAAACCGTTTAGGTTGTGCTCGGTGTGAACAGGTTTGCAATTAAATATAGCGTGGTAGTAATTTGCAATGTGACGAGACGCAAGCTCAAAATTTATTGACGGTTCTAGTTTCGAAGTGCGGCACTATTCCCGGATGGCGTAACGTGGGCACGTGTTCTCGGCCGTGGTGTAGCAGTTTTGTAATATGCCATGGTACTTCTTTTTCTACTGCTGTGTACGTGCAATAACTGGCACCGTCGGATACATATCTTACGGTTATTGGGGCGTTCGACAGGAATAGCCTCGTGGCGAGCTATAGACTAGTCTTTTTTTTCACACGCATTACATCGACACATATCATCTCTCTCCCTCTTTCCCACGCACACACCTAGTCTCTCGGGACTTCTTGCATGCACCATCTCTAGCACCCTAGGTCGATGCCACCCACATACACTTTTACTCTGAGTTTAGTACGTTATACACGAAGAGAAGAGGTGCACGCACGCACTCGTCCTCTCTCACACACGCATCTGTAGCTACGAATTGTAGGGGCTGCTTGGTTTCCACCCACATATTGCCATACTTTGCCACACCTCACCTTAGGCAAGTTTGAACAAGTTAGGTGGGTGTTTGGTTCTAGCCACACCTAAGGCAAGATATTTTTTTTATGAACAGTGAATCCCACATGTCATAGACAAAAAAAGTGTGGCAGGATTCCCTTAGGCAAGCCAAAGTGTGTCTAACAATTTGAGCAACTCAAGTTAGGCAAGTGTGACAAGTGTGGAAAAAATAATGTGGTAACATAAGGCAAACATAGTTACAATCCAAACAGCCCCGTAGTGTTCTCAACCATCCGATTGTCTCTATCATAGGTTCCCGTTGCTCCTAGGCCTTGAGATTGAGAAGTTTAAAACGCGGAGGCTAAGCTGGAGGCGCGAGGTTTTGGTTAATGTGCGGGCCGCACACGGTACCAACATGACACGAGCTTCGTCTGCCTGGTGCGCAGTCGGGTGAGTTGTCCAAGTATAGACACAACCAGGCCTATAAGTAGGATCGGAGGGAGTACTACTAGTAGTAGTACTACTTTGATGTGTCGCGTCAACTCGCACAAGTATGCAACACTTCCTGAACAAACAAGCATATAAGGTGCTTGTACTTCTTACCCAAAGGATCTTTATATCCAACAGACACAAAATATCCGTTCGACTGTTGGAAATTACTTTAACTGCTGATCTAATGTCGAAGTAATTGCTGCATCGCCACCAAAACCCACCATCTCTTAAGCTAAAGTAGACCGAGCTAAGCCCTATATTAGCATATTACTAAGATAAACAAAAGGCACTTTAGAATCATTTAGGAGGTGAGCTTGTCAATCTGAATGTGGAGGGACACCGTCCTCGACAACCCAGCCCCGGCCAGCAGCTTGGGCAGAACTGTGAAGAAGGTCAGCTCCTGCACGGCGACGTCGCCGGGATCCTTGCTGCTTGTCACCTCGATTTCCACCTTGATGGCGTCGGCCCTGCCTTTGGGCTCCCTCAGCGGGCCGTTCGCCCACAGCTTGGCCGCGTAGTGCGGCAGTGGGGACGCCCCCACTTTGATGCAGATGACCGACACGGCGATAGGAGCACCAATGTCGAGCACGCCGCCGACCAAGAAAAACATGCGGCCGTCCTCCTCCGCGAACAGCAAGAGCCGTGGCTCCGACACTGGCACTTGTAGCTGGAGCACCTTGCCGTACTGGATCCTGTGCATGGGCATGGGATGCACGGTGCTGATGTGGTGGGAGAGCGCAAGCGGTGGGCCTTTGTAGCCGCAGACGGCCACAGGGCATTTACAGGGCACGAGCGGACAGACGCTCTGGTGATCGGTGAGCTTGTGGTAAGTGACGTAGATCCCACAGCCTTTGTGCGGGCGCTCCACCCTCACCGAGGAGAGGACGGCGTCCATCGCCGTGTTCCGCACGTGAAAGCCGCCGCCGCGCTCGCACTTCTGGCACTGCCGCTGGTACCCGGGGTGCTCGCCGCGGTAGTCCGCGCAGGCCAGGTGCCCTCCCTTGCACTGCACAAATCAATTAAACAGCACATCAATCAAGAAACCTGCACCTTGCTCGATCAGCCGAACAGACGAGGTGTATTCGAAGCTCATACACTGGAGGCTTCAAGGGGCGGAGGCACAAGGCGCAGTGGAGCAAGGTGAGGTCCATAGAGACTGTAGAGAGCTCCATCGTCGAGTCCTGTTCCGTCGGCATGATCTCGCCCTCCTCATGCACAACCATCTCTCGCTTTAGGGCTGGGGCATTACAAAGTTTTACCGTCACATATTCATACTACTTCAAGGTGCATTAAATCAACACATGCAAGTATCAAAAGGAAAGTCACGGCATGCATGCGTTGTAATTAATGCATCGGTAGACACAAATTATTGAAATATATCGAGTGCACTACTTTGATGTGTCACGTTAACTCGTACAACAAGGAGAAGTTTGATTACAACGCCCTCTCCCTCGCCCATGAGCGTGGTGGCTCGCAGGACTAGGAGAAGCTTGCGCTACACGCTCTCCCTCCCGCATGCGGTGGACATGCAGCAGTTCATTCGGTGTCAGATGGCCAGAAGCATACTGTAGTACCTCACTGCAATAGTACCATCATTGTTCAACTTCCCGAAGAGGCGAAGAGCCAAGCGCAACCCGGATGCTCGTGTGGCAGTTTCATATGTAGGGGGGGTATTGTGACATAGTCTAGGATAGCGTGTACCGTGCCTCTAAGCTTAAAATCGTTGGGGTCGGCTCCATGCTATGAGACCGTCTCGAAGCATTTTTTCGATTAAAATAATCTTCTGGCCCTACCTGTCATCCTGGTGATTGTAGTTTGCACGCTCATCTGGTCAAGACAGGAATACATATTTTAATTTGTGGTGGGGTAAATGTTAGAGGTTGCAGCAAATATATTGTACACTGCGGGTCTTTTAGCCAAGTTTAGAGGCAAGCATGTGGGGCCAGTGCTATGATGTGTCGCGTCAACTCATACAACGAGGAGAAGCTTGATTTTACTACTACACGCCCTCTCCCTCGCCCATGCGCGCGGTGGCTCCGCAGACAAGGACAGGCTTTTGCTTACTACAACAAGCTATCCCTCCCGCACGTGGTGGACGGACATGCAGTAGTTGATTCGATACTGTATAAGTAGTAACATCATTGTTTGTCTTCTCGAAGAGGCGAAGAACCAAGCGGAACCCGAACGTGGCAGTTGCGAACGCTCGTGTGGCAGTCGTTGTGTAGGGGTGGGGCGTGGTGCGGAGCCTTGGAGCACGCATTTAGCCAGGCTCTTGCATGAGACAAAATTGCCATGTAAGCAGGCTATAAGCCCACTATTGTACTTACTCTTAATATTATAGTCCTGTAAACCAGAAAGGAGGGACTACTCCCTCCGTTCCTAAATACTCCCTCTGTTTTTATTTACTCCTCGTATTAGCTTTGGTAAAAGTCAAGCTTTATAAACTTTGACCAAGTTTATAAAAAAAATATTAACATAAGCAATAACAAATCAATACAAATAGATTTATTATTGAATGTACTTTCACATCATATATATTTGTTATGATAAATGTTTATATTATTTTTTATAAACTTGGTCAAACTTTATGAAAATTTGACCTCAGTCAACTCTAATATGCAGAGTAAATAAAAACGGAGGGAGTATTTGCCTTTCTAGAGATTTCAACAAGTGACTACACCCTAAATGAGTACATACGGAGCAAAATGAGTGAATCTACACCGTAAATAAATACGTAGTTCTCTCGTTTTCCTCTCCGCATTGGTCGCAGTGCACAATATTGAGTATACTACTACTAACTAGTCTCTTTTTGACATGCATTTACGTTGATACGGCTTGAATGCCAACGAGGCAGAGGGTAGCAGTTCCCAAAACATTGAGCGGTCAATGATGCCTCCGCATTCAATTAGCATGCAGAGGTTGGAGAAGTAGAATGGAGCCAGCATGATGTGAATGCAACGCGGTTTGGACTCTCAAAAGGCGCCCCACCACTCCAATCCATCTACTCCTAGTCTCTGCGCAACACTGCCCACTCCAATCCAAGACCAAGACCAAGTGACCAGAAGCCACAAGCACCCTTGGCGTCGATGGACGCGAGCGGCAGTCGGCTATGCCGGATCGTCCAAGAAGCCGGCCTGTGGCCCTGCACCGCGCAGCGTTTCCAGATGGTGCTGGCGACCGCCGGCGTCATAGCCCTCGTCGACGCCGGCTTCGCCTCTCGCATGTGCCAGATGATGGTCGACTCCATCCACAAGTTCACCGCCGTCAAGAAGCGCACGGACGACCTTGTCGCACTGCTCCAGCCCCCGCGCCCAGGCTCCTCGTTGCTTGCCACCCTCATCGGCCTCCAAGGTGACGAACTCTTTGAAGCACTGGTGGCCCTTCAGCTGCCGGAGGTCACGACGAAGAATGTGCACCTCGAGGCCATGCTCGCCGCGCAGCGCCTCGCCATGCAAGAAACCATCGACCTGCACATCCACGTCTACGAGGAAATCGTCTACATAGGCCACTACAAGGCCAGCGAGGGCAGAAAGACGTTGGCCTTCTTTCAGCGGCTGGAATCTTTGGACGCCATTGTTCAGAAGCACGTCGACCTGGCCACGAAAGCCGCTGCTACTTAGCCGCCGTTCGGTTGGCCGACGCCCTGAGTTGAGGAGGTGGACGTCGTCGATGGATGCATCTTTCTTCTTGCCTCCTGTAACCAGCACTACATCACCTTGTGGCCTTAATGTTTTACTAGTGTATGGCATTTCTATTCCAGTCGTAAATGACATGTGTGATCCCTTGCTCTTATTTGGCGTTAATTATATTTAGTATCACTGTCTTCGACCTGGTGTACTACCTAGGTCCTAGTTTATTAGTCCCTTTTGTAATTTGTGCTAAATTTTGACCAAAGATTTAACTGACAAAATGTTAGTGCATGTCAACAAAAATTATATCATTTGATTTGTATTTGAACATAGTTTTCAATGATATAATTTTGGTGACATGCATGAACCTTTTGTTAGTCAAATTTATGGTCAAAATTTGGCACCGATTACGACGGGGAGCAATAAACCAGGACGGAGGTAGACTTGTCCGTCACCATCCTGTTTTGTGTCTAATTTTGACTTCAGCGACCCAACCTGCATGGAGGGAGTGCTGTATATATTGGCGCGACAACCAAACTTATATATTCAAAACTGAGCTTTACTACAAGTCACGAGTTCAAATCGAGAAAGTGGAATAAGTACAGCATGCCTGTGCCGTTCACGTCGCACCCCCACACGGTCGCGGTGCACAATGTAGTAAATGACTAATCTCTTCTTGACTCGCATTTACATTGATACAACTTGAATGCCAAGGAGGGAGAGGGTAGCGGTTCCCGAGACATTGAAGGGTCAATGATGCATCCCCAATTAGCATGCAGAGGGAATTAATTGGAGAAGCAGAATAGAGCCAGCATGATGTGAATGCAACAGAGTTTGGACTCTCATATAAAGGCGCCTCACCACTCCAATCCATCTACTCCTAGTCTCTGCGCAACACTGCTCACTCCAATCCAAGACCAAGTGACTAGAAGCCACAAGCACCTATGGAGGCGATGGACATGAGCGGCAGTCGGCTGTGCCAGTTCATCCAAGACGCCGGCCTGCGGCCCCGCACCGCGCAGCGTTTCCAGACGGTGCTGGCGACCGCCAGCGTCGTAGCCCTCGCCGACGCCAGCTTCGCCTCTCGCATGGACAACATGATGGTCTGCTCCATCCGCAAGTTCACCACCGTCAAGAAGCGCGCAGACGACCTTGCCGTACTGCTCCAGCCCGCGTGCCCAGGCTCCTCATTGCATACCACCCTCATCGGCCTCCATGGTGACGAACTCTTTCAAGCCCTGGTGGCCCTGCAGCTGCCGGAGGTCACGACAAAGAATGTGCACCTCGAGGCCGCGCTCGCCGCGCAACCCCTCGCCATGCAAGAAACTGTCAACCTGCACATCCATGTCTACGAGGAAATCGTCTACATAGGCCACTACAAGGCTAGCGAGGACAGAAAGACGTTCGCCTTCTTCCAGCAGCTGGAATCTTTGGACGCCATTGTTCAGAAGAACGTCGACCTGGCCACGAAAGCCGTAGCTACTTAGCCGCCGTTCGGTGGGCCGGCGCCCTGAGTCGAGGAGGTGGATGTCATCGATGGATGCATCTTTCTTCTTGCCTCCTATAACCAGCACTGCATCACCTCGTGGCCTTAATGTTTTATTTGTGTATGACATTTTTATTCCAGTCGTAACATTTTCACTATGAGGTGGGGCCGCAGTTGAGCAAACCGACCATCGGAAAATCCCCACCCTGCCCACCGCGCGTCGGCTGAGTTAGAATTAGAAGAGAGAAACGAGGGAGAAGAGCTAGCTGTAGCACGGACGCTGTTGTCAGATGGGACTCGTGTTGATAGAGTAGGAGTACTGAGTACTCGTACCTCTTTTTTTGAGGGAAAAAGTAGTCGTACGTCTAGTACCACTAGTTGGGTGCGTGCGACCTATACCTGTCATCACTTTAGGTCTCCTTTTCGACCGCAGCTACGCTTCATAGTACATATTTTTTCACGCATTTATCCTCCTATATGTACTCCTAGGCTATTTCCACGTGCTCCCTTTCACCGACATGTGGGACATAGAGCATCTGGGTCGTAGTGCATGCACGACTTGGAGCATATGCAACCATGCCGGCGTACTTTACATTTTAGACCTCACGAATTACATGCAAACCCCCCGCAAAAGAATAAATAAATAAATGAATTACTACATGCAAACCAGATTATTTTCATAGAAACCGGAGCACATTCATTAAAATTTGGACATAACACATTTATAAAAAACGACCGGACCTAAACCAGTCTAAGGGCCTCTTCGATTCGCAGGATACTGAAAACACAGGAATGGGGAAAGTATGATGGCGATGAACCGAGATGAGGAGGAAGAGGAGTAGTACTGTACATGCTGCATACTGGACTGTAGCACATTGTTTTTTATGGCCATATCACCACATTGTTTTCTATGGGCTTTCGCCTGCTGGTTCACTGGGCTGCCGTGGTTTGCACTCCTCCGACATGAGTAGTAGTACTAGTATATAAACTATATATACCACATGATTCTTTGCTCCTTCTTACGTACTTCGCCGACATGTGGGAGTGCCAGCATCCGGGTCGACGTGTCATGCACCAGATTAGAGTGGGGAACGGAAGGGGGGCATCACCCCGGTCGCAGCGCCAGTAATTCATGACTATAGTGAGTAGTCATATCACAAGACCCCGTCTTTCCAGCAGTAACGCGCCGTCAAATCGCACAGCCCTACCTTTCCAGCAGTAAGTTGAATCCGCTACTTCCTCACCCTCCTCGGCTCTCTGTCAAACCGCCTACGCGAAAACTGCAGCGCGTACTGCCCGGGAAAAGCAACGCCCTCAACTTTTAACTACTCATAGTATAATTTTGTATCGATGAATTGCGCCATGGAGCAGAAAACCAAAAGAAAAATGTGGTACATGTAAACAAATACAGTTCAAGCTCTAGCTAGCGATTTGGAATGTAAACCGTGCATGTGTTTATACATATAGGTTACTTCAAAGTACTGAGTCCATTGATGCAATGTGGTCAAACTGTACCATCGATATCTCAAAGCCAAAATAGTTCGAGCTTGTTCGTTCTATATATGTCGGCGTGCGACACCTATGGGATCCGAAGAACCCCTTTTATGATTCGGCAGGGAGAGAGGTATGCACAAAGAGCAGAACCGAGGACCAACGCGGGGGGATTTTACCCAGGTTTGGGCCGCTGATCAGCGCAAAACCCTACTCCTGCTTTTGTTTATTATCAGTGTATTCGTCCCAGTTCTTGGAGCGCTGGCAATGAACAGTGTGTTCGCGCAGCAGCTAAGCATGCAGAATGGGCCGAGAGTGTTCCCCCCTGTAGCAGTTGCCTTGGGCCTCCTTTTATATGCTTAAAGGGGTCTCCATAGTGGCAAACTGTTCATACGCGAGGTGTAAAGTAGCTACAGGGTTATCATACCTAACCACTGGCGGTTTAGGACAAATACACTTAATGCGCCTTGAGGTGTCCGTTTAGGTGTCCCTACTTTCTTGGGGATGGAAAAAGGGGCCATCCCATCAGCACCGCTTAAGCTCGCCTCCACTAGCGTCTTGCCACGCATCCAGAGATGGGGCCAGAATGCCAGGCTGGTCGCTATACTGGAGCGGTGGCATAGTGGCGGAACCTTGCTGGGTGCAAATCTTGCCGGGCTCCGCGGGCTACCCCGGCAAGATCTTGCCGGGGGCCGAGCCCCTGATCTCTAGTTCTCCTTATCTTCTGGTCCTTGGCTTGAATGTCTCTTTGATAATCTTGGATTAATCTTCAACTATTTCCCGACAAGCCTTGCCGCAGGTATGGCTACAACTGCCCGTGCACAAGTACAGGGTACTAAAGGCCCAATACTTAGTACACCGACAGGAGCCCCCGGGCCTAGGCCACACACGAGTCCGAGGCATTGTTGGGCTAGGCCCAAGACGTGCACGGGCACGCGTGGCAGGGGTTAACTGCTTGTAATTATTCCGCTTACTGCGCTTCCCCACTACGCGTGTTGAATGCGCGACGTGGGAAGCATGCGCTGAATGGCCGTGGCCGCAACGCGCTTGTATAGGCACGTTCACATTGGGCAGTAAAAGAGGCAGCCTCACTCCTTCCCCGTAAAAAGGAATCCGCAGAGGCGCAGCCCATTTACCCCCTCTTCTTTCCAATCTGGAATCCGCCATTACTTTCTTTCCCCCGAGCTCAGAGCAGAACTTCTCCTCATTCGCTCACCGCCTCCGCACCCGCTCTATCCTCGGCTTCCGCCTTCGCAACCGCCATGCCGCCCAAGGCGAGCAAAGGGCAAAGGCAAGAGCAAGGAGACGAAAGCCGATGTCCCGGAGAGCGAGCTGGCGAAGATGCGGAAGAAGTACGTTGTCTTTGCTCTGACGCTCGACGCGAAAGCCTTGAAGAACCGGTACCAGTGCATGTGGGCGAGGGAGACACAGGCTCACCCCGCAACTCACGTGGCCCCAGGTTCTTCTTCCAAATGCGGACCAGATAAATATCCCTTCTTCGTCGCTTACTTTTATTGCGGGCTCTGTCCTCCATTCTCCGATTTCTTTATTAACATCATGTACACATACGGCTTCCGTCTTCTGGATTTCACGCTGAATGCCGTAACATGCATGTCTATCTTTGCTCATCTTTGCGAAAACTTTGCCGGAGTAGTTCCCAACACTGCCCTCTTCCGCCATTACTTTGTTCCTCGCATCCAAAAAGGGGACGCCCTTTCTGGTTCTATCGCCTGGATCCCAAGGGCGTGGAACAAGGAGATATATCCAGATGGGGTTTACCGCGAGAAGTGGGAAGAATGGCGGTCCGAGTGGTGCTGGATCAAGGAAGCAGATCCCCATCCATTATGTTCGCCCCGACGGCAGAAAGTGGTCCGTGGCGAGGACTGGAGTAATCTTGATGCTCAAGACGACAAGCTCATGATCGCCACCACCAGGATTCTCCGTCTGAAAGCTGCCGGGCTTACAATAGAGATGATTGGGTTTGACTTCCTTCGCCGCCGCATCGCCCCTCTGCAGAATAAGGGCAGACCAGCTTGGGAGTTCCAGAACACTGCAGACATCATGAGGCTGCGCCCCGGATTAAACAGTAACTTGACTATCATGCAGCTTGCCGCTCTCCGCCACAGGCTATTTCAGCGTGACGACAAGCATAAGTTGCCAGCGAGAATTATCCCTGTGTGCAACAACTCCGCCCTAGGGTCGATCATCGCCACGATGCCAATGTTCAACGCCCATGGCCTTGACGCAACTTGGGTTGAGCCATCTGAGGAGCAGGCGCAAAAGTTCTTTGAAAACCTGTCGGAGAGGGCCGTCTGGGAAGAAACAAGACTCGTCCGCGCCACCACCGATGAGGAAGTGGCGTATATTGCCACTAGAGTGGAAGAGGCGAACCTCGCCACGGAGGCCGGCGACGTCGGCTTCACGGAATGGGAAACCAGCGACGCAGAGGTCATTTTGGAAGAAGATCCTGCCGGGGAGGATAAGGCTGCCGGGGAGCAGAGTGGCACAGCCGCTGAAAGCTCGTCTGATGAGGACGTAGCCGAAGAACAGCCACAAGAGGAGCCTCCAGCTCCAAAGAGGGCCAAGCGTGTCCTTCGGAAAGCTGTCTCTGATGCCCCAGCAAATCAACCTTCTTCGAGCTGTGATGCTCCCGGCAAGAAGGCGGCCGGCAAGGCTGCACCGCGGCAAGGAGTTCGACAGCAACCCGTGCGGTGCACGAGACACACACTGCGGCAACCACTGGGGTGGCAGGGACGTCTCACACAACAGCACCAGAGGTTGAGGCGGCAGAGTCACGCCAACCCCCTGCACCTGCTGCAGCCAAGCGACCTAGGACCCCTCCTCCGCCTCCCCATACGGACGCCACAACGGAGGTCGATTTCGACATCTCCGGTTTCAGCCCGGAACGAGAAGAGGAAGAGTAAATATCCTGTCACAGCCTTTATCTCCCAAATTCTGAATTCGATTGATCTCATTGTCTTGCTTTGTCTTGTTTCTGCAGTGACGCAGGAACTTTGGCGGAAAGGACGGCGAAGAGGGCGAAGACTTCCACGGGTGACGAGCCCCCGACAGGCTTTGCGAGCGTGCCAGCAACTATCGTCATCAGCCCGGAGCTTAGCCCTCAACGCAGCCCCCAGCATGAGTTCACTACTCATTTTTCGCTGGCGGGTGCTGAGGTTTCTACCTTTGCCGCTAATATCTTTGGGCTTGCAGAAGAAGGACAGCAATAGGGAGAGTCATTGGAGGACGCCCCCGTCGTGCCGCCTCCGTCAACCACTCCGCCCGCAAGCGCATCTCCCGCAGGAGCTCCTACCGACGAGCCTACCTTGGAAGAGGAGGAGCCGGCAAACATGGGCACCGGCAACCTTTCCCCGGTGACCAATGTTGCCGGGAGGGATGAAGCCACCCCTCAACAGCTCGACGCAGGTGACTGCTTGCCTCAGAGCACTTGTCATTCTTTTCTTTATCTTTCTCTCTCTTTGTCTTCTTGAACTTCAATCTTGATCTTATTTTGTTTCCTTCCTCCATCTTCCAGAGTTCCCTGTGATGGAACACATGGACGTCGACATTGTCGTCGAGGAGACCGCCAGAGATGCTGCCGCCGAAGCTGACAGGATCGCTGCTAGCGAGGCCGCCAAAGACGCCACTGTCGAAGTCAGCGAAGCTGCTGTCGAGGAAGCCGCCAAGGAATCTGCCGAGAGGGCCGGCGAGGAGACTGATAACCATACTGACGGCGTTCCTGCCGTAGGAGCGCCAGGCGCTGCATCGGCCACAGAGCCCCCAGCCACCGGTGAGACGATCGTCGAGGATCAACCATCGACATCCGAGGCTCCCTCATCGAGCAAATATCTCAAGGTTGGCGACAACTTATCTATCAACCTGCCGGGCATGGCAAGTATTGGAGCGCCGACCGAAGGGGAAACCTTTGATGAAGAAATCATCACCGCTGCCGGGCTCGAAATCGTCGATGAACCAAGCACCAGCAACGGCAAATCTGAAGAAGATCAGCTCCTTCAGGCTATGGGCGATAATTTCCGCAAGCTCCAAGCACTCCACCGTGCTCGAAAGGAGAAGGCAGATTCCAGAGTTGCAGTTGTCGAAGCAGCTGAGGCAGATTTCCAGAAGCGCGTTGAGCAGATGCAAATCTAGTACGCCGAGGCCCTTCAAGAGTTGACTGCCAGCCAGGAACAAGTGAGCCAAAGCTGGACGGAGCTCCTCCTGAGGCAATCCGACATAGAGAAGGCGCAAGAGGAAAATGCGCAAAGGATTGCCGCTGAGGAAGCCCTCTTGATGTTGCGCCGCATTGGGCTTGATGCTCATGAAGAAGATCTTGCCGCGCGCGAGCAGGCACTTGCTGCCAAACTCCGTGGCATGGATGAAGAAATTGAAAAGCTTGTCGCGCAGCGGACCCAGGAGCTGGAGCAGAAACACAAAGAGGCGCTCGAAGCTTCAACTGCAGATCACGCCAGCAAGCTCACGGAAACCATCGATGCCGCCGAGGCTGCAGAGGCTGCCAAGAATGAGCTGAGCAACAAAGTGAATAAGCTGGAGGCGGATCTTGAGGAACACGGCAAGGAGCTCTCGACGCTCAAAGGTTACAGGGAGAAAACTCTCCACAGCCTGGCGGAGATGCAAATTGCTATATCCGACAAGACCAAGCAACTCTCTTCAGCCAATGATGCCATTGCCGATCTGAGGCTGATGCTAACCACGCTGGAAAAGTCTCTTGAGGACGGCAGGGCCCGCGAGAAGGCCCTGAGCAAAGACCTCCAGGATGAGAAGAACTTGCTTAAGAGCGCTGCCGCCGCCCAAATTGACTATGAGAAGGGTGTGAAGATCTGGACTGATCGCCTTGTCGACACCGCGGAGAGGCTCACAACACAATTGTCAACCATGGGCTAGGATGGCCTGCAAAACTTCAGGTATTCCTCTGAAGAAAGGATATCCTCGAGCGCCAGGCTGACCATGTTCTTCGAAAGCATCATTGATGCTCTGAAGCTGCTACAGTCCAACCGAGCGACCCAACTGGCCAATGAATCCCGCAAACTTTGCCGGGCCGTCCTCCGCAAGGTACTCGTCGGTGGTGCATAAGAACCCTGACATTGATCTCACCAACGTGCTCGACCGCCTGCCGAAGGATGCAGATCTCAAGGCACTTGAGGAGCTTGTCGCGCCCATCCTTGAGAAGGTGGATTCAATCAAAAGGGTCGAAGGCCAGCGCAGGGACTAGCCGTCTTACTTTTCCTTGCCGCCACCATTCCATGCCAAAGACAATTTAGTCTTAAGTTAGAACTGCGACAACTATCGATGTAATATAACTTGCTATAATTGAATACATGCATGCTATTTCTCCTGTCCAATTTCTTCCCGTATGGTATACGCCCTACGCTTACTGGAAACTTGCTGGCACGCAACCTGCCGCGAGCGTTGGGTGCGGGACTTCAGCAGCCTGCTGGAGGTGCAGCAGCCGGCAAGATACCTTGGCGCTCTTGGTGCAGCCACTTAAACTGTTGAGCGGACTTGAAACAAAATAAGGGCACAACCAATTACGACAAGGGTTCCTTCGCGTGCAGGTTTTCCATACAAAGGCCGAAATCGTCGAAAGAAAATAGCATTATCGTAAAAATTGAAAAACCTGCTCAAAGTTTCACAACTTAGCTTTCCGTCGTTGTACTCCTTCCGGCAAGACATCAATTCTAAACATTGCCCATTGGTATCCATATCTTCCTTCCCCCCCCCCCTGGCAAACTTGTGCGCGAAGGAACCTTCTATCCTTTGAGAAAAAGAAAGAAGAGAAAATAAAGATATGGAACCTTGATGGTTCGTTAATGCTTACCGGGAGCAAGTGTCATACAATATCTCAGACAAGCATGCATATATATAAACATGGAAATCAACAAGAAATGTACAACACTTAAGCTTATTCAACTACGCACAGGGTCTGCGCCTGGCTTTGTACAAAGGATTATATGCCTTGCCGGCAAAACTCGTACAAAAGGAGGTTGTCGGGAGCCCCCAGCAACTGCGCCTTATGGGTAGAACTTGCGAAGATGTTCGATATTCCAAGAGTTACTCACTGGAATGCCATCCTCGGTCTCCAGGCGGACTGCGCCGGGCCTGGTGACTCGTACTACCCGATAAGGGCCTTCCCACTTTGGCGTCAACTTGTTTGAATTCTTGGCAGACTGAATCCGCCAAAGAACTAGGTCGCCTTCCTCAAGACTTCGGGCATGAACTTTGTGGCTATGGTAGTGACGCAAAGCTTGCTGGTAGCGTGCAGCTCGCACAGCAGCCTAAAGACGATCCTCCTCAAGGAGCACAGCGTCATCTTGCCGCAGTTGCTCTTGCTCAAGCTCATCATAAGCGAGCACTCGAGGTGACCCGTATATGAGTTCTGTGGGGAGAACTGCTTCCGCTCTGTAAACCAGAGCGAAGGGTGTCTGGCTAGTAGCTCGATTTGGTGTCGTTCTGATTGACCAAAGAACCACCGGCAACTCATCAATCCAGCGCCTTCCGCATTTTTTCAGCTTGTCAAAAGTTCTGGTCCTGAGACCGCGCAGCACTTCAGCATTAGCCCTCTCTGCTTGGCCGTTGCTTCTCGGGTGAGCAATAGAGGCAAAATAGATTTTGCCACCAAGATCCTGGACGTACTGCATGAAGGTGCGACTTGTGAATTGTGTGCCATTGTCGGTGATGATCCTGTTGGGCACACCGAAACGGCAAACTATCCCTTTAAAGAACTTGACGGCTGATTGTGCCGTCACCTTCCTCCCGGCTTCCACCTCCGGCCACTTTGTGAACTTGTCGATTGCAACGTACAAGTACTCAAAGCCCCCGGTAGCATGGGGAAAAGGGCCCAGTATGTCGAGCCCCCAGACCGAAAATGGCCAGGAGAGAGGGATTGTCTGGAGAGCTTGAGCTGGCTGATGTGATTTCTTTAAATGAAACTGGCACGCTTCACACTTGGTTACTAGTGCAGCTGCATCCTGGAGAGCAGTGGGCCAAAAGAAACCTTGTCGGAATGCCTTTCCGACAAGCGCTCTTGATCCTATGTGAGAGCCACATATGCCTCCATGTATCTCTGCCAACAGCTCCAGTCCATCCTCCCGAGGAATACACTTCAATTTCACACCGTTCAGTCTCTTCCTGTACAGAACGCCATCGATGAACTGGTACATGCTAGACTGGCTGGCTACTTTTTTCGCTTCTTCCTGCTCCTCAGGGAGTTCTCCTGTCTGAAGAAAATGGACAATGGGCTGTGCCCAAGCTAGAGCCTGGGGCTCAACAACTAGGACCAAAGGCATCTCTTCTGCTGGGGGAACATTTGTCTCGACGGCAAGGGCCTGAGCCCCTGCTGGAGCCTGTTGTTCCCCGGCAAGCTTGCCGCTGATCCCGGCGACTTCCTTGCCGGCGGCTCCCGTGAGCTCTACCGGAAAGTACTGACCAAAATTCAACTTCCTTCTCTTTTCTTGCCTCATTGATGGCATTACAGATGCTGAGTTAAATGGAGCACAAAAGTCCCTGGTTCCACAGGTAACTTGAGGACAGCGTGTTTTGACAGGTCATCTGCAATACTGTTTTCGACACGAGGAATGTGCTTTGTTTGCAGACCGTCAAAGCGCTCTTCCATTTCTCACTTCATCCACATAAGCTTGCATCAATGGACTTTGATAATCTTTGTTGACTTGCCTGACAACAAGCTGCGAATCGCCTCTGATGATGAGCTTCTTGATACCAAGGTCTGCCGCGATCCTGAGACCGGCAAGCAGACCTTCGTACTCTGCAGTGTTGTTCGTCGAGCTCTCCCGGGGAAAATGCATCTGAATTACGTACTTGAGGTGCTCTCCGGTGGGTGCGACAAGCAGCACGCCAGCACCAGCGCCTTGCAGCGAGAAAGCCCCGTCAAAGTACATAATCCATTCTTGATCTGTTTCCTTGCCGGGAAAAGTCATTTCTTGAATCTCTTCGTCTGGCATTGGGGTCCATTCCGCAATGAACTCCGCCAAGGCTCTGCTCTGAATTGCTGAAGTACTTTCAAACTTGAGACCAAAGCTTGACAATTCCAATGCCCACTCCACAATCCTGCCAGTTGCCTCTGGATTTCGCAAAATCCGCTGCAACGGAAATCGAGTGACGATGGTAATCTCATGTGCCTGAAAATAATGGCGCAGCTTCCTCGAGGCCATGAGAAGGCCGAAAAGCAACTTCTGCACACCAGAGTATCTTGACCTAGCTCCCTGTAGAAGGGAACTGACAAAAAAAACTGGACGCTGCACCATCTTCTTTTTTTGCACTGATTCCTCTGACTGCGTAGATCCTGTCTTGCCGGTACCAGGCCTTGCCGGGGAAGATCCCAGTGTGTCACCTGACGGTCCTGCCGCTGCTGTTGCCTCCTCGTCAACTTCTCTCTGTGCCACTAATGCAGCACTAACCACTTGATTCATTGCCGCTAGATACAACAGCAACGACTCTTGTGGCCTAGGTGCGACTAGCGTCGGCGGAGAGGAGAGGTACCTCTTCAAATCCTGCAACGCTGCCTCCGCTTTCGGAGTCCATCTCATTGGACCTGCCTTCTTTAAAAATTTTAAAAAGGGCAGGGCGCGCTCAGCAGATTTGGAGATGAACCTACTTAGGGCAGCAATGCAGCCGGCAAGACGACGTACGTCCTTGACGCGTCTTGGTGCTTCAATCTACTCAATAGCTTTGATCTTGTCGGGATTCGCTTCGATTCCATGCTGAGATACAAAGAACCCGAGAAGCTTGCCGGAAGGGACGCCAAACACACACTTCTCAGGATTGAGCTTTAAATTGATCTTGCGTAGATTTGTAAATGTTTCTTCTAGATCTTGTATGAGCGTCGCTTTATCCTTGGTTTTGACCACTATGTCATCCATGTATGCTTCCATATTTCTTTGTAGCTGAGGCTCAAAACCAATTTGGACCGCTCTCGCAAATGTAGAACCAGCACTTTTCAACCCGAAAGGCATTCGTATAAAACAATACGTACCACATGGAGTGATAAATGCGGTCTTTTCTTCATCTTCTTTTGCCATTAAGATCTGATGATATCCCGAGTAGGCATCAAGGAACGACAGTAGGTCACAACCAGCAGTGGAGTCCATAATCTGGTCGATGCGCAACAAGGGAAAATGATCTTTTGGACAGGCTTTATTGATGTCTATATAATCAATACACAGCCTCCATTTCCCATTCGCCTTGCGCACTACAACCGGATTGGCCAACCACGTTTGGTGAAGCACTCCTCTAACCAAGCCTGCCGCTTCTAGCTTCCTGATTTCTTCGGCAATGAATTCTTGCCCCTCCAAGGCTTGCTTCCTTACCTTCTGCTTGATGGGCCGCGCGTGAGGATAGACATCAAGGTGGTGCTCAATTACCTCCCTGGGAACACCGGGGATGTCAGACGGTTGCCATGCAAACACGTCGACATTCGCCCGCAGGAAGGCAACGAGCGCGCTTTCCTATTTGTCATCTAGGGTGGAACTTATGGTGAAAGTTCCTCCCGTTCCGTCCTCCTTGATGGGCACCTTCTTGATCTCTGGTGGAGCAGCCTTGGACTTCTTGTTCTTGCCGGTGGAACTCTCTGGTGCGTCCTCAATGGACGCGCAGCACTCTGAGGAGGTGCGCTTGCCGGAGTTTGCGCCAGAGATCTTGCCGGTCTTCTTCTTCTTCTCCCCGGGAGTTCCAGCGGCAGGAGCAGATGCCTTGAAGGCAGGTGCTGCAGTTGCCTCCCGGTATAGTTAGTCGGTGCAGATAAGTGCATCCTTCTTGTCAGAGTGGATAGTGATGACACTTATCGGTCCGGGCATCTTCAACACATTGTACGCATAGTGTGATGCCGCCATGAACTTAGCCAGCGCTGGGCGGCCAAGGATCCCATTGTATGACATAGGGATCTTGGCGACATCAAACACTACCTTCTTTGTCCTGTAGTTGAGCTCGCTACCAAATGTCACCGGTAGCGTAATCTTGCCTTTTGGCTGGGTCCTTCCTGGATTGATCCCTTGAAACGTGCCCGTTTCCTCGAGATCTTCATCAAGAATTTGCAGCTTCTTGAGCATGTCCGGCTAGATTAAGTTCAGCCCGGCCCCACCGTCAACTAGCATTTTCGTCACCTTGAGGTTGCGGATTGTTGGTAAGACCAACAAGGGCAAACACCCGACCGCAGTTGTGCAATCAGGGTGATCCTCGGCGTAAAAAATGATAGGCGTGCTGGACCACTTTAAAGGTTTGCGTGCATCAAACGACGGCTCCGTTGCATTAACCTCACGCACCCACTGTTTATGTCGGCGACGAGAAGAATGCAACGAGGCGCCCCCGTCAATACACATGGCCTCTGTGGCTTTCTGAAACTCATGCTCACTGGATTCGTCGTCTTCTTCATCATCACCGCCTCCCTCGTCTTTGTCGCGACCTCGGGCAGGCTTCTCCTTCTGTTGCTTAGCCTTGCCGCGGCGGCCTCCTCGGCCACCACGCTACTTGCTAGATCCCTCAGCACCGTCTTGGGCCTTCTCCTTGTCTCGTCTTTCGTACTCAGCTCTCTGCTTCTCGACAAGCTGCTCAACTTGCCGGCAGTTTTGGAGATCGTGGCCTTTGGTGCGATGAATCTTGCAATACTGTTTGCCGGAGCTTTCCGACTTGTCGGCAGCCGCCAAGGCCTGGCAGGAGGCGCACCCGGCAACTTCCTTGCCGGGGTCGTCAACCTTGTCCTTCTTGGCGGTGTCGGGGTTTGCCGGATTCCTCGACAGCAAGCACGGCCTTGCCTCTGCGCTTCTTGTTCCGCCGCCGGCCTTTCTTTGGCGGGGTTGCAGCATCTTCGTCTTATGATTCGCCCCCTGCGCCAATACCCTCGCCAGGGAGTTTCCTCCCTTCTTCAGCTCGAGCACACTTGTCGGCCAAAGCATAAAGCTCGGCAATACTCCTGACTTTGTTCATCGCCAGCTCTTCGCGCATCTTGCGGTTGCGCATGTTCTGATGAAACGTGCTAACAACAGCGGCAGGATGAACGTCTGGAATATTGTATTGCACCCGGCTAAATCTCTGGATAAACTTGCGCAGGGGTTCGCCCTCCTTTTGAGGGAGGAGATGCAAATCACTCTCTTGGCCAGGAGCTTGGTGGCCTTCAACAAAGGCGCCAACAAACTAATGGCACAGATCTGACCAAGAAGAAATGGAATTCTCCGGCAGATGCATCAACCACGACCTGACGTTGGGTTTGAGCACCAACGGGAAGTAGTTGGCAAGTATCTTGCCATCTCGGCCCCCGGCAGCCTGCACCGCAATGGTGTAGACGCTCAAGAATTCCGAAGGGTGAGTCTTGCCGTCAGATTTCTCCGGGACCTCTGGTTTGAACGTTCGGGAGTTGGGCCACTGGACTCGCCGCAGCTCACGGGTAAACGTTGGACAACCTACCTCATAGGGCAAGTCGCCTACATGCCCTGGCGCAGGCTTGTCGACAGTAGGCCCTGCGCGTTTATCGGACTGATGACGCACCTCTCGTCGCCGCTCGATGGTAGTTCGAGCGTCTTCTTTGCTTCGTTCCTGAAGAACTTGGCGCTGATCGCGGCGCATCCGCGGATCAGATGATGCCGTGGAATCGTCATCACGGCCGTCAGTCCACCGGGTTGACGACCACTGCTGCTGTCGTGGAGGGGAGTGCACCATGGTCGCACCGCCTCCAGTCTTCTCTCCATCGGCTCGCGTCGGATCGATAGACCGCTGCCGCGAGGGCCCCGCAGGCTGCGGCCCATCCTTGTTGATGAATCCGATGAGGCTCTGGATAGTAGATCGCCACTCCTCCATCTTCTTCGGAGCAGGAGGGAAATCGAGAAGCAGCTGCGCACGTGCCAAGGCTTCTGCTAGCGTAGGTGGCGGCGACAGGTGCGAGGTACGTGAGGTGCTCTGAGTCCTAACAGTGTTAGAAGGAGCACCATCACGATCACGCGACCGTGCGGCACTTCCATCGGCAGTTTGGCATGCATGCTGGGCCTGCGCACCTTGGGATCGATACGCAGAAGTCTTTCCATGGGGACGTTCAGACCCACCAACGCCATGGCGCTGCTCGTCGCGTGTGACCTGAGAAGGCCGCAACGCTTGCGCCGGCGTGAGAGTCTTAGAAGGCGTCCTCCGATCTTTGGAGTTTGCTGCGCCGCCCGTAGGCAGCACGGCTCCATCTCTGGATCTAGCGGCGTGCGGGTTGTCGTCGCCGCTGCGAACGATGCCGCTCGCCTGGCTCGGATCACCAGAACGCCGTGGGGGCTCTAAACCTCCATCTCCTGCATCCAGGCCGTCACCCATCAGAGTAGGCACGGGCAAGACGGACGTAGACGGAACAACCGCTGCCGCACCCTTCTTCTTGGGTGGCATGGTGACGAAGACGGTAAAGAAACTGACACGCTGATCACCGGATCAGGTTCGCGCAACCTCGATCCCCCTACCTGGCGCGCCAAGGATGTCTGCGTGCGACACCTATGGGATCCGAAGGACCCCTTTTACGATTCGGCAGGGAGAGAGGTATGCACAAAGAGCAGAACCGAGGGCCAACGCGGGGGGATTTTACCCAGGTTCGGGCCGCTGATCAGCGTAAACCCTACTCCTGCTTTTGTTTATTATCAGTGTATTCGTCCCAATTCTTAGAGCGCTGGCAATGAACAGTGTGTTCGCACAGCAGCTACGCATGCAGAATGGGCCGAGAGTATTCCCTCCTGTAGTAGTTGCCTTGGGCCTCCTTTTATATGCTTAAAGGGGTCTCGACAGTGGCAAACTGTTCATACGCGAGGTGTAAAGTAGCTACAGGGTTATCATACCTAACCACTGGCGGTTTAGGACAACTGCACTTAATGCACCGTGAGGTGTCCGTTTAGGTGTCCCTACTTTCTTGGGGATGGAAAAAGGGGCCATCCCATCAGCACCGCTTAAGCTCGCCTCCACTAGCGTCTTGCCACGCATCTAGGGATGGGGCCAGAATGCCAGGCTGGTCGCTGCGCTGGAGCAGTGGCACAGTGGCGGAACCTTGCCGGGGTGCAAATCTTGCCGGGCTCCGCGGGCTACCCCGGCAAGATCTTGCCGGGGGCCGAGCCCCTGATCTCCAGTTCTCCTTATCTTCTGGTCCTTGGCTTGAATGTCTCTTTGATAATCTTTGATTAATCTTCAGCTGTTTCCCGACAAGCCTTCCCGCAGGTATGGCTACAACTGCCCGTGCACAAGTACAGGGTACTAAAGGCCCAATACTTAGTACACCGACAATATAAATACTAGTACTGTATGTTTATTCACCCGTGGGGTTGTTCAATGAATGGAGGGCCGGGGAGCACAAGTGAACAATACTACTACTAGTAAGTAGGAGTCATACAGTTAGTCATGTTAAATAGAGAGTTTCTTTTCTTTAATGCCACGTACACAAATTGAAACGCTTGTTGTGGAGAGAAAAAGATAATCACTCCACTATATATATAGGCAGGGGCCTGAGTGCTTGCTTTACTAGGGTTGCTCTATTCATTCTCTCATCCTCTCTAGATCTAAACAAGACATCAGTAGCGACATTTTCTCTCTGCTCACCGCTGGTCACAGATCCGGCCGGATCCCTTCAGCCGGTGTGTGTAGAGGACAAGGTGCATCGTTCACGCGGTAATCAGCGTCGAGGGAGGAAACCCACAGCTGTCGGCGGGTCTCGATCCTCTGCCCGTGTCGTTCTCTCCGACACAACGCTGTCTCGGGAGGTCCTCCGACCCTTCTTCCTCCCTGCCGTATTGTGCGCAGACTCGAGCTGCCGCCGCCGACATCCCGACGACCCTCAGGTATAAGTTCTTTGAAAGCGGCCTTGCTCTACTGCCCCAACTCCCCACGTGTCTGCATGTGCATCTTTTTCTACTTCCATCAGCTCTTCCAAAGCCACCTAAAATTTTAGTATTATTGGAGGTAAAGCTACTTCATGCAGTCGAATCTAGGACTTGGTTCAAGCAACGAAGAAAGGGGGGAAAGTCGTAGCATGAATCTAGGACTTGATTCAAAGAGGAAATAACAGGGGGGAAAGTAGTAGAGACTGGATACCCAACCAGTCCCTTGGTTGAAAAGGGAAATAAAGGGAAAAGGTAGTACAAACTAGATAAGGAACAGATCTATTATTGGTTGAAAAAAGGATAGAAAGTGGCGGCTGGTGGACAAGTCAACAGAGTATGTCCAGGATTAGATTTGCCGCCCTCACATAGTAAAAGGTCTCCAGGATTAGATTTGCTGCCCTCACATAGTAAACGGACTCTAGGATTAGATTTTCTGCCCTCACATAGTAAAAGGTCTCCAGGATTAGATTTGCTGCCCTCACAGAGTATGAACAAACTCGGCATCACCACTTTATGCCTCCTTGTAGGTACATTGTGCTGATGCGTCCACTGTCGCATGTCCTTATACCAACTTTTTGCTGTTGTTAATGTAAGGGCACATGTAAAATGAAGCGACCACACTGTTACCTTAAGGTCATGTCTAACCAGTGTTATTGTTAATCTAATGCCTCCAGTGATATGATGAAATTAAAATGTGTTACAAATGGTACTCCTGCTATTTTCCACAGTATGATAAGTAAGTTGCTTCTTTACGCTGCTGAGTGTCCTGGTGTCCCCACTGTCCCATGCCCTTAAACCAATTCTTTAGCTACTGTTGATCTACTGTATCTGGTAAACAAGCAATGCCACCATTTAAGTAATCCCATATTTGACGAATGTCATTGTTGATCGTAATGCTTCCGGTAACATGAAGCATTGCTGGCGTTTTAAAATTTCTACTGTCCTTGCGTAATTGCCATGAACATAATCAAGATGCTTCTTTTCATTTCATGTATGTTTCGTATCTTGTTATTGACCAGCAACTGTTTTCTTTCTATCTTTTTGTGTAGATAGGGATATCCATTTCACCTTGTTGCTATTGTGACCTTTCGGTGAACTGCACAAAACACTTTTTTTTTGGAATTAGTGTGTTGTGCAGTTCAACTAAAATGTCACGTGGTCAACATCTCTCAATTTTGGTGGAACTGCACAAAATGGTGATTGGAGTTTCAAAAATCTTCGTCAAATTCTGCTGGTAATCTCATGCAACATTTTATTAGCCTTTGCAAGATGAGCCGTCACTGTCACCACAATTGGCACTTTATTTTAGTGGAACTGCACAAAAGGATAAGCAAATTATAGTTGCACCTTACATGAGCAGGACAGCCAACCTTAATGTTGCTCAATTTTAGTGCAACTACTAAAGAAGAACCTGCCAGCTCACGAGAGCAAGTACTTCTTGCTAGCTCAATGATGCAATCTTTGCTTCATTTCAGGTGAACTGCAGAAAAAGTCGCATGAATTGAATCATCGAGTGGAGCTGCAGGTTGACTTCAACTAGTGCCACTATTAATCATGCTCTTTCTTATCTGTGCAAATAGGAATACTCAACTACAGATGTTGTGATGGTCAATAGCATTCACTAAGTTCTTGGGTTGTATGACACGGCTAGCCAAGATGGATTTAATCCCGATATTCACTTTATCAAAAGGCTCTAATGGGTTGGTTCTGAATCTTGCAAGCTGGGAATCAATGAGATGTGTAGGCATCTTTATTGTACTTATTATTTGAATGTTATTTGTTGGTTCTGAATCTTGCAAGCTAGGAATCAATGAGATGTGTAGGCATCTTTGTTTTACTTATTATTTGAATCTTATTTGTTGGTTCTGAATCTTGCAAGCTGGGAATCAATGAGATGTGTAGGCATCTTTGTTGTACTTATTATTTGAATCTTATTTGTTGGTTCTGAATCTTGCAAGCTGGGAATCAATGAGATGTGTAGGCATCTTTGTTGTACTTATTATTTGAATCTTATTTGTTGGTTCTGAATCTTGCAAGCTGGGAAACACGGCATGATGGTGCAGAGGATATCAACCATAACAAACAGTTCAAACTTGGTAGTATTATCTGTGTGAAAGTGCGACAAATGTGCTGATCGTGTGCGTCCTGAGAATAATAATTCTAATTGTTGTGCATGTTGATCCTATGGCACTAATAGAACGAGCCAATGCATTGCTTGTTTTAAGAATAAATTTTAATTAAAGCTAATTAAATTTAAGTAAAGTGACCACTAACACTTGTTATTACAGTACCAATACAGACCCGCTCATGAACTGACATGTGGCTGAAATAGGTTTCTTAATGGAGGCGTTTGGATGCGCCGAGGGTGCATGTTCTGCTGGGCGTGCAGCGGGCGAGGGAGGGGTAGTAACTATTGTCGCCTGTACACACTCAGTTTACTGTTGAATCCAGTTCCCCAAGAGCTGAAAAACGAACTGCTGTCGCCGCCTACCCACTCGTTCACTTGAAGAGACTCCAATGGCGATCTGAGGGGTGAGCCTGCTGGATATGGACTTTAGCAAGGAGTTCACCTTTGAGTTCGCCGTTCAGTCCCATGGCTGCACCAAGTTGAATGTGATGTACACCAACGATCTGGACTCGGTGAAGCTCTGCCTCGCCGAGTTCCAGCAGTACCTATAGGACGAGAAAGCACAAGGACGCAGGACTAGACCTTGTGCCCATCCATTCATCTCTTGACAGGGACCAGCAGATCGCCGTCGCCCAGGTATGCGTGCGGGACGAGGTTCTCGTCTACCATTGCTGTAGGGCCATCAGAGGTTCTGGAGCATTCGCCCGTTTCATCGGCAGCGCCGACTGCACCTTCACTACGCTGGAGAGAAGGAAGAACGCGATGATTCGGCCATCTGGTGCAACAAGCTTGTTGACATCTAGAAGAAATACAAGATCATCGGCAACGCGCAGGAGAAGAACTCTGTGGTTGACCTTGCCGAGACCATCATCGACCCCTGCTATGCTAACATGAAAGAAGACATCGATAGTAAGGACCTGAACACGTGGGAGGTACCTCTGAATCTAGCCTACATTACCTGCGCGGCCAAGGACGCATACGCATGCTACGACATGTACAGGCGGATCTTGGACATGAGGGTGTGTCTGCTTCCCATAACCGACGAGTACACGGACAACCGCAGTGTCATGATCAAGCGCGCCAAGAAGGTCTAGATGCTGTACTTTATCTGTTTAAGCACCTTTATCATGTGAGTGTTTCATGCATTAGCCTATGTGTCGTAATTATATGCTTTGTCCGAAATATTTTGTCTAAGAACCCATTAACCTCTTTGCTTTTTTTAGTGGCTATTTGCTTATGTATGTAACTAGTTCACTGGGCTGCCATGCTTTGAATCTCCTTCCTCCCAACATATTCCCCTTCTCAGGTGGACCCAGCAGGTCTCGTACATAGACATCTGGGACCAACCACCTATCCATTTGTATTTTTTTATTTTGTTCAATCTTTTGTCCTCTTCCTATACAGCGACTGGCGGCGCTGCCGCGCACGCCTCGGTGACCCATCATAGCCTATGGTGTTGGCCAGGCCATCCCTCTACTCCCACACATTTTCCGGCGGCAGCAGCTCCACCGGCCCACCCTACACCCGAACAAGTCAACCCTCGTACTCCCCTCCGCCTGCGTCTTCCCCCGCTCCGGTTCGTTCGGTCCAAGGTCTCGACGTCATCATCTGCCTTGGTGCTCTCGCCGCGGCGCCGCCGTCTGTCATTCCCAACATGGTCAACAAAACAACAGAAATCGGGAGACGACTGTTCGTCGAGAGGCTGATAGTCCTGGGCCCACCAGGTCCATGGCCTAGGTTTTGTTGTTTAACATGCACAGCCACGACATGTTTCAACTTTTTTTGGATCCAGCAGGTATCAAGCGGCCTCTGGGCCTCCCAGCCTAACTTGTCTATAACATCAGCAGCCCAAGTTATGTTTGTTTTTTCAAGACGACGCACAACTCAGTTCTATTTTTCTATAAGAATGCAAAACTGAACCTATGTTTTCCCTTCTATAATAGTATATATATATATTTATATTTATATCTTATTTTATTACATATATATAATAGAAATAAAATAAGGTTCCGTTAAACCTGTCGTTCGTCCAACCATTTTATAGACCTTCCCACTTCCTTTATTTTTGTTTTCACTAATCCTATATCTGAATTTTCTCCCACTTTCTTTTTCGATGTAATCTGAGTTTTCTCCCAGTACTTTTCCCTAGAACCAACTCAACTGTCCCACGTCTAGCCTAAAAAATAATAATACCCCACGTCCTATTAACTCATCAAATTAAAATGATATTTTATTTCGTAAATCGAAAGTTCTTACAAAATAATAATAATAATTGTTTATAATATAACTTGGCAAGTTAACTCCCGATGATTGCGTACATAAGCTTGCAAAGATTTTACTAACCAATGCAGTAATAGACATGCAATCATGTGTTTATGTTTTATAACATTTCTCGGTCCAGCACAACATGATATTTTCACCCAGCCCAGCAAGTTCGCGGATTTCGAGAAAAATGCAAATGGGCTTTAAATTCTACCATAATATATAAACGGGCTGCATAGGCGCTACATCATTGTTTCACCCAGCCCACCAAATGGACTAAAACAACAAATGGACTGGCTGACATGTGAGCCAGTAGGTCAAAGCCTAAGCACTTTCACAAAAAAAATACAAAGGTCGAAGCCTAAGCAAGGCGTTGGATTTACATCCAAGGGCCGACATTCTTTTTCAATCTCTCGTCTTCTTCCCCCAGCGCTGCCGGGACCGCCTGCTCCAGCCTCCGGCATCCAGCGGCGCTGTTTTGCGCGCCTCGCAGCGAAACGCTACCCCACCGACGGCCAGGCCATCCATCCACTCCTCCGCACCTTCTGTTATTCTCTGCCGAGTGTAGACCCACCCCGCACCCGAACCAGTCAAGTTTCCCACTCCTCTCTATCTGCGACTTCACTACCGCATCTTCCCCATCTCCGGGGCGTTCCAGTCTGGGGCCTCGCCGTCGTCCACCAGCTTGGTGCGCTCTGCACGGTGTGGTCAACGTGGTCAACAAACGAGAGTCATCGGAAGATGACTGTACGTGAGAGACTGACAGTTGGGACGCACCATGCCCATGGACGCATGCATGCAACTGCATCCTTTTTACCCTGAAAAATAATGTTTTCTCCCCCTGACAGCTGGGACCCACCAGCTACATCTTCGCACACAAGGAAGTGCGTCCTTATTACGGGCAAAAAAAATGATTCCCCCTGACAGCTGGGACCTAGCAGCTATATCTTCGCACGCAAGGAAGTGTGTCCTTATCCTCCCTGACAGCTGGGACCCACCCGGTCGAAGCGTACGTAGCGTTGTCTGTCTTGTCGCGAACGTGTACGTACATACTGATCGATCGGTCGCTCTGCAACGATGAACCGTGGCCGAGTAAGTAGCGCTACATGTCATAGTAGAGCCCCCCACGTAGAAGTTCAGGATGTCCCGTCTAAACCTTGTACACGTACATACAGCCACACGCCAAAAAAATACGACCATGTACGTACATATGAGTGGGGTCTCGAAACGCGTACTTGCGCATATGGACGGGCAGGGCTCGTGTACATGGAGAGGCAACGGACGACAGCGACGTTGTCTTGTTCATCTTCAGCTAACTGGCTGGGTCGGAACGGAGGAAACAATGTCGTGTTCACCGGGAGCCAAGTGACTATGCCAGAACGTGTCCTGTTCATCGGGAGGCAACAGACTGGGTCGGAATGGGTCGTGTTCAATGGGAGCCAAGTGGCTTGGACGGAACAGCAGAAACGAGGTCTGGCGTACCGTAGAACGGAGGAAACGGCCTTGTGTTCGACCGCGTACGGTCGAAACAGGGTCCTGTTCATCGGGAAGGGTCTAGCGTACCGCAAAACGGAGGAAACAGACTTGTGTTCGAGCTCCTCCGGTCGAAACGGGGTGCTGTTGATCGGGAGGGGTGTGGCGTACCGCAAAACGGAGGAAACGGACTTGTGTTGAAGCGCCTACGGTCGAAACGGGGGTCCTGTTCATCGAGAGGGGTGTGGCGTACCGCAAAACGGGATTCCACGGGCTACTGTTCATCCACAGTCTACTGCCTCGCTCCAGCCTCTATGGGGAACTGTTCATCCACCGTCGACCTCCTCCAGCCTCCACCTGCTACTGTTCATCCACGGCGTCTCCCTCCTGCCTCCACTAGCTACTGTTCATCCACGGGCTCCTGTTCATCTAGCCTCCACCGGCTACTGTTCAACCAGCCCTCTCCATGGGGTCCTGTTCAACCACCCCTCCACGGGCTACTGTTCATCCAGCCCTCCACCGGCTACTATTCAACCAGCCCTCCACCGGCTGCTGTTCATCCAGCCCTCCACGGGATCCTGTTCATCCACCCCCAACCGACTCGATCGGGGTCCTATTCATCCAGCGGCAACGGCCTCTACTACCACGGGGTCCTGTTCATCCAACCCCCACCGGAAACTGTTCATCTAACCCCCAGCAACGCTCACTATTCATCAAGAGGCAGCAGGTTCGATCGGCTTCAGTTAGCAGCAATAGCGAAGGAATCGCTCGATCGGGTTCAGTTAACAGCCAGATCGATCGATCGCTCGGGTTCAGTAATGCGTAGCCTGCAGTGCAATCGCTCGGGTTCAGTAGGCGAACGCCTCGCTCGGGTTTAGTTAGAGCCCAACGCCTCGCACCCACGCGTGTACATGTACGAGAGAAACGCGCAATCCCTCCGACCATCGCTCGGCCCCGACCACCCACCGTAGCCGGGAAGTCCCCAATATTTTCCTCGCCCTCACTTCTACCATGGTTTTTTCATCATGGACGACCCAAAGAATGTCATGCAGCTGCGTCTCCGGCCCGCCTAGGATGAAAAACCCATTTTCTGTCATGATTTTTTGTCATAGAAGTAGGAGCCCACCACATCTATGATGATACCGGGTTTTGTCACAATTATCATCATAGAAGTATCATAAGCATGACAGAATTTTTTTTCGTTCGGCCCAAAATATCACGGATGTGTCTTTTTTTTAGTGAACTAAAATGTCATCCCGCGGGTGCGCCAGGACGTGTGGGCAGATTTTCTTTGTGCCACACACGCGGGGTGAGGATGAGTAGTAGTTGTTGGGCGTGTGGCACGAAGTAGCTGCGCCCACACGTGTGGGCAGTTCTAATTTTTTTTCGTCCACACATGACCGTGTGGGCTGCCTCCTGATTATGCCACACAGGGCGTGTGAACGGATCTCTAATATGCTATCCGTGGACTCGCGCAACAGTTACCCTTCGTGCCAAAAATGTCCGCTGCATATAATAGCACCACCTATCAGAACTATGCCAAAAATCTCCGTGTCTACATTGCGTTTGCACACTCCAAACCCATCCCTTTACTTTCTTGCAATTAGCATGCTTTACTCTTTCCGCTGCATATACCCTTGTCATGCTTGCTTGAAATATATTGTGAATGCTTAAAATTATGCTAAATCTCAATCTTAACTTAAAGAATCTAAAAACTGCTACTTTTGCTTGTTAAGGGTCTAATCACCCCCCTCTAGATCCCACTTCTCGATCCTTTCACAGGCGCAAGGAGGCGCCGAGTTAGGCATGGGCGGAGTGGTGTCGAAGTAGGGGTGCGCTGGGAAGAAGACGTTGTTGACAAGGCGTCGTGCCGGGTTTGCCAAGCCCGGGGACACATCATGGACGAAGGCATGCATTGGTGTTGCCAGCACCAGGAATGTGTAGACGGGCGAAGTCGATATTGACGATGCGCCGCTCCAGGCTTGCCAGGCATGGGAACACATCAGGGACGAATGCAAGCGTCGGTGTTGCCAGCACCGAGCATGCATAGACGGGGCCTGCATAAGCTGTACGCCATGTTGGAGGAATCGATGGGGCCAGCAGAGGAGGACTCGTCGACGGTTGTGGCGTCAATCGGCATGGGACCGATGGCGCCAACGATCGTAGGAGTGGATGAAGTGGTCGGGGAAGATGACGACGACACTAGCGATGAGCTGGTGCTGTACGAAGATGAAGGGGGTGGACGGGCAGCGTGGCTCAGGTGAGCAAGCGGCAGTGACGCCGAAGAAGAGCGGCGGCCGCGGCTGGGTTAGGAGTGCGGCAGCGATGCTCGAACTAGGTGAGGAAGAACCCGACAGCGTGATGAAGACCGGCATGGATGGTAGCGTTCCCGCGCGGAGGGAGGCAGAGCGGCGCATACCACGGGAAGTCGACGCGCGGGAACGGCTGAGTGGACTGCGGGCCGCGGCGCTACGACCCGAAGGAGCGACAGAACAGCAGCAGGCGGGTCGTGGCGACGATGGGAAGACTTAAGGGCGGCGGCATGGACTGCATGCCGTGGCGCTACGGCCTGAAGGGGCGACGTAGCGGCAACGCGCAGGTCGGTGTAGCCGCGGGAGAACCACGGGGCAGCAGCAGGGACTGCGTGCCACGCTCGCTACGGTTCGATGGGCGACGCAGCGGCAACGCGAGTCGGTGCAGCCACGGGGAAAGCCTGGAGCGGACGGCCTCAGGACGGCGATGGACCGCGGGCCGCAGCACTACGGCTAGAAGGGGCGACGCAGCGACATCGCGCAGGTTGGTGCGACTGTGGGGAGAACCATGGGGCGGCGACACTGTGGTCCGAAGGGACGACGCAGCGGCAACCCGTTGCTCGATCGGTGAAAGGTGTGTTGTACTCGATGACAATCTTCACGAATTTCTGCAAAGACGCGTGTATCCGATTGATCACACAAAGGCGCGATGAGCGAAACTGCGAAGACTCTGACAGACGACGAGGCACTTGCGATGTGCGTGCCGGCGGGCAGAAGTGGCAGAAGGAATGAGCGACCAGGAGGCAGCAGTCCAATAACACGCAACCGGCAGCCGGACGGTGCACATACATGTACATGCATGCAAGCACGAGAGGCGCAACTTGTGAACGCCCGAGCAGTCAACCACATCAGCACAGTCGCACGAAGAACTCGTCCTGCGCGGGGTGCGTGAGTGGTCTGCGGGGCGATTGCCACGGAGATCCACGCGAGCAGCCGCATCGGTAGCAGCGGGATACATGGTCCGAGCCAGTGCAAGTACGCACGCTGCCGCAGCATGCCAGTGGAGTCTGAATCTAGTGATGGAGTAGAGACGCGTAGTAGACGACGAACTACAATGGGCGACTCAATCCGATCATCGACCAAAAAACCAAAGAAGAATAACACCGATCAATCGATCGACCAGAGAGAAAAATCCCAATGAATGGATCGAGAAAAAGACTCTAGAGCAGCCGATCAACAGAACCGGCGGACGAACCCTAGGTACGGGCGGCGGCCCCCGGCGGCGATCATGGAGATCGACCGCCCCGGGGGCGGTGCGGAAGCGGCCACAGCACTAGGGTTTTGGATGATCGATTAGGCTGATACGGTGTTAGAAGGGAATATAGAGGAATTGGTGGAATCGATGTTTATTGCTTGAGCCTCATGTACTCATATAGGACAAAGTAGGGTAACGCTATTCTAAGCGTGAGTGTATAATAGCTTATTCTACACCCCTAGTAACGCTATGTGCAAAATCTAGTAAAACACTATACAAAATGTAGTAATTCTGAAATATATTTTTCTACTATTCAAGTTCTTAATTTGCCACCTTGACAAAAAATTACTATATTTTGTATGCTACGTTACTATATATTGTATAGAGTGTTACTAGGGGTGTAGAATAAGCTATTTTACACTCACGCTTAGTTTAGCGTTACTATATATAGGACAAATTTTATCTACCATCGGTGGTAGTTACCACCACTTGAGTTTTGTATGTTTTATGTAGTATCTACCAAATCGGAGAGTATGTACGCGTAGTATGTAGTATATAAGACTGTTTAGGTAGCATATATACTACTTTTTAAGTAGTATGCATCGTATTTGGAGTATGCTTTTTTTTACGTACAAATATATACGTATTTCGTAAATATAATAAAACCATGGACCAAGTTGCAATTTTTTCATGTATCTCACTTTGGAATATGTTATATATAATGTATAAACATATTTATAATGATAAAGTAGTATATATAATACTATATGATATTATATGAGATATATGGGGTAACTACCTCTGGGTGGGTAGATGGATTCCCTATAATATATATATATAATATATATATATATATTATATATATAGATATATATATATATATATATATATATAATATATATATATATATGAGTACATGATCAAGTTGAAGTACAAGAAAGACATAACATATCCTAGTCTATCTCATACTATTTCCTAATTAATCATGATACTCAACAGTAGGATGGGCTCGCATGGTCGAGGCCATATGGAGTGGAGGATCTCGTTGTCTATCGTCCCTGGAGAGAGCATCGAAGCGACAACAGTACCGGACAAGGAGCTGGCGCATGACGTGGTTAAGGCGTTATGGTGTGTCTCATGTAGTACGTTCCAACAGCTGATGTCTCACTCCGCGAGCCACGGCAGGAGCTTCGCGAGATACGACAGGAGCTTGTGGTTGTGGTCGCGGACGGCGGCGACCCTCCGGGGCACGACATCGAGGGAGGCGATGGAGCTGTTGCGCTTGGTATTGAGGTTCATGATGGCTGCCCTCGTCCTCTGATGGCGAATGGCTCCGTGCGGTAAGAGCTCGCCGGGTCCAGGTGACCAATGACCGCAGGCCGGCCCTCTGTTTCAGGAGGCCCTACGGCGAACTCGACTACATGGGCTCTAAGTCCTAAGACTAGATATGTATGTGAAAGATTGAATTGGAAGATTATACTACATCAAAAGTTTGAAACTTTGTGCACATTTTTTTCCAACCGGGCTCACACCCCTTTTCATTAATCGCTGAACGGAAATACAGCATTACCAGTCTGTTAACTAGACTAAACCGCACCAAATGACTACTAGAACAAAAGCAACAGGAGGCAGAAAAGGGATAGCGAGTTGGAGCACCAGCAGGAAACCCGCTGCGAGCACTTCAGAAACGAAGTACCCACCATGGGGCGAAAACCTGCTGGCACCAACCATCAAGCACCAAAATAGTATCCAAGGGACCGTCCAAAATAAGGCAACTACTGACACCACCCAACATGAGACAAATCAACCTCAACGGACATCAAACCCCAGTGAGTACCAAGCAAACCAAAAAACTAGGACACACATCTAGCTCAGACTTCAGCTCCCCTGCTTCAGCTCGAGTCTGCCACGAGAAGTAGATCGATCAGCCAGAGACGTCGCCACTCGAACCATCATCTGCATCCCAGCCTGGAATTTCTCCTTGTCGTCTCCCTTCATCAAACCTGACCAATACACCATGAAAGAACACACAGTGAAAGACAGTCTCCAGAGGCGTACAAACGAAACTACTAAAATTAGGGGATGGATCAGGATCATGGATGAATACGTATCGCCGCTTACATACATATAACGTATTGCTGGATGTCAGATGGCCATACGCGTACGTTGTGTGGCCGTGCCTTACATCTAGCGCGACGCTTCGCTACATAGCTTTTTAGGGGACTTAGCTACATAGCTATCTGCCAAGATAACTGACCCATCTCGTTTATTTTCCTACATAACTTTTTTTACACTTTTTTGCTGGACTGTACTATATATGTATACTACATCATGGGCCCCCTCCCGCCCTGGGCCCTGGGTCGTCGCCCCTCTGGCCATACACTAGGGCTGGCCCTGAATGACGACCCGTAAATCCTGGCCTATTGGTCAAACAGCATGGCGACGATAGATTTGTGAGGGCATCTCCCAGGGCAACCCACAAAAATCATCTCGCATCCGTCCGCAGACAGGAGGGGCCAGTCCGCGGACACGGATGCGAGAGGCGGCCATCCAACTATAGTCGCATGCATTTTCACAACAACTTGAACCAATCGAGCGCAACTCGATCAAACCGGACGAATTTCATTCAAGTTCGAATATAATTTACATAAAAAGGTCGATATTTCAACTGTTTAACTAAAAAACTAGGAAAAGAACCTAAACCCTCACAACAAAAAAAATACACTTCCGTGATGATACGTTTTTGTCACAGTAGGTCACGTTTTCTGTCATGCATGTACATCCATGACGATTTTATGACAGAATCAAGATAGTCATACCTGTGCTGTCGTAGAAGTGTTCCATGACATTACCAAAATTATCATCACGGAAATGTCCACTTCCATGACGATAAATCGCGCGTCATAGAAGTGCTTTCGTCAAGGGTAACCGACACGTGGCATCCACCGTAACGGGTCGCCGTTAAGCTATCGGGTTTCGGTTTGGATCCGATAACCCGTTAACAGCCCGGACCAATGGGGATTTTCCACGTGTAAAATTCTCAATGGCCAGAGGAACCATGTGTCGGCTCACCGTTGGGACAGATGTCATCCACTCATTGGACCGAAGGCGCCTATGGTACGTCGACACGTGGACTGCCCAACAGAGGCCTATTCCGGTGAAAAGGCCGGCCCGTTTGACTTGGTCAAAAGGTAGCGGGACGGCCTGTTCGCATAAAGCCCATTTGCAGCCCACTAACTCACGGCCCGTTACGGCCTATCCGAGAATTAGGCCCAGTAGCGTCATCTGGGCCGTCCAATATGATTCCAGCCCATTCTAACTTCCGGCTCATGTATGGCCCATGACGTCTTTCGGCCTATATGAGGCCCTTTATAACTTTGGGCCCATTAAAGGCCCGAGATGAAACTGGCCCATAATGAACAGTGTATCGCTTTATACCCATTAACGGCCCATTATTTTGTCGGCCGTTTCCAGCCCGTGTTAACTTTCGGCCTTCTAAGGGCCCATTTATTCTTGGGCTCATTTCCAGAATTCGGTTACTTACGTCCGTTACTGGCCTGTTCCGCTTGTGGGCCAAATTCAGCCCGTGGTTACTGTCGGCCCGTTTGTGGCCCGTTAACCCGTTGGGCTGTTTTCATAGCGTCATCAAATACGGCCTATTAACGGCCCGTTATGGTCGGGCAATAAAACAGACGATTTCCACTCTAGCCCGTTTACGGCCCATTTTGCGGACCGTTATTGGTCCATGAATAGTACGACCCATGTTTGGCGAAATGATTATACAGCCCGTAGAAGGCCATTGATTAGACGGCCCATAGAAGGCCCATGGATCCTACGGCCCGTAGAAGGCCCATGGATCCTACGGCCCGTAGGAGGCCCATGGTCACTACAGCAGGTAGCAGGACCATGGTTACAACAGTCCGTGTGTTGCCATGGTTATTGTGGCCTATTTATAAAAATAGGTTACTGTGGCCACTAGAAAAATGCTGAAAAAGAACTACAGTGACTACAAGCAAACAACTAAACAAGACAATAAGGAAATAAATAAGCAAGCAACTAACGTTAGGCTATTACATCTATTACACTTATTACATCCACTGGGCATCAAAGTTTGCCACCAGTGCAAATATAGGGAACAAAGCAGCATATTACATACACTAACCGTCTAAATTGGCCACCAGTGCAAATAAACGCGGCAGCAAAACAAGTCCATAACTGAAACAACTTCAGAAGAGCTCAAGAAATGTTATCCTGGGTATCCACCATGCTGGCAATAAGCTTAGCAAGCTTATTAGCTTTCTCCTGTTTGGCGGTAAAATCCTCCAACGCTTGCTGTTGCACCAGAAAGTATGCATCTGAATGCTCCAGGGACTTCCGCAGTCCTTTGGCTTCTTGTCACAGCACAACTGATCGATGTCTTTCAGCTTGTAGTTGAGACTCAAGAAACGGAACTGATTCAGACAGTGAGTTTGAATAGCTTGTGCCAGCGGTAGTGGCCAGTAACTCGAACACTACACCAAGACAAGACTTTGGGGTTGTCTCACTGTCTTCAAGATAGTTTTCCTTAGCTGTTTTATCAGCTTTGTTGGAGACCAACAAGGATGTCTTGACGAAGACATGTACCTAGGGTAGGGTAATAGGCCCGACCTAGACACCCTTACCGAGGACACTGCCCTAAGGCCAAGGACATTCAAAGGATGGCACCATCTACCGACTGAAATCGCCACAGGGTGCAACCCACTCGACCAACAGTTCACTCGGACAACCCAATTCCATTCGACCGGGGTGTACTCACTCGACCACACCGGAAATCACTCGGAAGACAGAAGATCTAAGGTCACTCAGGATGGCAAGGGTCAGGCGTTCACTCCATTGTCTTAATGATCATTTATTTGCCTTTATTGCTGGCATTATCAGTAACGTCCTGTCTTTATAGACATTGAAACCCTTGTAACGTGGGACGGTTGGGGTCCTGGCGCACTCTATATAAGCCACCCCCCTCCTCAGGCATAAGGGTTCGCACCCCCTGTAACTTCACGCATAAGTCAATCGACCGAGCCTCCGGGCACCGAGACGTAGGGCTGTTACTTCCTCCGAGAAGGGCCTGAACTCGTAAATCTTGCGTGTACAACCTCACCGTAGCTAGGATCTTGCCTCCTCATACCTACCCCCATTCTACTGTCAGACTTGGAACCACGACAGTTGGCGCCCACCGTGGGGCAGGTGTCTTAGCGACTTTCCGGTGAGGTTGCGATTTTTTCCGATTCCCATCATCATGGTTTCGGGTGGAGGTTTGGCTGAGGGCCACGAGATCCGTCTCGGCGCTCTCGTCTTCATCGCCGACGACTCCGCCTGGCTCCAGGAGGCCCCCCTCGACGTCGAGACGTTTCCCGTCCGCGCGGCGACGAACTTTCGCGCATGTGTCCCCGGCGTCCTTCTACGGCAGCCGTCGACCCAATATTAGTCGTTTCCTACGACGTCTTCGTCCCCCGCTGTTCGTCGTCGCAAGCGATCCGGTCGATCGCGGCTTCAGCGGTGGGTGAAGCATGCAGTGGCACGTCAATCGGCCACCCCTCAAGTCGCGGCAATCGAGCCCGATGAATCTCTCTACGGCCTGTTCGATCTGTCGACTGGCTCCGTCGAGACTCTGTCCGAGTGCGATAGCAGCGATCCTGCGGCGGAGGTCCTGATGGTCGACACGCCGCGTAGCCCGCCTGGCATGCGTCGCAACGGAGGCGGCGACGGTGGTGGCGATCCGTCGCGTGTTCACGAGGAATACCACCACGAAACCCTCTCTTCACAGCGGAGGGAGGAACTTCACCGCCGTAACGAGGAAGCACTCCACACACCCATCGTCGGAGAGACCTCTGAGGCCCGGGCCTTGGAGGCAGCGCGCTTGGCCACTTTGGCTGAGCGCACTCGACTGGAAAATCTTCAACATGCACTCGACGAACGTGCTCAACAGTGGATTCCTGAGTCCAGTCGACGGCGGCAATTATTCCCTCCTGAACCTCAGGTATACCGCACTCCAATTCAGAATCTTGCAGCCGCAGGTCGTATAGCAGAATCCATCCAGCCATCCCAGTCAGAAGCTGGACGAGGTTTGATGCAGATCCGGGCCCTGCTCCGGGCGGCAGGAGACCAAAACACTGCAGTATCACAGTCGCGTGACAGAATCCATAGCAGATCTGTGGTGGCTGACACAGTTCAGTCGGCTCACAGCCCAAGATCGCCTCCGCGGTGTGAAGGGCGGGTGCATCGCCAGGATCAGCATTTGGGTCAGATCCACGAGCAGTACGATCATCAACTCGGCCGTGATGACCGCCGTCGAGCGCCTACACCCCCTCCGAGAAGCGGATCATATGTGCCTCGGCACTATGATGACAGGCGCCCGTACATCAGAGGGCGGAGGACGCCGGTCGACCCAAGGGAGCCAGGGTTTGATGCGAGGTCAATTTTAGTGCAAGGTTTGGTCGACAAGAACCGAGCACACAGAGAGGGGCAAGGCAGGGATCGCCCGAGTGGAAGCAGGATTCATATTTCGGGTCCCAAGTGTTTTAGCAGAGCTATCAGAGCCGCTGAGATCCCCCCCAACTTCAGGTTGGCGACTGGGGTTAGTAAGTTCACCGGTGAGTCGAAGCCTGATACTTGGCTGGAAGATTACCGAGTGGCTGTCCAGATCAGTGGTGGAAATGATGAGGTAGCCATGAAACACCTTCCTCTCATGCTGGAGGGATAGGCCAGAGCATGGCTGAATCAGTTGGCCCCTGGCAGTATATTCAGCTGGGAGGAGTTAGCCCGGGTGTTTGTCAGGACATTCGAGGGCACATGCAAACGACCTGCGGGGTTGACGGAATTACAACATTGTGTACAGAAGCCGAATGAAACTCTGAGGGATTACATCCAAAGATGGACCACATTACACCACACGGTAGAGAATGTGTCGGTGTAGTGAACAGGGGGTGTTCGTTACCCTAGACACGCACCGGCGAGTTGCAGCCCCCAGGCGGGAAGGGCATGGCAGGGGAGCGAGCCTTCCTGGGAGAAGACAACTGGGAACAAGCACAAGACTATCCAAAAAGCATTCGAGTAAATAATTGGAAGGCAGAAGACCAAAGGCCGAAGCCCCAGCAAGAATCGCAAGATTCTTGCTGGTGAGCCCCGGCAAGATTCTTGCTGATGAGCCCCCGGCAAGATTCTTGCTGGTGAGGCCCGGCAAGATTCTTTCTGGTGAGGCCCGGCAAGATTCTTGCTGGTGAGCCCCGGCAAGATTCTTTGCTGGTGAGCCCCGGCAAGATTCTTGCTGATGAGCCCCGGCAAGATCATCCCGGCAAGGCTTGGTGCCCGGCAAGTTTCGGCGCCCGGCGAGATTCTGCCACTGTACCACTACTCCAGCACAACGACAAAACCTGACATTCTGGGTCCTTCACTGGATGCGTGGCAACGCGCCAGTGGAGGAGAGCTTAAGCGGTGCTGATGGGATGGCCCCTTTTTCCATCCCCAAGAAAGTGAGGACACCTAAACGGACACCTCACGGTGCATTAAATGCGTTTGTCCTAATTCGTCAGGGGTTAGGTATGATACCCTGTAGCTACTTTACACCTCAATGTATGTACATTTTGCCACTGTGGAGACCCCTTTGAGCATATAAAAGGAGGCCCAAGGCAACTGCTACAGAGGAGGAGGACTTCGGGCCCATTCTGCATACGTAGCTGCTCTTTGAATGTACTGTTCATTGCGAGCGCTCCTGAAGGCTGGGCTCAAGAACATCAATAAGAACACAAAGCAGGAGTAGGGTTTTACGCTGATCAGCGGCCCGAACCTGGGTAAAAACTTCCCGCGTCGATCATTGGTTCTGCTCTTTGCGTATACCTTTCCCCCCGCCGAATCGTAAAGGGATCTCTCGGGATCCCATAGGTGTCGTACGCCGACATCTTTGGCGCGCCAGGTAGGGGGATCGAGGTTGCGCGAACCTGATCCAGCGGTCGGCGCGTCAGCTTCATCGTCCATGGCGACTTCGCTCCACATACAGAAAGCTAAGTTCTAAAACTTTAATGCTTTTTGCTGATTTGATTTTATCCATGATGATGTTCTTTGCACATAACCTGTGCGCAAAGGAGCTCTCTTGAGACATTCTGCGCTCCGGGTTGTTCGGGTCTGCCTAGCAACACCTGTGCAGCCGCGTTTATTCTTGGAGTGTGAAGCTCTCGAGGAGGCGGCGTCCTCGATAGGCTGCTAACTAGGATCCATTCCTAAGCGCCATTGACTAGGATGTGCGCGATCGAGATGCATTCCGGCAAGCATAGGGGACAACTGTGCAAAAACAAAAACATGTGGAGAAGAGCTCTAAATAAAGTTACGCACAAGTTAAAATGCTTTTAAAATGCTAATTAACTTGTCATATTTAAACGCAGTTGTGGCTCGGGGGCTGGTAGCGTCCTCTGGACCAATCTTCTTGACTCGAGAACGACGAAGTTCTCCGCCATAAGCCTTCCTGGCAACAAGCTTGCCGGAAGCTAGCGTCGAGAACGACGAAGTCCTTCGTCATGAGCTTTCCCGGCAACTCCTTGCCGGAAGCTAGCGTCGAGAATATCAAAGTTCTCCGGTAAAGTCAAAAGTTTCCCGACAACCACCCTTTGAGCTAAAAATAAGCTCGGGGGCTGGCAGCGCCCTCGCAAGAAAAGCTAAGTTGCCAAGATTTATTACATTCATTTTGCTATCCTCACTTGCTTCTTATACCTACACGCGAAGGAGCCCCCCGGGGCTAATTGCGCCCCTAGTTGTCTCGAGTCCACTCGGCAATTTAGGTGGCTGCATAAGCACCGAGGAGGTAAACCTTTCCGGGAGGCGGCGTTCCCGGCAAGTTGCTTAGGACCCGTTCCGCAAGCACTGCCGACTGGAGCATGCGCATCGAAAAGCTTTCCGGCGAGCGTGGGTCGCCTTGATTAATTCTTTGTCCTTGTACATCAACCTGCATGCGGAGGAACCTTGTCGTGGTTAGCCCGCGCTCTAGCTTTGCCTCGAGTCCGCTCGGCAAGCTTAGCAGCTGCGTTCTGGCCCGGCAAGTCGCCTTGCCGGCGGTGGCGCTTCCAGCAGGCTGCTAAAGACCCACATCTAGCGCTCGCGGCAAACGTGCGCACCGGCAAGGTTTCCAGACAGCGTAGGGACTAAAATAAGTGCAAGGATTGAATTAATCAAGGGGTAAGCATACATTCATTCAGCATAAAGTAACATGCATTGTATGCATAAAGATTGATTTAACTAAGATAAATTGCTTCTTTATATGCGCCATTGCAGCAACAGGCCGGCAAGACGGCAGTGAGACATTCACGGTAGACGGTTGCGGCAGCAGGGGTGACTATATGGATCGAGCACCGCACCCGCAGTACCCTATATGGGGAAAGCTCGGGGACTGGCTCCTCGTCGCACAGTGTGGCACTTCCTTTCGGGCACACGACTCCTGTTGCCGTCCTGCTCTGTCTGCCCACGCTGCCGACAAGCCCAAGGCCCGGCAAACCGCAAGCTCTCTTGCGTCATCACCAGCATGCAGTTAAAAGTCAAGAGCAATGGTTACTTCTCGCCGCGCGTGTACTGGTGCATGTTTTTGGGCCTAGCCCAGACAAACACTGTGCGCGTTTGTCCGGCCCAGGCCCGGGGGCTCCTGTCGGTGTAGTGAACAGGGGGTGTTCATTACCCTTGGACACGCACCGGCGAGTTGCAGCCCCCAGGCGGGAAGGGCATGGCAGGGGAGTGAGCCTTCCTGGGAGAAGACAACTGGGAACAAGCACAAGACTATCCAAAAAGCATTCGAGTCAATAATTGGAAGGCAGAAGACCAAACGCCGAAGCCCCAGCAAGAATCGCAAGATTCTTGCTGGTGAGCCCCGGCAAGATTCTTGCTGATGAGCCCCCGGCAAGATTCTTGCTGGTGAGGCCCGGCAAGATTCTTGCTGGTGAGCCCCGGCAAGATTCTTTGCTGGTGAGCCCCGGCAAGATTCTTGCTGATGAGCCCCGGCAAGATAATCCCGGCAAGGCTTGGCGCCCGGCAAGGCTTGGTGCCCGGCAAGTTTCGGCGCCCGGCGAGATTCTGCCACTGTACCACTACTCCAGCACAACGACAAAACCTGACATTCTGGGTCCTTCTCTGGATGCGTGGCAACGCGCCAGTGGAGGAGAGCTTAAGCGGTGCTGATGGGATGGCCCCTTTTTCCATCCCCAAGAAAGTGAGGACACCTAAACGGACACCTCACGGTGCATTAAATGCGTTTGTCCTAATTCGTCAGGGGTTAGGTATGATACCCTGTAGCTACTTTACACCTCAATGTATGTACATTTTGCCACTGTGGAGACCCCTTTGAGCATATAAAAGGAGGCCCAAGGCAACTGCTACAGAGGAGGAGGACTTCGGTCCCATTCTGCATGCGTAGCTGCTCTTTGAATGTACTGTTCATTGCGAGCGCTCCTGAAGGCTGGGCTCAAGAACATCAATAAGAACACAAAGCAGGAGTAGGGTTTTACGCTGATCAGCGGCCCGAACCTGGGTAAAAACTTCCCGCGTCGATCACTGGTTCTGCTCTTTGCGTATACCTTTCCCCCTGCCGAATCGTAAAGGGATCTCTCGGGATCCCATAGGTGTCGTACGCCGACAGAATGTATCCCAACACCAAGCAGTTTGTGCCTTCAAGGAAGGCGTTCGGTATCGGGAGCTTAACTTGAAATTCGGTCGGACAGGAGATATGTCTCTGACCCGAATGATGGAAATAGCCACCCGGTACGCTAATGGTGAAGAAGAGGACCGACTCCGCAGTGGGAAGGGCAAGCCAGTCGCCCAAGACACCGGAGTGGGTCGGAAGCAGAAATGCAAAGCCGAGCCAGCAGGTCCGGGTGAAGCTGCAGTTGTAACTCAAGGGAAATTCAAAGGAAAGCCCAAGGGACCCTGGATCCCCAAGAAGGTGAAAGATCAGGCTGGGAACAATGTGTTGGACTTGCCATGTCACATTCACACCAAGAAGGATGAAGAGGGAAATCTGATTTATCCCAAACACACCACTCGACAGTGTCAGCTCCTGATCCAGCAGTTCCGAGAGAAACAGCCCAATGAAAAGGAAAAAGAGTCTGACAAGGATGGTGATCAGGAAGAAGATGATGACGGTTTCCCTAACGTCAATTCCACTTTGATGATTTTTGCTGACATTGAGAGTAAAAGTTGACTGAAAGTCATTAACAGAGAGGTAAACATGGTTGCTCCGGCAACGACGACATACTTGAAATGGTCAAAGACTCCCATCACATTCGACCAATCTGACCACCCACCGCACGTCGCCACCCCCGGGAGGCAAGCGTTGGTGGTTGATCCGGTCGTTGGGGGCACCCGACTGACCAAAGTCTTGATGGATGGTGGCAGCGGCCTGAACATTTTGTATGCAGAGACTCTTCGTGGGATGGGCATTCTGATGTCCAGGCTCAGTGAGAGCAACATGCGGTTCCATGGTGTCATTCCAGGGAAGAAAGCTGATTCACTCGGACAGATCACTCTTGACGTGGTTTTCGGTGACTCAAGGAATTACCGCAAGGAGAAGCTGACATTTGAAGTTGTGGATTTTCACAGTGCCTATCATGCTATTCTGGGCAGAACTGCATATGCCCGTTTCATGGCTCGACCGTCTTACGTGTACCTCAAGCTGAAGATGCCTGGCCCCAAGGGCGTGATCACGGTCACTGGCAATCGGCAACGAGCAGAAGAGTGCCTCCAGAAGGGCTCTAAGATTGCCGATGAACAGATGGCAGCGATTGAAATGGAAGAGTATAAGAAGACTGCAGACCCGAGTGATTTGTTGCGCACTAAGAAGCCTGCTTCCGAGACTGCATTTCAGTCGTCTGGTGAAACAAAGCCTGTTCACATTCACCCGACCGATCCCAGTGCTGCACCGACTCATATCTCAACAACACTCGACAGCAAATAGGAAGAAGCGCTCATCCAGTTCCTCCGTGAGAAATGGGACATCTTCGCATGGAAGCCATCTGACATGCCGGGTGTACCCAGGGGGCTGGCTGAGCACCGTTTGCGAGTCGATCCAAAGGCAAAACCCGTGAAAGAACACCTCCATCGGTCCGCTGCGGAGAAGAGAAAGGCAATCGGCGAGGAGGTGGCTTGGCTTCTGGCAGCTGAGTTCATCCGCAAGATTTACCACTCCGAGTGGCTCGCCAATGTTGTCATGGTTCCCAAGAAGGACGATTCACTCCGTATGTGCATTGATTTCAAGCATATCAATCGGGCCTGCCCGAAAGATCATTTTCCTCTCCCCCGCATCGATCAGATAGTCGACTCGGCTGCGGGATGTGAGCGATTGTCCTTCCTAGATGCATATTCCGGGTACCATCAGATCCGACTGTATGGACCTGATGAAATAAAAACAGCTTTTATCACCCCATTCGGGTGCTTTTGCTATGTCACCATGCCCTTTGGTCTCAAGAATGCTGGTGCCACATTCATGCGCATGATACAGAAGTGCCTGCTAACTCAAATCAGTCGGAATGTGGAAGCATACATGGATGACATCGTGGTTAAGTCGCGCAAAGGTTCCGACCTGCTGAATGACCTTGCTGAAACCTTTGCCAATTTGTGAAGATATGATATCAAGCTTAATCCGTCGAAGTGTACATTTGGAGTTCCAGGTGGAAAGTTACTCGGTTTCCTCGTTTCCGAACGTGGGATCGATGCAAACCTAGAGAAAGTTGGTGCAATCCTCCGAATGAAACGCCCTGTGCGTGTACACGACGTTCAGAAGCTTACTGGTTGTTTGGCTGCTTTGAGTCGATTCATCTCTCGCCTCGGTGAAAAGGCATTGCCTCTTTACCGACTGATGAAGAAATCTGATAAGTTCGAGTGGACTCCTGAAGCTGATGCAGCGTTTGCAGAGCTCAAAGCCCTGCTTTCCACCCAGCCGGTGCTTGCTGCTCCAATCAGCAAAGAGCCTTTACTGCTTTATATAGCAGCCACTGGACAGGTTGTCAGTACAGTACTCACGGTCGAGCGGGAAGAAGGTAAAACCTACAAGGTTCAGCACCCAGTGTATTATATTTCTGAAGTCTTAACTCCATCCAAGCAGAGATATCCACATTATCAGAAGCTTGTCTATGGAATCTACTTGACCACGAAGAAGGTTGCACATTACTTCTCAGATCATTCGATTACAGTCATCAGTGACGCTCCGTTGTCAGAAATTCTAAACAACAGAGATGCAACTGGTCGAGTGGCAAAGTGGGCGATTGAACTCCTTCCGCTGGATATCAAGTTCGAGGCAAAGAAAGCTATAAAGTCTCAAGCGATAGCAGATTTCCTCGTCGAGTGGATTGAACAACAGTTACCGACCCAGATACAGTCGGAACATTGGACTATGTTCTTCGACGGGTCCAAGATGTTGAATGGTTCAGGCGCTGGAGTGGTCCTGGTATCTCCACGAGGCGACAACCTCAGATATGTTCTCCAGATTCACTTTGATTCCTCCAACAATGAAGCTGAATATGAAGCACTCTTGTATGGGTTGCGAATGGCCATTTCACTCGGCGTCCGTCGCCTAATGGTTTACGGTGACTCAGATTTAGTGGTTAATCAAGTGATGAAGGAGTGGGACATCAGGAGCCAAGCTATGACTGGTTATTGCAATGTGGTGAGAAAGTTAGAGAAGAAGTTTGAAGGGCTCGAGCTCCACCATATACCCCGATTGAAGAATCAAGCAGCTGATGACTTGGCGAAGATAGGATCCAAGCGGGAGCCTATTCCAAGCAATGTGTTTTTGGAACATATTCACGCACCGTCAGTTCAAGAAGATCCCTTCACAGAAGAGCCCCCACAGCCTAAAAGTTCCACTGATCCGACTGAAGTTGAAATCCCAGCTGTGGTCGACTTGATCATGGAAGTTTTGATTGTTATTCCAGATTGGACAGTGCCGTACATTGCATATATTCTTAGGAAAGAGCTTCCAGAGGATGAAGAAGAGGCTCGCCAGATTGTCCGTCGATCCAAAGCCTTCACAGTAATGGGGGAGCAACTCTATAGAGAAAGTGTCACTGGGGTCGTTCAGAAATGCATCACTCCGGAAGAAGGCCGAATGATCCTCGATGATATTCACTCGGGAACCTGCGGTCACCATGTGTCTTCTCGGGCCATCGTGGCCAAGGCGTATCGAGCAGGGTTTTATTGGCCACGGGCAAATGAGATAATTGACAAATGTGAAGGCTGTCAGTTCTACTCCAACATGTCCCACAAACCCGCTTCAGCCCTGAAGACCATTCCACTCGTTCTGCCATTCGCTGTTTGGGGTTTGGATATGGTGGGACCTCTGAAGACTGGCAGGAGTGGTTTCACCCATGTGCTTGTAGCAGTCGACAAGTTCACCAAGTGGATCAAAGCTAAACCTGTCAAAAACCTGGATGCAAGTACTGCGGTCATCTTCATCAGAGGGTTAACATTTAGATATGGAGTCCCACACAGCATCATCACGGATAATGGGTCGAACTTTGATTCTGATGAGTTTCGAGCTTTCTGTGCATCCCAAGGTACTCGGGTCGACTATGCTTCAGTCGCCCACCCTCAGTCGAATGGACAGGCAGAAAGAGCGAACGGCTTGATTCTCAAAAGTCTGAAACCTCGATTGATGCGCGACCTCAAACATGCGGCCGGCGCTTGGGTAGATGAGCTACCGTCAGTCCTTTGGGGATTAAGAACAACACCAAATCGGTCGACTGGTCGAACCCCCTTCTTCATGGTCTATGGGGTTGAGGCTGTGCTGCCGAGTGACTTGCTTCACAATGCGCCCCGAGTAGAACTTTTTTCAGAAGCTGAAGCAGAACGAGCTCGAGAAGATGTTGTTGACCTTCTGGAAGAAGAAAGAGAGATGGCCTTGATCCGATCGACCATTTATCAGCAAGACCTTCATCGATTATATGCCAGAAATGTGAAGGGTTGAGCATTTCAAGAAGGAGACCTTGTGCTCCGAGTGGACCAGCAACGGCCGCACAAACTCGCCCCCGCTTGGGAAGGTCCCTTCATCGTCACCAAGGTGCTCCACAATGGAGCGTATCACCTCTACAATATGGAGCATAATAAAGATGAGCCGCGCGCTTGGAATGCGGAGCTACTCCGCCGTTTTTATACTTAAGTGTTCAGACTGATGAGATGTAATAAAGAGTACCTTTCAGTTCGTGTATCAAAGACATGGTTTTACAGTCTCCTAAATGATTGTTGTTACTAATACATGTGTCCAAAATCCCCCAGTGGGTGGCTTAGCCGCGAATCCGATTCACCTAAGTTTAAAAAATCCTACCGAGTGATGAGCAACCCTCTCACTTGGAGGCTTAGCTGCAGTCCTGTACTCGCCTAAGTTAAAAAAAATCCTACCGAGTGACGAGCAACCCTGTCACTCGGAGGCTTAGCTGCAGTCCTGTACTCGCCTAAGTTTAAAAAAATCCTACCGAGTGGTGAGCAACCCTCTCTCTCGGAGGCTTAGCTGCAGTCCTGTACTCGCCTAAGTTTAAAAAAATACTACCGAGTGGTGAGCAACCCTCTCATCGGGGGGGGCTTAGCTGCAGTCCTGCACTCGCCTAGTTTAAAAAATCCTACCGAGTGATGAGCAACCCTCTCACTCGGGGGCTTAGCTGCAGTCCCGTACTCGCCTAAGTTTAAAAAATCCTTCCAGTGATGAGCAAAACTCTCACTCGGGGGCTTAGCTGCAGTCCTGTACTCGCCTAAGTTTAAAAAATCCTACCGAGTGGGAGCAACCCTCTCACTCGGAGGCTTAGCTGCAGTCCTGTACTCGCCTAAGTTTAAAAAAATCCTACCGAGTGGTGAGCAACCCTCTCACTCGGAGGCTTAGCTGCAGTCCTGTACTCGCCTAAGTTTAAAAAAATCCTACCGAGTGACGAGCAACCCTCTCACTCGGAGGCTTAGCTGCAGTCCTGTACTCGCCTAAGTTTAAAAAAATCCTACCGGTGGTGAGCAACCCTCTCACTCGGAGGGCTTAGGGCAGTCCTGTGTCTGCCTAAGTTTAAAAAAATCCTACGAGTGGTGAGCAACCCTCTAATCGGGGGTAGCTGCAGTCCTGCACTCGCCTAAGTTTAAAAAACTACCAGTGATGAGCAACCCTCTCACTCAGGGGCTTAGCTGCAGTCCCGTACTCACCTAAGTTTAAAAAAACTACCAAGTGATGAGCAACCCTCTCACTCGGGGCTTAGCTGCAGTCCTGTACTCGCTAAGTTTAAAAAATCCTTACGAGTGAGAGCAACCCTCTCACTCGGGGGGCTTAGCTGCAGTCCCGTACTCGCCTAAGTTTAAAAAACCCTACCGAGTGATGAGCAACCCTCTCACTCGGGGGCTTAGCTGCAGTCCCGTACTCGCCTAAGTTTAAAAAATCCTACCGAGTGACGAGCAACCCTCTCACTCGGAGGCTTAGCTGCAGTCCTATACTCGCCTAAGTTTAAAAAAAATCCTACCGAGTGGTGAGCAACCCTCTCACTCGGGGGCTTAGCTGCAGTCCTGCACTCGCCTAAGTTTAAGAAAATCCTACCGAGTGATGAGCAACCCTCTCACTCGGAGGCTTAGCTGCAGTCCTGTACTCGCCTAAGTGTAAAACATGCTTCATCCTGATCTGCAAGGACAACGAGGTGCAGGTCGTCCGCGATCCTATCCTCAGAACTGCGTCTGAGTGAAGATACAAGTTCCACTCGGAAATAAAAACAAGCATATTTAAGGGCAAACAAAGTTCGGACGAAGGAGTTTTACGGTTACAAAATCACTCGGCATACCGAGGCAAATTGAACCGGATCATAAAAGTTCGGACGAAGGAGCTCAAAGTACTCGGGTATCAGGCCCGAATGAGTTTTACGGTTACAGAATCACTCGGCATACCGAGGCAAATTGAATCAGATCATAAAAGTTTCATTCACTCCGCAGAGGGGCTGGCAGGCTCGACAAACTTGTCCAGGTCAATTCCATCTGCGATTCGAGTAGCAGCAGCAATGAAGGTCTCCATGAAAGACTGGAAGTCGAGCTTCTTGGTGTTGGCGACCTTGATTGCCGCTAGCTTCTCTTCTCTGGCTTCCCTGCAGTGGACGCGAACCAGGGATAAAGCTACGTCAGCACCGCATCGAGCAGCGGACTTCTTCCACTCCTGCACTCGACTAGGAATCTCGTTAAGTCGAGTCATCAGAGACTCGAGGTCGTTTCGGAGCGTGTCCCCTGGCCAGAGCGCTGTGTCGATCCGCAAAACTGCAACCTTGAGTCGAGCAAGATATTCCAAGGCACTGGCGAGGCGAGACTCCAGTCGAAGCACATTCATGGCTGCTTCATCTTTGACAGGAGAGTTGATAGGGTCCAAGTTCGTCTCGACTCGCCCAGTTTCTTCCTCGAAGTCTTGACAGAATTCTGCACTCACAGAGAAATAATGAGTCGACAGCGGTATGATGAGTCGACGAAAGCAAACCAATCGCACAGAGAAAAGTACCTTCAAGCATGAGGAATAATTTTTTGGCGAGTCCTCCCAGGTAGTTCTCCAGCTCGTCCCTCCTGCGGGTGATGTCTTCTACTTTATCGGTCAGGGTTCGCTTGTCCTTCTTCAGACGAGTCACTTCTTTGTTGGCTTCGTCAAGAGCAGCCTTCAGCTTGGCATTCTCTCCCTCCAGCTGTCCGACTGAAGCCATCTTTTGGTCGGCAAGCGCCAGTTTGTCTTCGGCGGTTTTCTTCGCAACCGCAAGGTCATGGTCCTTCTTCTCCAAAGCTTGTCTCATTGTTTCTAGAAAGAATAACATCCAAATCAGAAAAAGGAGGAGAAAAGGTGGCAAGAGAACCGGTCGACAAACTTTCCTTACCAGCAGCGTCATCCTTAGCCTTCTGCAAGTTGTTTCGAGCCAATTCCAGGTCAAGATGGAGCTGAGTTTGCTTCTTCTCCAAGTCGGCAAACCGGGCTCCAAGATCACAAGATTTCTGTGTTCAGAAGATAGTCAGTCGGCAGACACAAAGACTACTGCCGAATCAAACATTCGCCAATAGTCTCGGGGACTACACCCAGTGGGTGCACTCAGCGTGCCCCCACTGGTCCGACTCTTTCAATCGACTTGGTCCGTCCAGTCAAAAAAAAAAACTCAGACCATAGCCGACTGCCCGCAGTCGACTACGGTCTCGGGGACTACACCCAGTGGGTGCACTCAGCATGCCCCCACTGGTAAAGGTTCCACTCGGCATGATCTGCCCAGACCGAGTGGAAAAGATCTGTTAAAAGACCCCCGCCGAATCAAACATTCGACGGCGGTCTCGGGGACTACACCCAGTGGGTGCACTCAGCGTGCCCCCACTGGTTCAGAGATTCGATCAACACAACCTAGTCGAATCAAGTGGAAAAACTACTCAACAGAAATTAAAACACCCAGTGGGTGTACAGACTGACAATGGGTGTGCAATTAAGGTTCCAAAACGCTCATCCACGGACGTCTTGCAGAGAAAACAACAGTTCCTAAATATCATATCCCAACAGAACAAGCGTCAAGATGGAGTTCAGTCGGAAGTAAGCTAACCTGGACATTGGCCTGAAGTGCTGAGCTGGCATCATAGGCAGCTTGACTGGCCTCGCGCACCACCTTCATCTGCTCCATCATAACGCCAGCCTGGCGTATAGCCTCCTTGGCAGCACTCACTTGGTCTTCTGGGACTTGATGGGCGGTGGGAGGTGCAGTCGGTGTATCAGTTGCAGTAGCTTGAGAGCTTGAGGCATGCAGTTGGACAGATGGAGGAAGGGCCCGCACAGTCGACGACGAAGGACGAGCACTCGACAAGGGAATTGCAAAAGTAATGGAGGCACGGTTGAAGTCCCCGGATTGCTGGATAGCTGGTTCCGTTGCCGGCGTTGACTGGGGCGTCTTGCTAGCTGGCACCTTCTTGACTGAGGCCCTGCTCCTCCTACCCATGAGTTCTTGTGGCTCATTTTCATCATCGTCTTGAAGTTCAATAACATCTCGCGGAGCTGCAAAAGAATCGACCACAAGAGTTCAATCGACTGTAGAATTGGCTAGCAAAGAAAAGATGAAGATAACAGGGGTCATACTCGCTTTGGAGGTGACCGCGTCCTCCATCTCCTCGTCACCATCATCTTGGTAAGCAGAAGTCCCGGAGGTAGCAGCACTGCAAATCTCAAGGTTCACTCGGTCAAGCAAGTGGATGGGTCGGCAACTGATATAAGATTCTTCAAACAAAGGGTGAAAACGAAACGCTTACGCAGAGGCGACGGGAACGTCAACCTTGATCTTGGGCAAAGCCTTCCGTGGCTTGGACGGCGTGGTCTTGAGCTGCTTCGGAGCCTTCTCAGTCGGCACCGGAGAAGATGTCCGAGTGCGCTTCGAAGTCTATCCAGTCGGTGCTGCCACCTTGCCCCGGATACTTGCTGGGTCGTGCTTGTGCTTGGAACACTTTTCCGTGCGAGGTGGAGAATCGACCTCCTCCTCACTGCTCGAGTTTTCCTGCTCTTCATCACTCTCCCCATCGGAGTTCCAGTCGCCGCTATCGCCTCCGCTCTCTTCTCCTTCCTGGATCTGCTCGCCGTTGGCCATCGAGTACATCTCAGTATATATCTGCGAAGCAAAGAATCGAACAAGCACCAGTCGGTTCCAAAGACAGTTTACAAATTAGAGTAAAAGTCACTCGACATCGAAGGTCTGACCTTGTCTGGTTCGTTATCAGCGCCGAGTGGCAAAATTCTCCTAGACCCCCTGGGGTTGTCTCTGTTTCCGGTAATGCTTTGCAGCCACCGCGCCACCGTCTCCTCGGCAACTTCCTCCGGGTGGATCCGAGCAGAATCATCGGCGCTCGAATACATCCACATAGGATGATCGCGGGCCTGGAGCGGCTGGATGCGGCGAGTGAGGAACACCTCTAGCAAATCCATGCCGGTCACGCCATCGTGGACAAGTTGGATTACGCGGTCGACCAACATGTTCATCTCCACCTTTTCTTCTGGAGTCACTTTCAAGGAAGAGGGCTTTTCAATTCGCCCCATGGTAAAGGGAGGAAGGCCAGTCGACTGACCAGGAGTTGGTTTATCCTTACAATAAAACCAGGTCGACTGCCACCCTCTGACCGAATCGGGAAGAGTCATAGGTGGAAATGTGCTTTTGCCTCTCATCTGGATCCCTAGACCTCCGCACATCTGAATCACGTGTGTCCCCTCATCACTCGGATTGGCCTTTTTCACAGACTGTGAGCGGCAGGTGAAGATGTGTTTGAAGAGACCCCAATGCGGTCGACAACCTAAGAAATTCTCACACATGGAGACAAACGCAGCTAGGTATGTGATGGTGTTCGGAGAAAAGTGAAGAAGTTGGGCCCCGAAAAAGTTCAGAAAACCTCGGAAAAAAGGATGAGGGGGCAGAGAAAAACCACGGTCGACGTGAGTCGCGAGGAGGACGCACTCACCCTCCTGCGGTTGCTGCTCGGTCTCGTCACCTGGCAGCCTCCAGGACCCATGGTCGATCAAGCCTCCCTCGACCAGGTCCTCCATGTCTTCTTGCTGAATCATGGAGCGAATCCAATCGCCCTGGATCCAGCCGGGCGGCAGGCCGGATCTCGACGACGAACCTCCCCGACTCGTCTTCTTGCCCTTCGCTGCCGCTGTCGCTTTCTTCGCACGCTCCAAGGCCGCCGTCTTCTCCTTCCCCATCGCGGCAGGCTGCGCTCGGGTGGGGCGGCGGCGTCGAAGGTGGCGGCGAATGCGGTGGTGAAATAGGAGAGGAGGAAGGAGATGGGGAGCACAGTACCGGGCTCATCGACCCCGACGCCTTATATGGGTCCGCTCCCGAGTGGCTGACTATTGGGCCTAGGCAAACCAGTCAAATCCCGCAACAGTCGCGCGCTGGATACGTGGCGAAAAAGGTGGCACGAGAATCGAGGCGTCCCTGCCTAATCCGCTCCGTCTACTGCGGCCCTCTCCGTCCCGCGCGCTTCTCCAAATTTCGAATCCCGTGAGGTCCGGAAAGCGGCAGCGTGACCAATCGCGCCAAGGATCTTATACCATATCAACATTCGGAGCTTATCAGAAAAAATCACTCGACAACCTCTGAATGGACCCAGGCGACTGAAAATGAAGTTGAAGTTTTTACAAAGATCACCGACCCGGTTAGGATGCCTCTGAAGCATATAAATCGGGTCGGAACCATCTTCAACCCCTTCTCCACTCGAACCCAGATCCATTCGGGGGCTAATGACGAAGACATGTACCTAGGGTAGGGTAATAGGCCCGACCTAGACACCCTTACTGAGGACACTGCCCTAAGGCCAAGGACATTCAAAGGATGGCACCATCTACCGACTGAAATCGCCACAGGGTGCAACCCACTCGACCAACAGTTCACTCGGACAACCCAATTCCATTCGACCGGGGTGTACTCACTAGACCACACCGGAAACCACTCGGAAGACAGAAGATCTAAGGTCACTCAGGATGGCAAGGGTCAGGTGTTCACTCCGTAGTCTTAATGATCATTTATTTGCCTTTATTGCTGGCGTTATCAGTAACGTCCTGTCTTTATAGACATTGAAACCCTTGTAACATGGGACGGTTGGGGTCCTGGCGCACTCTATATAAGCCACCCCCCTCCTCAGGCTCAAGGGTTCGCACCCCCTGTAACTTCACGCATAAGTCAATCGACCGAGCCTCCGGGCACCGAGACGTAGGGCTGTTACTTCCTCCAAGAAGGGCCTGAACTCGTAAATCTTGCGTGTACAACCTCACCGTAGCTAGGATCTTGCCTCCTCATACCTACCCCCATTCTACTGTCAGACTTGGAACCACGACATGTCTTACTATCCTGAACCTTATCTGCATTACTTCCTTTACCATTGCTTAATAAGGCACACTTCCCCAATATTCTGTCAGCATTCTAAAAGAAGAAACAAGCAGACACATAACAGGTTTAGCATGTACTAGTATATGAAACTCATTTCGGTGAACCAGTTCATTAGTAAGGTGGATAGGATTAAACTACCAAGTGTTCTATTGCCAAGTAGTACATAATAAAAGCATCAAACAAACATATATCTATGTCCTATGGTCACTGCATTGTCTTGCCAAATCAAAATAGAGACACGGTTCAAATCATATCAGTTCAAGACAAAGCAACACTGAAAGAATACAAAGCGTGGGAAACTACATGGCACAACAAGATTTCAGATGGGTACCACGGGTCTACATGTACAACAATACTATTGGCTCTGTTGTGATGCTAGTAATGTGCATGATATGAGAAGTCAACTGTATACACAATTGAAATTGAAATCAAGAGAGCTATTTATAAGATCAAACCTATTAAAGAAACATGCATAAACATACATGTTGTGCGATTGGAGTTTCGATTGGATCCTTCAATTTAAAAATAAGTTTGTATGAGTAAATACATTGATACAAGAGCAAAGCAGTATGCATGATAGCAATGGAATCTTAAATGAGAACAGTTGTTCTTCAGGTTTAAGCACTTGTTCTACATGAACAGAGTACAGTAAGACACAGGCATATAGTACTTAAAAATAAAAAATGAGCTCATAGACCTTACCACATTCTTGGTTCGGGACCAGTACAGAACAAGGCATTCCCAGTCATCGTCCAGTAAATGTGTCTCAGGAGAACGTAAGGGAATTTGATGAGTTTCTTTGCCAGTGAAGTACGTTTTCTTTAGGTAATTCCGATACTGCCACCAAGCATTCTTGAAGATAGCAGAGGTATTAGCATAGGTTACCTCATCCTGAGTTTCCAAATCGGTCCTTCTCTATAGAGAAAAATGGGAAAAATTTGTTGTATTATAACCATCATGGAGGTAGAATGTACGGGACAAAGCAAAGTAATTGCCATGAATAACATTACTTACACATTACTCCTGGACAAACACCTGCAACTGGCATTTTCCTTCATCTTCAGTATATTATTTCCATGATGGGAAGATACACACAAAGCTTTTAACAACATCAAATGTAATAGATGCTAAACTACGAATGGCTGGTTGTGCTTCCTCCACAGGAATAGGTGTACTAACTGGTGGAGTTGGGGTTCGCCGTGGTAGTACTGGCGCTTTGGGCACTGGAGCTGCCTTACTAACTGCTCTTGTTTGGGAGCTCTGTGGTGGAGATGGTGCTGTGTCAACAGGAACTGGGTTACTATCTGCTGGGGTTGGGGTTAGATTGGGTGAAGCTGGTTCTCTGTCCATCGCAGTAGGGGTACAATCTAGGAGAGTCTGGGTTATGTGTGGTAGGGCTGGTTCTTGTGCATGTACAACCAGGGTGCTATCTCCACCAAGAGGTAGCACTGTTTTATTTGAAGACCGTGTTTTTACTCCGCTAGATACTGCCATCACCCGCTCCAATTCAAATGACTGATAAACAGGAAACATAGTTGAATGTACAGACATTGTATGAGAGACAGATGCAATAGATAGTGTGGAAAAAAGAGGGCATGAAATAGTTGACATGTATATTGTTTAACTAAAAAGAATAGCATGACATAATTTCACATATATGATGTCTATCTAAACTGGATAGCATAGCATGACATAATTCAAAGATATAATGACTAAATAAACAGGATGGCATGAGATAATTATATGATGTCTTTAGTAAATAGGTTCGCATGACATAATTCACATACATGTTATCTAAGTAATCAGGATCGCATGATTTAATTCACATATGTGATTTATATGCTAAGCAGAGGGCATTCGCATATATGATGTCTAACTAAGAACATGGTGTTGAATATTGTGTATATGATGTCTAAACTATGCAATGCAAGACACCATATGCATGATATGAGTAGTATAACCATGCCAAGTTAGAGCATACACCTCGGTGGGGGAATAAGACTGGTCATCTGTCTCCGAATCCATCTCCGGGGAGCTATCGGGACCCAGCAAGAGATCTGCTTCGACACGTAGTACTGTCTGCTCTGAAGACCTTGTTTTCACTCCAGATTTTTCCATCACCCACTCAAATGGACGATTCACAGGAAGAGTAGTTTAATGTACAAACATTGTCGACAAATGGAAATGTAATGAAGAAAAGGATGGGCAAGATATCATTCAAATATATGATGCCTAGTTAAACATGATGGCATTGCATATTTCACATACATTATGGTTGGCTAAAAGAGATGAGACTGCATAATTCCCATATATGATATAGAAACTAAACAGCTGGCATTACATAACATGTCTAAACTAAGCAGATGACATATATGATGTCGAAAGTAGGCACTTCAAGGCAACATATGCATGATATGACCAACTTCATCATGCCAAGTTAGAGCAAACACCTTGGGGGGAAAATAGGAGTGGTCAGTTGTGTCTGAATCCGCCCCAGAATAGATATCTTCCTCTGTATTACAATCTGGAGAGGGGAGGGGGGGGGGAGGGTTTGCCATTGAACCCACGATGGAGCGATGTCTGCATGACATTGTATTGCCGCGCAAAACTCTTCTCTTTTTCTCTACATGTTCAGCATGACTGTGTACAATATCTGACATGCATACGAAAAAAATATAGTGAGATTATGTAAGGAGAGCATGCAGAAATCTAGAGTGATGGTAACAACCAGTGGATGGATCCAAAAATAATGATAGTAGGCTGATGATAGCTTTAATTAAATAAAAAGACAGATGATGATTGCTTTCCTATTTGCTTCCCACCCAAGATGAACAACATAGGCATACCCTAGGTGAACCAGATAATAGACAGAGATACTATTCATTGCTGCCTCGATATGTGCCCCACAAGTAATTTTAAAACTCAAGTTTGAACAGTAATTTGGGCCTGACTTGGAGTCTAAGAGGTGAACATGACGATAAAGTAGCAGGTAATATTAAGCAATGCATAACATAAGCAGAAACAAAAAAGTGCGACCTCTCTTGTGGACCCGTGTACTCCTCAGGTTCATCTGCTGAGTCGATGATGGTGATGCAGTTGCGGTGGGTGCCGGCGGCAGGGAAGGAGATCTGAGGCGGCGAAAGACGGTCATGAGTCGTGATGTCTAGTTTGGTGGATGCTTCTGTCGATGGAGTAGCTCAGGTGAGGTGGACGACGTCGCGGCAGGAGCAGGACAAACCACACAAAGTTTTCTTCGACACCTACCTGTAACTGAAGTAATTCTGTAAGAGCTCCTTTGGCTTGCAGGATTCTAAAAACGCAGGGATAGGAAAAACACCGGAATAGGATAGGAATGCACGTGGGAAACAGAACATTTGTAAACATAGGATTTCTGTCAACTTGGGTGTTTGGTTCACAGGAATTGGAAGAGCAGAGGAATGCAAAGAAACATGGCCAAATTAAAGTGAAACCATATGAAAGTGTGTATAGTTAGAATGTTATTCTGCCACTAATGCACTTGGTCTTGTTTTCATGCATAGGATTTTGAAAAGTAGGTCCAGGTGGATGTTTTGCTCCATTCCTTTCAACAAAATGCATGAATAATTGAATAGTAGAGTGCCATAGGAAAATTTCCTATTGCTATGTTTTTCCTTCAGTTTTTCCTTTGAACTAAAATAGCCCTAATGGATCGACATGAATGTAGAGTAATAAGTGATGCGACAAGTGTACAACCTCTTTGCCGTAGCCGTGTCGACCTCAGCATCATTGGGTTGGTTGCTGAAGAAGATGAGGCAGAGGTGGCTGTCGGAGGTGTGGAGGAAGATCTGAGGAATCCGTAGACAGCGTCCAGGGCACTGCTCTGTTGTGATGGATGGTTCCATCGTTGGAGCAGCTCCGGTGAGCCGTAAGACGTCGAGGCTGAAGCAGTACAAGACAGACATCATTAATGTCAAGTGGGATTCTAATAGCATCTTCAATAGATGATGTAAAATACATTACCAGAAAGTGATAGATGTAAAATTTACATCACCAAAAAACACCTGACTACAACAGATGAGGTAAAAACTGTTGACTCTGAACTTAACTGTCGAAACTGAAATTTACTGTGGAATTTGAATGTTACTGTCAAAACTGAACGCACTGGTAGCAGAGAGGCACTTCACATGTAGTTTAGGCTACTCGAGCACTAGTAGTAGAGAAACAATGAACTAAATCAGCAGGCGATCGACGGGGAACACAGTAGCAGATAGCAGCCGAAGCAGCATCGCTGGGAGGAGCAATGCGAACTAGAGCCAGAGCAGCAACTCGTGTAGCTGCAGCAGCCAGTGTACCAGCATCAGTAGCGCGAGCAAGAGCAAGAGCAGAGCAGTAGCGCGAGCGAGCGAGAGCCGGAGCAGCAACAGCAGATCCGGCTGGTATGGATGCCGCTGCCGAAGGGGCCTCACACTGGGGGCGAGCCACCGTGGAGATGTCGCCCGCAGCGCCGGCTTCGAGGTAGCCGCGCCATGGGGGTGCGGGATGCAGCACCGTCAGTGCCGGGAGGTCGAGTTAAGGAGAAGGTGCGATGTGATGAGTGTACAACCTCTTTGGTGGCGCCGAGTAGGCCTCGGCTTCGTCCGAGGAGTCGGTGCGGATGCTGCGGTTCCGGTGGAGCAGGTTAAGGCGGCGCTGTGGGGATGGAGCAGCCGCGATAGATGAGGCGATCGTCGGAGCAGCTCCTTGGAGGTGGAGGATGGGGCGGCTGAACCGGCGGTACGATGAGATCGATGACGGATCCTCATCCGGGGAGGTGGATGAGGGACGTCAAGCTGTTGTGGTGGACGACATCGTCGGGGAAGAGGCTCCTGCTGGGTAGCGGTGAGGTGGCGGACGGAGGAGGGTGGGGTTTCGCGGCTGGAGCAGAGAGGTTATGGCGGCCTGGGATTTCGAATGGCGAAAAGGAGGCGGTTGGAGGGGGGAACCATGACTTTGGGACGCTCTTGTCCAAAATGTAGGGTGTGCTATAAAAGTACCCCCACCGATTTGAACTAGCGGCCCTTTCGGCTCAGGGTTAGAAGGGGGATTTCGCGTGTCGGGATTTGGCAGCTGGAGGGAGTATTCGCGCGCGTTGTAATTTCGGGATAGCAAGGCACGAGTTGTGAAGGCGCGAGTTTTGGGGGCATGATATCTGAATTTTCGGGATATAACAAGGCACGGGTTGAATTATAGGGACAAGCCTAACATGTAATATTGTACGTACCAAATCAATTCGCACTTCCCTCAACGAAAAAAATGAAAAAATAAAACTATTCACACCACACAAAGAGAGAGTCTTGTCTCGTTTTACTGTACAAATACTATTCAAAGCTATGAATCCATGTTATGTCCAATTAATTTTTTCGCTGGCTGTATAATGCATGTAACCTACTCATACCAACATTTTAGCGCATTCCAAATGTCTATACTACCGCTGCAATTCGAACTAAATTTGTATTCATTTCTCTATTTGAATAAGAATCTACAATCATGATTGTTGCCAACTTAAACCATCATTCGAGTATTATCTTAACAACACACCACATGATTACTATGGAGATAGATATGAACTATGTGTACTATATGAGCTCGAATTTGAAATTTTCAATACACTTAATGTTGATTCCAAATAATAGTACATTTGATGTACTAACTAGATCTTCATAATCTAAACCATGTTTCATATGTACACTGTGTTTATCACACAAAGTATAGTGCCCCGCCCCCTACATTATGACATGTATTTAGCCCTGAGCCGCAAAAGCCACACATTATCACAAATTCAAATGAATGTTCTATATATTATATGTAGTATATCATGTTCATAACCACACCATGCGTATCACCGTTATATATATTCATGCATGCGTCGGTTTAAAACACTATGATATATTCTTAAAATATCTGAATTCACTTTTATAATGAATTATGATCTCTATTCGTCTTTTACACCCACACAATCCTCTTATCTTTGTAGCTAGCGCTAACTTTCTCTCGTGCATGCACACGCCCGCCTCCCTGTCACCCTCCCTCAGCATTCTCTAGCTCCATCGCGCACATTCGTCTTTTCACTTTAGGTCGTTCTCCCATGGTGTGTGTAGGCCCCCCAGCTCCTTCTTTCTGGCACACACCGATCGATATGCCTCTCTAGCTAGGTGTGCCTACCACAAACACAAGCTTTCCCTCTTCTCTTCTCACCGTCCATGTCTCACTCCCGCCCCTCTTTTCATCGATCTCGTACTTGCACACTCCTTCCCCCTCGATATAGTATGCCTCTCGCACCACCTCCTATCTGCATCCCTCTCTTTCTATCCTTCTCTCCGGGCCTTATTTTCCCCTAACACATACATGCATGTATACCGATTGATCTCCCTACATATACCTAGGTCGACTTTAACTCTTTTTCCCCACGCATCGATTGACTTACCTCACAAGTTATGTCTCTCCCTTTCTCCGACAAAGGACGATTGATCTTCCTATGTAGTTACGTCTGCTTACCACAACCATATCGTCCCCCTCATCATTCGTGCATGCCTCCTGACCTGTCTCTCACACACACGTGCACAGACAGGAAGGCATCCCCTCTCTTATTGATATTGCAGGAGTGCCCTCCGTTTGTCTAGCAAGCCTCTCCCACCATTTGTGAGAAGCAACTCCACCACCAACCCCTCTGACACTCTAGCTCTGTCTCTCTCCCAACCTTATTCCTCTCCTACACATATGCATGGATGCCGATCGATCTCCCTCAATACATAAGGTAGGTCTCTCTCCTCCTCCACACATATACCAGCCATTGTACCTCTATAGTTAGGTCTCTGCCCCCCACCCCTACACACACACTGATAGTCGAGCATTGTAGGTAGGTATCCATGCCACAGAGACAAACTGCACCTGTCCCCTCTCACGTTCTAGTAGGCCAGCCACCCTATATCTTTGATGTGGGCACACACAAATTCGATGGCACTCTTTATCGATCACGCACACACACACATCATCCCTCTCTTCTATTCTATGGATACCTCACGCCGATGATACCTCCACTCTCTTCTCGTGGATCGCCCCCTCTATGTATATGATATATCTAGGCCTCTGTTTCACACACATTGCATATGTTACATTTTTTGATTGAAATTTCATCGACACATATTCCCTGTCTATCTCTCACGCCCCCCCCCCCCAGAAAAAACACTCATGAACCCACACACTATATCTCTCTACGTTTGTATCTCTCTCACACAAACCCGCATAGGTGGTGTACGTACACGAAGAGAATAGGTGCACGTACTCACGCTTCGTGCCCAGCCACACCCGCGCGGGTACACGGTGGAGCTCATTTCTGTATGAAATGGCAGCCCACGTGCTAATTTGAGTGCGTGTAGCGGTTCCTTACCTATGGAGGTCGTGTACCACGCGTGCACGAAACAAAGTTCGACTTGATGCGTTGGCGCGTTATTTTTAAATAAAGTTATATCGCTCAATGGCACGTACACAGAATATAAAACAATTTTAATGGAGAAAAAGGTAGTCCGCTCCACTATATACAATGGAGCCTGCCTGCCGGGGTTTGTCTCTCTTCAGAGTATCTCACACAAGGCGGCGGTGGCCTCTCTCTCTCTCTCTCATCGTTGGTCACTGATCCGGCCGCATCCCGTCCGCCGGCGGAAAGTAAGGATGTGCATCGTTTCTCCGTTCGACGACGCCAAGGCAGGACGTCCCGATCTGCGGTACCCGCCGTTCTCTCTGACCAAGCTCCGGCGCGGTAGGGCATACGCCACTTGCTCGCTGCCGCAGTATGGGCAGATCCCGCCCGCCGCCGCCCTCCTAGTTACATCCCGACGACCCCCAGGTATCCCCTCCGGCCTTGCTCCACTGCCCATCTTCCTACGTAGCTGCATGTGGAAAATCTTGCATGTGGATCTTCCCTAGTTCTTTGCCCAAAACATAGCTCGTCCGGCGTACTTTCCATATTGCAATCTCGTCCTCACACCATTTTAGATAAACACAACCGTGCTGTTATCTTCCCTTAGGACAAGGAATATGCTTCTTTTTTGTCGTTGTAAGTGTCATCAACTGTTATTGGCCAGTAAATGTTTCCTTTCTACCTCTTTTTTGCAAACAGGGCTATCCATTTCACCTCGTTGCTATTGCGACCTTTTGGTGAACTGCACAAATCACTTTTTTCTTAAGAGTGTTTTGTGTAGTTCTACTAAAATGTCACATGGGCAACGTCTCTATAGTTCAGTGCGAGTGCATAAAGGGAGATTGGTTTTGCTCTAACCTCCTCATCCAACTCCGAGCCTAATCTTCTCCAACTATTTGCTTAATCTTCTCCAACTAGTTAGTCTTAAGAGAGACTGCAAAGGTGCCCGGCTTCTATTTGTGTGTTTATTGTTTCATCAACAGTCCTCAATTATTGTAATCAAACTTAATATCTTTGGAACAGGGACGCTCAACTCTATTTTAGTGGAACTGCACAAAATGATCGGAATGTTGCATGCTCCTGACAGCTACTTTTTTCCCAACATGCCTTGTTGATTTAGACAGAGCTGGGGGGAAGTTGCTGCCAATGAAAGCATGGATCAATTTTAATTTAACACCTTCTCAAAACTTTGTCTTCAGTTGTGATGTAAATATTAGCTCTGATCTGCTAATCATTGAGATGCATTAGCAAGGAAGTTAGTTTTTTTATTCTGAAAGAGCATGGATGGCAAGACACACGAAACAAAGCTGAAAGCTCAGAACATTGTACAATTTCATGTCGCTGGAAAATTATTTGTATAGTACATCAATTAGGTAAACAAATGGTGGAAGCTTGATAGCATTGCCAGAAGCCTCTTTAGCATCCGGGTCCATGTGCCATGCACAAAATTATACTCCCTCCGTTCCAAAATATTTGTCTTTTTAGAAATTTTAAATGCTGCTTCATATGTAGTTACTCGTTGAAATCTCTAGAAAGACAAATATTTAAGAACGGAGGGAGTAGTGCACAACCGCATGGGAGACTCAGCCCGGTCGTTGTGCCGCACTAATAGTGAGTAATGAGCAGTCAAATCATAAGCCCCACCTTTCCCACTGTAAGTTGCTCGGAAGAAGCAACCATCAATACGCTCTTCTTTGAATCCGCTCATACTACTCCCTCCGTCACTGTTTATAGGGTGCGCTTCAACAATCTTTGGGACCAAGGCGACTAGCGATCGGCCTGAAAAATAGCATTGGTAGTTATAGGACGGCATCTATTACTAGAGGAAATAATGCGTACACACATGCATGAAGTGCTTCCACCCCGGGTACACACATGCATGCACTTACTCCACTCCGCGTACACACCTACATCGAGAGAAAATTGTGGACTTGATTGCGGTTACCACGCCCTAATTAATTGAGAATTAAACCAAACGCGTCTAAAATCTCTCTGGTGGTGGAAATGCATGGAGAGAAATGCATGAGAATGAAGTGCGCCCTATAAACTATGACGGAGGGAGTAGTATGAAGGTGCAAAACCAAGTATGTGTATGGCCAGTCGGTCAACGCACTTCCTCTTGGCATATCACTGACATGTGGGACCGGAGTGTGAGCAAACCGATCTCAATTGACGGCAAAATGGCCAACCCGCCATTCCTTGAGAGAGACGAGGAGCGAGAACACACAGACGGGCTCGCACGGAGGCCAAGATATATTCGAGCATGGTTGATCGATATCATCATTACATGTTCGATGTTTTTTAATAGTACTATTAGGCTGCCATTTTCTGCACTTCTCCCGAATAAATGTGTACTTTATCAGAGATTAAAATAAAATAAGAGTACAGATGCTCCACCATGCGGTTCCTAGTACCTTCGTACCTGTATACTAGTAGTAGTACTACTTGTACTATTAAACCTTGCGCTTGGCTCTTCGCCTCCTCGGGAAGTCGAAAAATGATGGTACTACAGTGTATGACTCTGGCAATCTGACACCGAATGAACTGCTGCATGTCCAGCGCCTGGGCGAGGGTAGGTTGTGTTAGTCAAAAGCTTCTCCTCGTCCTGCGAGCCACCAGGCTTGAGGTAGACGGAGAGGGCGTAAGCGAGCTTCACCTTGTCCTGCAAGCTTCTCCTCGTTCTGCGAGTTGACTGGACACACCAAAAAGTAGTGCTAGTCCATACTCCCTCCTTTCCGGTTAATATGGCTTAACATTTTTTGCGGGTAAATGAGAGAGCTTTATTCATATAGAAGTATACTTAGGACGATCAGCCAAGAGACTGGTCACTAGGAAGCGAGGTACCCCGCAAAAAAAGAAGAAGGAAGCGAGGTGTTTCATCAAGCCGACTCTTGGTCACATTCAAAGTGCAGCAAGCACGGTTCGCACAAAGATGCGCCGCAAGGTTTGCTGACCTGTTTACACGCTGAATAACAAAAAAAGAGAAAATATCACCGAGCGCTCCTATTTCTAACAGGATAGGAGCCAGAATTAAGCGAGAATTGTGGCGAGTGTTCCATGCAATCAACTTCCATTATCACATGCGAGAACCCTCGAAGAGAACCAAATGTATTGAAGATTGCTTTATCACATATTAAAATAAAATAAGAGTGCAGACGCTCCACCATGCGGTTCCTAGTAGTACATACCTGTATAGTAGTACTAGTAGTACTACATAATACCAGTACTCGGAGTAGTAAACTTTGCGCTTGGCTGTTCGCCTCTTCGGGAAGTCGAACAATAATGGTACTAGTAGAGTGTATGCTTCTGGCAATCTGACACCGAATTAACTGTTGCACGTCCATCGCCTGAGCGAGGTTGAGCTTGCATTAGTCAAAAGTTTCTCCTTGTCCTGCGAGCCACCGCGCGCAAGCTTCTCCCGTCCTGCAAGCTTCTCCTCATTCGGCAAGTTGACGGGACACAACAAAGTAATGCTAGTCCATACTGCCTCCTTTCTGGTTAATATTGCTTAATTTGAAACGAGATAAATACACTGTCTGTCACTGTATATTTGTAAAAATAGAGTCAGTGGACTTCATAATACGCTCATTGTGGTCAATATATACATTTTCCGGTGTTTATATGGTCACTAGCTCACCCTGGCTAAGTATGTGTGTGCATGCACATGTAGGTTGAGCACTTGAGCATGACCGTGTGTGTTCCGTTGTGTGCTCGGACATGCATGCATTAGGGCATCACGCTAGTTTTTTGCGTCCATGTGTACGTGTGACTGTTGCATGCATGCACGAGGTTGTAGTCCCTCACATTCACATGTTCATAAGTCAATGCTTTGTCAAAATGTTGCATGCAAGGTTTAATCATTCGTTGTTCACGCATGCATTCCCGATATTAAGGTTGGTAAAGACAATTTCTTGAGGAAAACGAGCCCATGAAATGAGTATAAAGGGGACCAATAAGCTAGGACGGAGGGAGTACTAGTACTGAACCGGAAGGAGGGAGTAGGTACTAGTAGTACTACGTAACAACGTGTAGTAACAAAATTCCTCTATGCGCATCTTGTCTACATGTCATGCAAGAAAATATAGATAAGTACAAGTGAGACTCGGAAACGGTCATACACGTAGGGGGAGTACATGTAGGGGCTACTCAGGAGCAGTCAAATCACACAGCAAGTTAGTCCGACGAAGCAACCATCATTTCACTCTTCAATGACACGTACGCAATATAAAATCATTGATATGGAGAGAAAAAGAAAACCGCTCCACTATATATACACTAGCAGGAGCCTAAGCTACAATCCTGCTTGCTTGGGTTGCTCTCTTCACAAGCATAGAATGACGGTGGTCACACCGCTGGTCACAGATCCGGCCTGATCCCGCCGCTGGGGGAAGGGGATGACATCGGCGAGGGAGAAAACCCACTGTCGGTGCGTCACAATCGGGGGTCCCAGCGGTATGGGCTGATGCCGCCTCCCAACCACCCTTCTAGCTACACCCCGGTGTCCCAGGTACAACTTCCTTTTGGAGCCGGCTTGCTCCACTATCGCGGCTCCCCATGTAGCTCCATCTCCATGTGGGTCTTTCTCTACTTCTACCGGCTTCTATTTGTGATGAGTTTATGTCTCATGAACTAGTGCCAGTACTATTATTCTAATCACACATCTTCAATATCTTTGCCAATAGGGATGCTCAGCTCGATTTTAGTGGAACTGCACAAAAGCATCATATGATCCGAGGGTGCCAGCCGTCTTTCCTTCGATAGGTTCTACCTAGCCAGGAAATTAAATCCTGTTTAGGGTTTAGGGTTTACGGCATAGGGACCCCATCAGTAGATTTTTTGTACACACTCTCACAACTTTTGTCTTTAGTTGTGAAGTAAATATTGGCTATGATATGTGAATCATTGAGATGCATCAGCATGCGTGTTAGTTTTCCTTTGTATTTGATGGAATGTTGTAACGGGGCAACCTTGGAGTCAGGATACATACATGAAACAAAATCATAAAGCTTCGTACTCCCTTCGGTCCTTTTTTGTATGCGTATAAGGCTACTCATAGTGGGGAGTATCATATACTAGTATCATGCATAAATTACATAGGCGACGGAGGTAGTATGTGAGAGTGTATGGTGGGTCATGTGGTAAAATGTACTACTACGCAAAGAAAAAAGGACCGAAGCTTTCGCACGATGTCCAAGGAGTATGGTGATAGTGGGAGGTGGGCCATGTAGTCACTGGGCTGCCGTGTTTCGTACTCCTCCGGTGTAAGAGTGGAGAAAGTTAGTTTTATCAGAGAATAAATAAATAAGAGTGCAGGCGCTCTATGACGCTCTACCGCTGCAGTAATAGTGACCAATGAGCCGCCAAATCACATAGACTCGGTATAGTTATTGGATGAAAGAAGCAAACCATCACTCTATCTCTCTCATGCACTATAGTGTTCTTTTGGAAACCAACGTTTCATTTCGTTGGATCGCACCATCAAGCAAAACCAACGTTTAAATCACGTCTGTCGCATTCGTGTCTCACCCTCCTCCACGGCTCCACCCCACATGGTCGCTCGGCATGCCACTCACCGCAAACCGAGTATACGATAACTTTCCCTCCTGCTTGTCGATGGATCGCACATGGAGTACTAACACTACTGAAAGAGATTGACAAGGAGGGGGAGGACAGCTAGCTGTAGCACGGACTCTCAAGAACTTTTTACATGCATGTTGTGGCCGGCTGTGGCGATGTTTGAACGCGAAGCAGTAGCGTGCACCGGGAAGCGGCGTGGGCGATGCTTTCTCGGCCGGCGCGCCGCTTCAATGCCGGCGCCAGTGAGAGGTCGCGTCCGCTCTGGCCGGGCATGAATGCAGCACTGACCGTTTCGGGCGGGAAGCACGCGCGGGTGATGAAGAGGGTTCAGGTTGACCAGGGCGGTCAGGAGCGGCCGTGGCAGTGGTCCGGACGCCCGCAAACAAGAGATGTTGTACGTAAATATTGCTGAGTATATAATTAATAACGTAAATAATGTGCTAGTTGGACAAATATGATTGGAGATGGAGATGGAATTTTACGTAAACACGGATATGCATGTCTATGTCTATGTCTATGTGTGTGTGCGCGACGACTCTCGCGACTACTCGTACACACCATCGATGTCTCGTTCTCCCTACACACACACAAACTTAGTACTGCCTCATTTTGTTCCTAGGATAGGAATATCATAGGAGTGGGAAACAATATGAAGTGAGATAAATGGAGTACGACGTACAAGAAGAAATGTACACGCACTCACTCTGCCTCCGAGATACCCACGAGTACACGATGGAGCGCATTTGTACATGAAGAGGCAGCTGACGTACGTAATAATTTAACCCTTTAATTTGTTCACTTAATAATGGAGGGTCGGGGACCGCACGTGAGCGATACTAATTGCGACCTAGAAGCGGGGGCGTGTTTTTGATCGAGTTTTCTTTCTTGGTACATTAAAAAAAGATTTGTCCGCCAGTTTTCGTTTCTTTTTTCCGGGAATGCGCGTATTCTATTTAAAACCACTGCTATGGAGAGATTTTTTTACTAGATTGTAAATATAGCCTCTTGTTTGATAGGGTTTCTCGCATCTCGCTCTCTCACCCTCTCCATATCTAAACAAGATGATAGTGTCCACTCTATCTCTCTCCTCACCGGTGGTCACAGATCTGGCCGAATCCCGTCCGCTGCGGGAGATGAGGAGGTGCAGCGTTGACGTTGTCGCCATCAGCGATGGAGGAAGCCGATGCTCACCGTCCTCTCTGAGCTGGCGTTGGCACGGACGAAGGTCCTCCGCGCCCTTGTTCGCTGCCATCGTGTGGGCAGATCCCGCCCGCCCGCCTAAGCGACATCTCGCCCACCTGAGGTATAACTTCTTTTGGATTTCATGCTTCATTGTACTGGTCCAGCTCCCCAGGTCGCTGCATGCGGGTTTTCTTCTATGCCACTACTCCCCAGCTCCCCATGTACAGTAGCTAGGGTTCGCCGGCTGGTCCAACATCACCTATTTTTTTACTATTATAGAGGAAAGGCCACTTGAAAAGTTGTCCTGGTTTATGCCTCGATGGAGGTATACATGTTTTTTTCGACAAAAAGTAGACGGTGGTTGTGCGGTCATTGTCCATATGCTCCTATTGCTGCTGCTAATCTAATACTATCACTGGTTAAATGAAGCAATGCCCATGTTAAAGTGACGTCCCTTTTAAGTAATGCTGATGTCAATCCAGAGGCGTCGATAAATGCTTTTGTCCTGCTTTTTTTCTCGGGTATCCTGGTTTAGTTCCCATCAAGATAATCATGATGCTTCTGTTTGTTGGTATACTTTTCATTAATTCTTATTGACAATTGAGATGTCGCTGTTAATCTTGTACCACTGCCAAAACAAAGTAACAACACTATATCCCTTTTTATATTTTTGCAAATAGCGATGCGTATCTCCATACCCGGGCATGTCTTCCTCAATTTTAGTGGAACTGCACAAAATTGGATGGCCATTGTTGTTTCGCCTCATATCCTCTGCCACGTGGTTCTTCCTTCCTCAAGCTTGATTACCGAGAAGAAATAGACCACACTGAGGATTTGTCGAACTTCATTGGCGCCTCACCCAAACTTGATGCCAAATGGATGATGCATCACCATGATGACCTATCGATGCTCATGGTTGCATCTCATGGTTGCATCGGCTGGTGAAGCTGATCGATTTTCAATGAAAAACAAGCTATCTTCCATCAGTGCTCTTTTCTTGTTACCCACAAAGATGATATCCTTCATCAGTTCACCTTGGTTGCGTTGGAGACGCAGTCGTCTTTCACGTTGGTGCAATTTTATCACACAATTGGCTATGAACCAAATGATTCCTCGAAGAAGCATCGACGTTGGTACTAAGAGCATAAGTTTTGTATTGATTTCTAAGCCTTCTCACAACGTTGTCTTCAGCTCCCCTGTAGTTTTATTTGTCCAGCTATTAATTAAATATGTGGTCAGACTTTGATTAAAAATATGGTGTGGACTAAAAACCAGGATGGACGTAGTACCCCTTCGTTTTTATTTACTCTGCATATTATATTTGACTGAAGTCAAACTTTGTAAAGTTTGACCAAGTTTCGGCCGAACACAACAAACCATAATTATTGAAAGAGGGCAAACTGTACATACTCTCAAACCTTTTCGATAATTGAAATTAAAATTCTTTATTTGTACACACTCTCACACCTTTCCGATAATTTGGCACGTGTGTGGTTGTTCACTTAACGGAGGGTAGTGTACTGCACGTGAAGGACAGGAAGTGCGACCAGGACACGTGGATCATTAGTTGATCGTAAGTAGTTTTCTTCACTGCTACGTAAAATAAAGAGTTTCGTTTCGTACTTACACAATTTAAAATGATTGTTATGGAGAGAAAAAGAAAACGACTCCACTATATTAGTAGTATACACGAGTACTATATAAGGTAGAGCCTCAGCACTTGTTCGCTAGGGTTTGCACTCTCCACACTCTCGCTGCACTATATATATATACACACGCTGGAGGCTCAGTGTTCCTCTGCTAGGGTTTGCTATATTCACAGTCTCTCACCCTCTTCACCAGATCTAAACAAGACTGCGTTGGCCTCTGTCTGTTTCTCCCCCTCACAGCTGGTGAAGCAGCCGTCCGGATCCCGTCGCACCAGGAAGGGGAGGAGGTGCAGCGTTCAATCTGTCGCCTTCGGCGAGGGAGGCAATCCTCTGCCAGCTGCGCTGTTCTCGTTCACCCACCGCCTGTGCGGGAGGGCCTTCGACCCCTTCTTCCTCGCTGCCGTATGTAGCATGGGCTGATCCAGCCTCCCGCCGCATGCCTAGCCACATCCCGATGACCCTAAGGTATAACTTTCTTTGAAACCGTCATTGCTCTAGCTGCATGCAGATCTTTTTCAATTCTGTAGTCGAATCTAGGTCTTGGTTCAAAGAGGAAAGAAGGGTGGGGTGGGGTGGAGCATGAATCTAGGACATGGTTCAATGAGGAAAGGAGGGAGGGAAAGTAGTATAGACTGGCTATCCAGCCGCTTTGTTGGTCGAAAAGGGAAAATGGGGGTTACCCAGTACACACATCTGTAAGGAACCGATCTCTTTGTTGAAAAAGGAAAGAAACTGGGGGGTCGGGTAGTTTGTGCATGACTAGATTTCCTGCCCTCACATAGGAAAAAGGTTCAAAGAGAACAAATATGGGACCAACGCAGATATGCTGCTTGGCAACACACTCTGCATCACCCATTTATACGTGTGGACACACATGGTGCTGGCATGTCCCATGTCCCATACAACTATTTTGCTGTTGTTAATCTAAAAATGCCGCTGGAAAATTGAAGCAATGCCACTGTTAAAAGTAAATTGCATTTTTAATGAATGTTGTTTTAAGAGAATGTCTCTGTTAATATGAATCAATGCAACCATTTTAGAAATGCTACTTTCCTACTTTGTTTTCCATCAAGATATGGTAGATGCTTATTTTTGTCGCCGTATGTTTCATCCTCCTTTATTGGCCAGTAATTGTTTCCTTTTTTGCCTCTGTTAAAACAGGGATATCTATTCAACTTGTTGCTATAGCGAACTTAAATGTCACACTGGCGACTTTGCTTGATTTAGTTGAACTACACAAAACGAGATTGGATTTCCTATTCGTGTTGGCAGATTCGTAGGTGATCTTGACTGCGTCATGAAAGGTCAGTACCGGCCTTCATCCATATGATCGTGCAGTGTGCTTTGAGATGCAGTGCTACTTGTATTTGTACTATTTTAAATAAATGTTGAATTGAAGCTATTGAATTGCTGTCTTTTCCCATTAAGTGAACAAAAATGGGACCAACCCAGACATGATGCTTGTTGCTTTGTTACAACAAACTCTGCATCACCCCCTTTATAAGTAGATGGAAGCACATGGTGTTGTTGCGCCCACTCTCCCCTGGAACTGTTTATGCTTTTTGTTAATCTAATACCACTGGTAAAATTAAGCAATGCCACTCTCAGAATTAACTACTGAATCTTAGTTCAAAACTGCAACACTTGTTAGGGATGGGCGGGAGTACCATTTCTATTAGGGATAGGCCAGAGTACATGTTTAACAAATGTATTGTTGAGATAATGTCTCTGTTATTGTATATCAGTTATAGTGTTTTACAAATGGTACTATCCTACGTTGTAGTTCTTTATACATGTTTAACCAAGGTATTGTTAAGATAATGTCTCTGTTAATATGAATCAGTTGCATTGTTTTAGGAATAGTACTTTTCTGCTTTGTCGTTCTTTATACATGTTGAAACAAGGTATTGTTAAGACTCAGTTAATATGAATGAATCACACTGTTTGAGAATTTCTACTCTCCTGCTTTGGTTCCCATTAAGATAAGGTAGATGTTTTTTCTTCTGGGAGTATAAGTCATGAACCGTTATTTCTCAGTAATTGTTTCCTTTATACCTATTGTTGCATACAGGGATCAAAACTTCTGCTCGGTTATATTTCGACTTTGATTTTAGTTGAACTGCACAAAAGGAGCCAATGTGTTTAAGGCAGACTGTTGCATTATTGGGCCCAGTTGGTCTTTCCACTTTGTAGAAAGAAGCAGTCACTGTTTGCGCTACATTACACAAGGAATGACCGAGAAGCTTTACAGAGTATTAGTAGACGCTGGTGACATGACTAGTCTGCAGAGAGCATGGGGAACTCAACAACACGTGGAGTGCAAAATTCACTCCATAAGCAAAGGTATGACCAAGTCAGTTGCCGACGCAGCTGTAACAAACGAGGTCAGTATCGGCCTTCATCCACATGATTGTGCTTTGTTATGTTGTGCTACTTATATTGTTGTATTGTTTTGAATAAATGTTTAATTGAAGCTATTGTATTGCTATCTTTTCCTATTAAGATAATGAAGATGATTATAGTTGTAAGCGTATGTTTAATCAACTAGTACCACTATTATATTCATCACGCTTTTTCTGTATTTATGCAGACAGGGATGCTCAACTTGATTTTAGTGGAACTGCACAAAATGATTAGATGGTTTGTGTCCTCCATAATACTTCATCATGCACAATACATCAAATGGTTCTCTAATCATTCGACTTCACCTTGAGCCACCGGACTATCTACTTGAATGGAGCTACCAACGTGTTCAATGCCTTGCAACATATAAATACGAAATCCACCATGCTACGCAAGACATTGTTTGATTTCAGTGGAACTGCACAAAAAGATACGCTGGTTAATCCAGCTCCATGTGCCATTTCAATGTGCAAACTGACAAACCCTGCACATCTGAATGGAGCTACCAACGTCTTCAAGGCAGAAGAATTCCCACAAGTTCAAGGGAAAGAACTCTGTCCAGCAGAATACTACCTTTAAGAAGAAGGGTAAGAAGAAAGACAAAGGGAGATGGCTGCTTTACTTGTGGTTCAGAGGAACACTGGGCAAACAAGTGCCCAAACAAGTACAAGAAGCCAGGACAGGACTCCAAGTCTGTCAATGTCACTCTAAGCAACAATGATGGGGCATCTGGGTATGGTAATCTGTTTACCGTACTTTCAGTTTGTCAGTCCATCGATTGGTGGGTTGACACTGGGGCCAATATTCATGTGTGTGCTGATGTGTCTTTGTTTTCTTGCAGCATATAAATTCGAAATCCACCGTGCTACACAAGACATTGTTTGATTTCAGTGGAACTGCATAAAAAGATACGCTGGTTAATCCGGCTCCAAGTGGCATTTCAATGTGCAAACTGATGACAAACACTGCCCGTTCCACAATCATAGGCATTACATATTTTGATTGGGAAAAGCTTGTCAAAGTTTAATCATTGATGTTAGCAAGAAGACATTAGTTTATTATATTGGAATTGGAAAACCTTGTCAAATTTTGCTCATTGATGTTACCCAGAAGACATGCATTTGATATTTTCGAGTGGGACGCCCTTTGCTGTGAGCAACGTCGATCATTTTTTTCCTATTCCTGTGTTCAGTTCAGAAGTAAATATTTACTCTGCTGAGATGCATAGTCACATGAATGTTGACTTATGTAATGTATTTTAAGAGTTTGTTCTGAATGTTGTCTATGTAATGCCAGGCCTTGTGAGTTTGATTGCAAAGTTGAGCTTGGAACGCTGTGGCATGCGGCATCACGAGCTGTTCACCGTGCCTCCTGAGAATAATGCTTCATATTGTTTTGCATGTTGATCTAATGCCAGTGATTTGCATGTTAAGAAGATCATCCTCTTCTGTTGTTTTTGTGCTTAAGAAGTTCATCATCTTATGTTTCATTCATAGCCTATACGACAACTGGGGTTGGTTAGAGGTGAAACCATATGATCTTCCAACCAACTCATCATCTTAGGCCGTGATTGGATCATCGTTTTCCAACCAAAACCGCTTGTAAAACTGACGCTTGTAAATAAAAGCAGATGGACTTGGGTGAAGCGCTTGGTTGGTCGATTTCGACTAGTAAAATATACACTGGTCTCTCAAATTACACGCGTAACTCACCGGTTTTTGTTACAGACCTCGGGCCGTTGGTTTCATTACGCCTGCATTTTACACGTTGTTTCCGGTGATGAGTAAATTGCACTTGTATCTTAATACAGGTGTGAAACAATCTAGAGCTCCCAAGCGCGACCTTACTGTTTCATGCTGGCTTAGTCTCTCGAAGGTGCTCATAGGTGTCCGATGATCCTGGCTTCCTGAATGAGCAGCGGGCGCTGTATCAGACCATCTGTAGGGCCCACGAGGCCCACTCCGTCGTCCTTCGAGTTGTTGCGCTCGCCGTGGTGCCGAGCATTGTCAACATGGTCAACGAACATGAGGAATCAGGAGATGACTTTACTTGGAGAGGATGACAGTAGGGACCCACCAGGGCCATAGCCGTACGTACGCAAGTTCCTCCTTATTATATACAACTATAATTATTTTTGCTTCCTCCTGGTTTCCTGACATCACGGTCACACACCATTGTCAACCTATATAGTCAATAAACGAGAGAATTGCATAAGGAGCGGCCTCCAGCTGGGACCCAGCAGCTCGAGCAGCATTTGTTTTTTTAGGTGTAAGCGGAGTTTTTCTTGAGCGACATTTTTGTTGTTGTTCAGAGGAGCAGGGTATCAAATGGGCGGGCTGTGGCCGTCTAGCCCAGGCTATTATTTTATGTCGACCAAATATCCAGCCCAGATATTAATTTTTCAAGGTGAAAATGGCTAGCCCAGCTATACTTTTTTTGCGGAATACCCAACCCAGGTCAACTTGTTATTCTCCGCCCCACTGGGCTGTAAATCTTTCCTAGGAGGGATGCATTAGGCCAAACAAGAAAATGGGCTTTAAAAAAAATAAATGGGATATAATTATAAAAGCTGGGCTGCAAATATACAAAAAACACACCAAACAGGTAATTAGTTTCAAAAATATTATTTTTGAATTTGAAAATTTTAATTTCATTACTTATTGCGCGCGCAATATTTTGTTAGATTTTTACCTAATACAAATTCATTTTGAATTTATTTTTAATCTGATTCGAAATTTTGGGACAAAAATATTTCGGATCCCATCAAAATGTGGGATTTTTGGTTGAATTCTGTTTTGAGCGGTTGGTTGAGATTATTAATCGTTGTCCTGGCTAGAAAATGGGCGGTAATTTTAACAGACTATAAATGGGTTGTAGTAAATTCCATTAGAATTCAAAAATGGGTTGTACATTATTACAAATCGCAAATGGCCTATATGTTCTCTGCCACAGATGTGATGCTCACTTGTGGGCCTACTATTTTTTTTAGAATTATAGTCAGTGATGCGTACGGAAGGCTTGTGGGCCTACTAAGGCGTACGGAAGGCTTTGTCAACTTATAGTCAAGACACGATTCTAGCAGCAGTGGCCGTTGGAACGGCTGTAGTGCTTCTTCAATCTCGGATATTCTTGCTTTAGCCGCCCAAACAACCGCCGGAGGTACCACCTGCTACCGCCTCCCGTGGCCGGCTGTGCTGCCGCGCAGGCTTCACCGGCCCACCCTACTCCCAAATGCCGTCCAGACCATTCCTCTACTCACCAATACCTCCTGTTCTTCTCCGGCGACGGCAGCCTCACACTGCAGCCAAACCAGTGAACCCTCATACTCCCCTCCGCGTGGTCATCCACTGCTGTGTCTTCGCCGGCTCCGGGTCATTCCCTTCCTAGGACTCGCCATCGTTCACTGCATTGGTTCTCTCGGCGCGGCGTGGTCAACTTTGTCAACAAACGACAGCCATCGGAAGAGGCATGTGCTTGGAGTGGCTGACAGTAGGGACCCACATGGCCGATGGCCGTACGTAGCAAGTGCCCCCGTATTATGCGAAAACAAATAATTTCTCCCCCTGACAGGTTTGACCCGCCAGCTACATCTTCGCACGCAAGGAAGTGCTTCCTTTATTACGCGGAAATGAAAAGTTTCCTCTCTCTGACAGCTGGGACCCACCAGCTTTATTATGATCCTTTTCATGAAAATATAGATTTTACCGAAGATGCTAAATTGTTTTCTTTTTATTCTAACTCAAAAAAGAAGAAATTAAAAAAACCAGAAAACATCTTCGCACGCAAGGAAGTGCCACCTTATTATGCCGAAAAGAAAATTGATTCCCCCTGCTAGCTGGGACCCACCAGATTTGGAGGCTGACTTGTGGGCCTACTAAGTTAACGCGTACGCAGGGCTTTCTCAACTTAGTCAATAAACCAAGCTATGTCTTCAACCTCTGGTCTTCTTGCTCCAGCCGCCCAAACCTGCGCCCGTCGTACCGCCTGCTCCAGCTTCCCGTGGCCGGCTGTGCTGCCGCGCAAGCCTCACCGCCCGACCATACTACTACTGGCCAGGCCTTACCTCTACTCACCCACACCCCCTGTTATTCTCCAGCGACGGCAGCCTTACACCGCAGCCGGACCAGTGAACCCTCGTACTCCCCTTCGCGTGGGCATCTACCTGCCTCGTCTTCCCTGGCTCAGCGTCGTTCCTTTCCTAGGCCTCACCATCGTCCACCGCCTAGGTGTTGTCCGCACGGCGTGGTCAACGTGGTCAACGAACGACAGCCATCGGAAGAGTAGTGTACGTGGTGAGGCTGATAGATGGACCCACTAGCTACATCTTCACACGCAAGGCAGTGCCTCCATATTAGGCGCGAAAAAATGAATCCTCCCCCTGACAGCTCGGACTCACCATCAATAACTTCGCACGCAAGGAAGTGCCTCCTTATCCTCCCTGACAGCTGGGACCCACCTGGTCGAAGCGTTGTCGCGAACGTGTATGTACATACTGGTCAATCTGTCTCTCTGCAACGTTGAACCGTGGCCGAGCAAGCAGCGACACGTGTAGTAGTAGAGCCCCCGACGTAGCAGTTCAGGCAGTCGCTTGTAAACCATGTACATGTACGTACAACCACATGCCAAAAAATACGGCCACGTACGTACATACGGGCAGGGTCTCGAACGCCTACTTGCGCATACGTACGGCCAGGGCTCATGTACATGGGGAGGCAATGGATGGCAGCAATGGCGTCCTGTTCATCGGGTAGCCAACCAGCTGGGTCGGAACGGAGAAACAGCGTCCTGTTCATCGGGAGGCAACTGACTGGGTTGGAATGCGTCCTGTTCAATGGGAGCTAACCGGCTTGGACGGAACAGCCGAAACAGGGTCTGGCGTACCACAATATGGAGGAAACGGCCTTCTGTTCGACCGGCTACGGTCGAAATGGGGGTCCTGTTCATCAGGAGGGGTGTGGTGTATCGCAAAACAGAGGAAACAAACTTGTGTTGGAGTGCTACGGTCGAAACGGGGGGTCCTATTCATCGGAGGGGTGTGGCGTACCGCATAACAAAGGAAACAGACTTGTGTTGGAGCGCCACGGTTGAAACGGGGGTCCTGTTCATTGGAGGGGTGTGGCCTACTGCAAAACGGGACTCGACAAGCTACTGTTCACCCACCGTCGACTTGCTTGAGCCTCCACCTGCACTGTTCATCCACCGGCTACTGTTCATCCAGCCCTCCACCGGCTACTGTTCAACCAGCTCTCCACGGGGTCCTGTTCATCCACCCCTAAACAACTCGACTGTGGCAGCCTCCTCTCGGGGTCCTGTTCATCCAGCGGCAACGGCCTACTACTACTACTACCACGGGGTCCTGTTCATCCAACCCCCACCGGGAACTGTTCATCTAACCCCAACCACGTACGTCTCAACTCGTTCAACCAACCCCCACATTCACTGTTCATCAAGAAGCAGCAGGTTCGATCGGCTTCAGTTAGCAGCAGTAGCGAAGGAATCACTCGATCGGGTTCAGTTAACAGCCAGGGATCGATCGATCGCTCGGGTTCAGTAACGTAGCTAGTGCAATCGCTCGGGTTCAGTAAGCGAACGCCTCGCTCCGGTTCAATTAGAGCCCAATGCCTCGCACACACACGCGTACGTGTACGAGAGAAACGCGCAATCCCTCCGTGCATCGCTCGGCCCCGACCACCCACCGTAACCGGGAACTCCTTGAAATTTTCCTTGCCCTCGCTTCTACCACGATTTTTTCTGTCAAGGACAGCCCAAAGAATGTCATGCAGGTGCGTCTTCGGCCCGCCCAGGACGAAAAGCCCATTTTCTGTCATGATTTTTTTCATAGAAGTAGGAGCCCACCACATCTATGATGATACCGGGTTTTGTCATAATTATCATCATAGAAGTGTCATAAGCATGACAGAAAAAAATTTCGTTCGACCCAAAATGTCACGGATGTGTCTTTTTTTTGTAGTGCCTATACCGGACAACCACCTCGTACGCGTGACCGCCCTGCCCTGCCGCACCGCCGTCTCAGTCGGTGCCATCGACTTCCTCGTCGTCGTCCCTCCAGCGGCGGTACAACGTCGAAGGGCCACCACATCCTTGTCCAGCGGCTGCCTGCCCCTCGCGGAGGAGCCGCTCCGCCTCCTGTTATGCCACGCGGAGTGCCACCGTGGCCACCGTCGACATGGCCTTCCGAGCCCTAGCGGTGGCCTTGTCGTGACTGGCGTTGGCGGAGCAGTCGCTAAGCGACAACTCCTCGCCGGTCTTGGCGAGCTCGCCATCAAGGCGGCAGCGACGCCTGGCGGCCGTCTCCGCGGTGTTCACAGAGCGGTCGAGCGACCATGCGGCGGCGAGGTCTGGGTCGTTGCGGACCTAGTCCGGCGCCACATCACTCTTGGCGAACGCGGATCGGTGACTGACATTGCGCCGGTTGTACCGTTCCTGCTGCCGAGCCGCACTCTGCCTCAGAGATGATAGCCCTCGAGCCAGATGGACCGCTGAGGAAGTGGAGGAGGTGGCCCTATGCCTTCTTGATCGTGGGCGACAGCTCCTCCTTGACAGTGAGGCGGTGGCGGCGCGGTGGCGAGAACGGCGCGTCGATGCGGCCATAGCGGATGCATGGAGGGGACGCAGGCTCCTCCTTGACGCGGCCTATGATCTAAATGTCGCGGTGGTGTGGGGGCAAGGCCGGCTCCTCCTTGACGCGGCGTCCGATCTGGACGTCGCGGTTGTGCAGGGGCGAGGCCAACTCCTCCTTCACTGGCAGGAGTGTGGATGCCTGCTCGGTCTTGACGCGGTGGCGCGGCGGGGAGGCCGGCTCCTCCTTCACACGAGCCGGCGATGGCCCCATGTCACGAAGCGACCGCTCCTTCATTAACTCGATCTAACGGACGAATTTTTTTCCCGTCAGAGCGGCCTCTTTGAAGAGTGTGGGCGGTTGCTGCGGTGGCTCCTGCGGCGGCTATGGGGGCGCCTGCTCCTCCTTGTCACCGGAGGAGATGATGATCTCCTCCTTGGCAGAGGAGCCGATGATACGTCCATTTTGCATCATGTTTTCCTACTGTTATTTATAATGTTTTTATGCATAATAATGCTTTTGGCAGTAATTCTAATGCCTTTTCTCTCAAAATATGCAAGGTTTACACAAAGAGGGAGAATGTCGGCAGCTGGAATTCTGGAATTGAAAAAGCTACGTCAGAGTTACCAATTCTGCACATCTCCAAATGAGCTATAAATTTACGGAGAATTATTTTGCAATCTATAAAAAACACTGGAGCAAATAACTACTGGAGGAGGCCCACCAGGTGGGCACAACCCACCTGGGCGCGCCAGGCCCCCCAGGCGCGCCCTGGTTGGTTGTGCCCTCCTCAGCCCACCTCCGGTGCCCATCTTCTAGTATATATAGGTCATTTGGCCTAGAAAAAAATCAAGAGGGGACTTTCGGGACGAAGCGCCGCCGTCTCGAGGCGGAACTTGGGCAGGAGCACTTATGCCCTTCAGCGGAGCGATTCCGCCGGGGGAACTTCCCCCTGGAGGGGGAAATCATCGCCATCATCATCACCAACAACTCTCCTATCTTTGGGAGGGAAATCTCCATCAACTTCTTCAACAGCACCATCTCCTCTCAAACCCTAGTCCATCTCTTGTGTTCAAGCTTTGTACCGGAACCTCAGATTGGTACCTATGGGTGACTAGTAGTGTTGATTACATCTTGTAGTTGATTACTGTATGGTTTATTTGGTGGAAGATTATATGTTCAGATCCATTATGCTATTTAATACCCCTCTGATCTTGAGCATGATTATCATTTGTGAGTAGTTACTTTTGTTCTTGAGGTCACGGGAGAAGTCATGTTGCAAGTAATCATGTGAATTTGATATGTGTTCGATATTTTGATGATATGTATGTTGTGATTCCCTTAGTGGTGTCATGTGAACGTCGACTACATGGAACTTCACCATATTTGGGCCTAAGAGAATGCATTGTGGATTAGTTATTAGATGATGGGTTGCTAGAGTGACAGAAGCTTAAACCATAGTTATGCGCTACTTCGTAAGGGACCGATTTGGATCCAAAAGTTTAATGCTATGGTTAGATTTATCTTAATACTTTTCTCGTAGGTTGCAGATTCTTGCGAGGGGGTTAATCATAAGTAGGAGGTTTGTTCAAGTAAGAACAACACCTAAGTGCCGGTCCACGCACTTATCAAATTATCAAAGTAGCGAACACGAATCGGACCAACATGATGAAAGTGATATGGTGAAATTCCCGTGTACCCTCAAGAACGCTTTGCTTATCATAAGAGATTGTTTTGGCCTATACTTTTCCACAAAAGGATTGAGCTACCTTGCTGCACTTTATTTACCCTTACTGTTACTTGCTCGTTACAAATCATCTTGCTATCAAACTACCTATGACCGGCTATTTCAGTGCTTGCAGAAAATACCTTGCTGAAAACCACTTGTCATTTCCTTCCACTCCTCATTGGGTTCGACACTCTTACTTATTGAAAGGACTACAAATGATCCCCTATACTTGTGGGTCATGAAGGCTCTTTTTTGGCACCGTTGCCTGGGAGTGAAGCGCTCTTGGTAAGTGGAAATTGGTAAGGAAAAATTATTACTACGTGCTGAAATTTATTGTCACTTGTTACCATGGAGAACCATCCTTTGAGGGGTTTGTTCGGGGTATCTTCACCTTGACCGGAAGAACAATTAGTTGCCCCTCAACCTACTGCACCTACTGAAAATATTGTTTATGAAATTCCTTCGGGTATGATAGAACAACTGCTAGCTAATTCTTATGCAGGAGATGGAACTGAACATCCTGATATGCACTTGATATATGTGGATGAAATTTGTGTATTATTTAAGCTTGCAGGTTTATCCGGAGATGAAGCTAAGAAGAAGGTTTTCCCTTTATCTTTGAAGGGAAAAGCATTGACTTGCTATAGGCTATGCGATGATATTGGATCTTGGAACTAGAATCGGTTGAAATTGGAATTTCACCAAAAAATTTATCCTATGCATCTAATTCATCGTGATCGAAAATATATATATAAGTTTTGGCCTCATGAAGGAGAAAGCATCACTCTAGCTTGGGGGAGGCTTAAGTCAATGTTATATTCATGCCCCAATCATGAGCTCTCTAGAGAAATTATCATTCAGAATTTTTATGCTCGGCTTTCTCATGATGCTCAATCCATACTCGATACTTCTTGTACTGGTTCTTTTATGAAGAAGACTATTGAATTCAGGTGGGATCTTTTAGAAATAATTAAACACAACTCTGAAGATTGGGAAATCGATGAAGGTAAAGAGCCAGGTATTAAGCTTGAGTTTGATTGTGTGAAATCTTTTATGAATACCGATGCTTTTCACAAGTTTAGCACTAAATATGGACTTGACTCTGAGATAGTAGGCTCTTTTTGTGAATCATTTTCTACTCATGTTAATCTCCCTAAAGAAAAGTAGTTTAAATATCATCCCCCTATTAAATAGGAAATTAAAGAACCAGTCATAGTTAAAGATGAAACTATTACTTACAATGTTGAACCAGTTGTGCCTACTGCTTATATTGAGAAACCGCCTTTCCCTGTTAAGATAAAGGAACATGCTAAGGTTTCAACTGTGGTTCGCAAAAGTAATATTAGAGCACCTAAACCTGCTGAACAAATTAAAGTAGAACCTAGTGTTGCTATGGTTAAAGATCTCCTAGTAGAAAATATTGATGGGCATGTTATTTACTTCTGTGATGAAGCTGCTAGAATTGCCAAACCTGATGAAAAAGATAAACATAGACATGTTGTTGGCATGCCTGTTGTCTCAGTTAAAATAGGAGATCATTGTTATCATGGTTTATGTGATTTAGGTGCTAGCGTGAGTGCTATTCCTTTTACTTTAGACCAAGAAATTATGAATGACATAGCACCCGCTGAAATAGAAGACATAGATGTTACTATTAAACTTTCTAATAGAGACACCATCACACCACTTGGGATTGTTAGAGATCTTGAAGTCTTGTGTGGGAAAATAAAATACCCTACTGATTTTCTAGTTCTTGGTTCCCCACAAGATGACTTTTGTCCCATTATCTTTGGTAGACCTTTCTTGAACACTGTTAATGCTACTATAGAGTGTCATAAACAAACTGTCAGTGTTCGCTTTGGTGATGAGTCTCATGAATTTAATTTTCCCAAGTTTAATAGACAACCTTATAAGAAAGAATTGCCTAGTAAGGATGAAATAATTGGTCTTACTTCTATTGCCGTTCCTCCTACTGATCCACTAGAACAATATTTGCTAGACCATGAAAATGATATGCATATGCATGAAAGAAATGAAATAGATAAAATTTGCTTTGAACAACGACCTCTGCTTAAACACAATTTGCCTATTGAAACTCTAGGAGGTCCTCCTCCACCTAAAGGTGATCCTGTGTTTGAATTAAAACAATTGCCTGACACTTTGAAATATGCTTATCTCGATGGGAAAAAGATATATCATGTTATTATTAGTGCTAACCTTTCAGAACATGAAGAAGAAAGATTGTTGAAAATTCTGAAAAAGCACCGTGCTGCTATTGGATATACTCTTGATGATCTTAAGGGCATTAGTCCCACTCTCTGTCAGCACAAGATTAATATGGAACCTGATGCTAAACCCATTGTTGATCACCAACGACGTTTAAATCCTAAGATGAAAGAACTGGTAATAACTGAAATATTAAAGCTTCTGGAAGCAGGTATAATCTATATATCCCATAGCTGATAGTAGATGAGTAAGTCCCGTTCATTGTATCCCTAAGAAGGGAGGTATTATTGTTGTTCCTAATGATAAAAATGAACTTACCCCACAGAGAATTGTTACTGGCTATAGAATGGTAATCGATTTCAGAAAATTAAATAAAGCAACTAGAAAAGATCATTACCCTTTGCCTTTTATTGATCAAATGCTAGAAATATTATCTAAGCACACACACTTTTGCTTTCTTGATGGATATGCTGTTTTTTCTCAAATACCCGTTTCACAACCTAATCAAGGGAAAACCACTTTTACATGCCCTTTTGGAACTTATGCTTATAGACGTATGCCTTTTGGTTTATGCAATGCACTTGCTACCTTTCAAAGATGTATGACTGCTATGTTCTCTGATTTTTGTGAAAAGATTGTTGAGGTTTTCATGGATGATTTTTCTGTTTACGAAACTTCTTTTGATGATTTCTTGAGCAACCTTGATCGAGTTTTGCAGTGATGCGAGCAAACTAATCTTGTCTTGATTTGGGAGAAGTGCCACTTTATGGTTAATGAAGGTATTGTCTTGGGGCATAAAATTTCTGAACGAGGTATTGAGGTGGATAAAGCTAAATTTGATGCGATTGAGGAAATGCCATGTCCTAAAGATATTAAAGGTATTCGTAGTTTCCTAGTTCTTGCTAGTTTCTATAGGAGATTTATTAAAGACTTCTCTAAAATTTCTAGACCTCTTACAAATCTTTTACAAAAGGATGTTCCATTTGTTTTTGATGGTGATTGTGTAGAAGCCTTTGAAACACTTAAGAAAGCCTTAACTTCTGCACCTATTATTCAACCACCTGATTAGAACTTGCCTTTTGAAATTATGTGTGGTGCTAGTGATTATGCTGTTGGTGCTGTTCTAGGACAAAGAGTTGATAAGAAATTGAACGTTATTCATTATGCTAGCAAAACTCTAGACAGTGCCCAAAGAAATTATGCTACTACTGAAAAGGAATTTTAGCAGTTGTGTTTGGTTGTGACAAATTTAGATCTTACATTGTTGATTCCAAAGTAATTGTTCACACCGATCATGCTGCTATTCAATATCTTATGGAAAAGAAAGATGCTAAACCTAGACTCATTAGGTTGGTTCTCTTGCTTCAAGAATTTGATTTACATATCACTGATAGAAAAGGAGCTGAGAACCCTGTAGCTGACAACTTGTCTAGGTTAGAAAATATTCTTGATGACCCACAACCTATTGATGATAGCTTTCCTGATGAACAACTAGCTGCAATAAATGTTTCTCATAACACTCCTTGGTATGCCGACTATGCTAATTACATTGCTGCTAAATATATACCACCTAGTTCACATACCAACAAAAGATTTTTTTTATGATTTAAGACATTACTTTTGGGATGACCCACATCTTTATAAAGAAGGAGTAGATGGTATTATAAGACGTTGTGTACCTAAGCATGAACAGGAACAAATCCTATAGACATGTCACCCCGAAGCTTATGGAGGGCATCATGCGGGAGATAGAACTGCTCACAAGGTATTACAATCTGGTTTTTATTGGCGTACTCTCTTCAAGGATGCCCGTCAGTTTATTTTATCTTGTGATGAATGCCAACGAATTGGTACTATCGGTAAGCATCAAGAAATGCCTATGAATTATTCACTTGTTTTTGAACCATTTGATGTTTGGGGTTTTGATTATATGGGACCATTTCCTTCCTCTAATGGGTATACACATATTTTGGTTGTTGTTGATTATGTTACAAAGTGGGTGGAAGATATTCCAACTAGTAGTGCTGATCATAAAATTTCCATTAAAATGCTTAAAGAAGTTATTTCCCCAAGGTTTGGAGTCCCTAGATATTTAATGACTGATGGTGGTTCACATTTTATTCAGGGCGCTTTCCGTAAAATGCTTGCTAAATATGATGGTAACCTTAGAATTGCATCACCCTATCATCCTGAATCTAGTGGTCAAGTTGAACTTAGCAATAGAGAAATAAAACTAATATTACAAAAAAACTGTTAATAGGTCCCGAAAGAATTGGTCTAAGAAATTGGATGATGCACTTTGGGCCTACAGAACAACATATAAAAATCCTATGGGCATGTCTTCATATAAAATGGTTTATGGAAAGGCTTGTCATTTGCCTCTTGAGTTAGAACATAAAGCATATTGGGCAATTAAAGAACTCAACTATGATTTCAAACTTGCCGGTGAAAAGAGGTTATTTGATATTAGCTCATTAGATGAATGGAGAACCCAAGCCTATGAAAATGCCAAATTATTTAAAGAAAAAGTTAAAAGATGGCATGACAAAAGAATCCAAAAGCGGGACTTCAAAGTCGGTGTATATGTTCTTTTGTACAACTCTCATTTCAGATTCTTTGTAGGAAAACTTCTCTCTAAATGGGAAGGACCATATATTATCGAGGAGGTTTATCGCTCTGGAGCTATCAAGATTAATAATGCCAAAGGTACTAACCCGACGGTGGTCAATGGGCAAAGAATTAAACGCTATATCTCAGGTACGCCTATTAATGTTGAAAGCAACATTATTCAAACCATGACACCGGAGGAACACATAAAAGAAACCTTCCGAAATACTCCAGAATCCTGAAAAAGAGGAGGTACGTGATACGGTAAGTAAACGGACTCCGAAAAATCCGCAAAAATATTTTCTGTCAATTTTGGAATATTACAAAAATTAGGAAAATAAGAAACAACCAGGAAGGCACCGGAGGGCCCCCTGGCATGCTCAGGTGGGTTGTGCCCACCTTAGGAACCTTCCCGACTCCGTTTTCCTCCCGTTTGCTTGTTTCCCAAGATAAAAGAAATCTTTATATACCCCCCAAACGTATTGACCACCGTATCACGGAGAAATCTTCTGTTCTTATTTCTTGCTGTTTTCTGGCAGATCTAAAAATATGTCATCTCAAGATTCGGAGGAAGAGTGCCCTGTTTCTTACCATCCCCTGGACCCAAATATCTTCAAGGATACTTTTCCCTATGTGTGGTTCACAGATGAGGAGGATGAAACCGAATCTATCCCTCCTCGTTTCCTGCAGGAAAGCAAAGAAGCGTTATGCAAAAAGATATTAAAGCTCGAGCTGGAGAATGAGGATCTGAGGGAGAGCATTTGTAACCTTCGACGGAAGCTTGACAAACTTACTACCTCATCACCACCACCATCATCATCTTCTCGAAGAAAAGAAACTTGATTTCATGGTATGGGCACTCCCCTTGGATTGTGCCAAGCTTGGGGGAGGTGCCCTGGTATCGTATCACCACCACTATCTTTGCCTTTATCTATTTTAGTTTGATCTTTAGTTATCCTATGATTTAGTTGAATAAAAGTTTAGTTCGATCCTTTCTTTTCCAGTGCTTTCTTAGTGATCTATCTATCTATGTAATCGTGTGCGAGATATATAATAAAGAGTAGTTTGTGTTTTGCTTCTTTACCTTTATGTTTCAATAAAAAGAAAGGAAAATAAAGGAAAAGATCATATGCTAATCTTATGGTAAGTAATGACATCACATAAGAAAAAGTATAAGTGGTAAAATTTACTGGAGATTGACAAACGTAGCATTGGTCAATAATGCAATTCATGAAAGAATTAATAAGGGAAGAGAAGATTCACATGCGAATACACTATCTTGGACATCTTTTATGATTGTGAGCCCCCATTAAATATAATATGTCAAAATTGTTGACGTTGGACAAGGAAGACAACGTAATGATTTATGTTTGTTCATATTCACATAGAATTTATATTGTCATAGATCCTTCAACATGTTGTGCTTGCTCACTATCTTTGCTAGCCAAAAACTCTGCACTAAGTAGAGATACTACTTGTGCATCCAAAAACCCTTAAACCCAAAATCTTATTTTGAGAGTCCACCATACCTACCTATGGATTGAGTAAGATCCTTCAAGTAAGTTGTCATCGGTGCAATAAGGCAATAAAAATTGCTTCTAAATGTGTTGGATCATTTAGTGTAAGAGAAAATTGAGCGTTGTATGAACTTGTGATGGCAAAATAATAAAAGTGACAGACTGCATAATAAAGGTTGCTATCATAAGGGGCGATACAATGTGACGTTCTTTTGCATTAAGGGATTTGGCATACAAACAAATAAGCGCATGACAACCTCTGATTCCCTCTGCGAAGGGCCTATCTTTTACTTTTATGCATTTACTTTTATGTAAGAGTCAAAGTATTCTTCCCTATTCCTTTTTATTTTCTCTTTTTGCAAGCATCATGTGGTGAGGAAAGATCTAGGCACATATCCAGTTGGATATGAGTGAGCATGAGTTATTATTGTTGACATCACCCTTGAGGTGAATACGTTGGGAGGCGAAACTATAAGCCCCTATCTTTCTATGTGTCTGGTTGAAACTTTTTGTTCATGGGTATGCTGTGAGTGTTAGCAATCATAGAAGATTAAATGATGGTTGAGTATGTGGACTTGCCAAAAGGCTCTGATACATGACCCTTCCTAAAAATATGATGAATTGTAGTTGCAAAGTTGACTAAGAACATAGTTTGTTGGTTTCCAATAAGGTTTATGCTTTATACTTCAATGTTGTGATGAATTGTTACTTGTTCATGAGAAGTTATATGATAAAAGTTGTGTGATAAAGTTTTATGTTAAAATTCTTTGCTGTTATAATAATAAGCATGATGCTTCTATGTTCGTATTTTCTTTTTATCGACACCTCTCTCTCTAAGCATGTGGGCATGTTTTTCGATTTCGGTTTTTCGCTTGAGGACAAGCGAGGTCTAAGCTTGGGGGAGTTGATACGTCCATTTTGCATCATGTTTTCCTACTATTATTTATAATATTTTTATGCATAATAATGCTTTTTGGAGTAATTCCAATGCCTTTTCTCTCATAATATGCAAGGTTTATACAAAGAGGGAGAATGCCGGCAGCTGGAATTTTGGACCTGAAAAAGCTACATCAGAGTTACCTATTCTGCACATCTCCAAATGAGCTGAAAATTTATGGAGAATTATTTTGCCATATATAAAAAATATTGGAGCAAATAACTACCAAAGGAGGCCCACCTGGGCGCGCCAGGCCCCCCAGGCGCGCCAGGCCCCCCAGGCGCGCCCTGGTGGGTTGTGCCCTCCTCGGCCCACCTCCGGTGCCCATCTTCTGGTATATAGGTCATTTTGACCTAGAAAAAAATCAGGAGGGGACTTTCGGGATGAAGCGCCACCGTCTCGAGGCGGAACTTGGGCAGGAGCACTTTTGCCCTCCGGTGGAGCGATTCCGCCAGGGGAATTTCCCTCCCCGAGGGGGAAATCATCGCCATCGTCATCACCAACAACTCTCCCATCTTTGGGAGGGAAATCTCAATCAACATCTTCAACAGGACCATCTCCTCTCAAACCCTAGTTCATCTATTGTATTCAATCTTTGTACCGGAACCCCAAATTGGTACCTGTGGGTGACTAGAAGTGTTGATTACATCTTGTAGTTGATTATTATGTGGTATATTTGGTGGAAGATTATATCTTCAGATACATTATGCTATTTAATACCCCTCTGATCTTGAGCATGATTATCATTTGTGAGTAGTTACTTTTGTTCTTGAGGTCATGGGAGAAGTCATGTTGCAAGTAATCATGTGAATTTGATATGTGTTCGATATTTTGATGCTATGTATGTTGTGATTCCCTTTGTGGTGTCATGTGAATGTCGACTACATGGCACTTCACCATATTTGGGCCTAAGGGAATGCATTGTGGAGTAGTTATTAGATGATGGGTTGCTAGAGTGACAGAAGCTTAAACCCTAGTTTATGTGCTACTTCGTAAGGGACCGATTTGGATCCAAAAGTTTAATGCTATGGTTAGATTTATCTTAATACTTTTCTCGTAGTTGCGGATGCTTGTGAGGGGGGTAATCATAAGTATGAGGTTTGTTCAAGTAAGAACAACACCTAAGCACCGGTCCACCCACATATCAAATTATCAAAGTAGCGAACACGAATCAAACCAACATGATGAAAGTGATATGGTGAATTTCCCGTGTACCCTCGAGAACGCTTTGCTTATCACAAGAGACCGTTATGGCCTGTCCTTTGCCACAAAAGGATTGGGCTACCTTGTTGCACTTTATTTACCGTTACCGTTACTTGCTCGTTACAAATTATCTTGCTATCAAACTACCTGTTACCGGCTATTTCAGTGCTTGCAGAAAATACCTTGCTGAAAACCACTTGTCATTTCCTTCTGCTCCTCGTTGGGTTCGACACTCTTACTTATTGAAAGGACTATGATTGATCCCCTACACTTGTGGGTCATCAGCCGACCATCGTGGATGCTGACGGGCCCGGAGAGCATCTGCGGCGGCTGATAAGGTCACCTACTATAGGTAGCTTCAAGGACCTAACATCTATGGCCCACCTACGGCCCCACACCATCATTGGTAGGTCTCTGGACCATAGACGTATTCAGATGCGTATAATAGGAAGTCCACTCGGACACACTGACAGCACTCGGACGTCTTCCCTCCAGTCGGCCCGGCCATCACCACTCGGACATGGAAGGTGAAGGGATGACGTGGGAGCTGCAACGGTCGAGTAGTCTTAAGTCGAACTTTAAGCATAGTCAAGGCTACCGTTACCTGTAACCGCCGTAGTTGTGGCTATTAACACTAGTAACTGCCATAGTTATGACACTTAAACCACCACTGCAACATGGGGGTGGTGAGGCAGCGACGCACTCTATATAAGACGCCCTCTCCCTCCTGTACAAGGGTTAAGCACTCTATGTAGTCATACCCCCAAGAGAAAACAAGCCTCAGGGCACGAGACGTAGGGTTGTTACCTCCTTCGAGAGGGGCCTGAACTTGTAAACACCTAGTGTTACATCTGCGCCGTAGCTAGGCTCTGCACCTCTTTTGTATCCCTATTACTCATTGTCAGGATTGTAACCTTGATAGTTGGCACCCATCGTGGGGCTGCGCGTCTAGCGATTTTATGGCGCAGGTGGAATTTCATCATCATCATGTTAGTCGGCTGTGAGATCCATTTCGGGCCGATCAACTTCATCGCCAACGACACGTGTCATCTCCGGGAAGCCCCACTGGACGTGGAGTCGCTGCCCATCCATGGTGTGACGCACTTCTGCGCATCTTCATATGGATTTCATCTCCGACAATCATCGGTCCCGTATCGAGGGGCTCCACTCCTGTCTGCTGGCCGCCGTCACAAGAGCTCCGGGTGTTCGCGGCTCCAGTGTTGGATCAAGCACGCCATGGCTGTTCAGACCGCGACAGGCCATGTGGCGGCACTCGAGCCCAACGAGACTACCCTTGACCTTTTTGATGGGCTCCATGAGGACTCTGCCGACGAGTGCGAGTGCGAGAACGTTGAGTCCACTGCTGAAGTCCTTATGGCCGACACCGAGCAGCACGGTCCTCCTGGGTACACCGGTCCCTGCGACGGATGTGTGGGTACTTCACATAGGCACACCAATGATGGCGAGGGAGATGACTGTTCTCCCCTCCATGAGCCATACGTTCCCCAAGCTCTCACTTGGGAGCAGTGTGATGAGCTCCGCCGAAAGAATGAGCAGGCCTGCACACCCCATAACTGGGACAACTCCCGACGCTCTAGCGATGGAGTCGACACGCTTGGCCACTCTGGCTGAGCGGGACCGCCTTGAGCAGCTCTAGGGGGAGCTGGACGACCGCGCTTACCAGCAACCTAGCTCAAGTCGGCACAAGCTCCGGCTTTTCTCGGGTGATGAACCTCGAAAGTACCAGGTGCTTAGCACCCCATTGCAAAACCTGGCGGCGGCTACTAGGATCGCCGATTCCATCCAGCCCTCCGGCCGGGGAGGGAATCTGATCCAAGCGCTCTTGAAGACGATGTTGTTGGAGAACACGGCGGTAACACATTCCAGAGATCGCATCCACAACACGTCAGTGTGTGCGGAGAACGTTTAGTCGGCTCATAGCCCACTCAGCTCAGGGAGGCATCGGACACCATCCTCCTCGACGGATCAGTACGGAGATTGGAGGCGTGATCGGGTCGCCTCACTCCGGCGGCACAACGAATACGATCGCACTCGGATGCCCCCTCCAAGGGACATCTCATACGGACACCAGCCCTATGACAACAGGCATCCGCGTGGTGATGATCGTAGGCCGAGTCCACCACGCCATACGGAAGACCTCCGAGACCCGCGGTTCAATGCGAGATCCGTTCTCGCTGAAAATCTGGTCAACAGGTGTCGAGCTCTGAGAGAGGGCCTCGATGCCGACATACCGAGTGGCTTCGCGCCTTCCGATCCCGAGTGTTTCAGTCGATACATTCGGGCTGCAGAAATCCCCAACAACTTCAAGTTGGCGACAGGGATCAATAAGTTCACTGGCGAGTCAATGCCAGAAATCTGGTTGGAAGACTATCGAGTAGCAGTTCAGATCGGTGGCGGCAATGACAATGTGGCCATGATGCACCTGCCGCTGATGCTCGAGGGATCAGCTCGAGCCTGGCTCAACCAGCTTCCACTCGGCAGTAAATATTGTTGGGATGATCTGGCCCGTGTCTTCGTCATGACCTTCGAGGACATCTACAAGCGGCCGGGTGGTCTGTCAGAATTGCAGCATTGTGTCCAAAAGCAGAACGAGAATCTCCGTGAGTACATCCAGCGGTGGACTACTCTGCATAACACAATGGAGAATGTCACCGAGCACCAGGCGATCTGCGATTTCAAGGCTGGCATCAGGTACCGAGAGCTGACTCGGAAGTTCGGTCGGACTGAGATCCTGACTCTTAGTTGGGCTATGGAGATAGCCAGTCGATACGCCAATGGCGAGGAAGAAGACCGGGTGAGAAGTGGCAAGAGCTGAGTGGGAGACGCCAATAATTCAGAAAACAACAAGAGCAAGAAGCAGAAGCATAAGCGGAAGGACAAAGCAGCCGGCAATGCTGAGACTGCAGCTCTGACTGGCCAAAGCAAAGGCAAAGGCCAACCAAAGCAGATAAATGAGTGGGCTGGCAAGAAGAAGGCTGCCCTGATACGTCCATTTTGCATCATGTTTTCCTACTTTACTTATAGTGTTTTTAATCAATATAACACTTTGTGGAGCAATTCTAATGCCTTTTCTCTCTTAATATGCAAGATTTACATGAAGAGGGAGATTGTCGGCAGCTGGAATTCTGGACCTGAAAAAGCTATGTCAGAAATACCTATTCTGCACATCTCCAAATGAGCTGAAATTTCATGGAGATTTATTTTGGAATAAATAAAAAATATTGGAGAAAAGATGTACCAGAGGGTCCACCCAGGTGCCCACGAGGCACCAGGGTGCGCCCAACCCCCAGGGCGTGCCCTGGTGGCTTGTGGGGCACCTGGCCAGCCTTCAGTGCCCATCTTCTGGTATATAAACCCATTTGCCCTAGAAAAAAATAAAGAGAGGACTTTCGGGACGGAGCGCCGCCGTCTCAAGGCGGAACTTGGGCAGGAGCACTTTTGCTCTTCGGTGGAGCGGTTCCACCAGGGATACTTCTCTCCTGGATGGGGAAATCGAAGCCATCGTCATCACCAACAACCCTCTGATCATGGGAGGACCAATATTGATCAACATTTTCAATAGCACCATCTCATCTCATACCCTAGTTCATCTCTTGTATTCAATCTTTGTATCAAAACCTCAGATTGGTACCTGTGGTATGCTAGTAGTGTTGATTACATCTTATAGTTGATGCTAGTTGGTTTATTTGGTGGAGGATTATATGTTCAGATCCATTATGCTATTCAATACCCCTCTAATCTTGGACATTAATATGATGTGTGAGTAGTCACTTTCATTCTTGAGGATATGGGGGAAGTCTTGTCATAAGTAATCATGTGAATTTGGTATTTGTTCGATATTTTGATGATATGTATGTTGTTGTTCCCTTAATGGTGTTATGTGAACGTCGACTACATGACACTTCACCATCTTTGGGCCTAAGGAGATGCATTGTGGAGTAGTAATTATATGATGGGTTGCTAGAGTGACAGAAGCTTAAACCCTAGTTTATGCGCTATTCCATAAGGGGCTGATTTGGATCCATATGTTTAATGCTATGGTTAGATTTATCTTAATTCTTCTTTCATAGTTCTAGATGCTTGCAAGAAGGGTCAATCATAAGTGGGAGGCTTGTTCAAGTAAGAACAACACACAAGCACCGGTCCACCCACATATGAAATTATCAAAGTAGCGAACCTGAATCAAACAAACATGATGAAAGTGACTAGATGAAATTCCCGTGTGTCCTCAAGAACAATTTGCTTATTATAAGAGACGTTCCGGCATGTCCTTTGCAACAAAAAGGATTTGGCTACCTTGCTGCACCTTAGCTATTATTGCTACTTGTCACTTGTTACAAATTATCTTTCTATCAAACTACTCGTTACCGATAATTTCAGTGCTTGCAGAAAATACCTTGTAGAAAACCGCTTGTTATTTCCTTCTGCTCCTCGTTGGGTTAGACACTCTTACTTATCGAAAGGACCACGATTCATCCCATAAACTTGTGGGTCATCACGGCTCTTTTCAGGCGCCGTTGCCGGGAGTGAAGCGCCTTTGGTAAGGAAACATTTATATTACGTGCTGAAATTTACTATCACTTGTTACTATGGAAAACAATCCTTTGAGGGGTTTGTTCGGGGTATCTTCACCTCGATTGGAAGCACAAAGAGTTGCTCCTCAACCTACTGCACATACTGAAAATATTTATTATGAGATTCCTTCGGGTATGATAGAGAAACTGCTAGCTAATCCTTATGCAGGAGATGGAACACTACATCCTGATATGCACCTAATCTATGTGGATGAAGTTTGTGGATTATTTAAGCTTGCAGGTTTACCCGGAGGTGAAGTTAAGAAGAAGGTTTTCCCTTTATCTTTGAAGGGAAAGGCATTGACATAGTATAGGCTATGTGATGATATTGGAACGTGGGATTGTAATCGATTGAATTGGAATTCATCAAAAGTTTTATCCTATGCATCTGGTTCATCATGATCGGAATTATATATATATATATAGGGTGGGTCCATTATGATAACACCCCTTAAGACCCTTATTCTGATAACACCCACCTTATTCTGCACATCCCCCACCAGATCACCGCTGCCCCTCCCCTCCCCGCCTTCTACCGCGGTGGTGGCCTAGGAGCGCTGCCACCCCTCCCCTCCCCGCCTTCTACCGCGGCAGCGGCCTGGGAGCGCCGCCGCTCCTCCCCTCCCAGCCTTCTTCGACGGCAGCGGCCTTGGAGCGATGCCGCCCCTCCCCTCCTAGCTTTCTCCCACGGCGGCAGCCTGGGAGCGTCGCTGCCACTCCCCTCCCGACCTTCTTCCGCGAAGGCGGCCTGCAGCGATGCCGCCACTCCCCTCGTGGCCTTCTTCTACGGCAACGGCCAAGCAATGCCGCCGCCCATCGCCTCTTGGCCTTCTTCCACCGCAGCAATCGAGCAGTGCCTCCCCCGCTCACATATCGGCCTTCTTCCGCGACAGCATCTCGGTAGCGCCGCCGCCGATCGCCTCTGGGCCTTGTCCCATGGCATTGAGCGGAGGCTTCAATTACTTGTACTTCATCAGATGTGGATTGGTGCTGCCTCGACATCACACCAATTCGAGCAAGGAGGACTGTGCGCAAGGTTCCTTCATCCACGGCAAGTTCTTGGATTAAGGCTGCAACGACCTTCAGAGCAAAACCCCCATCTCCACTCACCTTGAGCAACGTCCAGAACGCTCATGAACTTCTGAAGGGCAAGTGGACTGCACGGGTGAACGCAAAAGTGGTGCAGACGGACGAGAAGGGAACTTCCTCCTGCAAACGCAAGAAAGCATTGCAACACGAGGTAAGCAGTACACTTCCTCAACTATCTCAGTTTACTTATTCCAGACAAAGCAGTACACGCAGTCCAGTATGCTTCCAAAAATGATGCAGTGTGGTTACTTCAGTTTGCCGTGAAAAAAATGCAATGCAGTTGCTTGGTTATGCAGTACGCTTGCTCGGTTATGCAGTACGGTTGTATAGGTTCACTACGGACAACGATGTAGTGTGGTTACTTCAGTTCACCTTGCGGGATGATGCAGTCAGCGTGCATTAGTTCACAGTACCCTTTCAAACACATTGCAGTTCGTATGATTCAGTTCATTTTACCTGACAACAAATAGGGTGCAATACTCTCCGAAAGAAGATTTTTTCTAGGAAGAAGAGGTAGTCAAAGATGGCGATGATGTCACCTTCATGTGGGAGGGCACTCATCGACAGGATGATGAAGATGATGACGATGAAGATGAGCCAATAACAGTTCTCAACCCAGAGTACAAGCACGAGTTCACTACATTTGGACAGCATGTCCGAACAGACAACGATGATGTTGTTGACCATCATGTTGCAGAAGATGATGATTATGCTGATGTGGCGCCGCTCCAAAAATTTCAAACCAATCCAGTGAGACATCACCACAACACTGGATTACCACTGCATCCACCTGTTGCACCACAAAACAGAGCTCATCGTCCACCTGCTGCATTGAAAAACAGAGCTCCGAGTAGACCTGCTGCATCAACTTCAACACTGCGACCATCGAGGGTGCCTCAGTCAGAAGTCAAAGGCAGGTACAAATCCTCCTCACTATTGCCGCCGCGAGATCCTCAACTACACAGATCTGCAATAACCCCACCATGTCCAATACAACCCAGCGAGCTACAAACGCCATCGGAAGAACGACATTACACACATGTAAGTTTTATGTCCTGGAAAGATAATAATATTTGCAGTCCATTCAGATAACATTGCAGTGCACACTGATATTTCCTGTGAAGTTTGGCCTAACATCTAATACAGTCGACTCTTCCGAAAACTTAGTAACATTGCAGTGCTTTATTAAACTCGTATGTAGTCCTCGTATTTAAACAGAACAAAACACTTTGTCTCATAGAGCATTGCACTTGATGCAGGATAAAAACATGCCGCTGAACCTCATACCTGCCGCTGGAATGAAGTTCACTATGTACGACAAAGCATGGGACTTTTACAACACTTATGCAAGATATGCAGGGTTTGGCATACGCAAGAGGGCAAAACACAAGACAAATGCCTACATTGTCTGCTGAAGAGAAGGGACACACAAGCAGACTGTGTCAGATTATGACCGGAAACGTGAGAAGACATCAAAAAGGATTGGCTGCAAGGCAAGAATTAGAGTTAAAAAGAGGAAGGATGGCAAATTTGTGATAGAAATGGTTGAACTCAACCACAATCACAAGATGCTAGAAAGCCCCGGGATGCTTTTGCACATGCGCTCACAGAAAAGAGACGATCCTTAGATTGACCAGTTGGTGAAGGACATGCAGCTGGACAACCACACACACACACACAGTTGATGTCAACGCTGTCGCGTATGTCTGGTGGTCTACAGTTCATGGGACATACTAGCCGCGACTGGGTCAACAAGTAAGCACGTCACAGAACATATTGCTTGGGCATTCTGTGGGTAATTGATACGTCTCCAACGTATCTATAATTTTTTTATTGTTCCATGCTGTTATATTATCATTCTTGGATGTTTTATAATCATTTTATATCATTTTTTGGTAGTAACCTATTGACATAGTGCCAAGTGCCAGTTGCTGTTTTTTGCATGTTTTTTACATCGCAGGAAATCAATATCAAACGGAGTCCAAACACCGCAAAACTTTTTGTGGATTTTTTATGGACCAGAAGACCACCAATGGGCCAGAGCATCACCTGGGGGAGTGCCCCGAGGGGGGCACAACCCACTAGTGCGTGCCTGCTGGCCCAGGCGGGCCCAGGTGGGTTGTGCCCACCTCGGTGGCCTCCCGCACCCCCTCTTTAGCCTATAAATTCCCAAATATTCAAAAAACCCTCGGGGTTAACCTAGATCAGAAGTTCCGCCGCCGCAGGCCTCTATAGCCACCGAAAACCAATCTAGACCCTGTTTCGGCACCCTGCCGGAGGGGGGAATCATCTCCGGTGGCCATCTTCATCATCCCGTCGGCCACCACAATGAGGAGGGAGTAGTCCACCCTCGGGGCTGAGGGTTTGTACCAGTAGCTATGTGTTTAATCTCTCTCTCTCTCTCTCTCGTGTTCTTGAGATGTCACGATCTTGATGTATCGTGGGCTTTGTTAATATAGTCGGATCATATGGTGTTTTAGCCTCTCCATCTAGTTGTGAATTGAGTTTTCCCTTTGATATTTCATTTTATCGGATTGAATACTTTTATGGATTTGAGAGCACATGATATATGTCTTGCATATGAATACTCGTGGTGACAATGGGGTATCGTATTGATTCGCTTGATATATGTTTTGGCACTCAACTCGCGGATTCCCGAGGTGACATTGGGGTAATCTACACATAGGGGTTGATGCACGTTCTTGTCTTTGTTTCTCCAGTAGAAATCTTGGGGTATTCTTTGAGGTTTTTTGTGTTGGATTGAGTATTATGAATCTGAAATTATTTGGTGTTATTTTAGTACGAACTCTTGGATAGATCGATCGAAAAGAATAGCTTCGAGGTGGTTTCGTACCCTACAAACGATTTCTTCTTACGTTCTCCGCTAGATAAGAACTTCGGAGTGATTCTTCAGTGCACGTTGAGGGATAGTTATATGATCCAATTATATTAGCATTGTTGGGAGATTGCACTAGCGAAAGTACGGACCCTAGGCCTCATTTTCAAGCATCGCAATACCGTTTGTGCTCCGTTTTATCAATTGCTACCTTGCTGTTTTTTATTGGTCCTATTACAAAAATCAATATCTATTATCATTACTACACTTGTATCACCATCTCTTCGCTGAACTAGTGCACCTATACAAATTTCCATTGTATTTGGTGTGTTGGGGACCCTTACCGTTTGTGCCCAAGGCACCCCTCTTTCGTCTCCAACATTATCGGTAACCTCACTTGGAGCTATTTTTTCATTCGTCACATGATATGAGTTTTACTTGGAGTGTCATTTTATTTTGTTAGGATTTGCTTGCTGTTATTTAGAATAATGTTTTGCATCTTTCTTTTCAATAAAAATGTCAAGGATAGCCTTCACCATGCTTATTTTGCAAGTATACATGTTGCTGTTTCAAAACAGAAAGTTTATCGCGGTTGCAAAAATTCCCTAGAAAATTCAGAATGTGATAAAATGTTGAAACTTTTTGCAAAATAAGCTCTGATAAATTTTTTAGTGTGGTAAATTTTCATAGATTTTGGAGTTTAAGAAGTATTGATACTCTTGCATTCTTTACAGACTATACTGGTTTGGCAGATTGCTGTTATGTTTGCATTGTTTGCATATCTTTGCTTGTTTAATGATTCTATTTGAGGATAGGAGTATTAAATATGCAGAGGCATTTAGTATGCAATGTTGAATAATAATTTTAGTGATTTTCTACGGTAGAGAATGATAAGGTTTTTGCATTGGTTTATACTAACTTATCTCACGAGTTCTTGTTGAGTTTTGTGTGGATGAAGTTTTTAAGATTTAGGGAAACCGTGATATAAAAGGAATTAAGGAGACACAAAAGCTCAAGCTTGGGGATGCCCAAGGCACCCCAAGATAATATTTCAAGAAGTCTCAAGCATCTAAGCTTGGGGATGCCCCGGTAGGCATCCCACCTTTCTTCTTCAACAATTATCGGTTAGTATCGGTTGAGCCTAAGTTTTTGCTTCTTCACATGATGTGTGCTTTTCTTGGAATGTCATTTTATTTTGTTTTGCTTGCTGTTTTAATAAAATGCTTAGATCTGAAAGTTTTTGAATAAGAGAGAGTCCTCAAATAGCTACCTATTTACTTAACTACTCGCTTGATCTTCACTTATATCTTTTTGGAGTAGCGTGTCATTTGCTCTAGTGCTTCACTTATATCTTTTTGAGCATGGTGTGCTTTAGTATTTTTGAAGAAATTCTCCCTTGCTTCACTTAAATTAATTTGAGAGAAAGAAATATTATGCTCATGATCTTCACTTATATTTGTTTGATCTTATCAAAAGCATTACATGAAAATTAGTTCCAAAGTGATAGATATCCAAGAAGGATATAATAAAAAGTTTCATGAAGATCATTGGACAAAATAAACTTGATTCCTCGTAATAGTTTTGAGATATGATGATGTGATATGTGAGTCATGTTGATGAGTAATTATGCTCTAGTAAGAATATTGGTGTTAAGGTTTGTGATTCCCTATGCAAGCACGAAAGTCAATAGTTGTGCAATGAAATTACATCCTACTTGTGGTGCACTATTCGGTGTTAATTATGCTCAATGCTCGCTTATGAGACTATTCATTTGTTGGTTGGTTGCTTCTCAATCTTTTGCTAGCCTTCATTTTGCACTAAGTATGATCACTACTTGTGCATCCAAAATCCTTTAAACCAGTTTTGCCACATGAGTCCACCATAACTACCTATATGCGGTATTCTTTTGCCGTTCTACAAATTTGCATGTGCCATCTCTAATTTTCAAAATAAATTTCTCTTTTGTGTGCTCGTACCGCTCACGAGGCGGTGAGGGGTGGCCGATATTTTCCATGCTAGATGTGTTATTCTCACGATGAGTGTTTATTCACTTGTCATTGCACGAGAGTAAGGCAAAGGTATTACGGATGCCCAGTCCTGAAATGAAAAACTAATTTACTTTATGTTGTCAAATAATAAATTCCTTGGAAAGTGTTGGTATGGAAGGCACCCATGGATACGGTTAGCCATGGAAAGTGAAAGTATGGTGGAAAAAGGAATAAACTTTATTTTCTGTTTGGGAACCGCCTATGATATATCTAGCATGGAAAGTGTTGGGAGCTCTAAGTCGTTTTCGTTGGTGGGAAAAGTATGCCTCTCAAAATGTTTTTATCTCTCAATTTTCGCTTTGAGCTCTAGCACCTCTACAAATCCCTACTTCCCTCTGCGAAGGGCCTTTTTTTTACTTTATGAAATTTTTATTTTTAATTTGAGTCTCCATCTTCTCTTATAAAGCACCAACTAGGAGGCACTATGATTGTACTTGAGCATTGGGTGTAGGTAATATGCGAGTGTGTTTCATGAATGGATCAATGATTGAGCATGATGGGCTAGCGATAACTTATTTTAGCGTTGATATTTTGAAAGACATGGTTGCTTGTTGGTATGCTTGAGTATTTAAGTCCTCATGTCAAAACTAGACTATTGCTTCGAACCATATAAAAGTCCAAATGTGCATGCTATAAAGAAAAAAATATGAGATGACATGTTAGGCAGCATTCCACATCAAAAATTCTATTTTTATCATTTACCTACTCGAGGACGAGCAGGAATTAAGCTTGGGGATGCTGATACGTCTCCAACATATCTATAATTTTTGATTGTTCCATGCTGTTATATTATCATTCTTGGATGTTTTATAATCATTTTATATCATTTTTTGGTACTAACCTATTGACATAGTGCCAACTGCCAGTTGCTGTTTTTTGCATGTTTTTTACATCGCAGGAAATCAATATCAAACGGAATCCAAACACTGCAAAACTTTTTGTGGATTTTTTTATGGACCAGAAGACCAACAATGGGCCAGAGCAGCACCTGGGGGGGTGCTCCGAGGGGGGCACAACCCACCAGGGCGCGCCTGGGGGTCCAGGCGCGCCCAGGTGGGTTGTGCCCACCTCGCTGGCCTCCCGCACCCTCTTTACCCTATAAATTCCCAAATATTCCAAAAACCCTCGGGGTTAACCTAGATCAAAAGTTACGCCGCCACAGGCCTCTGTAGCCACCGAAAACCAATCTAGACCCTATTCCGGCACCCTACCGGAGAGGGAATCATCTCCGGTGGCCATCTTCATCATCCCGGCGGCCACCACGATGAGGAGGGAGTAGTCCAGCCTCGGGGCTGAGGGTTTGTACCAGTAGCTATGTGTTTAATCTCTCTCTCTCTCTTGTGTTCTTGAGATGTCATGATCTTGATGTATTGCGGGCTTTGTTAATATAGTCGGATCATATGGTGTTTTCCCCTCTCCATCTTGTTGTGAATTGAGTTTTCTCTTTGAGATTTCGTTTTATCGGATTGAATACTTTTATGGATTTGAGAGCACTTGATATATGTCTTGCATATGAATACTCGTGGTGACAATGGGGTACCGTATTGATTCACTTGATATATGTTTTGGCACTCAACTCGTGGATTCCCGAGGTGACATTGGGGTAATCTACGCATAGGGGTTGATGCACGTTCTTGTCTTTGTTTCTCCGGTAGAAATCTTGGGGCACTCTTTGAGGTTCTTTGTGTTGGATTGAGTATAATGAATCTGAAATTATTTGGTGTTATTTTAGTAAGAACTCTTGGATAGATCGATTGGAAAGAATAGCTTCGAGGTGGTTTCATACCCTACAAATAATTTCTTCTTATGTTCTCCGCTAGATAGGAACTTTGGAGTGATTCTTCATCGCATGTTGAGGGAAGGTTATATGATCCAATTATATTAGCACTGTTGAGAGATTGCACTAGCGAAAGTACGGACCCTAGGCCTCATTTTCAAGCATTGCAATACCGTTTGTGCTCCATTTTATCAAATGCTACCTTGCTGTTTTTTATTGTTCCTATTACAAAAATCAATATCTACTATCATTACTACACTTGTATCACCATCTCTTCGCCAAACTAGTGCACCTATACAAATTTCCATTGTATTTGGTGTGTTGGTTACACAAGAGACTTTTTATTATTTGGTTGCAGGTTTGTTTGAGAGAGACCATCTTCATCCTACACCTCCCACGGATTGATAAACCTTAGGTCATCCACTTGAGGGAAAATTGCTACTGTCCTACAAAACTCTGCGCTTGGAGGACCAACACGAGTCTACAAGAATAAAGTTGCGTAGTAGACATCAGTAATTATTTCCTGTATGATAGGATGATTTTGCATTGCATTTGAAATGCAGGAAACATAAGTTTTCTAGAGAAGAGTCCCAAGATGACGTGAAGAAACTTCTGGATTTCTTCGAGAAGATGCAGAAGATAAACCCAGAGTTCTTCTATGATTATGACGTTGAAGCAGATAATCGTTTAAGAAACGTCTTTTGGGCCAACGCAAGTTGTAAAGGATCGTATGAAGATTTTGGAGTCTGTGTTACATTTGACACGACATATGAAACTAACAAATTCCACATGCCACTGGGAGTCTTCGTGGGAGTGAACCATCATCTACAAAGCACCATATTTGCTGTCGCCCTCGTGCGAGATGAAACAATACCGTCATCCGAGTGGGTTTTCAAAACATTCTGGAGGTGTATGAACAACAAGCCGCCAATCTGCATGCTCACAGGTACAAAAAAACAACACCTGTATACTTACGTTTGTTTGGTACACTTCCATTTCTTCCGTCTTTCTTACACACAAACAACTTAATAAAAAACACTATTTGTGCCTTCTCAGACCAATGTTCTTCGATGAAGGCAGCATTAAAAACTATCCTCCCACATACATTACATAAGTTGTGTCAGTGGCATATCATGAAGAAGTACAAAGACCACCTCGCCTTGCTGTATAAGGCGCACGAGAAACTCAAGGATGAACTCACTGCGTGCTGAACCACCCACTAATGCCGTCAGAATTTGAACGAGCATGGAAGGACCTCATGCAGAAATACAACTTGCAAAACGACGAAGTGATGAATTCGATGTGGGATGATAGGCACGAGTGGATCTCAGCTTACTACAAGGAAATTTTCTGTGCTCGGATGACTTCCACGCAGAGAAGCGAGAGCATGAACCGCATATGGAAGAAAAACTTCGTCAAAGAGAAGCATGATCTCCATCTGTTTTCTCAACAGGTGGACAAGTGCATTCAGACCAGGAAGGCCGTCGAGCATGCAGAGACAGTAGGAAATGAGGTAAATAAAATGTCCATCAAAAACTACTAAATATAACTACAAAAACAAATAATTTTTCATTTATTTGATTCCTAACGCTGCATTTCTGATCATGCAGTCAGAGGTAAAGACAACAACCCAATTTGGGTTTGAAGTTCAGCTATCAAAAGTGTATACGAGGGCAGTTTTTGCAGATTTCAAAGAAACACTCTACCGCAGCACTGCATTCAGAGCAGAACTGTGTGCTGAGAACCCGACAAAGTATCTCGTACACCACTACAACAGATCGGATGCATTTGATTGGGCAAGGCATGATTTCCAAGTGGTCGCCGATGAACAGAAAGGTGTCTACGAATGTGAGTGCAAACTCTGGACACACACAATTGCGACTCGCTAGCACAAAAAAATCCTAATTTCTGAAAGTCATGCATGAAGCTCACTTACTAAACTTTAAAAGTCCACATGCATGAGTAACTCACAAAACCATGTGAAGTTCGCTTCCTTAGAATGAACAAATAACAAAAAAAAAACTGTGTTTATTAATTTCATGCAGTTCACTTACAAAACAAAGAAACATTTGTTGTCTGCAAGCCTCTTTTGCGTCCATGTGATATGCATGCTTTGTCACCTGAGAGTACTAAATATTCCTGAGGTGTACATCATGAAAAGATACACCTGGAACGCAAGATCAAATGCAACGTTTGACAGAAGAGACTATGAACAAACATCACCAGATGGAAGTTCGCTATTTTGCCGTAGAAAATTGTTGTCAGAAACAGCAATGGACCTTGCAAACAGAGCGACAAGGTCCGATGCTAGGTGCCACAGAGCGTTGTCTGGTATGAGGGCACTGATCGAGGAAGTTGATGTGCTCAACGAAGAAGAAGAAGAAGAAGCAGCAAAAATAAAGCAAGCAGAGAAATCCCAGCTTGACAAGAATACTGAGCAAGTTGAAAATACCGAACACAACGCAACTGGTGCAATAAAAAAAGAAACAATTCTTCCACCTCCTGTTTCAAACACAAGAGGAAGGAATAAAGGGGGCGACGCAACCCAAAAAAAGTTGCATGCAAAGAGATGAATGATGACAAAAACAATAAGCCACAGCCTGAGCTAGGCAGTGATGGTCAACCACTAGGAATAAGAAGGTGCAAGACATGTAATGAAATCAGCAGCCACAATTCCAGGACATGTAAAAAAAGACATGAACAAGAAAACCATAGACATGGCGATGCACAACCAAACAGAGATTCCGCCGACAACACTAATAAATGGACGAAACCAAGATGTTGCAACATATGCAAAAAGAGGAAGAGACATAATTCAAGAACCTGCCCCAAAAGAACAAGATCAGAAAACGAGGAAGACGAAGAAGATGAAATCACAAAAGAAGATGGTGACACAACTAAAGAAGAAATGGCTTATGAAGAAGCAGATGAAGAAGAGGAGGAGGAAGAAGAGAGTGAAGAGGATGAAGAACATGAAGAAACAATGCCCACAAGACCGCCAAACAAAAGACAGAGAACAGAAGCAAATGCTGCTGTACAGAAGCAACTGACAACGACACCACATACAAAAAACAAGGTAGGAGCGCGAAAGGTTGCATTTCACATCGCTGGAAAACAAAAACCGCCATCAACCAGCACGCGAGGAGGAAAGAAGGTTGCAGTTCACAGCACCGGAAAACAAAAACCACCATCAACCGAGGGGATACAAACACAACGGTGCAAAGACAAGAAGCGGCAACACCGCCACGAAAAACAAGACAAAGTGCAACATTAGACACACTCCAGTCACCATGAAGAAGCAACAGGTTAACGACCAGATAGATGTAGTTCAAGAAATTGAACATATATATAACATTTTGCATATCTGTATGGCTTATGTAGCACTATAAATTATGTGTATACACGAATTTCCCGCTGACTTTTAGTTCTTCCACTAAACCATAAGACAGAAATGATGTATAGAGAAAACAATATATATAGCAGTCTGGAGTAAACATTGACGCACTTTGATCCACAAACCCTTAAAAAATGAAGTTAGCTCATAGACAGCACGAAGTTCTGACTTATAAGCCTGGCGGTTCAGATCAGAAAGTACTTATTAAAATCACATCAAAAGATGAAGCATTCGATACGCAAAAGTACTTATTACAAATCAACCTCATAACCTTAACCAATCACGTCAAACGTGATTCTAACCATACGATCCTCAAGTTCAAAAAAGTTGAGGACAACAACTTGCTGAGACTTCAGGCCACTCTCAATGACGAATTCCTTCTAGGCTTTCTGCAGATACAGCCACCCATCAACGCCTACACGGTACTTAGCTGGTTTCACATGTCCATTGCCGAGAACAACTTGGAGAATTCCCTTCTTCTTGAGCCAGAGTTACCTTACAGCCCGTTGAGGGATTTTCTACAAAAAATAAAAACAAGATATGTTAGAGGATAATACTAGCAGTACAATTCTCATACTGTGCATCGAGCAGCAAAAACCTACACACACTACAGACGCGAGCTAGATGAAGTGCACAACAGTCCAACAAGCAGTACAGATATAACGCACACACTGTTCACGAACCTATTATACAAGGACGGTATATGTAGTACGGGACATGCTAATATGCAGTACGCTTCTAACTATCATGCAGTTCTTGAGAATAGTTGCATGTAGTACACACCGTACACGCGGGAAAATTGTGAAAACTAGTAGTGCTCATCTAATATCTAAGCAGTTCACATATTGTAACCATGCAATCTAAAACACGAGCTCCATACACACAAGCAAAAAAATAAAAACAAGATATAAGTACACAGTGTAGTACACTTCAATAAAACAAAAGAAGTGCGTTCCTAAAATACTAGAAGTTCAGACTAGTATGGAATTATACAAAAAAAATAAAAGACACAAAGAAAAAATCAGCTCAAGCGAAAGCTACCATCTTGTAGTGAGTCTCCACGTCTGTGGGCGTAAGCTGATGGACAAAAGGACTTGTGTGGCCAAGGCCACGACGAAGCAGGGCAGACTAGAACGCAGCAACGTTGATGTGGCCCATATCCAATCCCTCCGTGAATACTGTGCCATATGCAAGCTGCTCCGCTCGCCCAGCTCGGCACAAGACCTTGCCCCCCGGCGAGCACGACGGGCATGCGAGCAAGCTGAGCAATCGCAGTTCGTCGGCACACCACAACCATGGCCACATCCGGAGAGATTCGCGCAGGGGCCTGGAGCCATCGCAACAAAAACGTAGAAAATGAAAAGAAATAAAGAGAGGCTGGAGGAAGGAGAGAAGTTGCGGCTAGAGGAGAAATGAGCTGCAAAGGAAGGTTAGAAGTTGGCCTACATATATAGAAGAGGAATGCAAAAGGTCTAGACACGCAGAAAATAAAAGTGAAAATTAAATGAGAGTTAATGAAACTTATGTTACCAAGAATAATGGACAATCAATAAAGGCTTATGTTACCAAAGAAAAATGTGTACTTTGACTGCAGCTCCTGACGATGACATGTACCTAGGGTAGGGTCTTAGGCCTGACCTAGACGCCCTACCCAAGGACACTACACAAGAGTCCAAGACCTACAAGGTTCAACAGAAGATACCGACTGAAATCCTCATGAAGTGCAATCCACTTGACATAAGATTCCACTCGGATATCCCAATTCCACTCGACCATGATTACTTCACTCGACCATACGAGAATCCACTCGGAGTACAGAATACCTAGATTCACCTCAGGATGGCAACGGTCAGGCATGCACTCCGTCGTCATAAAGACCATTTAATACGGGCGTTACCAGTAATGTTCAGTACTTAACTCTCATTGAACCCCTGTGTAACTGAGGGCCGTGAGGGGTTGGCGCACTCTATATAAGCCACCCATTGTAACTATTCAACACTCCAATCGACAAGCCTCCGCGACACCGAGACGTAGGGCTGTTACCTCCTCCGAGAGGGGCCTGAACTCATAAATCTGTGCGTACAACCTCACAGTAGCTAGGACACTGCCCTCTCCTACGTACCCCCTACCTCTACTGTCAGACTCGTTCCCACGACAGTTGGCGCCCACCTTGGGGCAGGCGTCTGAGCGACTTGTGGTGAGGTTGCAATCTTCGATCTTCATCAACATGGTTTCTGGCGGTGGTTTGGCCCTGGGTCGCGAGATCCGTCTCGGCGCACTCACCTTCATCGCCGACGATTCCGCCTGGCTCCAAGAAGCCCCCCTCGACGTCGAGGCTCTCCCCATTCGCAGGGCGGCGCACTTCCGCGCGAGTGCCTGCGGTGTCCTCTTGCAGCAGCCGTCGACTCAGTATCGATCAGCTCCCGTGGCATCTTCGCTCCCCGCTGTCCGTCGCCGCAAGCGATCCGGTCGCTCACGGCTCCAGCGAAGGGTGAAGCATGCGGTGGCTCGTCAGTCGACCACCCCACAAATGATGGCGATCGAGCCCGATGAATCCCTCTATGGGTTGTTCGATCTGTCGACTGGCCATTCGGATACACTTTCCGAGTGTGAGATCTTCGTGGTCTACTCCTAGCGCAGTCCGCCCGGATTCCGTCGTGGTGGAGGTGACAGTGGTGGCCCGTCGCGCGACAAGGACGAGTACTTCCCTCAACCCCTCACTGCGGAGCAGAGGGAGGAGCTGCAACACAGGAACAATCAGGCTCTCCAGACCCCCATCGTTGGGGAGACTTTCGAGGCTCGGGCTTTGGAGGCTGCGCGCTTGGCTACTCTGGCTGAGCGTACGCACCTGGAGAATCTTCAACAAGCACTTGACGACCGTGCCTGCTGGGAAATTCCGAGTTCCAGTCGTCGGCAACGACAATTGTTTCCGACTGGGCCTCGAGAAGAGTGTCAGGTATACCGTACCCCTATTCAGAATGTTGTGGCAGCTGCACGCATAGCAGATTCAATTCAGCCGTCCCGTTCCAAGGCTGGTAAAGGATTGCAGCAAATTCAAGCACTGCTCAGAGCGGCCGGGGAACAAAACTCAGCTGTTTCTTAGTCGCGCCACAGGATTCACAGCAGGTCCATTGTGACGGACACAGTTTAGTCGGCACACAACCCAAGATCGCCTCCGTGGCGTGAAGATCATGGTTATCGCCAGGACCAGTATCTTGGTCGAGGCCATGGGCAGTTTGATCCTCGATCCCACCATGATGACCACCGTCGAGTACCTACACCCCCTCCGAGGGGTGGTTTGTATGCGCCCCGACGGTATGATGATAGGCGCCCATAGGGTGATGAGCGGCGGGTTCCAGTCGACCCAAGAGAGCCTGGGTACGATGCGAGGTCAGTCCTCGTACAGGGTTTGGTTGACAAAGGCAGGGCCAACATAGAAGGGCTAGACAAAGATCGTCCGAGTGGAAGCAGGGCATTCGTCTCTGGACCCGAATGTTTCAGCAGAGCCACCCGAGCTACCGAGATCCCGCCCAACTTCAGGTTGGCCGCGGGGGTGAGCAAGTTTACTGGTGAGTCGATGCCAGACACATAGTTGGAAGATTACCGAGTGGCGGTGCAGATTGGTGGAGGCAACGATGACGTAGCCATGAAGCACCTCCCCTTGATGCTTAAAGGTTCGGCCAGAGCCTGGTTGAATCAGTTGGCTCCTGGAAGCATATTTTGTTGGGAAGATTTGGCCCGAGTGTTTATCAAGACATTTGAAGGCACTTGCAAGCGCTCGCTGGGCTGTCCGAATTGCAGCATTGTGTCCAGAAGGCGAATGAAACTTTGAGGGATTACATCCAGCGGTGGACTACACTTCATCATCTGGTTGAGAATGTTTCAGAGCACCAAGCCATATGCGCTTTAAAGGAAGGCGTGCAGTACAGAGAGCTCACTCTGAAATTCGGTCGCTCCAGGGCCATGACTCTGAATAGGATGATGGAAATAGCCACTCGGTATGCGAATGGCGAAGAAGAAGACCGACTCCGCAATGGCAAAGGGAAGACAGTCAACCCTAACACCGGGGGTGGAAACCCCAGTCAGAAATAGAAACGCAAGGCCGAAGCCACTGGACAGGCTGAAGCAGCAATAGTGAATACTCAAGGAAAGTTTAAAGGAAAACCCAAGGGGCTGTGGGTGCCCAAAAAGTTGAAGGACCAATCCGGCCAGTTTGTCCTGGATTTGCCGTGTCACATCCACATGAAGAAAGATGAAGAGGGTAACTTGATTCTGCCCAAGCATACCACTCGACAGTGCAGACTCCTGATTCAGCAGTTTTGGGAGGGTCAGCCCAGTGAGAAGGACTCTGATAAGGATGAAGATGAGGAAAAGGAAGATGGTTACCCGAAGGTTAATGCTACCTTGGTGATTTTTGCTGATGTTGAGAGCAAAAGTCGACTGAAAGTCATAAACAAAGAAGTGAACATGGTTGCTCCGGCAACTACGACATACCTGAAGTGGTCGAAGACTCCCATTACATTCGACCAGTCCGATCACCCAGCTCACGTTGCTACCCCCGGGCGGCAAGCTTTGGTGTTCGACCCAGTCATTGGGGGCACCCGATTGACTAAAGTACTCATGGATGGTGGCAGTGGTCTGAACATTCTGTATGCTGAGACCCTCCAGGGGATGGGCATTCCGATGTCCCAGCTCAGTGAAAGCAACATGTAGTTCCACGGAGTCATCCTAGGGAAGAAAGCAAAGTCACTCAGACAGATCGCTCTTGATGTGGTTTTTGGTGATTCCAAGAATTTCCGCAAGGAGAAGTTGACGTTTGAGGTAGTAGATTTCCACAGTGCCTATCATGCTATTCTAGGCAGGCCCGCATATGCTCGTTTCATGGCCCGTCCATGTTACGTGTATCTTAAGTTGAAGATGAGCCCAAAGGTGTGATTACAGTCACTGGGAATATGCAGAGAGCAGAGGAGTGCCTCCAGAAGGGTTGAAAGATTGCTGATGAGCACATGGCTGTGGTGGAACTAGAAGAGTACAAGAAGAACGCTGATCCGACTGATTTGCTGCGAGCCAAGAACCCTACTTCAGAATCTGCATTTCAGTCGGCCGGTGAGATGAAACCAGTTCACATTCACCCGGAAGACCCCACGGCTGCTCCGACCCACACCTCAACGACACTCGACAGCAAATAGGAAGTCGTGCTCATCCAGTTCCTTCGTGAGAACTGGGACATCTTTGCATGGAAACCATCAGACATGCCAGGTGTACCCAGGGGGCTGGCTGAGCACCATTTGCGTGTCGACTTAAAGGCAAAACCTGTCAAAGAGCATCTCTGTCGGTCCACCACGGAAAAGGGGAAGGCGATTGGCGAGGAGGTGGCTCGGCTCCTGGCAGCTGAGTTCATCCGCAAGATATACCACTCCGAGTGGCTCGCCAACGTCGTCATGGTCCCCAAGAAGGACAATTCACTCCGTATGTGTATTGACTTTAAGCATATCAATCGGGCCTGCCCGAAAGATCATTTTCCGCTCCCTCGCATCGATCAGATAGTCGACTCGACTGCGGGATCTGAGCGTCTGTCTTTTTTGGATGCGTATTCCGGATACCATCAGATCCGACTGTATGGGCCCGATGAAATAAAAACGGCCTTCATCACCCCATTCGGGTGTTTTTGCTATGTCACCATGCCTTTCGGTCTCAAGAATGCTGGCGCCACATTCATGCGCATGATCCAGAAGTGCCTGCTCACTCAGATCTGTCGGATTGTGGAAGCATATATGGATGATATCATGGTTAAGTCACGCAAGAGTTCCGACCTGCTGACTGACCTCGCTAAAACCTTTGCCAATCTGAGAAGATACGATATCAAGCTGAATCCGTCCAAGTGCACGTTCGGAGTTCCCGGTGGAAAGTTGCTCGGTTTTCTCGTTTCCGAACGAGGGATAGATGCAAACCCCGAAAAGATTGGTATGATTCTCCGAATGAAACTTCCTCTGGATATCAAGTTTGAAGCAAAGAAGGCAATCAAGTGTCAAGCAATCGCAGATTTCCTGGCCGAGTGGATTGAGCAACAGCAGCCGACTCAAGTTCACTCGGAACATTGGACCATGTTCTTTGATGAATCTAAGATGTTAAACGGTTCTGGTGCCGGGGCGGTCTTGGTGTCCCCAAGAGGCAATAAACTCAGTTATGTCCTCCAGATTCACTTCGATTCCTCCAATAATGAAGCTGACTATGAAGCACTCCTCTACGGGTTGCGTATGGCCATCTCACTCGGTGTCCGTCGCCTGATGGTCTACGGTGACTCAGATTTGGTGGTTAATCAGGTGATGAAGGAGTGGGATGTCAGAAGCCCTGCCATGACTGGATACTACAATGCAATGAGGAAGTTGAAAAAGAAGTTTGAAGGGTTGGAGCTCCACCACATTCCCCGAATCAAGAATCAAGCAGCTGATGACCTGGCAAAAATAGGTTCCACTCGGAAGCGTATTCCGAGTAATGTGTTTTTGGAGCGTGTCCATACCCCGTTAGTGCGAGAAGATCCCTTTACTGAAGAGCCTCCCCAGCCAATAAGTCCTACCAATCCGACTGAAGTCGAGGTGCCAGCAGTTATCGATCTGGTTATGGAAATTCTGGTAATCACCCCCAACTGGACGGTGCCGTATATTGCATATCTGCTCACGCAAGAACTTCTAGAAGATGAAGTTGAAGCACGTCAGATCGTCCGCAGGTCCAAGGCCTTCATAGTGATAGGCGGACAACTCTACAGAGAAAGCGTGACTGGTGTGGCTCAGCGATGCATCTCTCCAGAAGAGGGTCGACTGATATTGGATGAGATCCCCTCGGGGACCTGTGGTCACCATGCGTCCTCTCGGACCATCGTGGCCAAAGCATACCGAGTAGGATTCTATTGGCCACGGGCCAATGAGGTCGCAAAAGAGATCGTTGAGAAGTGTGAAGGTTGCCAGTTTTACTCGAACATGTCTCACAAGCCCGCATCTGCCTTGAAGACTATTCCACTCGTCTGGCCATTTGCTGTTTGTGGGTTGGACATGGTTGGACCGCTAAGGACTGGCAGAAGCGGTTTCACTCACCTGCTTGTAGCAGTCGACAAGTTCACCAAGTGGATTGAAGCCAAACCAATCAAGAACTTAGATTCAAGCACAGCCATCAGTTTCATAAGAGAGCCGATCTTCCGATATGGAGTTCCGCATAGCATCATCACAGACAATGTCTCAAACTTCAACTCGGAAGAGTTCAGAGCGTTCTACACTTCCCAAAGCACTCGGGTGGATTACGCATTTGTTGCGCACCTGCAGTCGAATGGTCAAGCTGAAAGAGCAAACGGTCTAATCCTCCACGGGCTGAAACCCCGACTGATGCGCGACCTCAAGCACGCAGCTGGAGCTTGGGTAACTGAGTTGCCATCTGTCTTATGGGGATTGAGAACAACTCCCAACCGATCCACTAACCAAACCCCTTTCTTCATGGTCTACGGGGTTGAAGCCATGCTTCCTAGTGACCTGCTTCACAATGCACCCCGAGTGGAACTTTTCTCAAAAGCTGAGGCAGAGCAAGCACGTCAGGATGCCGTAGATCTTTTGGAAGAAGAGCGAGAGATGGCTTTGATCCGGTCGACTATTTATCAGCAAGACCTTCGTCAATTCCACGCTAGAAATGTCAAAGGTCGAGCATTTCAAGAAGGAGACCTCATGCTCCGAGTGGATCAGCAGCGGCCTCACAAACTTGCCCCCGTGTGGGAAGGCCCCTTCCTCGTCACCAAGGTGCTGAACAACGGAGCTTATCACCTCTACAACTTCAGAAAGAAGATTAACGAGCCATGTGCCTGGAACGTGGATCTACTCTGCTGATTTTATAATTAGCACTCGGATCATCAAGATGTAATAAGAATATCTTCATATTGTTTATCAAGACATGATTCCTGCAGTCTCTTAGTGATTGTTTTCGCATAAACATGTGTTCAAATCCCCCAGTGGGTGGCTTAGTCGCGAACCAGCTTCGCCAAAGTTTCAAAATTACTCCGAGTGGAGAGCAATCCTCCCACTCGGGGGCTTAGCTGCGACCCCGTAATCGCCTAAGTTAAAAACTACTCCGAGTGGAGAGCGATCCTCCCACTCGGGGAGCTTAGCTGCGACCCCGTACTCGCCTAAGTTAAAAAAAACTACTCAGAGTGGAGAGCGATCCTCCCTCTCGGGGTCTTAGCTGCGACCCCGTAATTGCCTAAGTTAAAAAACTACTCCGAGTGGGGAGCGATCCTCCCACTCGGGGGCTTAGCCGCGAACCTGTTTCACCTAAGTTAAAAGCTACTCCGAGTGGAGAGCAATCCTCCCACTCAGGGGCTTAGCTGCGACCCCGTAATCGCCTAAGTTAAAAACTACTCCGAGTGGAGAGCGATCCTCCCACTCGGGCGGCTTAGCTGCGACCCCGTACTCGCCTAAGTTAAAAAAACTACTCCGAGTGGAGAGCGATCCTCCCACTCGGAGGCTTAGCTGCGACCTCGTAATCGCCTAAGTTAAAAAACTACTCCGAGTTGAGAGCGATCCTCCCACTCGGGGGCTTAGCTGCGAACCTGTTTCGCCTAAGTTAAAAACTACTCCGAGTGGAGAGCGATCCTCCCACTCGATGGCTTACACTACAAAAAAAAAGACACATCCGTGACATTTTGGGCCGAACGATTTTTTTTTCTATCATGCTTATGACACTTCTATGACGATAATTGTGACAAAACCCGGTATCATCATAGATGTGGTGGGCTCCTACTTCTATGACAAAAAATCATGACAGAAAATGGGCTTTTCGTCCTGGGCGGGCCGGAGAAGCAGCTGCATGACATTCTTTGGGTCGTCCATGACGGAAAAAACCGTGGTAGAAGCGAGGGCGCGGAAAATATCAGGGAGTTCCCGGTTACGGTGGGTGGTCGGGGCTGAGCGATGTGCGTTTCTCTCGTACACGTACGTGCGTGGGTGCGAGGCGTTGGGCTCTAACTGAACCCGAGCGAGGCGTTCGCCTACTGAACCCGAGCGATTGCACAGCATGCTACGCATTACTGAACCCAAGCGATCGATCGATCTGGATGTTAACTGAACCCGATCGAGCGATTCCTTCGCTACTGCTGCTAACTGAAGCCGATCGAACCTGCTGCCTCTTGATGAACAGTGAGCATTGTTGGGGGTTGGATGAACAGTTCCCGGTGGGGGTTGGATGAATAGGACCCCGTGGTAGTAGAGGTCGTTGCCGCTGGATGAAAAGGACCCCGATCGAGCCGGTTGGGGGTGGATGAACAGGACCTCGTGGAGGGCTGGATGAACAGCAGCCGGTGGAGGGCTGGTTGAACAGTAGCCGGTGGAGGGCTGGATGAACAGTAGCCCAGGGAGGGGTGGTTGAACAGGACCCCGTGGAGAGGGCTGATTGAACAGTAGCCGGTGGAGGCTGGATGAACAGGACCCCCGTGGTGAATAGTAGCTGGTGGAGGCTGGAGGAAGTCGATGGTGGATGAACAGTAGCAGGTGGAGGCTGGAGGAAGTCGACGATGGATGAACAGTAGCTCGTGGAGGCTGGAGCGAGGCAGTAGACAGTGGATGAACAGTAGCCCCGTGGAGTCTCGTTTTGCGGTACGCCACACCCCTCCCGTTGAACAGGACCTTCGTTTCGACCGTAGCGCTCCAACACAAGTCTATTTCCTCCGTTTTGCGGTATGCCACACCCCTCTCGGTGAACAGGATCCCGTTTCGACCATAGGCGGTCGAACACAAGGCCGTTTCCTCCGTTCTGCGGTACGCCAGGCCTCGTTTCGGCTATTCCATCCAAGCCGGTTGGCTCCCGATGAACACGACGCATTCCGTTGCCTCCCGATGAACACGATGACGCAGTTTCTTCGTTCTGACCCAGTCGGTTGGCTGCCGATGAATAGGACGCCATCGCTGCCTCTCCATGTACACGAGTCTTGGCCATACGTATGCGCGAGTAGGCATTCGAGAGCCCGCCCGTATGTACGTACGTGGCCGTATTTACTTTCTTGCACCCTGGCTGTACATACGTGTACATGCTACGTCCACGCCTCTACTACGACACGTGCCCTTCCTTACTCGGCCACGGTTCATCGCTGCAGCCTGCAGACAGACCGATCGACCAGTATGTACATACATGTTCGCGACCAGAATGACAACGCTACGTACGCTTCGACCAGGTGGGTCCTGACTGTCAGGGAGGATAAGGAGGCACTTCCTTGCATGCGAAGATGTAGCTAGTGGGTCCCAGCTGCCAGGGGGGAAACGTTTTTTTTCGTGAAATATGATGGGCCGTCCAGTGGGTCCCTGCTGTCAGGTGGAGGAATCATTATTTTGCGCATAATAAGGAGGCACTTCCTTGTTGCGGCCGTGGACCCAGCTGTCAACCTCTCCACGTACAGTACTCTTCCAATGGAAGTCATTCCTTGACCACATTGACCACGCCATGCCGAGAGCACCAAGGCGGTGGACGACGGCGAGGCCTAGGAAGGGGACAACATGGAGCCGGGGAAGACGCGGCAGTGGATGCCCATGCGGAGAGGAGTACGAGGGTTCACTGGTTCGGCTGCGGTGTGAGGCTGTCATCACCGCATAATAACAGGGGGTGTGGGTGAGTAGAGGGATGGCATGGCCAGCTGTGGGAGTAGTAGGTGGCGGTGAGGCCTCCGCGGCAGCACAGCCGGCCATGGGAGGCAGGAGCAGGCGGCACGACCGGCGCTGGTTTGGGCGGCTGGAGCAAGAAGACCAGAGGTTGAAGAAGCACTACGGCCATTGGATGGACATCGTATGGTCACTGGAGCTAGAATCGTTCATATTGACTAAGTTGACAAAGCCCTCCGTCCGCGTCAACTTAGTAGGCCCACAAGTCAGCCTCCCACTATGGTGGGTCCCAGCTCGCAGGGGGAGTATTCATTTTTTTTTTGTGTAATAAGGAGGCACTTTCTTGCGTGCTAAGATATAGCTGGTGGGTCCGACCTGTCAGCGGGAGGAATGTTTTTTTGCAAAATACAGAAGCCCTTCCGGTGGTTCCCAGCTGTCAAGTGGAGGAATCATTATTTTGCGCTTAATAAGGAGGCATTTCCTTGCATGTGGCTGTGGACCCAGCTGTCAGCCTCTCCACATATAGTCCTCTTCCGATGGATGTCGTTCGTTGACCAGATTGACCACGCTGTGCCAAGAGCACCAGGGCGGTGGACGATGGAGAGGCCTAGGAAGGGAACGACACAGAGCTAGGGAAGACTCGCCAGTTGTTTCCCAGGTGGAGGGGAGTACGAGGGTTTACTGGTTCGTCTGCCGTCGTTGGAGAATAACAGCAGGTGTGGGTGAGTAGAGGGATGGCCAGGCCAGCGATGGGAGTAGGGGTGGGGTGGTGAGGCATGCGCGGTAGCACAGCCGGTAACGGGAGGAGGGAGCAGGCAGTCCCGCCGGTGCTTGTTTGAGCGGCTGGAGCAGGAAGAGCAGAGATTGAAGAAGCACGACGGCCGTTGGATGGACATCCAACAGTCTCTGCTCTCGTGTGTTGACTAAGTTGACACAGCGTTGCATGTGCATCAACCTTTTTTTTAGGGAAGTATACGCGTCAACCTATAGTAGGCGCACAAGTCAGCCTCAAATCTGTGGAAAACAACATACAACCCATCTGCCATTATTTCTAATAATTTACAACCCATTTGCTAATTCTTAAGGGTTTTTTTGGAGCCCATCTTCTTTTTGTTAGCATTACAGCCCATATTCTGGCGACGGTTAAAAAATTATACGAACTTTTCCATATTTCGGTGCGGTCCGAACTGTTTTTAATCCTGAAATTTCGAGTCACATTCAAACTAACTATTGTGGCCACATTCTATTGCTCCATGCCCCGCTGGCGGTGCAAATCGGCGATACGCTGCTCCTCCACCAGGCGGTCGCGCTCCAATAATTCCTCATACTGCGCATTGCCATCTAAAGACCAATAGAATGCCTCCTCTCTCCGTCTGCCTTCCGGTGAAAAACCGAACACTAGTTCCGGTGATGACCGCCTCCGGCATCGCCTATTGTGGACGGGCGGGGGCATGACGGATGTGGCGAGAGCGAGGATAAGTGGCGAGCGACGTCAGGCCGGTGGGGGCTTATGAGGATAGGGCGAGTTGGGTGATGGTGCCACCAGAGAACGCCGGGAACCAGTAATTATAGGCGGAAGGTAGGTGAACCAGCATGTCGCGGGAAACACGACGGTCATCGCGGTTATCGGAATTCAATGCATAAGCAGGCATGGCTTAGCATGCCAGCTTGCCGTAGAAAACTAGAAAAACTGAAATTATGACTGTGCCTTCCCGTCCCGTCAGTGGTGTGTCCCGTCCGTGCTGGGTCGCACGTCGGCATGACGGTCAAACGAGTGCGCTCGATTCATCCAGATGAGGTACATGTGTGATCCACTGGTTATTGCGTAGGATTGAGTCGGTCGGATAGTGTATGTGTAGGATCGCAATAGTGGATGAACGTTCGCTGGGAGATAAGGCATTTGTGAATGTTTTTGCTGGTAGTTTCTTCAGATTCGCATGGCATTTTCTTCAGAACAGCATGTCAGTTTCTTCAGAGGTAGGCATTTTTAGTCAAAAAACTGCCACTTCGGATCTTGCGTCGCAACTAAAACTGCCAGGTGCGCATTAGTAGGCTAGCTAGTGATCGATCAGTAACTTGTAAACACTGAGCGAACAGAAATAAGAACTGTTAGTAACTTGTAAACACTGAGAACACAGAAATAAGGATCATGCTGTGCACAGTAGTAAGAGACGATCCGTTCGAAATGTTCACACGAGACTCACATGCCTGGCATTGTAATATCTTCACATTAGTAGCCCAAATTCACAACCAACTAGTACGATTCCCATACATAAGATCAACATGTTAATGCATCTCAATGATTCACAGATCATATACAAATATGTAGCTCCAAAAGCAAAGATCTAGAAAAAACATCTGTTCTTCCTACTAACATGGATGCTTCTCTTGGCCAACATTCAGTACAGAGTGAAAGACAAATTTGTTTGTGAAGTCTACAATTCCTGTTACAAACGTAAGTGGTTTCACCAACAGCTGGAACCATGAGAATGAACCACACATGATGGAGGAACATCAACTGCAATATGATTTGGTCTTCTCTCGATCACATGGCGAGACTATTTTCGGAATACAAACTTTAACTTAGGCAAATGATGCCCATTGTATAATCAAACCAAAGCAATGAAGGAGCTAGTGTTGGCCAATAAATAGTACAGTACTACTTTTGTGCAGTCCATGAAGTGACTTTCCAATCTTTCTGTGTCTATTTTCAAATGGCACTGCATGCAGTGACTATACTATTCTCTTGTGCAGTTCAACCAAAATTGCGGTCACTTTGTTTGTTTGCCAAATAGCAATGGGCAGACATCTGTCTGCACAAATATCAAGCAGCTAGTAAACATATACCCCACCTTGTATTTTCGGTTTAAACACGTCTCTTCCACTTAGCATTTGTCATGTTTTGCACTGGAAAATTTGATACTGTCATGTTTTGCCCTGGACAATTTTGTACTGAATTGATTTGCTGGTTCAGAGCAGAAATATAGCTCCTATTCTTCATTAGACCAAGGATATCCATGTTCGCAGTGATGGAAGAGGTCAAATCGATACAACCGAAATTGAGCATCCAATCATTGAATCATGTCCTGCACCTCCAATGTAGGTCCACCCTGTCAATAAATTCACATGCAAACCACTAATATTACTATCTAATGACAGTACAAAAAGAGTAGCAAGATAGTAGCAAACCATGTACCTTCGTAATGAACAGCTCATAGTGCCACCAATTGGATATAAAGGTTTGGAAGAAAACATGCTCCTAATGTTGAACCATTTGGACTTTTTGTGCAGTTCCACTAAAATCGAGCATCCCTGTTTGCATAGATATTGAAAGTGTGACTACTATAAAAGTGGCACTAGTTGAAGCATAGACTCACAAATATAAGCATTCCAATTTCTTAATGGGAAAAGGTAGCAATACTGTTTCTAACCACATGTTTGAAGGAATAAATAAGGCAACGACGGATGATGTCAGGAAGGCATACATAGTATTTTCTTAAAAACTGAACCATTCCTGACCTTTCCTCTTGTTTTAAGTATATTTTGTGCAGTTCAACTAAAATAAAATGCCATCACCACCTTGACAATTCAGTGACACTGTACAAATAGAAATGACTTAACATTACATCAAGATGTCAGGTATGTAAACGACAGGCATTAGAGACAAACATACAGGCCTCCTCCGATAACATAATGAACATTAATTTTAACAAAGGTGTGACTTGCTTTACCGAGATAATTTGAGTGAACTCTACACCCTCTGTTCCTTAATATAAGACGTTTTCACAGTTCAATTTAGAAAAACAGGTAGTAGTTTTCTTGAGCACATATCTGGGAAAGCTTGCCACACTTTATATATGTCCATACACTAATTCAACACCATTTGAATAGTACAAATATACACTAATCCAGTGGCTAGTGCAACAGTAGAGTAATTTTTTATTACGGGGTACAGTACAATGGTTTTACTGAACATATTTCCATAAGCTAGCACTGGAAGATTTCTACAAGCATTAACAATACAAAATGTAAAGGTAACAAGTTTTAGCATTGGTATACTAGCTGTGCAAGAGCATTAAACCAAATAGAAAAGTCTGAAGGTAACTAGCATTATTAACTAATGATAGTATAAAAAATTTGCAAACCATGTACCTTCAAGGTAAATATCATTTTGAACTCGAGGGGACTTGAAAAATTGCTATCCCAATCTTGATAATCGATCAAACATAAAAACTTGATCGAACGGATCAAGAGAACAGCCGGAGGAGGAGGTGCCCACTCTTGACCTTTCCTATTCTCTTCATAATTTTTTGTGCAGTTTAACCAAAATAAAGTGACATCAGCGCCTTGGCATTTTGGTGACACTATACAAAAAAAATTGACTTATCTCATGAAAGTGAGGTATGTAATCTATAAGCATTAACAGTGCAAAAATCTGAAGGTAGTAACAAGTTTCATCGTTGGTATACTGGCAGTGCAACAACATTAGAATGCCTTAGCTGAAAAATCTTTAATACATCCACAATCAATAGCTAACCCTGGAATAATCCAGTAACATTAAATGCCATTGCTTAAATTTATCGGTGGCATTAGACTGAGTGCGGCATTTGTTAAATGTGGCATCACTTTAGCAATAGCATTCTTGACTTTACCGCTCGCGTTATACTAACAGCAAAAAGTGGCAATAAGAGCATGGGAGGCCCATTCGAACAGTGGGCGCACCAGTACGATTTACCTCCACGGACGCATAGAGTGGTGAGGGAGGTATGGTTGCCCAGAGCAACAAATATCCAGGTAGCATATGTGGATTACGTCCCATTTTTGTTCTCTTTAGCCACCTTTTTCCTATGTGAGGACAACAAACCGATCGACCTGGTCATTCTCTATTGCGTTGTCATGCCTGTCTACCCTTTTCACCCTTTTCAACCAAGAGACACGAGACTCGTTCCTTAGCTACTGATTTTCCCCTTTTCAACCTAGATGCGGGTTCGATGCCTACTCTCTTGGACAGTACGTTCTCCCTTCCTTTCCTTATTCAACCCAGATATGGATTAGTCTGCATGAAGTAGGGTTTCCTTCAATAGTGCAATTTAAGGTTTTCGTCTGCGTGACCAGCAGAGCAGAGGATAGCAAATTGGGAAGATGGTGGAGTGGAAAAAGATCCACATGCAGCGACGTGGCAGATGGGGCAATAGAACAAGGGTATGCTGCGAAAAGAGGTAGCATACCTGAGGGGCAGCGGGAACCGGGAAGTGGCTTCGCTCGTGGTCGTCGTCCTCCGCGCACACTACGGCAGCGAGCTTGGGGACGGAGGCCATCCCGCGCGGGCGCTAGGTCTGAGAGGACGGCCTTGTCGTCAGTGCGTGACCTCGCTCTCCGATGACGATTGCGTCAACGCTGCACGTCCTTTTCTTCCCCGGCGGATCTGAGATCACCGGTGAGGAGGGAGAGAGAGGCCGTCTTGTTTAGATCTGGAGAGAGGGTGATCGTGTGAGAAGCAAGTGGGCAGCCCTTAGCAAGCAAGCGCTGAAGCTCCAGCCTATATTTTTTTTTTGATACTAGTACTAGAGGTGGAGTAGTGGTAGAGTAGTTTATATTTTCTCTGCATAAAGTACTAGTTAGTCGTGCTTCAAAACTGAATGGCACGCCATTAAAAAAATAAAGTCGAGAACTAATGCGGCACCTCGGGCGAACATGGCCAGATCACATTTTGCATGAGAAATTACACACCATGTTTCGTTGACATGTGGTCCCGTTCCAACATGTCAGTGAGACGACTGCGAGTCCTTTTGTACAATTTCCGAACGGACGTCTATGTAGGCCGGGGCACCTCTTCGTGTACCATGGCAACCGTCCATCGCCTCTTCGCCTTTCCCCCTTGATTTGGAAATGCTGTCCCAAGCTCTTCCTCCCTCCTCCATTTGCCTTCACCCTTCCTTCTGCCATTGTTCGATCTTCTTGTCCATGGAGGGAATAGGCCGGAAATGACCCCGTTATTCTTGCCCCGATCTGAAAGATGACGTGGTGGAGGAACTCATTGATCGGTGCGACGTCATCACCTCGGCTAGCATGGCAGGTTCGTTCAAGACCATTCTCGACTCAACTAATAACATCATTACAAAGAACCCTAGGGTCCAGGAGAGGTTTGATCTCCCCTATCTTCTTTGCCGTCACCCTGCTGATGACTAGCGCACGGACGACGGAAGCCTCGCCTTGTGCAAGTTGATGCCGCTTGATAATGATACGTGTCATGTTAAGATGCCATCGCTTGAGGGTAAGGCTTGGGCAGGTGCAAATGGAGATTGGGTTGTTTATATTGGGTACAACTGCGAGTGGGAACTTGTGAATGCGTACACTCGTCACCGGGTTCCACTTCCAAAAATCTCAGACTACCCAGAGGTTGAGCACACTGGTATTCTACGTACGTTCAACTACGATCATGGTGACTGTCGTCTATAGAAGATAGCAATTTGTCGAGTTCCCAACCACTCTTGGGGTTATAGGAATGCTTATGTTGTCGCTATCTTCGACAAGCTTGTTTCCATCCTTCATAATTCGACTCGATGGATATTGCTCAAAAATAAGTTTCTGTACACGGATGTGTACTGTGATGCAATTCAATACGAGGGTCTTGTGTTTGCTGCCACCACTCGTGGCACTATTTTTGCATGTAATCCTGATGCTTTCGGTACGTTTGTCTTCCACCGTAAATATAATTGTTTCATCCACTTGCATGCGGGTTAGCTAGTTTCCCTTTACTAATTAACATTCTTCTGTTTCCAAGGTCCTGTGAACATTCCACCACCTATACTTGAAAAAATTTATAACCAAGGGGGAGATGACGTTGGTGATGATCACGAGCATGAGGACGAGCAGGACCCATATGCTCAGTGGCGCCTGGCAACTTATTCCGATGGATCACCTCTTCTTGTCTGTATACAGGGCACTGCTGATGTTACTAAGGAAGCAGGTGTTGTCTCGCATGGTCGCACTCTCCGGACCTATTCCAACATCCGTTGCAGGGTATTCGGGATGGATACTAGTGTGCTAGCGCCAGTACCTTCTCCCTGGTTCAGTATTGATAGTGTTGGAGGAAACTCGCTCTTCATTGGACAAAACTATCCAATGATGGTGAAAGGCGATCCAGCTGCCGTTGACACAACGTTACTTCCATTTATGAGAAGCAATTGTATCTATACCTCGAACATTGCTATGGTTCCCTACCGTGGCTATCACAATATGCGTCCTGATATAGGCCGCTTCAGCTTGGATGATCAGTCTTGTGTTGGTCTCGAGATTGACAATAGCTGGCCCTTCCCAGAGAATCACTTCTGGTTCAAAGCAAGCGTTTCCAACGCCGAGGATTGGTTGAGCTGAAGTTCATTTCATTGCTTGTTATTTGTTGTGTGATGAAAACTTTAGTATTTATAATGTATCCTCGTTGTCATTGTGGGTTGATGACCTGTTGTATGTAATGCTAAATGATATGCCTGTGATAAACTTACTAAATTTATGAATGGCTTTCGAGTCGCTTCTCAGAGTGGGTGCTGCGACGAGGCAAAAAATATTTTTCGAATACATAATTGTGCGTGCATTACAACAGGTTATCGGATGAGTCCAATCAACAATAGTACTACTATTTGTACTAGCTTCACATGCTTCGCGCGTCGGGCGGGTGTTTTTACTGTAGCACATCATCCTAGGTCCTCGGATGAATCCAATCAATTGTAGAAATTGCATTCTGATGTTTGGGTTCAAACTTTCAAAACTGATGCACTATCTCTACGTCTACGTATACATAATACAACAAGTTTTAAACTTGAGACCAGCCATCCACCCTCACAAAGAACACTTTTTAACCTAGCACGGACTCTAGGAAATTAGGCCACAGTGTGAGGTGTGCCATATGTTAATGTGTTCGCTATACGTAACCAGCACCTCCAATCCTCGATATATAGTAGGGGGCATGGGCCAGAACAAGCATTCACTTCCAGGAGTACGGCACACGCCACCAACATGACTTCCATCTGACACCATATTTCTTGGAGTCCATGCTACAGCTATCTCTTCAACCTCCTCGTTTCTCTAACTCAGCCATCGCGCGGCGGGCGAGGTGGGGGTTTGCCGATAGTCGGTTTCCTCAATTGCGGTCCCACTTGTAAGGCCAACTCCAAAGCACGACCCCAAACGGACGTCCGTTTTGCCCGGATTCTGTCCGTTTGGGTAGGGCAATGGGGTCGTGTCCGGGCCATTTCTCGGATGTGGTGGCCGTGCGCCCAACGCGCGGACCCATCCCGGCCGTGTACATTTTTCTTTGCAAACACATATATTTTTTCATCATTGATTTTTGGTACATGGAAATACATCACCAAATTTTGACTAGAAAAGCGAGACCAAAGAAAACAAGAACCACAAGAATACATTTTAGAAGATATCCAACTTCCATAGCTGCTCCTGTAAGTTGGATTAGTGCCTTCTCGATGGATTCATTGTTGATCTGCGGAGGCTCGATCTTGCGTGCTTCTTTCTTCTTCGAGTGTAAAGAAGTAGACGTTGCTTCCTTGCATCTAGTCTCATGTCTAGCCTCTATTCTATCAACAAGTGCACTAGTCTCATCTCTAGCCTCTATGCTACCTAAAAGTGAACGAACATCTACTAAATTGCGCTCTATCAATATATCGATGTACTCTTCTTCCCAATACCAAAACTTGCATCCATTCTACACAATAAAATTTTAAGTTAGCACAACTAGTCAAATCCGAGAGCACAACCGAAGCTAAAGTAGCACATACCCCATCGATTGAGCACTTGATGAACACCCATCCGGGATGTTCCGGCGTTGTAGACACATGGCGCAAGACCTTCTTTGGGCAGTCGTCGCACGTAATGAGTGGCAACGGTGCACCGACGAGCTTTTGCTCCAGCACCGAGCCCGGCCGACCGCCATTCATGTATCTGCCGGCGGACCGCCGACGGTGTAGATCCGAGCGGCTAGAGGAGGAGTCAGTACCTGCATGCGGCCTGGCGGCCTTGCCGGGGCCTTCCGGCCCGGTGCCCGGCCAGTCCATGGCGCGGCGCGGCCTCCCACAGCCGGGCGAGCTCAAGCCCGACCGGATCCGCTCCAAATCCGGCCGCCGGGTGCGCAAAACAGGTAGCCGTGGTTGGGTAGCTCGGGGGCGTCGACGGAAAGGGGGCTGGGCGAGCGCGCGTCTGAGCTGCACATGCTTGAGTTGGCCTAAGTGAAGATGCAAGACAACACGCGTTTCCCTAGCGGTGTGGCGGACCAACCGTGTGGGGGTGCGAAGTTGCTTCACTCGTGTGGGGGATGGAGGCCATTTGTTGTGTGATCAAAACTTTAGTATTTACTAGAATGTTTTGTTGGAACTAATCTATAATCCAACATGTATCCTCGTTGTTGTTGTGTGTTGATGACTTGTTGTATGTAATGAATGGTACATTTGCATATGCATGTCATAAACTAAATTTATGAATGGTTTTCGACTCACTTCTCGGAGTGTGAGTACCGTAGTAGTATAGCCAGCATCCGGTTATATGAAGTTGCCACGTCACATAGAGCCAACATAATATTGGAGTATGCTAGCACAATAGTTAGTTCTAGTTAGATCAACTAGAGCTAGGTGTCGCACGGAGGCCGAGAAATATGGTGATAGCGTGATTGCGTGAGGTGGGCTTGTACGTAGTATGATGTAGGCACAGGGCTCGCTGTGTTTCCTACTCCTCCGGTCTAAATGTGGAGAAGATTTTTTCGGGTTCTTCCTCCTTTTGCCGACACGTGGGACATCCAGCATCCAAGTCGTGTCATACAAGAAAATGGAGTGCTAGTTGAAGCCACGTGATGTGAATCTTGGGTTAAACTGTAAATAGAATCTTACTCTTGAGTAACTCCAAAAGCAGCCACCGAAGATCTTTATTGGATTTGTTTTTCATCACCAGCACATCGAGGTGAAAGATGTGCAGGTTCAGTGGGTCCTCTTGCGTTTTCACTGACATGTGGGACCGCATGTGAGCAAACAGACAATGGGCTCCGCGCGTCTGCTAGCTGGCTGAGAAGAGAGAGAGAGGAGGACTGAGCACGGACTCCAGGAAATTTCGCGACAATGTGAGTAGTACTAGTGGTGTACCATACTCCTGGAGAGATAATGTGTTCGCTCTATGTAACCAGCACCTCGATATAGTGGGGTGGCATGGGAAATAACTAGCATTCACGTCTAGCAGTACGGCACATGCCACCCACACGAGTCCCATCTGACACCAATTTTCTTGGAGTCCGTGCTACAGCCATCTCTTCTCGCTCCTGTTTTCTCAGCCATCGCGCGGTGGGCGGGGTGGGGGTTTACCGATTGTCGGTTTGCTCAACTGCAGTCCCACTTGTATGTGAAAATGCAACACAGCACGCATTCCCCCTTGAGCGGCGTGCCGGACCAACCGTGTGGGGGTGCGACGCGAACACGGCAGGCTTTTTCTTTTGAACTTGTAACTTGTAAAATTTGGTTCTGCTCCATGGCGCGACCGATAGATAGAAATAACAATTTTCCCTAGAGTAATGAGAAGTTTGGTTCTGGCGCGGTTCATGCATGGAGTACGTACGGAAATTATGAAAGGTAAGATAATTACTAGTAGTACCATATATTACTACATGGATTTGACGGAAAGATAAAGATACATACGGATCCATCAACGACATCCTCACGCCCTAGTGCACCGGGTCACCAACTGACGTGTGAGGAGCAGCGACGTTGGTGGCGAGCTCAACGTGCTTCTGAACAATGCCGTCCAAGGTTACCCTGCAGTCCAAGAAGGCGAGCGTCCTGTCGTCCTCCTCTTGCACGTAGTAGTCCTTGTGGACGATTTGCGCGTAGACGTGGGTGTTTATGTCGATGGTGTCTTGCTGTGCCAGGCGCTGTGCGGCGAGCGCGACCTCGAGGTGGACATTCTCTAGCGCGACGGCGGGCAGTCGCAGGGCCACCAGTGCATCGAAGAGGTTGTCACCATAGAGGCCGTTGAGGGTGGCGGGCATCACAGAGCCTGGGCGGGTGGGCTGGAGGCATACATCAAGGTCGTCCGCGAGCTTCTTGACGACGGTGAACTTGTCGAGGAAGCTGACGAGGACCTCGTCGAACAAGGAGACGAAGCTGTCGTCCAAGTGGCCTCTCGCCCTGGCGGCCTCAAGCACGACCTGGAGACGTTCCTCGGTGCCGGGCCGCAGGCCGGTGTCATGGACCATCTGGCACAGCCAGCTAATGCGCGCGCTCATCGCCTCGATGGGTCTAGCTTCTAGTCAACTAATCTTGCGATTGGAGTGATCACTCTTGCCCTTGTTAGGGTGCGTAGGTGCGTAGGATTTCGTAGATTGGACTAGCGGGGAGCCTTTATATGAGAAGTGCAGACTGTGTTGCATTCACGTGTGTGTTGGCCATCTACTCCTCGGCCCTCCCTCCGTGGGACTGAGCTCCGGTGCTTTAACTGCACCAGCCTTTGGCTGTATGACAGGTGCGCCAGCCACCTGTTGGGCCCACCTGTCATACAACCAAAGGCAGGTGCAGTAAGTCAATGAAGCTGCGTCCCCCTCCGTGTCGGTGCAGTATAGTCATCTCACCGGACCTCTAGTTGGGGCAAAACGAGAGAACTTTGATGTTTACTGGTTTATTGGTCCCCTTTGCATTTTGCGCCAAGTTTTGACCTTTGATTTAACTAATAAAATGTTAATGCATATAACCAAAAATAATGTGCTAAGTAGTCTCAAGTCATTGAATGCATAAGCACCCCACGTCTCCTCTTGGGTGATTTCTTTTTTCGTGGCAAAAAACAGGGAACGAGGTGGGTAGTTAATGCACCGCGCCTAAAAGTTTTGGGATTATTTGGTTTTCGTAATGTGACTAATGCACCAGTACGGAGGGAGTACAAATAGTAGTCTTTGATTGCAATTTTTGTTGGTAGCTTACCAAGCTGAGCGCTCGGTGAGTACAATAGTAGTCTGATTGATGAGACTTCAGATTTGAGCCATCTACCAGAAGGGAGAGTGTATAATATCATCGGGAACTACGTTCAAAAACGAATAAAACAATACACCATGTATTTATTTACAGAGGGAGTATTATATTTTTTGTGACATGCATTACTAGATATTGCTAGTCAAATACTAAATCCAGACGGACGTGGTAGTACGACTAAATCCAGACGGTGGTGCGAGTACTAGTAGTAGTACTACCAATGTAGTAGTACTGTACTACCCGTTGGTCAAATTATTACGTGCTGCTCCTCACAGTGAAGTGACAAGACCCTGCGCCGGAGATGACACCTGAGTGTAGGCGCCGTGTTCGGCTTATCAAAGTCAGCCTCATCGTCTATAGTCACTATCATCATGGTTGTACAGCTAGCCTGCTTACAACTAGCTGTGTTCGACATAATTTCCCGTGCGTTGCCACGAGTATCTCTACTCTTCTCTTATACGGAGTACGAGTAAGATGCCCATCCATTGCACGGAACACCAAGATTGGGGGTGGACGGCGCCGGCAGCGGCCATTGCACTAGATTTTTCCATGGCCTTCTAGATGTGGTGGGGAGGAGATAAGGCTGATTGTGAGAGACAAGGAGTTGTTTGTAAATAGGGAAAAAGTGTGGGCATCTTTTTGCAAAACTGCAGAAGTTTGCTTTGTATGCGTCAGATCAAGATCCGACGCCTATTGGTGAAAGATGGCAGGCACACCATCATCGCCAACTCAGGAACTCTTTGATTCGCAGGATTTTGAAAACGCAGGAATAGGACATGGCAATATTACAAGTTTCAAACTGATATTACAAATGTTAGGAGTAATGCTGCACCTACGAAGAGGGAATTACTAGGAAGTTTACGTAACAACTTTCGTTACTTTAGGTGGATGCAACATTATCGTACAAACTAAAATCCACCGCCCTGACAAGTCACTAATGGGCAAATAAATTTTCGAGTCTCTGGCAACTTGATGTATCAAAAACAAATTCAGCTTCTGCGGAGACTTTGTCATTTAGGCTTAGACGCTTGCGGTGATCAGCACGCCATTCATTGTTGTGCCAGAGAACACCAAACCTCATTACCTTGAGCACACTTGCCTCCATAACAAAGAACCTGGCCAATTTAATCTCAGATGTGCTGCCTCGGTAGTCGATCAAATCAATTTCTGTAAGATGGAGATCAAGGCATTCGATGAGATTGTTACAGTGCAGCACATTTTTCACTTTCGGGTCTTTTTTTATCTGCAAAAGAAGAGAACATATTAGAGCAGCTGGCTGTATAAGATTGCCGTGTCATCAAGAGGTACCAATATCATTCGCTCATACGATAGGGTTGGCTGGCTAGTGATATTTTTTCACTCTCTCTCTCTCTCTCTCTTTCCTCTCATTTACCTAGGAGCACGTGAAGAGCTTGGGCATTTGTTGCCTTCCACTATGTGGCGGATGCCATATTTCTCAAAAGTATGCCACATAATATGCATCGATGTCAAATCAAAAGATTTTGGCACCGCTCTAGCGATGTGAGAGTTGGCACCGCTGTGCACACAGACCCACATGTATAAACAAATCAATCAAACCAACTACACCAGCCTCTCACTCTCCCAAACAAGTGTTTTTTATTGCCTCAGTCCTCTCCCTCTCCCACGCAAGTGTTTTTTCATTGCGTGAGTTAATTTGGCACTAGAGCAAAGTAGGCGATCCAGATTGGGGCACCAGGTGAGCAATGGAGGGGCATCGATGCCAAATGCATCACAAGTGAATTTGGCACGTGTTTTGGCCTACATAGTGGAGGGCCGTTATAGCCCACTTTTGTACTACCTCGTATTTAGTGTAAAAATTTGACCATAGATTTACCTAAGAAAATGCCAATGCATGTCACCAAAAATTATACCATTTCAAATTATGTTCAAATACGGATCCAACGATATAATTTTTATTGACATGCATTAAAATTTTGTCAGTTAAATCTAAGGTCAAATTTTGATACTACAAAATAGGAAGAGTAAACCAGGACGGAGGTAGTACTTGCTCTTAGGGTAACCATAGAGTTACTAGTCTAAGTTACTTGCCACTATGACTAGCCTAGGCTACTAGTAGTACAACAAAAAAACGATGTAGGTGATCATGTGAGAAAAAATACTAAAAACATTTCTTTCGGTGCAGTGCGTAGATGCAGTTTTGAACACTACACTTGTCATCATAATTTGGGAAAATTATGAAAAAATTGAGCTACGTTGTGATTACCGTTTACTAATAGGAAAGCATGTAAGGAATCCAACAACTTGATCCAGATTGGGGCTGATAGATTTTATTGCCAAGATCTTCACTGTGCGCATAGACTGGGTCAAGCTTGTGGGAATCATTTTCTCGATGACAGTCATAAATACATCAAGAAGAAATCTAAAAATGTGAATTTCAAGAAGACGGAGAAGAAGATGAGTGTTGTACCTGAACGATTACGGATCCAATAAAGAGTTCGGAGAATTTGGCAGACGAGTACACCAATGCTGTGAATTTCGGCGCGTCAATGACCTTGATTTTTGTTGGACCTTCTAGATCAGATACAAGCAATCTCTCATGGAAAGGTGCATTCTCAATGACCATAACGTGGAACAGCTGGAGTGATCTCTTCGCAATTGATGTCTTGTTGCGGGGCCAGCAAGACACATAAATCCATCGGAGATTCGTCGACGCGATGTGGAGGCTAATGAACCCGTGGATCTGCTGAAGATGAAGGTACTCGAGTGCAGTACAGCTATGGAGCAGGTGCTCCATAGCCTTCTTCGAGAAGCCAACATCGAAGAGGTCGAGCTGCTTGAGTTGAGGGAGAAGAAGGGCGGGCGCGACATTAATCTGGGGAAGATAGCAGGAGTTGAAGCTGGCGCGGCGCAGCGTTGGCGTGCGGCGGAGCGCGGACGGCGGCAGAGAGCGACATCATCTAGCTTCAAAGCTGAGCTCCTCGAGCTGATCTAGGGCGGGGGATAAGAACCACTCGTCGAACTTGGCTTGGACCTTGCAGTTGGTACTGAACATGCGGATGTCTAGGCGTCTGGCTGGCCCAGGGTGCGATGAAAGGATCTTGGAGACTGCGGCCATGCGTTTGCAATCCCCGTCGCAGAGGCAGCTGTCGACGGTGAGGTTGAGGGGGACGCGGCGCCAGAGGGGGCGCCACCGCCATGAGAGCAGGGTGGTCCGCATGGCAGATTTGGTGGGGAGGAGGCCAATGATGACGAGCAGCATGTCATTGGGGAGGCTGCTGATGAAGTCCAGGCTCCCCGGATGCGGTTTTGACTCGAGCCGCCTCCGCTTGTTGGCTGTCTCGCCGTCCATCTTAGTCGGCGGCGACGCCAGTGTACACGTGTGCTGGTGTGTGTTGTGTGCTGGGTGTGCGCGAGTGCTTTCTTCTGTGCATGCCGCCACGCAGTGGTGAAGTGTGCACGAGTGCGTCCTTCACATGGAAGAAGTGTGCCCTCAATTTACTAGCATGCGGGGTGCTACCCCGAGTGGTTTCAACTTTGTTTACTTCACCGCGTGTCAGATGGGCCTCTGGTTTACTTATTTTCACCCACTGCCACATGGGCCAGCACATGAAGATAGAGAACACGAGCTGACAAGGCAGCATGTGGACTGGTTGACCGGTCAACTAAACAATATATGGAGCTATACGCTGACACGGTGACCGTATAATCCCTCGGTATAGAGAGTTCGAGTGAGAGGGGAGGCCCGTGAGAGATAGTGGTGAGAGAGAAAGAGCTACTCCCTCCGTTCGATAATGTAGTGCCTACATTTTTTTAAAGTCAAACATTTGAAACTTTGACCAAGTTTATAAAGAAATTACTTATATCTACAATACCGAAGCTAAATGATAGTATGAAGTAAGTACATGTTGTGATGAATCTAATGATCGTTCCAAATGTAAATGTTTTTCTCCACATATATCTGGTCAAACTTTTCTGAGGTTTGACTTTTCAAAACATCCATATTCTTATGGGACGTGAGAGAGTACCTAACTAGAGAGAGAGAGAGAGAGTGTGAAATAGAAAGGGTGACTGAAAAATGTGTGTGTGCGTGTGTGAAAGAGACATGGACAACACACAAAAAAAGTAGAGAAAAAGCATGTGTGTCTCATCCAAACATATCACACATGCATCTTCGACAGCGGAAGCGAGGTGAGGAGATAGTGTGTGGTTGTTTGCAACCGAGAGAGAAAGACCCCTAGCACGTGGCCAAGAGTGGTCTGACAAACAAGGGAGATAGGTCGAGAGAGACGTATGGAGAAAATGCAGACATGGGGAGGAGAGAGTGTATGTTTGTGATAGAGAGATCCCCTGGAGATCATGATGGGACTACATGGGTGGGAGATCGAGTGACAAGGTGTGTGCATGATAGAAGATACCCCGAGAGATATCGAGATAGACGTATGAATGGAAGGAGACAATACGTGTGTTCCTGATGGCTAGTGAGAGATAGTCATACTTAGGGGGGAGTGCGTGCGCCTATGATGGAGTGAGGGATTATGGTACTTAGGGGGGTGCGTGTCACATAGAGAGAGAACAAGGGAGGAGAGTGTTAGATGGGTCTATGTAGCGCGAGCGAGATATGTGTATGTGTAAACCAGGGAGATATAAAGTTTGAGAGAGATAAAGGAGCCCCGATACGGCTGAGTGCTGCGTCAGATAGCTGAGAGGGGGAAAGAGATATTCCATCCACTCGATAATGCAGTGCATATAAATTTTTTAGAAGTCAAACTTTGGAAACTTTGACTAGGTTTACGCAAAAATTATTTATATCCACAATACCAAAGATACATCATACGAAACTACATCTCATGATGAATCTAATGATATATGTTTGCCATTCTAGATGTAAATGTTTTTCTCCACGTACATGGTCAAACTTTGTGATGTTTGACTTTTCAATGAATCTATATGATATGGACCGAATAGTGCCTAAGTCGAGAGAGATCAAGTGCGTGTGAAGGAGAATGAGTGAGTGTGCAAAAAGAGTATGTGTGTGAAAGAGAAAGGGACAACAAACGATAAATTAGAGAGAGAGTGTGTGTGTTCGTTTCTTATGCAAACATATCACGCATGCATCTCTGAGATAGAAAAAGCGATGTGAGGAGATACATGAAGATAGCTAGTGCGTGATTGTTTGCAACGGAGAGAGACACCCCTATAGCACATGTCCAATAGAGGTCTGGCCAACAAGGAACAAAGGTCGAGAGGGATGCATGGAGAAGATGGACGCATGGGGAGGGAGAGAGGGTGTGTTTGTGATAGAGAGATCCCCTCGAGATCGTGAGGGGACTATATGGGTGGGAGATCGAGGGACGAGGTGTGTGTGCGATAGAAAGATACCCCGAGAGAAATCGAGATAGACCATGTACATGTTTGTGATGGAGACTAAGAATTAGCTAGTCATATACATATAGGGGGACTACGTGTGCCTACAATTGAGTGAGAGACCATCATACTTGGCTAGGCATGAGATTGTGTGTGTGTGTGCGTGTGAGATGGAGAGAGAACGAGGGAGAGAGATAGAGTTTTAGATGGGTCTATCGAGTGCGAGTGAGATATGCATGTGTATGTGTGACCCAGGTAGATGGAGAGTTTGATAGAGAGGGAAGAGCTCCGAGATGGCAGAGTGGCGCGTGAGAGAGTTACGGGCAATGAGCCAGGGAATTTGTGTGCGTACGATGAGTGCACCCAAGATATTTAGCTTGGACTAGAGAATCATACATAGTGTGCGAGAGAGATCTATACATGGAGTATGCATGCGAACTAGAAAGACCCCCCCACACACACACAAAGAGAGAGAGAGAGAGATAGAGAGAGAGGGAGAGGGACCAACAAGGTTTGTGTTTGGATGCGTGCGATAGAATTGAAGATTGTCGGCGAGAGAGAAAGAAGGAGTCTGTGAGAGGGAGAGGTCGCGTTTTATGCATCAAAGACTGATATAAACCATGTTTCGATATAAACTTGCATTCAAATATTTAAATTGGAGAACATGTTGTCTGCAATTCACACATGAACGGAGATATCGTATCAAACAAGTTCATTAATTTGACTTTCAACATGTTCATGGAGTACTATAATACTGTACAACATGCTACTCGATTGAGGTGTTCAATTTTGGATTTAGTTCACTGTTTTGACCTGGTGAACGAGCTATTTCATTGAATCGAGATATTTCATTTTGGGTTTGATTCCCGTTTTTGAGTGTGTCAACTATTTGTCATATAGTAAATCGTTAGCAACGAGCATGTAAAAACACATTAGTCCCGAGCATCATCACTCCATCTAAAAAACAAGTGGCAAGCTAATATTTCAAAATTTGATTTGAATCAACTTGGTAAGGTAGACGTGGATGCTCGTTCTCCCAAAATTTGAACGAACCGGTAAACACCCTCTGTTTGGTGGAATTCGCCCGAGCAAATAAATGGGAGTGTGAAATTACCGGCCTATGTGGGAAACGCATCAATTGGCCCGTTGTACATCGAGGGTAGGTTCGTAACTTCATCCAAGCGCACCTTCTCCTCGGCCGAAATGACATGTGCCGAATAATTCATAAACCATGGGCGGCAAAACACCCTCTCCTCGCCCGAAATCGCTCGCGCCGACTATTTCAAAACATGCCCTCCTCGCCCGAAATCGCTCACGCCGACTATTTCAAAACACGCCCTCCTCGCCCGAAATAGCTCGCGCCCACTATTTCCAAACATGCCCTCCTCGCCCGAAATCGCTCGCGCCCACTTTTTCAAAACATGCCCTCCTCGTCCGAAATCGCTCGCGCCCACTATTTGGGAGAAGCAAAGTTACTCTACTATCCCCGACCTTCAGTACACAGACCAAAGCCCAGAAGCCTAAAGGCAGGGGTAGAACTGTAACTCCCCCCACATTTCAGACAAATGCGTTTGTAAGACATGGTTCCCCCTTCCAATTCCCCATTCATACCTCATGGGCGCCAAATCACCTTCTCCCCGGAAGCTCCCTTCTCCCCAGCCGCGAAGCCTCAACCCCTCCTCCATGGCGCCCCCCACCGCACCAAATTCACCGCCGCCCTCCTCCCCAATGCCGGAGACGCTGTCCGTTTGCCGTCATGCACTGGGCCGTGTGCCTGTTACTCAGTGCTGCCGGAGCTGCCTCGATGATGGCCGCGTGAACCGTACCGAGCCGATTCATCCCCGCCGTTGTGCATGGTGCCAGAGCGGCTCCAACTTCGGATGCGTCCAGGGCCCCGACGCTGCTTCCCCATAGCCGTCGACTATCGCGACATCTCTGCTTTCCTGCCGCCGGTAGCCACCGCAACCGCGCCGGCCTCACCGACTCGACAAATGGAGCTGCCTACTTCACCGGGCCGCAAGATAGGGTGTACCCTCATCTCAAATCACTTTATTTAGGTGTCAGTTGTCTGAATTTTTATTCTGGGCCAATCGATTCCCAATGGGAAGCAGCACCCCTCGAGGCGGCGGAGCTCCGAGGCTGCCGGTTGGCTGGTGTCTAACGTAAGGGTGCGGGGGCGCAAGTTCGCCGCGGAAGCAGCGCTTAGATGGCTATCTTAGAGTTGTGTGGGTTGAAGGTACTGCCGCCGCCGAATCTAGATGACGGCGAGTCATTGTGGATTGGCCAGGGGTGGCGCAACCACGGCAGTGCGGTAGGGCGGGGAGCGGGGTTTTGGTCGGAGCTCTCACGGCCACGGACGGCGGAGGCAGGCTGCTCTGCCGGTGGTCACTGGCTCTTCGGGGAAGATTCCAAACTGTGTCAGCTAGGAGGCACAAGACGGCCATCAAGCCATCCGGCGTAGATCGGACAGTACCAAAAGAAAATAAAATCGTGTGACCCCAATTTAGTCTTCATTTAACAGACATGTGACCACTCTCGTACCTTGCTGTTGATCTCTTAGGGTATTTCTTCAGATCAGAGATATGTGTCGTTCTTAACATTATGCGTTTTCTGCATCTTCAGCCACACCGTCTACCGACTCACCACAGCTGCTCCAACAAGGGAAGCATACACCAGAAGGGAGCTATAGTCCCCACTCAACAGTTCCTTGCATCGAATGCGCGTGCCCGACATGGACAGCCACAACAACTGCATGGCCATCGACAAGTCAGCACATGATGCTCGCTCCTATGGATGGCGGCCAGATAGGTTGTACCCTCATCTTACTTGTGTGCAACATTTATGGCTTTGTTATTCATCTAAGCATGGAAAATAGATTATCACATTTCACTATATATTCATGCTGATCTCTTACGCGTCTTGTTCAGGAGTTAACGCTGTTCCACAGTTCAGCTAAGAGACTTGTTCTTTAGGTCACGCTGTTCCATAGTTATCATCCATTAGCCAATGCTATCCCACAGGGTGGTGATTATAGTATTATACCACTTCTAGTATTACCTATGTTGTTCTTTAATACTTTTGTGTGCCATCTAGTTAACCTCAAGTACAAACGATACATATTCTGTAGCTTTCATCTGTGTTCTCCCTTTAGTTTTTGAGACCTGTTGCTGCTAGTTAACCCCAGTCCTACTATTTATGTTGTCTCCTACAGGCACTCATTACATAAATCTAACTACTAGTTGTCTTCCATGCATGTCAGATATAATTGCACACACTGATTTATCCACAAGAACCTCACGGAGCAATGTAACGGCCAACAAACTAGACGTCAATGATACCCAATATGATGAAACATGTAAAGGCAGTTCTTCAGAAGACTTGCAGAAAGATGATGAATCCTATTCACCCCACAAGGTCCTTGCTCTAACTTGGCCCGTGATATGGGTACATCATGCATATAATGTCCTGGAGTGCATCTACTCTGTTTTAATGCCTTCTTGCTTAGCCTGCTGATCATGCATGTAAATATGTCATGCCTTCCTATTTTTCAGTACCTATTCCATTCATGATTACATGTTTTCAAATTCAAGTACTATCATTCTACTCTATCGCAATGCCATCTGCTTAGTTTGGACATCATGCTTCTGAATATCTTATGCATTGTTATTCATCAGTATGTACTTCATCTGTCTACCATACCATGTTTTTTTTACATTGAAGTGCTGTTGCAGTGGTCTGTTGTAATGCCATCTTAGTTTCCCAATCATACACGCATATGTTGCCTTAGTGTTTTTCCATATGTATTCCGCTAGCATACAGTTTTACATTCAACTAGTGTTTTTTTACACTGTTGTCCTGTCGTATCCCTAGCTCTTACATCATACTCCCTCCGTCCGGATTACATGTCGCAGAAATGGATAAAAATGGATGTATCTAGAACTGAAATACGCCTAGACCCATCCATTTATTTCTGGATGGAGGGAAACATGTCAATATGTCATGCCTTTCTATTCTTCAGTACCTATTCCATCTCTCTGCTGTAGCATGTTTTATAATTGAAGCACCATTCTTCTATATAAGGCATGCAAGGGGAAGACGACTATGTTAGAATCTGAATGGTTACAAACCAGGTCTTTGCAAAAGATCCAAACGCCAGGAGATAGTAAACCAACTCTAGTTTTCATAGATACTGCTCCAGCACAGAGAAACCCAACTCCTACTGATAATAAGAAGATTCCAGTGGCCAAAGAACTAGTCCGCTCTAGTCCAGCAAAAATATGTCAACTCCATTCTAAGAAGCATGTGCGTATCCTCGCATCATGAAATTTTATAGCATTCTGATCATATTTTCTACATGTTTCATACCCATCTCTCTTTTAGAAAATAAGCTTAAACGATAGAAGACTTTCTGCACTGGGATCGTATTTGAGGAAAGTATCTTGCGGGAATTCTCTGTGCTCCAATGCTGATGTAAGTACCTATTGTATATCACTATATTTTTACATCAGCATGTATTTTGTTAATCGGCGTGAATCCAACCTTTATCTGATCTAAATTTAGTTGTAGCAAAATGTATAATTAAAGGCGACAATGTTGATTTTTGTAAGGAAAACTGCCTGGTAGTTTTGCATACTCAGCTGCATGAGTGTACTACCTCATATCATGCACATTACTGAATTGTAGTGCTGCTCTGGTTGCCCATTCATTCATTGTGTCAATGTTGCTTTCGTATTACCTTACCTGGGTGATGATAGCTGTGCCATATTGTGTTAATTTGGTGTATGCTGGTGTGGTCTGGTTGCCCAAACGTTCGTTGTGTAAATGTTGCTTTCCTATTATCTGACCTGGCCAATGATAGCAATGCCAGTGTGTTAATTTGGTCCAGGCTGCTGAAGATAAGGAGACAAACTCTAAAAACAACAAGGCAACCCCATTGTTTCTTTCCAATAAATCTAGGCCAGGTAATATGGCAATAACTCTTGATTAATCTGTTCGGATCCCCTCCTAATTTATGTTATGATGTAGTGGTCGAGACACTCTCCACTATCAATAATACAAGCCTGCCAAAATTGCCATCTGAAACTGTTCAGTTTCCTCTGTCTCGAATGCAACGGAAAAAATGTATGTTTGTGAACCAATTACTGGCTGAAGCAATGATGGAAATGGTGGAGGAATCAGAGGTGCACATTCTTGCGCAACAACAACTGATCAATGTTTTCAGAGACTGTAGCAAAGCAGGAAGAACTTGCCCACATGCTTATGGGCGTCATCCGCGCTGAGGTTGTAGATTGTGACGTTGTAGTCGTTAGGTTCTGTTCATTTATTTGCACTGGCATCAATCTTTGATTGCCCAATGGATGTAATTTCCTGTAATATATGCTGGATGTGCAACGTTTTTCCCTGTATGTCGTACCTTTTCTTAGCGTGCCTTGCATTCCAGCTAAATGGTCGCTAGGAAGCTAAAAAAGCAGTGAAATTATTAGTTAGCACGAACATTCGTGGGCCCTATATGAAGGAAGCAGCCCACTGCCCTTAATGAGCTTCCATAATGGGCTCGTAGGGGCCAAAATTCTCATAGGCCTTTGATTGATCAGTTTTGGTCCTGTGCATAATTGCTCGTATTAATGGGCTCAAATTATCTAATTGGGCCTACAGACATGTTCAAACTTTAGTGGGCCCATTAAGTTAATGGGCCGTTACCAGGCCGAAAGTTAATGGTCGGCCCTGTTACCTCCCGGGTCGTTAACAGGCCAACATCGAAGCGGGCAATAGGTGGGCCCATTTGATTTCACGGGCCGTTAACAGGCCGATACTAAGGTCGGGCTACATATGGCCCAACTATACTATGGGCCTTTAGAAGGCCGAAAGGGACAGCGGGCTTGTACTGGACCATGAAGAGCATGGGCCGCTAAGAGGCCGAAAGTCAGGTCGTACTGTATATGGCCCAGCTGTGTTGTGGGCTTTTAGCAGGCCGAAAGAGAAACCGGGCTGGTATTGGACCATGAAGAGCATGGGCCGTTAAAAGGCCAAAACTCAGGTCCAACTACAAATGGCCCAACTCATTTATGGGTCATCAATAGGCTGAAAGACACACCAGGCCGGAAATTGGCCCAACACTTAAATGGGTCGCTAAAAGGCCGAAAGACGTACATCCTGAAAATTGGTCCATCCCTTGAATGGGCTGTTAACAGGCCGAAACCACATTGGGCCGATATTGAGCCCAAATATATAGCGGGCTGTTAACAGGCTCGAACTGTCGATGGGCTGCAATGGTGTCAAATCATTAAGGGGCCGTTGACGGGCCGAATTGGCACATCTCGTATGGGCCGTGGGCTTAAATGGACCTGACACAAGTAAGCCTTATATGGGCCAGCCTACTAATTTTTACTGGGCCGGCCTTTTTCACCGGAATGGGCCACTGTTGGGCCGTGCCATGTGTCGACGTATCATAGGCGCCTCCTGTCCAATGAGTGGATGACATCTGTCCCAACGGTGAGCCAACACGTGTTTCCTCCGGCCAATGAGAATTTTACACGTGGAAAATCCCCATTGGTCTGGGCTGTTAACGGGTTATCGGATCCGAAACCGGACCCGATAGCTTAACGGCGACCCGTTATGGTGGATGCCACGTGTCAGTTACCCTTGACGAAAGGACTTCCATGACGCGCCATTTATCGTCATGGAAGTGGACACTTCTGTGATGATAATTTTGGTAATGTCATGGAACACTTCTACGACAGCACAGGTATGACTATCTTGATTCTGTCATAAAATCGTCATGGATGTACATGCATGACAGAAAACGTGACCTACTCTGACAAACACATATCATCACGGAAGTGTATTTTTTTTGTAGTGTTAGCTGCGACCCCGTACTCGCCTAAGTTAGAAACTACTCCGAGTGGAGAGCGATCCTCCCACTCGGGGGCTTAGCCGCGAACTTGTTTTGCCTAAGTTAAAAAATACTCCGAGTGTAGAGTGATCCTCCCACTCGGGGGCTTAGCCGCGAACCAGTTTCAACTAAGTTAAAAACAACTCCGAGTGAAGAGCGATCCTCCCACTCGGGGGCTTAGCCGCGAACCAGTTTCGCCGAAGTTAAAAACTACTCCGAGTGGAGATCAATCCTCCCACTCGGGGGCTTAGCCGCGAACCTGTTTCGCCTAAGTTGAAAACTACTTAGAGTGGAGAGCGATCCTCCCACTCGGAGGCTTAGCCGCGAACCTGTTTCGCCTAAGTTAAAAACTACTCCGGGTGGAGAGCGATCCTCCCACTCGGGGGCTTAGCTGTGACCCCATACTCGCCTAAGTTAAAAAACTATTCCAAGTGGAGAGCAATCCTCCCACTTGGAGGCTTAGCCGCGAATCTGTTTTGCCTAAGTTAAAAAACTACTCTGAGTGAAGAGCGATCCTCCCACTCGGGGACTTGGCTGTGGCCCCGTACTCGCCTAAGTTTGAAATTAATCCGAGTGGAGAGCGGTCCTCCCACTCAGAGGGCTTAGCCGCGAACCAACTTCGCCTAAGTCAAAAGATTCGATCGCACAAAGCATTCTAGAAGCAAGAAAGCAACATTCGGATAAAACCACCAAGTTGGATAAATCCGGCAAGTTTCAGAACCGCAAGCAAAAGTACTCGGGCACCAGGCCTGAAAGAGTTTAACGGTTACACAATCACTCGGCATTCCGAGGCAAATAAGTTCAGATCATTAAAGTTTTTCCTTCACTCGGCGGGAGGAGGACTCGCTGGCTTGACGAAGGTGTCCAAGTCAATGCCGTCGGCTATGCGAGTGGCTGCTTCAATAAAGGTCTCCATGAAGGATTGGAACTGGAGTTTCTTCGTATTCGCCACTTGGAGAGCCTTCAGTTTTCCTCCTTGGCATCCCTACAATGGACTCTGACGAGTGAGAGAGCCACGTCGGCTCAACAATGAGCAGCCGATTTCTTCCATGCCTGTACTCGACTGGGGATTTCATTGAGCCGAACCATCAGCGACTCGAGGTCATTCTCAATTCTATCCTCCGGCCACAGCTCTTGGTCTATCTTGGACAGTGCAACCTTCAGTCGGGGAATATACCCCAAGACGCTGTCAAGACGAGCTTCAAGACGCATCACATTCATTGCGGCTTCATCTTTGACGAGTGACTTTGTGGGGTCCAAGACTGGTTCAATCCGCTCGGTCTCCTGCTCAAAATTCTGACAAAACTCTGCACGAGAGAGAAAAGGATGAGTCGACAGCAGAATTATGTGAAGAGTTTTCTGAATTCACTCGAGCGAAGAAAGGTACCTTCAAGCATGACGTACAGCTTCTTCTGAGTGAGCTCACCCACCTTGTCAGTCAGGGCCGCCTTCTCTTCTTTCAGTTGAGCAGCTTCTTTCTTTGCGTCGTCGACAACAGTCTTCAGATTGGCGTTCTCCTCTTCCAGTTTGCCGACTAAAGCTAGCTTTCTCTCAGCTAGTTCAGTCTTCTCACGCACCACCTTCTGTGCCCCCGCAAGATCAGGGTGCTTCTTCTCCAATGCCTGCTTCATGGTGTCTAAAGATATTACATTCTTCAGTAGTGCTTGAAGTTGACGGTTTTCACTACGCACATCTGTTCGAGTGGAGTCACTCACTCGGTTCAAAGGATGGAAAAGAAGAAATATCAAAGCATACAGTCAGCGAGTTGTTACCTCCCATGGTTGCTACTTCATCCTGAGCGTCCTTCAGGTTCTTCTTGGCAAGCTCCAGATCAAGATGGAGTTTGATCTTTTCCTTCTGCAGGGCAGCATACTGAGTCCCAAGTTCACAAGATTTCTGCGATCAACAAAAAGACTATTCAGTCAACAAAAACAAAGATCCTTTACTTCCGAGTGAAGAAGAGCAAGTTCATATTGCTACAGTAAAGGAGCTCTAAGACCACCGCCAAATCAAACATTCGATGGTGGTCTCGGGGACTACACCTAGTGGGTGCACTCAGCGTGCCCCCACTGGTTCGATTTCCCACTTGGTACGGCCTGCCCCGACCGAGTAAAAAAATCATTGTTCTTAGACCCCCGCCGACTGCCAGCAGTCGACGATGGTCTCGGGTACACCTAGTGGGTGCACTCAGCGTACCCCCACCGGAACAAGTACCCACTCGACACGTCCGATCGACTCAAGCGACGAGCAACAAATCAACATATTCTAAAGACCCCTGCCGAATCAAACATTCGACAGCGGTCTTGGGGACTACACCCAGTGGGTGCACTCAGCGTGCCCCCACTGGACCAAGAACCCACTCGACACGACTTGGCTGACTCGAGTTGAGGAACTAAACAGAAAAAGGAAACACCCAGTGGGTGTACAGATGCAAGGCACAGACCCATGATAGATGCACATTAAAGGTTCCAAAACGCTCATCCACGGACATCTTACGAATAATAAAGCAGCAGTTTTCAGATAGCATATCCTAGCGGAGCAAGGTTCAAGCTAAGGAAAAGTCAATCGGAAATCAACTTATGATCGTACTTACTCGGACATTATTCTGGAGGGCAGAGCTGGCGTCGTAAGCAGTCTTGCTGGTCTCATACACCACCTTCAGTCGGTCCATCATCAGGCCAGCCTGGATCATTGCTTCCTTGGCAGCTCCTGTTTGGTCCTCCGGGACGTGTGGCAGAGCGAACTGAGAATACGATGGAGTTGATAACACAACTGGAGGAATCTGAGTTTGGGGTTGCCCAGTCGGACCCGAAGTTTGAATAGTCGACACTGGAGGCTGGTCAGTCGACAGAAGGACAGCAAAAGAAACAGCAGCTCGAGTTGTCTCTCCAAGCTCTTGCACAACAGGCTCGGACGGCGGGCGAGACACCCTGCTGGAAGGCACCCTCTTGCTCAAGGCCCTACCCCTTCTTCCTGTGCTCTTCGGAGGTTCATCCTCATCATCATCCGAAAGCTAGATAACATCTGTTGGCACTAAAATCACTCAACAGTAAGAGTCCAGTCGACCACCAAAACAGTTGACAAAGTGAAAACATGTCTACAATATCATACCTGCCTGCGAGGTGGCCGCGTCTACGGTCTCTGCTTCAGCCTGTTCCTCATCAATCTCCATGCGAGACGTTGCAGAAGTAGCAGCCCTGGAGGTCCAAAATCTCACTCGGTCAGACAAATAAAGAAGTCCACAACGACAATGAAGGACAAAGAAAAGAAACACTTATGCCGAAGCAACGGGCACGACCACCTTGATCCTGGGCAGAGCGTTTCGAGGCTTGGGCGGGGCGATTTGGCCTGCTTCGCGGTCCTCTCCATCGGCTCTGGAGTTGACGTCCGAGTGCGCTTCAGAATCCTTGCACTCGATGCCGCTGCCTTGCCGTGGCCACCCGTAGGATCTTGTGACTGCTTGGAGCGTCGCTTGGAGCGTGGTGGCGACTCGACCTCCTCGCTGTCGTTAGAGTCTTCGCTGTCATCTACATAGTCAATGTCGGCGCTCCCGCCTTCGCTCTCCACTCCCCCAAGGTGCTGCTCTCCGTTCGGCATGGAATACATGTTCGTGAAAACCTGCAAGACTCAAGTCACAAATGTCAGTCGGAATAACTGCATATTGGAGATTACAAGACATAAACACTCGACAAAACACGCCTGACCTCTCGTGGAGCGTTCTGGGTGTCGAATGGCAAGATCCTCTTGGCTCCGCGGGGGTTGTCCTTGTTACTAGTGATGCTCCGAAGCCACTGGGCCACCGTCTCCTCGCCGACCTCCTCCGGGTGGGTCCGAGCGGTGTCTTCTGGGCCCGAGTACATCCACATGGGGTGGTCACGAGCTTGCAGGGGTTGGATGCGTCGACTGAGGAACACCTCCAATAGATCCATGCCTGTCACTCTGCCCTAGACAAATGCAATGACCACGTCGACCAAAATTGCTACCTCACCCTTCTCCTCCGCGGATACAGTTAACGAAGGAGGGTTGCGGAGTCTCTACAGAGAGAAAGGAGGAAGACCAGTCGACTGACCAGGAGTCGGGATATCTTTGTAGTAGAACCAAGTCGACTGCTATCCTCTAACTGATTCAGGAAAGGTCATAGGAGGAAAGGTGCTCCTACCTCTCATCTGGATCCCTAACCCCCCGCACATCTGGATCACGTGCGTCCTCTCATCAGTCGGATTAGCTTTCTTCACCGACTGAGATCGGCAAGTGAAGATGTGCTTAAACAAACCCAAGTGTGGGTGACACCCCAGGAATTTTCGCACATCGAAACGAATGCAGCAAGATAAGAGATGGTGTTGGGAGGAAAATGGTGGATCTGAGCACCAAAGAAGTTCGAGAAGGCTCGGAAGAATGGGAGGTGTCGTGGACTTAACACAGCAGATGCCCTAGCAAAAGGACTTAGGTGTGGAGCCATCACAACTAGGTTAGCTTAAAGGGGTTAAACGGGACAAAGGACACAGAGTTTACCCAGGTTCGGCCCCTCTCAATGAGGTAAAAGCCTACTCCTGCTTTAGGTTGTATTGCTTGGGTTTCGATTACCAGGGAGCGAATACGCTTGACCTAGCTCTCGATTGATTGCTACTTGAGTTAACCCGCTGCCGGGTCACCCCTTTATATACAGGTGGATACCTGGCGGCTTACAGAGTCCCGGCCGGCTCACACAAACGTGACCGGCTCGGCTTCTAACTAAGCTTGCCTTACAAAACAAGTTAAACATATGGCGGCTCATCCCTTTGGGCCTCAAGTCGCCTCTGGGTCTTGGGCCCTCAATAAGCCTGCTTCATGAACCACCATCTTCATATCTTTTTGGACCTTATCGGGCTTCTTCATCTTTAAGCCGCTAGTGGCATGACCCGACCCCTCCTGGGCGGGTCATACCCAGTAGTAATATCCCCAACATTAGGCCCCAGGTTGATTTGAACTTGTTCATATCAATCACTTACTTGACTTAGCGGAATCTTCCATCATCAATTTCTCATGAGCTTGCTATAACCCGCCATGACGTCACCTTATAGAACCGCAGTGACCCGCCATGACATCAGGCGCATTAACTGCGCACAAAGCCCAGGATATCTCAATAGATCCTTATCTTAATGACACTCTGAAAATCGAGGCGTCCTTATAGCCACCTAACCATTTTTCAGCCTCCTCGATTCCCGCGCATGCCATCTATTCACTTCCTTATAAATAGGGACAGGGGGCTCCTGTTTTCACTTTTACCCCCTGCCTCTGCGTCTTCTTCCTCGCAACCTTGCCGCGCCTCAGCAGACCCGAGCTCCGCCGCCGCCGTCTTCCTCCGGCGTCCTCAACTCCGGCAGCTGCATCAACCTGAATGAACCAGAAACCTGCGGCGCGCCTCCGCTGTTCATCAGCATCAGTGAGTACTCCTTTTTCCCCATAACAGATCCGCATTAGGGTTCTGCCGTTCATCGGTGTTCTTCGCTGTTCTTCATTGCTCTCCTTAGAATGTGTAGTTGGATCTGAACATAATACTGGATTTGTGTGGTAGCAGTTTGTAGCATCCTTCTTCAATCGCAAAAAATACCTTCTCTGTATAATAGCTCATCTGAACACACGAGTTCTTCTGCTGCTGCCACCTTAGGTTTAGAATTTATTTTCTTTTATGAACTGTTGTAGATCCAAAATCATAGAACTGATCTGTGGAACCTGTTTGTCCATCACTTAGCAAAATTTCACTTATAGATCTGTCACTCTGCAATCGTGCGGGCGGCTTATATGATAGCCGTAACCCGCCATATAGCATTAGTCCCCTTTTTAAGCCATCAGTATACATCCAGAATCTGTATAACCCGGCATCATCTTCCGGTTTAACCATGCCAACGTTTGTTGCACATATTCTTGTACACTATTTGGCCTCACAAAAATGCATTCACTTGTTGATCACTGGACAGCTTAAGAGCATAATTTTAATCCGGCAAAACTTTCTTTTCTAGGCTTTCATCAATACAATGACGAAAACTGTTACTTCATGCAACTGGGTCGCCTCCCGGGTTATCGAGCAGACACTAAACGAACATGTTCAAGTGGGCGTCTTGGCTGCGAAGAACGTTATCCACTTGAGAGCCCCAGGAACCGAGACCACCCCCAATCCCAAAGAGGGCGAAGTTGTAGTGTTTACTGATCACATGCTCCGGGGGTTCAGTCCACCCGACTGAAAAAAAATTCGTGATGTGCTGCACTTTTTCCATCTTCATCCGCAAGACATTGGGCCCAACTCTGTTTCAAACATCTGCAACTTCCAAGTCTTTTGAGAAGTGTATCTTCAACAGGAGCCCACTTTAGAACTGTTCAGGGAATTCTATTACCTGAACCGCCAGACTGAATTCACGGACGGGCCCAACTTAGAGGTAGGTGGCATTTCCATTCAGAGGTGGAAAGAAGCCACGTTTCCTACTGCCGCACCTCCCAGCCATCCCAAGGACTGGAACCAAACTTGGTTCTATTGTAAAGACACCTCTCCAGAAGGTGAAAATCCTCTGTCGGGTTACCGTGAAAACCGGCTTAGCAACAGACATCCTCTGCCAGAACGGATCAGCACAGAAGAACGGGCCAAATATATGCCCATCTTTTCAAAGATCAGAGCCTTAATGGCCAATGGATTGACCGGAATTAATTTAGTCCGGTGCTGGGTTGCATGGAGAATCTTGCCTTTAAGCCGCCGATCCTGCTTAATGTGTGAATATACCGGCGGTGTTAAAGATCCACTGCGTTATTCTCGAATTCGTCTGGATGATACACAGATCAATGATATGACCAAAACCCTACTCAATGAAAGCTTAGCGGACTGCAGCAAGGTGGGGCTGAACCCCTTCTGCACCCTTAACAAGCCGCCAGCTGTAAGTATCTTCAAGCAATTTTCACAGACTCATTATTTGTCAATCTGTCTTCTCATTATTACTTGGACTTTCTGCAGGCTGACTCCCCCTTCTGGAGCAAGAAACTTTAGGATAAGCCAGCTAAGAGGACCAGGAATAAGACCAAGGTGACCAAGAAACCTGCCAAGAAGAAGGCAGATGCAATTGATCCGTTTACTCTGGATGATGAGTCGGAGGTAGAACTTGACTCCCTTGGCTCTTTCTTTGTTCATCTTATTGACATTGATTATTATCAGGACGATGCAGAAGCTAGCTATGCAGATGGTGAAGAGGTAACTATCCTTTCCTCCGACTCAGAACCTCTGCCAAGATAGAAAGTTCATCGAACGAGCCGAAAAGTAAGGTTTTCTCACCCTTTAGCTTACTTGGATCCCAACTTTATTTTGAAGAAACAGCAGCACGAAGTTCGCCGCACGACCCGGAATAGCGGCGGTGGGAACCTCTCTTCCGGCTTACCCAACACGCCGGTTCCTCGCAAACGCCAAGCAGAGGTTTCACAGATTTCCGGCTTAGCTTTTCCGAAGGTGGGTCTTATACGACAACCTCTTAACCTTTCTGATTCAAACTATTAGGGAACTTCTCACTCCTCATCTGGCGACTCCACTGGGACTCAGATCCCCCTCTAAAAACTCACCCCTGGGTAAGCACATTGAGGTTATTTGCTTTTAAAACCCTTCATAAACTATCATGCTAATATCTTTGTGTCTTATTGCCAGTGGTAAAGCCAAGCCAAGCAAGAAGGCGAAGATAAGCAAGCCGAGCGACGACACCAACACTGCTGAACCAGAGAAACAAACAATATTTGAATCTTTACATGAACCCTCTGAAGCAGCCATCAATGACCCGCCGCCAGAACACCATGTCACACTGGATTCTATGGATATTAATCCTTCCACTACTAAGCTGCCAAGTCCCATCCAGCCTACCGCACGAGTGGCTGAAGATGTCATTGTCAATGGAGATGGCTTCACAGAGCCAGGCAATCCCACTGTTTTATCCAAACATAGCGCCAAAGAAGAATTTGCAGCCGCGGATAAGGGCAAATGGAAGCTTGACTTGGAAAGTTATGCTCAATTCAATGCTCATGAGATTCATGCGGGTTATGTAAACCGCCTTCATACTAGCCGTGACTTCGAAGCCGGCTTAGTCAATCTGATGAAGGAGCGCTTTGAGGTAAACACTGAAAGCTCTCCTCATACACATAATTGTCAGCCGCCAAGTGTACTGAATATGAAACAATTTGAATATGTTGTAGACTTAGATAGCCTTGTTGATCTTGTAGCTATGACATAACAATGCGTAACTGCTGAATCAAACTGAGTAGTCCCCAAGGGCCGGCTTAAACTGAATGGTCAAATAGGGACTTCAAATTGTAATGCTAAAATCCGCATATGTAGCCCCCAAGAGCCGGCTTAAGCTGCATAGCTGAGCCGGGACTTATCACCATGTTTAAGAACAAATTCAAATATGTAGCCCCCATGAGCCGGCTGTAGTTGAAGAAACTTAGCCGGGTCATTAAAGATTTGTCTTGAAAAGAGCAACGTGCATTAGCCCCCAAGTGCCAAGTAAAATACTTGTATTATGCTTGGGACTTTAAATAAAACCATTATCATAACCACACACTGCTGCTTAATCTCTTTATCTTGCAGGCTGAATTAAACATGAAAGAGTCCCAAGTGGTGGATCTGCAGCAAAACATCCAAACCCAGCAATCTGAAACTTCCAAGGCCAAATCAGAACTAAAAACCACTTTGGAAGACATTGAGAAGCTAAAGAAGGATTTCAGCGCTGTTAAAAAGAGCAGAAGATGCTGAGGCTGCTCTTAAACCAGTGACTGACGAGTTATCCGGCTTGAAGCATCAAATCAATAACATGATAGCCGCCATCTTTGGTAAGTAATATTGTAATTCAATCTTTCACCACCAATGTATAACAATCCGTAGCCGGTTTATAAGTATCTTTGCGAATGCAGGCTCCAGGATTTCCAACCTTGGCACAGATATGCGCATGAAGCTTAAAGCTACATATACCCTGGTGGAGCAATTGTACACAGGTGCCCAACGAGCTATAGCTGCCGTCTCTCATACCAAACAGCCTCCTTGCATTATCAGAGAAACATTGGATAAGCTGTCAGTCGTCCCCCAACGGGTTGAAGAGATAAAACGGTCAGCTGCCAGAGCTGGTGCCATCACCGCCCCGAGCCGGGCCAAGGCATGGCAGGCCGAGCTTGACCCGGAGGAATTGGCCACTAGCTGTCCAAGCCTAAAATAAGATGGGTCCCCCTTCAGTGTAGCTGACTTCACCAAAATTGTAAGAGAAATGCGTCCATTGGTGAGCAAGCTGGCTGAGGACACCGATCTCGCCAAGTATCAGGCGGCTTATGATGCTAAAAATGCAAAAGTGAAAGCGCCGGTTTATCCAGTCATGGATCTTATCCCGCCAACACGTAAGCACACCTTTGCCCCTGATATTGATCCATCTACGCTCATAGATGATGAGCCTGTATTCAAAGCCGTAACTGGCGTCAATTGGACATCACCTGATTTCCAGCTAGTGGAGGAAGAGGAAGAACCGATGCTGGATAAACCGGAGGCTTCAACTCATCAAGATCAAGGCCACTGAACCGCGAGGCGGCTCTAAAACGGCCACTTAGAATTCGCGCGCTGAAAAACACTTATTCTTTTGGGCCGTAGGATGCCTTGTAATAAGCTAGTTGAGAACAATGATCTGCCATGCCATCGTGCATGTTTACTTGTATGGTACCTTCAACCGCCGACCTGATGTTTGAAGATCTGCTGCTTATGCCCATAATGTTATCAATCACGTAGGTCATATTATCATATTCCCTGCACACAAGTAAACAGTATGTGCCCTGGCGATTCACACTAAAGTGGGTCATAATGCCCCATAGAAAATTTGCTGGTGACAATATAGTCCATAACCAGGGCGGGTTATCAAACCTCGCATACTCATGTAACAAATAAAAACATACCTGTGAAGTTGGATCATACCGCCGGCTTACATCGCCATATGTAGTAAGGGTAACAGCCCGAAAGACTTGGTTCATACTGCCGGCTTACATTGCCAAACCCCAGCGAAGGTGACAGCCCAAGTATTTATAAGCGCATAATTCCAGCTGCGCAATCAAAGTACACTGGCGACTTAACGTCCAAAGCCAGGGCGGGTTATTAAAACCCCAGATATGCCCAAATATGATCCATAAGGATTAAGGCTACATGGCCTAAATCATTTTAAACCATATATCAATATGGTACAAGGATATAACCCAAACAATGTTTTGAAAAAATAACCAATTAAACAAAGCAAGGCATTTATAGGCTGCCAAGCCTCAATATCAAGTGTTGTTCATAGGCCGCACAGCCACCGAGTTAATCCTTTATCCAAACCTGTAAGCCGGGCCTCACATGATCAATCGTCGTTTTAACTTTGACAAGTTCAGGGTCTTTATAAGATTGACTGTCAACAGTACGACGGGTCATTCCAGGATTACCTGGTCGAAGTGGCAGACATACAAGGCAGGATAACCCGGAATTTTGGTGAATACACCTGGCGTCCAAGCCGATCAAAAGGGGAGACATAGCTTTGTTCATTGAACAAGAAGCCCCCAAGTGACCTATAATAAGCCATCAAGGCAGGTTACCTATGTTTGAACTGCACATTGTAGCAAGTTCTCTTTGGTAACCTTTAACTTGAGCAGACAACCCACAAGTCGTTTGCAACAAGGCGTATAAGCTAGATCAAGAGGGTAGCGATAGCTATGATCAGTGAGCAAAAATCCCCCATGTAATTTGTAACAAGGCGTGCAAACCGGATCAAGAGGGTAATCACAGCTATGCTCAATGAGCAAGAAGCCCCCAAGTGATCTTATGAATTGACAATAAAGACTCAGATACTCAGAAATGAAACGACAGAGGCCCTGAATTATCAGGGATGCCGGCTTTATTATACTGATCATAATATATACATTGGTAAAAATATGTACAACACCAGAGTCTCAAGTGTAATAAGGCCGAAGATGAGCAATGTTCCATGGCCGGCGGGTCTCCTCCTCCGACGTGCGTGAGTCCTTGTGGTCTTGAACATCAATGAGGTAGTATGACCCGTTGTTCAGATTTTTGCTGACCACAAAAGGCCCTTCCCAAGGTGGGGATAATTTGTGCATATCTGTTTGATCCTGGATGAGCCGGAGCATCAAGTCACCTTCTTGAAAAAGGTCCAGGTTTTAACCCGGCAGCTATGATATCGACGCAGATCTTGCTGCTAGATTGCTGAACGAGCCACCGCAAGGTCACGCTCCTCATCCAGGAGGTCAAGAGCATCCTGATGTGCCTTTTCATTATCAGCTTCAACATAAGCCGCCACGCGGGGCGAGTCATGACGGATGTCACTGGGTAGAACCGCCTCTGCTCCGTAAACCATGAAGAAAGGCGTATAACCCGTGGATCTATTGGGGGTAGTGTTAATACTCCAAAGCACTGATGGTAGCTCCTCAACCCAACAACCCGGCGTCCTCTGCAACGGGACCATAAGCCGCGGTTTGATGCCTCTCAAAATTTCTTGATTGGCTCTTTCAGCTTGACGATTGGACTGGGGGTGAGCCACGTATGAAACGCCAAGACGAATATGCTCTCATTGACAAAATTCTTTCATAGCACCCTTAGACAGATTAGTGCCATTATCAGTTATGATTCTGTGAGGGTAGCCAAAATGGAAAATCACCTTTTTGATGAATTGAACAGCCGTTGCCGCATCACACTTGCTGACCGGCTCTGCCTCAACCCATTTCGTAAACTTGTCAACCGCCACCAAGAGGTGATTCCTTTTATCCTTGGATATTTTAAAAGGTCCAACCATATCCTGCCCCCAGACTCCAAAAGGCCAAGTGATTGGAATCATCCTCAATTCTTGAGCCGGCACATGAGCTCGTCTAGAAAATTTCTGGCAGCCATCACACTTGCTAACCAGATCTTCTGCATCAGCATGAGCCGTCAGCTAATAAAATCCATGACGAAAAGCCTTAGCCATGAGAGATTTAGAGCCAGCATGATGGCCACAGTCTCCTTCATGAATCTCTCGTAGAATCTCACGGCCTTCCTCAGGAGAGATGCAGCGCTGAAACACCCCTGTGACGCTGCATCGGTGTAACTCGCCTTTGACAATAGTCATTGACTTATACCGTCGGGTTATCTGCCTGGCAAAAGTTTCATCCTCAGGTAATTCACCCCGGGTCATATAGGCCAAATACAAAACTGTCCAGTCAGGAATAACATGAAGAGCCACCACCAACTGCGCCTCCGGATCAGGGATTGCAAGATCTTCCTCCTTAGGCAATTTTACTGAAGGATTATTCAGAATATCAAGAAAAACTTTAGGTGGTACCGGCTTACGCTGAGATCCCAGCCTGCTTAAAGCATCAGCCGCCTCATTTTTTTTGTGATTGACGTGTTCCACTTGATAACCTTTGAAATGACCAGCAATAACATCAACCGCCCGGCGATAAGCCGCCATGAGCGGGTCTTGAGAATCCCAAGTTCCTCAGACTTGCTGAGCCACCAGGTCTGAATCACCGAAACATCTCACCCGGCTTAAGTTCATCTCTTTGGCCATCCGAAGACCATGGAGCAAGGCCTCATATTCAGCTGCATTGTTAGTACAAGGAAACATCAACCTTAATACATAACAAAACTTATGACCTCGTGGGGAAGTCAAGATAACTCCGGCCCCCGAGCCTTCCAACTGCCTGGATCCATCAAAATGAATAGTCCAATATGTATTATCAGGCTTCTCCTCAGGCATCTGCAACTCTGTCCAATCATTGATAAAATCCACAAGTGCTTGAGATTTGATAGCTGTCCGAGGCATATACTTCAAACCATGGGGTCCAAGTTCAATAGCCCACTTGGCCACCCGGCCTGTAGCTTCTCTATTTTGAATAATATCCCCTGAAGGAGCAGAACTGACCACAGTGATGGGATGACCAAGGAAATACTGCTTCAACTTTCGGCTAGCCATGAACACTCCATAAACCAGCTTCTGCCAATGTGGGTATCTTTGCTTAGATTCAATCAACACCTCACTGACATAGTAAACCGGCCTTTGAACCGGATATTCCTTGCCTGACTCCTTCCTTTCCACAACAACTGCTATGCTGACGGCTCTGCTGTTAGCAGCCACATATAAGAGCAAGGGCTCCCTACCAATGGGAGCTGCCAAAACCGGCAGCTCAACCAACTGCTTTTTAAGCGCCTCAAACGCCTGATTGGCAGCATCACTCCAGACAAAGTGATCTGTTTTCTTCATCATCTAGTATAGAGGAATAGCCTTTTCTCCCAAGCGATTTATGAACTGGCTTAAACCTGCAATACGACCCGCCAGCCGCTGGATGTCATTAATGCATGTCAGTTTAGCCAAAGAAGCGATAGCCTTGATCTTCTCCTGGTTAGCTTCAATACCACTCTCAGAAACCAAAAAACCCAAGAGCTTGCCTGCTGGCACACCAAATACACACTTGGCCAGGTTAAGCATCATCTTGTAGACCCGGAGGTTGTCAAAGGTCTCCTTCAAGTCATCTAACAAGGTATCCTTCTTCCTGGATTTCACAACGATATCATCCACATAAGCATGAACATTGCGTCCAATCTAGGTGTGGAGGCAATTCTGAACACACCGCTGATAAGTCGCCTGGGCACTCTTGAGCCCAAAAGGCATAGACACATAGCCGAAGGCTCCAAAAGGAGTGATGAAAGATGTTTTCTCCTGGTCCTTAACTGCCATCTTGATCTGATGATAACCAGAATAAGCATCCAAAAAACTCAAACGCTCACAACCCGTCGTTGCATCAATAATCTGATCAATACGGGGGAGAGCAAAAGGATCAGCCGGACATGCTTTATTAAGATCCGTGTAATCCACACACATGCGCCAAGTGCCATTCTTCTCAAGTACCAGCACCGGGTTAGCCAACCATTCCGGTTTAAAAACTTCAACAATAAACCCAGCCGCCAAGAGACGGGCCACTTCTTCACCAATGGACTTGCGCCTCTCTTCATTAAAACGATGAAGTAATTGCTTGACCTGTTTAAAATTTGGATCAACATTGAGAGTGTGCTCAGCGAGTTCCCTCGGTACACCTGGCATGTCTGAAGGTTTCCATGCAAAGATGTCCCGGTTCTCACGGATGAACTCGATGAGCGCGCTTTCCTATTTCGAATCCATATTAGCACTGATGCTGAACTGTTTAGATGACTCGCTGGGAACAAAATTAACCTGCTTGGTATTATCAGCCGATTTAAATTTCAACAAAGGATCATGCTCTGTGGTTGGCTTCTTCAAGGGGGTCATATCCGCCGGGTCAACATTATCCTTGTAGAACTTCAACTCTTCTGTTGCACAAACAGACTCAGCATAAGCAGCATCGCCCTCTTCACACTCCAAAGCTATCTTCCTGTCGCCATGCACCGTGATGGTACCCTTACGACCTTGCATCTTAAGCTGCAGATAAACATAACAAGGTTGTGCCATAAACTTGGCATAAGCCGGTCGTCCAAACAAGGCGTGATAAGGGCTCTTGATCTTAACCACTTCAAAAGTTAATGTTTCAGCTCTATAGTCATGATCATCACCAAAAGCTACTTCCAAGGCTATCTTGCCCACTGGATACACCGACTTACCAGGCACCACCCCATGGAAAACAGTAGAAGACGGCTTAAGATCTTTGTCGGTCAAGTTCATACGACGAAAAGTATCATAGTAAAGGATATTGATACTGCTGCCTCCATCCATAAGCACCTTTGTAAACTTCTATCCTCCAACCTGAGGAGCAACCACCAAAGCTAATTGACCCGGATTGTCAACCCGGGGCGGGTGATCCTCACGGCTCCATACAATACACTGTTCAGACCATCGCAGGTATCGAGGAACTGTCGGCTCAACCGTGTTCACTGCCCTCTTATGAATCTTCTGATCCCGATTGCATAAGCTTGTGGTAAATACATGATATTGACCACTATTTAGCTGCTTCGGATTACTCTGATAGCCGGATTGCTGCTGCTGATTCCCTTGATTAGATTGCTGATTAAAACCGCCTTGACTGCTCTGGCCTTGAAATCAAGAGTTTGAGCCGCCACCTCCAAAGCCGGGCCCGTGGGAGCCGGATCCTGACCCGCCATGCGGGCCATGGCTGTTCTGAAAAAAAATGGAATTTCTATACTCCCTCATGATGAAGCAATCTTTCCATAGATGATTGGCTGGTTTGTCTTGAGAACCGTCCTTTGGACAAGGCTGATTCATTATTGCCTCAAGGTTGAACTTTGACTCGCCAAACCGGGGCGTTGATGATTTCCCCTTACGACGCTGATTGTTACTCTGCGTATTGGTATTGGCCACGAAGTCTGAACCGCCGTCAGCTTGCTTGCGCTTACCATTATTACCTTGACCCACCATATTATGTTGCTATCCCTTTGCATTGCCGTTCTTCTTCCCCTTACCAACCTTCTCTTCCTCAGACTCAGGGTCCTTGGTGTTATCAGAGTCGGCGTATTTGATAAGAGCCACCATGAGCTCTCCCATATCATTGCAGTGGTGCTTAAGCCGCCCCAGCTTCTGTTTGAGGGGAAGGAACCGGCAATTTTTCTCCAAAATTAGGACAGCCGATCCGGCGTTGATGCTTTCCGACGAGTGGATAACCGCTGAGACCCGGCGAACCCAATGGGCAGTTGATTCATCCTCTCCCTGGATGCAAGTGTCTAGGTCGATAATCGACAGAGGCTTCTTACATGTATCTTTGAAATTCTAAATAAAACGTGTCTTCAATTCCGTCCATGAGCTGATGGAATTAGGGGGCAGTCCCTTTAGCCAGGTGCGAGCCAGCCCATCCAACATCAAGGTGAAATACTTGGCACACACAACATCGTTGACATCCAACATTTCCATAGCCAGTTTGTAGCTTTCGATCCACGCATCCGGAGGTTGATCTGCAGTGTAGTTGGGTACCTTTCGAGGCCCTTTGAAATCCTTGGGCAACCTCTCATTGCGTAGAGCTGGTACTAAGCACGGTACTCCTATTGTTCTGGAAATCACCCCGGTCTCCATAGATACCGAAGGGTTACGCTGAAACTGCTAATAAGTTGCCAGCTAAGCCGCCCGCTCCGCCTCCCGACGTGCCCTGGCTTGATCCACCAGAGCTTGAGCATCATTACCAACACGGGGCGGGTCACGCCCCTGGCGCCGCTCACTGCTGGACACCGCCGGTGACTCAATGCGCCGGCTGTAACTTCGACTTTGATGAGGGGTTGAATGAATTCGATCACGACTGTACGAGTAAGCCGCCTGTTGAGCCACCACCGTCTGAAGAAGCTCCCCGGCTCTCCGTATCTCCATCGCAGTCGGAGAGTCGCCTTCAATGGGAAGAGCCACTAGTCGCGTAGCCGCGGCGATCATATTGTCCAGAGGGTTAAAGTAATGACCCGGCGGCGTCGGCACGAGCTGAGATGGGGCCAAATTCAAACGAGGTGGATCTGCAACCCGTGGTTGAACCGTCGCCCCGCTCATGGTCGCCTCGACCACCCGGTTTACACCGGGCGGGTCGCTCGTTCCTGCCCCGGGTGTATTGAAAAGATTCCTGGCCTCAAACTCTGCGGGTAGACGTGTCTGGTGCCTCCTTCTCATAACAGCATTTGATGCGTTCTGGACTCATCATCAGAGTAGATGGCCGTCTCTCCACTGGATACAGATCCTTCCTAAAAATCCGTCCCATGGACGAAACCAACAAAAGCATGCTTTACAGCGGTTTGAGCCTTGACGGATCGCGCGCGCTGAGCCGTCTCGATGATGTCGGTGTAGGTGTCCGGCTCAAGCTCCAATTCGCCGATCTTGCCGATGAAGACGTGGATTCCGCCTAAGGGGACCCGGTACCCATACTCAATTGAGCCGGCTTCGGGGCCCCAGCCAGCGTCGTCGATGTAGAGTCGCGGTCATCCGGCCCATGGTGTATCCCTTGATCCCTAAGAAGCTGCCCTTCAAGAACTCGAAACCACCGTGCGCTGGCCCCATGGTGGGCGCCAACTGTCGTGGACTTAACACGGCATATGGCCTAGCAAAAGGACTTAGGTGTGGAGCCATCGCAACTAGGTTAGCTTAAAGGGGTTAAACGGGAGAAAGGACACAGAGTTTACCCAGGTTCGGCCCCTCTCAATGAGGTAAAAGCCTACTCCTGCTTTAGGTTGTATTGCTTGGGTTTCGATTACCAGGGAGCGAATATGCTTTACCTAGCTCTCGATTGATTGTTACTTGAGTTAACCCGCCGCTGGGTCACCCCTTTATATGCAGGTGGATGCCCGGCGGCTTACAGAGTCCCGGCCGGCTCACACAAACATGACCGGCTCGGCTTCTAACTAAGCTTGCCTTACAAAACAAGTTAAACATATGGCGGCTCATCCCTTTGGGCCTCAAGTCGCCTCTGGGTCTTGGACCCTCAATAAGCCTGCTTCATGAACCGCCATCTTCATATCTTTTTAGACCTTATCGGGCTTCTTCATCTTTAAGCCACCAGTTGCATGACCCGGCCCCTCCTGGGCGGGTCATACCCAGTAGTTATATCCCCAATAGGTGGGGAGGCAAGGAGAAACCTCGATCGACTTGTGTAGTGAGGAGAACGCGCTCGCCTTCGCACGGCTCAGGCTCTGTCTCCCCCTCTGGCAACCTCCAAGACACCTCCGCAATCAGGCCGTCGGTGGCGAGATTCACCAGATCTTCCTCTGTGTCGGTGGAGGGGATCCAATCCCCCTGGATCCAACCAGGCGGAAGAGAAGACCGCGATGTCAACCCATTTGCTGCCTTCTTGCCATTCGCCGTTGCCTTATTCGCACGCTCCAGAGCCTCAGTGTTGTCCTTCGCCATAGCTGCGGAGCTCGAGAGGGATGGGCAGTGGAGGGTGGCACTGGGGAAGACGAGGCGGAGAAGCAGAGAGGAAAGGGGCAAATGGAGAGCATAGTACCACGCATTGGCAGCAGTGACTTTTATGGCCACACATCCGAGTGGCTGACCCATGGGCCCGTGCAATCCTGGTGCATTCCGTAACAGAGGCCGGCCCGATACATGGCGAAAAAGGTGGCGCGGGGATCAAGGAGCCCCTATCCACCTGCCCCGCTTACCGCGCCGCGTCCCGTCCCGCGCGCTTTTCCAAATTTCAAATTCCGCGAGATCCGGGCACCGCAAAGCAGTCGATCACACCGGAGATATCCAAATCCAATCTACTCGAAGACATATAGCATAATTCACTCGGAAATTCTAGAAGCTAGAATCGATCAAGGCGACTGACAAAGGGTTAAAATACTAGCATGCTTTCAGGCCCCTGAGGAAATGTCTCCGAAACATTGAATCGGGTCGGAATCAATTTCAACCCTTCTTCACTCGGTCCTCAATCCATTCGGGGGCTAATGACGATGACATGAACCTAGGGTAGGGTCTTAGGCCTAACCTAGACGCCCTACCCAAGGACACTACACAAGAGTCTAAGACCTACAAGGTTCAACAGAAGATACCGACTGAAATCCTCATGAAGGGCAATCCACTCGACATAAGATTCCACTCGGATATCCCAATTCCACTCGACCATGATTACTTCACTCGACTATAAGAGAATCCACTCGGAGTACAAAATACCTAGCGTCACCTCAGGATGGCAACAGTCAGGCATTCACTCCATCATCATAAAGACCATTTAATAGGTGCGTTACTAGTAACGTTCATGACTTAACTCTCATTGAACCCCTGTGTAACTGAGGGCCGTGAGGGGTTGGCGCACTCTATATAAGCCACCCCTCCCCTCTGGCACAAGGGTTTGCACCCCCTGTAACTATTCATCATTCCAATCGACAAGCCTCCGCAGCACCAAGACGTAGGGCTGTTACCTCTTCCGAGAGGGGCCTGAACTCGTAAATCTGTGCGTACAACCTCGTCGTAGCTAGGACACTGCCCTCTCCTACGTACCCCCTACCTCTACTGTCAGGCTCGTTCCCACGATAGCTCCTCCCACCCACTAACCGCAGCTCATTAAATATTTATTTTTCTAAAAAATTATAATCTGCAGACCATTCTAAACAAAGGTTAATGCAGTTCAAGAAGTAATATTCGGCAGTTCACAATGTGTGTGTGCATGAAGTGCAGTACATGCTTAAATGAAGCACAAGAGAAGCACTTTTGTGCAGTACACAACGCATAGACTTGGTGCATGTAATGCAGTCCGTAAATGCAAGCAATGCAGTCCGCAATGTTGGTACAAGCAGTACAAATGGTGCATACAAAAAACACAACTACATGCAGTTGAGAAAGAAAAAAAATGCTTGCAATACGAAAAGAAAAAAATTGACCACCCAGGTGCAACCAGGCCCCAGCCAGTCTCGTAGTAAGTCTGTGCCCAAACTAGGCGAGTCCGTTCTGAGCCACGATGCATGGGGCCGGGCACACAAGGGCCCACAGGTCAGAGAGGAAAGAGTTGCGAGCGCCGTGTATGAGCGCCCAATAAGTAACCAGAGGAGTTCGAGAGCATTGCCTCGCCAGGGCTTATAAACCGGTCTGGCGCGCTCTCGGCGGGCGAGGTGGTACTAAACATTAGCGCGCGCACACAACGCTCCGAGAACCAGCCGTGCTAGGAGACCTACTTGGGCCAAATGCGTTTTCACTCCCCAACACAGGCCCAAACATGCTAGAGTGGTTAAAATACCACTGCCCACTAACAATAAAACAGTGACTACAATAATAATAAAAAAACAGGAAGAAAAATTGAAAACTTTTTTTAAATGAATAACAACCACAGCAAAAAAAAGTGTGTGGGCACTGCCAGAAACTACAATTTGCTCTCATAAATAAAATATATGAAGCCCCAAGTCAACGTACAAATGCAGTCCTAGACCTACAACAATGTAGTTTGTCATGTGGAAGCAGGAAGTATTCTTACTTCTGAAATGTAGTTCCCTTTCTACTGCATTGCAGTTCGGTTAGAATCAAAAATGCAACACTGTTATTTAAGCAAAGCTGTCCGATAAACCTACCCACACTACCCTCCATCCACACAAAAGCTGCATCACCATCATCTATAAACAAAGAGAAAATAAAAAAGAACTCCATCGAAAAAGTAATGTGCTTACATCTGTATGAATCCTGATCTGATCTAATACAGTTGCATGCAGTACAATTTATGGACATAGGCAGTTCTATCATGATACCCAAGAAGTGCACTTAGTAAGAAAATTCATCGAAAACACAATCATCTCATTTTTTGACAGTTGCGTGCATACCTGAAGTTGTCACGAAAAAAGAGGCGATGACGTTTCAAATTTCCAACGCAGTAAGATAGCCTCCACATCGCAGAACCTCTCTGCAGTTGCCACATAACTGAAAACACAACCCCACCATGCTACCACCCCCCTCCACCACTCCCACGTCCTGTCACAGAGAGCAGAGGAGAAACCACAACTGCTTCGTCCCCCCAAAAAACCCCATTGCAGCTTCTTCTCCCCAGTTCCTTTCACTAACCTCTCTCTCTAGAACAAATGCGAGAGAGAAGAGGAGAGCCATGGCAGATGAACCTCTGTACAAGCAGCGCCGCAGGTACACCCGGGAGCTCCACGACGTCGACCTCCACAGCGACCAGAAGCTCTACGTCATTTGCACTAGCAAGGGTGGAGACATGGACAAGATGTTGTCCACGCTTTGGAGGAAGCTCGACGGAATGCCCGTTAAACTAGTCAGTGTTGATGTCGAGTACACGCACTACATGAAGCCATAGCGGGCAGCAGTGCTCCAGCTATGCGTAGAAAAAGACTGCCTTGTCTACCACATCTCTACAGCTAAAGACAAGTGACAGTAATTATCAATCTATACTATTGGTTGTCAATATTGATTTTAAATTTTGTTCGTCACAAATGCCATTATATAAACTTGGGTTCTCATTTTTAAAATGCATGGCATAGGAATTTGTCGGATTCAGGGCTCCGCAACACCCAAGTGTTGGAAATATGCCCTAGAGGCAATAATAAAATGGTTATTATTATATTTCCTTGTTCATGATAATTGTCTATTGTTCATGCTGTAATTGTATTAACCGGAAACCGTAATACATGTGTGAATACATAGATCATAGCATGTCCCTAGTAAGCCTCTAGTTGACTAGCTCGTTGATCAATAGATGGTTATGGTTTCCTGACCATGGACATTGGATGTCATTGATAATGGGATCACATCATTAGGAGAATGATGTGATGGACAAGACCCAATCCTAAGCATAGCACAAGATCGTATAGTTCCTTCGCTAGAGCTTTTCTAATGTCAAGTATCATTTCCTTAGACCATGAGATTGCGCAACTCCCAGATACCGTAGGAATGCTTTGGGTGTATCAAACGTCACAACGTAACTCGTTGACTATAAAGGTGCACTACAGGTATCTCCGAAAGTGTCTGTTGGGTTGGCATGAATCGAGACTGGGATTTGTCACTCCGTATGACGGAGAGGTATCTCTGGGCCCACTCGGTAATGCATCATCGTAATGAGCTCAATGTGACTAAGGAGTTAGCCACAGGATCATGCATTACGGAACGAGTAAAGAGACTTGCCGGTAACGAGATTGAACAAGGTATAAGGATACCGACGATCGAATCTCGGGCAAGTAACATACCGATGGACAAAGGGAATTGCGTACGGGATTGATTGAATCCTCGACATCATGGTTCGTCCGATGAGATCATCGTGGAACATGTGGGAGCCAACATGGGTATCCAGATCCCGCTGTTGGTTATTGGCCAGAGAGATGTCTCGGTCATGTCTGCATGGTTCCCGAACCCGTAGGGTCTACACACTTAAGGTTCGGTGACGCTAGAGTTGTTATGGGAAATTGTATGTGGTTATCGAAGGTTGTTCGGAGTCCCGGATGAGATCCCGGACGTCACGAGGAGTTCCAGAATGGTCCGGAGGTGAAGAATTATATATGGGAAGTCCAGTTTCAGTCACCGGAATGGTTTCGGGGGTTATCGGTATTGTACCGGGACCACCGGAAGGTGTCCGGGGGTCCACCGGGTGGGGCCACCTGCCCCGGTGGGCCAAGTGGGCTGAGCAAGGGAGGGAACCAGCCCCTGGTGGGCTGGTGCGCCCCCCCAAGGGGTCCAAGGCGCCTAGGGTTGGAAACCCTAGGGGGTGGGGGCGCCTCCCACCTTGCTTGGGGGGTAAGTCCCCCCCCCCTTGCAGCCGCCGCCCCCTAGATGGGATCTAATGGGGCCGGCCCCCTCTCCCCTTCACCCTATAAATAGAGGGGGGGTGGGAGGGCAGCAGCACCCCTTCCCTGGCGTAGCCCTCACCCTCTCCAACACCTCCTCCTCCTCCGTAGTGCTTGGCGAAGCCCTGTCGGAGAACCACAAGCTCCACCACCACGCCGTCGTGCTGCCAGAGCCCTCCCTCAACTTCTCCTCTTCCCTTGCTGGATCAAGAAGGAGGAGACGTCCCCGGGCTGTACGTGTGTTGAATGCGTAGGCGCCGTCCATTCGGCGCTTGATCGGATCTTTCACAATTTGAATCGCCGCGAGTACGACTCCATCATCCGCGTTCCTTGTAACGCTTCTGCTTAGCGATCTTCAAGGGTATGAAGATGCACTCCCTCTCTCTTGTTGCTAGCATCTCCTAGATTGATCTTGGTGATACGTAGGAAATTTTTTGATTTACTACTACGTTCCCCAACACCAAGAAAGGTTCGAATTCTAGGCCGTGTGCGAAAAACTTTGTCTCCCCAGCCTACCAACTCGATGCCCTCATAGCCTAGCTTGATGAATGGGGAAGGAAAGGGACACAATAGCTTACCCAGGTTTTGGCCACCTTGCGCTGTAATACCCTACTCCTGCTTTTTGGTGGATTAGCCTCGCGGCGGGTTGAGGATGAACAAGTACAGAGGAAGAACAACCTTAGGAGGTCTGTTCTTGCATTGGTATGAGCTGGTGAGGGTTTGAATGGGTCGATCCCCTCCTACGGTGGTAGCTAGACTATATTTATAGTGGCCTTGGTCCTCTTCCCCCAAAATGAAGGCGGGAAGGGATCCCACAATGGCCAAATTTAAAGGGGGACAAGTGGTACATCTTATCCTGACGAAAGGTGGTCTTCGCCTACAAAGCTTCTGGTCGTGACGACGTGGTGGGCTCGGCGATGACCTCCGTCCCGTCGTCCTGGCGTTCTTGGTCTTGTAGCATGAAAATGGAAACCTTTGGCTGATTCGTCTGGACTCCGCGCCTGCGCTTGCCCCCATAGCACCAAAGAGGAAAGCTGCAGTGCTGCGCCCGCTGGCATCTGCCTGGCCTTGGTCGTCATGGCTTGCGTCACCTTAACCTCATGAGGTGACCGCCTACAAAGGAATCTTCATTCCTTAGGAGCCAGCCTAGGGAGGCCGCTCCTTCTGGAGGTCCTGGCGTCGTCTGCCTGGCGAGGTTTGGCCCCTCGCGAGGGTCTTGTGTTGTCGATGCTGAAGATGGGCCGTACCAGGCCATTGATGGAGCCACGTCATGGGCCGCGGGCAGGCAAGTCTGGGTACCCCGGTTCCCAGAACGCCGACAGTAGCCCCCGGGCCCAAGGCGCGCTCGGACTTGGCTTCGGAGCAAGGGCAAAGCACCGCGGGCCCCCATCGCCTGCGGTCCAGGTCTACGCGTGGCGCTTGATAAGACGTGGGCGCCTCTGCTTCCCCATGCAGCCCTGCAGGTTCCTTCTCGATTGGACAACTGCTTGGCGCACGCAGAAAGGCCATCATTGCTCGGGGTACTTACCTTCTTCTCCCTTTCCTGCGGGCGCGCGTTGTCTTCACTGGAATCCTCGCCCGCTCCAGTCCACCTCGCCGCCATGGTCCCCAGATCGAAGAGAGAAAAACCCCGCGCGGTAGTGAAGTCCGCGCCGGGTTCGGAGCCAGCGTTGGAGCGGTCCACGGTCGTCAACCAAGAAAGGTTGGACAAGGTCTGGCGAGCTCTCGCCGCCGATTCCAACGAGTGGAGGGCGATGACGGTCTGGCCCGGTTCCCGGGCCTTGGTCGTTATGGAGGCCACCGAGATCCCTCTTCACCTTCATGCCCAATTCGCCGGGCTGCTGCCCCCGTTCTCCAATTTTCTCAACGCCGTACTCTCGTATTACCAGATCCACACGCGGCATTTGGATCCTGGTTCCATCATCCTCCTCTCTGCTTTTGCCTTCTTGTGTGAGGCTTTCATTGGCATTGCCCCGTCCGTGGCCTTGCTCCGCCACTTCTTCTCGCTTCGCCTGGTTGATGACAGGCAGCGCTCGGGGTGTGTGGCACTTCAGGCGGCAGCGGCAACTGCCGGCTCAGGCATTGATTTCTCCCTCCGCCTAGTCGTGAGGGGGTTCCGGAAGCACTGGGTGTACGTAGACACCACAGTGTCACTACTGCAGGATGGTCCAAACACGATAGTCGAATCAGAGACCCTTCGACGAAACTGTTTGCGATGCATCAATCACAAACGGGGATGTAATAAAACCGTTAAAAAAGATGCAAAATGTTTGCGATGGTGGAGACATCAAACACGGTTCATATTAGATTTGCGTGTGCGATGAGTGGCAAACGATTAATCCAGAAGAACTGTTTGCGATGATGCAGAACAACAGAAACGGGCAGCCAGATGAGGGTGTGTGCGATATACAGCATGCAGTTCACAAGGATGAACTGTGTGTGATTAGGCAACACAATGGAAATGGTTCAACTGAATAAGATGTGTGTGATATGCGGCAAACAGGTCCGTAATCAGAAATGTGTGCGAAGACCAATAATAACACAGACGATTGCTGCTAATAAGCCGTGTGATTTGCTCTGTCTATAGAAGAATAACATGTATATATATAACTAAAATAAACATCCAATTACATAAGTGACTATACAGATCATTCGCACACACCTCAATAAACAATTGCATGCATTCTAAAGTAGGAGAAATGATCGTCTAGTCATCTACTTCCTGTGACGCTCCCACCACTGCTCTGTGGCTCGATCCCTCGTCTGGGGCAGGAAGAAGACACTTCCTCATGTCAACGATCCGCGTGTACATCTTGTAGCTTGTGTACACATCCTTGGCCGCGTACTTGATGTGTTGTTCATCCAGTCTCTCATGCCACACACTATGCCAGGCGTTCTTGTGCTTCTTGCTCTCATCCTTCATCTTCATGTAGTAGGGGTTGATGATGGCCGAGGCAAGGTCAACCAGGGAGTTCAGTTTGTTGTTGTCGCTGCCCCAGACCTTGTAGTGGTGCTGGATGTTGACAAGATTCAGGCATTTCAAGCCTGAAACCTTGAGCGCTTTTAGATCGTTGGTGGTGTCCACCGTAGCGAAACTGTAGTTAGAGCTGTTGATAAACCTGGAGAAACGCTCGCAAGGCCTTTTGGCCAGGTGGTAGTGGTAGACGAGGACGTCATGTCGCACACACAATTGGGTGACGGGAACCTTCTGATCGTGCCCGACATGACCGATGGTGTACCCGAGGTCGAAGCCGACCACTTGGTACTTGTCCTCGGCAAGGAACTGCTCCATAGTTTTTGATGGAGCTCTCGACCGAGACCGGATCATTCGTGTACACCACCGACAGAGCCTTCCCCCTCACGTGGGTGTCCACGATGTGATGCGTGGTGAACTGCCCGCCGTTGTCATCATCGGCCGCTGGGAGCGCCATTGGAGCCACGGGGAGCGCCAATGGAACCGCTGGATGTCCTCTCTGTATGTGTCGTCGTGGGTGTGCTTATTGTGTCGTGTGACACGAGAGATGAAGGTAAATGGCCGCAGGAATAAAAGGGGGCCGGGCGGACTGGATTCTCGGCGCGTCCACATGGCAGTTTTTACAGCGGGTAACTGCATCGTCGCGCCGTGCCCGGTGCAACCGCATGCACACGAACGTGCGTGATCGTGCGCTGGCCCCAAACACTGGCAGCGCGCATGGAGGGACGAGGGTAGAGCACCCAGAGGGACGCGAGAGCAGAGCGCGCGTGGCGGGACGCGAGCAGAGCATGCCGCGGCCGCCTCAACCACAAGCAACCACACGCATAGAGCCGTTGAACACACAGGAAATGGCCGCCTCAACCACACGCATAGAGTCGTTGAACAGTTGCGTCGCTGCATAGAGAGCGGCCGTGTGCTACTGCCTTCGTCTTGGTCTATAGTCCCCTTTATATTCTGTGCCATACTTTGCCCTTAAATTTAACCAACAAAATGTTAATGCATGTTATAAAAATTATATAATTGGAAACTATGTTCAAATATGAATCCAACTATATAATCTTTGGCGACATGCATTCGTATTTTATTAGTTAAATCCTACTTATAAACCAGGATGGGGGTATAGTAGGTAATTAAACTGCAAACATTTTTTTATTAACCGTATGTGTACGTGGCCTTTCGTCCTCCTCTCGCACGTCTTGTCACCCCGCTGCCGCAGACGGCTTACAGCGCAAGCTTGCGCAGCGCGCGGGGGCATTCTTTTGGCCAAACGGTGGCTCGAAGTGGCTCCAATGAATCATCGGTGAGCCCGTTCCCGCGCAAACCCGCAGGTTCCCGCGCAAACTTCCTGCCCGACTCGGTGAAATCCCCCAAAATCCCAATGCTTACCGGCCTGCTATATAAACCCTCACGGCCGGTGAGGACTGCGTCGCATTTTCCCCTCCCTCCATGTAGCTTATCTTGTCTGCTTCTCCGATCGCCAATGGCACCGGTCCGTCGTCGTCGCTCAGCTACTCCGCCGTCATCAGAGGACAGCTCCAGCTGGGAGGCTACACCGTGGCGGCGGTGTAGTCCCCGGCGTAGTGTACTGCGCATGGCGTCCCTGTTGGGTGTGCGCGGAACACCCACCACACGCTCCGCCGCCGCTGCCCGTCGGCAGCTGTTGCCGGCCACCGTTGCCGCCACACCACCGTCGTAAGCCAGGGCCATCGCCCGCTCCGCCGATGCGGCCCGAAGGCGGGAGGTGTGGCCGCCACCCCACTGCCGGCCATCACCCGCTCCGCCACCGCGGCCCGAAGGCGGGAGGTGGTGGTCGTGGCTGCCACCCTATCGTAGGACGCCATGGCCGCCAGCCCACCGTCGATCGCCGTGGTCATCACCTGCTCCGCCATGGCCGCTCGAAGGTGGGAGGCGGAGGTGGAGGCCCGCACGTGCATCAGCGACCTTGCGTGCTACACCGAGTTCCTGCGGGAGAAGGAGGAGCGCCTCATCGAGCACGCAAAGAGCCTTACCGCTGCCGTGGCCGTGGCACACACCGCCTCAGAGGCGAGGAATTAGGAGATCTACGAGGAGAACCACCGCTTCGAGAGGGGTCGTCTGGAGTGCAGAGGGCGTTCGAGGTGAGCGTCGCTGAAGGTGCAGCAGTGGCAGGCACCGTATTGCAGTTGTCCAGCTCGTTGGTAGGCTCCTCCTCCTCTGCCTCTTATGGAGCGCACTTGGTAGAGGAGAGGCTGCCAGAAGTAGTACAAAGCCCTTCCGTAGTAGTAGTATTTAGGGGCTATTTTGTTCAGTTCATTTGACTATAGATGTGGTGGAACTGTAAAACGTACTTAAAATTAGCTAGTATATATAGTTGAACTAGCTATTTCAGTACGTGGTTGGCAACAATTGAGGAAAAGTTTGGTCGGTTCAGCTCTCAAGTTGAACTGTTTGTATAAATTAAGAATGACTGCTTAATCTATGAATGAAATCTATGCTTAATTACTGAATTTAGGTGCAAAAATTAGATAGTGCTAGTGATTTTTAGCTGCATATTTTGACAAATCGCAGTGTTACAAGGTTGACAAATGGCAATGTTACTAGATTAACAAATGTCAATCTTTCCAGTTTGACAAATGGCAACATACCCAATATGACAGATGCAAATTTTACCAAATTGTTTGTATGTGGTTGCACACGGGTCATCCAAAACAACCGTTTGCGTTGAATGGATGCACAAATCCTGCGCCGCAAATTTTCCCTTGACTTAAGGGGGAAGACCATAGCTCTTACTTTGCATACGGGTGTTCTATCTAAAACATTTGCGATCAAGAGCTGCACAAATCCTGCTCGGCACATTTTCCCTTGGCTTCCTGGGGAAGCTGTCGGTTCGCATACGGGTGTTCTAACTAAAACGTTTGCGATGAGTGTTTTATATTTAAAAACCATTGACGTTTTTTTCAAAAGAAAATCATTTGATAAGTCTGTACATTAAGAGAGAAAATCATTTCTAGCTCTGCGATAGTGCTCGGCGACCTGCCCGTCAATGCTACGGGGATGCTCGGGCGCCATTAATGGAGAGGAAGGCGGGCGGCCATGGAAGTCAAAGGGCTCGCCTCCTAGTGAGACTGCGTAGCGTACAGCTCGCACACTTCCCGGTGAGCCTGCGCATTGGAGGACAGCTTGCACGCATCTCGGTCAGCCTGCGCACCGAACTCCACTCGCACGCCTCTCGTTTAGTCAAGCAGCTGTCCGCATGGCACCTCCTATAGCCATTAAAACCAAGACACGTGGCGTCACATGAATGGTTAACAGAATGCACACGATTTGAATTATAAAAACGTTTGAGATATTAAAGTGGCAGCTATTTTTTCAAAATGCCTTGGTTGGCTGTTATTCGATTGCGCCTTCTCTCAAAATGGACACGAAAAATACCACAGCATGTCGGGTGCCATTCCATGATAGCATGCCAAGTTTCATGAATTTCAAACGAATTTTGGATTTACAAGAATTTAAAAACAAAGTGTCTCAACGTTTTGGAGGCAATCAATAGTGCCCTGGTGTTCGAAATTCATTCCCATTTCTTGCATGGGACCTAAGCATGCACCCAAGGACACATATTTAATTTTTTAAGCAATTTATATGCACTGGAGCATGTGCATGTAGTTCAAATTTGAATTATGCAAATAAAATGCTTAGAAAACCCAGTTAATGTATAAAATGTCCAAACGAACCCCGAAAAATTCCAAAATTTAACACAACACTCATGTTGTTCTATGTTGATAGTAGAAAAATTTTGACAGCAATAAGAAGCAATAGATATCATTTCGTCCCCAAAGGTGGCACGTTCCATACCGAAACCATCAGGCTTGTTGTGAGAAGCTCTGGTTTGTGAGAAGCTTATACCCAAACCTACCCCAAATGGGACAAAAAATTTACCACGGCATGTTGATGCCGCTCCCTGATAGCATGCCATGTTCCATGAATTTTAGACGAGTTTTGGATTTACTAGAATTTAAAACCAGGTATCTCAATGTTTGCAGCCGAGTGACGGTGGCAGGGTGTTTGAAATTCATTCCCATTTCTTGCATGGGACCTAAGCATGCACCCAAGGACACATATTTGTTTTTTCAACCAATTTATATGCATTGGAGCATGTGCATGTAGTTCAAATTTGAATTATGCACATAAAATGCCTAGAAAACCCAGTTAATGTATAAAAATGTCCAAACGAACCCCGAAAAATTCCAAAATTTAACACAACACTCCTGTTGTTCTATGTTGACACTAGAAAATTTATGAAAGCAATAAGAGGCAACGGATATCGTTTCTTCCCCAAAGGTGGCACGTTCCCTACCGAAACAATTAGGCTTGTTGTGAGAAGCTTATACCCAAACCTGCCCCGAATGGGACAAAGTTTTTACCACGGCATGTTGATGCCTCTCCATGATAGCATGCCAAGTTTCATGAATTTCAGATGAGTATTGGATTTACTAGAATTTAAAAACCAGGTATCCGAATGTTTGTGGCCGAGTGATGGTGGCAGGGTGTTTGAAATTCATTCCCATTTTGCATGGGACCTAAGCATGCACCCAAGGACACAGATTTGATTTTTCAACCAATTTATATGCACTGGAGCATGTGCATGTAGTTCAAATTTGAATTAAGCACATAAAATGCCTAGAAAACCCAATTAATGTATAAAAATGTCCAAATGAACCCTGAAAAACTCCAAAATTTAACACCACACTCTTGTTGTTCTATGTTGACACTAGAAATTTTTTGAAAGCAATAAGAGGCAACGGATATCGTTTCGTCCCCAAAGGTGCCACGTTCCCTACCGAAACCATCAGGCTTGTTGTGAGATGCTCTGGTTTGTGAGAAGCTTATACCCAAACCTGCCCCAAATGGGACAAATTTTTTACCACGGCATGTTGATGCCACTCCATGATAGCATGCCAAGTTTCATGAATTTCAGATGAGTTTTGGATTTACTAGAATTTAAAAATCAGGTATCTCAATGTTTGCGGCCGAGTGACGGTGGCAGGGTGTTTGAAATTCATTCCCATTTCTTGCATGGGACCTAAGCATTCACCCAAGGATACAGATTTGATTTTTCAACCAATTTATATGCACTGGAGCATGTCAATGTAGTTCAAATTTGAATTGTGCACATAAAATGAATAGAAAACCCAGTTAATGTATAAAAATGTCCAAACGAACCGCGGAAAAATTCAAAATTTAACACAACACTCCTGTTGTTCTATGTTGACACCAGAAATTTTTTGAAAGCAATAAGAGGCAACAGATATCATTTCGTCCCAAAGGTGGCACATTCCATACCGAAACCATCAGGCTTTGTTGTGAGAAGCTCTGGTTTGTGAGAAGTTTATACCCAAACCTGCCCCAAATGGGACAAATTTTTTACCACGGCATGTTGATGCCGCTCCATGATAGCATGCCAAGTTTCATGAATTTCAGACGAGTTTTGGATTTACTAGAATTTAAAAACCAGGTATCCCAATGATTGCGGCCGAGTGACGGTGGCAGGGTGTTTGAAATTCATTCCCATTTCTTGCATGGGACCTAAGCATGCTCCCAAGGACACATATTTGATTTTTCAACTAATTTATATGCACTGGAGCATGTGCATGTAGTTCAAATTTGAATTATACACATAAAATGCCTAGAAAACCCAGTTAATGTATAAAAATGTCCAAACGAACCCCAAAAAATTCCAAAATTTAACACAACACTCCTGTTATTCTATTTTGACACTAGAAATTTTTTGAAAGCAATAAGAGGCAACGTATATCGTTTCTTCCCCAAAGGTGGCACTTTCCCTACCGAAACCATTAGGCTTGTTGTGAGAAGCTCTGGTTTGTGAGAAGCTTATACCCAATCCTGCCCCGAATGGGACAAAATTTTTACCACGGCATGTTGATGCCACTCCATGATAGCATGCCAAGTTTCATGAATTTCAGATGAGTTTTGGATTTACTAGAATTAAAAACCAGGTATCCCAATGTTTGCGGCCGAGTGACGGTGGCAGGGTGTTTGAAATTCTTTTCCATTTCTTGCATGGGACCTAAGCATGCACCCAAGGACACAGATTTGATTTTTTAACCAATTTATATGCACTGGAGCATGTGCATGTAGTTCAAATTTGAATTATGCACATAAAATGCCTAGAAAAGCCAGTTAATGTATAAAAATGTCCAAACAAACCCCGAAAAATTCCAAAATTTAACACAACACTCCTGTTGTTCTATGTTGACACTAGAAAATTTTTGAAAGCAATAAGAGGCAACGGATATCGTTTCTTCCCCAAAGGTGGCACGTTCCCTACCGAAACAATTAGGCTTGTTGTGTGAAGCTTATACCCAAACGTGCCCCGAATGGGACAAAGTTTTTACCACGGCATGTTGATGCCTGTCCATGATAGCATGCCAAGTTTCATGAATTTCAGATGAGTTTTGGATTTACTAGAATTTAAAAACCAGGTATCCGAATGTTTGCGGCCGAGTGACGGTGGCAGGGTGTTTGAAATTCATTCCCATTTTTGCATGGGACCTAAGCATGCACCCAAGGACACATATTTGATTTTTCAACCAATTTATATGCACTTGAGCATGTGCATGTAGTTCAAATTTGAATTATGCACATAAAATGCCTAGAAAACCCAGTTAATGTATAAAAATGTCCAAACGAACCCCGAAAAATTCCAAAATTTAACACCACACTCCTGTTGTTCTATGTTGACACTAGAATTTTTTTTTAAGCAATAAGAGGTAACGTATATCGTTTCTTCCCCAAATGTGGCACGTTCCCTACCGAAACCATTAGGCTTGTTGTGAGAAGCTCTGGTTTGTGAGAAGCTTATACCCAATCCTGCCCCGAATGGGACAAAAAATTTACCACGGCATGTTGATGCCGCTCCATGATAGCATGCCAAGTTTCATGAATTTGAGATGAGTTTTGGATTTACTAGAATTTAAAAACCAGGTATCCCAATGTTTGCGGCCGAGTGACGGTGGCAGGGTGTTTGAAATTCTTTCCCATTTCTTGCATGGGACCTAAGCATGCACCCAAGGACACAGATTTGATTTTTCAACCAATTTATATGCACTGGAGCATGTGCATGTAGTTGAAATTTGAATTATGCACATAAAATGCCTAGAAAACCCAGTTAATGTATAAAAATGTCCAAACGAACCCCGAAAAATTCCAAAATTTAACACAACAGTCCTGTTGTTCTATGTTGACACTAGAGTTTTTTTGAAAGCAATAAGAGGCAACGGATATCGTTTCGTCCCCAAAGGTGGCACGTTCCCTACCGAAACCATCAGGCTTGTTGTGAGAAGCTCTGGTTTGTGAGAAGCTTATACCCAAACCTGCCCCAAATGGGACAAAAATTTTACCACGGCATGTTGATGCCACTCCATGATAGCATGCCAAGTTTCATGAATTTCAGACGAGTTTTGGATTTACTAGAATTTAAAAATCAGGTATCTCAATGTTTGCGGCCGAGTGACAGTGGCAGGGTGTTTGAAATTCATTCCCATTTCTTGCATGGGACCTAAGTATTCACCCAAGGACACATATTTGATTTTTCAACCAATTTATATGCACTGGAGCATGTCAATGTAGTTCAAATTTGAATTGTGCACATAAAATGAATAGAAAATCCAGTTAATGTATAAAAATGTCCAAACGAACCGCGAAAAATTTCAAAATTTAACACAACACTCCTGTTGTTCTATGTTGACACCAGAAATTTTTTGAAAGCAATAAGAGGCAACAGATATCATTTCGTCCACAAAGGTGGCATGTTCCATACCGAAACCATCAGGCTTTGTTGTGAGAAGCTCTGGTTTGTGAGAAGTTTATACCCAAACCTGCCCCAAATGGGACAAATTTTTTACCATGGCATGATGATGCCGCTCCATGATAGCATGCCAAGTTTCATGAATTTCAGACGAGTTTTGGATTTACTAAAATTTAAAAACCTGGTATCCCAATGATTGCGGCCGAGTGACGGTGGCAGGGTGTTTGAAATTCATTCCCATTTCTTGCATGGGACCTAAGCATGCACCCAAGTACACAGATTTGATTTTTCAAGTAATTTATATGCACTGGAGCATGTGCATGTAGTTCAAATTTGAATTATGCACATAAAATGCCTAGAAAACCCAGTTAATGTATAAAAATGTCCAAACAAACCCCAAAAAATTCCAAAATTTAACACAACACTCCTATTGTTCTATGTTGACACTAGAAATTTTTTGAAAGCAATAAGAGGCAACGTATATCGTTTCTTCCCCAAAGGTGGCACGTTCCCTACCGAAACTATTAGGCTTGTTATGAGAAGCTCTGGTTTGTGAGAAGCTTATACCCAATCCTGCCCCGAATGGGACAAAAATTTTACCACGGCATGTTGATGGCGCTCCATGATAGCATGCCAAGTTTCATGAATTTCAGATGAGTTTTGGATTTACTAGAATTTAAAAACCAGGTATCCCAATGTTTGCGGCCGAGTGACGGTGGCAGGGTGTTTGAAATTATTTCCCATTTCTTGCATGGGACCTAAGCATGCACCCAAGGACACAGATTTGATTTTTCAACCAATTTATATGCACTGGAGCATGTGCATGTAGTTCAAATTTGAATTATGCACATAAAATGCCTAGAAAACCCAGTTAATGTATAAAAATGTCCAAACAAACCCCGAAAAATTCCAAAATTTAACACAACACTCCTGTTGTTCTAAGTTGACACTAGAAATTTTTTGAAAGCAATAAGAGGCAACGGATATCTTTTCGTCCCCAAAGGTGGCACGTTCCCTACCGAAACCATCAGGCTTGTTGTGAGAATCTCTGGTTTGTGAGAAGCTTATACCCAAACCTGCACCAAATGGGACAAATTTTTTACCATGGCATGTTGATGCCACTCCATGATAGCATGCCAAGTTTGATGAATTTCAGACGAGTTTTGGATTTATTAGAATTTAAAAATCAGGTATCTCAATGTTTGGGGCCGAGTGACGGTGGCAGGGTGTTTGAAATTCATTCCCATTTCTTGCATGGGACCTAAGCATTCACCCAAGGACACAGATTTGATTTTTCAACCAATTTATATGCACTGGAGCATGTCAATGTAGTTCAAATTTGAATTGTGCACATAAAATGAATAGAAAACCCAGTTAATGTATAAAAATGTCCAAACATACAGCGAAAAATTTCAAAATTTAACACAACACTCCTGTTGTTCTATGTTGACACCAGAAAATTTTTGAAACCAATAAGAGGCAACATATATCATTTCGTCCCCAAAGGTGGCACGTTCCATACCGAAACCATCAGGCTTTGTTGTGAGAACCTCTGGTTTGTGAGAAGTTTATACCCAAACCTGCCCCAAATGGGACAAAAATTTTACCATGGCATGTTGATTCCGCTCCATGATAGCATGCCAAGTTTCATGAATTTCAGATGAGTTTTAGATTTACTAGAATTTAAAAACCAGGTATCCCAATGATTGCGGTCGAGTGATGGTGGAGGGTGTTTGAAATTCATTCCCATTTCTTGCGTGGGACCTAAGCATGCACCCAAGGACACATATTTGATTTTTCAACTAATTTATATGCACTGGAGCATGTGCATGTAGTTCAAATTTGAATTATGCACATAAAATGCCTAGAAAAACAAGTTAATGTATAAAAATGTCCAAACGAACCCCGAAAAATTCCAAAATTTAACACAACACTCCTGTTGTTCTATGTTGACACTAGAAATTTTTTGAAAGCAATAAGAGGCAACGTATATCGTTTCTTCCCCAAAGGTGGCACGTTCCCTACCGAAACCATTAGGCTTGTTGTGAGAAGCTCTGGTTTGTGAGAAGCTTATACCCAATCGTGCCCCGAATGGGACAAAATTTTTACCACGACATGTTGATGCCGCTCCATGATAGCATGCCAAGTTTCATGAATTTCACATGAGTTTTGGATTTACTAGAATTTAAAAACCAGGTATCCCAATGTTTGCGGCCGAGTGACGGTGGCAGGGTGTTTGAAATTCTTTCCCATTTCTTGCATGGGACCTAAGCATGCACCCAAGGACACAGATTTGATTTTTCAACCAATTTATATGCACTGGAGCATGTGCATGTAGTTCAAATTTGAATTATGCACATAAAATGCCTAGAAAACCCAGTTAATGTATAAAAATGTCCAAACGAACCCCGAAAAACTCCAAAATTTAACACAACACTCCTGTTGTTCTATGTTGACACTAGAAATTTTTTGAAAGCAATAAGAGGCAACGGATATCGTTTCGTCCCCAAAGATGGCACGTTCCCTACCGAAACCATCAGTCTTGTTGTGAGAAGCTCTGGTTTGTGAGAAGCTTATACCCAAACCTGCCCCAAATGAGACAAAAATTTTACCACGGCATGTTGATGCCACTCCATGATAGCATGCCAAGTTTCATGAATTTCAGATGAGTTTTGGATTTATAGAATTTAAAAATCAGGTATCTCAATGTTTGCGGCCGAGTGACAGTGGCAGGGTGTTTGAAATTCATTCCCATTTCTTGCATGGGACCTAAGTATTCACCCAAAGACACAGATTTGATTTTTCAACCAATTTATATGCACTGGAGCATGTCAATGTAGTTCAAATTTGAATTGTGCACATAAAATGAATAGAGAACCCAGTTAATGTATAAAAATGTCCAAACGAACCGTGAAAAATTTCAAAATTTAACACAACACTCCTGTTGTTCTATGTTGACACCAGAAATTTTTTGAAAGCAATAAGAGGCAACAGATATCATTTCGTCCCCAAAGGTGGCACGTTTCATACCGAAACCATCAGGTTTGTTGTGAGAAGCTCTGGTTTGTGAGAAGTTTATACCCAAACCTGCCCCAAATGGGACAAATTTTTTACCACGGCATGTTGATGCCGCTCCATGATAGCATGTCAAGTTTCATGAATTTCAGATGAGTTTTGGATTTACTAGAATTTAAAAACCAGGTATCCCAATGATTGCGGCCGAGTGACGGTGGCAGGGTGTTTGAAATTCATTCCCATTTCTTGCATGGGACCTAAGCATGCACCCAAGGACACATATTTGATTTTTCAACTAATTTATATGCACTGGAGCATGTGCATGTAGTTCAAATTTGAATTATGCACATAAAATACCTAGAAAACCCAGTTAATGTATAAAAATGTGCAAACGAACCCCGAAAAATTCCAAAATTTAACACAACACTCCTGTTGTTCTATGTTGACACTAGAAATTTTTGAAAGCAATAAGAGGCAACGTATATCGTTTCTTCCCCAAAGGTGGCACGTTCCCTACCGAAACCATTAGGCTTGTTGTGAGAAGCTCTGGTTTGTGAGAAGCTTATACCCAATCCTGCCCTTAATGGGACAAAATTTTTACCACGACATGTTGATGCCGCTCCATGATAGCATGCCAAGTTTCATGAATTTCAGATGAGTTTTGAATTTACTAGAATTTAAAAACCAGGTATCCCAATGTTTGCGGCCGAGTGACGGTGGCAGGGTGTTTGAAATTCTTTCCCATTTCTTGCATGGGACCTAAGCATGCACCCAAGGACACAGATTTGATTTTTCAACCAATTTATATTCACTGGAGCATGTGCATGTAGTTCAAATTTGAATTATGCACATAAAATGCCTAGAAAACCCAGTTAATGTATAAAAATGTCCAAACGAACCTCGAAAAATTCCAAAATTTAACAAAACACTCCTGTTGTTCTATGTTGACACTAGAAATTTTTTGAAAGCAATAAGAGGCAACGGATATCGTTTCGTCCCCAAAGGTGGCACGTTCCCGACCGAAACCATCAGGCTTGTTGTGAGAAGCTCTGGTTTGTGAGAAGCTTATACCCAAACCTGCCCCAGATGGGACAAATTTTTTACCACGGCATGTTGATGCCACTCCATGATAGCATGCCAAGTTTCATGAATTTCAGACGAGTTTTGGATTTACTAAAATTTAAAAACCTGGTATCCTAATGATTGCGGCCGAGTGACGGTGGCAGGGTGTTTGAAATTCATTCCCATTTCTTGCATGGGACCTAAGCATGCACCCAAGTACACAGATTTGATTTTTCAAGTAATTTATATGCACCGGAGCATGTGCATGTAGTTCAAATTTGAATTATGCACATAAAATGCCTAGAAAACCCAGTTAATGTATAAAAATGTCCAAACAAACCCCAAAAAATTCCAAAATTTAACACAACACTCCTGTTGTTCTATGTTGACACTAGAAATTTTTTGAAAGCAATAAGAGGCAACGTATATCGTTTCTTCCCCAAAGGTGGCACGTTCCCTACCGAAACCATTAGGCTTGTTGTGAGAAGCTCTGGTTTGTGAGAAGCTTATACCCAATCCTGCCCTTAATGGGACAAAATTTTTACCACGGCATGTTGATGCCGCTCCATGATAGCATGCCAAGTTTCACGAATTTCAGATGAGTTTTGAATTTACTAGAATTTAAAAACCAGGTATCCCAATGTTTGCGGCCGAGTGACGGTGGCAGGGTGTTTGAAATTCTTTCCCATTTCTTTCATGGGACCTAAGCATGCACCCAAGGACACAGATTTAATTTTTCAACCAATTTATATTCACTGGAGCATGTGCATGTAGTTCAAATTTGAATTATGCACATAAAATGCCTAGAAAACCCAGTTAATGTATAAAAATGTCCAAACGAACCTCGAAAAATTCCAAAATTTAACACAACACTCCTGTTGTTCTATGTTGACACTAGAAATTTTTTGAAAGCAATAAGAGGCAACGGATATCGTTTCGTCCCCAAAGGTGGCACGTTCCCTACCGAAACCATCAGGCTTGTTGTGAGAAGCTCTGGTTTGTGAGAAGCTTATACCCAAACCTGCCCCAAATGGGACAAATTTTTTACCACGGCATGTTGATGCCACTCCATGATAGCATGCCAAGTTTCATGAATTTCAGATGAGTTTTGGATTTACTAGAATTTCAAAATCAGGTATCTCAATGTTTGCGGCCGAGTGACGGTGGCAGGGTGTTTGAAATTCATTCCCATTTCTTGCATGGGACCTAAGCATTCACCGAAGGACACAGATTTGATTTTTCAACCAATTTATATGCACTGGAGCATGTCAATGTAGTTCAAATTTGAATTGTGCACATAAAATGAATAGAAAACCCAGTTAATGTATAAAAATGTCCAAACGAACCGTGAAAAATTTCAAAATTTAACACAACACTCCTGTTGTTCTATGTTGACACCAGAAAATTTTTGAAAGCAATAAGAGGCAACAGATATCATTTCGTCCCCAAAGGTGGCACGTTCCATACCGAAACCATCAGGCTTTGTTGTGAGAAGCTCTGGTTTGTGAGAAGTTTATATCCAAACCTGCCCCAAATGGGACAATTTTTTTACCACGGCATGTTGATGCCGCTCCATGATAGCATGCCAAGTTTCATGAATTTCAGATGTGTTTTGGATTTACTAGAATTTAAAAACCAGGTATCCCAATGATTGCGGTCGAGTGACGGTGGCAGGGTGTTTGAAATTCATTCCCATTTCTTGCGTGGGACCTAAGCATGCACCCAAGGACACAGATTTGATTTTTCAACTAATTTATATGCACTGGAGCATGTGCATGTAGTTCAAATTTGAATTATGCACATAAAATGCCTAGAAAACCAAGTTAATGTATAAAAATGTCCAAACGAACCCCGAAAAATTCCAAAATTTAACACAACACTCCTGTTGTTCTATGTTGACACTAGAAATTTTTTGAAAGCAATAAGAGGCAACGTATATCGTTTCTTCCCCAAAGCTGGCACGTTCCCTACCGAAACCATTAGGCTTGTTGTGAGAAGCTCTGGTTTGTGAGAAGCTTATACCCAATCGTGCCCCGAATGGGACAAAATTTTTACCACGACATGTTGATGCCGCTCCATGATAGCATGCCAAGTTTCATGAATTTCAGATGAGTTTTGGATTTACTAGAATTTAAAAACCAGGTATCCCAATGTTTGCGGCCGAGTGACGGTGGCAGGGTGTTTGAAATTCTTTCCCATTTCTTGCATGGGACCTAAGCATGCACCCAAGGACACAGATTTGATTTTTTAACCAATTTATATGCACTGGAGCATGTGCATGTAGTTCAAATTTGAATTATGCACATAAAATGCCTAGAAAACCCAGTTAATGTATAAAAATGTCCAAACGAACCCCGAAAAATTCCAAAATTTAACACAACACTCCTGTTGTTCTATGTTGACACTAGAAATTTTTTGAAAGCAATAAGAGGCAACGGATATCGTTTCGTCCCCAAAGATGGCACGTTCCCTACCGAAACCATCAGTCTTGTTGTGAGAAGCTCTGGTTTGTGAGAAGCTTATACCCAAACCTGCCCCAAATGAGACAAAAAATTTACCACGGCATGTTGATGCCACTCCATGATAGCATGCCAAGTTTCATGAATTTCAGACGAGTTTTGGATTTACTAGAATTTAAAAATCAGGTATCTCAATGTTTGCGGCCGAGTGACAGTGGCAGGGTGTTTGAAATTCATTCCAATTTCTTGCATGGGACCTAACTATTCACCCAAAGACACAGATTTGATTTTTCAACCAATTTATATGCACTGGAGCATGTCAATGTAGTTCAAATTTGAATTGTGCACATAAACTGAATAGAGAACCCAGTTAATGTATAAAAATGTCCAAACGAACCGCGAAAAATTTCAAAATTTAACACAACACTCCTGTTGTTCTATGTTGACATCAGAGATTTTTTGAAAGCAATAAGAGGCAACAGATATCATTTCGTCCCCAAAGGTGGCACGTTTCATACCGAAACCATCAGGTTTGTTGTGAGAAGCTCTGGTTTGTGAGAAGTTTATACCCAAACCTGCCCCAAATGGGACAAATTTTTTACCACGGCATGTTGATGCCGCTCCATGATAGCATGTCAAGTTCATGAATTTCAGACGAGTTTTGGATTTACTAGAATTTAAAAACCAGGTATCCCAATGATTGCGGCCGAGTGACGGTGGCAGGGTGTTTGAAATTCATTCCCATTTCTTGCATGGGACCTAAGCATGCACCCAAGGACACAGATTTGATTTTTCAACTAATTTATATGCACTGGAGCATGTGCATGTAGTTCAAATTTGAATTATGCACATAAAATACCTAGAAAACCCAGTTAATGTATAAAAATGTGCAAACGAACCCCGAAAAATTCCAAAATTTAACACAACACTCCTGTTGTTCTATGTTGACACTAGAAATTTTTGAAAGCAATAAGAGGCAACGTATATCGTTTCTTCCCCAAAGGTGGCACGTTCCCTACCGAAACCATTAGGCTTGTTGTGAGAAGCTCTGGTTTGTGAGAAGCTTATACCCAATCCTGCCCTTAATGGGACAAAAATTTTACCACGGCATGTTGATGCCGCTCCATGATAGCATGCCAAGTTTCATGAATTTCAGATGAGTTTTGAATTTACTAGAATTTAAAAACCAGGTATCCCAATGTTTGCGGCCGAGTGACGGTGGCAGGGTGTTTGAAATTCTTTCCCATTTCTTGCATGGGACCTAAGCATGCACCCAAGGACACAGATTTGATTTTTCAACCAATTTATATACACTGGAGCATGTGCATGTAGTTCAAATTTGAATTATGCACATAAAATGCCTAGAAAACCCAGTTAATGTATAAAAATGTCCAAACGAACCTCGAAAAATTCCAAAATTTAACACAACACTCCTGTTGTTCTATGTTGACACTAGAAATTTTTTGAAAGCAATAAGAGGCAACGGATATCGTTTCGTCCCCAAATGTGGCACGTTCCCTACCGAAACCATCAGGCTTGTTGTGAGAAGCTCTGGTTTGTGAGAAGCTTATACCCAAACCTGCCCCAAATGGGACAAAATTTTTACCACGGCATGTTGATGCCACTCCATGATAGCATGCCAAGTTTCATGAATTTCAGACGAGTTTTGGATTTACTAGAATTTAAAAATCAGTTATCTCAATGTTTGCGGCCGAGTGACGGTGGCAGGGTGTTTGAAATTCATTCCCATTTCTTGCATGGGACCTATGCATTCACCGAAGGACACAGATTTGATTTTTCAACCAATTTATATGCACTAGAGCATGTGAATGTAGTTCAAATTTGAATTGTGCACATAAAATGAATAGAAAACCCTGTTAATGTATAAAAATGTCCAAACGAACCGCGAAAAATTTCAAAATTTAACACAACACTCCTGTTGTTCTATGTTGACACCAGAAAATTTTTGAAAGCAATAAGAGGCAACAGATATCATTTCGTCCCCAAAGGTGGCACGTTCCATACCGAAACCATCAGGCTTTGTTGTGAGAAGCTCTGGTTTGTGAGAAGTTTATATCCAAACCTGCCCCAAATGGGACAATTTTTTTACCACGGCATGTTGATGCCGCTCCATGATAGCATGCCAAGTTTCATGAATTTCAGATGAGTTTTGGATTTACTAGAATTTAAAAACCAGGTATCCCAATGATTGCGGCCGAGTGACGGTGGCAGGGTGTTTGAAATTCATTCCCATTTCTTGCATGGGACCTAAGCATGCACCCAAGGACACAGATTTGATTTTTCAACTAATTTATATGCACTGGAGCATGTGCATGTAGTTCAAATTTGAATTATGCACATAAAATGCGTAGAAAACCCAGTTAATGTATAAAAATGTCCAAACGAACCCCGAAAAATTCCAAAATTTAACACAACACTCCTGTTGTTCTATGTTGACACTAGAAATTTTTTGAAAGCAATAAGAGGCAATGTATATCGTTTCTTCCCCAAAGCTGGCACGTTCCCTACCGAAACCATTAGGCTTGTTGTGAGAAGCTCTGGTTTGTGAGAAGCTTATACCCAATCCTGCCCCGAATGGGACAAAAATTTTACCACGGCATGTTGATGCCGCTACATGATAGCATGCCAAATTTCATGAATTTCAGATGAGTTTTGGATTTACTAGAATTTAAAAACCAGGTATCCCAATGTTTGCGGCCGAGTGACGGTGGCAGGGTGTTTGAAATTCTTTCCCATTTCTTGCATGGGACCTAAGCATGCACCCAAGGACACAGATTTGATTTTTCAACCAATTTATATGCACTGGAGCATGTGCATGTAGTTCAAATTTGAATTATGCACATAAAATGCCTAGAAAACCCAGTTAATGTATAAAAATATCCAAACAAACCCCAAAAATTTCCAAAATTTAACACAACACTCCAGTTGTTCTATGTTGACACTAGAAATTTTTTGAAAGCAATAAGAGGCAACGGATATCGTTTCGTCCCCAAAGGTGGCACGTTCCCTACCAAAACCATCTGGCTTGTTGTGAGAAGCTTTGGTTTGTGAGAAGCTTATACCTAAACCTGCCCTAAATGGGACAATATTTTTACCATGGCATGTTGATGCCACTCTATGATAGCATGCCAAGTTTCATGAATTTCGGACGAGTTTTGGATTTACTAGAATTTAAAAACCAGGTATCTCAATGTTTGCGGCCATGTGACGGTGGCAGGGTATTTGAAATTCATTCCCATTTCTTGCATGGGACCTAAGCATGCACCCAAGGACACAGATTTCATTTTCAACCAATTTATATGCACTGGAGCATGTGCATGTAGTTCAAATTTGAATTATGCACATAAAATGCCTAGAAAACCCAGTTAATGTATAAAAATGTCCAAACGAAGCCCAAAAAATTCCAAAATTTAACACAACAGTCCTCTTGTTCTATGTTGACACTAGAAATTTTTTGAAAGCAATAAGAGGCAATGGATATCATTTCGTCCCCAAAGGTGGCACGTTCCATACCGAAACCATCAGGCTTGTTGTGAGAAGCTCTGGTTTGTAAGAAGCTTATATCCAAACCTGCCCCAAATGGGACAAAAATTTTACCACGGCATGTTGATGCCGCTCCATGATAGCATCAATGTTTCATGATTTTCAGATGAGTTTTGGATATACTAGAATTGAAAAACCAGGTACCTCAACATTTGCCGGAGAGCCACGGTGGCAGGGTATTTGAAATTCATCCCCATTTCTTGCATGGGACATTATCATAAACCCATGGACACATATATGATTTTACAACCCATGTTGGTGCACCGGAGCATGTGCATGTAGTTTAATTTTGAATTGTGCACCGGAAATGGCTAGAAAACCAATTTAATGTATAAAATGTCCAAACGAACCCTGAATAATTCCAATTTTTTTACGACACACATATAGTTGCATGTTCACTGCAGATAAAAGTTCTAGCAATTCAAACACCGTCCATTGCCGCTGTGACCCCATCGTGTAATTCAAATCAAGATGAAAAATCAAGTAGATCCCACACAGTTTATTATCACCAACCGTGTGAGATGCAGTACAAAATATCCAGGAGCACCGTCGGTGTATAGTACGCCTATGGCTTACGCGAGAAGGTGCGTCGGCTACAGTCCACAGCCGGCGTGTCAAGCACACTAGCTCCCTCCCCAAATATCATTTCACTGTTCAATCGTCGCCGGTGAAAGATGGGGACGTGGACCCGCATCATGAGGGCAACTTCGGCGGCCCACTCCGGCGAGAGCCCAGCCACAGCCGCCATGCGCGTGCTACCAAGGTGCATGAGCACAGCCGCAATCTGCGACCGGGCGGCCAGGGCAGCCCAAACGGCCGCTGTTGCTTCTAAGGTGGCGGCAGCAACAACTACCTCGGGGATAGCAACTAGCGAGAGCGGCACATCAGCTGTCCGTTCTGCAGCGGCGGCCTTAGTCCTGGTGGAGGCCGCCCATGCCCAGATCGTGGCGGTGACTGCACAAATCGAACGAAGCTTCTCCGACAACGGTCGGCAACCCACGGCCGAAGAGTTGGCAATTGCCGAGAGCGTTCGAGCAGCCGTCTGTTCCTCCGCCGCATACCTTGCCACGACGGAGCCCGTCCAAGCCCAGATCGTGGCCGCCCATGCCCAGCTCGTGGCGGCCTTTTCCAAAGAGATGGCAGACGTGGATGGCGAGATGCTTGCCAAGTATGGTGCGATGGATGCCATGGAGCCCCTTCCCCAGGAGACCGTCGGGCGCGAGCTAGACATGGAGGCGACGGCGGAGATCGACGAGCACCAGCCATAGTAGTACTCTTTGTTTTGTTTAATTAAGAGCGCCGGTCTTTAATTTGTTAGAGTGATGTTTAGGTCAGCTAGCTCTGTTTAATTGCTGAACTTCCTCGATTAAGAAGTGTGGGTGTGCTATAGTCTCCTTTGTGTACCCAAATTATGCAATGACGTGGATGACCACTATAACTAGGAAATTCGAACCAAAATTTTTGACGTTCACACTCATCACACACGGGTTAAGCTATCTGAATCGTTTGTGATATTCACATATCGTACACAGTTCTGAATAAGGGACCGTGTCTCATGACACTTTGCGCGCCAGTTTTTTTGCTGAACCGATTCCAAATTTTTGGCTTCCGCGGAAATATCTACCTCCCTGCCCCCTCCCCCTTACCAAAGGCCACATTTCCCCTGTTTCCGCCTTCCTTTCCAAGTTGAAACCTTCACCCCTGGCTTGCAGCGCCGCCTCCTCTCCGGTGACCCTCCTTCACGCTGCTCGACCTCGTCTATGCAGGCAGGTAATCCACACCCGACCCCCATCCTCCTCCTCCTTCCACATCCCACATGCCTCGACTGCCGGCGCGACACCTTCCACCCAAATCACCGACCCCTCCACCAAATAAGCGCCGCCCTAAGCCATGGTGCACGCAGTATAGCCAGGAGCTCAAGGAGCATTTGGCAGCGGAGAAGCAAATCGCGACCGCACGCGCGGATGAGGTCGCGATGGCTGCATTCGTGCCGACCCCCAGATCTTGGAGGAGCACCTTGCCATTTGCTAGCTACGCCGGTTAAGCATGCTCGGTTTACCCGTTGCGTGTGCTGCTCCTGCCTTTCCTTAACAAATTCTAGTGAATTGTGCTATCTAATTTTACCATGCAATCTCTTACTATAGTGTATATGTTCTATATGTCGTGCAGTGTGGTGCTCACTTATTAACTGTTTGGTTAATTAGTTGTCATCTTTAGTTAACTGTTTGGTTCAATTCTGCAAATGTGATGTTCCATTCTTCAGGCTGCAATTTTGTATTGTCTTCCATGTGAAAAATAAATCGAATTTATCTTTACAAAACACATGAGAAACAAATACAATTGCTATATTTCCAAGTTGTCAAGCATGCTTGGTTTGGTTATACATTGTGCAATGTGGTGCTCAGTTAACATTTGGTTCATTTGTTGTGGTGTTTAGTTAACAGTTTGGTTCAATTTTGCAATGCGATGTTCAATAGTTGTCGATGCATTCTGTTATTGTATACCATGTGAGAAGTAAATCGAATTTGGCTGTACTAAATACATGAGAAACAAATACAATTGCTATATTTCCAAGTTGGTAAGCATGCTTGGTTTGGTTAATTGTCTGATCTTCTATTAGAAGTATGTTGTATTGTGCAATGTGGTGCTCAGTTAACGTTTGGTTCATTTGTTGTGGTGTTTAGTTAACTGTTTGGTTCAATTCTGCAATGCGATGTTCAATTGTTGTGGGTGCATTCTGTGATTGTATACCATGTGAGGAATAAATTGAATTTGGCTGTAGTAAATACATGAGAAACAAATACAATTGCTATATTTCCAAGTTGTTAAGCATGCTTGGTTTGGTTAACTGTCTAATCTTCTATTAGGAGTATGTTATATTGTGCAATGTGGTGCTCAGTTAATGTTTGGTTCATTTGTTGTGGTGTTTACTTAACTGCTTGGTTCAATTCTGCAATGCGATGTCCAATTGTCGTGGGTAGAATTTTGTATTGTTGTGCATGTGAGGAATAAATCGAATTTGGCTGCACTTAATACATGAGAAACATATACAAGTTCTATATTTCCTAGTTCTTAATCATGCTTGGTTTGGATAAATGAGTTTTCCATGTGGCTTGAATTAATCTGATGAATCTGCAATGTGCTTATTTTTCATCAACATATTTTACTGATAGCATGCGAACCCTTACTTAACCTGATGACTAACTACCTTATATGTGTTGCAAGGAAATAATGGGAAGCACTGAGGTTTACAATCGAGGTTAGCACGTGCATGGTCCGTTGTCTAATAGCACATTATTGTGCAATTGCAGGAACCATTCTAATATTTAGGTTTTTAACAATTTGGTCTTGCACATGTAGGCCTTGCTGTCAGAGGTTTTGACCCACTGTTCGACCATTTTTGCATATGGGGAAATGAGTTGTCCATGAATATCAATCAAGTCAAGAAACTCAGAAAAATTGTTAGGATAAAGAAATTAGCGAAAAAAACAACAAGATCTTTGTCTGAACAATGAAGAATACATCAGTTAACTACAAGATAGTACTAACTATTATACCTTGCCTTTTTTTATTCCTTTGCCCTATTTCCAATATAGAGAAGATATTTATGCACATCCTTGTTTTCAGTCCTTTCCAAAGCAGTTAACTGATGATTACCTCTCAAACCACCTCTATGGTCAGGAGGCGAGGAAGGTTTTCATACAATGCCCACGGTTCAAAATTGAAGTGTTCCTGAAGAGGACGAAGGATGGACGGTCAATTATCCACATGCACTGGCCTAATGTTGCAAAGACCTTCAACATGAATGAAGGCTCAATATTCGCCTTCCACTTCAGCAGTTTTCCAGATGAGATGCATCTTTCTATGTACCGTATATGATGCTAATTTCGAAAGGATCTAGATGTTGCATGTGAAACTTGGTGCTGGTGCAGTTGTGTAATGGGGTAGCTGAGTGCTGAAGCTATATCATGTTGTACTCTGATGTATTTCAATTATGAAATCCTGCTTCCTTAATATGGAAATGAAATATATTATGTGCTTAATATGAATGTCAATTTGATTAATAAATGGATTATTAATAATAGGGCAATTAGCCTACTAATTGGGTTTTTCTATTGCAAACGGTTATTCAGAAAACACCGTGGGCGATGACCTCAGGCAACGCACACAGTTTCTAGGAATAATCCGTGTTGGATCAATGAACAATCACACATGACATTCTCTCGAAAACTATTTGCGTTAGGCCACCTTGCGCAAACGTTTACCACATAAAAACTATGTGTGATGGACAACCTTTGCCACATAGTTTCTTCTATGCACCGTGTGTGATGCGTTCAATAACGCAAACGATAAAATTGTTAATATCGTGTGCAATGGCAACACTATCACAAACGATTTAACGGGGAAAATTGTGTGTGATGTACCTGCGAACGGAAACGCTTTCCTTGGAGCGACTGTGTGGGATATATATATGAACGGAAACGTTTAGGGGGGACTGACTGTGTGGGATCTACTTATGACCGGAAACGATTTTGCCTGTATAATTGTATTTTTTTAGTACTATTGTACGTATAACCGTATTTGATCGCTCGCCGATCGCACACGACCTCATTTTGCCGAGCCTGTGTGCCAGGAGGGCATATCCCCGATGGTTTCTGGGTCGTGAGGGAAGGACCCCCCTATCGCCCACACTCTCTTGGCGACGGTTCCAAATGCCATCGCGGAATGGGGTTAAAAACCGTTTGTATAGCACCTCACTGTACTAGTGTGTGCAGCCCCCTTCTTGTCCTTCCGACGGCGCCAGCGGAGCCGAGCTCCGGTTTGGAGCACACGAAGCTCGCCGATCCGTGGGTCGTGCGTGTCTGGTCTAGACTGGCGGAACTGAAGCAGGCCGGGGTGACGATGGCGATGGTGGTGAAGGAGTTCGTCAGGCAGCGCATTGCCCCGCTCCAGCGCCACACCTGCCCGATGTGGGCCTTCTCTGGTCCGGGCGATCCCATGAGGCTTCAGGTGCCGTCGCTCCCTCCTGACACGCTGCAAGAGGTGCTGAGGCATCTGACGGGCGGCGATCCGGGAGCTCTTCCACTCGGCGGACGCCCTTTGTACCATTACCCGGTTGGGAAGGCCTTTGCCGAGAAGATGCCGCATTTCGATCAATGAGGGCTCCTCCCTGTGGGCCATGAGGGGCCTCGCAAGAATCCTGCCAGGGTGGCTCCCTTGCTTGCCGATCCTGTGGCGCATGCCCCTGAGGCGGTTGCAGGGGGGCGAGCGCCGTTGAGTGCTCCTGAGGCGGCTGCTGGGGAGCAAGTGCCGCCAAGTGCTCCTGAGGTCGCGGCTGGGGAGCAGGTGCACCCAAGTGCTCCCGAGGTCGCGGTCCACGGCCTAGCCGTGAAGGGCAATGCACCAACCCTCGGTGCACCTCATCAGGGCCTCGGAGCGCTCCGCAAGAGGAAAGGGCTCTGGAGCTACAGTGGTTGGGCCCTCCGGGCCCTGAAATAGAGGAAGTGGATAGCCGTGGACGAGTAAGTACCTTACCCTCACGAATCTTCGCGTGTTGCGTCCTTTCCTGTCTCTGGTTTCTCAGGATCCCTTTGGTTGCGGTGGCGAAGCCGCCTGGGGTGCGGCCTCCGAAGGTCTTCGGTCCGCTCACGACTCCAGGCCCCTCGCGTCGAGCACCCACGCGGGGCACGGAGCCAGCTCGCGAGGAAGAGGCACCGCTGAAAGGCCGCAAGCCTGTGCTCCCATGACCCCTCCTCCATGGCCATTTCTAGGGTGCGGGCCGTGCCGAGAGCTCTTCCACTGGTTCTTGCTGGTGGCTGGACGATCTCGGCGTCTGCTTCATCTTCAAGCAGAGGGGCCGAGCCGGGCAGCGCCTTCGCCGAGGCTCGGGAGGCAGCCGAAGGAGCTCCAGCCCCCAGCCCCCTGCTGAAGACGGGTGAGCCGCCCCACGTCTCTCCTTCAGCCCCTGGCATGGGGGAAGGGCTCATCCGCGCGCTGGAACTCGCATGTGGGTGCAGCGTCATCCGCCATGACCTCTTCCAGGAAGCAGCGAGCGCGCTGGGTCGGCTTGGGGGAGAACTTGCCGATGTCGATGCGTGCCTCGAAGCGAAAAGCCTTAGCCTGGCGCGCGAGTGGCATCAGCTGAAGGTCGCCATCAACCTCGGGCATCTGCAGCACGAGCGCGCCCGCTCGGAGGCCGCGGAGTCCCTCGCATCTTCTCGTGAGGCCTGCGCCCGTGCTCTGGAGGAGGCCAAGGCCGCTAACCGTCTCCGTTAAGCGGCCGAGGAGCGAGAAAAGGAGCTCCGAGCCTCCAACGCCGCCCTTGAGCGGCAAGTCTAGGTGCGTAGGGCCGCCCTGGCAGGGCCACCGAGCGGGGGCCCTACAGACGAGGAGGGGATCCAGGTGCGCGAAGATGCGCTGGCACTTGGGGTCTTGGAGCAAAGCCTGGAGCTTGAGCGACTGGAGATGAGGGAGCGCCAGGTAGCCTCGGCGGAGGACACTGTTGCTTCTCGGGAGGCTAAGGTCCAGCAGGAGATCGACCAAAAGGTGGCAAGGATCCGCGGGGCTCTTGTCGATGAATACCGCAAGAAGCTGGGGCTGCAGGAGGCCCGCTTCTAACAGAAGCAAGCCGAGCTGCGGGGCAAGGCGGACGCCCTTAGGGCGAAGCTGGCCGCAGTAGAGCGGCGCGAGAAGGCCGCCATGGAGGCTTGGGCCTCTGCCAAGACAAGTTGTCCTCCCTTCAGCAGCAGGTCGCGGGTGTCACGTCCCTCGTGGAGAAGGCCACAGACGAGGCGGGCCGCCGCCGGACGATGCAGTGCGAGCACTCCTGGATACTCGAGAACCTCAGGGCCCGGGCCAACGAAGCCCTAGACACCATTTGCGAGGAGAGCATCTCCTATCCGCACGAAGCTGATGATGCTGGTTACCTTCATTTCTTTACCCAAGTCGTGACCTGTCTGGAAGACAGGGCCACGAGGGCGCGCCAGCTCATCGAAGAAATAAGTCGGGGTCTCCTCGGGCGCGCGTTCTCGCGCGTCTTCAGCTATCTTCTCAGTCTCAACCGTGACTTTGACTTCAACACTGTGATAGCCCCCGTGCCCGGGGTCACCCGGGGCGACCTGGTGAGCTGGGTGAATGACCATGTGGATGACATGATCGTGGAGTTCGCCCCTGAAGACAGCGCGGATGCGCTCGCAGCTGACGAGGGCGGTGCTGATGATGATGATGATGAAGACGGCAACGCCGACGGTAGCAAGCCTCGCTAGGCTTGCATTTCCTTTCCTGTCCTGTCCTGTATGGCAAAATTTCAATTATGGCCCTGCGGGGCATAAAAGCATCTTTGGAGGGGGTTCCCCTATAATGTTGGAAATGATGATATGCTCTCAAGATTGATTTCGAAACGTGCGACCGTCAACCGGAAGGCTCCCGACTAGAGTAGTTGTCACGACTTATCTTTGGTGCTGGTGGTCTTGAGCGGGTTCCTGCGTCGCGGAGACACTCCTCTCCTGAGGCGGGCCCTTCGGGAGCTCGCGAGGGTTCAGGCCTCCTGGGGAGCCTCCGAGCCCGCCCGTGAGCACCGCGCGAGGAGCCGATTGCCGAGTTATGGCAAGGTGTGCGCGCAGTGGTCCTGCGGTAGTTGCGCTCTTGGCCCCGAGGGGGCCTCGACGCCACTTGGGCTAGCCCAGGCGCGCACATAGCGCACACACCATGCCGAGCCCCCGCTCGCGGGGTGCTCACGGGGGGGGGGGGGGGTAGCCGGCATGAGCCCTGCTTTTCAACACAATCCAAAAGGCAAGAAAAAACCGCGAGTCGAAAAATTTCCCCCCTTTTTTCTTTTGATAAGCACACGAAACTCCAAATTTCATTCCAAAAGACAAAAAACTGGGTTACAGAAAGAGGGCAAAAACAAAGAGCCGCGTCCGGCGCCTAGACTAGTCTTCCCACCTGCGCGGAGCTAAGTGCTTCCACTGGGCGTGGGCATAGTCATTAGGGGACAGTGTCGACGGCCAGCGCAGAGCATGGTGCTTCCACTTAGATGTGGGTGGGAGCCCCCGTGAGGCCCGAGGGCGGCGCTCAGGTGGCTCCGGGGCGTGTACAACCCCAACTCATTATTACGTGAGAGTGTCACAAGCGGAGATCTTCACGGGCATCCCCGGCGCCTGGCGAGGGCCCCGCCCGGCGCCTCCCCCGATCGCCGTTGGGGTGTCCGGAAACCAGGACGAGACCAAGGGGCAAGGGGGTACGCTGGCGGTGCCCCGGCGATCGTAGGCCCTCCACCGGGGGGAAGGGCTCGCCGGCGCCTTCCCCGACGGAGGACCTACCTCCGTGCGGCGCGCGCCACCGTCGTGGCCGCGCCTTGCGGCGCGTGGCACGGGGGAGGTTCTGGCGCGCCTTGCGGCAGAGCCATCGTCCTGAGGTCCACGGCCGTTGCCACGGCTTGGTTCACCTGCGGCCCATGGTTAGCGTAATCGTGCCCCAGAGATATCGGTTGTACCCGGTGGATGTTGTTGTCGAAGGTGCTGGTGAAGCTCCGGGGTGGCTCGCGAAGGGCTTCGCCTCGCGTGGTCCCGATGCCCAGGCTGGTGAGGGGAATGAGCATGGGCTTCTCCTTGACGTATACAGTGAGCCCATCAGTGGGGGTATGGGGGTGCCTGGCGCCGCCATCTCTGAGTCGGCGCCCGACCGCCCGACGCCGTTGCTTGACCTCCTTGGCACCAGGTCTCGACGACCGTAGGGTGGCATCTCGGCGCGGTCCCGGGAGGGGCCGCCCGGCCCTGCCGCACCCGGAGGTAACGTATCATGAGCAGAATGAGCGGCATCGTGGGCCAGGTTGCCGCCGCGAGGTCCTCCGGGCCCCCCGAGGGAGGGCACGCGGGTGTAGCAGGAGCCGATGCGTGCCCCGGGCAGCGCTCGCGATGTGGGCAAGGTGCGGAAGGGCGCTGCACCCTCGCAGGCGGCATCGAGTAGCTCGGCGACCCGCTCCAGCAAGGCATCGTGGCCACCTTCTACCAGCCTCCATCGTAGCAGCTCCCGCGCCATGATGAGTGCGGCTCGCGTGTTCGCCTGCTCCCGGCAGGTGAGTAGCATCGACGCCGCGGCGTAGCCCGAAGACCGCGTGGTGGCGCGTTTACGGCGCAGCACGGGAGTGGGCGGAGGTGGTCCGTGCCGCCGACGGCCGACGGCGCTGTCTGCCGTGCGGGCTGCGAGGAGCGCGGAGTGGAGGGCTTCTTGGGTAGGAAGTGCCGCCCGGGCGGGCCGAGCGGCCCAATGCTCAGCATGAGCTCGAGGATCTCCCGCCATGGTGGTGATGAAACAAACGGCGGAGAGGATCCTTCGACACGCCCCTACCTGGTGCGCCAAATGTCGGATTCAGGGCTCCGCAATACCCAAGAAAGGTTTGAACTCTGGGGCGTGTGTGAAGAAATCAGTCTCCCCAGCCTACCAACTCGACGACCTCACAGCCTAGCTCGATGAACGGGGAAGGAAAGGGACACAACAGTTTACCCAGGTTCGGGCCACCTTCGGTGTAATACCCTACTACTGCTTTGTGGTGGATTAGCCTCGCGGCGGGCTGAGGATGAACAAGTGCAGAGAAAGAACAACCTCAGGAGATCTGTTCTTGCATTGGTGTGAGATGGTGAGGGTTCGAATGGGTCGATCCCCTCCTACGGTGGTGGCTAGGCTATATTTATAGTGGCCTTGGTCCATTTCCCCCAAAATGAAGGCGGGAAGGGATCCCACAATGGCCAAGTTTGAAGGGGGACGAGTTGTACATCTTATCCTGACGAAAGGTGGTCTTCGCCTGCAAAGCTTCTGGTCATGACATTGTGGTGGGCTCGGCGATGACCTCCGCCTTGTCGTCCTGGCTGTCATGGTCATGTAGCACGGAAATGGAAACCTTTGGCTGATTCCTCTGGACTCCGCACCTGCGCTTGCCCCCTTAGCACCAAAGAGGGAACCTGCAGTGCTGTGCCCGCTGGCGCCCGCCTGGCCTTGGTCGTCATGGCTTGCGTCACCTTAACCTCATGAGGTGAGCGCCTGCATAGGAATCTTCGCTCCTCAGGAGCCAGCCTAGGGAGGCCGCTCCTTCTGGAGGTCCTGGCGTCGTCCGCCTCATGAGGCATGGCCCCTCGCGAGGGTCTTGTGTTGTCGATGCTGAAGATGGGCCGTACCAGGCCATTGATGGAGCAACATCGTGGGCCGCGGGCACACAAGTTCGAGTACCCCGGTTCCAGAACGCCGACAAAATTCATTGACAGTTTTCGGCTGGCTCCATGCATGTAACGCATGTGTTCAATTCTTGAATTAGATGATCTAGCGATCCACGCAGCTTTATTTTGTTTTACCAAATACAAATTATCTGCCTGAACAATAGAAAACTGGACATTACTGTCTACTTTCAATCCTGTATGGATTTGGAGGTAAAAAAGATAATATGCATTTGTTTTGGAAACATGTATGAAATTCAATTCAAGACAACAAACATGCACAAACATGCATTTGTTTCTGGAATCTATTATGAGATTTACTAGTTATGCTGTACAAAGTATTAGCAGCTACTCACTGCAACAAATTTAGGGATTTCATATTGCAGTTCTGTTTCAGAAAATCAAAAAAACATTGGTGGTTCTAAAAAATAACTGGTACTGTCTCACTATATTCAGTCTATTCAAACATCTTGCAAGCCAATGGAACTAGACAAATTGCTCATGGATGATGAATACACCTTCACCGGATTCGCCATTGAAGGAGACAAAAACAAGCTGAAACTATCTGGCTTGGAGATCAACTCCGACAACTACATTGATATTCAGGTGGAATGGAGAGACCCATACAAGAAAAAGAATTTTGACTCTTTGGCTGATGTTGCTGGCAGGCTGATCGACATTCACTACTATGACATGAAGAACAAAATCAACCGCAAGGAGGACCATACTTTGTGGGGGTTTTGTCCACTGCCAGAAAAGCTTATCAAATATGCTGCAATCACTACAAAAAAAATACACTTCCGTGATGATACGTGTTTGTCACAGTAGGTCACATTTTCTATCATGCATGTACATCCATGACGATTTTATGATAGAATCAAGATAGTCATACCTGTGTTGTCGTAGAATTGTTCCATGACATTACCAAAATTATCATCACAGAAGTGTCCACTTCCATGCTGATAAATCACGCGTCATAGAAGTGCTTTCGTCAAGGGTAACCGACACGTGGCATCCACTATAACGGGTCGCCATTAAGCTATCGGGTTCCGGTTTGGATCCGATAACCCGTTAACAGCCTAGACCAATGGGGATTTTCCACGTGTAAAATTCTCATTCGCCGGCAGATCCACGTGTCGGCCCGGCGTTCGGACAGTTGTCATCTAGCAAATGGACGGGACGCGCCTATCATACATCGACACGTGTCTCGGCCCAACAGTGGCCCATTCAGGTTAAAAGGCCGAGATTGTGAAAATAAGCCGGCCGATCCATTAGCGGCCTACTTGAGTCAGGCCCATTCACAAGCACAGCCCATACAAGTTACACAGAATCGGCCCATCAAAGGCCCATTATTTATTTGACAATTTCCAGCCCATCGTCAGTTTCAGCCCATTAATGGCCTGCTACGTGTTTGGGCCCAATTACGGCCCGAGCTTCTTTTGGCCTGTTAGCAGCCCAACATCTGTTCCAGCCCGTTAACGGCCCGGAACGTCTTTTGGTCTTTTCTCGGCCCATTCTACAGTTGGGCCAATTATATCCCATGGTGACTTTAGGCCTGTCCTCGGCCCATTTGGTAAATGGGCCAATTCCTAGCCCATTTTGTCTTTCGGCCTGTTAAAGGCCCTCACAGCAGTTGGGCCTTTGACTTTGGGTCCATTAGGGGCCCACGTTCCGCAGGGCAAAATTTTAGCCCGACGCGACTTTCGGCATGTTAAAAGCCTAATTTGCAAATTGGGTCTCCTCTAGCCCATAACACTTTCGGCCTCTTACTGGCCCGTAAAGTAAAAGGGCTGAGACAAAATTGACATTTATTTCGGCCTGCTAGAGGCCTGAGGGCCATTTCCATTTATACGGCCCTATCAAGCTTTCGGCCTGTTAACGGCCCGCTAAGAGCCGTTGTTACGGTGGGCCACATCATTTGGGATCCACTAAATATTATTTTGACCAGCCCAATTAAGGCCCGCTTTGACTACACATGTTTGTTCGTTTGTATGGCGTCCAGGAATGTTTGGGCATGTTGGCCCCTGTTTCAACGATATAGCATATTCAAAAAATTATCCTACTCTATACTATCGCCTCTAAAAAATATACACTATACAATAAAAAGAATAAGTCATAGAAACGTAGAATAATCCTACACTATACAATAAAGAAATTATAGCCAATTATACCCACTAGGCATTATAGTTCAGCACCAGTGATAATAAAGCGTACAAAAACAGCAAATTACATACACTGGGCAAATAAAGCTCATACATCATGGACACGCATCAACAGAACTTACCATTTGAACTATAATCTCTTCAGAAAATAGGATTGGCCGGATTCAGATAGCACAAATTTCAGTCTGCAAAATCTCCAATTCCTTCATGGTTACCTCAGTGTCTCGTTTCATTTTTTTGACTCCTGCATCTAATACCTGAAAGTCCAGTCTCAACTTGTTGATTGCACGTTGAGAATCATGTGCATGTTGTCTTGCCACCTCTAGTTGATGCTCGAGAACATCAGCACATTCCAATTCCAATCCATAATCATTTGGTAACGTCCATGCCGTACTGCTCGCAGATCTTTGTGTTGATGTCACTTCATCCTGAAATGTTTCTGTAAGTACACATGACTAGGGCAAAAATATAGTTACAACAGTGAAGCGAGCAAGACAGACTATTTTGTACATGGCAAAACAGGACTAACAATAATGATACACGTCATGAAGCGTAAGCAGGTGATATTTTCAAAATTATAAAAATGGTAGTCTGTGCAGCCCGCATACAGAAATCTCTCTTAGCTCACCAGAGGAGCATGATGTTGGGGCCAAATCCAAAACACAGACATGTTACAAATTTAGACAGCACGTTGCGTATAAGTAAGCAAGCAGTTGGCCATTCTGTAGCTCAATTAAAGTCTTAGGGAGCATAATGAATAACAGAGGGATTCATACAAACCTACTACAGCAAGCAAAACTATGCAATCATTAGCCTAGTATAAACTAGATTGTGAGCCTCATGCAGTAATAGTTGGTTAATAGACTTCAAAGCTTCACGCACACTTCGCCAGAGTAATTAAATGGTAAGGCCTTTAATTATGTCAACTAATAGTTATACAAGTGCTCAACATCAGGCATCATTGTTTGGGCATCTCTTTAACTGAGGACAAATAAAGCAATTGAAAAGAGCAATTGAACTGTTGAGTTGGCAGCATGCATACATGCACGCCTCAATAACATCCATGGCCTAGCTACATTTACTATATAGAGGAACAAGTAATGTAATATTGTTTGCCCCCTATGAAGTATCTTGACTAGTATGTAATCAATATCCTAGTAATGATAGGGAGGCTAATGATGTCAATATGCGTTTGGTTATATGACATTTATGACATCGACAACTCTACCATGGCAGGAAGCAGTTTCACACTGTTCACTACTATAAGATGTTTTAGATATTTAAAAGTAGACTACATCTGTAATGAGTGAATAGACACATTAAAATGTGTTTAAATACATCTGATTTACAAAAAAGTTAGAACATCATATAGTAGTGAGTGGAGGGGGTTTTAATCAATGGCCCAATGACTGGGTTACAGGTGAAGAACCCTACGCAAGCACAATGTCAGACAAATAGGATGTCCTGGTAATTGTAATACAGTGACTTACCTTAACTGGTTGAACAGGCTTAGCGCTGCTCCTCCTTCTCTTGCAAGGCTCCTTCCTAACATCTTGTACTTGGAAATCCTCAATCTTATCTTCATTGCACCCCCTCTGCAAGGTGACACAAACTAGTTACTTGTCTCCTTGGAAAATAAATATGCATACTTTCCAGTCTGTGAACAACACAAAAGGATGAGATTATAACAAAACAACACCACATAATGAAACATGCCACATCTCTTGCACACAATGAAATGAGCATTTACTATGTGTGCACTATGTAAAAACTAGGCATACCTTAGAACTGGATCTCCAGGTACTCTTGGAGAGCCTACTTTAGTGTACAGCCAAACCTTTATGTCACCTATGAGTTAGACAAGCCCCCACTACAGCAGCCCTTAGTGTTTAAATCATTGACAAGCTCTATTAGAGTGTTAGGTCAAGAACAGCAAGTAATCAAAGCAAACAGTCCTAGTATGGCTGCCTGATACAAACAAGCAATTGAACAGATGTGTGAGCAAATCTTACATATCAAGAAAAGAAGCAAAGAAGGAGGCTTAAAGACCATCCCTTGACTGACCAGATTTAAGGGGCATTTAAACATCATGTGCAACGTATGAACTAACATAAACATTGCATATTTCAGATTCTATAATGAAATGCACATGTATTAGGTTATGCCATGTATGATGATGCCTAAATGTACACTATAGCAGGCAAGAGTGATTCATCATTGCACGCACAATTGAATTGCAGGTTAAGGGCTAGTTCTATTCTGCCTTTTCAGAGATTATTGTCAAAATAAGCCATAAAAGATGTAAAGAAGTCATTTTTGAGTTATGGGCATGGGCTTAACTTATTTCACTTTGGAGGGGGGGTGTTTTGGGTAGAAGCTCACTAAAAATTGAAGGGAAGGGGAATAGTGAAATGACTTTGTTGTCTGCCTATATTACACTCAAAATGCCACTGCTCACACCCGCGTCACACCTGACCCTCAAGTAAAAACAAACACGCAAGCGTTCATTGCCTTGCCCGCTTGCATCTCCTCTCCCCTTTCCCTCTACCTCGATCCCCTGCCTGCAGCGCTAGGGTTCCTCCAGCGACCGTTGCCACAGGTCCCATCTGGCCTGGTCCTTGACGATGCTCTGTCCAGCTAGGCTACATGTCCAGCAGGTAGGGCCAAATCTCCTCGGCTGCTCCTCCCTCTGGCGCCGCCCCTCATTCTCATGGTCTCCAGCAGCTTCTCCGCTATGGTCCGTCCAACGCACTACTCCGGCGGGCGCTGCATAACTACGATCGATGCCACACTGCGGCAGAAGGCACCTTGTTCCCCCTCCCCTCCTCCCAGGCCGTAGCCTTGAGGTGCTGTTGAAGGATGTGCTCATCCAACAAGGTGAGGATCTCCTCTGATTTTTTTCCAAATTTTCATTCTAATCCGCTATACGATGAATTGCTATGAGCTGCTTCTGCTGTTGCTATATGATGCATTGCTATGAGCTGCTCCTGCTGCTGCTATATGATGAATTGCTATGAGCTGCTGCTGCTATATGATGAATTGCTATAAGCTGCTCCTGCTGCTGCTATATGATGAATTGCTATGAGCTGCTCCTGCTGCTGCTATATGATGACTTGCTATGAGCTGCTCCTGCTGCTGCTATATGATGACTTGCTATGAGCTGCTCCTGCTGCTGCTATATGATGAATTGCACACTGCTGCTGCTGGTATATGATGAATTGCACACTGCTGCTGCTGCATGATGAGTTGCTATGAGCTGCTGCTGCTATATGATGCTTTCAGGTGGTGCTGCTATATGATAATAACCAGCCACTTGGACCATCGAATTTTGATAAATAATTGTTCTTCATTTAAATTTGGGTCATGCGTTCTTCGTTTAAATTAGGCAATGGGATCTCTATGAAAGACATTGACCAAAGTAGATTGTGCCAAGTAGATGGTATCTTTGTATTTACATTTTGAACAAATATTGATGGTCTATTTTCCTATCATATTAATTACTGCACTCGGTTCAATTTTTTATGTTTGTAAGTCAAATTAATTTTCATATGGGCAACAAAATGACAAAATATAATGCAATCTAGACTTTTCACTGATATACCAAAGATAAGCTAAAAAGGCAGGCAATGAAAAGAACTGGTTGGCTTATTACCTAGAGCTTATATTCAAAGGTGCTTATTTTCTTAGGATAACTCGTAATAACTGCCCATAAGAAACTTGGCCATTAGAACTGGCATACAAATAACATGTCATGATGATTGCAATGGAGAGTGACCTACCATAGCACACTGTATAGGCTCACCGCTGCCTCTCCTTTTTTGTGATGTTCCATGAAATTGCCACATACATCTTGTACTTCTTCATTGCGTAACCCTATCTGCAAGTTGACACAGCTAATTTCAGACATCTCTACATGATAATACATTGCATATCCCTTGCGCATATTTAAACCACCAATTAACGATTGTGTGTGTAGCATAAACTAGCCATGACTCTGTGTGCTGGACTAGCAGGCACTCTAAGGGAGCCTAATGTAGTGCACTAGAATTCCTACATGCCACCTACGATTTTGTGTAATGTACTACCTCTGTTCCTAAATATATGTCTTTGTAGAGATTCTAGTATGGACCGCATACAGATGTATATAGATGCATTTTCGAGTGTAGATTCACTCATTTTGCTCTATATGTAGCCTATAGTGGAATCTCTAGAAAGACTGATATTTAGGTACGGAGGGAGTATCATGTATGACATCTACATATCTAATTTAGCAGCCAGTAGTAGAAATCATTGTCTGCACAAAGGGATTACTGGTCGAAAATCCTAGCAAAGCACGCTGGCAGGCACACAACAATACAAGAGAGAGAGAGACGCACTTACAAGATCATAGCAATGCCTTAGTCCAGGATCTTGGTTGGCCAAGCTGTTAGATCCAGAAGAAACATCGTCCTTATAGTTTTTGCCAGCTGCATAACATGTAACAGCGACCTGTTAGTATATTTGAAGTACATCGGGCAGGTGATGCTGGATGGGTTTAAAGGTCACAAGTACCTAGGCCATGGCGGGTACTTGGCATCTTGCCAGACGTTGGGAATCAGGTTAGAAACGTCAAGGGTGATGACACTGCGCTGGCTGTTGGGGTCCGGTAAGGAGATCTAGAACCGTCGAGTAGGGTGTTTGTGGAGCGGCTCTGGTAGGGTGGACTACGGTGTGGGCGAAGCGTATCTGAGGCCGTGGACGACGGCGTCGGTGAAGCTACTCCGGTGGTTGGGTTCAGGATGGTGTCGATGATGCGGATCTGTGGCCGTGGACGGGGCGTCAGAAGCTGCTCCGGTAGGTTGGACGAGGGTGCGACGAAGCGGATCTGAGGCTGTGGACTTGTGAGTTGACAAAGTGGCCCCGGCAGGGTTGAGAATGGTATAGGCGAAGCTACTCCGGTAGGGTTGACGATGGTGTCGGCGAAGCAGCTCCGATAGGGTTGAGGAAGGTGTCGGCGAAGAGGATCAGAGGCCATCGACGGGGGCGTCGATGGGGCGGCTCTGGGGATTGTGGACGAAGTGTCTCCGGTGGGGAGTGCGAAGGAGCCGCTGCAGATGCGCTGCGGTTGACGAGAGTACCAGCGAAGCAGATCCGGCGCCATGGACAAGGAAGGCACTGAATGGGCTGTGGTACAGTGGTGGATGAGCAGTCTACTTGTTTCTAGGGGAGGTGGGAGGGGTAGATGCGGCCGCAGAACCAGATCCGGGGAGGTGGACGCCCCTGACAGTGAATGGGCTCTGGTACGCCGGTGGATGAGCAGTCTAGGGTTTTGAGAGGGGAGGGGTAGAAAGACTGATGAAGTACGGACGGCGTGATGTAAGATGCTCTAGTGCTGTGGAGTTAGTCATTTTTGCGGGAGGGGGAGAGGAAATGGGGGTGCCATGTGGTGGGGGAACCGGAAGTTACCAAAGCAGCCCCGATCAATTATGTAAATGTGGGCCGTATTGTAACTGTTGTTCTCCGTGCACCAAGGACAAAAGGGGAATTTCGCATGCTAAAGACTAGGTGGCGGAAATTTTACAAGGAGGCGGGAGATTTTGCCGCCCGCGGGATCATTCGTATCCAGTTTCAACTAATTTTGGACAGTGCTAGCTGGAAGGTCATGCCAGACTATGTACATGAGGCACACGTCAACAGTTAATAACTGGTGTGAAGTCCACCCCAGAAAAAAGACAATAACTCGGGATGATGCACCGATAACTTGGACGTTCACACGGGCGAGGCCAATCGTACGGGTGTAGAGGCGCGTTCACAAAAAAGGGATCAAACGCTCAGCCTATGTATTTCTCGTGTAAATAGATAATTTAGTGCCATTGGTTATTTACTTTAAACATAATGCATTGACGTGTTATTGTAGAGGCGCACAAAAAGAAATGGATATTGTAGTCCCACAAAAGAAATGGATATTGTAGTCCGCTACTTAAAAGTGTTACCTCATATGATTACATAGCCTCCATTTCATAAATTGCGTACCTGTTGAATTCATATATGAATATTACATATATTACTTCATAATAGAACCTTAAATCATCCAAGACTAATGAATTTGAATGCAAGACTAACAATGGTGCATGTACATGATAGCTACATTGGTTGTTTGAAGAAACATCACTGTAACTTTGGCATGCACAATTGAAAAGGATTATTTAGAAAAAAATGTGATATGTGAGTGTCCAATCTTTATAGCGTTGAATTGATATTGTATCTTTGGCCACGATACGAAGTAGATATTGATTTATGTTCAAGCGATGCACGTCCACGATTGCTAGAGAGTGATACGTGAATGAATTGTGCAATCTCTCTCACACGCATACATATATCATTTCTCCGTGGGCATCGGAATCACACACGCGCACTTCGTGTATTTCTCTCCCTCCGTCAAGGTTAGAATTCGTCTTTCTACCCCTTCCTACAAGTCTCTCACACAGAAACACACACGCTCTCTCTGTCGAACACGCCCACCCCTTTAATTCCGCCCACCCACCACCACTAATGTCTCAAAGTATAATTATGTCTCTCACACATAGGCCTAAGGTTAACTCGAGTCCCGGAACCTTATGAATACATACAATGGGATTCCAGCAGAGCACCTTTTGTTTTGAGATTTCTCTCTCTCTCTCTCTCACACACACACACACACACACACACACACACACACACGCGTAGACATTGTTTCTCTCTTCATTTTTTCTGGCACTTGCATGCACACCGCTTGTTTATCTCCGTGATGCTTTAAGTATGCCTCGCACACATGCTATCTACTTATCCCTTAATATAGATATGTGTCACAAGATCTCCTTCTCCCTATATCTAAGTGTCACTGCCCCCCCCACACCCACACACACACACTTCCAGACACCGAAGGAGTAGGGTGACACCTCGATCTTGATACTAACCTATCTATTGGCTTCTCATCAACACACACAACACACCCACACACCCACACTACCCGACACCGAAGGAGTGGGTGGCACCTCGATCTTGATAGTAATCTATCTACTGGATTCTCTCTCAACACACACACATACACACACACTCGCTGTTGTGTCTCTGTGCCTACCGCGCGCACACTCTCGATACGTCTTTTCTCTCCTCCCCCCTCCCCCCCCACAACAATGAGAGCAGAAGGGTGACAACTCGATCTTGATCTTAATCTATCAATTGGTTTCTCTCTCAAACACACACACACACACACAAACACACGCACACACACACACACACACACACACACACACACACACACACTAGTTGTGTCTCTGTGCCTCGCTCACACGCACTCGATATGTCTTTCTCTTCGTAACCCCCTCGATATGTAGACTTCTCGCGCGCGCACAACTGTAGTGATGATGACGCTGAACCCAGTGTGCCTTGTTTTTACCGGCCTCATGTGATAGTTTTCACCCTGTTTTCTGTTAATTAACAAGGCAACCTTTTCTTTGTTACTACTAGTGAATCTGAAATATTTTGGGGCAGACATAAAATATATCACTTCAACCCAATTATCGCTGTAACTATTTTAAAAGAAACTAGCTAGATGCCCGTGCGTTGCACGAAACATCAAGATGCATTTGAATGAGTAGTTTATCCTGTGAGAGAAAAGGATGAACGAGGGAAGGCCTTATTTGCAAATGTGGAGAGGGGTGTGGGTATCTTTTTGCAAAATTGCCATAGTATCCGCCGGCCTATATTACAGGATGGCAGGCACACCATCATCACCAACTCTGTTTTCTACTCCCTCTGTTCCTAAATATTTGTCTTTTTAGAGATTTCAACAAGTGACTACATACGGAGCAAAATGATTGAATCTACACTCTAAAATATGTCTATATACACATCCGTATGTGGTAGTCCATTTGAAATCTGAAAAAGACAAATATTTAGGAATGGAGGGAGTATAAGAGTAGACATAGAGATATATCTCAAGCATCGTCCACAACAAAAATGTGCTGGACTGGTTAGCGCCGGATGCTCGCAACGCGATGACCTGAGTTTGAATTCTGTCTTTCACTTTAGATTTTTATATTATATATTATTTAATATATACTTCTTTCGCTACTGTACTGACAGTGGAACCCACAAAGTACTTAGATTACAAGATTAAGGATGGATTTGTTTCTTTTTAACTTTCTATACGAAGCTGTAGCCACCCTGCAAGTCATGTGTACACTGTACATGCAATTAACTTTTTATAGAGGGAGAATCATAAACGCAATTAACTCAAATGGATTGGATGCGACTCTATTATTTCCAGCATAAGAGCATCTCCAACGGCAGCCCGTAAATTTCCTGCCGCTTCCTTCCATGGAGGAGGACATCCAACGCCAACGGCATACATTTTCACAACTCTAACAAACCAGAGGAAATTCGTGCAAACACGGACTGATTTCATATAAGCACGAAGGATTTCATATAAAAAAGCCAGATCTTCATATAAACATGATGGATTTCATTACATTTACATGAATTAAGCGGTGCTAATCTGGCTCTCATGGTATAATTAATACCTAATCTAAATGGCCGCCCGCGGATCCCTTTGTCTTCCTCATGTCTGGCAGACACTTGCGTGGTCGACGAAGGACCTCGGAAGAGACGAAGCAGCAAAGAAACCACCTGAATATGCAGTCGTCGCCTCGGCGGTGGCCTTCATGGGACCCAAGTGGCGGCGGCCTCCCATGTTCTACTTCTCCTCGATGATGGTGGCGGACACGGAGAAGCTGGCCACCGACTCATCACTCTCCACGCACCCGGCTTCTGTCTCTGCCTACATGGCGCTGCCGCAGGAACGGGAGGCGCGCCCACAGACACGGGAGGCGCTGCCACCGCAGACACTGGTGGCGCGGTACAACGCGGCAGCGACGACGCCCGTGCTGCCGTGCTCGCCGCCGTGCCGGTGTGGAGCAACTCGCCACTCCTCATCGAGTTGAACTGGAGCGGCGAGTTGCTGAACCACACGCCGACTTGGTGAGGCAACTGGCTCCGTTGGGCCAAGCGAGGTTGGTGAAGCACCAAACGGCCTCGCTAGTATCCGGAGGGCTCGGCGGGCCACCCAGCCGGGTAGTATGCCGGAGAATGGCTCCTCGGAAGCCATCGGAAGAGTGGAGAAAATGGTGAAGGAGGAGATGGGGGAGGGGCGGAGGGGTGCGATTCTTGCCCGCTGTCTGTCTGGCCTCGTTTAAATAGAGGGCGGATGGTAGGAGCTTGGCCGGCGTGTGGCCTCATTTAAACTAAGGGCGGACGGGAGGAGCTCGGCCGGCGTTGCGTTTAATTCCGGCCCGCTCATGAACGGACGTGAGGCCGAAGTAGGTTTCTCGGTTTTCATGTGGGTTAAACAGAGGCGTTTGATGGAGGCGAGGAGGCTTGTTCAGCCGGGCATGCAGCGGGTGGCACAGTACTATTCGATTTGGCAGCTACTAGTAAACCAGGACAGCTCCTGATACGGCTTTAATGCATACGAGGGAGAGTGTAGCGGTTCCCGAAATGTTGAACGGCCAATGATGCATCGTCCTTCAATTAGCATCCTGAATGCATGAGGGAAGTGATGGGAGGAGGACGGGGAAAACAGGCAGCACGATGTGAATGCAACGCAGTTTGCATACTCATATAAAGGCGCCCCTCCATTCCAATGCATCTACCACATCGTACGCACCTAAGCACCTACACTAAGCGCAAAAGTGGTCACTCCATACCCATGGCAGCAATGTGCACGAGCGGCCAGTGGCTGTGCCAGATGGTCCACGACGCCAGCCTGCGGCATGGCACCGAGGATCGTCTCCAGATGGTGTTGGCGACCGGCTGGTTCATGGCTATCGTCGACGCCATCTACGACCCTCAGTTGGACCAGATGATCATTGCCACCATCAACAAGTTCACTGTCGTCAAGAAGCTCACGGACGACATCGCCGTACTCCTCCAGCCCACGTGCCCGGGCTCCTCATTGCCTGCCACCCTAATCGGCCTCCATGGAGAGAACCTCTTTCAAGCACTGGTGGCCCTACGACTGCCCGCCGACACAACAAAGAATGTCCACCTGGAGGTCGCGCTCGCCGCGAGGCACCTCGCCCTGCAAGAATTCGTCGACCTACACATCCACGTGTATGAGCAATTCATGTACATAGGTATCTACAAGGCCGGTGAGGAAGCTGCGACGTTGGCCTTCGTCAACCGGCTGGAAGCATTGGACGCCTTTGTTGAGAAGCACCTTGACCTCACCACAGAAGCCGCCGCTCCTAAGCCGCCGGTCGGTGGCCCGGCGCACTAAGTCGAGGAGGAGGAGGTCGTACGTTGATGGATGCATCTTTCTTCTTGCCTCCTGTAACCACCACTGCGATCGCATCATCGTGGCCTTAATTCTTATTGCGCTATTGCATTCTCGTTCTAGTCAATAAAGACAAGTGCGATCCTTTTGCTCACATTTGGAGGCAATTATATGTGTCACTGTAACTAGTACTCCATCCATCAATTTATAAGTTGTTCTTACCTTTTCCATCAACTTCGTGCAACACACAGGCATCTTGCTAGAAACACTACAGCATGTCGAACCGCATGTGACCAAACCGACGATGCGCCAACCTAGCTACTACCCTGCTTATCTGGCGGAAAAAGCCCCGCCCTAGCGTTTCAAACCATTATTTCTATCTATCGATCGTGCCAAGGAGCAGAACCAAATGTTAAAATTTATACATGTTTCTCTATCTCTACTCTTATAAAAAATAGAGTTGGTGATGATGGTGTGCCTGCCATCCTGCAATATAGGCCGTCCGATTTATATCTGATGGATAGGAAGGAAACTATGGCAATTTTGCAAGAAGATACCCACACCCCTCTCCACATTTCAAATAAGGCCTTCCCTCATTCATCCTTTTCTCCTACAAGATAAACTACTCATACAATGCATCTTGATGTTTCGTGCAATGCATGGGCATCTTGCTAGTCTCCTATAAAAGACTCAGTTGGTGATGGTGGTGTGTCTGCCATCCGTCATTTCTGACCATTATATCTATATCTAACGGCTGTGAGGTAAGTTGTGGCATTTTTGCAACAATAGCCCACTTCTCTGCTCCAATTTGCAGAAAACCCCTTATTATCTTGAAAGCAACCACATCCCTCCCTCACCTCATCAAAACAGCCTGAGTAATATATTTTGAGTGAAAAGTAAGATATTTTTAGTGGTATATCTGTATATCAAAAAAAGAGTGTTTTCTTTCAAGTTTGTGAACAAGTACTATTCTACTTTGGATCCGTCGCAACGCACGGGCACATTGCTAGTAAAAGAAAAAGGCCTGCCGCATTCGTGTCGCACCCCGACACGCCCGTGAATCGGGAGTACTCCACGGCCTGTCCGGCACACCACATAGCTAGGGAAGGCGTGTTGCCTAGCATTTTCACATTCATGTGGGACCGTAGTTGAGCAAACCGACTATCGGCAAACCGCGCCCTGCCCACCGCATTGGAAAACAGAAACAAGGAGGGGAAGATCTTAGCTGTAGCATGGAAGCCAAGAAATTTGGGGTCAGATGGGGCTCGTTGATAGAGTAGGAGCACTCCGTACTACTACTCCTACTAGTACGAAGTTTTTACTACAACTATTACTACCACTATACAACTAGGTACGTGCATAGCACAGCATCGTAGGAACAAAAAACGGGAAGATCTTGTTTTGGGTGATTTATCTTTTTTTTCAGTCAACGTAGTATGAATAATATGATGTGGGGGGAACCCATGAAGCTTATGTGGCTTGGTTGCATGGCTAGGAAAGGCTAGAGAAAAATAAATAGATAATGTGTTTAGAGTGCACTCCACTAAATAGATACTTTGGATCCATTGCAACGCACGGGCCGGCACATTGGTAGTAGTAAGAAACAAATTCCGGGTTTGGCACGAGTTCGTACTGCGGGAGCACAACAAGGCCTAGCGCAGGAGTTACATTTCCCTCTCGGGGCCGGCCTTTGAGTCAATGACATGTGGACCCTAAATGCGGTTGGCCCACATGTCATTCTCATGAAAGCAGAGCGGCGGTGGGACCGAGAGGGTGAGGCGCAGGTTGGCGGACGTGTCATGTCATGGGTTCGAGCAGCGTCGGACGAGGCTTGGCTGCGCCCCTCCCATGCTCTGATCCGTACTCCCGCACCACTAATTTTCATCCAACGGTTATAATAGATTTCCCTCGTGTGGGTCATCTATAGCCTCAAAGAGAGGTAAACAAAGGCCGTATTTCCAGGAAATAATTTCCTGCATGAATCTGTACATGCATGCAAGAGCCTTTCCTTTCCTGCTCGTCCTCCTCCGGATCATCAGCTGCGTTGACAATGCTGGTGCCAATGCAAGAGTGCCGCAACAGGTGCCTGCCTAAGCCATGTAGCACTCTGCGGCGCCAGCGAGTACCACCTCCTCCATGCCAACATCAGCGTCTGGGCAATGCACATGCAGCTGCTCCCGTAGTACTTTTCCCGCATGTTGGACTGCAATACCACACCGATCTTGGATGAGACCATGGAGCTTGTGGCCAAGAAAAGTCTCTGCCAGGCCGACGCATGTCGAGGTGCTTGACTGTTGTGACGTGCCGCACGACGTTTACTAGCTCGCGCTCCGGATGAGCGGTAGGGTGCTGCTCCCGATTGTCAGTGGTGCAAGGGCAACGACGGCCGGGTGGGAGCTCAGGCGGGAGCCAGTGATCTACCCGGGGCACATAGCTCGACTTGGGCTCGAGATTCCGACTGCTTGCACCATCTCGAGGATGTACCACTCTGCGACGAGGCTGGAATGCTGGATACGTATAGGCGTGTGCTCGTAGGCGGGAGCAACCTGCTCAACGGATACCGGTTTGCGAACGTGATGTGCTCGACGTAGTTGAGCCAGTGAGCCTGGAGGCATTCCTGCCGTCGTACATTGACACGCGGCTCAACGGCGTGCGGCCACGTGCTAGCATAGGTCGGCTACGGGGAAGCGGCATTGGCGTGGTTTGAGATGCCCAGCTGGCCGTTGTCGCGGCGGCGTTCGCGACTCACTCGTTTGAGTTGAACCGGCCGGTGGTGGCCTGGCCCTGGCGAGGGTGCCACAGCTGGACGTCGGGGCGTTATGAGGCGTAGGGGGCTGTTTGGTTTCTAGCCACATCTTGCCATACTTTGCCACACCTCACCTTAGACAAGTTTGATCAAGTTAGGTGGGTGTTTGGTTCTAGCCACACCTAAGGCAAGATTTTTTTATGAGAAGTGAACCCCACATGTCATAGACACAAAAAGTGTGGCAAGATTCCCTTAGGCAAGCCAAAGTGTGGCTAACAATTTGAGCAACTCAAGCTAGGCAAGTGTGGCAGAAATAATGTGGCAATATATGGCAAACATAGTCACAATCCAAACAACCCCTAGATGTCCATGGAAGGAAACTATGGCAATTTTGCAAAAAGATACCCACACCCCTCTCCACATTTGCAAATAAGGCCTTCCCTCGTTCATCCTTTTCTCCCACAAGATAAACTACTCATACAAATGCAACGGACGGGCATCTTGCTAGTTAGAAACAAATCTCGAGTTTGGCACGAGTTCGTCCAGCGGTAGCACCACAAGGCCTGGCGCAATAGTTACATTTCCATCTCGGGGCCCACGGGTGTGAGCTTCAGTGGACCCGATAGGTGGCTGATCCACATGTCATGCTCCCGAAGGCAGTGGGGTGGTGGGGCCGAGAGGGGTGAGCTGCAGGTCAGGGGACGCGTGGTGTCATGGGTTCGAGCGGCGTCGTGGGAATCGCGTGTGGCTGTGGTAGAAACTTGATGCTCGACGCATTTCAGCTGGCCCACATGTCATGCACACAAAGGCAGAGGGGCGGTGCAGCCGAGAAGGGTGAGGCGCACGTCCGGGGACGTGGTGCCGTGGGTTGGAGCGGCATCGTGGGAATCACGAGTGGCAGTGTATGAAACGTGATGGTCGCCGTAGTTCAACTTCCATGGACAAGCTGTCATGTCTACTGACACATGCATTGCATACCGATCACTGGAAGGAGTAGTAGAGAAAGCTAGGCGGATAAATAGTTCCTTATAGTCAAGCAGACCTACACTCCTTCTTGTTCCAAAGACATGGACACCATCAAAATAGTTCACCTATATCAATATACACAGAGAGGAAATATTTTTTTACAGGAGAGGAAATAGTTCATCCATCCATAATGCCCTACTACTAGTGCAGCTTCTTCTTCTTCTTCTTCTTCTTCTCATTTTCTGTGGGAGACGGCTTCGCAACAAGCTCTTTGGACCTTGCAGCTATTTCGAAACTCACACGGGCATCGAGGGCAGCATATTTTATCCGCTCGTACGTCAAGGGATAATTCTCCCATCCAGACGACCTTAATGCCAGCGTGTCGTCACCCTTTTGAAGATTTGTACCGAGCACAAAATTTGCTACTCCCTCCATTCCCTTATAGAAGTCCACTATGGAATATACATTTCGCATCTATACAAGGCCACTAACAGTAATCGAGGTAAACATTAATGATCTTTCCTCGAACTAGCAACTTGTTTAATACTTGCATGCATGTAGTCATAATGACACTGCGCTACTTCTTTCTCATTCCTTCCTTGCATGCATGCAGGCATATTAATGATATTGATTAATGAGAAGAAAAGTTGGCTTGTAAAGCAGTCATTAAATTTTACCTTGGTACCTATAATTTGGGTTTGTGACCTTCTATAAGGGAATGGATGGAGTACGTCGAATAGGGATGGTGTCTGTTTATCACAATCTTCTACAGGAATTTTGATTCTGGTTTGTAGGTCAGCGATGCTTTTCAAATCAAGGTTGTACGGCGCCAGCTTCTGTTTGTCCCCTTCGATGGCTACCCCACAGAAGTATATATCCTCCCGAGACAAGAAATCGTGGAGCTCACCTGGTATGGAGGGCGCGTGTATGATGTGGTACACCAAAACATCATCTTCGAGGTACAGCTGAAGGACGGCGGCGCGTTGGATCTTCCCAGTGGCACGCTCCGCGTACTCTGCGTCGAGACCGATGACCTTCATCTCTACCTTTTGGAGGGAGTTGGATACATTGTTGATCCACTTCCGAACAAGCCTTGAGTGGTCAGTGATGGTGGCCACTATGCTCAAGGAGCCTTCGACAAGGACATGTTGGACGCTAAAAACCTGCATCTGGTTCTCTTTCGCCATTTGGAACTACTGGAACGGAGGGATATGGTTTGGAGAATTAGGATTAGATGGCTAGTCTAACTGAAGAAGATGATTATTTAAAGGGGCTTCGGAATTACTCCAGGAGTATGTGAAGAGGTTAAAACAATGTGAATGCAGTGGGGTTTGGATGCAAATGAAGATGAAGGAGAGGTGAAGAAGCCGAGGAAAATCGGTTCCCGATGGAGAAGTAAATGGTAGAAGTGGTCTGCAGGCAGTTGATTAGACGGCTAGGTAGACTAAAAGAAAAGGCTATGCGGGTAGAGTGAGGAGTGGTACCTGTCCGTGTACGTGCCCATCCTTCTAACGCTACATGTGCCACTGGCTAGTTGAGGTCACTCTTTCGAATCATCGTGGCGAGACATTTTATGATTCCTTTTTATTTCTGCACCCCTCCTGACAGGTGGGACCTATGCAAACAGATATAAAAAAAATGTGTCATAGCTGGTTCGGATGGATATTGCCGCGTGCGTGGGAGACACAACATTCTCTGGTTAAGTAATATGCGGCTATCCTCAAAAAAGAAAAAAAACCTTCTTCGCGCTTCCGCATGCACGAGAATTTGGTTCTGCTCGCAATATGGATGATACCTCGAGGATGAAGTGAACCCAAAGGCATGCTAGCACGGAAGATCTATTTCCGCTATACAGTACTACTCTGTATGTTCCTACTAGTAGTAGTACAACTGTGGTACACTTGATGGTTAAAACATTATTCATCCGGTCCTCACAGCGAAGTGACAAGACCCTGCGCCCGAGGTGACACTAGTCCAGGCGGCGTGTTCGGGTTACCAAAGTTAGCCTCACCTTGTGCACTGTGCAGTCACTGTCACCGCCGCTGTATAGCATGCCTCACCTCGTCTCCCTCTCCCCTAGCACCACTCCATCTCCATCTCCGTCTCGTCGGAGATCCTGAGGTCACTCTTCATCATCTCACTGTGCCCCCGCGTACCCTCACCTTGCTCACCTCCCCCAGTACAAGTATTCCCTTGCTAGTCGCTCCAGCACCGAGAGCCTTCTCCCCCGTAAATCAATCCCCCAAAAACCCCACCTTCCAAACTCCACCATGGCCGAACGCGAACCACGCAACATCCATATGAGCCGCGATTGGAGCAATCTCCCCAGTGACATCATCGACCTATGTTGTTCGTGTATGGATATGTTGAGCGCCCTGCGGCTGGCTGCATGCTCGAGGGACATGCACACGGCCATCGTCGAAGCGAGGCCTAAGCTTTTCAAGACACCCTGCTTGCTGGTATCTGGTCTTGCGAGATTTGCTCACCATGATACGGAGGCATACATGATGCCCCTCGACTTCAATCCGACCTCCATTAGCCGAAACTTCTTTGCAGGTATGTAGTGGGTAGCCATACATCATTTGCCTCGACTTCAATCCAATCACCATCGCCCGAAACTTCTTGGAAGGTATGTACTGGGTTTGCATGAACTCCCACTGGATGGCTACCGTCAGAGAAGACCGGAAAAAGTTGGTGCTCGTGAACTTCCACACCTCCCATGAGATTATCCTTCCTACGTTGGATTATATAAGGTTTTACCGTCGCGATCCAAGTCATCTAGATTACGAAGTAAGTTAGACGCACCTTGTTTTGTAGAAGATTGTAATCTGCTAGGTGCCCACACGAGATGCGAATTACACAGACTTCAAGCTAATTGCCTTGATCGATCGCGGACTCGCCTATCTTTCCACTGGTGCCTTCTTTAGCTGGAGACAGCTCACCTCGCAATGGATCATCAAAGCTGATACACACTTCTGTGATGCTATTGAACACAATGGCATCATCTACGCGATCAACAAAGCAGATGGCACCACGTATTGCTGGCACAGTGCATGTAAGTTATTTCCGTCTGATGTTAATGATAACGCCATGACACTGTTTGAACTTTTTGTGATGATTGGCATATCCCTGTTTGAGCAGAATTTGAGTAGAACTATGGCAATGTATTAGAGACGCCGTAAATCAGCTGTATTTGGAATGAGTTAATTCATGCGATTGTGACCATGTCATTACAACCAATTTGTACCCCTGAATAATCAAACGGTTAGGAAGATATGGATATTCTCCTTATTTTATAGTAATCTATATACTACTAAATATGAGTGTGTATCAATGGCCACGTTAGTTTCCTCATTTTCATGATGTAGAAACATGCATCACACTGTTGGTTTCATCTAACCATACATTAGGGAAGTAAATGTGCATATGGAGAACTCTATATTTGGAAGTAGTGAAATCCTGTAATGCTTACCATGTGTACATACCTATATTCGCCCTTCAGCAATCAATGGCTAGAATAATATCCTCACACAAATTTTGCCCACAGAACATGAGTATATAACAATGCATGGTTTGTTAGTTTTCTTGAAGAATTTGTTTGTGAGGACAGAACATGATTACATAACATGCATGACATGGTAGTTTTGTGTGAAGAATCGATTGTGAGATAACATGAGTATAACCATGCTTGGCACTTTTATATTTTCGAACCCAGTATACATTTCCCTGTATTTTCCTCTCAGTTCCAACAGGGACATATCAATGTTGTTTCTTGCATTATCCTACTCATACTCTGAACAATGATGATTTTACATTAACAATGCCTGTCCTTTTTGATATGATGCAGTGTCCCCACAGTTACTGCCCTTTGTAATCACACCACCTTTGCCAAAAACAAGGAAACACAATTGGTTCCTTGCTCGATCAGACGACGGCAAAAGACTGATGATCATTCGCACACATGAGCCGGAAAAGTTATATTGCAAAAACCCCCACTGTGTACAAGCACCGTGAAATACGTGAGTATCCGGACAGTGGCTGTTACGTCTATGAGCAGGATACCAGCTTGTTGGGGCCTTCAGGATTTTTGAGTTGGAGGCGGGTAAACAGCCTTGGTTCACACTCTCTGTTTCTCGGACTCAATTATCCGATTAACCAGGAGATCACCATTGGCAAGGACCTTGATGGCAGAGAGTCTCTGTTTGCTATGGAAAATTGTGTCTACACGATGAGCCCTAGGACTTCGGGACCAAACTCCCCAGATTGTCAACAATATAGCCTGCAGCCAAAAGAAGGTGAGAATGACAAAGGCATCTGGATTAACTTTGATCCTTGGATGTCTCAAGTCCGACAGGCAGTGATGTGGTTCAAGCCTTCAGGTTGATAGGTAATTGGGCTGTTGCGTCGAAAGGGTGGAGTACTGGTGTCTCCAGATCATTGGTCGCTGAAGCGGGGCCGCAAATTATGATGGTGTTGGATCATCCCTCTTTGAATGACTTGTTGTCTTTGCTGCTTATTCTGGATGGGTAGTTCTCTCTTTTGTTAAGCATATTCCTTGTCATTTGGTCATCCTTGTCTATGTCACTCTTACTATGTAATAGTTGCCTCTATTTAGAATGTCATTCTCGTCTGGATCACGAGAGTCTAAGCGCTGCAGATGGGTGCATTTTGGTGGTGTAGCAAGACTTCTTATGAACTATCATGTGTTGTTGTTTATGTCAGTAGTAGTCACTAGTCAGTGTTTGAATGTTGTATATATCATTGTTTCGAACTATTTATTGACTCGAACTGCTGGTGGGCTAAATGAGGGCATCACCATTCTCCAATGTTCAGAGTATATCTCCTTTTTGCAAGTTATAATTTGAGCTCAGTGTCTTTTTAATGATGTACACTTGTTTGGGCCAGTGAGGTGTCGTTGAATATGGGCCGAGTAGTAACGCAATGCCAAACAGGTCAATTATGACTCTCAGGCCGGGCTCTCAAAAGATCCTAAAAAAAAGGTCGGGCTCTCAAAAAAAGAAAGAATAAGGACTCTTAGGGCGACATGTGGGTGCCACCGTTGTTTTCCTGCGCTTGCGCGCCGAGAGCATATTGGCGCCTGTTTGAAATTCATGCTACCTTTTCATCCCCAATCTCCCACCCCCCCCACCTCTGGAATCTCGATTCCTACTCCAGTTCCCCAAAATCCCCCTCCTGTACTCCCTGTACTCAAGCGCACTATCATGTCACCGGTCAACGCGGATCTCTGAGCCGGAGATCTTGAGGTCCGTCCTGCCTTCGGGCGCTACGTGCTGTCGCTTAACAGTGGTATGGCGGCACTTGACGACCAGTTTGCCGGCAAAGTGTTGATGGTAACCATCAACGGCGACCGGCCTCCCGTCTCGCCGGACGACCTTGTCAAAGCTCTTGGCATTGCGCACGGCATCCAAATAAGTGACTTGCTCGTCGAAGTTTGTCCGCCACCGGCTTATTTCATCGTCAGGTTCTGGACAACTTTCAACTGCAGTCGTGTGTTCGAATCTTCCCGATGTTTGCTCTGCGATGGCGCGCTTGTGAGCTTTGATCGGTGGCACCCATGATGGGGCTCGGTGCCCTCTGAGCTTGAGTTTTTAACAAAGCTTACCTTCCACGGCATGCCTCGACGTGCTTGGAACATCGAGTCCATGAATGAGCTTATCAACGACCTTGGAGGTGAGCTCATAAGTATGTTTGTTCCTCCAGACAGCTGGGCTCTGACGGTTATGGCATGGATGAAGAAGCCGTCCACCATACCGAAGGTGATTGGTGTTGAGATACCGGTGCAGGAGCCGGGGTTGTACTATTCGTCACCACCAAGGCCGCCGTGGACCACGTTAGGGATGTACCTGTATCGAGTGTTCGTGCATGTCGAAGAAGTGGTGAATCCATCAATCAAAGTCCTACTACTAGGGAAAAGCCTAGCAGTAGCGCGGGTGACTGCGCTAGTGATACGGCGCCACAACTAACTCTTATCAGTAGCGCGGTTTGACCCACGCTACTGCTATCGAGGGATAGCAGCAGTGTAGGTCTCCAACAAGCGCTGATGCTAATAGCTGTAGCGCCCTTGGACAAAGAGCGCTACTGCTAAGAACTCACTGCTGCTAAAGCCATACCCCGCACTACTATTATTAGTTTCTGAATTTTTTTCTGCTCCATATTTTGTGCTGCTGAATTTTGTTTATGGGTTTATACAATAATCTCTAGCATATCATACACATACAAATGTAATCATAGCATATATATACAAATAGTCTCATCAAATCATGTCATCATCACAATCATCATCCAACACAAAGTGGTCTCTTGTCATCATCTCGAAAATAGCGATACAAGTCTCGAATACTTGCAACTACATCGTCATGCATCAAAACAATGATATACGCGAGAAGAGCTATCACTATGAGTGAGAGCAGAACTATGCAGTACATGAGGTGGCGGTTACGAGTCCTCTCTCGCGCTAGCGTGAACCTCAAGTAACTAGCTTCTGCTTCTTGTCTGCTTTTAAAGCCTTTATGGCTGGCGCCCGAGACCCCATCCACTTGCGCCTGACACTCAGGCCACTCGTCGTACACTCCCAGAACCTTCCCTTTGTACACGACATAGCACTGCTTCTTCGCCATCAAGAATCTAGGTACTTGTTAGAGATGCATCTTCATCAAGAGAATGTACAATCATATGCAACAAAATATACTAGAGCAACATGAAAAAGAAAGGGTTAGCAACTAGATGCAACATATAGTACGCAAACTAATTAACTAGAGGTACGCAGGTCATCGTACCCAAACTAACAAAGTAGCGTTACGCAAGTTAGGCAGGGACCGTGGACATCACAAAGTTTCATCGCAACAGAAAGTATACAAGTTCAACCGACACATATCATCATCATCTGCATCGTAAATCACTAGAAGTTCCATCCTTCCATATCATCAAGGACGGACCCTAGCTTCTTGAATGGCATGAGGTCCTGACATTGCATGCCTATGCGAGTTCGGACGTCAGCTCATGATATAGGGCCGTGGTGGAACATCCCCTTCTCATCGACGACTTCTTTCATGATGATCGTCGCAATGTCCCTCTGGATGCGAAAGAAGTCATCTCTAAGTTTATAATCCGTTTCTCCATGAGATTCTACCCACTTGTGGATATGGTCATCATTTCTACTTGTCATGCGAAGCTTTTGGTGATCCGTTCTGAACTCCATCATGAGATGGAGGAGGTAGAATCCATCGTTCTTGCTTGGTTTTGGGACATGGATGCAGCAGAAGTTAGTTTTATGCGAGAAACCCAACTTCCTGTTCCTTTGTTTCTTGATCTGCAGGTGGCCACCCCTAATGCTGAAGCCTTGGAGAGCATCATCTAGAATATTCATTATGTGGGTGTAGTCCTTCTTCTCATAGTTTCTGGTAGGGTCGAAATACACGGCGTGGGAGACTCGCGGGTAAAAGAACGATAAGGACGGCGCGCCCGTTGCTGCAGGGAAAAAAACACCTCAAATTATTCTCCATATGATCGAGAAGGAATGATTGAAATGTATGACCGGCACTGACTTACTTTGGATGATAAGGTAGGAGGACAATTTACTGGTCCTTATTCTGTACCATGAAGTTTTTGAGGTACTCCCTAGCAGTTTCACGCTCAATGTCGCCGAGACTCAAGAAGGACTCGTGCATGTAGTATGGATCCGCCACACAGATTTGCGAGACTTCTTCTCTCTTCATGATGGAGCTCATATGTAGCACAAAAAGGCGGACAATTGTAAAATCGAGCTGCCTTTTTAGAAACATCTCGAAGATATGGTCAAACCACAGGAAGAACACCTCCGCGGGCCGTGTGTCGATGTAGCACTTCTCCTCAGGCACACGAGCCGCGTATGTCGGATATCCTGGATCCTTCGAGGCTAGTAGGCTTTTCTCAATTGACAGCACATGGTCGTGCAGTCTCCTGAGATCCCCTGATAGTGCCTCCAGCGGTTTCAGCGGTAGCATCGGCTCGCTCGTGACATGGAACATGGCCGCACCTTTGACGAGTAGACGCTCTTCAAAATCCTCCGTTTGGTTGCTATGTGCTCTGGCTTGTTTGTAGGCAGCTGAGCCTATCTTCCCCGGTCTCTTCCTCTCCTTTTTCTTGGGATGACCTTCCAGACCCTTCCTTAACCCCTGCCCCAGTGTTGCTAGGCTAAGCACTGTACGACCCCCGGATAGTTGATCCTGTGTTGAGGCGGCATCTTTAGGCATGTCCTATGAGGATTTCATGAAGAGAGACTTCTTGCAATCCCTGCTAGAAAGTTCCTGCCCAGGCAGATCGTCCATATCCTCATCAGCATGCTGATAGCCCGATTGGTCTTATGGCTGACTCATCATATCTAAGTCACCATCATAGGCGCCTGTATTGAGGAAACTCATTGGGTCCTCCACCTCCAAGTCATCATCCATTCTTTTTTATACGGGGGCGATTATATCAGCCACTATTGGACCCCCTTCATCATGTCGTCCGCCGCTATCACCCGGCACTACAGGCGCTGGTAATTGCGTAGGCGGGGTGGTGGTCTCCATACATGCTTGTTGATGTGTGGTTATTGGTGTGCTCTCGGCCGGCTCCAGACGAAGAAGATTCTTCGGCCATAGCAGCACCCAACCCTTGCAGCTTCCAATCCGCAGTGGGGTCTCGTCGTCCTCTCCCCCTAGCCATATTGGAGGAGGCAAATCCTCGTGCCCCGATTTCACACTCAACAAGGTAACCCTGAAGTGCCCACCGCGCATCGGCTGGCTGTGGAACGTGAGTTCCAAGGGCTTCATTATCACCCCCTTTCCCACGTCCACCTTCTGGCCTTTGATCAAGTAGAATACGGTGCACGGGGTTTTGTCGGCCTACAAACACATGTCTACGGCGTAAAACATCCGAAAGGCAACGAAAATGGAATATTCTAGATATATATGTTGGTGCGACATGTAATTACCGTGAGGGCGTCGAGCTCAGCCAAAGACGAAGGCCCGCCTAGCGCGCCAGAGACTGAGGATGGGCTGCTATGCACGGGTGCGGGTGCAGGAGCGAGAGCAGGCCAGGTTGCGTGAGCAGGTGATGGTGCGGTGGTGTTGTTCACGGAGTTACTCGCGACGAAACTGGGCATGGGGAAATCATGTACCGTCTAGTCTGGATTTTCCTTCGTCCAGTTGATGATAGTCGGGTCCAAGTTAGTAGCGAAATCATTTCTGCAGGCATTTACAGCTGCATTGACTGCCTGCTGTAGCAACTCATTTTTCTCCTCGGCTGCTTTTTTCGCGTCCTCAGCTGCTTTTTTCTCGAACGCAAGCTTCACCGAGCGCCGGGGTCGGGGGCGAGCGCCGGGGTCGGGGGCGAGCACAGGGAAGTGGCGAGGGCAGGGCTCCGGTGGCGACGATGGGGGAAGAGAGAGTGGGGATTTTGGGGAAAAGCAGAGGCAGGAAGAAGCAGAGAGTGGGGACTTGGGGGGTTAAGTCGAGGTAGCAGTAGCGCGTTCCGAAAAAACGCGCTATAGCTAACTTAGCTATAGCGCATTTAGCCAGAAAGCGCTACTGCTATCATAGGTAGCTATATCGTGTTTATCCGGACAGCACTATAGCTAACTTAGCTATAGCGCGTTTAGCCAGAAAGCGCTACTGCTATCACAGGTAGCTATAGCGTGTTTATCCGGACAGCGCTACTGCTAACTTGACTAGCTATAGCTCCTTTTCAGAAAAGCGCTACTACTATAACCAGTACCTATAGTAGTTTTCCTGTTTGTTTCTTCTATTTTCTTTTCCTTTATTTTCTATCCCTTTTCTTTTCTTTTCTTTTCCTTTTTTTCGAGAGCAATGAACGAAGGGAAGGTGATACAATGTATATAACTAAGGTGATATATATTGCATCATTTGACGGTTAAGTATGTATACAAACTAGGAACATATATATTACATCATTTGACCCATGCATAATGGTTAAGTGTGTACACAAAATAGGAACATATATATTACATCATTTGACCGATAACGGTTCCTCAGCGTTGATGTTTTCGTTTTTGAGTGAGCTTCCTTCCCTTCTTGTTCGTTGAAGAATAATTGAGCCCCTCATTGTGACTTTTCCTTTTCCATGGAGTATGATCTTTCTTAGGTAATGTAGTATTGATTCTTCTTTTGACGTATACTTCATCGTCATCGTCATCTTCCCTCATTGGGTTGCCGTACTGGTCGTAGTCTTCCTCGTTGGCAACTCCATCCATTCCAATGATGTTCCTTTTGCCTTTCCTTACGACAACACGGCTAGGATTGCGTAGGTCGGTTATGAAGAAGCATTGTGTCACATGCTTAGCATGTACCCATGGCTCATTTTTGGCGATAGCATTCACGGTAGCGCTCTTGGCGTCGGGTATAGTGATGGTAGTGAAATACCGTTTTTCTCTTTCGTTATTCTTAGCCCATCTGACATGGAACATCGTCGCGTTCTGCAGTCCAGAGTAGTCAAGCTCCCAGATCTCCTCGACCCTTCCGTAAAATCTCTCAGTTGCGCCGTTGTCGCTGCCGATCATGCATTCCATCGTCACCCCTGAGTTATGATCATCACTGTCCATATCTTTGGCCTCCGTGTAGAACGTGTATCCATTGATATCGTATGCCTGATAGGTGACGAGGTTGGGCGAGGGGCCATGTGCTAAGGCGTCTATGAGCAATCCATCCTTAGAGCCCTCTTCCGGGGGATTAGCAATAATATGCTCTTTCAACCAATGCAGGAAAGTGGAGTTGTGCTCTCTAGTAACTTCAGCGTCCATCCTGCATACCCCCCGGTCACGATACTTCTTTGCGATAATTTCTTTGTGCAGTGTCACGAAAGGATCTACCTCGTCTAGGTGTTGTAGCACTACCAAGTTTGCTCTGTCAAAGTCGTTGCGTCGATCTGGGTATGCCACGTACAGTTCCCTGCGATCGTTGGAGTGACCTTCTCCTTCGAGCCTCCCATCATGCTTGTTAACGGGCAAACCAACACCAACACCAGGCGGCTGGTCTGCGCCATATAGAAAATTCTCGCAGAAAGAGATGCACTCGTGTGTCAGATAGCCCTGGATGATGCTTCCATCCGGATGGGACATGTTACGAACGAATCCTTTGATGATCCCCTTCATCCTCTCAAACGGCATCATGTTGTGCAGGAATGACAGCCTCGGGTCTATTATGTCGTCCACAATATGGACACACAGATGCACCATGACGTCAAAGAATGTGGGCGGGCAGTACGTCTCAAGCTCATTCAGTATCACAATGATCTCTTCCTGTAGCCTTCGGAGCTGCTTCACACTGATCGACTTTTGAGAGATGACGTTGAAAAAGTTGCAGAGACCAATAAGCGTGTCACGGATGTGCTTGTCCATTATCCCTCTAAGGGCAACAGGTAGTATCTGCGTCATCATCACATGACAGTCATGGGACTTCATCCCGCTGAACCTTTTCTTGTTCATGTCTAGATATCTGCTTATCTTGCCACAGTAACCAGAACTAACTTTGACTCCGGTAAGGCACTTAAAGAATTGATCGATCTCAGCCGGACTTAAGGTGAAGCTAGAAGGGGGGCAATAATCCTCTTCCTTTACTTTTTTGCCCTTCTTCTCCCGTGCTTCTGTCTCTGTCTCTGTCTCGTCTGACTTTTTACGGGGCGGCATGTGCAGATTGTCCCTGATTTTCAAATCTTGCAATTCTTTTCTTGCCTTCGGCCCATCCTTGGTCTTATCCAGCATGTTCATCAGTGTCGCGAGCAAGCTCTCTAGGACATTCTTACAGTTATGCATTTGATCAAGGCAATGAGGCGTGTCGAGTTTGTGCCAGTACTCCAAGTCCCAGAACACAGACCTCGTCTTCCATACCTTCAGTAGCAGCTCCGGTGCCTTTTTCATCGTCTTTCCCGGCGCGGGGCACTGTTCCCAGTTTTTCAACAGCTCATCGATTCGGCGCCGCTTCGCTTACGTGGAGGTCCTCGATGCTCAGCCTCACCATTGAATAGATCTCCACGGTTTCTCCATGGGTCGTCCTTCTCGAGCCATCTTCGATGCCCCATGTACACGATTTTTCCAGACCCGCCATCTTTCCTTGACGTTAGCTGCTGAGACATCGTATCATCCATGCACCGCGTGCATCCGCAATATCCATGGCACACTTGGCCTACGACATATCCGTAACCGAGATAGTCGTGCGCCGTCGTGATCAGCGTGGCTCTCATATGGAAATACTCACCTTTGCTGGCGTCCCATGTCTTGGCTAGTGTTTTCCATAACGTGTCTAACTCCTCTTGAAGTAGCCCCAGATATAGATTAATATTACTTCCCGGTTGTTTCGCCCCTTGAATCAGCATGCTCATGTGAACGTACATAGACTTTGTGCACAACCAGGGGGAGGTTGTACATCCATACAAACACGGGCCATGTGCTATGGTTGGTGTTCTGGTAGCCAAACGGATTCATGCCATCGGTACATGCACCGAGCACGATGTTCCTTGCATCACATTCGAAATACCGATATTCTCCGTCCAACGCTCTCCACTGGCTTCCATCCTTGACGTGTCTCAGCTTCGGATCATCTCCATCGTCTGGCTTCTTCCTCTCTGTGTGCCAGTGCATGAGCTTTGCTTCCTTGGGATCTACAAAATACCGCTGGAGACGGGGAGTGATTGGTAAGTACCATACAATTTTCTGGGGAGATTTCTTTCCGGCCTTCTTGTATCAAGAAGCATTGCACACCGGACAGCTTGCTTTTTCTGCGTGCTCCTTCCGATAAATTATGCAATCGTTGATGCATGCATGGTATCTAACGTGCGGAAGATCAAGAGGGCACACGATCTTCTTGGCCTCATCCAGACTAGTAGGACAAAGATTCCCCGCGGGAAGAACATCCTTTAGGTACTTGAGATGCTCATCGAGGCTAGTGTCGGTCCATTTGTTTTTAGCCTTCGTCTTCAGGAGCTGGAGCGTGAAACTCAAGCGGGTCACCTCAGGATTGCAACCATGATACAATGGAGTGTTCGAGTCTACCACCAGTTGCTGCAGCTTGGCCTCCTCTCTAGAAGCAGCTCTCTCAGTACTCGTCTCCTTGCGAAGCAGTGCTTGAACATGAGGGTCCCGCGCGATTGAACTTAGTATCGATGAACTCTGCGGTGTGGAGTCCACATTCTCTCCGCCGCCATGTCCGGCCCCTTCTCCGCCGCCGTGCCTGGCCCCTTCTCCGCCGCCATGTCCGGCCTCTTCCCCGCCGCCATGTCCGGCCTCTTTCCCGCCGCCATTATCGATCATCTCATTGTCTTGCCCCGTGTCGTCATTGCCTGCCCCGTCGGCGTCCTCAACATCATCATCCTCATCTTCAATTATCCACCGAGTATAGACATCCATGAAACCAGTCATGAGCAGGTGCGCTTCGACACAACCATCGTCATAGGGGTCGAGCCAAACTCGTCCTTTGCATCTTCGACACGGACATAAAACCTCTGTCAGGTTATTTTCTTTCATGTCCTGCACCGCCGACCACAACCACCTGTCCACCATCATTCCACTGACTATCATGAACGCCTGCATGGTAATAATAAACAAATTGGTTATAAAAATGCGTGCATGCATCAAAGTCATACAAAAATTCGGCCTGACCTTCCCTAAAAATAGGACATATAGAGTTTGCCCGGAATTCGCCGAAACAGAAATAAATCGACATTTCGGCAAAACATAGGCAACTGACACACACACAATTTCCATCATACCGCCCGATTATGTCATATCACACACACATACACATATTTCCATTCTTGCAAAAGCATAAATTTTTAATCACCTATCTCGAGATCGAGCACACAATGGAGATGATGATGTAGTAGGGAGATCAAAAGTGGACAAAGCCCTTATTGACAAGGCTAGATTTAGTTAGGGTGTACATAGGTCACTTCACTAAATGCTAGATAGCTAGTTTGGGAGGAGACAACTTCAACTAGTAGAGGGGGAAGGAAAAAGAGAAAGGAGATGCATTAATGGAGGTGGTGTAGTTAGCTAGGAGTAATAAAGAGAGAGAAAGGTAGGTAGAAGAAGAAGAGTAATGGGGGGAGAAGTAGTGAGGAAGAAGCAAAGTGAGGGAGAGAGGAGGTGGGAGGTAGGGGAAAGTGAGGAAGAGAGGATGGGGGAGGGGGAGGGGGGAGGGAAAAGGTGGTATATTCTGCGGCTTAGCAGTAGCGCTGGTCGTAAACCGCACTGCTGCTAATAAGATAGCAGCAGCGCGCTTCTGGCACACGCGCTACTGCTAGGCGGGGCCCGCCATGTGGCCAGTTTCAAAATTAGCAGTAGCGTCACCCAAAAAAAGCGCGCTACTACTCTTACTTTATCAGTAGCACGGTTAGCTAGAGCGCACTACTGCTAAACCTAGGCTGGCGGGAACGGTCGGTCAATTTTAGTAGCAGCGTGGTTCCACCGAGACGCGCTACTACTAAGTCAGTAGCAGTAGCGCCTGTTTTGTTACCGCAATACTGCTAATTAGCAGTAGCGCCTCTTCATATACCGCGCTGCTGCTAAGATTCTGTGGATAAGGTTTTCCCTAGTAGTGTCCTGCCGCCGCCGCTGGTGCAGGGTCCGTCGACGACGTCCATTACAGGAGTCAATGTCAGAGTTTCCCCATGTTGCTCGGAACGATGGATGGCACAGGGCCTACTCCATCGCGCGGCGGAGGCCACTGCTTCTTTGGGAGAAGAGGCAGGGCTGGCTGCGTGGATGTGCTGTAATTTGAGGTAACAACTGAATCTTGTCAGATACTAGTTAAATTCGAGCTATCGGTGTGAAGCACTGATGTGCCAGTACATTTGATTGTGACCTGTTCTATTTTTGTACCTGAACATTTTTTAGAAAGGGTTGTACGTCAACTTAATGTGCCAGCAGAACTTATTGTGTTGTCTGTCTATTTTCTTTGCACAGCATTCAAGATATTTCCCCATCATTGATAAAGACATTGAAACGTTATTTACGAGTTTGTTGGTTTCAACATAGCCCTACCCGTAGCGATCCACTGCTTCCACCGTAATTGTGCCGCCTGTGTGAAATTTTTGTATGCAAGTTCCGTGTGATATGATGTTCTATATGATTGTGTCAACTATATAAGTTTTTATTGAGCATTAGCAATGCATATGGCTGAAAGATGTATTTATGAGCATCAACCGATGGGTCTGTCTCTCTCTCTCTCTCTCTCTCTCACACACACACACACACGCACAAGTGGGACCCGTTGAATTATTTCTTCGCTCGTGACAGCTTTTAATTAGTTTCCACTGTACTCTAACTTTTTTCTTAAGTTATTAATTGAGCTCAGTGACTTCAAAAAGTTGTACAGAAGCCTGGGCCTTTCCGGCGTCACTGAATGTGGGCTGAGTAGCCATGTAAAGTTGTACTGTACTACAAAGGCCTTTTTTTGAACATTAGCAATGAAACTGGGCCGACAGTTGTACACAATATCCGGGTCAACTTGTTATTCTCCGCCCCGCTGGGCTGCAAATCTTTCCTAGGAGGGATGCATTAGGCTTAACAAGAAAATGGGCTTTAAGAAATAAAAAATGGGATGTAATTATAAAAACTGGGCAGTAACTATAAAAAAATGCACCAAACACATAATTAGTTTAAAAAATATTATTTTTGGATTTTGAAAATTTTAATTTCATTACTTGTTGCGCGCACAATATTTCGTCGGATTTTTATGTAATACAAATTTATTTTGAAATTATATTTAATCTGACTAGAAATTTCGGGATAAAAATATTTTGGATCCCATCAAAATGTGGGAAATTTTATTGAATTCTTTTTTGAGCGGTTGGTTGAAATTATTAATCGTTGTCCTAGCTAGAAAATGGGTTGTACTTTTAACAAAGTGTAAATGGGCTGTAGTAAATTTCATTAGAATTCAAAAATGGGTTGTACATTCTTACAAATCACAAATGGGCTATATGTTCTCTGCCACACACTTGTGGGCCAACTAAGTTGACGCGTACGCAAGGCTTTGTTAACTTATAGTCAACACACGGTTCTAGCGGCAGTGGCCGTTGGATGTCCATCCAATGGATGTCGTGCTTCTTCTTCAATCTCGGATATTCTTGCTTCAGCCGCCCAAAAAATGATTCCACCCCCTGACATCTGGGGCGCACCATTTCGGAGGCTGAACTGTGGTCCTATTAAGTTGATGCGTACCAAGGACTTTGTCAACTTAGTCAATATAAACGATTCTAGCTGTAGTGACCGTACAATGTCCATCCAACGGCCGTCGTGCTTCTTCAACCTCTTGTCTTGTTGCTCCACCCGCCCAAACCAGCGTCGGCCGTGCCACCTGCTCCTGCCTCCCGTGTCCGGCTGTGCTGCCACCGCTGGCCATGCCATCCCTCTATACTCACCCACACCTCCTGTTATTCTTCGGCGACGGCAGCCTCACACCGCAGCCGAAGCAGTCAACCCACGTACTCCCCTCCGCGTCGGCATCCACTGCCGCGTCTTCCCCGACTCCGCGTTGTTCCCTTCCTAGGCCTCGCTGTCCCCCACCGCCTTGGTGCTCTCGGCGCAACGTGGTCAATGTGGTCAATGAAGGACAGCCATCGGAAGAGGACTTCAGGCGGTGAGGCTGACAACTGGACCCACCAGCTGCATCTTCGAACACAAGGAAGTGCCTCCTTATTACTCGCAAAATAAAAACGATTCCTCCCCCTGACAACTGGGACCGACCAGCTATATCTTCGCACGCAAGGAAGTGTGTCCTTATCCTCCCTGACCGCTGGGATCCACCAGGTCAAAGCATACGTAGCGTTGTCTGTCTGGTCGCGAACATGTACGTACATACTGGTCAATCGGTCTATCTGCAAGTATGAACCGTGGCCGAGTAAATAGCGGCACATGTCATTGTAGAGCACCCGACATAGCAGTTTACGCAGTCCCGTCTAAGTCCTGTACACGTACGTACAGCCACAGGGCAAAAAATACAGCCACGTACGTACATACGGGCGGGGTCTCGAGCGCGTACTCGCACATATATACGGACAGCCAGGGCTTGTGTACAGGGAGAGGCAACAGACGGCAGCAACGGCATCCTGTTCATCGGGCAGCGAACCGGCTGGGTAGGAACGGAGAAACAACGTCCTGTTCAGCGGGAGGCAACCGACTGGGTCGGAATGCGTCCTGTTCAACAGGAGCCAACCGGCTTGGACGGGATAGCCAAAATGGGGTCTGGCGTACCGCAGAACGGAGGAAACGGCCTTCTGTTCGACGGGCCACGGTCGAAACGGGATCCTGTTCATCGGGAGGGGTCTAGCGTACCGCAAAACGAAGGAAACGGACTTGTGTTCGAGTGCCTACGGACGAAACGGGGTCCTGTTGATCGGGAGGGGTGTGGCGTACCGCAAAACGGAGGAAACGGACTTGTGTTGGAGTGCCTACGGTCGAAACGGGGTCCTGTTCATCCACCATCTACTGCCTCGCTCCAGCCTCCACGGGCTACTGTTCATCCACCATCGACCTCCTCCTGCCTCCACGGGCTACTGTTCATCCAGCCTCCACCAAGTGCTGTTCATAGAGCCTCTACGGGGTCCTGTTCATCCACCCCCAACCGGCTGGGGTGCGGCGGCCTCCTCGGGGTCATGTTCATCCAGTGGCAACGGCCTACTACCACGGGGTCCTGTTCATCCAACCCCCACCAGGAATTGTTCATCCACAGCCAATCAACCGGCTCGACTCACCACGTCTCGACTCGTTCTACGTACTGCGCGCACGGTAGCAACGGTCACTGTTCATCGAGAGGCAACCCAACACCGGCTGGCTACGTCTCGCACGGGGGCTCGATCGGCTTCAGTAAGTAGCAACAGTGATTGCTCTGGGTTCAGTTCGCAGCAGCTGCGAAGGAATTGCTCGGGTTTAGTCAGTAGCGAATGAATCACTCGGGTTCAGTTAATAGCCAAGGGATCGATCGCTCGGGTTCAGTAACGTGTGATCGCTCCGGGTTCAGCTAGCCAACGCCTCGCACACACGCGCGTACACGAGAGAAACGCGCAAACCACAGTGCATCGCTCGGCCCCGACCACCCACTGTAACCGGGAACTCCGCGATATTTTCCTCGCCCTCGCTTCTACCACGATTTTTTTCTGTCATGGATGGCCCAAAGAATGTCATGCAGCTGTGTCTCCGGCCTGCCTAGGACAAAAAGCCCATTTTCTGTCATGATTTTTTGTCATAGAAGTAGGAGCCCACCACATCTATGATGATACCGGGTTTTGTCACAATTATCGTCATAGAAGTGTCATAAGCATGACAGAATTTTTTTTCGTTAGGCCCAAAATGTCACGGATGTGTCTTTTTTTGTAGTGAATAGATGCATTCGCAACCTACGAGTCATGGAGAATCATCTACGATGTCATAATGGGACTAGACAGGGTAAAAAGAGAAAAAGAAGCGAAGAAGAAGAACAAGGCTGTAATCCCATACAGCAACTAGAAATGAACAAGGCTATATGTTTAGTTTCATTTTACTTTAGTTGTGTTGTTCCTTGTTTCCTGTCTGCTAGGTTTTGATTATGTCCATTCCTTCATATCGAATGTTTCTTTGTAAAACAATGTCGTTGTACTAGGTTTTGATTGTTGAGTTTGTATTAAAACAAGTATCCAGACAAGTTTGAAAAATCTCATGTGTGATACCAAAACATACTACACACATACAAAATAGATTCAAAAACAACGTTCAACAAAACTGTTCCAACAAATAGGGAATACAAAAAAATTAAGTACTCTGACTGCAACTCATAACTAATAAGAAAGATGAATGAAGTTCACAAGAGTAAACATAAGCAGTGCGCAAGGTGTGTACATGCAGTCCATAAGAGTAATTGAAGGAAGACCATTAATATTTATATTTCAAAAAAATTATAATCTGCAGACCATTCTAAACAAAGGTGAATGCAGTTCACAAAAGTAATATCAGGCAGTTCACAACGTGTATACATGAAGTGCGGTACATGCTTAAATGAAGCATAAGAGGGACTGCATGCACTTTTGTGCAGTGCATAATACACAGACTTAGTACATGCAGTGCAGTGCGCAACGTTGGTACAAGCAGTACAAATGATATCATTTGTACTGCCACAAATACATGTAGTGCAAAAGAAAAAAATGCTTGCAACACGAAAAGAAAAAAAATTGACCGCCCATGTGCAACCAAGCCCTAGCCAGTCTATTATTAATTCTGTGACCACAGTAGGCAAGTCCGTTCTGAGCCACAATGTGTGGGGCCAAGCACACAAGGGCCCACAGGTCAGGGGTATATCGTGCAGCGAGCGCCATGTATAACTGCCCAATCAGTAACCAGAGGAGTTCAAGAGCGTGACCTCGCCCACGGCTTATAAACCGGTCTGCGGCGCTCTCGGCAGGCGGTGTGGGACTAAACATTCGCGCATACACACAGCGCAAGAGCAAAGCACCCGTACAGCAAAGGCAGGGCTGACTTGGGCCGAATGCGTCTTACACCCCAACGGGCGCAACACATTCTCATGGCCCAAAACCACCAAGCCCCACGACCCACAACTAGCACGCAACTGCAGTTCGCTCGCACGTAAAAAATATGCAGTCTGCTGACCCAAAGAATGCAGTTCGGTATGAGGAAGAAAGATCTGCTAACAATTAAGCATTGCAGTTCGCTTAGACAGTTGTTTTTTCCAGGCAACCGCGAGCACTGCCACTCGGCGGTTGCCGTGACACACTAAAACTGCGAGCGCACGTCCATAACCCACACTATCACGGCGAGCCCGCGTCCAACCGCCTCCTCCACGACCCAACCGCGTCGTCGCCTACTCCGGCTTGTTCCAGGCTCGGCCTCGCAGGGGGGAAGGTAGGGTGGGTCACGACCCCCCTCCCCCTGCTCGGCCTCGCGCTAACGCACGTAGTGCGCTTGGTTGACAGGTGCAGTGCAGCTATTCTGTTTTCCATCCCAAGCACACACGCAACCCCAGAGCCACACCCCTATGATAGATAGTGGGGCGACGGGGTGTGACGGACCGCAGGCGACGCCGCGGTACACCGCGTCGTCGCCTGCTCCGGCTCGTTCCAGGCTCGGCCACGCAGGGGGAGGGGAGGGGGGTCATGACCCCTCCTCCCCCTGCTTCGCCTCGCGCTAACGCATGCTGTGCGCTTGGTTGAAAGGTGCAGTGCGGCTATTCTGTTTTCCATCCCAAGCAAGCACGCAACCCCAGAGCCACAGCCCTAAGATAGATAGTGGGGCGACGGGGTGTGACGGACTCGCCTCCGCATGCGATGCCACGGCACGCCGCGTCATCGCCTTTTCGGGCTCGTTCCAGGATCGACCTCGTAGGGGGAAGGGGAGGGGGGTCATGACCCCCCTCCCCCAAGCTCGGCCTCGCGCTAACGCAAGCAGTGCGCTTGGTTGACAGCCGTAGTGCGGCTATTCTATTTTCCATCCCAAGCACGGACGCAACCCTAGAGCCACACCCCTAAGATAGATAGTGGGGCGACGGGGTGTGACGGACTAGCCTCCGCATGCGACGCCGCGGCACGCCGCGTCGTCGCCTGCGGCGGCTCATTCCAGGCTCGGCCTCACAGGGGGGAGGGGGTCACGACCCCCCTCCCCCCTGCTCGGCCTCGCGCTAACGCATGCAGTGCGCTTGGTTGACAAGCGCAGTGCGGCTATTCTGTTTTCCATCCCAAGCACGCACGCAACCCAGAGCCACACCCCTAAGATAGATAGTGGGGCGACGGGGTGTGACGGACTCGCCTCCGCATGCGATGCTGCGGCAAGCCGCGTCGTCGCCTGCTCCGACTCGTTCCAGGTTGGCCTCGCAGGGGGGAGGGGAGGGGGTCACGACCCCCTCCCCCCTGCTCGCCCTTGTGCTAATGCACGCAGTGCACTTGGTTGAGAGGCACAGTGCAGCTATTCTGTTTTCCATCCCAAGCACGCACGCAGCCCCAGAGCCACACCCCTAAGATAGATAGTGGGGCGACGGGGTGTGACGGACTCGCCTCCGCATGCGATGCCACGGCACGCCCCGTCGTCACCTGCTCGGCTCGTTCCAGGTTAGGCCTCGCAGGGGGGAGGGGAGGGGGGTCACGACCCCCTCCCCCCTTCTCGGCCTCGCGCTAACGCGCGCAGTGCGCTTGGTTGACAGGCGCAGTGTGGCTATTCTGTTTTCCATCCCAAGCACGCACTCAACCCCAGAGCCACACCCCTAAGATAGATAGTGGGGCGACGGGGTGTGACGGACTCGCCTCCGCATGCGATGCCACGGCACGCCACGTCGTCGCCTGCTCCCGCTCGTTCCAGGCTCGGCCTCGCAGGGGGGAGGGGAGGTGGGTCACGACCCCCTCCCCCCTGCTCGGTCTCGCGCTAACGCACGAAGTGCGCTTGGTTGACAGGTGCAGTGCAGCTATTCTGTTTTCCATCCCAAGCACGCATGCAACCCCAGAGCCACACCCCTAAGATAGATAGTGGGGCGACGGGGTGTGACGGACTCGCCTCCGCATGCGACGCCACGGCACGCCGCGTCGTCACCTGCTCCGGCTCGTTCCAGGCTCGGCCTCACATGAGGGAGGGAAGGGGGGGGGTCACGACCCCCCCTGCTCGGCCTCGCGCTAACGCACGCAGTGCGCTTGGTTGATAGGCGCAGTGCGGCTATTCTGTTTTCCATCCCAAACACACACGCAACCCCAAAGCCACACCCCTAACATAGATAGTGGGGCGACGGGGTGTGACGACCCCTCCCAGAGCCCGATTAAAAAAAAGGAAAAGTTGTGCTGAAAAAAGAACTTGGCCATGATGCAGTTCAGTTATACGCATGAACGCAGTGCCATTCTGCAAAAAAGATTTTGCATAGATAAAAAAAGGTGAAAAAACAAACACCTACAAAACGGCGCGGGAGAAAAAAATTCAAAAACGACACGTAAAAAACAAAAAACCAGGGTTCACATATGTATATATATATATTATTTATATAAAATAAAACACACAGAGTTTCATCCATATACGCTGCTGCAAAAAGCGGATGATATACAAGGACAGAAAAAGTAGCCTTTTCATACACATTATCTACCTTAGACAGCACATAGTACACACCATAACCCTAGCTCTTGTCCATACATAGACCTTTAACCAGAAAATATGCCAAATGATTGTTACTGCGACTACGACTGTGACAGGGAAGTAACCCGAGGCTTGTTATCAGACCTCGTAGCTCAGGCGGCATGTCTTCATAGTACAACATGTTCAAAGGATTGAACAACAGCTGGAAAATGTACTCTGCCTTCCAATCTTCAACAGCAGGATGAAAAAAATTAAAAAAATGCAGATCAGTGATTAAAAAAAAAGGTTGTCGTAACAACGAAAAGTGAAAAAAATAAAAAATAAAAACGGTAACAGAAAAGAAGAAACAAAGAAGGTATTACATCGGATTTGACAATTCTGTCGACTAGGCGCACGCCGTCATACACCTGCGTCAACCTCAGAACATAGATTCCGCACTCGTTTGGTCCCTGCGCTGGCACGGCTGGGTAAGAGGGCTTCTCTGCCAATTTAATCCAGTCAGGGAGATTCTTAGAGTTATACAACTTTTCACCATAAATCGTCTTCAACAGCTGAGTCATCCTCCTCATCTGGCAAAAGGTGGAAAGGCAGCACAATGTAAAAAACACACGCCACAGATCAATAATTATCAGACAAAGCAAAAATACAAGTCTTCTCAATGTCTAGATAGTCCCCCTTTTAAATGCCTGTGAGGTCATTTCGTTCTATCACTCTTTTACACACAGATTGGGTGTTTGGGAGAAAAATGCAGTTTTGTGTCGCATATGTTGTAGTGCACTATATTAACAAGTGTGGTGCTATGTGTACTAACAATGCATGTGCAGTTTGAAAAATATATGAAGTAGGAGAAACACAAAAAAGCTTTGCACTTGGCTAAAAATATGACATACCACTTCAGTGCAATCTGAGTGGTAGTCAGTCCTGCGCCACTTTGTAGTGAAATCGGGATGTCCAGTGTACTTCCTGGTGTCATGGATATCAATGGTCTGGCGATGCTGGTTCATCATGTATAAGGCATAATAACCATCCTTGGAGCGCGGCATCATAATCTGTCGCATCAAAAAACAAATGAAATGAAAGTTCATTCGACACGTAGCATTAGGACCACTGCTTCAAATAACTATAAAAATAAATGCAACAAAGAAAATAAATGATGTAAAACAATGGCCTTACCATTTTTGCGTCCAACAGGTTTTCGTCCCAACAAAAACCTTGACCTGCTTAACTGCATCTTCTAAAACAAATGGGTTATGCACAACTGGCAACACAGGGTATCCTTCCTCATTTTTCTTCACATCGGTTTCCATTTGAAGAACATACTGCATAGAAAAAGAACAAATAGGACATAAAAAAAGAGTGAAACATGCATGCACGCATGGACATAAAAAAATCAGTACAGGAGAAAAAAATGCACCAAAGAAAAAAAAAACATGACAGCAGACACATTTACCGTGATAAATAAAGCTGAAAGTAGCACACGTTCACCAGAACGATAAACTAAACTCATTTCAGGGTCTTGCTTCCAGTACTTAATGACAAAATCCATGAGATACGAGTCCATGCAAGCTCCTTTGCCAAATGTATTATAGATATAGTCAACTTTGATTGTTTCGACATCACCAAAAGCATTATTCACCATCAAGAATGCGTTACTGCAGTAAACATACATAGATGGGATCATAAAATAAAGGTAAAAACAAAACACACAAAAAGGATGAAGGGCACACACATAAAAACTTACTCGTTGTATTTGTTACAAAATCTTGGCTGAGAACGAGATCCTTTATTATCCTCGCCTCATCAATATATTTGAACCTCGGAGGCCGCAATTTCTCTAAAGAGCCTCTCAACTTAAAAGCCCTCTCACCTGCCCTCTTGTTCGAAAATACTTGAGCCTCATCTACAGGAGGACGATTGATTGCTGCACTCCTAGTCCTAGTGACGTGTGGCACCGGCGTAAAAAATCATCATCATTAACATCAATTACCTCATGCGGAGAGCCGGGCGAGCAACCTTTCCACCATCAGGTCCAGATGCCGCATCTGTGTTCAAACCATCTCCAGTAGGAGAACCAGAATTCTCTGGAGAAATTTCAATGGCACAATCCTCCATAACTACCTCAGAACCCTGCGACTCAAACAATGATGTACAACCTCCATGAAGACCCCCATCAAAACCTGATAACAAGGAGAAAAAACATGGGAACACTCAGCCCAAATACAAAACCAAAAACATTAAATGCATCTCAATAATATAAAAAATGATGTTCACTAAAGAAGAGAATGCAACCCACTTGTCTAGAACAATGCAACCCACTTGTCTAGAACAAATGCAGCCCACTTGTCTAGAATAATGCAACTCACTTGTCTAGAACAATGCATCTCACTTGCCCCGAATAAAAATGCAGCCCACTTATATAGAACAATGCAGCTCACTTGTCTAGAACAATGCAGTTCACTTGCCCCGAATAAAATGCAGCTCACTTGTCTACAACAAATGCAGCTCACTTGTCTAGAACAATGCAGCTCACTTGCCCCGAATAAAATGCAGCTCACTTGTCTACAACAAATGCAGCTCACTTACACAACAATATATTGCCCTCCACTGTAATCACGCATTTCACTAAACACACTAGTAAAAAAAGACCTTAAGAAGCGGAAGCAAGCAGTAGACAAAAAAATCAGGGAAATAAAGAAGTTCACTGACACAACCTTTATCTGCAAAAATTAAAAGTGACGATAACTTAAGTGAACACTTTGTCGATGTGAGCCAACTATAGAGCATGGCCTTTCTGATGTAGCCAATGTGCTCCACCCCAAACTGAGCAACTCGAACACCATCCTAAGTCTGCAAGAATTGAAACATATAGAATCCACAATCATGCCTGCAATAAAAGAACAAAAAACATCAGTTCACATAATGAAATATAAAAGAATAGTTGAGCAGTATGGTGGAGAGGGGCTGCAAGGAACATACCCATTTGGCTGAATTGGGACAACAACATGTTTCAACTCAAATACATCAAGTGTGGGAGGATTTAGCGGCTCATCAGAACTTGAGCTGCCTTCTTTCCACGCACGCTTGATATTTTTAACCATCCTCGTAAAAATCCTGTTCGCTTCAGAGCTGCCAGGTTTATTGAGCGAGTCAAGAAATTCAAAACGCCTTTCTTTCACATTTAAGGCAACTACACAATAATGACCAACGCCATCCCTCGTCTCTAACGGATCAAATTTTGCAAACAGGACCTGTTGGAAGTAAAAATAAAAATAAAAGTATTACAAGAACAAGAAACAAAACACTATAAAAACCAACACACAAAAAATGGTTTTCGACACATAAAAACGTTACTCACCATATCTTTTCCATCAACATGCTCCTCGGATTTTCAAGAGAACATCAATTTCACACTCCTGCCTACACTACCACCATGCCAAATACTTGTCTGCCAAAACAAAACCAAACAAGAAAATAGTGCTCAAGCAAACAGGTCATCACACGAAATCAGAAAAGAGAATCAAAAAGCAAAACAAAAAATTATGCATGCTTACACAAATATGGTACGTGACAACCATCGTCGGAGATACCTTAAACTTATCTACCAGCAAAGAAATCCCGAGATCTACAAGGCCTGTAGTGAGCATCCCTTTATCCCAAAAAGATTGAACAACTTCGCCAATGGTAATATCGGCCACCTCAATTTTAAAAGCAATCATGTCCCTGTTTTTTTTTTAAAAACTAAAACATAAGATACTACAAAAATAACAAGGATGAGAAAGGGCAAAGACGGCAATTAGAAAATACATATGAACAAAACAATTTATAAAAAGCCTTACTTCTTCTTTTTGTCCCTCCGAGCCCTCGTAACAGCAGTGCAGAACTTATTGTATCTTTTGAGAAGGGCTGGATCAATGCTCGACGGTGTCACAACAGGAAGTTCGTCATCTGTAATAAAAAAGAAAAAAGGGAACAAATAAAAGATGAAGTTCACTTATCTAAAAGAATGAAGTTCAATTATAAGATAAGGAAATTCTGCTAGCTAATTTGAAAATCACCAACAAAAGAAGAAGTTTCACTTATCATTAAACATCTAATGCAGCTACCATAGTAATTAAAAAATGGATGAGAAAAACTTCAACTTCACTTTTCGAAACAAAACACTTGCCTTCAGTGTAAGAGTCTTCGTGTTGTTGTTCTTCAGAGCTGACCAAAACATTTTCTTGGCTAGGTTGCGACGAAACCACCACAACCTCACTAGACTGCCCTACTGTAGCAACATCAGCGTTCTCTGGATTTACAACAGTCCGGTCAACCACAACGTCCTTATATACTTCAGCTACATTAGGCTCCACTCTGAATACATCAAGAACATCGTTGGACTCCAGACAAACAGGAGAAGCAGCAACACTACCAGCAGAAATGACATTCTCCAGCGGCTTTTCAATGCCAACATCAAAATCTTTGTGCGGACTAGGGGCAACAGCATCGTGGGATTCCTGAATTACAGAAGGTTCTGCACTGTCAATGGCAACCGATACAGAAGCATCCACACTGCCACCACAAGCAACAACACAATCCACATGGTTCACATCATCATGAACAACGGCAACGGATTGACGAACTTCTACGTTTTCATCTCCAGCCTGTAAAAAAGTTTAAAAAAGACACAATGACACAAGTGAGCGAGGGGATAATTAACACAACAACACACAGTTCACTTATGTCAAAGACTGCAGTCCACATAACTAAAACATATGGAGTACACTAATATCAAAGACTGAAGCCCACATATGTCAAAGAACTGCAGTCCACATATGTAAAAGAACTGCAGTTCACTTATGTCAAACACTGCAGCCCACATATGCAAAAAAGAACTGTAGTTCTCTTATGTCAAAGGCTGAAGCTCACACATGTAAAACTATGCAGCTCCCATATGTAAAAGAAATGCATATGAGTGAACAGAACAGCGTACGCCAAGCTTACAACAACAACAAAAAATTAGGTTACAAGCCACTAACAGAAGAAGTAATTCCACTAAACCTTATCAGATACAACATCCGGAGGAGATGACACAACAGCCAAGTCCTCATCCTTCTCAGGGCCATCGTAGGAAACTTTGTGCACATCACAAGCAGCAACTCCAGCCTACGGGCATAGAACAAACCAAAAACCAAATAAGATGCTAACGACCAAAAAAAGGAAAAAAACTTCAACTATGCACAAGCAGTACACATTTTACAATCATGAGGTACACACAAAAAAGAATAAAATGGAAAGCAAAAAAATACAAAGTTCAAGAAGAGATGCCACATGGCAGAACAAGCATGGGAGAAGTACTTGTACCTAACCAATTCCATCGTCCCTAGATCCATGAACACCAAAAGATTCCACTCCAGCCTATGACAAAAAAGAAAGAGTGAGGAGCAGTCCACATAATACACGAAAGAGGTTCAAAAAGGACAAAAAACGGACAACGTACATTATCAGCGCCGGCACCAGCGTCTTGTCGGTTCATTTCATCCAAAATGTGCTCAGCATCCTTCTCATACCGAGCACATTTTTCTTCCTGTGAATGTTTCAACTGAGCATACGAACACCGAATATTCGTCACTGCAATCTTCAAGCATTCAACCACACCACAATCAAAATTATGAGCAGCAACAATATCTTCTTCCCGAGGGCCATGGCCAGCAGGGAAAGACCAGCAACTGTCCTCAACCTGTCACCAGAGGTTGGCAAATCTTCAGTCAACTTCAAAACCTTCAGAAGAAGCTCATCAATCTCCTCGTGTTTTTTGCTGCCAAAAAATGTCTGTTCAGAAGAGCTTCTATTATCAAACATTCGATGAGCCGTGAAACCACGAGTAGGCGGCGGCTCATCATCACAGGTAGGAAGCTGGCTACAGATAGGCTCATAGAACCTAGCATGAGTGCTAGGCCCCGCATCAGAACTCCCACATAGCACTGCAGCAGGACGGTAGTACACAATATCGCCTGACGCCTTCCACTGCAAAAAAGATAAAAAGGAAGAGAAGTACACATGTGAATACTAGAAAGTTCAGATTTATAATGACTGCAATTTTTTTAAAAGAACTCTGATCTTAAAAACTCAGAAGCACTACCCGGTAGCTTCCCAAATTTGTAAGTTTCCAAATAAATCTTTCCCTTGACAAGCATATCCTCGTTGTATAACTTCATCAGGTCCTTGGTCGTCAGGTATGACGAGCGTGGCGTTAACGTGTGCATAACTGAAAATTTGCAAAGCTTCAAGCATTCAAGATACATAATCAGGGGTACAATGGCACAACCCTATGCACAATTCTGCTTGCTGCCTTCTGTCTGCCACCTCACCACAGCTGCCTGCATTTCATCAACAACAAGCTGACAAAAGTCCATCTGCGCCATAGCCGCACAATCCATGTTCTCTACCATGGCAGCAACACTACCCAAACGAACTGCAGGCCCGGGGCACAGCAAATTCTGATAAAGTATCAGGAAGAACACCTTGACAGCAAGATCAACAGTCACATGATCATCTTCCTCCACCAACACCGCCAGCTTCTGAACCAAGTCCTTGACACCTACACTTTTTGAATGGTCAAAGCCAAGCCCTTCCTTGAGGGAAGACAACGAGTCATCATGGCCATTGGTAGCAGGCATGGGTGCAGTGTGACGTCCCATAGGTAAATCAAAAATGTGATGAACTGCATCATGATTGATTCGAAGAACCCTGCCATTCCCAAAGTCCATTGTCATCGTGGCAGGGTCAATCACTCCCATCAAATTACACATAAGAATGCGCGAAACATTTTTCTTTACTGTCAATTAAAAGACAACACCAAAGCCAGCATCCCGAACACATCTATAGTGTTCTTATATCAATAAAGCAGCAGTTTTGCAAACAGTGCGGAGCAACAAACGTACGGTCTTGTTAAATCGAGCATCATCTCCCTCGGCATCATCTTCAGTTACATTGCTCTTACTAGACTTCTTCCTCTGTGTAAAAGAAAATGCAGTCCACTTTAGAAGATTAGCCATAAAAAGAGACAAAAAAAGAAAGAAAAAATAACAATGAAGGAAACAAATGCAGTCCACTTCAACAAACCTTTGGAACAACATCCGCCTCCTCACCAGAGGCAGCACCAACACCTTTGTCACCATCATCACGGGGCCGCTATGGTTGACTCTTAGATGGATCACAGTCCTTCCGTCTACCAGTCTGAACATCCCTCACAAAATCAGCAAGCACAAAGTCGTCATCGTCAGAGTTGGGACCTTCACTGACATGTGGTCGCTTCCGCTGAGGATCCTTTGCACCAGCTTCAGCAGTTCTCTTACCAAGATTCTTGTTCATGCAAGCAACACGAGGACTTCGCCGAGGAGTACCACCTTCCTCAGCAACAAAACTCAGTCTCTTCTTCTGCAAACCAGGCTGCTTGACCTTAACAAATTTGGCACCCTTGGCACCATCTGCAGCTCTCCTCTGCTTTCCCTTTCTCCGCATACTCCTTTGAGTCACTTTCAAACCTCAACTTATTCTTGGTTTGCTTAAATTCATATGCATGAAGCTGTTCCGAGACCCTCCACTCCTGTGTAACTTCCTCTGTACCATCAACAGATTGTGATTGTGTTTCAGACAAGACGGGATGCCTAAGATCTGATCAAATCTCAAACCAACGTCACCCTCTGCAAAATAATGGTCAATCAATTGAGTAACCTCCTCAAACCCATTGCCCCAGCATGAAAAACAGACAGTGTGTCAAAATGAAGTTTAACTATGGTCATTATAAAGTGCACAAAAGGAACAAATGTAGTACACTTATACATATAAATGCAGTACTACATACATAAGCTAAATAAAAAATAATGCAGTTCATATATCAAATGTAATGGAGTACACCCATATGCATACAAAAACCTGAATAAAACAACAATGCAGTTCACACATACATACAGTGGAGTTCACATATACATAGAAATGCAGTGCTACATACACTAACTTCATGTTTGTTTCCAAAAAATGCCGGACTAGATACAACAAGGCAACAGCAGTTTGTACAACATCAAGTAAGCAGTGAACACAAATAAACAAAGCATTCACATAAAAAAGCAAATATTTATAAGAACAATGCATTTCAAAACTCACAGGTCACATATGAAATTTACAACAGAAAGAATGATACAACCAAATTGGAAAACTAAAATAAGAAAAAACAAATAACATACCAAAAGGAGGGGCCACACTTATGGGAGAAGATTCAACCGGTGAATTCACTTGATGGCCTGCCTCACCACCATGATCCTTGCCAATTGGTGTATCACTGTGACCACTGCAATCACCTACTGGATTCAATAAAAATCAGAAACAGAAATTACAAAACATCACATGACAAATAATGCAAGGAACCCTGACAGCTAACAAAGCATAAACAAATCTGCAGGATGAACTAGGAAACTAGATAAACAACACAAAAAATAAACAAGGCCAAAGTAAGCAGTCCACATACCTTGAACTCCTCCTTCTACTCTGCTTGGCGAAGACATGTCGTTTGCCTGCAGTGCAAGGACGGAGTGACAGATATCAGCAACAAAAAAGACGAAATCTGACGAAACCCTAGATGCAACTTGCTCTGCCTATAGAGCACACGCGAGTACCAACTTCAAATCGAGATCAAATAGCCTGCTTATGAAAAAAAATACATAAGCAAAAAACACAGCAACGCTATGAGAATCACAAAACTAGATCAGGGGACGATCACGACAGAGGGCACGAGAAACATGCCACAAAAAAGGGGATGAACAGCGGCGGTGGGGGTCGGGGGCGGGAACGGAGGGGAAAGGGCTGGGGGAGCAGAGCGGGAAGGGCTGGGGGAGCGGACGGGGATGCGGAATGCAGGAATATGGAGCTCTTGAGGACGGCGGTTTCGCGGGCGACGGCGGTTGCTGCGGGCGACGGCGGTTTTGCTAAAGGGAGAGATGCTTTGGGAGCCACTGCAAGAGAGGGGAGAGGTTTCTTTTCGGTCTCTCCCTATGAGCGGAACAGTGGGAGCACCTGGGAGGGCCATGTGCGAGGCCCACGTGGGAAAGAGTTACATAAAACGGGCCGGCCCAAAATGGCCCGGCTAAATAAGATGGACCAGATCGAAACAAAGAAGTTAGTACCAGATGCAGTTCGCTGTGAAGGAGAATGAAGTTCGGACAGTCAAACAAATCAATACATGTAGTTCGTAAAAAAAGTTAAAGTCGAAAAAACAACGCGCGTGTTAAGATAACGCGTCTGAAAAAAAGTCTACCTTCAAATAAGTGTCACAAAAAAATAGGGCGGGCCCCCCAACCCCCCCCCCCCCCCCCCAGTGCCAGGGGCTGCAACAAGTACACGCAAAACAGGTGGAGTACGCAGCTCTAGACAATGCAGTGCGTTCTGTTAGACGAAGCAGTGCGGTATCATAAGCAATGCAGTTTCGGAAATGCGTATAATACATATAACGTGACAATGCCCGTTCACACAAAACATGGTGGTTAACAAATTTTACTGATGAAAAATAAAAATAAAACCACGTTAAAAAAGCCACGTTCAGAGACAACCACCCAATCCGAGCGGTTCCATCGCCACAAACCCATGATCACAGACGGAAACCCAACCCACGATCTGCACAACCGCATCGACAGCGAGATCATGCAGTTCATCCGTTGCGGCCATCTCCCCCCTTAAATGCAGACCCCTGCCAAGGCTTTCTCATCAACAACAACACAACTCGCCATTGCGCTGCCACCAAATCGCTCCATCTCATCAATCTCCACAGAAGACACCAAGCCCTACTGCCGGCGATGGCGTTCGTCGACGAGTACAGGAACGTGGAGGCCCACGGCAACACCAAGTTGCACGTCATCCACACCAACGACAGGAAGTAGATGGCGACCTCCCTCGAGCAGTACAAGCGCCACCTCAGGCTCCAGTGCCACAAGATCATCGGAATTGATCTGGAGTACAACAACGAGCCTGACACGACACCGAAACCTACCCTCGTCCAACTCTCCGCCGGCAAGAATCAGCCGGTGCTGCCCTTCCAACCGAGCGCCGCTGAAAGGTGCATCGTCTTCGACAACTTCCTCGCCGACCCCAGGTACACGTTTGCTGGCTTCTCCATCGGCGGGGACAAAACCAGGCTAGAGCGCGTCAATCTGGAGGTCGGCAACTTCGTCGACATCCAGAAGGAATGGAGGGTGCCCGAGGTCACCAAGGAGTTGGACTCCCTTGCAGATGTCGCCGGCATGCTCATCGACGACTACTACAACATCATGAAGAAAAATAAGATCACCAACGAAGAACAAGCGCGCTGGGCCTCCCTACCTCTGTCCATGAGGCACATCGAGTACGCGGCAAAGGACGCCTACGCAGCGTACAAGATATGGAACCACATCAGCCTCAGCCAGGACGGGCTTCACTGTGCAAAGCTGGAGAAGGAGGAGCCCCCCAAGAAGCGCGCCAGGAGCAGCTGGAGAGACTCTACCTAGTGAAGAAGTAGAAGGTGCCGGCCAAGAACCAACATTGCTCGCGTCGTTTTAGATTTATCATCAAATTTGCTTTCTGTTGTTTGCTTATGTAGCATTAGTTTGCTTGTGATCGTTTGCTTTTGCTGAACTTAGTTTGCTTGTCATATAGAATGGCTTGTAATTATGAACTTTGCTTATGTTATGAAGAAGTTTATTTCAATTACAAAACTAGAGTTCAATATTAGAACATATTGTAGTGCACATAAAGTATGTGATTCGAGCAGTGCACAAGCGGATGAAGATGCAGTGCACAAATAGGATGCATGCAGTGCAAAATGTGGGCACATGCAGTACAGTTTCCTGACGAATGCAGTGCACACAGAACTAACAAAGCAGTGCACACCGTATATTAGAAAAGAATACGTAAGAGAAAAAAAATAAGAAAAAATCGACAAAGATGCAGCGCACAAATAGGATGCATGCAGTGCAAAAAATGCACCTGCATGTGTAATGCGAAAATGTGGGCAACAGCAGTACACAAACCTGATGAATGCAGTGCAAAAATGCTCCTGCATATGTAGTGCAAAATGTGTGCACATGCATACAGGACTCTGACGAATGCAGTGCACGCACACCTAACAAAGCAGTGCACACCGTATATTAGAAAAGAATACGTAAGAGTAAAAACACTAAAAAAATCGACCATGATGCAGTGCACAAAAATGCACCTGCATATGTAGTGCGAAATGTGTGCACATGCAGTACACAAACCTGATGAATGCAGTGCAAAATGATTTACTAAGCAGTGCACGACCTATATTAGAAAAATAAGTAAGAGGAAAAATATGAAAAAAAATGACCACCCAGGTGCAACCAGGCCTCAGCCAGTCTCGTAGTAAGTCTGTGCCCACAGTAGGCAAGTCCGTTCTGAGCCACGATGCATGGGGCCGGGCACACAAGGGCCCACAGGTCAAAGAGGATAGAGCAGCGAGCGCCGTGTATAAGCGCCCAAATAAGTAACCGGAGAGGTTCGAGAGAGTTGCCTCGCCATGGCTTATAAACTGGTCCAGCGCGCTCTCGGCAGGTGAGGTGGGACTAAACATTAGCGCGCACACACAGCGCACCGGGAACCAGCCGTGCTGGCAGGCCTACTTGGGCTGAATGCGTTTTTGCTCCCAACACAGGACCAACACGCAAAGAGAGGCCACTAAAAATAAAAAATATTCCCACATACCACGAAAAACCACGGCCCAATAAAAATATAAACAGTAACTAGAAAAATAAAAAAATAAACACAATCCATGCATTCTGCAGTTCGTTTTAATACGACAATGCAATTCATAGATTTAAGTAAGCAGTGATGTTGCTTCTCAAATGCATTCGCGTAGACTGAATCAGAATCCCTCCACCACATAACACCAACCACAACATTTATTACTTTCGTTGCTCAATTGGCTGCATAAAACCTATCTGTTTGTGCTCCAGACTCACCCAACTCCTCCCCCTTCCTTTTTTTCTTCAAATCGTAGATCTAGGATTCCGCCCATCCCCAATTGTTCTCTGAATTTCCACCGAACCCGCCATGGACTGTTTGTGCGGGTGCTTAGCAAGGATGGTGCCGATAGCAGACACCTGCGTGTACGCCGATGGTCTAGAGCTCAGCGACGCTGAGTGGCGCAGCAAGCTCGGGTGCCTGATGATACCCAACAGGGGGTTTCGGGCACCATTTCTTCATCGCCTCACATCCGCAGACCTGCAGGAAAGTTGGGTATGTTTTTCCCCTCACAATTTTTGACACAATCTAGGCTACAAATCCACATCTGAATGTACATTTCCATAAATTTGTCCAGTAGTATCAACAATACAAAGATTTGTATTGTTGTTCAGATTTGTCAGCTATTAAGAATAGATAGTTCTACCTATTTTTCTTCAGTACCACACCAGGTATCGAACACTAGTTAGATCAGAACCCCAACACACGAACAAAAAAGAGGTTCAATAGATCAGTGTTGCAGTTATCTTAACATGCTAGAGAAGTACACTGCAAATGACCTTGCAGTGCAAACATGTTACACTATAATATATATTCTACTAAAACTAGAGGTCAATTCCGTATATAAGTTTGTTCATACATTGCAACAACTTTATAAAATAGTAGTCATATATATGTACATATTTAAGTTAACATAAACAGATCATCCTAAATATAAAGAAAAACTTTTGGTGTTCACTTATAAAAATTCTTTTTCCATCCATGCCAAAATACAGAAACTGCCACCCACAGTAAAGTTTCCTGCTCCGAGTTCAGGCAAGGTTATGTTGGAGACACGACACAGGAATGGGTATGCATACATGCAAGCTGACTACCACATCAACTCTGAAGACTGCATCAACATAACTACTGGTTGGAAAGATTTTGTCTCCCATAATGGCTTTGAGGCCGGAGAAGTGGCCATGGTGTTTTTCTACAAAGAAGAAGACTCCCTGAAGTTTACAATATTTGCACTGTAGACTGTCTAAGATAAAGCAAGCCATCTGTGGCATATTTCTAATGCTTTGCTTATGTTGTATGCTTTTAAAATTATGTCCACTAGACACTTTGAATGGTTCCTTATTAATGTATGCAACCTCGTGTCCATCATTTTATCACCCTTTTAGAGAAGTTGCTGGTGGCAGAATGCAGTTATCTAATACACATAGTGTGGTCCTAAATATAAAAAAATGCAGTCCACTAAACAGTAACATTGCAATCCGAATGGCCGAAAATTTGGAGTTAACATATGATGTTCAAAATGAATTATCATCGTATGCAGTTCAAAAAATTGTCATAATAACTATTCAGCTAACACCAGCATAAAAAAGACCGTCTATTATAATAGCACAATAGCAGATTAACCCATACTGCTAATGTAGTACGAAAGTGCATATTATGCAGTTCTCTAAAACACATAATGCAGTTTAACAAAAAGAGAAATCTCATAAGCTGCCATGATCACTTTAATACATCTGCAACGAAGTCCACTACTACCAAAAATGCAGTGCACTACAACGTATGCCAGAACTGCAACAATAAAGTTAAAGTAGTACAAATACAGACACGTGGGAGGCTAACAGAGGTGCCAATTCACTCGCACTTCCATAACTCGCATAAGAATTCCCAATCACTAAATTTTTGAAGAATACCCCGCAAAAAATTACATCGAACATAAGGTCACAGGACGAACAGCATGAGCTTTTCTTTATAAATTACAATTCAAAATAAGAAGATTACAGCCACAATACAATGAATCCAAACAAACAGTGAAAGTAATGACAAGATCCAAAAACGCATCGATGCACAAAATCCAAAAAATCAACAAGAACAGAGGAGCGGACAAAGCTCACCCACCCACACAATCAAATTCGCATGAATTGAAAAATAACTTCTAAAAATTGCACAAACTATAGAGTAAAGGGAGCGATTAAACGAACGCAATCAAAGAATTCCCACTAACAAACAACATCCGAGCGCCAAAAAGTCGGATCCGACACGAACACGAACGAACACACCAAAGCTCCTCCGCCAACTCGCTCGATTTACCCATATTTTAGTCATTTTTCCAACAAATTACAATGAAAAAAAGGTCGAATAGCATCCAGAAACAAATTAAATCATCCCGCAACACCCGATTCCACACAGAACAGACGGGCGGACCGCTAAAAAATGAAGCAGTTCTCCCATAAAACATTGCAGTGCTCACCGTACAGAAGATGTAGTGCACTTGCGTCGAGCGTGCAGTTCGGTTGTATATATATATAAACACTATTCTGATCACGAGATCAGAATATTATTCTGATCACAACGTAAACTTCCTGAGTTACACAACCTGAACTTCTCTCTGTACGAACCCAACCTTCGGGCTATCTTCGCAACTGTGTCTCCCCGCGCGAATTATTCTGGTCAGTCGTGTTCTATGTGATGTAAGTGTAATCTGGAAATGGTTTTTAGCAACTAAATGCCCGTTTTAAATAGGAATCTTACTCATTGGTGGATTTTGCTCTCTGGTTCGATGAACATGCATCTGTTGCAATTTTACTTCCTGAGTTGTTCGACCTGAACTTCCCCCAGTGTTAGGTTGAACTTCCGCAAACATTGCTCAAATGGGGCTTGCGATATACCATTGACAAGCTGTGGGCACGACTATCATGACCCAAGTTAAATTTTTCGCAAAATGTAAGCCATTAAAGAGCAGTTTTGAAAACCATTTTTTCTTCATACAAAAAACGTGAATCGTATTTTTGATCCCATTTGTAAACCGTTTATCGGAATGAGGCAAATAATATGGCCTTGAAAAGCTGCTGCAAATCCGCTCCTTCCACATGCAGAAAGTTTTCTCTAATTCCCTATGGTTAAAGAGTAATTTGGAAAATTGTAAAATTTCGCAAACCGAACAACCGAGTTCGTATTTTCGATGCCATTTCTAAATGGCTAATCCAATTGAGGCAAATAATATGGCGTTGGAAAGCTTATGAAAATGCGCAACTTTTTCATGTGGATAGTTTTTTATAATTTTGAACGGTTTAAGAGTAATTTAGAAAACGGTACAAGATCCACCGAGTTCGTATTTTTGAGTTCTTGTTTTAACCGTACGTCCGAATGCAGCAAATGATATGGCATTGGAAAGCTTGAACAGATGCGAAACTGTTTGGTATATATTATTTTCCAAATTCCTTAGGGTTTTAAGTCAAATTTGAAAATGGCTAAAAACCTATTTTTGCCATAATTTCTACAAACTTTATCGGAATGGGGCAAATAATATACCATTGAAAAGCTACGGAAAATGTGAAACATTTTCATGTTGATGGTTTTCTCTGATTCCTAGCCGTTTTCAAGTAATTTTGAAAACAACGAGGTAATTTGTTCTGCCTTTATCGTGAAACAGATTCTTCGAAAATGCATCGCGTGAAGAACTTGAACTTCTCGGCATGTCTACTTGAACTTCACTCTGTTTTTCACGTGCTTTTTTTGCTCGTAGCTCTCCATCCACTCACCGGAATTGAGCAAGTGATATACCGATGGAAAGGTGCTGTAAACACGCAACTTTCCCGTGTTGATCATTTTTTCATACTCGCGACGGTTTGAAAAGTTTTTCATCTGAAATTCATTCAGTGTAGTAGTCGAACTTCCTGCTGTTTTCACGTTGAAGTTTAGTGACGTATTTTCGTTTGTAATTTTCTCATCCATTCGTCAGTGTTACACAAATGATATTCCTTTTATACAAACCTCTCTCACAATAATTTTTTTAACTTTCTCCGATCGAGGACTTGAACTTATAACAACAACAAAATTGGACCTTGCCTTTTAATTCATTTTTCTCATATTAAACACACACCATGTAGTACATGAACTTTTTCGATTTTTATAATTTGAATTTTTTATTTTCTTTTTGAAATCAAATTGCTCCCAAATAATAACTGAACTTCTTTGTGGATTGAGAGAATTATTTTAAAATGCAAAAAAAAACAATTTCTTTTTTGTGTTTTCGAACATGGAAATACAAGGTGAACCTCTCTTGCAAGAATTTTTTAACTTCCCCGAAAAGAGAACTTGAACTTCTTTCAACAAACCTTTTAAGCTTTTATTTTTCTATACTTTATATTCTCACCTTAAAAGCATTCCTTGCCGTACTTGAACTTCTCGTTGTTTTCACTATGAACTTCTGTCACATTTTTGTGTATACGTCGAATTACACGCAATTGAAGGTCGGACGTCATTTCTTGCTATTTTAAAACATGTAATTGGAGGTCGGACGTCCCGCAATATAAATTCTGAACCGTGCACGGAGGTGCACGTGAACTTCTTGCAACAAATCTAAGTATTTTATATACTTCGAACTTCTCTTTTATTTTAATTTCAACTTCTTAGTCATATTTCTTAGAAAGGAAATATGTTTTTAAATAAGCATCAAACAATTTTTTTGTAAATTGAACTTCATAATTTTATTTTTCTTACAAACGGTAATAATTTGAGTTTCCCATATACATCAAACTACTCCTCTTTCTTAATTTGAACTTTGTCATTTTTATTCTTTAGTAACAAGGAAAATATGAGTTTTTTTATATAAATATCAAACTTCTCTATTTTTGTAATTTGGACTTCTTGGTTTATTTCTTTCAGTGACGGCAAAATCCTAGTTTTGTAATAAATATTGAACAAGTTCGTTATTTAAATTTGAACTTCTAGAGTTTTTTTAGAAATGGTGATAATCCCATTTTTTTATGATTTTTGAACTGCTCTATTATTAAAATTCAAACTTCTTTTTTTTATTAGAAGCGGTGAAATATCCACTTCAAAGTGTCTCTTATTTTTGTACTACTGTGTTATTTTTGTTTGAACTTCTTATGTTCTTCCCATCAACACATTCGGATTTTCCATTGTTTATACATCGAACTATTGCGTTATTTTATTCTGAACTTCTTGTTTCCATTCTTAAATAACGAGGAAAATCAGAGATTTTATAATCATCGAACTACTCCATCTTTTTAAGTTGGACTTCTTGGTTTTATTTCTTAGTGGCAGAAAAAATTCCAGTTTTGTAATAAACATTGAACCACTCTTTGGAAAATAGTATGCTTGTTGCCAATATCAACGAAAACGTATAGAGTAGAGATGCACAATTGATTTAATGAAACATTTTTGAAGATTTCGTAACGAGTAAATACATTCTCTTTTTTATTAATTTTTGTTTTTGTGTTCGAGAACAAAGAGAACATTCTTTTTCCTGCTAATGTTTTGAAGTGAATTTTATAGACTTAAATTTTGTTTATGCTCTTTTAAATTTGTTTGTCACTTCAAGTTCTAAAAAATCACAAATTTGCCATGTTTTTCTTTTACATGTTTAAATTATTTGAACTTGATGAGATACACATAACACACTTGACCTTCTCGAACACATCATTTTGAACTTCACAATTAGAAATTTAAAGCGAAAGTTTTGCATAGTAGTACAAGACAATGTACGCAAGAACGACACATGTCTGTTAGGATGAACTTCTCTTTTTTTTGTCCCAGAGGAACACATGTACGCAAGAGAAAATCTATGGAGCAGGATTTTTTTTACCAATATATTTGTGTCTCATTTTTGTGAAGGGCGAAGTTTTCTGTATACATCGAACCACTTTGTTAATTTAATTTTAACTTCTTGTCATTTAGTAGTAATTAGTATCAAGGAAAACATTTTTTTGTAAATAAACATTGAACCGCTTTTTGTTATTTAAATTTGAACTTCTATATTTTTCCTACAAACGAAAAATCAATTTTTTATAAACTATTTGAACTGCTCCGTTATATTAATTTGACCTTCTTGGGGTTATTAATAAAAATGTGAAAACTATCTTTTTTGTTACAAATATAGAACTATTCTATTATTTTAATTTGAAATTTTTGGTTATATTTTTTCTATAACATGAAAATCCACGGAAAAATGTTTTTGTAATTTTTATGAACTACGCTCGTTTTAATTTGAAATTCTATTTTTTTATTCTTTAGAAGCAGAAAAAAATCTTTTTTACTTCAAAACTAGGGGAAGTGTTTTAATGCCGGACATCCACAAAGTATAATTTATCCACACCATATCATTCAATTAATCGAATAGGCAAACTCACAGAAAGAAAATACACAAGTACGTTCCAAGGAAAAGCCTCAACAGTAGTAGCACTAGGCACTAGCAATCACACAGGCTACCTACGGATGCACACCGAGCCGCTACATGCACGCACACCACTCGCATACACAACACACAGGGAACGCACGGTGAGCCAGCACGCATGCACACGGCCATGCTCACCGCCACCGCACGCAGCATCACACACGCACACCTTCGGGCAGGTGCTGCGTGCTATAGAAGGGGCGGCTTCAGGGACGATGAGGCACTGGCGGGAGGATGACCTGGGCGGCACGTGCTCATACGAAGTATTCCTTCCAGGCGTGGATCCATCGAACTGCTGTCAGTTATTTTGTTGAACTGATACAGGAGAACTCCCGCAAATATTTTTTGGAAATATACTGAAGAAACGCTGCAGTTTTTTGCTGCAAGAAGTGTCGTTGTCCTTCCTGACGAAGCATCCCCGGATGGATTGTTGGAGGACACAACGAGAGGGAGGAGGCCGTTGTCTGCGTCGGCGACGTGCTATGCTCGGGGACGGAGTAGATCACCAGAGCAACAGCACCTCCCACGTGCTAGCGCTCTGTTGGATTCGTGGCCTCCCAATGTCCTCGACGCAGTAGGTAGCCAAGGGCGACGACACCGGTGAGATGTCCTTCGCTTTTGAGCAGTTCGTCGGGGGATGGGGCTGAACTGGTGGCCGGACGCGTGGATCTTGCCGGCTGGCCAGGGGCGCAGGGCGCAGGGGGATCGAACTGACTCGCCTGGCCAGGCTGAACTTCACAGGAGCCTACCTCCGCGGATGAGAGGGCGGGATGGAGGACGCCACAATGGATGCACCATGCTCAGGGGATGGAGGAGGAACGAGAGGGATGAGGCTGTTGTCCGCGTCGTGCATGGGGACGGAGGCTCCCTGGAGCAGCATCCTCGTGAGCAGCCGCCGGATCCAGCGGCTAGCGCTCAGATCGGCGGCCATTGACGATGCCTTGTAGGTGGCCGAGGGCGGCGCGCGTGGGTCCCGGCGGTGACGTGCTGGCGGCGGTGGTGGGAGCATTCCAGGGCAGAGAGGAGGCTGGATGTGGGCAGGTGGCTGCCGCGGTGAGGGAAGGTAGCGGGAAGGGGGTCGGGCGGCACGGCGGTAGGAGGCGGCTACGTTTGGTCGGTGGCGGTAGGTGGCCGGAGTCAGGTGGAGGTGAGGTGATGCGAGGGCGCGGCGGCTGCGCCCGCTCATGGGGCGGGGCTGCGTCCGATGGAAACGAGGCGGGTTGGATAGGGCCGGGTGGTTTCTTTTTTGTTTTCCAGAGTTCAGGAACATGGCGTCGGGCACTATATAGTGCGCGCTGTGATCCAAATAACTATTCTAATCCTGGGATTAGAATAGTGTTACTCTCTCTCGCTATATATATATATATATATATATATATATATATATATATATATATATGAAGTGTCATGTGGTGTTTGAATATACCCAATGCTCAACTTTGATGTGGCACCGTACTTTTGGAACCGGAAAGTCCCCACACGGAGCAAGGGTTTCACGACGGGTATACTATATATAGATAGGGATTCATGTGTATGCAAGCCCTCGAACTTAGGTCTCGAATTTCACCATGATCGACGTAAGACTATACGGTAATGCGAACCAAGAGAAGAAAAATCCACCCTGGTAACCTCTCTCGTGTTGTTGGTCGAAGTGATGGACGTCCACGCGGGCCAACGAATATAGGCCGTCGATGATAACTAAGCAAGGGAGAGTGTCCAAAGACAACCACTGCATGCATGTGCCCCAAGCATATGTATGGACATGCGTGATGCATGCATATATGTTTGAATACCAAATTAAACCACAACATTTTGATGTGGTGCATGCATGCGTCGAAAAACGCATAGTCCCCACACATATCTGGTTCATGACACGTCGCGTGCTCGCCCCCCCCCCCCCCCCACTTTGACTCGGCGGGAGGGATTCGTGCGTACACATGCGCTCAAAGTATAACATGTTATCTCTCACATCATGATATGCATGTACCGTACCATATAAGACGAACCAAAATTTAATCCCCTCCTAATTATAAGTCAAATTAACCTCTATATCGCTGCCAGTCAAAGTTATTGACCTAGCGGGCACACACAGATGGACGAAGCATCTCGCCGATACCCCCGTCAGTGAGTGCTAGAGGACAACGGCCATCGCTTGCTTGTGGGCCAAACACATGTATATGGGGATGTGTGGTTGTGATGTTTGAATACCTAATATATATGCAGAACTTTGATGTGGCACCTGCCTTGGAAACCTTTAAGTCCCCCACACAAATCGAGGTTCATGACAACAGTATATATATGCTGGCCCCCCTCCCTTTTCGACGCATAATATATACTCCTACGTACCGTAACACAACCCGAAAATAATCCTCTGTCGGTGTTCTGTGAACCGGGGTACCCAGACTTGCCTGCCTGCGGCCCACGGCATGGTTCCATCGACGGCCTGGTACGGCCCATCCCCAGCATCAGCTACACAAGACCCTTGCGAGGGGCCAAGCCTCGCGAGGCGGACGATGCCAAGACCTCCAGAGGGAGCAGCCTTCCGAGCTAGGCTGGCCCCTGAGGAGCGGAGATTTCTATGCAAGTGCCCACCTCGTGAGGTTAAGGTGACGCAAGCCATGACGACCAAGGCTAGGTGGGCGCCAGCAGACGCAGTACAGCAGGTTTCCTCTTTGGTGCTAAGGAGGCAAGCGCAGGCGTGGAGTCCTGAGGAATCTACCAAAGGTTTCCATTTCTGTGCTATAAGACCAAGACCGCCAGGACGGCGGGACAGAGGTCACCGCCGAGCCCACCATGGCGTCACGGCCAAAAGCTTTGCAGGCGAAGACCACCTTTCATCAGGATAAGATGTACTAGTTGTCTCCCTTTGAATTTGGCCATTATGGGATCCCTTCCCGCCTTCGTTTTGGGGGAAGAGGACCAAGGCCACTATAAATATAGCCTAGCCACCACCATAGAAGAGGACAGATCATTCATATTATTCGAACCCTACCAGCTCACACAAGCACAAGAACACACCTCTTGAGGTTGTTCTTCCTCTGTACCAGTTCATCCTCAGCCCGCCTCGAGGCCAATCCACCAAAAAGCAGGAGTAGGGTATTACACCCCAAGGTGGCCCGAACCTGGGTAAACTTCTGTGTCTCTTTCCATTCCAGTTCATCGAGCTAGACCGTGAGATCAATGAGTAGGCGGACTGGGGAGGTTGAGTTCTTCGCACGCACCCCAGAGTTTGAATCTATCTTGGGTCTGCAAAGCCTTGAATCCGATATTTGGCGCGCCAGGTAGGGGTGCGTCGGAGCCTCTATTCTTCCGGCCGATTCGCCACCGTTTCGCCGTTCCCATGGTCGATGCTCGTTGAGTTCGTGCTGAGCGCCGGGCCGCCCTCACCGCCCGTGTCGCCCAAACAGCGCCTGCAGGCGACGGAGCTCTCCGTCGTTCCACATCGCCTGCGGCCAACGCTGCCACTGGCCCCGCGGCCCATGAGCAGCAGGCTTCGTCGCTGCAGCCTTCTGTGCGGCGTGATGGGCGCACCGCCACTCCGTCGCAGACTCTGGCGGCTCCTTCGTCTTCTCATTCTCGTCGCGGCCCGGCGAACGCGCAGGCTGCATTGCTCATGGCACGTGAGCTTCTGCGCTATAGCCCGACCAACGACCTCTACGAGGACTGGCTGGACCGCATCGCCGAGCTCGTCAGCGCAGCTAGAGAGGCCCCTGCACCTTACCGCTCACTGCCTCCCCTACCACCTCTTGCAGGCGGCGTGGCCCATGGTGCGCCTCCTCCACCTCCTAGGCAAGACACCATCCTCGAGACAATGCATGAGGCTCCTTGGCGTGACCCGCCGCGCAGGGCGCAGGCGCGCGACGAAGAAAGCTCCCTAGTTGTGCAGCGGTCCCAAGAAGAGGTGCATGCGCTCCCAGCACCGCCGCGTTAAGACCGCGTGCTACCCGAGGTGGTGGTGCGCGAGCGCCAAGATTAGTTTTAGCCTCCACGGCGGGCTCCGGTGAATGCGGCAGGCTGTCGTGCATTCAACCCGGAGCTGCGCCGCGTCGTATGGCCAGGGATGTTCAAGTTAGACCTGCCTCCACGCTACGTCGGCACCCCCGACCCTGCCGAGTTCCTCCAGCTCTACAGCCGAGCATCGAGGCAGCCAACGACGACGAGAAGGTCATGGCGAACTGGTTTTCCATGGCCCTGAAGGATGGCGCACGCTCATGGCTTCTGAACCTCTCCGCGGGATCGATCTCCTCCTCGGATGAGATGCGAGAGCACTTCATCGCCAACTTCCAAGGCACTCACGACCGCGCACCTACTGCGAGTGACCTGCAGTGCATCAAGCAGCAGCCAGGAGAGACCTTGCACAAATACATCTAGCGCTTCACCAACGTTCGCCTGAAGATCCCCAAGGTGCCGGATGAGGCCATCATTTCAGCGTTCACCGATGGAGTCCGGGACGTCAAGATGAAGGAAGGGCTCGTCATATACGAGGACCTATGCTCGGCCCTGGAGATGTTCAACTTCGCAACCAGGTGCACGAGGGCCGAGGAAGGTTGCCTCTCCCTCCTTGAGCTTCCGGAGGCCGACCCAGAAGATAAGAAGGCCAAGGCCAAGGACGTGAAACTCAAGGGTCCGGCTGTGCTCACGGCTGAACCTGAGATGAAGCACGACTGCGACCACCCGGAGTCATCCAAGGGCAGCCGCCCGTTCTACGTCTTCCACAACGTGCACAGCCACAACACCAATGACTGCCAAGAGCTCAGGGCCATCCGCGACGGGCGCCTTGGTCGCCACCCCGAGCGTAACGACCGAGGGTATGGCCGCGGAGGATGCCGAGGCAGAGGACGCTGGGACAACCATGACCCCCGCCAGGACTGGCGCGATCAGCCTCGTGAAGACTGCTGGTAGGGCCAGCCTCGCGAGGCCGCCTGGAGGGATCAGCCTCGCGAGGATCATCCTTAGGGCAATGCTGGCCTTCCTCCACTGCCGCCGCCACCAAGGAGGAATGACAACCACCACCCAGATGATGGGGCTGGGGGCTTCCAAGAGCCTCGTGCCATCCCTTGCATCCTAGGCGGCGCTCAGGCCCCTGCCTCCCATCGCATCTTCAAGCAGTTCGCTTGCAGGTGAACGCAGCCCTCCCCAAGCTTGAGGTAACGCGTCCGCTCAGGTGGTCCAAGTATGCCATCACCTTCGACTCCACTGACCAGCTCAAGTACGCGGCCACCACCGGCGCGCTCCCAATGCTCTGCTCGCCTACCATCAGCAACATCCTCATCACCAAGACACTCATCGATGGCGGCGCGGGACTCAATGTCCTCTCCATCGAGATGTTTGACAGGCTCCATGTGCCGTACGACCAGCTTCTGCCTACCAAGCCATTCTCAAGTCTGACCGACGGCTCCACCACCCCGATAGGGCAGATTCGCCTCCCTGTCACCTTCGGCAAGCGTGACAACTACTGCACCGAGCTCATTGACTTCGACGTCGCCCACATTCGCCTCCTGTACAACACCATTCTTGGGTACCCAGCCCTGGCCAAGTTCATGGTCGTGACTCACCATGGCTACAATGTCGTTAAGATGCCGGGGAGCGGAGGCATCATCACGGTCGCCTACGACGAAAAGGATGCGGTGTGCTCCCTCGAGCGCGCCTACCAGGCTACGGTGGTCGAAAACCCAGGTGACGACGGTGCCGCCTATCCTCCTGAGGTCGTCCCCAAGAAGAAGAAGCAGCTGCTCTGCTCAGGACCTCAGGAGGACGGGACGTCCGACGAACGTGCTTCAGGACCCGCGCCCACTGACGGGGCGCCTTCCCCTCTCGCATAGGAAGGCGCGCCCGGCGCCCATCTTAGGCTGGGCTCGGGGGCTCTCCTCTGGAGGGCCTCAGACCTGGCCAGCATCACGAGGGGGGCTTTCGGGCACCATGTGGAGGCGTGCTTCAACGCGCGCTTCCGCGAAGAGAGTGCAGGGCGCGAGGCGCCTGGCGCTCAGGAGTTCATAGCCAAGGTAATGAAGGAGCTTCAGGAGGCAAGAGCCATGCGAGGCGAGGGTCGCCCCGCACCCCCCAGCGCAGCTCCCGCCCCTGACGAGGGCAGCGAGCTGCGTGCCTGCGTCAACAAACCAGAGCTCAACAGGGCCGCCTCTCAGGAGCTCTTTTCGTCGTCCCACGCTGGCTGGTGCGAGGGCCCCCCTCACAGCTACGTTCGCATGCCTTTCGGTCTGGTGAACAGTGCTGCCACGCACCAGCGCCACATGCGGGCCGTCCTGGTGGCTCACGAGGTCAGGCACCTGGCGATCCTATCAGAGGAGGCGCTGGACCCTCGCGAGCCTCTTGGGCCTCTGGAGCCTCATGAGGCTCGGGACCTGGACGACTCATGAGGAGCGACTTCTGCAGCACGCGTGTTCAGCTACTCCAACACTTCTTCAGCAACGGTGCCAGGTGACACTTTTTGGTTTGTTCAGTTGGGGGTGCCCTTCGGGCTGCATCATCCCCAAACCGTGTGGGTCCGTCCCTGCGGCATGTATCATTTTTCGCATATATCAGAACTGGCCTTACCTTCCATGAGTTGCTTTATGATTATCACCTGCCTGTCCGATGCTTTGTCGCCATGAACATCTTACGCCCTTGCAAACCCGCCCGCGACCGCCTCGTGATTAAGAACTGGCACGACGTCTGTACTCGGGTTCATCCCTGCAGCGTCGCTAAACCCAAGTGGCTCAGCTTTGTCTCGCGGGCCAGCTCCCGTCCACGTCACCTCCCATGGTCCTTGGTGTCTTGTCCTCGCATGAGCTAATCAAGAGCGGGTAAGTTAGGGTGCACGACCTGGTGCCTCGCCGTCGTGGGAGCCGCGCGCCGGCTGTCTTTCTTCAGGATCTTTGCATGAGAAGACTGGGCACGGCGACTGTGCTCGGGTCCGTCCCTGCAGTGTCGACAAACCCAACGACTGAGCTCTATCTGGCGGGCCAGTCCCGTTCACGTCACCTCCTGGGGTCATGGGTGTTTGGCCTTCCCATGCCATATCCTCAGGAGATTCACTCGGCGCAGGCTGTCTAACCATCTCGCAGGACCATCACAAGTGTTCCGAGTCAAGTTCAGGCGCAACACACCTTGAGGAAGGGCCTTGTGAGTCCCACGCTGGCTCACGAGTGCCCATACACACCTCCTCCTATCCTGCTGTGCAAGCCACGTGTCAGGACGGGGCTGTACACGCCCCGGAGTGTCCCCTCACAGGGAGATCCCACCCACGTACCAGTGGAAGCCCCATGCTCCGCTCTAGCAGATGACACGGTCGAGGAGAGGCTATGCCCGTGCAAGAGCGGAAGCACCATGCTCCACGCTGGTGAATAAACAACTGAGGGCAACCTAACGGCTGCAGTAACCTCAGGAGAGTCACCAGGCTCGCTGCTCCGCCTCACCGCGCCGCTTTCCCCTCAGGAGTGTCACGCGAGGGGGCTGGGCATGGGGGCTACGCTCAGGTCACGCCTAGCATATGCCACCTCGCCAGGTCCCTCGGACCTGGTCTTCGCGTGCCCCTCCCGAGCAAGAGCCCGGCGAGGAAAGGTATGGACAGATGTTCGTACGTCATGGGGGACCCCTGGGCATCGCGACCCAGGGGCCTAACTGGTCACGTCGCCCCTCACCCCTTAGTCTCGTCCTGGTGATCCGGACACTCCAACGGCGGCTGAGGTATGCGCGGGGCCGGGCCCTAGCGACGCAGAACGCTAAAAATAACACTCATGCCTCCTTCCTGAAGGTTGTTCGTACGTCAAGGGGGACCCTTGGGCATCGCGACCTAGGGGCCTAAATGGTCATGTAGCCCCTCACCCCTTGGTCTCGTCCTGGTGATCCGGACCCCCCAATGGCGGCTGAGGTATGCGCGGGGCCGGGCCCTGCCGACGCAGAACGCTGAAAACAACACTCACGCCTCCTTCCTAAAGGCTGTTTGTACGTCAAGGGGAACCCTGGGCATCACGACCCGGGGGCCTAACTGGTCACATAGCCCCTCACCCCTTGGTCTCGTCCTGGTGATCCGGACGCCCCAACAGCAGCTGATGTATGCGCAGGGCCGGGCCCTGTCGACGCAGAACACTAAATCAAGCGGAAAGGAAGTCACAAAATCCTAGCAAATTATTACAAAACATACTGCCTCTTGAAACTCAAAGTATAAGTTCTTACGCCTCCATGAGGCACGATGAATGTTGCAGGATTAAAATAGGGGGAAGCGCCGCCTTCAAACCACTTCCTCAGCCTTGAACACCCCTGTCGCCCGCCTGGGGAGGCCTGTCATCAACAACGTCACCGCCATCCTTGCCACCAGCCGCGGTCGTGGGGTCGACGCAGAGGAACTTCTGCAGCAGGGCGTCCACCTGCTTCTTCATGGCCTCGGCGGCAGCATCGTGGAGCTCAGGGGCCACAGGCTCGAGCAGTGCACCAAGGTCAAAGCTGGGGTCCCAAAGGTGGTGGTGGCTGAAGATGCGCGTCGTGGCCGAGGTAAAAATTGCGCGAGCCTCTCCCTCCACCATGGGGCCCACTCCAACGACGATGCCCTCGAGTGCCGCGGCAAGCTTGGGGAGCAGCCAATCGGGGCCTTCCTCTGGAGTTGCCAGCGGCTTCTCGTACCCCTCCCCGTAAAGGTCCTGCAGAACTCGAGGGAGACAAAGGCGGCGGCCACCTGCTCAGCCGTGGCGAGGGACTTCTCCCTGGTCTCCAGCCCGGCGTTCTCCTCAAAGAAGAGCTTGGCGTGGGACGCCTGGGCCGCCTCCAGCTCCTCCTTCAGCTTCCCCAGGCGGCTCCGCTCCGCAGCCTGTTCCTGGGCCGGCTTCTCCAGCTCGGCATCGCGGTCGGTGAGAGCAGTCTCCTGGGCCTTCAGCTCCTCCTCCTGCTCCTTGAGCTGACGGGTGCGGGCGGCCTGCTCATCGTGGAGGGACTTCAGCTCGGCCTCCACTGTGAGGCAGCGCTCCTTGGCAGACGCTGCGTCAGTCAGCGCCGCGTCACGAGCCGTCGTGGCCTCGCCGGCTTCCCTCCTGCCCTCCGCGATGGCAGCCTCGGCCTGACCCCAGGCCATCCTAACGGACGAGTCGGCCTGAAGCCACCCTGAGATCAGCTCCAGGCGCCCCGCCACCACGCGCCGGTCGGCCCCGAAGCCGTCCCAGCATGGTGAAGGCCTCCTCCAAAGCGCCAGGCATGGCGGAGGAGCCATGGTCCGCCAGCATAAGGACTTGGGAAGGAGGTGGGACCGGTGCCTGTGCTAGCGACGCAGCAGCGGCAAGGACGGCAGGGGGCTCAGGAGCCCTCAAACCCTCCGCAAGTGCATCGGGGACCGGTGCCCCTGGGGTCTGCAGGGCCTTGGAGGCGATCTCCTCCTGAGGCCTTGCTCCCGAGCTTCGAGGAGCCTGTTCCACCACAAGCAAGCGTGAGGTGGCCTCTTCCTCCCGCACCAAAGTCACCACGGCAATAGCAGGGCACGTGGCCTCGAAGACCCTGGCCTCCTCCTTCTTCCTCTTCATCGCCAGCTGCAGCCTGGTCACCAGGAGGAGGGTATCGTGAGCATGGTATCCAGGATGGGAAGCAGAAACAAGGTGAAATACTTACTCGTCATCAGCAACGTACGCCCTCCTCTTGGTCAGGAGCGCGGCGCGTCCGATCTTCTTGGGCACAGGCCTCACCGCGCTCTCAGGAGCGGACGAGCGCGCGACGGCCGGCTCTGCAACGGCGGCGGTCGGCGACAAGGCGAGGGCGTTGCCCTGGGGAAGCGATGTCGTCCCGCCCTTCTTCGGGGTCCCCTGCTTTAGCCTCCTCAGAGGGGTGTCCTCGGATCTCATGGAATCCCCGGTGGAGCGCGGCGATCCCCCGGCCAGGTAGTCACTAACGTCGTCATCATCGGAGAGGCCGCGGAGGAGCTCGCTCTGCCGCGGAGGGCAGGTCTCCCCCACCCCCCCAAGGTCGCCTCCGAGTCCTCCTCCCCCTCCTCCCCAGAGCACTCGGCGGAGGACACCAGCACCAGGGAGTTCGGAAGCTGGGGGAGCTTCAGCGGCATGAGCCCCCGCTCGTTGAAGACGGGCATGGTGGCGGCCACCTTCGCCCCATTGTCGTTGCGGTACAGCGGGAGATAGGCCTCTGGGAGGCCGCCCGGGTCCTTATCAAGCAAGGTGCGCATGGCCTTGCCCAGCTCCTCATCGGTCAAGTCTTCCGGGCGCAGCCAGAGGTTGTCTTCCGCGCCCTCAAGACTCCACAGAGGGCGCGAGTGCGCCTGGAGCAGAGCCAGGCACTACGTCAGGAACTCCCTGACGAGCATGGCCGCTGTCAGCTTCTCCGCCTCCAGGTCCGTCGTCATCTTCTCCAGCAGCAGCTCCGCCCGGGGGTCGATGAGCTTCTCATGAGCCCACCGGTCCAGCTTCGCCGGCAACGCGGTCGGTAGCTCCAGCCGAGCATGGGAGCGCTTGGCGTCCATGAAGATCCACTTGCGCCGGAAGTCCTCCACCTTCTTCCCGGCCCTCGAGATTGCATTGATGCTGTGAGAAGCGACGAAGCAGATGCACCCGGAGCACTGGGTTGTGCTACGCATCTGGAGGTAGAAGAAGTGGCGGAGCAGCGCAACCGAGGGCGCCACCCCTACAAATGCCTCCCAGTAGAAGGCAAAGATCGACAAGAGGAGGATGGAGTTGGGATGAAGATGAAGGGCGCGGATCTGGTAATGGTTGAGGATGGCGAAGAAGAAATTGGAGAAGGGGGAGACAAGCCCAGCAGAGACGCTGTGCAAGAAGAAGGGGTAGAAGGTTTCCGGCTTGGCGGAGCCAACCCGGAGCTCTGTCTCCCTCCCCTCGTTGACGTTGCTCGCCGTCAGCGGGAGCATGGCGGCGAGGTGCTTCTCCTCGGTGATGGTGGATGCACTAAGGGCCGGCTCAAGCGAGGAGGCTGAGCGTGCAGAAGGAACGGCGGGCTTCACTTTCTCGGTCGCGATTAGTGGCAAGTTCGGGAGAGGTCGGCAGACCTGGAAGCGCTTTGAGCAGGGAGAGAAGGGGATCTGGAGCAAGACGAAGGGAAGGCATTGAAGGCTTGGCGGCAGGCGCCAGCCTTTTTGTCAGCCCAGGACTTTTGTCGAGGCAGCATTGGGAAGCGGAGACGCCCACGTCCCATCAAGCGCCACATGTCGACCGGGTCCGCAGGCGGTTGGGGCCCGCGGCATTTCGCCCTTGCCCTTTGGCTTTCTGGGAACCGGGGTACCCAGACATGCCTGCCTGTGGCCCACGGCGTGGTTCCATCGACGGCTTGGTACGGCCCATCCCAAGCATCAGCTACGCAAGACCCTCGCGAGGGGCCAAGCCTCGCGAAGCGGACGATGACAAGACCTCCAGAGGGAGCGGCCTCCCTAGGCTATCTCCTGAGGAGCGGAAATTGCTATGCAGGTGCCCACCTCGTGAGGTTAAGGTGACCCAAGCCATGACGACCAAGGCCAGGCGGGCGCCAGCGGGAACAGTACAGCAGGTTTCCTCTTTGGTGCTAGAGAGGCAAGCACAGGCGCGGAGTCCGGAGGAATCTACCAAAGGTTTCCATTTCCGTGCTACAAGACCAAGACCGCCAGGACGGCAGGACGGAGGTCATCGCCGAGCCCACCGCGGCGTCACGGCCAGAAGCTTTGCAGGCAAAGACCACCTTTCGTCAGGATAAGATGTACTAGTTTTCTCCCATCGAATTTGGCCGTTGTGGGATCCCTTCCCGCCTTCATTTTGGGGGAAGAGGACCAAGGCCACTATAAATATAGCCTAGCCACCACCATAGATGAGGACGGATCATTCAGACCATCTGAACCCCCACCAGCTCACACAAGCACAAGAACACACCTCCTGAGGTTGTTCTTCCTTTGTACCAGTTCATCCTCAGCCTGCCTCGAGGCCAATCCACCACAAAGCAAGAGTAGGGTATTACACCGCAAGGTGGCCCGAACCTAGGTAAACTGTTGTGTCTCTTTCCATTCCAGTTCATCGAGCTAGGTCGTGAGATTGATGAGTAGGCAGACTGGGGAGGTTGAGTTCTTCGCACGCACCCCAGAGTTCAAATCTATCTTGGGTCTGCGGAGCCCTGAATCAGACATCCTCCTTGTTCGTCAAATTACCTTTCTTGTTGTGTCATATATTAGATGGAAGATGACCTCGCGGGCCCATGGAGGGAAGCGTCATAGGCGAATGAGTGACAACCATCGTGTGCACGTGGCCCAATGTGTTGGTGATGTTTTCAATACCCAATATGCACAACTTCTTTGTGGCACCTGCCTCGGAACGAAAAGTCCCCTCACGGAGCGAGATCGTTCATGACGTGTGTGTATGTGCTGCCCCGGCCCCCTCCTCCCCTCTTCGACGCATACTATATAATCCTACCGCAACACAACCCAAAAAGAAACCTCCTTGTTGGGTCAAAGTGATGGAGGACAACCTCGCGGTCCCAGGGATGGAAGCATCGCACGTGAGTGACTATCCTATATGACGGGTAGTATATGTTGCCCCCGGCCACCCTCTTCAACGCGTACTATATATATATACTCCTACCGTACGTAACAAAAACAAAAAAATGGCCATCCTTGTTGGTCAAATTAACCTCTCTCACCGCATGTCATAATGCTTGACGGTGACCTCGCGGGCTCACAGAGAGTGTCACACGTGAGTGAGTGTCCTAGGACCACCGCGTGCATGTGGCCCAAAGATGCATGTCAAACTTTTTCTGCAGCGAACATGCGACCAAAGGAGTTTAGTGTTAAAAATTGAAAAAAATAGATAACATTTGTCTGTTTTTACACATTGATTGATTTCCCAGGGATTTAATGTGCAAAAATCTAATTTGATCTACATGAGACCCGTGATAGTGCACAAAAATGGATTGCAAAATCATATGTGTACATGTCCCTGGGTGCATGTTTAGTGCCCATGCACGAAATTTCTAACATCGAGAATCTACATTTTAAAATCCGGTAAATCCAAAACTAAGTTGAAATTCATGAAACTTATGGTGGTGTCATATGGACACCAATAGACTGTGATATTTTTATGAACCAATATAATCTTCTTATAGACAGGAAATTACAATAATTATGAACCAATATCGCAAACGGTCTCTTTATTCGAACCGTGTGCGTTAGACCAACAATGTACGTTCCGTGCTTCAGTTAAGCAATAAATCGGCAGAATTAATCATGAAAAAGGAAAAATCAATATAATACGTGCCGCCACGCGTCCCGTGTGCCGTACGAGCATGTGTGAGTTGATGAGACGCATGATAGCAGTCCACCGCGCAGGCATACCGGGAGGCCGAGGCATGCGTGTGTTCACTACGCACTCACCATGGGGCGTACTAGTAGCTTTGTGAAATGACAGTAGGCATGCCAGCAGTCCGCTGCGTAGGCTCACCAGGAGGCGAGCCAGCCCTTTGACCGCTGCCCACCTTGCTCCCACTGCTCCATATTAATGGCGCGCCCGATCCGCTGGTCATAATAGGCGGCAGCATCCACCGTCCACAGTTGTCGCCACCGCATGGAGTGTATTAGGATTTTGCCAAAGCGCACCATCGAAGGGATTGGCGACGCCGGGGCTAGTGAAGCACCAGCGCAACGCATGAAGCTGGGCGCAGAGGTTGGTGTCGCCACCGCCGAGGTCTCGCGCGGGCAGCAGCGCGACCTTGACTTCGCCGCCATCATCGTGCCTCCCAAGCCGGAGCCAGAGGTCCACAGCTACTCGACAACGACTCCGATGGAAAACCGGTTAGTCCCCCTTCCCCCTCCCCCCTTTGTTGGGAATAGAAATCCTTGGTTATGTTCACCCAGTCCATGAAATCAGAGTAAGATTCGTTAGATCCGTCTAGTGTATTGATTGTTTGAATGGTATCTATGGTTAGTGATTAATTGGTTGTTCTGTACAAATGATTTTTTTGCTAATAATCGGACTAGGTTAGCGTGCGTGCTAATAATTTGTAGCCAGGTCTTGAGAATTGATTTTGAATGTCCTACATATATGTTTCTGCCTCTTTTTTTCTTCCAGATCTTGAGAATTGATTTTGAATGTCCTACATGTATGTTTCTGCCTTTTTTTCTAGATTGCTATGGACACAGATGAGGCTCCGGCCAGCTCGTTCAACTCGGCTTTGACCCATATTTTCTTTCATACAAACCGGAGCTTCTATCAAGAAGCCTCATGGTTCCGAGAGGGAACTTGGTCACATGATCTGTGTGTGAAACAACATACGCTGTATCTTCCCGCCTTAATTTATTTTACAGAGGCAACATGCAACTATGCTAAACATATGAAATTATTTAGGGTTTTTTGGAGATATAACCCCGTGATATGACCCGCCTAGGAGGGGCCGGGTCATATCGTTGGCGACTCTTAATTGAAGGCCTAGTAAGGCCTAAGAAGACAAGATGAGAAGACCGAAGGCGGCTTACAAGCAGGCCTGTTGAAGGCCTACGACCCGGAGGCGATTCAAGCCCCGAAGGTGTGAGCCGCCCGATGATAGCTTGCCTAACAAGGCAAGGTGACTTAGAGACAGGGTCGGTTACGTTGTTTGATCCGGCCTGGACTTCTGTAAGCCGCCGGGCCTCGACCTGTGTATATAAAGGCGAGACCCGGTGGCGGGTTAACTCAAGAATCCATTGATCGATAACTAGGTCAAGCGTATTCACTCCCTTGTAATCGAAACTATAGTAATACAAATAGAAGCAGTACGTAGGCTATTACCTCTTTGTGAGGGGCCGAACCTGGGTAAATCCTTTGTGTCCTTTGTCCCGTCCAACCCCTTCGAGCTAACCTACGTTGTGATGGCTCCACACCTAAGTCCTTTCACTAGGGCATCTGCCGTGACAAAACCACAACAGTTGGCACCCATCATGGGGCCAGAGCACGGTGGTTTTGAGTTCTTGAAGGGCAGCTTCTCAGGGATCAAAGGATACACCATGGGCCGGATGACCAAAAGTCGCCGCGGCAAGATCTACATCGACGATGCTGGCTGGGGCCCCGAGGCCGACTCAATTGAGTACGGGTACAGGGTCCCCTTTGGCGGAATTCACGTCTTCATCAGCAAGATCGGCGAGTCAGAGCCTGAGCCGGACACCTGCACCGACATCATCAAGACGGCTCAGCGCGTGCGACCCGCCAGGGTTCAACCCGGCCGGAAGCGCGTCTTTGTTGGCTTTGTTCATGGGGCGGATCTTGAGAAAGGATCTGTATCTGGTGGGGAGACGGCCATCTATTCAGGTGATGAGTCCTCAAACGGAGGTTATCGCCGAGCCCACCACGACGTCATGACCAGAAGCTTTGCAGGCGAAGACCACCTTTCGTCAGGATAAGATGTACTATTTGTCTCCCTTCAAACTTGGCCGTTGTGGGATCCCTTCCCGCCTCCATTTCGGGGGAAGAGGACCAAGGCCACTATAAATATAGCCTAGCCACCACCGTAAAAAGGGATCGGGGATCGATCCATCCAAACCCCCACCAGCTCATACCAGCACAAGAACAGGCCTCCTGAGGTTGTTCTTCCCCTGTACTGGTTCATCCTCAGCCGACCTCGAGGCTAATCCACCACAAAGCAGGAGTAGGGTCTTACACCGCAAGGTGGCCTGAACCTGGGTAAACTGCCATGTCCCTTTCATTTCTTGTTCATCTAGCTAGGCTGTGAGTTCAACGAGCTGGCAGGCTGGGGAAATTGAGTTCTTCGCATGCATCCCATAATTCGAATCATTCTTGGGTCTGCGGAGCCCCGATTCCGACATTTGGCGCGCCATGTACGGGTGCGTTGGAGCCTCTCTCTCACCGGTTGATTCGCCAATGTTCTGCCGTCTCCATGGCCGACGCTCGTCGAGTTCGTGCTGAGCGCCGGGCTGCTCTCGCCGCCCGCGTCGCCCAGACGGCACCCGCGGCCGACGGCGCTCCCCACCGTTCCCCATCGCCCGCGGCAAATGCCGCCACCGGCCCCGAGGCGCATGAGCAGCAGGCTTCGTCACTGCAGCCTTCTGTGCGGCGTGATGGACGCACCGCCACTCCATCGCTGACTCCGGCGGCTGCTTCTTCCTCCCATGCTCGTCGCGGGCCGGCGAACGCGCAGGCTGCGTTGCTCATGGCGCGTGAGCTTCTGCGCTATCGCCCGACTAATGACCTCTACGAGGACTGGCTGGACCGCATCGCCGAGCTCGTCAGCGCCGCTGGAGAGGCCCCTGCACCATCTCGCTCGCTGCCTCCCCCGCCGCCTCTTGCGGGCGACGTGGCCCACGGTGCACCTCCTCCACCTCCCCGGCAAGACGCCGCCCTCGAGCCAAGATGTGAAGCCCCTCGGTGTGACCCACCGCGTAGGGGGCCGGCGCGCGACGAAGAAAGCTGCCAGGTGGTGCAGCGGCCCCAAGGAGAGGTGCGTGCACTCCCAGCACCGCCACGTCAAGACCGCGTGCCACCCAAGGTGGCGGTACGTGAGGGCCAAGACCAGGCTCCCCCTCTACGGCGGGCTCCCGTGAGCGCGGCGGGCTGCCACGCGTTCACCCCGGAGCTGCGCCGCGTCGTCTGGCCTGGGAAGTTCAAGCCAGATTTGCCTCCGCGCTACGATGGCACCCCTGACCCTGCGGAGTTCCTCCAGCTCTACGAGCTGAGTATCAAGGCAGCCAATGGCGACGAAAAAGTCATGGCGAACTAGTTCCCCATGGCCCTCAAGGATGGCGTGCGCTCATGGCTCCTGAACCTCCCTGCGGGATCAATCTCCTCCTGGGATGAAATGCGAGAGCGCTTCATCGCCAACTTCCAGGGCACTCGCGCCCGCGCTCCTGCCGCGGGTAACATGTGGCGCATCAAGTAGCAACATGGGGAGACCTTGCACAAATACATCCAGTGCTTCACCAACGTTCACCTCAAGATTCCCAAGGTATTGGACGAGGCCATCATTTCGGCATTCACTGATGGTGTCCGGGATGTCAAGATGAAGGAAGAGCTCGCCATACACGAGGACCTGTGCTCGGCTCTGGAGATGTTCAACATCGCAACCAGGTGCGCGAGGGCCGAGGAAGGTCGCCTCTCCCTCCTTGAGCTCCCGGAGGCCGATCCAGAGGATAAGAAGGCCAAGGCCAAGGATGTGAATCGCAAAGGCCCAGCTGTGCTCGCGGCCGAGCCTGAGATGAAGCGCGGCTGCGACCACCCGGAGTCATCCAAGGGCAGTCGCCGTTCTGCGTCTTCCACAACGTGCACAGCCACACCACCAATGACTGCCAAGAGCTCAGGGCCATCCATGATGGGCGCCTTGGCCAGTGCCCCGAGCGCAATGACCGTGGCTATGGCCGTGGAGGAGGCCAAGGTGGGGGACGCTGGGACAACCGCGACCCCCGCCAGGACTGGCGCGACCAGCCTCGTGAGGATTGCTGGCAGGGCCAGCCTCGCGAGGTCCCCTGGAGGGACCAGCCTCCTGAGGACAGCCATCAGGGCAATGCTGGCCTTCCACCGCTGCCACCACAACCAAGGAGGAATGACGACCACCACCAAGATGATGGGGCTGGGGGCTTCCAAGGCGGCGCCCAGGTTTCCGCCTCCCATCGCATCTTCAAGCAATTCGCTAGTGAGGTGAATGCGGCCCTCCCCAAGCTTGAGGCGATGCGTCTGCTCAGGTGGTCCAAGTACACCATCACCTTCGACTCTACTGACCAGCTCAAGTGCGCGGCCACTGCCGGCGCTCTCCCGATGCTCTGCTCGCCCACCATCAGCAACGTCCTCGTCACCAAGACACTCATCGATGGCGGCGCAGGGCTCAATGTCCTCTCCGTCGAGACGTTCGACATGCTCCAGGTGTCGTACAACCAACTCTAGCCTACTAGGTCCTTCTCGGGGGTGACCGATGGCACCACTATCCCCATAGGGCAGATCCGCCTCCCAGTCACCTTCGGCAAGCGCGACAACTACCACACTGAGCTCATCGACTTCGATGTCGCCCACATCCGCCTCCCGTACAATGCCATCCTTGGATATCCATCTCTGGCCAAGTTCATGGCCGCGACTCACCACGGCTACAACGTCCTCAAGATGCCAGGGAGCGGGGGCATCATCATGGTCGCCTGCGACGAAAAGGATGCGGTGTGCTCCCTCGAGTGCGCCTACCAGGGTGCGGCAGTCAATAACCCGGATGACGAAGGCGCCTTCTACCCTCCGGAGGTCATTCCCAAGAAGAAGAAGCAGCTGCTCCACCCAAGACCTCAAGAGGATGGGGCATCCGACGATCGTGCCTCAGGCCCTGCGCCCACTGATGGGGCGCCTTTCCCTCTCACATAGGAAGGCGCGCCCGGTGCCCCTCTCAGGTTGGGCTCGGGGGCTCTCCTCTGGAGGGCCTCGGACCTGGCCAGCATCATGAGGTAGGCGTTCGGGCACCATGTGGAGGCGTGCTTCAAGGCGCGCTTCCGCGAGAAGAGCGCATGGCGCGAGGCGCCAGGTGCTCAGGAGTTCATCACCAAGGCAGTCGAAGATCTTCAGGAAGCAAGAGCCATGCGGGGCGAGCGTCGCCTCGCTCCACCCGGTGCAGCTCCCTCCCTGGCGAGGGCAGCGAGCTGCGCGCCTGCGCCAACATCCTGGGGCTCAACAGATCTGCGTCTCAGGAGCTCTTCTGGCCATCCCATGTTGGCCGGTGCGAGGGTCCCCCTCACAGCTACATTCGCATGCCTTTCGGTCTGCCGAGCGTGGCTGCTGTGCACCAGCGCCACATGCGGGCCGTCCTGGAGGCTCATGAGGCCCGGCGCGAGGCGGTCCAGATGGAGGAGGTGACGAACCCTCGCGAGCCCCCCAGGTCTTCGGAGCCTCACGATGTTTGGGAGCTGGATGGCTCATGAGGAACGACTTCTGCGGCACGCGTCTTCAGCTACTCCAACACTTCTTCAACAACGGTGCCAGGTGATACTTTTTGGTTTGTTCAGTTGGGAGCGCCCCTTGGGATGCATTATCCCCAAGCCATATGGGTCCGTCCCTGCGGCATGTATCATTTTTCGCATATATCAGAACTGGCTTTACCCTTTCATGAGTTGCCTTATGTCATCACCTGCCTGTCCGGTGCTTCGTCGCCATGAACGTCATACGCCCTTGCAAACCCGCCCGCGACCGCCTCATGATTAAGGAATGGCACATCGTCTGTGCTTGGGTCCATCCCTGCAGCGTCGCTAAACCCAAGTGACTGAGCTCTATCTCGCGGGCCAGCTCCCGTGTACATCACCTCCCATGGTCCTTGGTGCGGGTAAGTTAGGGCGCACGACCCGGTGCCTCGCCGTCATGGGAGCCGCGCGCCTGTTGTTTTTCTTCAGGATTTTCGCATGAGAAGACTGGGCACGACGTTTGTGCTCGAGTCCGTCCCTGCAGCGTCGACAAACCCAACGGCTGAGCTCTGTCTGGCGGGCCGGCCCCGTTCACTCCTAGGGTCGTTGGTGTTTGGCCTTCTCATGCGATATCCTCAGGAGATTCACTCGGCGCAGGCTACATGACCATCTCGCAGGACCCTTGCAAGTGTTCCGAATCAAATTCAGGCGCAACCCGCCTTGAGTTAGGGCCTCGTGAGTCCCGCGCTGGCTCACGGGTGCCCATATACACCTCCTCCCACTACAATAAAAAGACAGATCCATGACATTTTGGGCCGAACGAATTTTTTTTCTGTCATGCTTATGACACTTCTATGACGATAATTGTGACAAAACCCGGTATCATCATAGATGTGGTGGGCTCCTACTTCTATGACAAAAAATCAGGACAGAAAATGGGCTTTTCGTCCTGGGCGGGCTGGAGACGCAGCTGCATGACATTCTTTGGGCCATCCATGATGGAAAAAACCATGGTAGAAGTGAGGGCGAGGAAAATATCGGGGAGTTCCCAGTTACGGTGGGTGGTCGGGGCCGAGCGATGCGCGTTTCTCTCGTACACGTACGCGCGTGGGTGCGAGGCATTGGGCTCTAACTGAACCCGAGCGAGGCGTTCGCCTACTGAACCCGAGCGATTGCACTGTAGGCTACGCGTTACTGAACCAGACCGATCGATCTGGCTGTTAACTGAACCCGATCGAGCGATTCCTTCGCTACTGCTGCTAACTGAAGCTGATCGAACCTGCTGCCTCTTGATGAACAGTGAGTGTTGTTGGGGGTTGGATGAACAGTTCCCTGTGGGGGTTGGATGAACAGGACCCCATGGTAGTAGAGGCCGTTGCCACTGGATGAACAGGTCCCCGATCGAGCCGGTTGGGGGTGGATGAACAGGACCTCGTGGAGGGCTGGATGAATAGCAGCCAATGGAGGGCTGGTTGAACAGTAGCCGGTGGAGGGCTGGATGAACAGTAGCCCGTGGAGGGGTGGTTGAACAGGACCCCGTGGAGAGGGCTGGTTGAATAGTAGCCGGTGGAGGAGCGGTGGAGGCTGGATGAACAGGAGCCCGTGGATGAACAGTAGCTGGTGGAGGCAGGAGGGAGACGCCGTTGATGAACAGTCACAGGTGGAGCCTGGAGGAGGTCGATGGTGGATGAACAGTAGCCCGTGGAGGCTGGAGCGAGGCAGTAGACGGTGGATGAACAGTAGCCCGTGGAGTCCCGTTTTGCGGTAAACCACACCCCTTCCGATGAACAGGACCCCCATTCTGATCATAGGAGGTCGAAGAGAAGTCCGTTTCCTCCGTTTTGCAGTACGCCACACCCCTCCCGATCAACAGGACCCCGTTTCGACCGTAGGAGGTCGAAGAGAAGTCTGTTTCCTCCGTTTTGCGGTATGCCAGACCCCTCCTGGTGAACAGGATCCCGTTTTGACTGTAGGCGGTCGAACACAAGTCCATTTCCTCCATTCTGCGGTACGCCAGGCATCGTTTCGGCTGTTCTGTCCAAGCCGGTTGGCTCTCCATGAACACGACGCATTCCATTGCCTCCAGATGAACACGACGACGCAATTTCTCCGTTCCGACCCAGCCAGGTTGCTGCCTCTCCATGTAGACGAGCCCTGGCCATACGTATGCGCGAGTAGGCATTTGAGACCCCGCCCGTATGTACGTACGTGGCCGTATTTACTTTCTTGCACCCTGGTTGTACATACGTGTACATGCTATGTCCGCGCCTCTACTACGACACGTGCCCTTCCTTACTCGGCCACGGTTCATCATTGCAGCCTGCAGACAGACCGATCGACTAGTATGTACGTACACGTTCACGACCAGAATGACAACGCTACATACGCTTCGACCAGGTGGGTCCCGACTGTCAGGGAGGATAAGGAGGCACTTCCTTCTGTGCGAAGATGTAGCTGGTGGGTCCCAGCAGTCGGGGGGAAACATTTTTTTCGCAAAATACGGTGGCCCGTCTGATGGGTCCCTGCTGTCAGGTCAAGGAATCATTATTTTACGCGTAATAAGGGTGTGTTTGGTAGCCTACGCGTAGGGTGCATGAGGCTAAAAGTTCCCTACCCAACCCACTTTTAGGTGTTTGACAGGGTGTATGGGCTCTTCCGGGCATAGCCCATCTGATGCAAAAAAAGGCCCCGAGCTATGCTCGCTGGAGCACCCACATACATGCGAGCTGGGGTCAGCGAGGCTCGGTTTGACCCCCGCAAAAATCTCCTTCCGACCCACTAGGATCGAACGACCTCTCTCCCGAATAGTTTTCTCTCGCTCGGACCAGCCCTCCCTGACCTAGCCGCCACCCCTCGCCCCCCTCTCTCTCCCGCGAACTCCATGGCGACTGCCACCTGATCTGCATCCCTGCCGGTCCCCGTTGATCTGGTACCTTGCTGCCGTCACCGCCGCCCTGGTCAACCTCGCCGCCGCCCTGGTCTTCAAATCGCGTCCGCCCCACGTGAATCTCGCGACTGCCAGGAGAGGTAGCTACTCTGCCTTCTTCTCCCTCTGCCCTCCTCACCCCTTCCTTCCTGCCTCAGCCTCTGCGAGTCACTGCTGCGTGACCAGGGACGAGCCGCTGCTGCGTGACCAGAGATGAGGCATTTTTTTTGTACAGAGAGCTCTTGTTCATATAGCCGTATATGGTTTAGACAAAAAATTGCTTCTCTGTTCCCTTATGATGATGGGTTAAACTGATTACAGTAGATGTATAATTTTTCATTGTTGTACCTATTATGCTCATATTGAAGTTTGTTCATTGCTTGTCATGCTGAAAAAAAATCTGTTGTGCTAAGTTTCGATTTGTTTGTATTGTCATAGATTGATGAATTGGCAAGAAAACGAAGGCAATTAATTGTGGGAGGAGCCGGTCTAGTGGCTGGATTGTATGCATACAAGATGCTCATGTTTAGAAGAGGTAGGCAACAAACAACAAGGATAACCGTGGGCAGCATGGCCGATCGTGCCATATCTAGAGGGTCAAATTTGAGATATATTTATCACTCTAGTGACATAAATTGTTCAAATCAATTAAGAATGAGAAAAGCTCCTTTTTTTCATTTGTGTGCTATATTTAGAGAAAGAAATTTGTTGTTGGATAGCATCCATACTTCTATCAAGGAACAAGTAGCCATGTTTCTTCTAGTAGTTGGCCATAACCAAAGGTATAGGACACTTCAACCGATCTTTAGAAGATCTACCGAAGTCATTAGTAGGTATTTTAAGGCAGTGCTTTATGCTATTGGGGTGTTGAGAGATGAGATGATTCGGCCTCCCTCCAACCATTGTCTTCATAAAATACAAGAAAGCACTCGCTTCAATCCATATTTCAAGGTAATTATTTTTGCAAACAAATACAAACAATCAATGGGACTTATGAATAATAATCATTTGCCTTTTTTAATTAGGATTGTGTTGGAGCAATTGATGGGACTCATGTGCTAGCTAGAGTCCCAAAAAGTATCTCAGCTGCCTTTAGGGGTAGAAAGGTGGGGACTACCCAAAATGTCATGGCTACGGTAGACTTTGATCTAAAGTTTACCTATGTACTTGCGGGTTGGGAGGGATTAGCTCATGATGCCCTTATACTTGCAAATGCATTGGAAAGGGAAGATGGGTTGAAAGTTCCTACAGGTAATAAATTAGGGTCTACTACCTAAATATATTAATATTTCTACCCATAGCTAATAGTTGCTATTTCATAGGAAAATTCTTCCTTGTTGATGCGGGGTATGCTGTGAGGCCGGGTTTTCTTCCACCATACCGTGGCACGAGGTACCACTTGAAAGACTATGGCCGAGGGAACCATCCTCATAATGCTAAAGAGTTGTTCAACTTAAGACACTCTTCTTTGAGGACAACAGTTGAAAGGGCTTTTGCCGCATACAAAAACCGTTGGAAGTTTGTCTACAATAAGCCATTCCATGGTTACAAGACCCAAGTAAAAGTAGTGCTAGCTTGTGCAATTCTTCACAATTGGGTACTTCAATATGGTGAGGATGAGTATTTCCCACCTGAGGAAACATGGGATCCGGAACCCAATGATGAAGATCAGAATGATATTGTCCATGACAATATTTCTTGGGCTCATAAAAGAGATGAATTTGCAAATCAGATGTGGGCGAATAGAGGGCTAGCAAACATTTGATGTATCATGTGTCTTGGTGTTGTAAAACAATTGATGTGTTCCTTGGTGTTGTAAAACTATTGCTGCACTGTTATATTTATGTGCTGAAACATGATTTTGAGCTACTGAAATATGCTTTTTATCTGCTGGAATTCATTTTATGAGCTGAAACATGATTTTGAGCTGCTGAAATATGCTTTTTATGTGCTGAAATGTGTTTTTGTGTGCTAGAATTCATGTTTATGAGTTGAAACATGATTTTGAGCTGCTGAATTATGCTTATTTATGTGTTGAAATATGTTATTAACTTCTGGATTGTTTATGTTGTAGATGGATGATGAGGTGCAGGAGGTTCCAAGTGTTGGTGCTCTTCCCAAGAAGGCCCCCAAGGTCATGAATTGGACTCCGCCACTGTCGGCATTGATGTTGAAAGGCCTTTCAGAGGTGGCGGCAAGAGGTGCCAAGACTGACAAAGGATTCAAAGAGGTTGAAAAATTGAAAGTTGCAAAGTGTATATCTTCTTTCATTGGTTATGATGTGTCTATTACGCAAGTGCACAATCATATTCACAAGTGGAGGAATAGGTGGACCAGGCTTGTCTATTTGAAGGGTTTAAGTGGGGCACTTTGGGATGATGACAAGAAGATGGTAGTGCTAGAAGAACAACACTATTTGGGCCACACTCAGGTATGCATGTACATGTACCAGCCCTTTTTGAATGCTGAAATGAGTTATCTTAGTGCTCAAATAGAGTTAGAATGATATAGTTTTGCCGAAAATGATGATGTTTCATAGCTGAAATGATGTCTCAGTTAATTATTTTTGTTCAAATGGTGTTGCAGGATCATCCAACGGATGCTGAATTGCTCAATTCTCCACTGGAGAACTACGACTATATGGAACTTTGCTTTGCTCATAAGCATGCCACTGGGAAGTATGCAATGGGCCCCAGTGTGCCCCTAGGAACGCCTATTGTTGTGGAAGACAAGGATAAACCAAATGTCATGGAGGGGGAAGGAACAACAGATGAGGTATTGCAACATCTTCCTGGGTCTAACTTTGTACTTCCTACCGCTAGTGCCACTCAGGACCCTTCTCCTACTTCAAATAAAAAGAGAAAGAGGGCATCCGGCTTGACTGAGGAGGACTCAATCCAGTGTAGCAACATGAATGATGCTATGCGTGAGATTGCAAGTGCTATCAACAACACTTGCCATGCTAAAACACACCTTGACTTGTACAACGCTGTCATGGACCTTCTTGTGTTTGATCAAGATGAGCGCTTGGCTGTTTTAGATTATCTCACAAAACATAAGGCAAAAGGCCTTAACTTTGTGAAGATGAATGATGAAGTCCGAAAAGCATAGTTCAAGCGAATCTTGAAAGCCAATCCCGATCTTCTTTGAGTTGTTGTTAGTTGGTGCTTGATGAGACTATCCCTTTTGTAATTCCTATTATAAAGTGTACTTCAAATGAGACTATGTAATATGAATCTAGTGATGCACTGCTACCAATTATGGTTATTATGTCTTATGTAATATGAATCTAGTGATGCACTGCTTCAAATTAAGGTTATCATGTGTTATGTTAATTGTTGATTATTTTATTTATATTATCATTGTTCAGATTATGTTGGCATGGTAACATTTTATTGCTCGAATTGTTTCGTCAAAATGTTGTTTCAATATTTGTTTTGGCATAAAAAAATCATTCATGCAGCATACCTTAGATACAGGCTACCAAACACAGTCTCAGTGCAACATGTCTCGTCTGATGCAGCCTACCAAACACAGTCTCAGCTCAGCATGCATCAGTACATACATTGCTACCAAACAACTATAGTTGCATGTACTGAGCATGTCTCAAATGGGAACAACTATGCTAGGGTGGGAACAACTACCAAACACAACCTAAGGTTGCACTTCCTTGCTGCGGCCGTGGACAAAGCTGTCAGCCTCTCCACGTACAGTACTCTTCCGACGGAAGTCGTTCCTTGACCACATTGACCACGCCGCGCCGAGAGCACCAAGGTGGTGGACGACGGCGAGGCCTAGGAAGGGGACGACATGGAGCCGGGGAAGACGTGACAGTGGATGCCCACGCGGAGAGGAGTACGAGGGTTGACTGGTTCGGCTGTGGTGTGAGGCTGCCGTCACCACAGAATAACAGGGGGTGTGGATGAGTAGAGGGATGGCCTGGCCAGCGGTGGGAGTAGTAGGGGGCGGTGAGGCCTCCGCGGCAGCACAGCCGACCATGGGAGGCAGGAGCAGGCGGCACGACTGGCGCTGGTTTGGGCGGCTAGAGCAAGGAGACCAGAGGTTGAAGAAGCACTACGGCCGTTCGATGGACATCGTACGGTCACTGGAGCTAGAATCGTTCATATTGACTAAGTTGACAAAGCCCTCCGTCCACGTCAGTAGGCCCACAAGTTAGCCTCCAACTACGATGGGTCCCAGCTAGCAGGGGGAGTATTCATTTTTTTGTGCGTAATAAGGAGGCACTTCCTTGCGTGTGAAGATATAGCTGGTGGGTCCGAGCTGTCAGAGGGAGGAACATTTTTTTCACAAAATACAGAGGCCCTTCCAGTGGGTCCCACCTGTCAGGTGGAGGAATCATTTTTTTGCGAGTAATAAGGAGGCATTTCCTTGCGTTTGCCGTGGACCCAGCTGTCAGCCTCTCCATGTACAGTCCACTTCCGATGGATGTCGTTCGTTGACCACGTTGACCACGCCGCGCCGAGAGCACCAGGGTGGTGGACGACGGCGAGGCCTAGGAAGGGAACGACACGGAACCAGGTAAGACTCGGTAGTTGTTTCCACGCAGAGGGGAGTACGAGGGTTTACTGGTTCGTCTGCCATCGCCGGAGAATAATAGCAGGTGTGGGTAAGTAGAGGGATGGCTAGGCCAGCGATGGGAGTACTGTGGGCGGTGAGGCCTGCGCGGCAGCACAGCCGGCCGCGGGAGAAGGGAGCAGGCAGTTCCGCCGGTGCTTGTTTGAGCAGCTGGAGCAGGAAGAGCAGAGATTGAAAAAGCACGATAGCAGTTGGATGGACATCCAACAGTCACTGCTCTCGTGTGTTGACTAAGTTGACACGGTGTTGCGTGTGCGTCAACCTTTTTTTAGGGAAAGCATACACGTCAACCTATAGCAGGCGCACAAGTCAGCCTCAAATGTGTGGAAAACAGCATACAACCCATTTGCTAATTCTTAAGGATTTTTTTGGAGCCCATCTTCTTTTTGTTAGCATTACATCCCATATTGTGGCCACGGTCAAAAATTATACGAAATTTTGCATATTTCGGTGTGGTCAACTGATTTTAATCCCAAAATTTTGAGTCACATTCAAACTAATTTGAAAAATAATTTATATAAATATAAAATCTAAATAATTGTCCACGCATAAAAATCAATGGAATTTAAAATCTTGTGATAAACAAAAAATTGAAACTAATTCCCGGTTTGATGTGTTTTAAAAATGTACAACCCATTTCTCATTACTGATAGCCCATTTTCTGGGCAAGCTGAATGAAACTCTCCTCGTCTTGAAAGATTTGCAGCCCAGCAGGGCTGACAAAGCAAGTAGGCCTTGTTTGGGTATTTCTTTAAAAAAAAGTAGAACTAAGCTAGCCATTTTCAACAAGAAAAAAACACAACTTGGTTCATGATGTGGTAAACATAAATAAAACCCTGGTTAGACGGGCCATAGCCCCCGCACAGCCCCGTTGTTACCCTGATCCGTCAGTAAAACTAGTATAAATAACAACTGCTTGTTCCTAAAAAAAAGTAAATAACAACTGCGCGACCTGCTGGGTCCCTGGTGTCAGCCGCTCGTTGTGTAATTCTCTCGTTTATTGACTACATTGACAATGGCGTGAGCCCCAGATGTCCAACCATTACGAGGAACCATTTTTTTGGGCTTGTAATAACGAGGCACTTGCTTGCGTACTGCCATGACCCTGGTGGGTCCCTACTGTCATCATCTCCATGTACAGCCATCTCCTTGTTCCTCTCGCTTGTTGACGACGTTGACAACGCAAGAGGGCGGCGCACCGCGCACGGCGAGCGAACCAAGGCGGAGGACGACGGCGAGGCCTTGGACGGAACAAACAGGAGCCGTGGAAGATGCGCCGGTCTAGTCGCAGGCGGAGGGGAGTACGAGGGTTGACTGGTTCGGGTGAGGGTGTGTGTTGGGGCTGACGTTGCCGGAGAATAACAGGACATGTGGGGGAATAGAGGGAGGGACTGGCCAACGTTGGAGGGTAAGGTAGGGCGGCGGAGGCGCAGCCAACCGTGGGAGGTGGGAGCAGGTGAAACCGACGGGGTGGTTTGGTTTGGGCGGATGGAGGAAGAAGACAAGAGATAGAAGATACACGAGAGATGTTAGATGTCAATCCAACGGCTAGTAGGCAGAATCGTTTATTGACTAGCTAGTAAGTCGACACCACCTTGGATAGGCTTTTTCCTCATGGGTCCCAAATGTCAGAATCCAAATCTGTCACGGTCATGCAGCCTTTCTTATGAAAATTTATAGCCCATTTGGTGTGCTAGTTCAAAATAAGTTTGTCAGTGCTGGTGGGGGCTAAACACTTGGGTTCTGTAATGCACAGAGAGCTCAAGCAGCCGGCGAGAGTGATGTTATTTCCCTTGGTTGGGATTTGTTACAATATTTGACTCTAAATTAAATGAATGGCAAGCCATTTGCCTTGTTTCAAAGAAAATATGATAGTCACAGCCGAGTTGAAAAGGGCAACAACATCTAACTCCAGCTTACAAACTGTACAAAAGCACGAGTGTTAATTGTTCATCAGGTTTCGATAAAACCCAGATTCAAAAGGGCAACAACATCTAACTCTAGCACTGTTTTCGGCAGTCACAGTCAAATGGATCGGTCAGGTCCATAGAATGAACATCCTGGGTCGTAAAATTTACTGGATTATGACCACAAGATGTTGTAAATAGAAGCCCGACACGTTCAGAAGCTCATTTGTCCACCTGAAACTCCTTTTTTGCTCTTCGACATACCCATCCGTCAAAACCATGCTGCTGATAAACTTAAGCTTGATGGACAATAGTAACCTCGCATTCAGCAGGAAGAATGTGACAAATCTAGTGTTTGCATGGTTGGCTACATATCGTTCTAGCGTTATTGTCTTCAATCGAATATCATGAGAAGTGAGAAAATCCCGGTGCTTACGAATCCACCGATTGGTTATAACTTTCTTACCCCGTCCTGTTGCCTAAATAGACATGAAGATTTAAAACAGTTAAGGTCTAAAAAAAGAGTGTCGAAAGAGCAACAGCTGAACGGTTAATTCTAGTACACTATATGCGGGCTTCCAATGTGCCTGAAATTATCACCTTTATATACAGCTTCTCCAGACATGGAAAGCATTGTAGCAAGCCAATAATCTTGTTCAGATCAAAACTCTTCATTTGGATATATAAGATCTTGACAGAATCCAGCACCATTGATAGGCTATCCATGGAGAAACTCTTCATTGAGCATAGAACATAATATTAGTACAAAATGTGTACTCCAAGATGATATATAACTTATGCGCAGAAATTTAAAATGCAGCTTATGGTTACAAGTGTAGATGATAATATACAGTACCTGAAGAACTGTGGAACCAAACACCATCTTGAAATGAGCACAGAGATCATGTATTATACCCAAGGTCTCCAGTTTAGGCGCAGAGAGGACGGTTATTTGCGACGGTGAATAACTAGAATCAAGGATCAACCTTTGAAGTGAAGGGGCGTCTTGGATGATGAGCTGCCTTCCATCAAAAGAAATTCCAATTCTTACAAGGTTAGGCGACTATATTTGGAGACAACCGATTCTAACTGTGAAAACAAGCACCAAGCACTCCAGGGAAGGCAACTGGAGTGGATGATGCTGCGCAATGAGGCCTCCGATATACGAACCCGCACAAGTGAAAGTTTTTTGAGAAATGGGAGTCGAAGGTTTAGTACCAGATTGTCTGGTAGGTAGCACAACGCAAAGCTAGCGGTGTGGAGAGAGGAGGAAAACCGCGAGATGGACATCGGTGTTGAGGGCACAAGTACATGGCGTTCGGTATCTGGTAGGTGATTTCCTGGGGATTAGTAGTACTCAAGCAGCTGTAGTTCTATGAATTCAGGGGATTTCAGCCAGGCGTCCACCATGCAGGGCATGGTATGCTTGCTCAGGTAGCATGACGGGATCTAGAGGCTTTGAACGGAGCCCTGGTAGGAGGAGATGATGGCTCTGGGGAGTTCAAAATCATTAAAGAGAGATAGTTGATGATAGTCGAGATTAAGGGGCACGGCGCGCCATAGAGGGCGCCACCAAATTGAGAGGACATGGGTGCGACAGCAATCCTTGGTGGGGAGAAGCGAGATGATCTCCCCAAGGATGGCGTCTAGGAGATCGCTGATGCGGTCCACCTGAGATTCTACGGGTTCCTGGGATCCGGTGGGGGCAGGCTCGCCGCTTCTCCCCGCACTGCCGGGTGCGGGATCTACAACAGGCGTCACCGCTGGCGGGAGCCTCATCTTCTTGGCGCTGGGGTCAGCCGACTCCATTTTCCTCGAGGGCGTCGCGTCGAGCTCATGGATTTGAGTAGAGTAACGAATGACGAACCTAGTTGTAGTGCGAGTGAAGAAGTAGGGGAGCTGGGGTTTTTCTGTAGTAGTGAGGAAGAAGGGGAGCTGGGGTTTTCTGTAGGATTGAGGTGAGGAATTTGGGGGTACGAGTGGAGCGAGCTGACGTGAGGTGAGTGGGAGTGAGGAGGAAGAAGAGCACCCAGGTTTTTTTGGGGGCGTTGTGCTGGGTGTGGGTAGCGCCTCACATTAAGTAGATATATGGGCTTTTGAATTGATTTTATTATTTACTAGGGTGGATGGGCTGTTTTATCTTGGGCCCAGAGAAACATTTACTACTAGTACAGTGGAGACACTCTACAGCTACCCAGAAAAACAATTACTACTAGTACAGTGGATACACTACCGCTTCTGGCTCCTCCGAGGTCATCGAAACGTCTCCCTCTACTGAATGTTGTTTTACTTTTGTTCACCGACATGCGGGCCATGCAGCGCGCGGGCCCAAATGCCATCCACCAAATTAGAAGACAGTATGCAGGCGGAGAGTCACCCCGGTCGTAGCGCGGCAGTAACGAGCCGTCATATCACAAAACCCCACCTCCCCGTAGTCTAAGTTTGACGCACGAAGCAACCATCATTTCACTCTTCGCTGAATCCCCTTCTCCCTCACCGTCTTCAAGAAAGCCAACACTCGCATATGCCACTGTTCTTCTCTCCCAACGAAGGGAAGGTAAGCGGATCCGTGATGTTGGTATATTTTCATTAAAAAAAAGAACTTTTGCAAAGTAGTAACCAATCCTCACTCCCTTTTTTGTTTCATTGTCATTGCGATTATGTTTTCCTTTCAGTGGTCTCCTAGTATTCGTTAGTTTCATGATGGACCAAGGAGAACCAGGCAAAGATCTACCGATGTTGGAGCAGACGCGGGAGGCTGATCCCCACGAGACAAAGAGCTCCAAGAAGATGGAGGCAGCCACCGAGCCGACCCCAGATACGCTCACGGCCACTACTGAGATGGTCAACGCCCCGTTTGAGGTTACAGGCCCCGTGGCCCTGCAGGAGCAGTTTTCCCCCTTAGAGTATGTGTCCCCCCCCCCCCCCCCGCTGAGCTGCCCAAGGTGATTTTCTTCTTTTCCGATCTCGACTGTGGTTTTTCATCTAAGTATGTGGTGATAAATAATGCAAAATTTTATTAGCTTCGATGCCATGCTACCTTCCCTGTCATGCATACTTTTGACTCTACATAGAGGTTTAAATAACTTGTGTTTCTTATATTGGAAAGTAATTCAGAATTTGTTTCTGTTTCAATTAGAGCCCTGATGCAGACAAGGATTGTCTAGTTGTACATGTCACTCGCTATGAGGCGGATGACCTGAATATACACACTGGGAAAACATAGTTCTTAGGCTGTTGGATCCTGGAAGCCATTTGCACTTATACCAATGTCGAGATGTATTCTAGCCTCACTGTTGTCAGGCGTGTTGTCCAGGGTGTACTGAAGCACAAGAAGTTCAAAGCTACTCCTTCGTTTGTGAGGCATACTGTTCTTGTCAAGCAGATGCAGGAAGATGACGTGGCATGCCTCCACAAACAAGTTTATGAGTGGCAAGGCCACAAGGTTATCTTCAGGAAGGTTCGCAGGATTGAGCTGCTATCGGACGTCCTCGATGATGTTCATGGCAAGGTCCGTCTTGTGTCCATCCCAAATTAGATCGAGGCATGAAATAGTTGCCCCAGCTAGTGTTTAATAGTAGTTTGGATTGTGTTTAATTATCCAAACCTTGCCTATTATCGAGCCCTCTAGGGCTAGTACTCTGTTTGAATCCGTCTATGGGAACTGCAGCTACTTTTGTGTGCCCGTGAATCATGTGAGAACCATCCTAATTGTTGCCGAAACAGATGCGTCCTTACTAGTTTTTTCATGAATATGGCATGGTAAGACATAAGTTGTCACGGTTTATCATATGAGCAGTGTGTGTTTGATGAAATAGAGTACTCATTCGAGAACTGTGCGCCGACGTATACATAGGGTATGTAAGGCTGGTTAAGTAGTTGTAAACACTGGTTGTGCTACCCCACTTGTAAGCAGTTGTGTAAAACATGGCACATTGGCTCAGCTCGCTTCAACACTAGAAAAGTCGGCTATCGACCAGCTAACAATCAATAATCTGCTGTCTGACATATAAGCAACTACGTAACTTGTTACAGTGGTTCATGCAGTTAACTGAGGCCACAATGTAAATTCCAAACGTTCACACGCTAGTCCAGTGTTCATGTGGAACATTCACATTAAACTCGGCTTCATAAAATACATGAAAAGCATAAGTTAAGCAATTTTATACATCTCAATGATTCATAGAACATAACAAACATATACTAGTTCATAGCAAAAGAAAAAGTTGCGAGAAGGTTTACAAATCAGGAAAAATCAAGCAAGGCTTCTCTGAGCAAAGGGCCTCCCTAGGCAGGCTTTAATTTCCTGGAGTTCACTCTGGTTTTTCTTGTTGCCACCATCCAGGGTTAGGTTCTCTCATTCCCGAATAACCAATTATAATTGTGTTCTCAGCTGGAATGCTGAACTGAACCATGTAGTGTACTGACCATCTAAAATTCTTGTGCATTCCACTAAATTTAAGCACCGCTATTTGCAGAAATAAGTAGACCACAATGCCTCTTGTCCGCGCACCTGTCCCAAAAACCTCCGTGCAGCCGTGCCAGCTAGTCCTCGGTCCATGGATGAACTGGTAGAAAGTGCATTCCGGACTAGGATGCAGTTGTTTTCGCTCGTCCCTGCACTGCAATCAGGAAGTAAAATGTACGAATCTGCTTCTTTTAGATTGCATTGGTCATTCTACCTAGTTACTACCAATGTAGGAATACCTGGAAGACGGGTGGTTAGAGGACGGCAGCTAGGAATAGCCATCTCATTTTGTGCAGTTCTACTAAAACTGAGGTGTGTACTTCTAATTGCGCAGATAGAAACGATATGGAGACAGACATCCCTGTTTGCGCAAATATGAAATATGGTTATTTAAACAGTGACAGTTATTTGCAGTGGCATATGATTAACAGCAGCATCTATTGTGTTATAATTGGCACTACATTGACAGTATGAAAGTGCCCTTAAGTAAGTAGCATCACATCACATCAACACTGCCACTAGATTAACATGCAGAACAATAGCATTAGTATTACTGTCATGAGAGTAGCACATGGTTAGTAAATGTGCAATCAAATTTGTGCAGTTCCACTGGGATGAAGCAATGTTAGCGGTGCGAGATTTAAGTGTAACTGCAAAATCACAATTCATGGGAAATAAAGCAAGACGGAAGCACTTCATAAAATGGTGGTGGCATTGCTTCAATTTATCGACGGCACTAGACCATTACTTAATAGTGACATTAGGTGGCATTGCTTAATGCTTCATGTGATTTTACATTAACGGTAGCGATATGGGCGTAGGGACAGCAGGGGCATAAAGTGGTGAGGCAGATGTGGTTGCCGAGAGCGGAAAACACTCAGGCAGCATGTCTGCATTTGTCCCATTTTTTATCTCCTCGGCGACATTTTCCTATGTGAGCATAGAAAATCTGGACCTGCTCGTTCTCATTTGCGTTGTCCCCCAACACCCCTCAGTTTCTTTCCTTTTTCGACCAAGAGACAGGTCCACTTCCCCCACCCTTCGCCATCCACCATGCTTTCTTTGCCTTTTCAACCATGAGACCGGTTGGGTAGCCAGTATCTACTACTTTCCCCCGTTTCCTCTTAGAACCAAGTCCTAGATTCATGCTACAGCTTTCCCACTTTCTTCCCTGTTTGAACCAACTCTTAGATTCGACTGTATGAACTAGCTTTCCTCTAATAATAGTAAAAGTCTAGGTGGCTTTGGAACAGCCGACAGAAGTAGAAAAAGATCCACACGCAGCCACGTGGGGAGCTGGAGCAGTAGAGCAAGGCAGGTTTCGAAGAAATATATACCTGAGGGTCGTCGGCATGTGGCATAGATGGCGTCGAGAGGCCGCATCTTGGCCACAATACCGCAGGGAGGAAGAAGGGGCCAGAGGCCCTCCCGAGCCGGCGCTATCTCGGAGAGAACGGCACGGCCGCCGATTGGGACGCGCGGGCAGCCGTTGGTCTCCTCCCTCGCCGCTGACGACAGCGTGAACGATGCACCTACACCCCTGCCCCGGTTGAGGTGGTCCGGCCGGATTTGTGACCAGCCGTGAGCAGAGAGAGAGTGTGGCCACCTATGTCTTGCTTAGATCTGGAGAGCATGAGAGAGTGAAAGAGAGGAACCCTAGTAAAGCAAGCGCTGAGGCTCTTGCTTATATATATAGTGGAGTGATTTTGTTGTACCAGCTTCAAAAAAATGCGCTCCTACGTGTACCCGCGAGTGGGTGTGAGAGAACTAGTGCGTGCGTGCACCGCTTCTCTTCATGAGAGTACAATATACGATGCCCAAAGAACGTTCGCCACAAGAGTAATAGTATAAGTGTGTGACGTGTGAGTTAAAATAAAAGCTGTGCGACGTCTTTTGTTTTTTAGAAGTTCTGAGGGTAGGGTGTGAAGAGCACATATGTGTGTGAAGTCTACCTACAGATAGACGGTGGGTGCGAGAGGACTCGGGAGAGTCGTGACTTGTGAGGGTGCGTGTGTGCGTGAGAGAGTGGGGGCACGTATCAATGCAATGCATATGTCCGTAAATCATATCTGACAAACGTTCGCCACAAAACCGTTTACTGACGAACGCCATAAGAACTGTTAGATCGGCATCCGACAGTGTCAGTTTTGCCATGTCATTTAACAGAACAGCCAGTCCTCCGACACACAAATCTTCCACATGAGTGTTAGCAACTGTTGTATGCTCCTCCCTCCGTTCCAAAATGTAGTGCATATAGCTTTATTGAAAATTCGAACCTCGCAAACTTTTACCGAGTTTTCGTGTACCAAAATGCACATTTAGAATACCCAGTATATATCATTTCATTCATCTTCAAGAGGTAACTATAAAGAAGGGGGAGGAGTGTACAAAGAAAGACCGTCGTATGACCTGCAGCAATTTCAACCATCTTTTGGTGTGGAGGAATATCATAGGAACTCTGTATGATATGATTTTATAGGATTTTTTCCTTTAGAGCCAATTGGTTCATAGGAATAGATTCATATACTCCACATTTCAAAGGAAAATAAGCATGATATCATTTTTATAGCTTTAGAGCCGCTTGGTTCATATGAATGGATTCCTATACTCACACAATTTCAAAGGAAAATAAACATTAGCGTATATTCAATAGAAAAGTTCCTATGATATGAACCAAATGACATCTCTTTTCTAATCCCTCCTCATAGGAATTGAGATACATGTCATCTCAAGATTCAATAGAAAAGTTCCTATGATGTGAACCAAATGACAGCTCTTTTCCAATCCCTACTCATAGGAATTGAGATACATGTCATCTCTTTCCCTAAAACTTCCATGTATACATCTTCTATTCCTAAATAGCTAGTACAACCCACTAGTAGCTTTTTTCCTGGACATGCAACTATGGCACAAGAACACGTCTGGCATGCAAGTCATAAATCACATTGTTTTTGTACTCTATGCATGCAAGCACAACATCATCAATTCGTGCATGTTACTCATAAGTTATTTCTTGCATTAGATTTTGTATTGACAATGTATGTGTTGGTCACGTGCACACATATGTAGTTCACATTCACATTTTTTTTAGAAATGTCATTCTTTTAACTTCAATTCATTTTCTCTCTCTGTACTCCCTCTGTCTAGGTGTGTAAGTCATCTTCCAAAAACCAAATAATCCCAAAACAATTAGGCACGGTACATTAACTCCCTCCTCATTTCTTGTTTCGTGACATATCAACCAATAAGAGATATGGGCCGTGCATGCTTTCAATGGCTTGAGACTTTCAAACATGACATGCGGTGGTTAATTCATTGCATGCAATGCTATTAACTAGCAAAAAAACCTAAGATGACTTATACACCTAGACGGAGGGAGTATTACATTTTCATTTTAAGCATACATTCACTTCCCATTAGTTATAGATGTTTTTGGAGGAACTTTTATGCATTAGTTTGAGTAGCAAATTTCACGCGGCCGCGGGTATATCAAAATGCACGGCCCATGCATCATTGCCTTTCAGTCGAACCTACGTCCACAATTTTTTGTACGTATATCTCCACTGGACCCCGAACCCAAAATGCTGCCTCATTCCCGTAAAACCAAGTGGCCCACACATATTAAGGCGTCGACTCGAACTCAATCCCTCTCCCGTTTACTACGTCGTGGCCCCGCACGCCGTAGTACTCCTACAAACCCTACCGCCGCACGCATCATCGGTTTTCTTTAAGAGGATGAGGGAGAAGCGGATTTGTAGTGGAGGCGCTTTAAAAAAAGGATTTGTAGTGGAGGCTCCTACCCTAGGGTGCCCTAGGTAGCTGCCGCACGCATCATTGGTTTTCTCTTTTCTTTATGCTCTTGCGCCCTAGAGTGAAATGATGGTTGCTTCATCCATCCAGCTTAATACGGGAAAGGTGGGGCTTTGTGATTTGACCCCTCATCGCTCATATACTACTACTGCGGCGCTACGACCAGGGTGCCTCCAAGTCCAACCGCTGCTCCGAACTGTAATTTGGTGCATCGCACGTGGAACAAGACGGTGGATGAGCCACATGTCGGCCAAAGGGGTCCTGTAAAGTGTGTCGCCATTTGGTGTGCGGACTGACCCTGCTTGAGTTGCTACGCCAACACGACAGGAGCAGCCTACCACTTGGTTTTGCTCCTTGGTGAATCCCGACTATATTGATCTAAAAAGATACTACTCGCTCTGTCTCGGTTTATAGGGCATGCACGTAGTTCTAGGTCATCCATTTGACTAACTAAATATGAGTTACTATGTCACAAAAAGTATATCATTGGATTCTTAAGCGGATGTAGTTTCTAAACATATATTGTTCATCACATATATAGCCAGTTAAATTCTCAACCTAGAACAACGTGCATGCCCTATAAACCGATACGGAGGAAGTAGTAAAAATGAGGTGATTTTACCGAGCGGTGGGCGGGGGAGCATGGCCTGTCATGCGGTCCCATGTGTCATGATGTACCAAGGCGATGCGCGTCCATCTTGAGGCAGAACAATGGCAGAAGCAATACGTGGTTTTCTTGAAGGAGATGATGGCGAAGAGGATTCAGCGAAGTGTGAGATAATGGTTGCTTCGTCCGTCTGGGAAGGTGCGGCATTGTGATTTGACATCTCATTGCTCATTACTACTACTGGGGCGCTACGACTTGTGTGCGTCCCCCCTACTATTCTGCACTGTTATTTGGTGCATGACACATCGACCCGCTTGCTATATGTCCCACATGTCAGCGAGAGGATGTACAGAATTCATGAAAGCGAGCGTCGACGGAGGAGTACAAGACATGGCTTGGTTTTTGCTGCTTCACGTGATCCATCGATACAAACCCGGACTAAAAAAGGAGAGACCGGGTCTTTTCCCGCGCGGCAGGCAGGGGAGTTTGGCATAGTCTGTTCGAGGCAACGAGGCAGGAAGGGAAACAAGCAAATAAAGGTTGAGCGACTTAGTTTTGGGAAAATCTGATTTTACGGAGTACGTACCCACTATGGAGGTAGTACTACTTACTACTCCCTCCTTTCCGGTTTATAGGGCTCATCTAAAAAAATTCATTTTTCTATTTTATAAGTCTCAATTCTACTAGTAGTTTTGACTATGCACTGCAAGGCAACAGCCTCACAGCTCTTTATTCAAATAAACAGAAGGAAACAAAAGTCCTGCACAAGTCCTTTACAAAATAAAAAGAAAAAGACTTACTTACAACCCAAACAGGGCAACAAAGAGTTAACTAGGGGAGGTTAGAAATCCAAGTCAGAAAGCTATCCTTGAATTTACATTTTATCCTATGAGAGAGCAAAGTTATGTCATGAATAAAATTGTGTCTCCAAGCTTTGAATGTAGGCCTTTCATTCCTAAAAACCTTGCCATTCCTTAAAATCCAGATATTCCAAGCAGCTATAAAAACCACTTTAGTGAAGAAATTATGCCCAAAATCCTTCCTAGCCTTTGCTGCCATGTGGTAAGTAGTCATCCCAGGCTGAGGATCCCAGTTAATCTGCAAGTAATTCCAGACACTGAAGTTGCATGAGAAAAACAAGTGGGCAACATCCTCAATTCTACTAGTAGTACCATCACATGTTTGGATTTCGAGGTGCATTAAATCACCCGATGCAAGCAGTATCAAGAGAAAACTCACCAAGGCATGTAGAAGTTCATGGAAATTTAGTGGTCATGCATGCATTTGTTGTAATTAATGCATCGGTAAACATAACTTCTTGAGAAAAATGAGCGTACTAATTACTTGTGCAAACTACGAAATTAATTCCGCCACTCACCGTCTACCTTTGTTGGAGAGATTTTGAAATTGAGCCATAAACCGGAAAGGAGGGAGTAGTAACATAGCCTAGGGTAGCTTGCTGCACCATGGACTCCAAGGAAATTGCTGTAGAACTACTCCTATGTACCATTGTACTACTCCCACTACTAAAAGACATATTTCAAACAATATGATAATATGTCTAACCAAGGTAGGGACGAGGAGTAAATGGAGGGAGTAGTAAAATTTTCTCCTTGTCCTGCGAGCCACCGCGCGCGTGGGCGAGGGAGCTGGCGTAGGCATAGTAAGCAAGCTTCACCTCGTCCTGTGACTCTGCGAGCCACCGCGCCCATGGGAGGGGGAGATGGCGTACTAAGCAAGCTTCTCCTCGTTCTGCGAGTTGACGGGACACATCAAAAGTAATAATACGTACAGAGCATCTCCAGCGTATAGAACCTTGCCTCTAAGGGAGGCCCCACATGCATGGTTTGCCTCTTATCAAATGAAAAAACTGAGCATGTGAGATGGTGAACGGAGGGAGTACGATACCATTAGTACTACAGTTCTTTTGGAAGGGTTGTAGTAGTCCCTCCCATTCACATGTTCACATTTCAAGCTTCAATAAAAATGTTGCACGCAAGGATTAAGAGAAACCTCGGGAATGCATGTACTCCCTCAATCCATATAGGGTATAAAATGCGTTTTGGAGGCTAACTTTGACCACATGTTAGAGCAATAATATGACATCCAACTTACACAAATCTTACCATCAAATCCATACGTGGTCATTATACTGCTAACACATGCATGTGTTGCAATTCGTACAGAGATACAGTAGTAAACACTCACTACCTAGTAGTACTAGTAGTACTCTACACTACTACTACTATGAGGCCATCCAACTGTGTCCCGGGCTCCCGGCAGAAGACCGCGGACACCGATTATTCGTTCAAATTTAAATTTGTTTTCACACAGCAAAATATCTCTATCTATACTCTTATAAAAAAACCTAGTTGGTGATGATGGTGTGCCTGCCATCTTGTAATATAGATCGTTCGATCTATATCTGACGGATAGAAAGCAAACTATGACAATTTTACAAAAGATACCCGCACCTCTCTCCACATTTACAGATAAGGCCTTGCCTCATTCATCCTTATCTCCCACAACCTCATTGCTGAGCAATTAAAAAAGGAAGTCTCTGGAACAATCTAGCATGGTGGCCACTGCCGCCTGCCGGCGCCATCCATTCCCATGCCTCCGCCCAGTCCGACCACCAGTCACCACCACGCCCCACTCCTCCTCACCTTATCTCTCATCTTTCTCGAGATATCATTTTTTCGATGAAATTCTCGAGATACCATTTTTCCGATAAAATTCTCGAGATATCATTAGTTTTTACACATGGGATTACTCCTGCATGGGTCAATCATAACAGGTGTTTTGTAAAAAAATGCATCTTGATGTTCCGTGCAATGCACGGGCATCTTGCTAGTCCATGAAAACAACACATGGCAAAATTTCACGACGAACGAGGGATTTGAATGTGCTGGGAGGGGTGGGGCTGGGAGGGGCTGTTTGGATCTTGCCCGGGGTGGCCAAAATATTGGCGACCCTTTTGTCCACCCGTGCCTTTGCCATCGATGAACGAGGAAGAGCTCGGGTGCTCATGCATCCTCCAGCGCGCGCGTTGGAGACGAGGTCGCACAACTATGCTTTTTTGTCCCACCACGCCGCCCGAGCCGGCCGCAGACCGACCGGCGACCCGCAAATTACGCCATCCAACCATAGCCGCACACATTCTGACAGCAACTCAACCAACCGGACGAAATTCATGCAAACACGGCAATATTTCATATAAACAATGATGGAATTCATATAAAATACCGGATTTTCATACAAACATGACCGATTTCATTACATTCAAATCAACTAAGCGGTGCTAGTCCTGAACAACATAGGTATAATAATACCTAGCCTAAATGGTCGTCCGCCGATCCATTTGTCTTCCTCATGTCTGGCATCATGATCATCGGACTGCCGGGAGCCCCGGAGGTATATGCTTCAGCGCAAAGGATGGCTCACTTCCCCACTGCCCAACTAACATCGTTGGCTGATACCCAAGATGGAGGTGGAAGGGGGTTTCTCCGCTTCCGTGGAGCCCATGCGGGGTGGACGAAGGTCCTCACAACAAAAGGATCCGGCAAGACACCTGCTGTGTACGCCGGCGTCGCCTGCGCGGTGGCCTTCATGGGACCCATGCGGCGGCGGCCTCCCATGTTCTACTTCTCCTCGATGATGGCGGCGGACGCGGAGGCGCTGGCTACCGACTCGTCGCTCTCCGCGTACCCGGCTTCTATCTCTGCTTGCATGGCGCGGCCACAGGCATGGGAGTCTCGGCCATAGAAACAGGAGACGCGGTCGCAGACACGGGAGGCGCGGTACGAGGCGGCGGCATGGACGGCAGTGATGACGCCCGTGCTCCCCGCCATGCCGGTGTGGAGCAGCTCATCGCTCCTCGTCGAGCTGGCCTGGAGCGGCGAGTTGCTGAACCGCGCGCCGGCTTGGGGCGGCAACTGGCTCCGTCGGGCGAGGGGAGGGAGGTGGATCAGCGAGCTGCATAGCTCGTATCCAGCGGGCTCGGTGGGCCACCCAGCCGGCTTGGATGCCGGATAACTACTCTTCGTAAGCCATTGTAAGAGTGGACAAAATGGTGAAGAAGGAGATAAGGGAGCGGCGGAGGTGTGCGATTCTTGGCCGGCGTCTGGCCTTGTTTAAATAGGAGATTAAATAGACGGCGGACAAGAGGAGCTCGGCCGGCATTGCATTTAATGTCGGCCCGGTCATGAACGGACGTGTGTCCAGAGTGGGTTTCTCGGCTTCCACACGGGTTTCATGGAGGCGTTTGAATGCTTCAAGGAGGCGTGTTCAGCCGGGCGTGCAGCGAGCGACGCCCTCGACTCGGACGTACGACACCGCGCCTTTCTTCCACTAACATGTGGGCTCTTTTGGTACCTGGCCTGCATGTCAGTGACCCAACGCAGGAAGCGCACGACAGAGGAGCTTTTGGTAGGCCAGGGCGGTCAGAAGTGGGTATTTCATAAACCGATGATTGTTCATTGAGTGTGACGTCATCTATTTCATGCAGATAAGCCTCCTATATAATGTAAGAGAATTTTAAAATTTTCATATATATGTTGTAGCCCGTTCGATACGTTGTGATTCATAAAGACCACTACAAACATCAATGTTCTGCATATCCTTGTCCTTAACAAAGGGTGCATGCACGTATAGGATGAGCGTGTGTCTTGCGTCGTGTGATGTATGCATGCAGGTGTGCGAGTGTTGCGTGCGTGCATGTGTATGTTTCAGTGTTGCATGCATGTGTGCGTGCGTGTGTGTGTTCGTGAGTGCATGTGTACGTGTCAGTGTTGCACGCCTGCATGCGTGCGTGTGTTCATGAGTGCATGTGTACGTGTCAGTGTTGCAAGCCTACATGCGTGCGTGTGTTCGTGCGAGTGTTGCATGCGTGCATGTGTACGTGCGGGGTGAGGATACACGTCAGTCGACTGACTTTTTCATCTCTGGTCAGTCGATTTTCCAGCCGTTGGATATGAAATCAAGGGCCTGCAGTTCATCTTCAACCTCCACCCCCCTGAGCCGCCATCCACCACCGGCCCCCGCCGCCTCGCTGCCCCGCCCGCCCCGAAACCACTCCCCACCGCCGGTCCGCCGCCGCCCCGGCCATCCCTCTAGGCCACCCCACGCCGAGCTTTTTCTCCAGCGATCCCCACGCCACCGCCCAATCACCGCAGCCCCACCGCCAGCGACTGCCAACCAGAGGTCTTATGACTTCGAATCCCCACCAACCACTAATTTATTACCATTTCTGTGTTTCATATATGCGCTGACGGGTGGGCCCTATGGTAATGTGCGCTGCTGAATGTGGACTGTTTGACTGGTCAATTGATCATGTCATCAACAAATTACGGAGCTGTATGGTGAGCTAGTGACCGTATGGTCACCATAAAATGTATTTTATTAACACAGTATAGACTCAAACTACCATTTCTTTCTTTCATATACGCGCTGACAGGTGGGCTCCACAGTTACGCGCACCGATGGTGCAACACTAGTTGCGCCACATGGAATGTTTGACTGGTCAATTGATCGTGTCATCAACAAAATACGGAGTTGTACGGGTGAGCCAGTGACCGTATAATCACGACATGTACTTTTTTAACACGGGACAGACGCAAGCGCTCATATATACGCGCAAACACTCACCGCTATAAGCGCACACACGCAGACCCGACCCCTATGAGCACCTTCGAGAGAGTGAGCCAGCATATGATCTTGAGATTTTACTAAGTCACCATAGGTGCCTCGTAGTCGAGGGGAACGTCTCCTCCCACTGAACGCACATCGCCGAAAAATACTGAAATTAATCCAGGGTAAATGCGAGCACCAAGACTTTAACCCTGGTGGGCTCGGGAAACCACTTTCCTCCGAACCATCCAACCACAGGTTGGTTAGCACCACAAAATGTATGTGGTGACCGTGATGAGCTTATTCTAAAGTCCAGTGACCATATCATGCTTTTGCTTCAAATACAATGACCGTAAGTGTCGTCAACAAAATATGGAGCACGCATCAAATACAATGTCCGTCAGTGTCATCAACAAAATACAGAGACGTATCGTGAGCTAGACACCGTATGATCACCACAAGAATGTATACGGTGACCGTAATGAGCATATTCTGAAGTCCAGTGACCGTATAGTGCTTTCGCTTGAAATACAGTGACCGTCACGCGTGAATGTGTCAGGGGCATGCATACTTTTAGAGTGCCGAGAGATAGTTTGTGTGCGTACGTGAAAGTGGTGTAGAAAGAGGGGGTGTCCGGTGGAGACAAGGAGAGATATGCCCTTCGTTTCTCTTTCCCGTGACTAATATTTTAGGAGAAAATATAAACATTCACAATGCAGAACAAATATTTTTGGATGCACCATGCAATTAACTTTCATGTATAACATTGTACTATTGTATATGCTTATTTTCTTAGTGGCCGATTGCGTGTGTGGTGTGGTGGGCACATCATTTCTAGTTGTGGTGGGTCAACGTGAGGACTCATGGGTCGGTTCCATCCTGCGCCACATAGGTTGGACCGAGACGCATTATACGATGACCCATGTGGAGGACTTGGCGTACAAGACGAAGCTACCAGAGTCGTGGAGGACTCTATCCCCACTGATGATAAGCCGACTATTTATGATTTGTAACCCTAGGCCCCGAGTATGTTATAGAAGCCCGGGGGCTAGTTCGTCGATAGTATACACACACGCACAATGCCTGGTATTCACGTGTACTTTGTACACACCCCTATCACAAGTACACAGTACCAGGAGTAGGCTTTTTCCTCAACTGCAAGGGCCTGGACTTGGGTAAAACTTTGCCTCGTATTACCATCCAGCCTAACAGTCAGGGATATCCTACTGAATGATCTGATGGAATCATATCTGCCAACTACTAAGAGAGAGATGTGTCTGTGGGGGGGGGGGGGGGGGGCAATGTGTGCAAGAGAGGCCTAAAGATAATGTGCGTGCGGGAGACACGTAGGCACATATATGTGCGTATAGAGGGCTAGTAGAGACCGTGCAAGTGTATATATGCATGGGAGAGAAATAGTGTTTTCCAACTGAGATTAGTGAAAAGAGTGGTGCATAGTAGTCAGAAAGAGAAAGGGAGATATATAGAGAGTGTGTGCGTGAGACACCCCGACACCTCGGGAGAGATTGTGAGCATGTGTGAAAGAGAAATGCTGATGTATATAAGGTGTGTGCACTTATGTGTTAGATAGAGAGATATATAGCGCATGTGTGAGAATGGGCTGAGGCATAGTGCATCTACGTGTAAAAGGCGGTTCAACGCATTAAATTAAAATATAAATGGCATTATTATTTTTGGATGAGATCATGAATTTTGCAATTTGCGTATGAATGAAAATCGGTCTATCAGACACCCATACTCCATTGAATTCTAGCATGTGCATGTGTTTATTTCATATTATCATCCATAGAGTGAGAGCGGTTTGAAATACAGACAATGCATTGCTTTTGCAATTCATATATAAACATTAATTAGTGCACTCCATGTTGTTAGTGTGAAGCACTTTATACATTTGTCACTTACATGGATACATTCCAAATACATGTTGAATTCAACATAAAGGGGGTTTCGAAGATTCGAATTCATAGGAAGTGCATTCATCTATTTGAATCCGAGATAATGGCATTTGTAAATCAGATCTAAAAGGGGGCATCAATCTTTGTTGTGCATTTGAACATGCTATATATTCATACGCATGTCTAACTATTTTTTTGCAACCAAGGAGATTATATCTGGAACCATGCATGAACTAAGGTAAGTTGCATATTTTTTAATATATACTCGTGTACAATGTATATTCAAATGTACCCCCTTGATTCCAAAATAATCGTAGTTTTAGGATTTTCAAGAGTCAAGATTTGTAAAGTTTGACAAATCCTGAAAGTTCAATTCAAGAGAACCGAAAACGTTAATGCTTCTGCTCCCAAGTATTGAACGAAGCACCAAATAAGCCTCTGGTCACCCGAAACCGCGCGAGACTAATGTTTGGGGGTAGGAAATTATTGTCCTGACTCTGGCCCGTGTAGCCTATCGGCCTGATGTCCAAAGGTCTAAACCGGGGTAGGTTTGTAACTTCACCAAGACGCCAGTCTCAACTGCCTCCGAGAAGCATTCATACGCCGTGGGTGGCTAAACACCCATGCGCTCGGCCGAAATCTATCCCGCCCACCATTTGGGACACCTGAGATTACTGTCCTACCCCCAACCCGCAATATGTCTAAAATTTTAGATGGGGGCAAAGTTTGTAACTTTCCCCAAATTTCAAACAAGCGCGTCCAAAACCGAAACATTGTTCCCCCTCCCTCAGTTTCCCCATTCATACTCTGTGGGCGCCAAAACGCCCTCTCCACCAGCCGCGAAACCCTAGCCTCCTCCGTCCTCCACCCCATCATGCCCAATCCATCGCCACCCTCCTCCATCACGGCGGAGCCGGTACCCCGATGTCGTCGTCCAACGCAACTACAACCGCAACGCCCTCAAGGACATAGCAGCTAAAGCCGAGGCAGAGCTGCCTCCAAGACGCCGACGCCGACGTGCGTCGTACCAGAACCACTTCGACAACGTCGTCCTGCGTCTCACCGCTGCCGCTCCACTGTCACAACCGTCCACCGCACCGGAGTTGTTCCCACTACACCGTCGTTCGCCGCCTCGGATCTGGTTCCCCACCGCCAACAGACAGCCAACGCACCACACTCAACAACTTGGCCATGGGTTCGTTCAAGGCTCCACCATCCTCCGCAACTTCTCGTTTCCAGTGAACCACAGGAAGATTGTTGGAAAAATAGAAGGAGGACACAACACTGCCAGCAGAAAGAGGTACTCCTCTTCCCTTATTCGTGCAAATCTTACGTCTCTGCTAACACCGTATTCATCCCACGAAAGAAACTAGTTGAGCGCTTCTTACTGCATGTTCTTCGTGATACTAAATGCACAAGGTTTCCTCCCATTTACTATTTCACCTTGGCTAGAGGTCAGTAGCCCGCCTGGATTTCAATTCACGGTCAGTTGATTTGCAATTAAAAGAAGCAGCACCCGCTTAGGCGTGCGGAGCACCTAGTCCGCCTGTTCGCCGGGGAAGCGGCGCATCAGTGCCTATCATAAGGGTGTGGGGCGCGGGAGCTGCTTGCGCCCGATCTGGAGGTCGGCGGGGCTTGAAGGGATGGCCGGGGGGCGGTGCCAAGCACGGCGGTGCGGTGAGGTCAAGGGGAGGGCGGAGGCAGGGGACTGGGCCGGTGGTCGCTGGCGTTTTGAGGAAGATCATCAACACTGACTGGCTGGAGGTAGATGAAGGCGATCTGCCCGTTCTTTGTACATCGGACGATGTAGAAAAAATGGACTGACCTAATCATTTTCAGTCAACTGTTATTTTCATAGGACCACACCTTGTGGTGTGCTGGAGGAGCATCTGCAATTCCCAGCCATCCCTGTGCTCATATTTCAAAATCCTAGAATCTAGTAATTTCGTGTGCCATGCATGTTGTAGAGCTATCATATGTCTCCCATCATTTATTTCTCACCGACCTGCTATCTGCTACTTTTACATTGTACTACTTGTGCACACACTTCACCCATACTCACACTATTGTTTTTTTATGCATGGGTATTTCAGACTCTGTCGTAGTGTTGATGAATACACAAAAGAAAAGACAGAAGTCGCTCCAGTGTAATTCGAAGATAAGCACTAAGCGTTTCAGCGCTCTAAAGGGTGTAGTGTCAGCAGATGGAGACAGTAAACATAGCTCTCCAGTTGATAATCTCAATTGCCACACACAACCATCCCAGGTGCTTGCTTTAACTTCACGCTGTCAAATGTGGTTGCTTGTTGCATATGGTGTCTAGCTTGTATTGCTTCCACTTTGGTTAAATTGCATCTGCTTACTTTACACATTATACCTTTGATAATGACATGCCTTCCTGTTTTTGATACATACTACATATTTCTATTAACCATGTTCGTACATCAAACTAATGCTCTTTTGTATCCCTCATCAATCACTTATGATGAGACAGTCACCCAGTGGGTTACTGTGAGACGCGCTACTCGTTTAAAGAGTGCAGTGTCATCCTCCCCACATGATTCTCAAGAAACAGCAAGGCTGAATGAAGATAGTCAACGTAGCTCTCTAGTTGATGACCGCAATTCCCCTACACCACCATCGCAGGTGCTTGCTCTTACTTGGCAGTGTGATATGTGGTTGCATGTTGCATAAGGTGTCTACCTTGTAATGCTTCTAATTAGGGTAAAATGCATCTTCTTAGTTAACACATTATACCTGTGAATATGACATGCCTTCCTATTTTTGGTACATACTATGTCTTTCTATTAACCATGTTCTTACATCAAACTACTTTTCTTGTGTATCCCTCATCAATCACTTCTGACGAGACACCTTCAAGTTGATAGTGTAATATTGGTTGCATCTTGCATATCATTTCAAACATGTATTGCCTCTAATTTGTTGAAGTGCCACTTATAATGAGACACATCTAATTGGTAGAGTGATTTTGGTTGGATCTTTCATATGGTGTCTAGATCGCATTGCTTCCAATTTGTTGAAATGCCTTCTGCTTAGCGTTTTTCGTACATATTCCATCCTCCTACAATGTGGTTTCCATACATAAAATTTGTGTTCGTCAGTATCATGCATCAACGAATTTGGTTGTGCGAATTTTATTCCTTTTTCTTGTGTGTTTACTTGACAAGGCAAAATCTAAAAGGACGAAGGCACGGAATGATGGTGGTCCTCTGGAGCAACCGAAACAGATGATCTCTGCAGATTCTCCTGCTACTCCTACTGCAGTGCAAGTTCCAAATCTCATCTCCCCTACTCCACAACCCCAGGTGCTTTCTCTAACATGGCAGTGTGATATCTGGTTGCATGTTGCATATGGTGCCTAGCTTGTATTGCTCCTAATTTGTTAAATTGCATCTCCTTAGCTTACACATTATACATGTGAATATGACACGCCTTCCTGTTTTTGGTACATACTACATCTGCCTATCACACCATGTTCTTACATCAAACTACTGTTCTTGTGTATCCTGCATCTATCGCTTATGATGAGACAGTCACGCCCGTGGGTTAGCATGAGACGCGCTACTCTTATAAAGAGTGTAGTTTCATCCTCCCCACATGATTCTCAAGAAACAGCAAGCCTAAATGAAGATATTGAACGTAGCTCTGTACTTGAAGACCGCATTTCCCCTACACCACCATCGCAGGTGCTTGCTCTAACTTCACAGTGTGATAGGTCGTTGCATGTTGCATACGGTGTCTAGCTTGTAATGCTTCTAATTAGGGTAAATTGCATTTGCTTAGTTTACACATTATACCTATGAATATGACATGCCTTCCTATTTTTGGTACATACTACATCTATCTGTTAACCATGTTCTTACATGAAACTACCTCTCTTCTGTATCCTGCATCAATCACTTACAATGAGACACCTTTATTCGTTGCATATTGCATATTATTTCTAGCCTGTTGCCATGTATTGCTCCTAATTTGGTCAAATACATTTATGAGGCCACCCTTTTAATTTGGCAGAGTGATATTGGTTTCATCTTTCATATGGTTTCTAGCTTGCATTGCTTCTAACTAGTTCAAACACCTTGTGCTTAGTTTACGCTTTATACATCATACATGTCAATTTGTCATGCCATCCTATTTTTCATACATATTCCATCCTCCTATCATGCGGCTGCCTTACATGAAAGTAGTGTTCGTCAGTATCATGCATCAATGAGTTCTGAAGAGCAAATTTTATTCCTTTTTCTTGTGGGTTTGACTTGACAATGCAAAATCAAAAAAGAGGAAGGAAAAGAGTAAGGAAGGCGATGATGGTGGTCCTTTGCAGCAACATAAATGGAGCATATGTACGGATTCTCCTCGTACTGCTAGTGCATTACAAGTTCCAAGTCCCCACTCCCCTACTCCACCATCCAAGGTGCTTGCTCTAACTTGGCAGTGTGATATCTGGTTGCATGTTGCTTATGGTGTCTAGCTTGTATTGCTTCTAATTAGTTTAAACTGCATCTGCTTAGCTTACACATGATACGTGTGAATATGACACGCCTTCCTGTTTTTGGTACATAATATATTTGTCTATCACACCATGTTCTTACATGAAACTACACTTCTTGTGTATCCTGCATCAGTCACTTATGATGGGACACCTTTAAGTTGGCAGTGTGATATTGGTTTGCATCTTGAATATGATTTCTAGCATGTAGTGCTTCTAGTATGATGAACGCCACCTATGACGAGATAGTTTTAACTTGGCAGAGTGATATTGATTGCACCTTCCATATGGTGTCTAGCTTGTAGTGCTTCTAATTTGTTGAAGTGCCTTCTGCTTAGTTACCACATCATAGGTGTGAATATGTCAAGCAATCCAGTTTTTCGTACATATTCCATCCTTGTATGATGACTTTGCCTTTCATCAGAGTAGTGTTCGTCAATATCATGCATGAATGAGTTCTGAAGAGCGAATTTTATTCCTTTTTCTTGTCGGTTTCACCTCACAACGCAAAATCAATAAAGCGGAAGGAAATTGGTAAGGCATTGGATGATGGTGGTCCTTCCGAGCAACTGAAATGGAGGGTCTCTACAGATTCTACTCCGCCATCCTCCCAACAAGATTCGCAAGACAACGCAAGGCTAGACAGTTAACGTAGGTGTGTAGATGATGAGCACATCTCCCCAACTCCACCATCATAGGTGTTTGCTCTAACTTGGAACTATTATATGTGGTTGCATGTTGCGTATGATGTCTAGCTTGTATTGCTTCTAACTTTGTTGAATTGCATCTGCTTACTTTACACATAATGCCTGTGAATATGACACATGTTCCTGTTTCTAGGAGTTACTATATCTGATCACACCATGTTCTTACATCAGACTACTGTTCTTGCATATCCCGCATCAGTCACTTATGATAAGGCACCTTTAAGTCGCCACTGTGATATTGGTTGCGTCTTGCATATGATTTCTAGCATGTACTGCTTCTAATTTGTTGAAACGCCAGACAGTTTGAACTTGGCAGAGTGATATTGGTTGCATCTTTCATATGGTGTCTAGCTTGCAGTGCTTCTAATTTGTTGAAATGCCTTCTGCTTAGTTACCACATCATAGGTGTGAATATGTCACGCCGTCCTGTTTTCGAACATATTCCATCCTCGTATCATGTGTTTGCCTTTTCATCCGAGTAGTGTTCGTCAGTATCATGCATGAATGAGTTCTGAAGAGCGAATTTTATTCCTTTTTCTTATCGGTTTGACTTCACAATGCAAAATCAATATAGCTGAAGGAAATTAGTAAGGCAGTGGATGATGGTGGTCTTTCGGAGCAGCTCAAACAGAGGGTCTCTACAGATTCTACTCCGCCATCCTCCCAACAAGATTCGCAAGACAACACAAGGCTGGACAGTCAATGTAGCTGTGTAGATGATGAGCACATCTCCCCTACTCCACCATCACAGGTGCTTGCTCTAACTTGGAACTGTTATATGTGGTTGCGTGTTCCGTATGATGTCTAGTTTGTATTGCTTCTAATTTTGTTGAATTGCATCTATGTAGCTTACAACTTATACCTGCAACAATCACTTACCCATAAGACACATTTAACTTGGGAATGTGATGTAGGTTGCATCTTGCATTGTCTTCTAGCTTGTACTGCTTAAAATTTCTTGAAATGGCACTTACGACGAGACACTTTTTACCTGATAGTGATATTGGTTGCATGTTCATATGGTGCCTAGCTTTCATTTCTTCTAATTTTGTTGAAATGCCTTCTGCTTACTGTTTTTCATACATATTCCATCCTCCTATCGTACGTGTGAATATGCAATGTTGTCTTTTTTGTATATATTCCATCCTCCTATCATGCGCTTGCCTTATATCAAAGTAGTGTTCATCTGTATCATGCATCAACCATTTATGCAGAACTAATTTTATTCATCTTCTTGTGGTTTTGACTTCATAAGGCAATATCAGAAAAGAGGAAGGAAAAGAGTAAGTTAGGGGATGTTGGTGGTCCTCCGGACCGACGCAAATAGAGACTCTCTAGATTTGCCACTGCTACTGCTAATGCAGTTGAAGTCCCAAGTCTACATAATGAGTTCATCTCCCGTACTCCACCATCGCAGGTGCTTGCTCTAAGTTGACAGTGTGATAACTGGTTTCATGTTGCATATGTTGTCTAGCCGGTATTTCTTCTATTTTGATTAAATTGCACCTGCTGAGTTTATACGTTATACATGTGCATATGACATGCCTTTCCATGTCTAGAATACACTGCATCTATCTATCATACCATGTTCTTAGATCAAAGTACTGCTGTTGTGTATCCTGCATCATTCACTCATGATTGGATGCTTTTAACATGGCAGTTTGATAGTGGTTGCATCTTGCATTGATTTCTACGTTGTACTGCTTCTAATTTTTCGAAATGCCACTTATGGCAAGACACTTTTAACTTGGCAGAGTGATATTGGTTGCATCTTTCATATGGTGTCTAGCTTGCATTACTTCTATTTTTTTGAAAATCCTTCTGCTTAGTTTACACATCGTAGCTGTGAATATGTCATGTTGTCCTGTTTTTCTTACATATTTCATCCTCATACGGTTGTCTTACATCAAAGTATTGCTTGTCTGTATCATGCATCAATGAGTTCTGAAGAGCGATTTTATTCTTTTGTGTTGTGGGTACGGCTTGACATGGCAAAGTCAAAAAAGAGCAAGGAAAAGAATATAGTAGGGAATGGTGTTACTCATCGGGTGAAACGGAAAAGGATCTACCCTCGAGATTATGCTAGTACTTATAGTGTAGTAGAAGGTCCAAGTCCACCGGCTAAATCTACAAACACAGCATCACCTGCTCCACCAGCTGCAGCATCCGCTTCAACTGTACCGCATCTCAACGAGTTACTCGTTCATTTGCTCCGGAACTAGCCAGTTCCCAAGCTGCCTTCACACCTAACACTACTTCCGAAGCACTACTGACATAACAGGACTTGGCAAGATCAGATGAACCTCATGAGCATCATCACCAAGACGGTACCTGACCGAGTCAAGTTGCAGTTGCATGCTCCTTTATATGTACTCTCACAGTTTGATGTGCACTAACACTTTCCATATTCGTTGTTGAACTAGCACCATGGTGCAAGCAGAAACAGACATGAGGGATAATGCTTGACAGATTAACAAAATCTAAAGGAGGAAGAATGGAGATCCATTTTGAGGCGTGTTTAAAAAGGCCATGTGATGCTACAGAGTCAGCCAAGTTAGTATCAGAGGCAGCCGTTGTCGTTTGGTGTCATGCGCGTATCCTCCGAACGTGGATCCAGTACAGGAATGAGAAAGACAATACCCAGTTTAACACCTTCCTGGACCATTTATCCATAAGTAATGTTATTCATCGCAATTTGTAATATTGTCTTGCTCTGTCCCATACTTTCTAGCTTCCTCCTAATAAGACTCAGATTCTTTTTTCAACAGATGAGGTTCAAGTTGGATCCGAAAGATGATGCAACTAAACAAGCATGCACTCATGTTTTTCAGTCTGCTCTGTGATAGTATCGGTACCACCTTAGAAAAGCTCACTTTGAAGGCAAGGCTAACAATGAAATCGCCCAAACATCTCCAGTGGAATATATTACAGATGAAGACTGGACAGCCCTTGTTAAACACTGGTCTGATCCAAAGTATCAGGTAGGGTATATGTATTTGATCAGATCACGTATTGAACTTGTATTTATGTATGTGCCTTACAAGTGTATCTTCTTCTAGGCTAACTGTTTGAAGAACAAGACCAACCGTTCTAAAGTGAAATTCCAACAGACAACAGGATCTCGTAGCTATATTGCACACTGCGACGCTCTTGTAAATAGCTGCTAGTTCCTTCTTTTTTCTGTGCCATATTATCGTATCTATATTGACTTGTTCCAAATACAGAGGAAAGCCCGTGCGGACCAAAAAGAACCTGAACCGAATGTAGTGCAAATCTTCAAGGATTGCCACACCAGCAAGATGAAGGGCATGAGCACACCAGTTCAAGCCGCTGTTGTAAGTCCTTACTCCTCCTGCCTTTGAACTGATTGGTACTATGATGTGTTCATTTAACTGCTTGGTTTGCAGCCAATGTCAGTTACTCTGGTCACTTTTATACACAGTTGTCTTAATGTATCATTTCACCTTACATGGTTTAAAAGAGATGAAGGATATTCTTTTGGTCTTGATCTGTAATCTAGTTGTGATGTTCACGTGCCCACACAATGATACAATAGCCTGTTTGTTTTATATCTGTTTGCCCATGATATGAATGATGTCATACTATGTTCATCCTACTTTAAACCATGTCTCTTTATCCTTAGATGTCAACGAATGTGAGGAAATAGACAATATAGTAGGCATGCTACATGGACATATGTTCCAAAAGTGATTTTTTTATGTAGTTGGCACTACAATACATGCTAATGTATTACAGTAGTTCACCAAAATAAGTTATGTAGTTTTTGTCTCATTAGTAACTTATTTGGCACACTAATCTACAAGTTCAAACTTTCAGCAAGCTATGGAACAAATGATTCAACAGCCACAACCACCTGAAGGTGATGAGGCTACCATAGGCACAATGTCACCTCTTGCTGCAGTGCATCAGTATCTCTCCACTAACAGTGCAAAAAGCACCTTCCTGCGTAATTCTGGGTTGGTTGTCAAGGTAACCTCGTCCAAATCGCCTACTGAACAAAATCTTCTGGCTAGACAGAGTGATATATCTGTGCTCCAGACACAAGTCCAATCCCTAATGGACGTCGTTTCGGAAACAAGAATAGTGGTTGACAAATGTCGTCAAGATATGAATGGTTTTGAAACCAGACTATCAGACATTTGCTTCGTTGTTCAAGAGCAATGGCAAAAAAAAGGGGAAGATCATGCTGCTCCATTAGATTCTTCAGCCTGAAACATTAGCACTCAGGTCAAATGATCTGTGCTTCTATACATCTGATGGTGCTTTTATCTGCAAGGACTGTAAACTTTATGCCAACAGGCCTTTTGTTGTATGGTTGGAATTTATTTTGATGTGATACAACATTTATGGTGCTACCAAAGGTGGCAGAAATTACGACGCTATTTTTGTATAGTGTAGGTTTATCTTAGTAATGTATTCGGCCGAAAGCTTCAGAGGAGCCCAACATGCCAACATTCGTAGGGCCCATTCCAATTAGGCTAAAAACGATTATGGGCCATAATTTGCATGTAGCCCACTAAAAATTTCTGGGCCTAAATCAGCATAAGATTTCATTTCTTTTGGTAGGCATGTGCCCACAGTGGGCCTTTAATAGGCCTAAACATAATTTGGGCCCTCAGTAACAATAGGCCGTTTACTTGTGTAAATATCTCGAGCCCATATAAAACATGGGCCTTTAATAGGCCGAAAGTGAGATTGGGCCCTGATTGTGCCAAATAACCCACTGGTCATTAGCAGGCCGAAATGTATCTCAGCTCGTGGTGGACCATTTACAATGCTGATCGTTAACAGGCCCAAATTCAGACGGGCCGTAAATGCGCCGACCTACTACACGGGCCTTTAACAGGCCAGAAATTCGGTCGGGCTTGATTAGTGTCAGTTTTATATGGGCCGTTAATAGGCCCGATGTGACGTTGGGCCACATATGGCACATGGATTTCGTCCGACGTTAACAGGCCAAAAATCACAACAGGATGAAAGTGGCCCTAATCTACAATGGGCCTCTAACAGGCCGAATGTCAGACATCGCCGAATATGACCCAAATCCTTCACGGTCGTTTATGGGCCGAAAGTTTCAATGGCCTATAAATGGGCCCAAATGAAGCAGGACCTTTAACAGGCCGGAAACACATCGGGCCGTAATTCGGCCCAAATACTTAGCGGACCGTTAACGGGCCAGAAGTGACCATGGGTCGTGATGATGACAAGTTTAGGACGGGCCGTTGATGGGCCGATTTGACACTAGCCGTACGGCCTTAACTGCGAATGGGCCGTCTTCAAATAGGCCGTTAATTGGTCGGCCCACTAATTTTGACTGGGCCAGCCTTTTTAACCTAAATGGGCTGCTATTGGGGCCTTGCCACATGTTGACGTATCATAGGCGCCTCCTGTCCATTGGGCGGTTGACATCTGTCCTTTCGTGGTGCTGACACGTGGTTGCTATAGCCAATGATAATTTTACACATGGAAAATTCTCATTGGTCCCAGCTGTTAACAGGTTATCGGATCCAAACCGGAACCCGATAGCTTAACGGCGACCCGTTACGGTGGATGCCACGTGTCGGTTACCCTTGACGAAAGCACTTCTATGACGCACGATTTATCGTCATGGAAGTTGACACTTCCGTGATGATAATTTTGGTAATGTCATGGAACACTTCTACGACAGCACAGGTATGACTATCTTGATTCTGTCATAAAATCGTCATGGATGTACATGCATGACAAAAAACGTGACCTATTGTGACAAACACGTATCATCACAGAAGTGTATTTTTTTGTAGTGTGCAGTCCTGCCGTGCAAGCCACGTGCCAGGACGGGGCTGTACACGCCCCGGAGTCTCCCCTCAGAGGAAGCTCCCACCCACGTACCAGTGGAAGCCCCATGCTCCGCGCTGGCGGACGACACAGTCGAGGAGCGGCTATGCCCGTGCAAGAGCGGAAGCACCATGCTCCGCGCTGGTGAATAAACAACTGAGGGTAACCTAGCGGCTGCAGTAACCTCAGGAGAGGCACTAGGCTCGCTGCTCAGCCTCACCGCACCGCTTTCCCCTCGAGAGAGTCACGCGAGGGGGCTGGGCACGGGGGCTACGCTCACGTCACACCTGGCGTACACCACCTCACCAGGTCCCTTGGGCCTGGTCTTCGCGCGTCCCTCCCGAGCGAAAGCCCTGTGAGGAAAGGTATGGAGAGTTGTTCGTACGTCAAGGGGGACCCCTGAGCATCGCGACTCAGGGACCTCACTGGTCACGTAGCCCCTCACCCCTTGGTCTCGTCCTGGTGATCCGAACGCCCCATGGGCGGCTGAGGTATGCGCCGGGCCGGGCCCTGCTGACGCAGAACGCTAAAAACGACACTCACGTCTCCTTCCTGAGGGATGTTCATACGACAAGGGGGACCCCTGAGCATCGGGACTCAGGGACCTCATTGGTCACGTAGCCCATCACCCCTTGGTCTCGTCCTGGTGATCCGGGCACCCCAATGGCGGCTGAGGTATGCGCGGGGCCGAGCCCTGCCGATACAGAACACTAAAGCAAATGGAAAGGAAACCGTGAAATCCTACCAAATTATTACAAAACATATTGTCTCTTGAAACTCAAAGCAGAAGTTCTCATGCCTCCACGAGGCACGGTAAATGTTGCAGGGTTAAAGCAGGGGGGAAGCGCCACCTTCGAACCTCTTCTTCAGCCTTGGATGCCGCCGTCGCTCGCCTGGGGAGGCTCGTCATCAACAACGTCGCCGCCATCCTTGCCACCAGCTACGATCGCGGGGTCGACGTAGAGGAACTTCTACAGCAAGGCCTCCACCTGCTTCCCCATGGCCTCGGCGGCAGCGTCGTGGAGCTCAGGGGCCACGGGTTCGAGTAGCAAGCCAAGCGGCCACGGGTTCGAGTAGCATGCCAAGGTCGAAGCTGGGGTCCCGAAGGTGGAGGTGGCTGAAGATGCGCGTCGCGGCCGAGGTAAAAAGCGCGCAAGCCTCTCTCTCCACCATGTGGCCCACTTCGACGACGATGCCCTCAAGCGATGCGACAAGCTTGGGGAGCAGCCCAGTGGGGCCTTCCTCCGGACTCGCCAGCGGCTTCTCGTACCCTTCCCCATAAAGGGCCAGCAGCGTCGCGCGGGACCTCAACTCGAGGAAGACAGAGGCGTCGCGCCCTGCGGCGGCTGCCTCCTCAGCCGCAGTGAGGGACTTCTCTCTGGTCTCCAGCCGGGCCTCCTCCTCGGAGACAAGCTTGGCGTGGGACGCCTGGGCTGCATTCGTTTCCTCCTTCAGCTTCACCAGGCGGCTCCGCTCCGCAGCATGTTCCTGGGCTGCCTGCTCCAGCTCGGCGTCGCGGTCGATGAGCGCAGTCTCCTGGGGCTTCAGCTCCTCCTCCTGCTCCTCAAGCCGACGGGTGCGGGCGGCCTGCTCATCGCGGAGGGCCTCCAGCATGCGGCAGCGCTCCTTGGCGGACGCTGCGTCGGTCAGCGCTGCGTCGCGAGCCGCGGTGGCCTCACTAGCCTCCTTCCTAGCTTCCGAGACGGCAGCCTCGGTCTGGCCCCAGGCCGTCCTGACGGACGAGTCGGCCTGGAGCCACCCCGAGATCAACTCTAGGCGCCCTGTCACCATGTGCCGGTTGGCGCCCTGAAGGTCAATCCGGAGCTGGCCCAACGCGGCGAAGGCATCCTCCAAAGCGCCGGGCATGGTAGAGGAGCCATGATCCGCCAGCGTGAGGACTTGGGGAGGAGGTGGCACCGCCGCCTGGACTGGCGCCGCTACAGCAGCAAGGGCGGCAGGGGGCTGCGGAGCCCTCAAACCCCCCATGGGTGCGTCAAGAACCAGCGCCCCCGGAGTCTGCTAGGCCTTGGAAGCGGTCTCCTCCTGAGGCCTCGCTCCCGAGCTTCGAGGAGCCTGTTCAATCACAGGCAAGCGTGAGGCAGCCTCTTCCGTCCGCGCCAGGGTCGCCGCGGCCATGACAGGTCGCATGGCCTCGGAGGCCCTGGCCTCCTCCTTCCTCCTCTTCACCACCGGCTTCAGCCTGGCCACCAGGAGGAGAACGTCGTGAGCATGGCATAAAAAACGGGAAGCAAGAGCAAGGTAAAATACTTACTCGTCATCAGCGACATACATCCTCCTCTTGGCCAGGAGCGCGGCACCCCCGAGCTTCTTGAGCACGGGCCTCACCGCGCCCTCAGGATCGGCCGGGCGCATATGGCGGCTAGCTCCGAAATGGCGGTGACGGGCGGCAAGGTGGGAGCGTCGCCCCGGGGAAGCAACGCCGCCTCGCCCTTCTTCAGATTCCCTCGCCCCAACCTCCACAGAGGGGTGCCCCCGGACCTCGTGACGACCCCGGTGGAGCGCGGGGAACCCTCGGCCAGATATTCGTCGGCGTCGTCATCATTAAAGAGGCCATGGAGGAGCTCGCTCTATCACGGAGGAGAGGTCTCCCCCACCTCCTCCATGGTCGCCTCTGAGTCCTCCTCCCCCTCCTTCCAGAAGATCTCGCCTAAGGGCAACGGCACCGGGGAGTTGGGGAGCATGAGCAGCACAAGCCCCCGCTCGTTGAAGACAGGCATGGTGGAGGCCACCTCTGCCCCGTCGTCACGGTGGTACAGTGGGAGGTAGGCCTCCGGGCAAGGTACGCAGGGCCTTGCTCAGCTCCTCGTCTGACAGGCCTCCCGGGCGCAGCCGAAGATCATCTTCCGCGCCCTTGAGACCCCACAAGGGGCGCGAGTGCGCCTGGAGCGGAGCCAGGCGCTGGATCAGGAACTCCCTGATGAGCATGGCCCCCGTCAGCTTCTGCGTCTCCAGATTCACCGTCATCTTCTCCAGGACCGGCGCCGCCCGGTGGTCGGTGATCTTCTTGTGAGCCCACCGGTCCAGCTTCGCCGGCATCGCAGTCGGCAGCTCCAGCCGAGCATGGAGGCACTTGGCGTCCATGAAGATCCACTTGCGCCGGAAGTCGTCCACCTTCTTCCCGGCCCTCGAGAGCGCATTGCTGCCATGGGGCGCGACGAAGCAGACGCACCCAGAGCACTAGGTTGTGATGCACATCCAGAGGTAGAAGAAGTGGCGGAGCAGCGCAACGGAGGGCGCCACCCCCACGAACGCCTCACAGTAGAAGGCGAAGATCGACAGGAGGAGGATGGAGTTGGGATGGAGATGAAGGGTGCGGATCTGGTAATGGTCCCAAACGACGAAGAAGAAATTGGAGAAAGGGGGGACAAGCCCTGCGAAGACGCTGTGCAGAAAGAAATGGTAGAAGGACCTCGCCAAGGTGTCCCGCTCGGTGGAGCCGACCCGAATCACTGTCTCCATTCCCTCATTGTCGTTGCTTGCCATTAGCGGGAGCACGGCGGCGAAGTGCTTCTCCTCAGTGATGGTGGACACACTGAGGGCCGACTCGGGCAAGGAGGCAGAACGCGCGGAAGGAGCAGCGGGCTTTGCCTTCTCGTTTGCCATCGGTGATGAGCTCGGGAAAGGTTTGACAGATCTGGAGGCGCTCTGAGCATAGAGAGAAGGGGATCTAGAGCAAGACGAAGGGAAGGCAATGAAGGCTCAGCGGCAGGCGCCAGTCTTTTTGTCAGCCCGGGACGGTTGCTGAGGCAGCGTGGGGAAGCGGAGACGCCCACGTCCCATCAAGCGCCACGCGTCGATCGGGTCCGTAGGCAGTTGGGGCCCGCGGTGCTTCGCCCTTGCCCTTTGGCTTCACCTCTAAGCCAAGTCCTAGCGAGCCTTGGGCCCGGGGTCTACTGTCAGCGTTTTGGGAACCGGGGTACGCAGACTTGCCTGCCTGCGGCCCACGGCGTGGCTCCATCAGCGGCCTGGTATGGCCCATCTTCAGCATCGATAAGACAAGACCCTCCCGAGGGGCCAAGCCTCGTGAGGCGGACGACACCAAGACCTCCAGAGGGAGTGGCCTCACTAGGCTGGCTCCCGAGGAGCGGAGATTCCTATGCAAGCGCCCACCTCGTGAGGTTAAGATGACGCAAGCCATGACGACCAAGGCCAGGTGGGCTCCAGCGGGCGCAGTACAGCAGGTTTCCTCTTTGGTGCTAAAGAGGCAAGCGCAGGCACGGAGTCCCAAGGAATTAGCCAAATGTTTCCATTTACATGCTACAAGACCAAGACTGCCAGGACGGCAGGACGGAGGTCATCGCCGAGCCCACCACGACGTCACGACCAGAAGCTTTGCAGGCGAAGACCACCTTTCATCAAGATAAGATGTACTATTTATCTCCCTTCAAACTTGGCCATTGTGGGATCCCTTCCCGCCTCCATTTCGGGGGAAGAGGACCAAGGCCACTATAAATATAGCCTAGCCACCACCGTAGAAAGGCATCGGGGATCGAGCCATCCAAACCCCCACCAGCTCATACCAGCACAAGAACAGGCCTCCTGAGGTTGTTCTTCCCCTGTACTAGTTCATCATCAGCCCACCTCGAGGCTAATCCACCACAAAGCAGGAGTAGGGTCTTACACCGGAAGGTGGTCTGAACCTAGGTAAACTGCAGTGTCGCTTTCATTTCTTGTTCATCTAGCTAGGCCGTGAGTTCGACGAGCTGGCAGGTTGGGGAGATTGAGTTCTTCGCACGCACCCCAGAGTTCGAATCTTTCTTGGGTCTGCGGAGCCCCGAATCCGACACCGGTCGGGATGAAAGCAAAGAACCGTGGGACGACGACGCCATGACAAAGATAAATGACAAGGCGATGGTGACGTTCACTAATGACTTGTTCCCCTGGAAAGTTCGGGTGAAGAAAGCGATTGCGAAGAATGAACCATGGTCCAAGATTCATGCTGACAATCCGTCAATAAAGGAAGAGGACTTAGAAAAATTCAAGGAGACTTGCGCTAAAGAAGAAGTCAAGGCAAGGTCGGAGAAAATGAAGGCGCTCCAGGCTAGGAACACGCCTTCCCACTGCCTCGAAAGCCGTGGTTACGAGGGGAAGAGGCACATATGGGCCAAGGAGGACGCTGAACGTGAAAGTCACGGAATCCCAGACCCCTTGGCGAAGTTCAGCGACCCGCTGGAGCGTGACTCAATCAGGGCTCGGTACAAGTGGGACCGCGTCAGAAATATCTTTTACACGGACCCAAACACGAGGGAGTTCATGAGACTTCTGGTAATTGTTATATTACCACATTATCATATTAGCTTCCAATCAATTCAACTACAAGTTTTGTCACATTAGTAAACCATCCACGTTCCTTTTGCAGAAAGACCAGCCCCAAAAGGTAGCCAAAAGCGATGAGTCGTCATAGTCATCGGCAAGGCCCAAGTGGGACACCCCATTCAACCGGGCCCTGAACATACTGAAAAATGTCCCGGAGGACAAACCGCCATCCTATGGACGTGTGCACGGCGTCGGAGATGGCGCCTCGTGGAAGAAATGCTACCGCGAGGAGCCAGAGGAAAGAAGGAAGAGACGGGCGCTCACTTAGCAGACCATCAACGAGAAGGTCGCGATTGCGGTCAATAAGACCAAAGAAGAGACCAAAGAAGAGTTGCTCAGGGTGGTCAATGCCGTGGTCAATGACGCGGTGGTTGGTGTCATGGCTCACTTCCATTCTTCAATTATTACCAGCTTGATTCCGGCAATTATCGATTGGTCGAAGAGTAATCCAAATAAAGGGCCAGAGGACTTTCCCCTTCCCAGCTACGTCGGGAGCAATTCGGTGAACATCACACCAACAGCACCTGCTCAAGAAACCGCAAAAGGTCCCGCTCATGTTCATAGCAGCCCGACCTCCGTCTCTAGCATGTTCGGCTGGCCTTTGTCTATGGCTGAGCTCGACGCCCTCACGGTAATTACGCGTCATACCCTTCTCACCAGCATGTCTATAGTCTTCTATTTCAGTTGCCTTTCGGATGTTTGACGTCGCAGACATGTCTTCTTCGTAGGCTGACGATACCCCGTGCACCCTACTCTACGACATCAAGGGCCAGAAGGTGGACGTGGGAAAGGCACTGATCGTGAAGCCGAAGGACCGAGTGTTCCACAACCAAGAGATGCCCGATGGCGTCTTCAAGGTTAACGTGGCCACTGTCTTAGTGGGCTTCGAGGATTTGACTCCTCCGGTACCAGTCAATGACGAGGAGACCCCTAAACGGATTGGCGCATGCAAGAGATGGTTCTTGCCTTGGCCGAAGACTCTTCTTCGTGTCGAGGCGCCTAGTATCACACCAACGACAGCTTCTCAAGAAGGTATCAACACCACCCCACCTACCAAATTACCTGCACCTTGCTACTTCTTGAGCTTGCGTTGGTTTTTCCCTTGAAGTGGAAAGGGTGATGTAGCAAAGTAGAGATAAGTATTTCCCTCAGTTTGAGAACCAAGGTATCAATCCAGTAGGAGACAACGCACAAATCACCAATACCCACACAAACAATCAAACAACTTGAACCAACGCGATAAAGGGGTTGTCAATCCCTTCACGGTTACTTGCAAAAGTGAGATCTAATAGAGATAGATGAAAGTAAACAAACGGTAAAATTAAATATTTTTGGTATTTTTGGTTTATAGATCGGAAAGTAAAAGATTGCAAAATAGTAGATTGGAAACTTATATGATGGAAAATAGACCAGGGGGCCACAGGTTTCACTAGAGGCTTCTCTCAAGATAGCAAATAATACGGTGGGTGAACAAATTACTGCCGAGCAATTGATAGAAAAGCGCAAAGTTATGATGATATCTAAGGCAATTATCATGAATATAGGCATCACGTCCGTGTCAAGTAGACCGAAACGATTCTGCATCTACTACTATTACTGCACACATCGACCGACTCCTGCCTGCATCTAGAGTATTAAGTTCATGAAGAACAGAGTAACGCATTAAGTAAGATGACATGATGTAGAGGAATAAACTCAAGCAATATGATGTAAACCCCATCATTTTATCCTCGATGGCAATAATACAATACGTGCCTTGCTGCCCCTACTGCCACTGGGAAAGGACACCGCAAGATTGAACCCAAAGCTAAGCACTTCTCCCATTGCAAGAAAAACCAATCTAGTTGGCCAAACCAAACCGATAGTTTGAAGAGAATTACAAAGATATCAAACATTGCATAAAAGAATTCAGAGAAGATTCAAATAATATTCATAGATAAGCTGATCATAACTCCACAATTCATCGGATCTCAGCAAACACACCGCAAAGGAGTATTACATCGAATAGATCTCCAAGAACATCGAGGAGAACATGGTATTGAGAATCAAAGAGAGAGAAGAAGCCATCTAGCTCCTAGCTATGGACCTGTAGGTCTGTGGTAAACTACTCACGCTTCATCGGAAGGGCAATAGAGTTGATGTAGAAGCCCTCCATGATCGAATCCCCCTCCGGTAGGGTGCCGGAAAAGGTCCCTAGATGGGATCTCACGGGTACAGAAGGTTGCGGCGGTGGAAAAGTGTTTTCGTGGATTCCTCTGGTGGTTTAGGAATATATCTGAATATATAGGCAAAAGAATTAGGTCAGGAGGGTCACGGGGTGCCCACAAGACAGGGGGCACGCCCTCCACCCTTGTGGCCGCCTCATGGCTCCTCCGACTTCATCTCCAAGTCTCCTGGGTGTCTTCTGGTCCAAGAAAAATCATCGCGAAGATTTTATTCCGTTTGGTATTCCTTTTCTGCGAAACTCTAATACAAGGAAAAGAACAGGAACTGGCACTGAGCCCTAGGTCAATAGGTTAGTCCCAAAAATAATATAAAATAGCATATTAATGCATATAAAACATCCAAAACAGATAATATAATAGCATGGAACAATAAAAAATTCTAGATACGTTGGAGATGTATCAAGCATCCCCAAGCTTAATTCCTGCTCGTCCTCGAGTAGGTAAATGATAAAAACAGAATTTTGATGTGGAATGCTACCTAACATATTTATTCGTGTAATTCTTCTTTATTGCAGCATGAATGTTCAGATCCATAAGATTCAAAACAAAAGTTTAATATTGACATAAAAACAATAATACTTCAAGCATACTAACAAGGCAATTATGTCTTCTCAAAATAACATGGCCAAAGAAAGCTTATCCCTACAAAATCATATAGTCTGGCTATGCTCCATCTTCATCACACAAAATATTCAAATCATGCACAACCCCGATGACAAGCCAAGCAATTGTTTCATACTTTTGATGTTCTCAAACTTTTTCAACTTTGACGCAATACATGAGCGTAAGCCATGGACATAGCACTATAGGTGGAATAGAATATGGTGGTTTTGGAGAAGACAAAAAGAAGGAGATAGTCTCACATCAGCTAGGCGTATCAACGGGCTATGGAGATGCCCATCAATAGATATCAATGTGAGTGAGTAGGGATTGCCATGCAACGGATGCACTAGAGCTATAAGTTTATGAAAGCTCAAAAAGAAACTAAGTGGGTGTGCATCCAACTCGCTTGCTCACGAAGACCTAGGGCAATTTGAGGAAGCCCATCATTGGAATATGCAAGCCAAGTTCTATAATGAAAAATTCCCACTAGTATATGAAAGTGACAACATACGAGAATCTCTATCATGAAGATCACGGTGCTACTTTGAAGCACAAGTGTGGTCAAAGGATAGTAACATTGCCCCTACTCTCTTTTCTCGCATTTTTTTTATTTGGGCCTTCTCTCATTTTTTTGACCTCTTTTTTTTTCGTCCGGAGTCTCATCCCGACTTGTGGGGGAATCATAGTCTCCATCACCCTTTCCTCACATGGGACAATGCTCTAATAATGAAGATCATCACACTTTTATTTACTTACAACTCAAGAATTATAACTCGATACTTAGAACAAAATATGACTCTATATGAATGCCTCCGGCGGCGTACCAGGATGTGCAATGAATCAAGAGTGACATGTATGAAAGAATTATGAATGGTGGCTTTGCCACAAATACGATGTCAACTACATGATCATGCAAAGCAATATGATAATAAACGGAACGGTTGAAAGTTGCATGGCAATATATCTCGGAATGGCTATGGAGATGCCATAATAGGTAGGTATGGTGGCTGTTTTGAGGAAGGTATATGGTGGGTGTATGGTACCGGCGAAAGTTGCGCGGCACTAGAGAGGCTAGCAATGGTGGAAGGGTGAGAGTGCGTATAATCCATGGACTCAACATTAGTCATAAAGAACTCACATACTTATTGCAAAAATCTATTAGTTATCGAAACAAAGTACTACGTGCATGCCCCTAGGGGGATAGATTGGTAGGAAAAGACCATCGCTCGTCCCCGACCGCCACTCATAAGGAAGACAATCAATAAATAAATCATGCTCCGACTTCATCACATAACGGTTCACCATATATGCATGCTACGGGAATCACAAACTTTAACACAAGTATTTCTACAATCCACAATTACTCACTAGCATGACTCTAATATCACCATCTTTATATCCCAAAACAATCATAAAGAATCAAACTTCTCATAGTATTCAATGGACTTTATATGAAAGTTTTTATTATACCCCCCTTGGATGTATATCATATTAGGACTAAATTTATAACCAAAGAAAATTACCGTGCTGTTTAAAGACTCTCAAAATAATATAAGTGAAGCATGAGAGTTCATCAATTTCTATAAAATAAAACCAGTGTCGTGCTCTAAAAAGATATAAGTGAAGCACTAGAGCAAAATTGCCTAGTCAAAAGATATAAGTGAAGCACATAGAGTATTCTAATAAATCATGATTCATGCATGTATCTCTCAAAAGGTGTGTACAGCAAGGATGATTGTGGCAAACTAAAAAGCAAAGACTCAAATCATACAAGATGCTCCAAGCAAAACACATATCATGTGGTGAATAAAAATATAGCCTCAAGTAAAGTTACCGATAGACGAAGACGAAAGAGGGGATGCCTTCTGGGGCATCCCCAAGCTTAGGCTCTTGGTTGTCCTTGAATATTACCTTGGAGTTCCTTGGGCATCCCCAAGCTTAGGCTCTTGCTACTCCTTATTCCATAGTCCATCAAATCCTTACCCAAAACTTGAAAACTTCACAACACAAAACTCAACAGAAAATTTCATAAGCTCCGTTAGTATAAGAAAATAAATCACCACTTTTGGTACTGTTGTGAACTCATTATTTATTTATATTGGTGTAATATATACTGTATTCCAACTTTTCCTTGGTTCATACCCCCCGATACTACCCATAGATTCATCAAAATAAGCAAACAACACATAGAAAAACAGAATCTGTCAAAAACAGAACAGTCTGGGAAGATCCAAATTGTTCTAATATTTATATAACTCCAAAAATTCTGAAAAATTAGGAAAACGGAGGCAATTTGTATATAGATATTGTGTAAAACATTCATAGTTTTTTCACGCTCTAGTCAATTTAAACAATTCTGGGACTGGGCGCAAAAGTTTATGTTTTTCAGCAGGATCAAATCAACTATCACCATAAGCCATCCCAAAGGTCTTACTTGGCACAAAGACTAATTAAAACCCAAAAAACATCTAACCAGAGGCTAGATGAATTATTTATTCAAAAACAGGAAATAAAAATATTGGGTTGTCTCTCAACAAGCGCTTTTCTTTAAAGCCTTTTAGCTAGGCATTGATAATTTCGATGATGCTCACATGAAAGACAAGAATTGAAGCACAAAGAGAGCATCATATAGCAGGTGAAAAACACATCTAAGTCTAACATACTTCCTATGCATAGGCATATTATAGGAAAACAAATTATCATAGCAAGCAAAAACTAGCATATGCAAGGAAGAGGAAAGAAACACTAGCAATCTCAACATAACGAGAGATAATTTAGCAACATGAAAATTTCTACAACCATATTTCCCTCTCTCATAATAATTACATGTGGGATAATATTCAAATTCAACAATATAGCTATCATATAAAATATTTTAAACATTAACCACATGCATGCAAAGTTGACACTCTTCCAAAATAGTGGGATTATCATTAACTAAAGTCATGACCTTTCCAAACCCACTTTTATCAAAAATTTCATAAGATTGAATATTCCCCAAATAAGTGGGATCTGAAGTAGACACTCTTCCAAAACCACTTTCAATATTATTGCAAACATTATTATCAATCTCATATTCATCATGGGGCTTAAATAAATTTTCAAGATCATAAGAAGAATCACCCCAATCATGATCATTACAACAAGTAGTAGATCTAGCAAAATTAGCATCCCCAAGCTTAGGGTTTTGCATATCATTAACATAATTGACATTAATAGAATTTGTAATAACATCATTGCAATCATGCTTTTTATTCAAGGAGCTATCGTGAATCTCTTCATAAATTTCTTCATCATAATTTTCAGATTCACGAATTTCAAGCAAAACTTCCAAAAGATAATCTAGTGCACACAACTCACTAGCAATTGGTTCATCATAATTGGATCTCTTAAAAAGATTAGCAAGTGGATGAGGATCCATAAACTTTATTTCCGATTTTCAATAAACACACAATTATACCAAGCAAACGAGCAAACAATCCAAGTAAGACATCAGGGCAAACGAAAAGACGAACGAAAGAGGAGAGAAGAAAAAAAGCAAATCTTTTCGAAAATTGTTTTAGAAGTGGGGGAGAGGAAAATGAGAGGCAAATGGCGAATAATGTAATGCAAGAGATGAGCGTTTATGATGGGTACTTGGTATGTCTTGACTTGGCGTAGATCTCCCCGGCAACGGCGCCAGAAATTCTTCCTGCTACTTCTTGAGCTTGCGTTGGTTTTTCCCTTGAAGAGGAAAGGGTGATGCAGCAAAGTAGAGATAAGTATTTCCCTTAGTTTGAGAACCAAGGTATCAATCTGTAACACCCCAAAAATCGGGTTATCGATTTTTGTGCTGTTATTCCTTCCTAGCTTTTCTTTCCCGAATTTTTCCTCTGGAATCTGGTGAATGACCAGGTGAATTCAGACAATCCTCAGCCTCTCCATGAATTTTCCATGCTCTTGTGCCAGTCAAGTTTCCGTCAATAAACCCCGAACCTCATTCAAACCCTAGTTCCAAAATATCGGAACTGGAAATCCTGCCTTTGCGTTTACAAAGGAACTATCATTTTTCTTGCTCAGTTGATCCTCCCAAAATTTCCGGAGATCATCCTTCACTCATAAACCCTAGATGTGCTAAAATATTGCCAAGTCATGTGCAATATTTCTCATCTAGAATTAATTCCTTTCTCTGCCTTTCGGAGGAATTAAATTCAAGAAAATATCTATCCATCTCCAAAGTTCATGAAAACTTGTGGAGAAATTCTTTGTAACCATATTGAGCTCTCATAAAAATATTGGCCATAATTAAATAGGATAAATTGCATTTTCCTATTTAAAGCCAATATTCCAATTTGGGGCCTTTCCAAAGGAACTACCATTTTGGTAGTTAGGAAAAATCCCAAATAAATTGTGGAGTTTTTCCTATCCATATATTCACCATTTCCATCAATATATCAAGTTCCACCCATTAAATTTTGAGCACAACACCACTTTGCAAATTCTGTCCAGATTTTCAGTTTGCAAAGGAAGTGCTTGATTCCTTGATCTCCTTGGGCTGAAATTTTGCAGGGTGATTCATTATGATATATTACCCCTGTATACCAAAAATGAGCTCATTCCATCAAGTCAATCTTCCTCAGTAAATTATCTAAGTTTCTGTCCAGATTGCATCTCTGTGAAGGAAGTACCCTCATAGATGATCAATTTGAGCTGAAACTTTTCCAGATAGTTCCTATGACCATATCATCACTCTACACCAAGAATCATTCAAATCCATCTAGCCATTTGACCCCAGCATCATCATTTGTATTTCTGGTCAGTGGGCATGGTAACAAAGGAAGTACCAGCTATCCTTGTACATTTGTGCCCAAATTTTTCCAGCATCACTACCTTAGTGTATTACTAACCCATGCCATAGATCAGGTCAATAGGTGCACTGTGGTAGCCGCACCACATGGCAAACACTTTGCTGTTGGAACCTGTTTGACCATGGTGCAGTCACCTCAGGCCTCCCTCAGGTCATTCAGCCGCATAGGTCAACTCAGTGTAGGACGGTGAATAGCCTAGACATGGTTTGGCTTCATGTGAGGCGTGGCAACGCCGTGGCCACGCGGTGACCACGGGCAGAGCGTGCCAAACTGGTACTCTGTGCATTGGAGTTGACGGGAGCTCGTCTCCAGCCGGCTCCAGCATGTCCAGTAGTGTCGTAGAGCTCCCTAGCGCGTGCGTGACCCATCCAGAGGCCTCTACCCCTCGTCCCCTAGCTGGTGGAGCGCTCGAAGCCTCGGTCGTCAACGAGGAGCTTCTCGGAGCTCCGTCCATTGTCGGCTAGCTTCATCCCCGAGCTATATATATAGCGTGCCCCCGAGCCGACCTCGTCACCAGCAAGCCCCCAGCCTCCTCCCTCGAGCCCTCGAGCTCCTCCCTCCACCATGGCCGCGGCTCTGCCGCCGTTGCCCTTCAGCCATTTCGGCGCCTTGACCTCTTCCCTCCCCCTCTGTCCGTGTTCCCGGCCTCCCCTGACTCCCCGCGAGTCGCCGCTGTCTTGAGCTCAGGCGGAGGAGCCCTGCCGCCGTGCCCCCTCCTCCGGCCGTGCCTTGACCTCGGCCCGAGCCGCGGTGCCGTCGCTGTGGTCCGCCCCGAGCGGCACCGAGGACACCTGCGGGGGCGGTGTTGGGTGGCCGAGCCCCTCCGCCCGCCGGCCGGCCCTGAGGAGCGGCGAGGCGACGGCCACGCGAGCAGCCGCGCGAGGCCCGAGCCACCGTGGCACTCTCCTCTGTTCGGTCGGGAAGACTTGGGAAGAGAAGAAAAGAGAGAGAGAAAGAGATAAGGCGGGGCCCACACGTCATTGAGATAAAGAAAGTCAACCCGGGCCCGCTGGTTTAAAGTGAAAACGTATTTTAGGGAGTACGTCTTCTGACTCCGAAGGCGTATTTTTCCAAAGGCGTTTTCCTTTTTTCCAGCTGCCGGCCGAACCTATTATATAGTGAACGTTCGCTAGTTAAGAGCTAAAATGGACAGATTTTGTCTGTTTTAACGCTTAACGAACGAACGGCCCTAACTTTGCGACCGTAACTCCGATTGAGGTAAAACCAACGCCCACGTCTTCAGATCGACGAGCCCGTTCTAATGGCGTCATTTTCATAATGTTTTCACACTGTGAAAATGACCATTTTGCCCTTGCCCCTAATCAGCCTCCTTCGAGAGGGAAACTTTTCCGGCGAATCTTCCCGGAGTGTTATTGCACTTCCACCCGGTGTATTCCTCTACCCCAGGCAAGCCAACCTCTTCCATGAGCTCCGGACTTGCGTGATGACTTTGCTTGCACCCTGTGTGTTCATTGTAGTACATCTGTATCACCTGTTAGCCTGCACTTGCATACACCTGTTATGTCATCTGTTTTAGATGTTAGCATTACGTTTCATCTAATATCATGCCTTGTTTCCATGCCATGCCCTGCCATGCTAGTAACAATATTTTGGATACCGTTATCATGTGAGTACCATGATCTGATATCTTGCCATGTTTGTCAACGTTGTAATGATTCTGCTATGCTGATGTTAAGTGGCTGTTCACACTTATAATTATTAAGGTAATGGTGGGATGATGGAGATATATTGATAAACCTAGTCGGTTGATCAGAGTCACCTGTCCGGGCTTATCCGTGCAACCACATTTGCCGGTATGGGACGGCCTTGACTTGGTCTGATCGCGTGCTCTTTCACCGGTACCTCCAAAGAGGGAGGGTTATGCGCGCGCGCTGCCCTGGCCCGGTAGGCGGCGATAACCCTGTGAGCCCAGTTGAGTTGTTTGGGTACCCGTCCCCGTTTGGGACAGTTTTGTTTGGCCATGATGGTGGAGGTATCTTGAGGACACGGGGCCACCCAGGGCTTGACTCCAAGAGGGAGTGTGATGGCCGGTGGTACGATGGAAGAGTCACGGGTCAGACAGGTTTCATCGGAACGTCGTTGGTCCACCCGAATGGGAGTACGAGGCCATGAGTTCCGTGGTGTGGGTAAAGTGTACAACCTCTGCAGAGTGTAAAATCTATTCGAATAGCCGTGTCCACGGTATTGGACAGCCCGTCCAGAAGTTGTTAGGCGATCAACCGTAATGATGATAGTGATGGTGAAAGGACTTGTCCTGCATGGACAGTAGATGTTGTCAGGAGTATGGTATGTTAGCCATAAGATGGCTATGGAAGAGATGGTCAGATGACCGAGAGACTTGGATTTGGATCAGTTTCAGATTGGATCATGAGAATATTCGGAATATGGACTATTTACTTGATGCATGCTTTACTTTACTATACTTTACTTCAGTAGTTACTTTGCTAGATAACCCCGTTATGTCGTGATGATCAATGCTGCTAGATGTTTAATCATGCCAGATAATCTTGCTACGACATGATGATAAATAATGCTAGAAGGGTATGCTATGCCATGTTGATTCACATTTTCCTGTTAATTCCATGCCATATTTAGAATAAATTCTGGCATAGCATATGGCTTGCTTTGTCATCTGCTTGTTTGGATGCTATGTATTTGGTTGTCTTGCGAGTACATTCAAAGTACTCACCTGGCCTTGCACGTGGCCAATTGCAGGAGAAGATTCATCGTGCTAGATCGTAACCCAGCCAGTCCTGTGAGTTATGGAGCCCAGCCAGAGACATTGATGCCGCTAAACCAAGACCTTCGCTGCCATCTTAGTTAGCCTTGGAGCTATGTAATATTGTTGTAAGCAACAATATTGTAATACTCCATTCTATTTAATAAAGCCATTTTGGGCCTGGAATTGCTGTATCATGTCTTTGACGTGCGCCAGGTCTTATCCTGGGGCTGGTGTACGTCGGCCCTCTATCGGGGTGCCACACAATCCAGTAGGAGACAACACACAGATCACCAATACCTGCACAAACAATCAAACAACTTGCACCCTATACGATAAAGGGGTTGTCAATCCCTTCACGGTTACTTGCAAAAGTGAGATCTAATAGAGATAGATGAAAGTAAACAAACGATAAAAGTAAATATTTTTGGTATTTTTGGTTTATAGATCGGAAAGTAAAAGATTGCAAAATAGTAGATCGGAAACTTATATGATGGAAAATAGACCCGGGGGCCATAGGTTTCACTAGAGGCTTCTCTCAAGATAGCAAATAATACGGTGGGTGAACAAATTACTACCGAGCAATTGATAGAAAAGCGCAAAGTTATGATGATATCTAAGGCATCCCCTCGATGGCAACCCCATCTTTTTATCCTCGATGGCAACAATACAATATGTGCCTTGCTGCCCCTACTGTCACTGGGAAAGGACACCGCAAGATTGAACCCAAAGCTAAGCACTTCTCCCATTGCAAGAAAAACCAATCTAGTTGGCCAAACCAAACAGATAGTTCGAAGAGAATTACAAAGATATAAAATCATGCATAAAAGAATTCAGAGAAGATTCAAATAATATTCATAGATAAGCTGATCATAAATCCACAATTCATCGAATCTCGGCAAACACACCGCAAAAGAGTATTACATCGAATAGATCTCCAAGAACATTGAGGAGAACATGGTATTGAGAATCAAAGAGAGAGAAGAAGCCATCTAGCTACTTGCTATGGACTCGTAGGTCTGTGGTAAACTACTCACGCTTCATCGGAAGGGCAATAGAGCTGATGTAGAAGCCCTCCGTGATCGAATCCCCCTCCGACAGGGTGCCGAAAAAGGTCCCTAGATGGGATCTCACGGGTACAGAAGGTTGCGGTGGTGGAAAAGTGTTTTCGTGGATTCCTCTGGTGGTTTGGGAATATATGTGAATATATAGGCGAAAGAATTAGGTCAGGAGGGTCACGGGGGGCCCACAAGATAGTGGGGCACGCCCTACCCCCCTGGGCGCGCCCTCCACCCTTGTAGCTGCCTCATGGCTCCTCCGACTTCATCTCCAAGTCTCATGTGTATCTTCTGGTCCAAGAAAAATCATCGCGAAGGTTTTATTCCATTTGTTATTCTTTTTCTGCGAAAGTCTAAAACAAGGAAAAAAACAGAAACTGGCACTGAGCCCTAGGTTAATAGGTTAGTCCCAAAAATAATATAAAATAGCATATTAATGCATATAAAACATCCAAAACAGATTATATAATAGCATGGAACAATCAAAAATTATAGATACGTTGGAGACGTATCACACCTGTCGTGGCGGGTGATAGCGGACGACGAGAGGGAGAGCCTCCATTAGAGCCAGATGACGTCGCCCCCATTGTCGAAGAAGCAAATGCTGATGATGACATGGAGGAGGATGATGATGACCCTCTCAAGTATTTCAATACTGCCTATGACGATGGAGGATTGATGGCTCAGGATGACGAAGACTCAGGATATGAGCGTGGAGATGATGACTTGATGCTGCCTGATTTGCCGGGGTCGGAACGTCCTAAGGCAGAATGCAAAAAGTCTCTCTTCAAGCGATCCTCGCAGGAGACGCCTCCAGATGCCACCTCTACCCAGCAACAACCCGAGGGCCATCCACTGATTAGCCCGACGACACTGGGGGTGGTGGTTAGGGAAGGTATGGTGGGCTCACTACCACCACCCGCCATGAAGCAAAGGAGGAGACCGGACAGGAAAGGCCCTAAAGGCGCCAGAGCTGCTTCAAGCAGCCAGCCGCCTCTGAAGCCCCGGGTGGTAGACAGAATACCTGTCGAAGGTGCGAACCGTTTCCATGTCACCGGCGACCCGATCCTACCTGGTAAAGCGCTAGAGCACATACTGAACAATGATCTAAGGAGACTCCATGAAGATGTGCTGGCCAGAGAGAAAAGCCTTCTAATCTCGAAAAAACCAGGATAACCGCTTTACGCGGCTTAGGTGCCGAGTGGGAAGTTGTACCTCGAGAGATGGCCCGCGGATAAGTTCATCCTGCGATTTGACTACATCTATGACATGTTCCACATGACCAAGCTATTTTTCCAGTTCATCCGCATGTATGCGATGTATCTCAACTACTTCATCAGGATCGAGAACATAAAATATATCTGCGTCGCGGACCCGTACTATATGCACGAGAGCTTCTTGGCAGTCTGCAAAGAGCACTGTGACTATGCGAGCAGTACATCGGCAACTTCATGATCGCTAATAAGGACAAGGAAGCGATTCTCCTGCCTTATCATCGCACGTAAGTCATCCGCGCATATCCTTTCGTAAGTTTTAATCATTCCTTTGCAAGCATGGAGGCTAATTTGAGGTGTACTTAATTTGCGCAGCGGGTGGGGGGGCGCCATCCTCATCGTTTTGTACCCAGAATATTCCCATGCTATGTACTTGGACTCATCGAAGAACATCAAGAAAAAGGATTACACGCACATAAAGAGTGTTCTCGATAGTGCGCTGTTCACCTTCAGCCTGTCTGGTGGATATATCAAGGTTAAAAAGCACTGGAAGAATGGGCTGGCTTTCAGCCATAAGACCGACTTCTGCTGCATCCAGCAACCATACACCAGTAAGGCTGATGGATTCTACCTCATGCATCACCTGATTGAGTATAGAAGGGATAATCAACGCCTTCGCATGTCAGCTACTACCAACGATGCCAAGATTGTCAACTAGGCCACAAGCATAGGAAAGACATCGGATCATCGAATCTGAGCTGAGTTTTATCACGTACAGTGTGAACTTGCCCAAGTGATCATGAAGCAGGTCCTCGAACCAACAGGGATGTTCTACCATGGGCCAATCACGCGGGATGATGTCCGAGCACTGCTACTCGCTCAGCGTCTGGACTTGAAGCCTTTCAAGAAGCTCGGGTGCTTCCTCCCTGACTATGAAGATTGGACCGCCGACATGGAGGACTGATTGTCGATGACAATGTGTCACTACTATCTTTCTATGGCAAAACTTTGAATTTTTGCATGGCGAAACTATGTGATGTAATTAAACCGTGGTCCTGAACTAGCGTAGATCGCTCTAGTTAATTAGTTTGGGTATGAGGAACTTCGTTATTTATGTTTACTATAGGTTGCTTGTATTTTGCTAATTATGCCTCTTTGTTTTCTTAAGTACATTATGTTGCATATTATCGTTCAATTCATCAACTGACGATGCAGGTACATAGATCAGAGATGGCGAAGGACTGTTATGCCATGTTCATTGGGAGGGTTCCAGGAGTGTACGGCCACTGGCCAGACAGTCAAGACCAGGTGGACAAGTACCCCGGTGCTAGCCACAGAGGGTTCGATAGCAGAGCCGAAGCAGAAAGTAGTTACTTGAGGTGGACGCTCCGGCAAGAGCAGGAGCGAAACCGCCGGTGCCTCAAGAAGTACTACATAGTCGCGCTCTTGCTCATGCTGATCACTCTTCTCTTCTACATCATGGTTTAGATAGAGATGATGAAACTTGTGTGTGTGCCATGACCATGCAGTTGCATTTATTCAAGACATGACATGACTTGTGTATCACTATTTTCGAGATGTGATGATATTTGTATTGAATGATGATGATGATGGTATGATGAGACTACTATATATGTATGATATGATGAGAATAGTGTATGTTTATTATGATCTGATGACACTATTCTATAGAGCATGCACAAATACATCACAAATACGTAGCGGGGGAATAAATCTGTGAAAGCAGGAATACTAGCAGTAGCGTTGGAAGGCATCTAGTGGCAGCGCTGGAGTAGCAGCAGCGCTTGCTTTGTTGCAATGCAACAGATAGTTAGCAGTAGCGCTTGTCCGGATAGCACTACTGCTAACCATACTTACCAATAGCGCTGGTCAGGGCACCGCTACTGCTACAACTTAGCTGTAGCGTGTTAGCAGTAGCGCTGGACCCAGCGCTACTGCTATAGGTATTTCAAGCGCTACTAGTAGGCTTTCTCCTAGTAGTGGAATGAGATGCCGCATATGCTGAATCGACTTGTGCCACGGAGGAGCTCAAGTTCTATAAAGATAATGTTGACCCGATCGATATGACCCCTTTGAATAAGCCGACTACTGAGCAAGACCCTTTGCTAAAGTTTAAGTCAGCTGATGATACCAAGCAGGTTGATTTTGTCCCTTGCGACTCATCTCAGCAGTTCACCATCAGTGCTAACATGGATCCGAAATAGGAAGGTGTGCTCATCGAGTTCATCCGTGAGAATCGGGACATCTTTGCATGGAAGCCTTCCGACATGCCACGTGAACCGAGAGAACTCGCTGAGCACACCCTCAATATTGATCCTAAGTTTAAGTCGGTGAAACAGTTCCTTTGCCGATTTAATGAAGAGCGACGTAAGGCTATTGGAGAAAAGGTGGCCCGGCTCTTGGCGGCCGGGTTCATCATTGAAGTTTTTCACCCTGAGTGGTTGGCTAACCCGGTGTGGTACTTAAGAAGAATGGCACTTGGCGTATGTGTGTGGATTATACAGACCTCAATAAGGCTTGTCCGACTGATCCTTTTGCTCTTCCCCGTATTGATCAGATCATAGATGCCACGGTGGGCTGTGAGCGTTTGTGCTTCCTGGATGCTTATTCTGGTTATCATCAGATTAAGATGGCAGTTAAAGACGAAGATAAGACGGCTTTTATTACACCTTTTGGGGCTTTCTGTTATGTATCTTTGCCTTTTGGGATCAAGAGTGCCCAGGCGACTTATCAACATTGTGTCCAGAATTGTTTCCATGACCAGATTGGGCGCAATGTTCATGCTTATGTGGATGATATTGTCGTCAAGTCCAGGAAGAAGGAGACTCTGTTGGATGATTTAAAAGAGACCTTTGATAATCTCCGGGTCTATAAAATGATGCTTAACCTGGCCAAGTGTATTTTTGGTGTGCCTGCAGGCCAGCTATTGGGCTTTCTGGTCTCAGAGAGAGGTATTGAAGCTAACCCGGAGAAAATTAAGGCTATCACTTCATTGGCTAAGCCGGCGTGTGTCAATGACGTTCAGCACTTGGTGGGTCGTCTTGTAGCTTTAAGCCGGTTCATAAGTCTCCTAGGAGAGAAGGCAATTCCTCTATACCAGATGATGAAGAAAACAGATCACTTTTTCTGGAGTGATGCTGCTAATGAGGCGTTTGAGGCGCTTAAAAGCAGTTAGCTGAGCCGCCTGTCCTTGCAGCTCCCGTTGAGAAAGAGCCTTTGCTTTTATATGTGGCTGCCAACAGCAGGGCTGTCAGTGTGGCGATTGTGGTGGAACACAAGGAAACGGTTAAGGAGTACCCAGTCCAGAGGCCGGCTTATTATGTCAGCGAGGTATTAATTGATTCTAAGCAGTGTTATCCACATTGGCAAAAGCTGGTATATGGGGTATTCATGGCCAGTCATAAGCTGAAGCATTATTTTCTTGGCCATCCTATTACCGTTGTTAGTTCTGCCGCTTTGGGGGATATTATTCAGAACAGAGAAGCTACAGGCCGAGTGGCTAAATGGGCTATTGAGCTTGGTCCCCATGGTTTAAAGTATGTGCCAAGAACAGCTATTAAATCTCAGGCTCTTGTGGATTTCATCAATGACTGGACGGAGTTGCAGACGCCTGAGGAGAAGCCTGATAACACATTTTGGACTATTCACTTTGATGGGTCCAGGCAATTAGAAGGCTCGGGGGCTGGAGTTATTTTGACTTCCCCACGAGGTGACAAATTTTGTTATGTTTTAAGGTTGATGTTTCCTTGTACTAACAATGCGGCTGAATATGAGGCTCTGCTCCATGGTCTTCGGATGGCAAAGGAGATGAATTTAAGTCGGGTCAGGTGTTTTGGCGACTCAGATTTGGTGGTTCAGCAAGTGTCAGGCATGTGGGATTCCAAAGACCCGCTTTTGGCGGCTTACCGCCGGGCGGTTGACAATATTGCTGGTCACTTTAAACGTTATCTGGTGGAGCATCTTGATCGAAGGAAGAATGAGGCGGCTGATGCTATGAGCCGGCTTGGGTCTCAACGTAAGCCGGTACCCCCTAATGTGTTTCTTGATGTGTTGCATAATCCTTCAGTCAAGTTGCCATCAAAAGAGGATCTGGCTATTCCTGACCCGGAGGTGCAGTTAGTGGCAGCTCTCCATGCTATTCCCGATTGGACACTTCCCTACTTGGCTTATATGACCCGGGGCGAGTTACCTGAGGATGAAACTTTGGCTAGATAGATAACCCGGCGATCTAAGTCCACGACTATTGTTAATGGCGAGTTACATCAATGCAGCATCATAGGCATGTTCCAGTGTTGTGTTTCTCCTGAAGAGGGCCATGAGATTTGAAGGGAAATCCATGAAGGTGATTGTGGTCATCACGCCGGCTCTAAATCTCTAGTGGCTAAAGCTTTTTGTCATGGCTTTTATTGGTTGACGGCTCATGCTGATGTAGAAGATCTTGTCAGTAAGTGTGATGGATGTCAGAAATTTTCTCGACGGGCTCATGTGCCGGCTCAAGAATTGAGGATGATTCCGATTACTTAGCCGTTTGCAGTCTGGGGGCTTGATATGGTTGGACCCTTCAAAAGGTCTAAGGATAAGAAAACCCACCTCTTGGTGGCAGTTGACAAATTTAACAAGTGGGTTGAAGCAGAGCCGGTCAGCAAGTGTGATGCGGCAACATTAGTTTAGTTTGTTAAAAAATTGATCTTCTGTTTTGGCTACCCTTTCGTCTGGATGTTTCTCCTGTGGCTCATCCACAGTCTAATTGTCAAGCTGAGAGGGCAAATCAAGAAATCTTGAGAGGTATCAAGCCTCGGCTTATGGTTCCTTTGCAGCGAACGCCGGGTTGTTCGATGGAGGAGTTACCTTCAGTGCTTTGGAGTATCAACACCACCCCCAACAGATCAACAGGCTATACACCTTTTTTCATGGTCTATGGGGCAGAGGCAGTTCTTCCAAGCGATATCCATCATGACTCGCCTCGTGTGGCGGCTTATGTTGAAGCTGATAATGAAATAGCACGTCAAAATGCACTTGATGCTTTGGATGAGGAGCGAGATCTGGCGGCGGCTCGTTCGGCGATATATCAAAAAGATCTGCGTCACTATCATAGCCGCAGAGTTAAGACCCGGACGTTTCAAGAAGGCGACTTGATGCTCCGACTCATCCAAGATCAGACAGATATGCACAAGTTATCCCCAGCTTGGGAAGGACCCTTTGTGGTCAGCAAAAACCTGAACAACGGGTCGTATTACCTCATTGATGTACATGAGCACAAGGATTCTCGCAAGTCAGAGGAGAAGACCCGCCGTCCGTGGAATATCACGCATCTTCGGTCGTACTATACTTTAGCCGCCAGCTCTTACCTTTGTACATACTCTTGTCGCTGCATATACTTTTTATGATCAATATAATAAAGCCGGCATCCCCGAAATACGGGGCCTCTGTCGTTACATTTCTGAGTATCTGAGCCTTTATTGATTGATCATAAGGTCACTTGGGGGCTTCCAACCCCTTGGTTTAGCTTTCACACCCTCTAGGCCGGCTTGAATGCCACTTCTTATAGGTTTTTTCTTGCCTGTTTGCAACTGGCTACTCCACTGATGACCCGCCAAACTCTTAACAGTCAATCTTTTTAAAGACCCTGCACTTGTTAAGGTTCAAACGGTGGCTTATTTCATGCAAGAGCTGGCTTACAGTGAGCTAGGTAAAACCACGGCTGTTGCTGCCTTTAAAGCAATCATGTGGCCTAAGTGCCAAGCGGCTGTTGCTGCCTTGAAAGCAATCATGTGGCCAAAGTGCCAATCGGTTGTTGCTGCCTTGAAAGCAATCATGTGGCCTAAGTGCCAATCGGTTGTTGCTGCCTTTAAAGCAATCATGTGGCCTAAGTGCCAAATGGCTGTTGCGGCCTTGAAAGCAAACATAAGGCCTGAGTGCCAAACGGCTGTTGCGGCCTTGACAGCAAATATGCGGCTTCTAAGTCGCCCTTTTTTAGCCATGCCTTAAAAGCTGGCCTAGTGAATTTTTGGAACTTGCATATTTTCTGTTTGTATTTTTGAGATCCTTTAAGTCGCATGGCTTTTGGGATATGACAATTATGGTTGAATATTTCAGGTTATAACCCGCCTTGGCTTTGATTTTAAGTCACTAGTGGGTTGCGCCTCATATTTGAATATTTTCCGGGTTATAACCCATCCTGGTTTTGGACGTTGAGTCGCCAGTTAATTATAACCCGCCCTGGTTTTTGACGTTAAGTCGCCAGGGCATGTGTTTAACTTCTTTTGGCAGGATATGTGGAGTTTGACACACAAGTGCGAATGCTGCTCTGGCTTGTCTGAATAATTACATCAAGGCTATTATAAAATATTCAACCTGATGTTTCAATAGTTAACATGCACGATGGCATGACAAGGCGGATCATTGTTGCAAAAAGCTACTCTATTACAAGGCTATCATAAGCCCATAAGTTTGGAGCTAAGTGTTTTTTGGGAGAAAAATTTGTATGCTCTGGCCTGAGAGCCGCCTGGGTTGTCATCAATTTTCTTCTTGACGAGTTGATGCCTCCGGATCATCCCGCTCTGGCTCTTGTTCTTTGCCCATCTGGATGTCAGGTGACTTCCAGTCGATGCCGGTTAAGGCCTTGAATATGGCTTCATCATTGATAATTGGGGACGGATCAACATTAGGGGCAAAGGTATGCTTACTCGTTGGAGGATTGAGATCCACGATGTCATAAGTCGGCGCTCTAATCCTAGCATTTTCCATGTTGTAAGCCGGCTGGTACCTAGACAAATCAGTCTCTTCGGCCAATTTGCACGGTAAGGGATGCATCTCCTTCACGCATTTTGCCAAATTTGTTTGATCAAAAGGAGACCCATCATCTTTTAAGCCCGGACAGCCGGTGGCCATTTCTTCCGGGTCTAATTCTGCTTGCCATGCCTTGGCTCGACTGAGTGTGGTAATGGCACCAGAATAGGCAGCTGATAGTTTTATCTCTTCCACCTGCTTGGGCACCATGGACAATTGGTCTAGCACCTTGTTGATGAGAGTTGGTGGCTGTTTCCCATTGGAGATAGCCACAAGAGCCCATTGAGTGCCAGTATATAATTGCTCAACCAGGGCATACACGACTTTCAGCTTCACGAGCATATCCTGGCCAAGATTGGAGCTTCTCGGGCCTGATGAGCAAGCATACAGATGAGTCGCCAGGCGAGTCAAAATAAAAGGGTTGTGAAGGGCTAAAAAATTCAGTGCTACTTACCAAAGATAGCAGCTGTCATCTGTGAAATTCGCTGCTTTAAGGCGGACAGTTTTGCGATGGTGTTCTTCAAGGAAGATTCAGCAGCCTCTCCCCTTTGCAGTAATGCAGTTTTCTCTTTTTCCCAAGAGGCTCTCTCGGTATTAAAGCTAGCCTTGAGCTTTTTGTTCTCTTCCAAGCTAAATTTCAACTTGGTCTCAGCCTTCTGTGTCTCAGACTCCTGGTGTTTGAGCATTTTTCTTAGCTCGCCCAATTGCGAGTCGTTAAAGCTTAAGGTGTCCTGCAAATGAGCATTGAAGACCATAAATACTTTTTAGCATGTGTATAAGAAGCATTTTAAAGTCCCAAGCACATTGCAAGCAATATACTTGGCACTTGGGGGCTAATGTATGATGAAGTTCTTTTTTCAAATTTAGTGCCTAAGACCCGGCTCATCTTCATAAGATGACCCGACCCTTGGGGGCTATCAAAGGTTCTTTTTACAGCTAAATATTATTGAAGATCCGGCTTGTCTTTCTTAGATAAGCCGGCCCTTGAGGGCTATGACTTGAAATCTTAAACATCATATAGAAGACCCGGCTCATCCTTGCATGATAAGCCGGCCCTTGAGGGTTTTAATGGGTTATTTTGCAAAGGAATATTGACAACAACATGGTTAATACGGCTTATATGTAAGACGGTTTTAAGGGGCTATGACCAGAAAATCTAAACTTACATGTTGCTGAAAGTCTTAAGCATACTCAATGATCTTTTCCTATGATTAAGACTTGGGGGCTGGATAAGTATATATTTATATGCATAAGTTAAAGGAGGGGGTGATTTCATACCTCATATTTTTGTCGCATCATATTAACCAAACTAGCCTCCAGGTCACGGCTTGTGTGAAGACGGCTCAGATAGCCAGCGTACAGTTCACCAGTATTCAGCTTTGAATAGCTCTCAAGATCCAGCTTGGGCTTATTCTTGTCTGACGAATGTGCTTCATCCTTGGCGGAATGTTTTGTCAGCACTGTGGAGACACCGGGCGGTTGATAAGCTGATCCGGTGACGATCACCTCTTCAATTTGGTTATCAGCAAGAGTCTTATCAGAATGTTTGATAGGAGAAAGCGGCTTAGGGCTCGGCGGGTCTTGATTGGTTGCCGGGTCATCATTGATATCCCCAGCCGAGTTAGGATTGGCAAGATCAGCTTGAGGAGGCGGATCATCTTGCCGACTCTCAGGATCTTCAAATTCTTGGGTTTGGGATTCACTAGCCTTCGGCGCCTGTTTCTCTTGTTCAGAAGCTTCAAGAGTCTTGGAAGGGCTAGATTTTTGCTTTTTGCCCGTCTTTGCCTTAGCCCTAGAATGAAAAATTATCCAGTCTGATAAGTATGAAAGGGCAAGGTAATTTATTCAACAAGTAATAGTACTTACGCCGGGTTAACCATGAATGTGGGGAGCTGTGTCCCATTTGAGTCACCAGATGAGTGAGAAATATCCTGATATGCCGAGTCAGAAGAATTAAGAGGTTGCCGTATGAGGCCGGTTCGTGAAAGAGAGAAAGTAGGGCTTTGAGGCACCTCATGATGACGTTTACGAGCCGGCGGTGTGTTGGGTATGCCGGCCATAAGCTCCTCTTGGCCGCTGTTTCGAGTGTGCCATCTGGACTCTTGCTGCTGTTTCTTCAAAAGAATGTTGGGATCTAAGTGAGCAAGAGGATGGGAAAACCGTACTTTCCTGACGACCCGTCGTGTTTTCTCTCTTGGCAAGGTTTCTGAGCCGGAGGAGACAGGGATTACCTCAGCACCGTCAGCTTGGCTTGTCTCCGTTTCCTCCTGAGGTGAATCAACATCAATAAGTTGCATAAAAAGAATACCAAGTGAATCAAGTTCTACCTCTGGTTCGTCTAGTTAAAGCTGCTCTTGCGCCATGGGTTTCTTAGGACGACCCGGGCCGTGGCCGGTTGTTTTGACCCTTTTTGCTGGAGCAGTAGTGGTTTGTAAATTCTTTTTCCAAAAAGAAGAGTCGGCCTAGGTATACATGAACAATAAGATTAAAACCAGATAGGTTAACAAACAAGTAGTACATATGCAAGGGTACTTACAACTAGCGGCGGGTTAAGAGTATAATAAGGATCTAGACCCGTCTTACTGCAATTTGCCAATGACTCGCCAAGGAGCGATTTGACAGTATCATTGATCTCCTTCTCCATTAATTCAGTGGGATTGTAGCACAGTGGATCTTTGGTATCTCCAGTATATTTGCACATTAAGCCAGGGCGGCGGCTTAAAGGTAGAATTCTCCATGAAAGCTAGCAGCGAACCAGATCAACTCCGGTTAAGCCATTAGCGATGAAGGCCCGGATCTTTGAAAAAGTGGAAGAATAAAGACCATGTTCCACGGCAGTCATTCGGCCTTGCAGTGGGCCGCTGGTGGGGAGCCGATATGGACGATAACTCGGCAGTGGGTTTTCTCCTTCTGGAGAGGTGTCTTTGCAATAGAACCAGGTAAAATTCCAGTCCTTAGGATGACTTGGCAGGGTGGCTGATGGGAAAGTCACATCTCTCTGCCTTTGAATTGAAACGCCTCCGAGTTCAAGGCTAAGCCCGTCGGACATTTCAGTTTGGCGGTTGATGTAATAATACTCCCTGAACAGATCTATAGAAGGCTCTTCACCGAGGTATGCTTCAAAGAACACTTGGAAATTGCATATGTTGGAGACAGAATTGGGACCAATATCTTGAGGATGAAGGTTGTAGAAGTGCAGCATGTCTCGAAAGAATTTTGAGCCGGGCGGAGAAAAGCCGCGGAGCAGATGATCTGTAAAAACTACGACCTCACCCTCTTGAGGTTCAGGAGGGCATTCAGAACCTGACACCCGCCAATGGATGACTTCCTTCGCGGCTAAAACACACATGGACACGTATTCATTGAGGGTATCTTCGGTGACTTTGGAGGGGATCCAATTGCAAGTTGTGGGTGCCTTAGTCATGATGAGCCGGAAGTAATGACGCTATGGTCAGGAAATAAATACGGGAAATTAAATATTGTAGTACAGAGCCGTTTGCAAGTTTTAAGACGGCCAGAGGCTGGCGGGTCACAAGAGCATTGTGTAAGCCGCCATATATGACACGGCGAGTCAGCAGTCAATAAAGATGGAGGTGCTAAAATTCTGCTAAGTGTTGCAAAAACATTTTTCACTGATTGCAGCTATATTTATGGATCTACGACAGTTGATGGAAGTGCTAAAATTCTGCTAAGTGTTGCAAAAACAGTTTTCACAGATTGCAGCTATATTTATGGATCTACGATAGTTCAGAAAAGAAAAACTATTCCTAAACCTAAAAGGGAGTGGCTGAAGAACTAGCGAGTTGAAGCGTTGGATTATTAGAAAGCTGGAGTTTATCCCGAATATGGTTGAAGGGCTAAAACTATGGCCGCATTACTTCTACTAAGTTATTGGGCTCAACTAAGCGTTCTAAATAGCAATGGATGAACTAGGTTGAAACTGTGAAGAACTCCGATGAACCATATGGACATGATCAATCTGATGTGGATCTAGGTCAAGGAGAAAACATTACCTGAATACTTGGTTGGAGAGCGGAGATGCACCGCTGTTATCTGATCTGATCAGGTTGATGCACGGCCTGCGTTGTTGCTGGCGACGGGCGACGGCGGCGGAGCTCTGGTCGCGATGGTGGCGTGAGGAAGACGAAGAAGCAAGGGGGAACGGGGGTAAAAAGTGAAAAGTCAAGCCCCCCGTCCCTATTTATAAGGGAAATGGAAATAGTAAATGGCAGGCGTGGGAATTTAGGAGGTGTCATGATTATCTTAACAGCAAAAGCGCCTCGATTCTCGGAAACGGCTAATTAATACAAAGATCCGTTATGACGTCATAAGATTTTTTCTGAAAGTAATGACGTGATGTCATCTCTTCGTTATGGCGGGTTATATAAGTTTATCAAGTTAAGAGTTGAAAAAGGTTCAAGGGGTTCGCCAATTAAAGAATGAAGATTGACATGAACATGTTCAAATCAATCTGGGGCCTAATGTTAGAGATATAATCCCGTGATATGACCCGCCTAGGAGGGGCCGGGTCATATCGTTGCGACTCTTAATTGAAGGCCCAGTAAGGCCTAAGAAGACAAGATGAGAAGACCGAAGGCGACTTACAAGCAGGCCTGTTGAAGGCCTACGACCTGGAGGCAATTCAAGACCCGAAGGTGTGAGCCGCCCGATGATAGCTTGCCTAGCAAGGCAAGGTGACTTAGAGACAGGGTCGGTTACGTTGTGTGTTCCGGCTTGGACATCTGGAAGCCGCCAGGCCTCGACTTGTGTATATAAAGGTGAGACCCGGCGGCGGGTTAACTCAAGAATCCATTGATCGATAACTAGGTCAGGCGTATTCGCTCCCTTGTAATCGAAACTATAGTAATACAACTAGAAGCAAGACGTAGGCTATTATCTTGTTGTGAGGGGCCGAACCTGGGTAAATCCTTTGTGTCCTTTGTCCCATCCAACCCCTTCGAGCTAACCTACGTTGCGATGGCTACACACCTAAGTCCTTGCACTAGGGCATCTGCCATGACAAAACCACGACAGGGTTCATTTTGCCTTTTTATACATTGATTTTCCTAGGCATTTTTGACAAATAGCCACCACGTTATTATCGCAAACGGTCGTATTAGTCGAACAATGGGTGTTCAACTAACCATTTACTACCGCGGGCAGCTGTTTGATTAGACGGGACGACTGTAAGCAGTCCGCCGCGCACGCTCACCATACCGGGAAGCGAGCCGTGAGCGCTGCAATTTATTGCTGGTTTTGGACTTTTGTTTCGGCCGCCTAGGGAAGGTACATAGAATAGTCCTCCGTTCTCATCTACAAGCACCGACGCCGAGCATCGCCGCCTGCTATGAGATGGAGGACGAGCTGGCCAACAAGCTAGGGCGGGTCGAGCCAGAACCGCAAGAGCCTCCGGCGAACGTGGAATTCATCAGCAGCCTCCCCAACGATATGTTGGTATCCATCATATCCCACCTCCCCATCAAATCTGGCGTGCGGACCACTGTCCTCTCGCGGCGGTGGTGCCCCCTCTCGCACTCCACCCCCTGGACCTCATCGTTGACTATGAGTTCTGCAGCGGGGAGCAGCAATGCCTGGACGCATTATCCCACATCCTCGCCACGCACCCTGGGGCGGTCAAACGCCTTGCTATCGGCAGGTTTAGTCCCCATTGCAAGGTCGAACCCAGGTTTCACTGCTGGTTCCTATCCCCAGCCGTAGATCGGCTAGAGGAGCTTAGCTTTATAGCTGGGCGTCCGCGATCGCTGCTGCCGTCCGTGCTCCGCCTCGCGCCCACGCTGCGCCACGCTACATTCAGGCAGTGCATTTTCCCCCGGATTGATGTCGCGTGCGCTCTTCATCTCCCTAAACTTAAGCACCTCAAGCTCATGGCCGTCCACATCTCGAAGGAGGATTTGGAGTGCCTGCTCGTTGGCTGTACAGCGCTTGAGTACCTTCGTTTTCAGGCGATGGATGGGTTCAATAGCTTCCACATCACCTCAACGAATTGGCATGTGATTTATGTGCATTGCCGGCGCCGCCCAAGGCTGTCAGTTGAGGTGTTTCACCATATGGTCATTGAGAATGTGCCTTTCCTCGAGAGATTGTATGTACTTGATAAATTAGGTCCAACAAGAATCAGGGTCATTCACGCACCGAAATTGACAGTGTTGGGCTATTCATGTGCTGAATTCAATGAACTTGCTACTGGATCATTATCCGTTCAGGTACACCAGTCTTCTTCTTCTCCTTCTTATATATTATTGGACAGCACATTTTATCTAATTTTTGTTGATCTTTATGTTCACATGTAATCCAGAAAATGATTCCCACAAGCTTGACCCGGCCTATGCGCACAGTGAAAATCTTGGCACTACAATCTATCGGCCCTGATCTGGATGAAGTTGTTAGATACCTTAGATGCTTTCCTTGCATGGAGAAGTTATACATCAAGGTGATGCTCCTTTCGTGTTAATTGTTAACCACAACGGAGCTCAATTTTTTGTTACTTTTACCCATAATTACAATGACAAATGTAGAATGATTTCTAAAGGAAATTTGGAGGATTTCAATACATATATTTTTTGAGATGCTAGTGTTGTACGTGTTTTATTCCTTCGCCCGACATGGTTTCGTGATAAAAGTTTATCTTGAAAGATTGAAGGTGGCATTTCACTCTTTTCATGTATTTTAGAAATCCTGCAAATCAAAGAGGCCCAAAGTGTTCAAATCTGCAGCTAGGCACTAATATGTTGTCTTCGTTTGCATATACTAGCAGGCCTGAAAGTAGAAAATGTGGGGGAATATAACAATCCCATTGAATGCCTTGATCTTCATCTCACAGAAATTACTTTTAACGAGTACCAAGGCACCACACCAAAAATTAAATTCGCCAGGTTCTTTGTTGAGAAAGCAAGGTTGCTCAAGGTAATGAGGTTTGCCCTATATTTACTACGCAGAAGTGAATGGATTGGTAAAGGGCACAGGCGTCTACAGCTGAATGGAAAAGGATCCGAAGAAGCTGAATTTCAGTTTGTAACTTCATATGATAGATTATTCGGAAGTCACTGTATTGAGCCACTATATGACTTCTCGGCGCCTAATCCTTTCGTAGAAATAATGCATGAAAAAGATTTTGAAGAAGATGAATTTTATGTGTATGAATAGTTTGAAGCTTGTAATCTTTGAATTTGGGCCTTGTAATGTTGGAATTTGAACATTGCAATATTTGTGGTATTTGTTATATAACGTAATTGGATGTTTAATTTGGTTTTGCAATCATCTCCTGTTATAAGTATATATATGTTGTTCTTCTGTACACAGAGCATAGATGTTGTGCAGACAGAGCATATCACATCGCACACGGACCACACTAGGGAACCCATCAGTGATGAATTCATCAACCGCAGACGGTTGTATACCAGCAAGCGTTTTCCCACAAGACACACACGGCCTATTCCATCACAAACAGCTCGGATGGATCAATTGTATGCCACGTATCGCACACGCAACTCTAATCTGATTCGTGCTTGATGTCTTCCCATCGCTCGCACAGTTCATCTTATTTGCCATGTATCACTGTGCTGGCCTCTGCTCGCGTCGCTCGGTGCCCTCTACTCGCCATTAGGTGCCATGGTGCGCTATGCTCACCGTTAGGTGCCGCGCACGCTCTGCTCGTGTCTGTCGGCGCGCTCTGCTCGCGTACCTCCATGCGCTCGGCTTGTGGACAGCTTTTCCTTACGTGTTTAACTTCTATATGCATATATATGGTTGCTCGCTGTTGAGGCGACCGCGGAGCGCTCTGCTCGCGTCCCTACGCGCGCGCTCTGCCAGCGGTTAGGGATTGCGCATGATCACGTTGGGGGCCCCATATGCATGCGATTGCACCGCACGCATCGCCATGATGCAGTTACGTGCGGCAGGATGGAGTTACGAGCTGCAAATTAGAACTGCCATTCGGGTGTGTGGATATTCCAGGCCGTCCGGCTTCCCCATTAATTCCCGCGACCATTATAACCTTAGTCTCTTCAAACTTTCGATCTAGCCCCACAACACAACAAGCACACCCACGACGACACATATAGAGAGGATATCTAGCGGCGCTCCAATGGAGTTCGGCGAGCATAAAGTGGAGACCCACGCGAGGGAGATGGATCTCTCGGTGGTGTACTCCATCGACTCGGCCGTGGTGGAGGACTACATCAACACTGTCGAGCAGTTGCTTGCTCGAGAGAAGTACAAGGTGGTCGGCATCGACCTCCAGTACATCGGCGGTCATCCCGGCAAAGATTAGAAGGTTGCCGTTGCCCAGTTGTGCATGCGCCATCATGTCCTCATCTTCCACTACTGCATGGCCACAGAGCCTTGCGATCGTTTTGCTAGGTTTGTCAACAACACCGACTACAAGTTCGCTACGGTGGATACTTCCATTGATGTAAAGGCGCTCATGTCTACGGGCTTGGCCTAGAAGAACCTTGTCAAAATCTGTGACCACTACAGGGTCTGGGGCAGCACGAAGAAGGACTCCCTGGTTGAACTCACCTCGGCCATCATTGACCCCTACTATGAAAAGATGAAGCAGGATGCCAACAGAACAAGTCCCGTATCCTGGCACGGGGCCTGGATGCGGCAACTGGATGAACCTCACCTCAGGTTCGCGGCCAAGAGCGTGTACACATGCTACGAGATGCACAGGTGGATCGTTGACATGAGGAAGTGCCTCGTTCCCGAAATCGATGAGGCCGGATCAAGCCACAAGCAGAGCAGTCGCGGCAAGCGTCACAAGAAGTAGATGATGATCAGATGATCGTTTATCCTAGTTAGTTATGCATGTAATATATAGTTTACTTAGGTGTGTGGAAATGTCATGTGTGTAGTAGCCACCTATGTAATTATGCACGTAATAGTTTACTTTGGTGTGTGCAAATGTCATGTGTGTAGTAGCCACCTACGTAATTCGATTCTTAATTTGGTTATGCAACCATGTCCTTATAAGTGTGTATATATATATGTTGTTGTTCTGTATGAAATCCCATCGCACAACGCACACATCTTATTAGCAGCAATCGTCTGTGTTATTATCGGTCTTCGCACACATATCTGATAACATACCTGTTTGTCGCGTATCACACACATCTTGTTAAATTGAGCCGTTTCTCTTCTCTTGGATCAACGCAAATAGTTTATTCGAGTGGACTGTTTGCCCTCTATCGCACACACCATGATCTGGCTGACCGTTTATTTTGTTCCGACTAATCACAAACAGTTCATCTGAGTGAATTGTATGTCGTATATCGCACACACCTTCATCTGGCTGCAAGTTTTCTATTGTTCCGCCTCATCACAAACAGTTTATCTGAGTTAACTGTATGTAGTATATCGCACACACCTTCATCTGGCTGCCCGTTTCTATTGTTCTGCCTCATCGCAAACAGTTCATTGAACTGAACTATATGCCCCGCATCACACAGGCAACTAAAATCTAAACTCTGTTTGATGTATCCGCCATCGCAAAAGTTTTGCATCTTTTTTGACGGGTTTTTTACATCACCGTTTATGATTAATGCATCACACACAGTTTCGTCGAAGGGTCTCTGGTTGTAGTGTCGCGTTAGCAGCATCTTACAGTAGTGAGGAGAGGAGCGTCGATGGTCTTGGAAGTATTTTTTTTGTTTTGCATATTTTGGGTCAAAGTTTGACCACGTACTATATTTGACAAGCAAAATGTAAATGCATGTCATCAAAAATTGTATCGTTTGGTTCGTATCTGAATGTACTTTCAAATTATATTATTTTTGCAATGTATAACATATATTTTATTTGTTAAAATCATGGTCAAAATATGACTCAGATTACAAGGGAGACTAGTTAATGTGGGGTCGCTTCTTAATTGAAGGGTAAATTGATTTTTATTCTGATCCAGTCACAGCGCGCCGGCCCTCTTGTCCAATCCTAAATCGTTGCCGGACGCTCCTCTCCCTCTTCTCCATTGCAAAAGCACCCCCTCTCCTGTCCATCTTCTCCATTCCAGAACCACCGCCTCGCCTCTCCCTCTTCTCCATTGCAAAAGCACCCCCTCTCCTCTCCATCTTCTCCATTGCAAAACCACCATCTCGCCTCTCCCTCTTCTCCATTGCAAGACCACTGTCTCTCCTCCCATCTTCAAAAGCCAGCACCGGACCTCTCAGAAGCACATCTATGGAGAGGATGCAGCAGCGAATCGAGCAGATCACCGGTGGCGACCAGGCGAAGTTAGCCAGGTTGAAGGAGATCCTTACTTGGTCTGACAATGAGTGGGAGATTTTGAGGACGGTGAGGGCCATGTGGCAACATATGAGAAAGAGTGAGACGATGGTGATGAGGGTGGCGATGTACTCCTCGGCGGCAGTCACGCCGCAGTCCTTCGAGTTCATCGAGTATCTCCTCTAGGTGATGGAGCAGACAGATTCGCCCGAGGCAAAAGTCAGGCGGAGGTGGTGGGCATACAGGTCCAAGGTCGAGCATCCAGAGCATAACAAATTGATCGAGTATGGTGTGCCATTCGTGAGGGTGCAGTGCCAGCCGGAGCCACAGGAGTATTCATTCTCCCACCACAAGTGGAGATCGGATGGCGCGACGTAGCTTCCCCGCCGTTCTCCATGGTTCCCTCGATGCTCGCCTTGTTTCAATGACGGCGGTAGGGTTTAAGGTAAGCTTCGCACTAACCTAATCTTCCATCTGCCCATGCTTACAATCAATGTGATGGCTAATGAAAATCATACGGGTAAGTACTGGGTAGTACTCCAAGTCTCCGAGTACTACGCCAATCACCCTAAAATAGCTCTGGACCAAAAACAAAGTTGTGCCAATGTGTACAAATAAAGAAAAATTGATTGGCGCTTCTTTCAGAAAAGAGTACTCCCTAGAAAAGTGCCAATATAAGTTACTCCTATTTGATTAGAGGATTTGCTACAACATTGAAACAAGTAAAATGTCGCCTAAGAAAAGTACAGTGCAAGCGAAACACCGGCAGATTAAAATATTCCGCAGTGGGTCGACAAGAACTTGACGAACCATCCGAGCATCTGTGCTTTTCCAAGCCACATTTATGTTAGATATTGGCACCTCGCACTCTGCTTATATGCTGGTTCCATCCATACATTTGTGCAGTTCCACCAAAATGTAGCTGAATAACCCTGTTTGCACAGATAATGAAAAAGCGTGATTACATTATAGTGGCACTAGTTGATGAAACATACACTAATAAATAGAAGAAACTTCATTTTCTTAATGGGAAAAGATTACCCTATTTGCACAGATAATGAAAAAGCATGGTTACATTATAGTGGCACTAGTTGATGAAACATACACTAATTAATAGAAGAAACATCATTTTCTTAATGGGAAAAGATTGCGATAGTATCACAGTATGCCATGATGAGACTCCCATTCTTTTTCAACAGATGAGGTTCAAGTTGGATCCGAAAGATGATGCATCTAAACAAGCATGCACTCATGTTTTTCAGTCTGCTCTGCGACAATATCAGTATCACCTTAGAAAAACTCACTTTGAAGGCAAGGCTAACAATGAAATTGCCCAAACATCTCCAGTGGAATATATTACGAATGAAGACTCGACAACCCTTGTTAAACACTGGTCTGATCCAAAGTATCAGGTAGAGTATATGTATGTGATCAGATCACAGATTGACTCACATTTATGTATGTGCCTTACAAGTCTATCTTCTTCTAGGCTAACTGTTTGAAGAACAAGACCAACCGTTCTAAAGTGAAATTCCAACAGACAACAAGATCTCGTAGCTATATTGCACACTGTGAGGCTCTTGTAAATAGCTGCCAGTTCCCTCTTTTGCCATGCCATATTATCGTATCTATACTGACTTGTTCCAAATACAAAGGAAAGCCCGTGCGGACTAAAAAGCACTTGAACCAAATGCAGTGCAAATCTTCAAGGATTGTCACACCAGCAAGACGAAGGGCATGAACACACTAGTTCAAGCCACTATTGTAAGTCCTTACTCCTCATGCCTTTGAACTGCTTGTTACTGTGATGTGTTCATTTAACTTCTTGGTTTGCAACCAATGTCAGTTACTCTGTTCACTTTTATACACAACTGTCTTAACGTATCATTTCACCTTACACGGTTTAAAAGAGAGGAAGGATATTCTTTTGGTCTTGATCTATAATCTAGTTATGATGTTCATGTGCCCACACAATGATACAATAGCCTGTTTGTTTGATATCTGTTTGCTCGTGATATGAATGATGTCATACTATGTTCATCCTACTTTAAACCATGTCTCTTTATTCTTAGATGTCAATGAATGTGAGGAAATAGACAATACAGTAGGCATGCTACATGGACATGTGTTCTGAAAGTGATTTTATTATGTAGTTAGCACTACAATACATGCTAATGTATTACAGTAGTTCACCAAAATAAGTTATGTATAAATGTGAAACCTATTTTGTTTGTTTTTGTCTCTATAGTAACTTATCTGGTACACTAATCTACAAATTCAAACTTTCAGCAAGCTATGGAACAAATGATTGAACAGCCACAACCACCTGAAGGTGACAAGGCCACCACAAGCACAATGCACCTCTTGCTGCAGTGCGTCAGTATCTCTCCACTAACAGTGCAAAAAGCACCTTCCTGCATAATTCTGGGTTGGTTGTCAAGGTAACCTCTTCCAAATCGCCTGCTGAACAAAATCTTCTGGCTAGACAGAGTGATATATCTGTGCTCCAGACACAAGTCCAATCCCTAATGGAGGTCATTTCTGAAACAAGAATAGTGGTTGATAAATGTCGTCAAGATATGAATGGTTTTGAAACAAGACTATCAGAAATTTGCTTCATTGTTCAAGAGCAATGGCGGAAAAAAGGGGAAGGTCATGCTGCTCCATCAGATTCTACAGCCTGAAACATTAGCACAGAGGTCAAATGATCTATGCTTCTATACATCTGATGGTGCATTTATCTTCAAGGTCTGTAAACTTTTATGCCAATAGGCCTTTTCTTGTATGGCTGTAATTTTTTTTGTTGTGATACAACATTTATCGTGCTGCCAAAGGCCCTAGAAATTGTGATGTTATTTTTGTAGTGTAGGTTTATCTTACTAATGTATTTGGCATCATCAATCTCCTTTCAGCCGAAAGCATCATAGGAGTCCAACGGGCCAACATTCCTCGAGCCCACAATTCCAATTGGGCTAAAAACGATTATGGGTCGTAATCGGCATGTAGCCCACTCAAAATATCTGAGCCTAAATTAGCATAAGCTTTGTTATTTTTGATAGGCCTATGCCCCACAGTGGGCCGTTAACAGGCCTAAACATAATTTGGGCCCTTAGTAACAACAGGCTGTTAACATGTTTAAATATCTCACAGGCCTAATATGGCCCATAAAGAACAAGGGCCTTTAATAGGACAAAAGTCAGATTGGGCCCTAATTGGGCTAGATTATGCCCATGGCTTTTGGGAGGCCGAAAGATGATTGGGCCTGAAATGTGCCAAATAACCCACTGGTTATTAGCAGGTTGAAATGTATCTCAGCTCATGGAGCCCATTTACAATTCAGATCGTTCACAGGCCGAGAGTCAGATGGGCCAGGATGACCCACAAGTATAGGGGATCAATTGTAGCTCTTTTCGATATGTAAGAGTGTCGAACCCAACAAGGAGCAGAAGGAAATGACAAGTGGTTTTCAGCAAGGTAATGTCTGCAAGTGCTGAAATTGTAAGTAACAGAGTAGTTTGATAGCAAGATAATTTGTAACGAGCAAGTAACAATAATAGTAGCAAAAGTGCAGCAAGGTAGCCCACACTACAAGAAATATGTCAACTTGTGACCTTCGGTCAGTGACCCTGGAAGAATTGGTCATAAATTTATGACCATTTTAGACCAATTGGTCAAAAGCTGTTCAGGGGGCTCCAAACCCTAAACCATAACGACAATTTTGGTCAGAAAGGTCATAATTTCATTAGAGGAAATGGTCGTAAAGCGGGAAACACTGCCCACTGCCTCACGCCTAGCTGATAACGACCAATATAATGGTCACTACACTTGAGTTCGAATACATTAGGATGATTAGGCAGCCACCTTAGCAACCTTGCTTATGTGTCATTGTCTAGGTGTCATTTTTGTTTAAATGTTAATATTCAACAGACAGGCGGGGCACACACTGACAGGCGGGGCTGAGCGCTCAATTCTCCCAAAAAAGATGCGCGAGCTGGGACTCAAACCCACGACCTGGCGCTGGCTTCGCTCGTTCACTACCGCTGGGCTAGAGAGGGACCATTGCTCATATATGGGAATTTACCTATACATTATATAAAACCACGGCTCTCTCGTATCAGTGACAAGTGGGACCTTCCGACCAGGTGGCATCGAACAGAGCAACACTTAGCATTTTTCTAGGTCTTCCGACAAGGTGGCGGCGGGCGAAAGCGACCAGCCTTGCCCACGACCTCGCCCACGGCCTCACGGTTAAAGCAACCAGCGGGGGCGGAGGCGAGGCAGGGGCGGGGGCGGTGACTGGAGGTGGTGGTGCAGGGGCCGCTCGCCTCGACCATGACAGGAACGGCGACCTCGCCGCTCACCTCACCCATGACAGGAACGGCGACCTCTCCCATGCATGGGGGACTCACAGTCGCCGAGCATGGGGGACTCGCCGCCGCTGCCACAAGCAGACCTCGCCCACGTATGCACCCCTCTCCTCCCCCCTCTCCTCTTCCCCTCTCCTCTCTGTTGATGTCATTGATTTGATGTAGATTTGTTAGGAGAATGTCCACACACACACACACTGATTTGATGTAGGTTTGTTGTAAGCTTGGAAAAATCTCTTGGAAATGGCATTGATGAATTTGGTAGAAATTGTGAACAGAATTTAAGTTGATGAAATTGTTAGGAGAATTGCTGTTGATGAAATTGTTAAGAATTCTTTTGGAATTCAATCAATTATTAGCGGTGAATTATGTTGTCAGCAATCAATAGAACAGAGCTCAAGTTGGTCTTTCCCTGAAACAGGATCCTTCTAAATTCCTGATTTATTTTGTCCATGAGTAAATATTGAATGCTGAGTAAACAGGATCCTGATCCATTTGACTGATTCATGCCATGAGTAAATATTGAATGCTGATTTATTTTGACCACCAAGTTGGTCTTTCCCTGAAACAGTATCCTGGGGTTGATGTAGATTTGATGTAAACTTGGAAAATATGAAGGGAGTTGATGTAGATTTGATGTTACACCTCTGAAATTTCAGCCTCAAATCTGTTAAAGAACATAAATATTGATGTAGACTTGATGGAAACTAGGAAAAATCTTATTGATGTAGATTTGATGCAATCTTGGAAATGTCATTCATGTAAATTTGCAGTGCTGTTATTGTTGGTGGTTTAACCACAATAGTTCTTTGTGGCAGCATATGTTGTTATTGTTGGTGGTTTAACCACAGTAGTTCTTTGTAAACCACCTCTGTTTTTTTGTGAACCAGCAGGTTTTTGTTAGCTTTTCTTTTCTCTCATGTGAAATCTGTAATTCCTGTGAACTGCTTTTTATTGCTCCCATGTGAAATCAGTAAACCATGTGAACTGGACTAAAGTAGTGAGAAATTGGAAATAGCTGAATGTTGTGGTTAGGCAGTTAGCATATAAAGTTGGGTGCCATTACTGCCATCCATTTTCATTAATTAATGTTGATGCACTTAGATTGATTTGCTGAGTTGCAACAATTTGTTGTCTTTGGCAGATGGACAGAAGCTGGATTAGAAAAGGAGTTAGAAAGTTTTCGAAAGAACATATGAAAGGAGTTGATGATTTCATGGCATTTGTTCGGGCAAATTTTGCCAACGATGCTCACATTCTTTGCCCATGCTGTGAATGCCTCAACCGTTCAAGAATGGCTCAAGGAAGAGTAGAAGATCATCTGCTTCTTAATGGGATGGCCAGCACATATGATAGATGGATATATCATGGAGAACCTTTAGACGGACAACCTCAACATTTAGAAGCTGATACACAGGCCCCTCATATGATGGGTGGTGGTGATGCTGGCATTGATTTCATGGAAAATGTTTTGCGAGATAATGCTGGTTTGGAGGAAGAGGATGGGCATGAAGATGATAGAATTCCTGACCTATTGAAGGATCTGTACGATACTGAAGATCGTGCTGATGGACAGAAGTCGATGTTTGCTGAGGTGTTAGAGGAGGCGAAGCGCGCAGCTCATGAAGGGGGTAAATTTTAAAGATTTACCTTCACTGTGAAGTTACTCCACATCAAGTCTTTCTACCAGATTAGCAATGCTGCATTCAACGCAATACTCCGCCTTTTGAGCTTGCAATTCCCTGATAGCTGTGTTCCCAGGTCTTATGATGAAGTATTGTGCATAATCCGTAGGCTGGGGCTAGGTTATGTTTCAATACATGTGTGCCCAAATAACTGTGTCTTGTTTTGGAAGGATTTAGCGAAGCATGACAACTGTCCAAAATGCAATGCCTCTAGGTGGAAAGATGCTGATGGGAAGAAGTCAATATCGGAGAAGGTACTGAGGCACTTTCCATTGATACCAAGGCTGCAGCGGATGTTTATCTCGAAGAAATCATCGCTGGAGGTACAATGGCACAAGCTGAAGCGGCAACCTGTGGACAATGAGTTGAGCCATCCAGTGGACGGAGAGGCATGGAAAGAGTTTGACAGTAAACATAAAGATTTTGCTGCAGATCCAAGGAACATAAAACTCGGCATTGCCATAGATGGCTTTAATCCGTTTGGGAACATGAGCACGTCTTATGGCATGTGGCCCGTTTTTGTGGTGCCGTACAACCTGCCACCATGGGCATGCATGGATCAATCCAACTTCATGATGTCGTTGCTTATCCCGGGTCCAGAGTCTCCAGGAAAGGATTTTGATGTCTTTATGGAGCCCCTCGTAGAAGAACTTCTCCAGCTCTAGACTGGTGTACCTACATACGATGCCTTGAGTCCGGAAGAAAAGTTCAATCTACGTGCTGCAATCATATGGTCCATCCATGATTTCCCGGCGCTGCACACTCTATCCGGGAGGATCACAGCGGGTTATCAGGCCTGTGTCCATTGTGACAAAGACCCTTGCTCAAAGAGAATAAGGAGCAAGATCTGCCATATTGGGCACCGCCGCTTTCTTCCCCGAAACCATCGCTGGCGAAGAAGCAAAGATTTTAATGGTGAGAATGAAACCCGTGACAAGCCAGCTGAATTCACTAAAGAAGAGCTGGAGCAGCAACTTGAAAAGGTGAAAGATGTGAGACCAGGAAAGCTTGCGAAGAAAAGAAAGTGTGAGGAAGGTCAATGTTGGGACCGGAGGTCTTGTTTGTGGGACCTGCCATACTGGGCTGATCTGAAATTAAGGCATAATCTCGATGTAATGCACATTGAGAAAAACATACGCGAGAATTTGCTAGGGACGTTTCTGAACATTGAAGGGAAGACAAAGGACATGGTTAGTTCTAGGCTTGATTTGGAGGACATGGGCATAAGAGAAGATTTGCATCTACAGCACAATGAAGATGAAGATTCATTTGAAATGCCACGAGAATGGTATACAATGAGTAAAGAACAAAAGCTTGCATTCTGTGAATTCCTAAGAGCGGTGGGATTTCCAGATGGTTATGGTGCTAACCTAGCAAAGTGTGTTACTTATGATGGATTCAAGCTTTCAGTACTGAAAACCCATGATTGTCACATCCTCCTCCAAAGGATTTTACCGGCGGGCCTCCAAGGAATCATGGACAAGGATATATGTGAAGCGGTTGTTGAGCTGGGAAATTTCTTTAGAGAAATGTGCTGCAAAACACTCAAGTTAACTGTTCTGGAAAGACTTGAAAAAGAAATCCCAATTATTCTTTGCAAGCTCGAGAAGATTTTCCATCCAGCTTTCTTCACCGTGATGGTCCATTTGGCAGTGCACTTACTAAAAGAGGCAATGCTTAGAGGCCCTATGCAATACGATTGGATGTACCCAATCGAAAGAAGGCTGCTTACTTATAAGCGTTATGTGCAAAACACGGCAAGACCTGAAGGTTCGATTGCTGAAGCATATGTCGTTGACGAGTGCTTGAATTTTTTCTCTAGATACTTTGGCGATGTGGAAACAAGATGGAACCGGTTGGGCAGAAATAGAGAGCGGTCTGATTCGCAAAGTGGTGATGTCTCTACTTTCAACCATGGTGTGAACTTTCTTGGAGCCTCACAATACTTGGAGGCTGGTGATGAGTATGACAAGATGGTTTGGTATGTGCTCAACAATTGCGCCGAGGTTCTACCATATATCAAGTATGTTATATCTTGTGCACTCGTTATATTTTTTTTGCTTGGGTTGGCACCAGCCTATTGTTTTAATTCACGTGTTTTGTTGGCATTGCAGGAAATGCAAGGAAGAGTTCAACCAGGAAGAAAGCCAGATCAATGTTGATAAAAGGGTTGCCAAGTGATTTGCTAAATGATTTAAGAATCATGTGAGATCTTTAGCCACATGTTTTATGTTTTCTGTGTTATTCACCAACTGTTAAATACCATTGTTGCTAAATGGTTTATTTGTGCAGATTGGAAAGTTGCATGTGGAGAAGAAGGTCAGTGATGATCTATTTGCTTTGGCATGCTTACCGGATAAGCGAGTGAGAGTGTATTTAGCATGCATCACTGACGGTGTCCGGTACCACACCGTTGACCGCGAGGAAAAAAGGAAGACACAGAATAGTGGAATCGTCACTGAGGGGTCACATGATCGTGAGAACATTGACTTCTATGGTCAGCTGAGAAGCATCGTAGAGTTGAAGTACAACTCTAGTGGAGGCATCCATCGCTCGGTTGTCTTATTTCGCTGTGACTGGTTTGAGCTTGGTAGCAAGAAGAAGAGAGACTCTTTTGTCAAATATGATGGCCACTTCAAAAGCATCAACACTGCAAGGTGCTGGTATAAGAGTGATCCCTTTATTCTAACAACACAAGCAACAATGGTGTTTTATCTGCCAGACACTCTTTTGCACGGAAAATGGCGAGTTGTGCAAAACTTTGAGCACATACACTTGTGGAGTGTGACTGAAACTGAAGTGGAAAAGGGCCCCGATGTTAGTGGACTAACATACCAGGATGATGACTCTACGGAAGTTCCGTTGCAAGCTGATGATGACTCTATGGAAGTTCCGGTGCAAAGCAGAGTGCGAAGGGACCGGGAACGTGTGCTCGTTGAGGCTGCAACAGTTGAAGGCATCAAGAAAAGAAGAAAGGTGGTAGCGGATGGACATGAGAGCGAGGATGAGGAAAACAGGACAGATCATACTATGCTGCAATATTGTAGTGATGATGAGGAAAACAGGAGTGGGCATAGAGTTCCTTGTTTTGGTATCGACGACGATGAGTAGCGAAGGTAAATTTTGTCTACTTGGTGAGCTAATGCTATTACTGGATGTTCTTTGTTTTGTCTATAGGGCTGGTGACCAAGTACTATTACTGATGTAGTTTTTGTACTACAGGATGTGATCCTGATGTGATTCAAGATGCTTGAAGATTACAGGGGCAAAATGCTTGAAGATTCCAGGAGCATAGTGTAGTTTTTGTCAGTACTGTAGTGATACTGATGGCAAGAAGATGTAGTTGTGATACTGATGGCAAGAACATTCCAGGAGCAAAATGTAGTTTAATTTCTGTTTTTGTGAGACTAGCTGTTTTTGTACTGTATGCTTGATTCCAGGAGCAAAGTTTAATTTCTGTTTCATGAAGTATTTTGAGCTGTTTCAAGAAGAATGATCATACTAAGTTTTTAGAGTTGTTTCTTGAGTTGTGATACTGATGGCAAGAAGAAGTTTCATGAAGGGATTTGTTTGTAATAATTTTGTAGTTGTGAAATGAATGTCCAAATCAGAGTTGTTTCATGAAGAGATGTTGCAAAGATTAGGTCTGAGTTTTCTAAAGTTGACTGAACTGAATATAACACTGAATTTGGTACAAAAAAGTTAACTGAATTTTGTAAAAAAAATTGCTCTGAATTTTGGCAGAAATGAGTTTTCTTCACTGAATAAGTTCTGAATTTTGTAAAGTTAACTGAATATAACACTGTCATCTAACTGAATTTGGTAAACAAATATGCCTGAGCGGGGACTCGAACCCACGACCGTGCGCTAATTTCACTGTGTTTCTACCACTAGGCTAGGAAGAGGCTACTAGTCTTGTACTCTATGCCAACTCTTTTCAAATCATCAAACCAGTCAAGTATCAAACACACACCTCGCTGACAAGTGGGCCATTTTCTACTCTACCCACTCGACCCTTTTCCCCCTGAGCTACCAAAAAAAATTGGCGCGCGGCCAAAAAATAATGCGCGAGCGAGGACTCGAACCCACGACCTGGCGCTTATTTCACTGTTTTTCTACCACTGGGCTAGGAAGAGGCTGTTGGTTTTGTACTCTATGCCCACCCTTTTTAATATATCAAACCAGTCACGTATCAAACACAGAACTCGCTGACAAGTGGACCCACTCTTTTCCCCACTCCTCCTCTCCACTCGACCCGCTCCTCCTCTCCAGTCTCCACTCGACCCACTCCTCCTCTCCACCACTGGCTCCTTTCTCTCCCACCGCCGCCGACTCCTTCCTCTCTCTCCATTGCCGACTCCTTCCTCTCTCCTAAGGTATGAATCCACCGACTCCTTCCTCTTCCTCTTCCTATCTACTGTTTAGATTAGGGTGTGATTCCATTGATTAGATTAGGGTTCTTGCCGCCGCCTAGATTGGATTAGATTAGATAAGGATTGGATTAGGGTTTGATTAGGATTGGACTAGGGTGTTCATTGATACAAAGTTTGTGCTTTTCTAGTTTGTTCTTGTCTCTACTGACTTCGGTATCCAATAGATTGGAATTCCCTGAGATGGTTTGAGAATCTAGGGTTTGAGAATTTTTCTAGTTGTTCTTGGTGGATGCAATATTGATTAGAGTACTTCATTAGATTACTATGCTCTGTTTTTCAATTTCTTTAGTCTTAGGTTCAGTTCTTAAGTGCTGGGTTGAAAATTTGAATACTAGATTGAGTTCTTCAGTTCTTAAGTGCACCACAAATCCCTATTTTTAGATTACTATGCTCTGTTTTTCAACATTTTCAGTTTTAGATTCAGTTCTTAAGTGCAGGTCTTAAAGATATGGTTCTAGCAAAATGTAGCACATGGGCAGATATGGTCCATTTATAGTAGATATGGTTCTAGCTGTGTTTGCCATTTATAGTAGACATGGGCACATGGGCAGATATGGTCCATTGTAGATAGAGTAGTAGCATATTGTTTTGCCATTTATAGTAGTATTCCAAATTGAGGCCCTGGCAAAGATAGCTAGTAAATATTCTACTGTTTTGAAGGGTGCCAATTGCCATAGGCCAACTAACCTACCAAATTAATTAAGTGTTGTTGATGTTGTTGAGAACAAGTGCATTGCTTTTTTTTTCTCAGTTTTCTTTCATGTCTAAAATCTTGGCTCTGTTCCAACTATGTCCATTTGTCAAATATGATAGTGTTGAATTAGAGCCAAGTTTCTGTAGATGTCCACAAGTGTTCTTGCCATCATAAATGTCCACAAGTGCATTGCTTTTTTTCTCACTTTTGCCATCATAAACTTGGTTCTGTTCCAACTATGTCCAGTCCTGTTTATGGTAACTTGTTGTTTAATTAAAATGTTGCTTTTCAGAGCGGAGGGGAGGCCGCCACCACCGGCTGCGCTCTGCCACGCCAAGAAGTGAGATGGCCGGCTTGGAAGGTTTCGAGTTCTTTGAGATCGTAATTGAGAAATCCTGCAGTAGGCAGGTATATTCAAGACAAGATCTCCCCTTCACCCATCTCTTTATCATCACTCTGCGGTCTAGTGCTTGATTGGCACAATTAACCACTGCTTGACCCTCACTACAGAGGCTGCCTGACAAGTTTGCGAAGATGATCGCCGGCCGTGAGCCCCAGAAAGTGAATTTGCGGGAGGCCGGCAGCGGGCGTCACAGGCTGTGGGACTTGTTGGTGGTGTTCGACGCCGACGGCCACATGTACCTAGGGCCCGGCTAGGAGCATTTCGCCCACACCCATGGCCTGCAGCTCGGGCACTTCCTTGTCTTCCGCTACGACGGCGACGCCATGCTCATCGTGAAGATGTTCGACAACACCATGTGCCGCATGTACTACCAGCACGACGACGATGCCAGTAAGCTCTCTGCCTCTCTTCTTCCTGTCCTTTTGGCTTCACAAAAAAAACATTTTTCATTTTTTGAATGCTAAAAACATGTGTTTTTCATGAAGCGGCTACAGGGAGAGTCATCCCAAGCGGCGCCATTCCATGTCTACCTCAAAGCAGACCCTATTTTACGACGGCCGCCAAAAATCATGCATTTCCGACCCTCGTAGCTACTCCTGGCCATTTAGACAACCTTCGGCTGATTCAGCTGGAACCGGCTGGAATTTGAACTGCGGATCCTCCATAGCTTGCCCGTTATTTTTGCTAAAAATCATTTTTAGCTTCACAGGTAGGCATTTCACCAAAGAATCGATAACAACTTTGCATGATTCAACCCCTAGGCACGGACGACCGCCACGACGAAATCAACCGGTTTTTGAAAACACCGTAAAAAATTCAAAAAAATCAAAAAAATGGGAGACCTCCACGTCACATCATCAAATGTGGCCTACCAACTAGCAAAAATACTAAACTTGGAATACCAATGTTTTCTTGAAAAGGTGTTCTCAAAAACGACCTACCATGAACGAAGATTCATGGCTTTCAAGCCAAACGAGCAATGATATGGCCGCATCCGTTGAATAGTTTGTGATAATATGCCCAAATTTGGCACATGCCTCCATCTTGTGATGGAAAACAATGTTGCCAAACTGAGGTTCCAACTTGTTTCACAAAAAAAACCATTTTTCATTTTTTTAATGCTAAAAACATGTGTTTTTCGTGAAGCGGCTACAAGGAGAGTCATCCCAAACGGCGCCATTCCATGTCTACCTCAAAGCAGACCCTATTTTATGGATGGCCGCCAAAAATCATGCATTTCCGACCCTCGTAGCTACTCCCGGCCATTCAGACAACCTTCGGCCGATTCAGCTGGAACCGGCTGGAATTTGAACTGCGGGTCCTCCATAGCTTGCCGGTTATTTTTGCTAACAATCATTTTTAGCTTCACAGGTAGGCATTTCATCAAAGAATCAATAACAACTTTCCATGATTCAACCCCTAGCCACGGACGGCCACCGCGACGAAATCGGCCTGTTTTTCAAAACACCGTAAAAAATTCAAAAAAAATCAAAAAATGGGAGATCTCCGCGTCACATCATCAAATGTGGCCTACCAACTAGCAAAAATACTAAACTTGGAATACTGATGTTTTCTTGAAAAGGTGTTCTCAAAAATGACCTACCATGAACGAAGATTCATGGCTTTCAAGCCAAACGAGCAATGATATGGCCGCATCCATTAAATAGTTTGTGATAATATGCCCAAATTTGGCGCATGCCTCCATCTTGTGATGGAGAACAATGTTGCCAAAGCGAGGTTCCAACTTGTTTCACAAAAAACCGTTTTTCATTTTTTGAATTCTAAAAACATGTGTTTTTCGTGAAAGCGGCTACAAGGAGAGTCATCCCAAACGGCGCCATTCCATGTCTACCTCAAAGCAGACCCTATTTTACGAATGACCGCCAAAAATCATGCATTTTCGACCCTCGTAGCTACTCCCGGCATTTCAGACAATCTTCGGCCGATTCAGTCGGAACTGGCTGGAATTTGAACTGCAGGTCCTCCATAGCTTGCCCGTTATTTTTGCTAAAAATCATTTTTAGCTTCACAGGTAGGCATTTCATCAAAGAATCGACAACAACTTTGCATGATTCAACCCCTAGCCACGGACGGCCGCCACGATGAAATCGGCCGGTTTTTGAAAACACCATAAAAAATTCAAAAAAAATTCAAAAAAATGGGAGACCTCCACGTCACATCATCAAATGTGGCCTACCAACTAGGAAAAATATTAAACTTGGAATACCGATGTTTTCTTGAGCTATTCGGTATGATTTTAACCATGATTTCTACAAAGTTTACAAAAAAACCCCTAAATTTTTCTACCTCCAAACCTCTAAAAACTGGTGAAAATTTCCCTCCCACCCCACCAAAATTTCCCTCCTAGCACCAAATTTTCCCTCCCACCCCACCAAAATTTCCCACCACTCCTCTCCCACTACCATGCGGGACCCACCACCCCTCTCTCACTAAACACGCGGGACCCACCACCACTCCATTCCCCTCCCTTCCCACTCCCCAAAATTTCCCCATTCCATTCCCCTCTCCCCGACGAACCCTAGCTTCTCCGCGCCGCCCCACCCCCACTCCCTCCCCTGCTCCGCGCCGCCCCGTCGCGCCGCTGCGCCGCCCCGCCCCGCCGCGTCGCGCCGCCCTCCCCGACGATGAATCCCCTTCCCTCGACGGCTACATCGTCCACATCGACTACGACCGACTACATCGACTACATCGACGACGACGGCGGCTACATCGACGACGACGGCGCGATCTACGATGACCACTGCTGCATCATCAACATCATCCGCCCCTAGGTACTTCTCCCCTCGATCCATCTCCCCTCGATATTCATGGGTAGATCTTCTAGGGTTCGGTAGATCCCCCTCATGGGTTCTTTTAGGGTTCATGGGGATGGATCGTTGGGGATGGGGATGGCTAGGGTTAGGGTTCATGGGGTACACGTTTCTCTGGTTCATGGAGATGGTTAGGGTTAGGATTGATGGATCTCCTGGTTTTCTTGTTCATCGAGAAGGATCAATGTGGATTCATGGGGATGATCTCCCTCTGGTTAGGGTTTCATGGGGTTAGAGTTTCATGGGGTTAGGGTTTCATGGGGTTGATGTGGTCCCGCCTATGCATGATTTCAATTGTTGTTAAGAGCGTATGCTTCTTTATGTATTGACTACTGTTGTTAAGAGTGCATGTTGGTCCTGTAAATCTTGTACTAATTCACTTGACAGACTTCATATGTAAATCTTGTACTAATTGGTAAATGGTGGTAGCTGCTACTGTAAACAGATCCCTTCCATTGTTGTGATGCTTGTGAACAAAAGTGTGGGATTGCTATGTAGATTGTCAAGGCTGTGTATGTAAATCTTGTACTAATTGGTAAAGTAGTCTAAATTCTGATGAAGGTGAGTTACAACAGGGAATCATGCTGCTACTACTACATGCTACTCTTGTTTATGATGGTCTGCCTATGCATGGGTTAGCCTGCATTTGTGATGGGGGTACACAAAGCCACTTGCTTGCAATTGTTGTGGGTCTTAGCAGAATTCTATTTTTCTGTTCCATTATTATGAGAATGTGCTACTGCACATTGATTAGGATGAGTGTATCATGCATGCTTTACTTATTCAACATGATATGTGTCTATATGGGTTGATATACCAAATCAAACCGAGTTTGGCTCTTGAAGCTTCTGAAAAATTGTTGTATAGGTTGTAGAGGAACATGCATGGGGAATTTTTTTTCTTGTTTTGAGTTAGATTCCCATTTATGCTTATCATCATCAAAGCTTGTTGAAGTGAAACTGTGGACGCTGAAAGCACCTTATGCATATCCTGTTCATAGAGGATGCCCATAAGGTGCCCATTGTGGATGTGCGATTTACACTTTCACTTCCTGATATAGGAACCATACTACATAATCTGTTTTTTCTATGTATAGTGACTGATGCTGATTTCTTATTTATTAAAGTCATCTTTGTTCATCACATGTTCTATTTATCTTAGTTTAGTTTAGTTTTGCTTGGCATACATAGAGTAATACAATCAGTAGAATGTCAGTCCAAGCGTTGTTAGTCTCTTCAGTACATCATGGGGATGCTTGCTTGCTTGCTGCTACTCTTCAATTCAGTTGCTTGCTAGCATACATAGGGTTAGGGTTTGCATCAGCAGTACTACTAGCACTTTGCTTGCTTGCTTGTGTACTTTATATGAGGCACTAGCAGATTTCTTGATGTACATTACTACATCCTGCTTGATGTAGTGAAGATATTAAGAGATGCTTCATATCTTTCCAGGGTACATGCATGCTTGTTTAGTGCACTTACATGTTTGCTTAATTAATAACACTACATCACTGTATTGTTGATCCATCAAGTTTGCTTCACATGTATGTGCATGATGGTCCAAATGATTTCCTTTATGGATACAAGTGCATCATTTTACTTTATCCCTGTTGTATCTGATTGTTGTTTATTCTATTTTGCAAGCACCACCTCAAGATCATCCATGGCAAGAATGACAAGGTCAAAAATGAGGCCAACCGTTGGTATGCAACTTGCTCCTTGTGGTTATACTGTCAGTTTTATAAAATCTTTGTCTTAATATGCTAAGTGAAATGTATTGCTGCAATCTGAATAAGCTGGCTTAATTGTGCCTGTGTGCTGTTAGTCTTCCTTACCCGAATAACTAGGATTAAATGATAATAAAATCTCATAAGATATGTTTGGCTGTCTGTCCATGCATTCCAACCATTCACCTAATAGTTACATTTCCTTTATCATGCAGAGAAGAGCCTCTCACCGAGTACGAGAAGGTTAGGGCTAGAAATATGATGAGGAACAATCGGATGTTCCAGTCCCTTGGCATCGGTGCAATAGCGTCAATGATTAGAAAAACGAATGATGTACAAGAAGGTAGAACTAATGAGGTTCAAGAAGGTAGTGGTGTTATCAATGATGACCCAGAGTACAATCCTAAGGAGGATGAAGTTATTGACGGAGAGGAAGTGGATGATGTTGTAGTGCAGAAGACTGTTAAGGTGCAAACTCTGTCTTGCTTGGAGGGTTGGGGTTCTTGTATGCTCTGTGTTTCCTTGTGCTCACATATTTCTCTTGTGATCTAATGCTTTTTTCCGTGCTGTTTATACAAGGCACTGAAGGGATCTAGGATGAAGAGGCATTGTGTTAAGAAGACAGTCAACAAGAAGATAGTCAGCAAGAAGAAGAAGAGCTCAGAAACATCTGCTGCAATGCCTCCAGGAAGGGTGATGGCCCCACCTCTAGGACAAACAAAGAGGATCCTAGAACCTGATGAACCTTCCCCTGATAGAGTCACAAGGCAGAAAGCAAAGATGGCGGCTGCGACGGACCATCAGGAAAGTCTGCTGCCCATGGACTCTGAGACCTCGGTGCAAATGGGTGATGAGTTGCCACCCATGGATGAAGGAACCACTCTTTGCATGGATGAATGTGGCACTGTCTGCCTAGATGAAGGAGGAACTATCTGCATAGATGAAGCAGGCACTATCCACACAGACCTCAGCCCTGTTGCACCTTCTATTGACAGGAATGCTGTCATCAGTGAAGAAGAACAGCAGCTTGTGCTTCAATCAGGCAAGTTGACCTTTGCAATGCTCTCTTTTACTAGTGCATTTTCCAAATGGAATGATCATGTATGCTTACCTGTTTAGCAGAACTATTCCTACATCTATCAATTTCTCTTCTAATTTAGGAGTTCAATTTCATTTTCAGATGCAATGACTACCAAGACTAGACTTAGAAAGGGCAAAGGGCTAGAGAGAATCACCAAGTCGCTTGGTAGCAAGGCGCCTATTCAAATTGCTGAAGGGATGAAGCGTCCAGAGAAGCCTCTGCAGGCAGCAAAGCTTGCTTCTGAGTGTGGACTCGTTGCAAGAAGCCATCTGCCGGTTCTTCCTCACTTCAAGAAATACAAAAAAATGCTAGTCTATTGGAGAACTACATTGGGAAAGTTGCTGTAAGCTACTTGTTTCATAGTTAATGTGCTATCTATTTTCTGTTACACCTATGCATGATCACTAATATTGTTCCTACCTTGTTTGCTATCTTGGTAGGCAAATTTTGAGATGAACACGGACTCGGAGACCATCAAGACCACGTGCAAAGATATTCTACAGAAAAATTCAAAGAACAGACGCCATCAGACCAAGAAGAAGTATTTTGATACCGTAGCCGCAAACAAAGTTAGCATCAAGTCTCCGGTGCCAGATCTGACGGACGGTGAATGGCAAGCTCTAGTGGAGATGTGGTCTACCCCAAGACACAAGGTTTGTCTCTGCTTTGTTTGCTGCTTTATGTTTTGCACATGATATGCTAGTGCTAGATCATGCTGACAGTATGCTTTTTTGTAGGAAACCTGTGTGTCGAACAAGATGAATCGAGAAAAAGTCGTGTACCAACAGAGAACTGGTTCCAGGCACTACACAGCACACATTTTTGCCACTGTGAGAACTTTTCTCTAGAGACCTTACTGTTTGATCCTTGTTGAATAACATTTCTGATTCTTGCTGAATAACATTTTGATTTTTGTTGAAAAACATTTCAGAAAGAAGAGCGTAAGGGTGAGGAGCTATCTGCGATTGACTTGTTCAAGGCCACCCACAATAGCAAGAAGCACGGGTTTTCGGAGCCAGCCAAGACTGCTATAGTAAGTCACTCCATGCTTTGTCCAGCCAGTTCAAACTTTTGCCTAGAAACCTCAGCCCTGTTTGATTCACAGCCAGCAAGAACACACACTATGTTCCATGCTTTGATGCTGTTTGCTAGAGACTAAGATAGTTCAACAAAGATATCAGAATTTGCTATAGCTATTTGTTGCATTTTTTATGATATGATGAAAATTGATCTGAATGTTAGTTTGATGATCGGCTCTCTCGGGAAGCCATCTTACATAGAACCACCATTCTAGGCTTAATTAAGCGATCATATTTTTCCAATTACATGTCTCCAGATCACATAAGTGTGTACACTTGCTATAATGAATCTGTTATTGATAATATCTACGTATAGATTTTGTGTGCTGGTTTGGTTACTTCAAATAATCCATTTCGTGTGCTGGTTTGGTTTATCTTGCTTGGTTTGGTTTGCAGAATGTGAAATAGATCTGCCACTAATGTCTATCATTTTCCTCCATATGCTAGCTTGAGATGGAAAAAATGAAGGACGCGCCGGTACCAGAAGGTGAAGAGCCAAAGTCTGCTGCTGAAATTGTTGACGAAGTGCTCAAGACGGAAGTCAAGCAAAGCACATTCCTCAAGAATGTTGGGCTCCAGTCATCTAGGAACAACTCCGGCAAAGCAACTGCTGCTGTGGCTGCTCATGTTCGTGATCTTGAGCAGAAGCTGGAGAGGTCGGAGCTTCAAGCTGAAGTGATGCAAGAAGAATTGGCGGCAATCAAGATGAAGGCGGAAAAGCTGAAGCTGCACGCGACAAGGAACTTGAGCTGCTGCGCAAGAAGTCTCAAGAGCAGGATGAGAAGTTAGCCCACTTGATGGCTCTCTTTGGAGCTAAGGCAGTTTGATGGCTGTGCAGTTTGTCTTTGAACCTGTGAAGTTATGTCGTAGTAGGTCGTGAACCGGTTTGTCTTTGAACATGTGAAGTTATGCAGTTTGTTGCATTTTGCACTTGTGAACCTGGGAGCGCTTGTGAACCTGGTAGAGTTTTGCACTTGTGAACCTGGTAGTGTGTTGCACTTGTGAACCTGGGAGCACTTGTGAAGTTATGTGGATGGAGTACTTGTGAAGTTATGTGGATCACTTGTGAACCTGGGCTTGTGTTTATAGTTATGTGGATCTTGCTGTTTATAGATATGCAAAATATGAACCTGGGCTCTAAAAAGGCCGAGGCCCAAACAAGAATTACACTAAAAAGGCTTGGGCTTAAAAAAAGAGTTGACTGTAAAAAAATAGTTTGTAAAAGGCTGCATCCCAGAAAATAAAAGGCCAAGGCCCGAACTAGAACTAGACTAAAAAGGCTGTGGCCCAAAACAAGAGTGGACAATAAAAAAATTTGATCAGAAAAAGGCTCCATCCCAGAAAATAAAAGGCCAAATTATTGGGCCAGGCCCATGCAGATAAGCAAAATAAAGAGAAAAAACATTAAATGGGCTGAATTATTTGGCTTGGCCCATGTAGACGGCCGAAATGGACCGGGCTGATTCTATTTTACGACCTTTGCATTTGGTCGTAATTCTGCCACATCAGCTTGCCACGGTGGATCTGACGTGGTGTGGGCGGATTGCTAGTGACCAAAATAATTGGTCGTTGAATCTACGACCATTTTTTTGGTCGTAAACGTCTACGGCCATTCCAGAAGAAAGGTCGTTAATTTCAGTTTAAGACGGTCAGCTTTTGATCATCTGTTTTCGGTCACAAAAAGGTCACAAATGGAAAACAATGACCATTCAGTGACCAATAGTGATGGTCACAAGTTGACGTATTTCTTGTAGTGCCAATCCTTTTGAGGCAAAGGACAGGCCAAAACGGTTTCTTATAATAGGCAAAGCGTTCTTGAGGATACACGGGAATTTCATCTAGTCACTTTCATCATGTTGATTCAATTCGTGTTCGCTACTTTGATAATTTGATATGTGGGTGGACTGGTGCTTAGGTGCTGTTCTTACTTCAACAAACCTCCTACTTATGATTAACCCTCTCGCAAGCATCCGCAACTACGAGAAAAGTATTAAGAATAAATTCTAACCATAGCATTAAACTTTTGGATCCAATCGGTCCCTTACGGAATAGCGCATAAACTAGGGTTTAAGCTTCTGTCACTCTCGCAACCCATCATCTAATAACTACTCCACAATGCATTCCCTTAGGCCCAAATATGGTGAAGTGTCATGTAGTCGACGTTCACATGTCACCACTAAGGGAATCACAACATACATACTATCAAAATATCGAACACATATCAAGTTCACAAGATTACTTGCAACATGATTTCTCCCGTGACCTCAAGAACAAAAGTAACTACTCACAAATGATAATCATGCTCAAACTCAGAGGGGTATTAAATAGCATATTGGATCTGAACATATAATCTTCCACCAAATAAACCATATAGTAATCAACTACAAGATGTAATCAGCACTACTAGTCACCCACAAGCACCAATCTATAGTTCCAGTAACAAGATTGAACACAAGAGATGAACTAGGATTTGAGATGAGATGGTGCTGTTGAAGATGTTGATGGAGATTGCCCTCCCCAAGATGGGAGAGTTGTTGGTGATGATGATGACGATGATTTCCCCCTCCGGGAGGGAAGTTCCCCCGGCGGAATCGCTCCACCGGAGGGCAAAAGTGCTCCAGCCCAAGTTCCACCTCGAGACGGCGGCGCTCCGTCCCGAAAGTCCTCTCCTTATTTTCCTAGGTCAAAATGACCTATATACCAGAAGATGGGCACCAGAGGTGGGCCTGGGGGAGCACAACCCACAAGGGCACGCCTGGGCTCCCTGGCGCGCCTAGGTGGGTTATGCCCACCTGGTGGCCCCCTCTGGTACTTATTTGCTCCAATATTCTTCATATATTCCATAAAAATTCTCCGTGAAGTTTCAGCTTGTTTGGAGTTGTGCAGAATAGGTAGCCTGACGTAGCTTTTCCAGGTCCATATTTCCAGCTGCCAGAATTCTCCCTCTTTGTGTGTACCTTGCATATTATGAGAGAAAAGGCATTAGAATTACTCCAAAAAGCATTATTATGCATAAAGACATCATAAATAACAATAGGAAAACATGATGTAAAATGGACGTATCAACTCCCCCAAGCTTAGACCTCGTTTGTCCTCAAGCGAAAACCGAAATCGAAAAACATGTCCACATGCTTAGAGAGAGAGGTGTCGATAAAAACAAAAGACGGACATAGAAGCATCATGTTGATTATTATAACAACAACAAACTTAAACATAAAACTTTTATCATAGATCTTTTATCATAGACTTCTCATGAATAAGTGACAATTCATCACACTATCGAAGTATAAAGCATAAACTCTAATAGAAACCAACAAACTATGTTCTCAGTCAACTTTACAACTACAATTCATCATATTTTCAGGAAGGGTCACGTATCGGAGCCTTTAGGCAAGTCCACATACTCAACCATCATATAGTCTTCTATGATTGCTAACACTCACCGCAAACACATGAGCAAAACATTTCAACCGGACACATAGAAAGATAGGGTCTTATAGTTTCGCCTCCCAACGTATTCACCTCAAGGGTGATGTCAACAATAATAACTCATGCCACCCATATTCAACTGGACATATGTGCCTAGATCTTTCCTCACCACATGATGCTTGCCAAAGGAGAAAAATAAAAAGGAATAGAGAGAAAACTTTGACTCTTTGCATAAAAGTAAGTACATAAAGGTAAAAGATAGGCCCTTCGCAGAGGGAAGCAGAGGTTGCCATGCGCTTATTTGTTTGTATGCTCAACCCCTTAGTGCAAAAGAACATCACGTTGTATTGCCCCTTGTGATGGCAACCTTTATTATGCAGTCTGTCGCTTTTATTCTTCACCATCACAAGTTCATACAACGCTCAATTTTCTCTTACACTAAATGATCTCACACTTTTAGAAGCAATTTTATTGCCTTAGTGCACCGATGACAACTTACTTGAGGGATCTTGCTCAATCCCTAGGTAGGTATGGTGGACTCTTGAAAATAAGATTTGGGTTTAAGGGTTTTTTGGATGCACAAGTAGTATCTCTACTTGGTGCGGAATTTTTGGCTAGCAAAGATAGGGGGCAAGCACCACATGTTAAAGGATCTATGACAATATGACTTCTATGTGAATATGAACAAACATAAATCATTAAGTTGTCTTCCTTGTCCAACGTCAACAATTCTGGCATATAATATTTTGATGGGGGCTCACAATCACAAAAGATTTCTAGGACAGTGTATTTATATGTGAATCTTCTCTTCCCTTATTAATTCTTTCATGAGTTGCATCATTGACTAATGCTATGTTTGTCAATTTCTAATAAAATTTTCTACTTATACCTTTCCTTATGTGGTGTCATCACCTACCATAAGATTAGCATATGATCTTCTTGATTTATTTCCTTTCCTTTTATTTATTTCCTTTCTTTTTATTGCAACAAGAAAGTAAAGAAAGCAAAAACTTAAACTAAACTTTATTATATATTTCGCACACGATTACAAGGATAGATCACTAGGCAAACTCTCGAAAAGAAAGGATCAAACTAAACTTTAATTCATCTAAAGCAAAAGATCGAACTAAAATAAGTAAAGGCAAAAGATAGTGGGGATGATACGATACCGGGGCACCTCCCCCAAGCTTGGCGGAAGCCAAGGGGAGTGCCCATACCCGATACTCAATTTTGTTTTGGTGATGAAGAAGAAGGTGGTGGTGATGAAGTAGAGATCTTGTCCTCGGGTTTCCATTGCAGAGGTTCACCATCATAAGAGGAGGAATGAGTCTCACGGGTCCTGCAACTGGCAGCCAAACTAATACCTTTGAACCTTGCCTCATATTCAAAGACTTGGTTTTGGACATCATAGATCTGGCTTTGGCGGAAGTTAATTTGCTCGTTGAGGGTGAAGACAATGTCCTTCATGGACTTGCCATCCACCTTGAGATCACGGGTAAGGTCCGTGATCATGAGGTGATTGGCATTGAGTCCACGCTCCACCATCCCCTTGCAGCAGAAGACATCCTGCTCCATAGCTTCAAGCCTGGCCTCCACAGTTCCCATCCCCTTGGGACCTTGCACATCGCGGATGTGGAGCACCCCCTCATGCATCTGGATGGCCTGAGGGTGCTGCACCACCTCCCGCAAATATGGGTTGATGACGTTCTTGAAGAACTTGTCCTTGGAGGAGCTTGAGGAGGCCATGGTAGATGGGATCTGACAGAAAACCGCAAGGAGAAAGAAAACAGAAGATTTCTCCGCGATACGGTGGTCAATAAGTTCGGGGGGTATATAAAGATTTTTTTATCTTGAGAAACAAGCAAGCTGTAGAAAAATGGAGTCCGGAAGGTACCCGAGGTTGGCACAACCCACCTGGGCGCCCCTAGCAAGCCAGGCGCACCCTGGTGTCTTGTGCCCACCAGGGTACGCTTCCTGGTTGTTTCTTATTTTCCTAATTTTTGTTATATTCCAAAACTGACAAAAAATATTTTTGCGGATTTTTCGGAGTCCGTTTACTTACCGTATCACGTACCTCCTTATTTTCATGATTTTGGAGTGTTCCGGAAGGACTCTTTTATGTGTTCTTCCGGTGTCAAAGTTTGGACAATATTACTTTCAACATTAATGGGCGTACCTGAGATATAATGTTTTATTCATTTCCCATTAACAACCTTCGGGTTAGTACCTTCGGCATTATTTATTTTGATAGCTCCACACCGATAAACCTCCTCGATAACATAGGGTCCTTCCCATTTTGGGAGGTGTTTTCCTGCAAAGAATCTAAAACGAGAGTTGTACAAAAGAACATATTCTCCAACTTTAAACTCACGCTTTTGAATTCTTTTATCATGCCATCTTTTAACTTTTTCTTTAAATAACTTGGCATTTTCATAAGCTTGGGTTCTCCATTCATCTAAAGAGCTAATATCAAATAACCTCTTTTCACCGGCAAGTTTGAAATCATAGTTGAGTTCTTTGATTGCCCAATAAGCTTTATGTTCTAACTCAAGAGGCAAATGAAAAGCTTTTCCATAAACCATTTTATAAGGAGACATACCCATAGGATTTTTATAAGCTGTTCTATAAGCCCAAAGTGCATCATCTAATTTCTTAGACCAATTCTTCCGGACCTATTGACAGTCTTTTGCAAAATTAATTTTATTTCTTTATTGCTAAGTTAAACTTGACCACTAGACTGAGGATGATAAGGTGATGCAATTCTATGGTTAACATCATACTTAGCAAGCATTTTACGGAAAGCACCATGAATAAAGTGTGAACCACCATCGGTCATTAAATATCTAGGAACTCCAAACCTTGGGAAATTACATCCTTAAGAATTTTAATAGAGGTGTTGTGATCAGCACTACTAGTTGGAATAGCTTCTACCCATTTAGTAACATAATCAACAGCAACCAAAATATGTGTATACCCATTATAGGAAGGAAAAGGTCCCATGTAATGAAATCCCCAAACATCAAATGGTTCAACAGCAAGTGAATAATTCATAGGCATTTCTTGACGCTTACCGATATTACCTATTCTTTGACATTCATCACAAGATAAGACGAACTTATGGGCATCCTTGAAGAGAGTAGGCCAATAAAATCCAGATTGCAATACCTTGTGAGCAGTTCTATCTCCAGCATGATGTCCTACATAAGCTTCGGAGTGTCATTTCCGTAGGATTTGTCCCTGTTCATGCTCAGGTACACAACGTCTAATAATACCATCTACTCCTTCTTTATAAAGATGTGGGTCATCCCAAAAGTAATGTCTCAAATCATAGAAGAATATTTTCTTTTGTTGGTATGTAAAGCTAGGTGGTAAATATTTGGCAACAATGTAATTAGCATAGTTAGCATACCAAGGAGTATTATGAGCAACATTTATTGCAGCTAACTGCTCATCAGGAAAACTATCATCAATAGGTAGTGGGTCATCAAGCACATTTTCAAGCCTAGACAAGTTATCAGCTACGGGGTTCTCGGCTCCTTTTCTATCAGTGATATGTAAATCGAATTCTTGTAGCAAGAGAACCCAACGAATAAGTCTAGGTTTAGCATCTTTCTTTTCCATAATATATTTTATAGCACCATGATCGGTGTGAACAATTACTTTTGAATCAACAATGTAAGATCTAAATTTATCACAAGAAAACACCACTGCTAGGAATTCTTTTTCAGTAGTAGCATAATTTCGTTGAGCACTGTCTAGAGTTTTACTAGCATAATGAATAACATTCATTTTCTTATCACTTTGTCCTAGAACAGCACCAATAGCATAATCACTAGCATCACACATAATTTCAAAAGGCAAGTTCCAATCAGGTGGTTGAAGAATAGATGCAGAAATTAAGGCTTTCTTGAGTGTTTCGAAGGCTTCTAAACAATCATCATCAAAAACAAAAGGAACATCCTTTTGCAAAAGATTTGTAAGAGGCCTAGAAATTTTAGAAAAGTCTATGATAAATCTCCTATAGAAACCAGCATGACCTAAGAAACTACGAATACCTTTGATATCTTTAGGACATGGCATTTTCTCAATTGCATCAACCTTAGCTTTGTCCACTTCAATACCTCTTTCAGAAATTTTATGGCCCAAAACAATACCTTCATTAACCATAAAGTGGCACTTCTCCCAATTCAAGACAAGATTTGTTTGCTCGCATCTCTGCAAAACTCGATCAAGATTGCTTAAACAATCATCAAAAGACTTCCCATAAACAGAGAAGTCATCCATGAAAACCTCAACAATGTTTTCACAAAAGTCAGAAAATATAGCAGTCATACATCTTTGAAAGGTAGCAGGTGCATTGCATAAACCAAAAGGCATACGTCTATAAGCATAAGTTCCAAAGGGACAAGTGAAAGTGGTCTTTTCTTGATCAGGTTGAGAAACAGGTATTTGTGAAAAACCAAAGTATCCATGAAGAAAGCAGAAATGAGTGTGCTTAGATAATCTTTCTAACATTTTATCAATAAAAGGCAGAGGGTAATGATCTTTTCTAGTTGCTTTATGTAATTTTCTAAAATCAATTACCATTCTATATCGTGTAACAATTCTTTGTGGAATAAGTTCATTCTTATCATTGGGAACAACAGTAATACCTCCCTTCTTAAGGACACAATGAACAGGACTTACCCATCTACTATCAGCTATAGGATAGATTATACCTGCTTCCAGAAGTTTTAAGATTTCCGTTCTTACCACTTCCTTCATTTTCAGATTTAACCGACGCTGGTGATTAACTATGGGTTTAGCATCAGGTTCCATATTAATCTTGTGCTGACATAGAGTGGGACTAATGCCCTTTAAATCATCAAGAGTATATCCAATAGCAGCTCGGTGCTTCCTTAGAAATTTCAATAATCTTTCTTCTTCATGTTCTGAAAGGTTAGCACTAATAATAACATGATATATCTTCTTTTCATCAAGATAAGCATATTTCAAAGTGTCTGGCAATTGTTTTAACTCAAACACAGGATCACCTTTAGGTGGAGGAGGACCTCCTAGAGTTTCAATAGGCAAATTGTGTTTAAGCAGAGGACATTGTTCAAAGAAAATCTTATCTATTTCATTTCTTTCATGCATATGTAGATCATTTTCATGGTCTAGCAAATATTGTTCTAGTGGATCAGTAGGAGGCACAGCACTAGAAGCAAGACCAATTATTTCATCCTTACTAGGCAATTCTTTTTCATGAAGCTTTCTACTAAACTTGGAAAAATTAAACTCATGAGACTCATCACCAAAACTAACACCGACATTTTGTTTCTCACAATCTATCTTAGCATTAACGGTGTTCAAGAAAGGTCTACCAAAGATAATGGGACAAAAGTCATCTTGTGGGGACCCAAGAACAAGAAAATCAATAGGGTATTTTATTTTCCCACACAAGACTTCAACATCTCTAACAATCCCAATTGGTGATATAGTATCTCTATTAGCAAGTTTAATAGTAACATCTATGACTTCTATCTCTGCGGGTGCTATGTCATTCATAATTTCTTGATATAAGGAATAAGGAATAGCACTCACGCTAGCACCTATGTCACATAAACCATGATAACAGTGATATCCTATTTTAACTGAGACAACGGGCATGCCAACAACAGGTCTATGTTTATCCTTTTTATCAGGTTTGGCAATTCTAGCAGCCTCTTCACAGAAGTAAATAACATGCCCATCTACATTTTCTTCCAAGAGATCCTTAACCATAGCAACACTAGGTTCTACTTTAATTTGTTCATCAGGTTTAGGTGTTCTAATATAACTTTTTTTAACCACATTTTAAACTTTAGCATGTTCCTTTATCCTAACAGGGAAATGTCGTTTCTCAATAAAAGCAGTAGGAACAACTGGATCAACATTATAAAGTATAGTTTCTTCTTTAGCTAGTACTGGTTCTTTAATTTCTTCTTTAATAGGTGGGTGATATTTAAACCACTTCTCTTTAGGGAGATCAACATGAGTAGCAAAGGATTCACAAAAAGAGGCTACTATCTCAGAGTCAAGTCCATATTTAGTGCTAAACTTTTGAAAAGCATCGGTATTCATAAAAGATTTAACACAATCATACTTAAGCTTAATACCTGACTCTTAACCTTCGTCGAGTTCCCAATCTTCAGAGTTGCATTTAATTCTTTGCAAAAGATCCCACCGGAATTCAATAGTCTTCTTAATAAAAGAACCAGCACAAGAAGTATCAAGCATGGATCGATCATTATGAGAAAGCCGAGCATAAAATTTTTGGATAATAATTTCTCTTGAGAGCTCATGATTGGGGCATGAATATAACATTGACTTTAGCCTCCCCCAAGCTAGAGCGATACTTTCTCCTTCACGAGGCCAAAAATTCTATATGTAATTCCGATCACGATGAACTAGATGCATAGGATAAATTTTTTGGTGGAACTCCAATTTCAATCGATTCCAATTCCAAGACCCATTATCATCGCATAGCCTATACCATACCAATGCTTTTACCTTCAAAGATAAAGGGAAAACCTTCTTCTTAACTTCATTTCTGGGTAAACCTGCAAGCTTAAACAATCCACAAATTTGTTCCACATATATCAAGTGCATATCAGGATGTTCGGTTCCATCTCCTGCATAAGGGTTAGCTAGCAGTTGTTCTATCATACCCGAAGGAATTTCATATTCAATATTTTCAGTAGGTGCAGGAGGTTGAGGGGTAGCTAATTGTGGTTCCGGTTGAGGTGAAGATACCCCGAACAAACCCCTCAAAGGATTGTTTTCCATAGTAACAAGTGATAGTAAATTTCAGCACACTATATAAATGTTTCCTTACCAAATTCCACTTACCAAAGGCGCTTCACTCCCCGGCAACGGCGCCATAAAATAGCCTTGATGACCCACAAGTATAGGGGATCAATAGTAGCTCTTTTCGATAAGTAAGAGTGTCGAACCCAACGAGGAGCAGAAGGAAATGACAAGTGGTTTTCAGCAAGGTAATGTCTGCAAGTGCTGAAATTGTAAGTAACAGAGTAGTTTGATAGCAAGATAATTTGTAACCAGCAAGTAACAATAAAAGTAGCAAAAGTGCAGCAAGGTAGCCCAATCCTTTTGAGGCAAAGGACAGGCCAAAACGGTTTCTTATAATAGGCAAAGCATTCTTGAGGATACACGGGAATTTAATCTAGTCACTTTCATCATGTTGATTCGTTTCGTGTTCGCTACTTTGATAATTTGATATGTGGGTGGACTGGTGCTTAGGTGCTGTTCTTACTTGAACAAACCTCCTACTTATGATTAACCCTCTCGCAAGCATCTGCAACTACGAGAAAAGTATTAAGAATAAATTCTAACCATAGCATTAAACTTTTGGATCCAATCGGTCCCTTACGGATTAGCGCATAAACTAGGGTTTAAGCTTCTGTCACTCTCGCAACCCATCATCTAATAACTACTCCACAATGCATTCCCTTAGGCCCAAATATGTGGAAGTGTCATGTAGTCGACGTTCACATGACACCACTAAGGGAATCACAACATACATACTATCAAAATATCGAACACATATCAAGTTCACATGATTACTTGCAACATGATTTCTCCCGTGACCTCAAGAACATAAGTAACTACTCACAAATGATAATCATGCTCAAAATCAGAGGGGTATTAAATAGCATATTGGATCTGAACATATAATCTTCCACCAAATAAACCATATAGTAATCAACTACAAGATGTAATCAACACTACTAGTCACCCACAACCACCAATCTATAGTTCCGGTAACAAGATTGAACACAAGAGATGAACTAGGGTTTGATATGAGATGGTGCTGTTGAAGATGTTGATGGAGATTGCCCTCCCCAAGATGGGAGAGTTGTTGGTGATGATGATGATGATGATTTCCCCCTCTGGGAGGGAAGTTCCCCCGGCGGAATCGCTCTGCCGAAGGGCAAAAGTGCTCCTGCCCAAGTTCCATCTCGAGACGGCGGCGCTCCATCCCGAAATTCCTATCCTTATTTTTTCTAGGTCAAAATGACCTATATACCAGAAGATGGGCACCGCAGGTGGGCCTAGGTGAGCACAACCCACCAGGGCGCGCCTAGGCTCCCTGGCGCGCCCAGGTGGGTTGTGCCCACCTGGTGGACCCCCTCTGGTACTTATTTGCTCCAATATTCTTCATATATTCCATAAAAATTCTCCGTGAAGTTTCAGCTTGTTTGGAGTTGCGCAGAATAGGTAGCCTGACGTAGCTTTTCCAGGTCCATATTTCCAGCTGCCGGAATTCTCCCTCTTTGTATGTACCTTGCATATTATGAGAGAAAAGGCATTAGAATTACTCCAAAAAGCATTATTATGCATAAAAACATCATAAATAACAGTAGGAAAACATGATGCAAGATGGACGTATCAGGCCATAAATGCGCCGACCTACTACATGGGCCTTTACCAGGCCAGAAGTGCGGTCGGGCTTGATTTGTATCAGCTAGTATACGGGCCGTTAATAGGACCGATGTGACGTTGGGCCACATATGGCCCATGGATTTTGTCCGACGTGAATAGGCCAAAAAACACAACAGGCTGGAAGTGGCCCAAATCTGTAGTGGGTCGCTGACATGGCGAATGTCAGACTTGGCCGAACTTGGCTGAATTTGGCCGAGTTCTTTCATGGTCTTTTATGGGCCGAAAGTTTCATCGGGCAATAAATGGGCCCAAATGTAGCAAGACATTTAACAGGGCGAAAACACACTGGGTCATAATTCGGCCCAAATACTTAGCGGACTATTAACGGGCCAGAAGTGACCATAGGCCGCAATGATGAGAAATTAGAACAGGCCAGAAGTGACCATATGCCGCAATGATGATAAATCTAGAACAGGCCGATTTGACACTATTCCTACGGGCCTTACTTTGAATGGGCCATCTGCAAGCAACCATTAATGGGCCAGCCCGCTAATTTTGAGTGGGCCAGCCTTTTTAACCTAAATGGGCCGTTGTTGGGCCTCGCCACATGTCGATGTATCATAGGAGCCTCCTGGCCATTTGGCAGTTGACATCTGTCCCAATGCGGAGCTGACACGTGGTTGCTACGGCCAATGAGAATTTTACACGTGCAAAATCGCATTGGTCTTGGCTGTTAACGGGTTATCGGATCCAAAACCGGACCCGATAGCTTAACGGCGACCCATTACGGTGGATGCCACGTGTCGGTTACCCATGACGAAAGCACTTCCATGATGCGCCATTTATCATGATGATTATTTGAGTATTGTCATGGAACACTTCTACGACAGCACAGTTGTGACTATCTTGATTCTGTCATAAAATTGTCATGGATGTGCATGCATGACAGAAAACGTGACCTACTGTGACAAACACGTATCATCACATAAGTGTTTTTTTGGTAGTGATGGTCAACAACCGAGAGGAATAAGGAGATGACTGTACTTGAAGAGGATTACAGTAGAGAACCACCAGGATCATGGCAGTACGTAAGCAAGTGCCTCCTTTATTACAAGAAAAATATGGTTCCTCCTGATGGTTTCTTGACATCTGGGTCGCACGCCACTGTCAATGTAGTCAATATGTGAGATAACTGCACAAGGAGCGGCTGACACCCGGGACCCAGCAGCTCATGCTTTTTTTGTTTTCGGTACAGAGCAGGGTATCAACTGGGTTGTGTGGGAGCTGTGGCCCATCTAGCCCGGGCTTTTATTTCATATGTTTCCGACATGACCAGCCCAGTTTTTTTCCTTTCTGAAAATGGCTAGCCCAGCTATTTTGGTTTTTGCAGAATACCCAACGGAGGCCTACTTGCTTTCTACGCCATGCTAGGCCAGAAATCTTCCAAGACAAGGAGGGATGCATTCGGCTTGACCAGAAAATGGGCTATAAGTAATAAGAAATGTGTTGTAAGTTCAAAAAATACAACAAACATGCAATTAGTTCCAAATTACTTTTTTCTTTCGTATTTCTATATTTTAAATTTCATTGTTTTTGTGCGGGTAAATTTTCATTGGATTTTAAATTAAGGTATGTTTAATTTTTAAATTAATTTAAATCTGGCTAGAAATTTCGGGCTATATGTTGTTTGCGTCAAATTTGGAGGCTGACTTGTGGGTCTACTAGGTTGACGTGTATTCAAGGCTTTGTCAACTTAGTTCACAAACGAATCTAGCAGCAGTGACCGTTGGGTGTTAATCCAACGGCCATGCTACTTCTTCAATATCTAATCTTCTTGCTCCACCCACCCAAACTAGCGCCGGCGGGACCGCCTGCTCCCGCCTCCCGTGGCCGGCTATACTAGCGTGGAGGCCTCACTGCCCCACCCTACTTCCATCGCTAGCCAGGCCATTCCTCTACTCACCCACACCTCCTGTTATTTCCCGGCGACGGAAGCCGAACCAGTAAACCCTCATACTCCCCACCGCGTGGACAACCACTGTCGAGTCTTTCCCGACTCCAGGTCGTTCCCTTCCTAGGCCTTGCCATCATCCACCGCGTTGGTGCTCTTGATGTGGCGTGGTCAACATAGTCAACAAACGACAGCTATCAAAAGAGGGATGTATGTGGAGCGGCTGCAGTAGGGACCCACATAGTCCATGGCCGCACGCAAGCAAGTGCTTCCTTATTATGGGAAAAAATGATTCCTCCCACTGACAGACGGGACCCACCAGCTACATCTTCACACTCAAGGAAGTGCCTCCTTATTACGTGGGAATTTTTTTTCCTCCCCCTGACAGCTGAGACCCACCAGCTACAGCTTCGCACGCAAGAAAGTGGCACCTTATTACATGCAAGAAAAATGATTCCTCCCGCTACTAGCTGGGACCCACCCGATTTGGAGGCTAACTTGTGGGCCTACTAAGTTGACGCGTATGCATCACTTTGTCAACTTAGTCAACAAATGATTCTAGAAGCAGTGACCGTTGAATGTTAATCCAACCGACGTGCTGCTTCTTCAACCTCTGATCTTCTTGCTCCAGCAGCCCAAACCAGCTCCGGCCATACCGCCTGCTCCTGCCTCCCGTGGCTGGCTATGCTGCCACGCAGGCAACACTGCCCTACCCTACTCCCACTGCTAGCCAGGCCTTCCCTTTACTCACCCACACCCCCTGTTATATTCCGACAAAGGCAGCCTCACACCGCAACCGAACCAGTCAGCCCTCGTATTCTCTTTCGCGTGGGAAACCACTGTCGTGTCTTGCCTGGCTCCGGTTTGTTCCCTTCCTAGGCCTCGCTGTCGTCCACTGCGTTGGTGCTTTCGGCGCGGTGTCATCAACATGGTTAACGAATGACTGCCATCGGAAGAGTACTGTACGTGGTGGCGCTGACAGGTGGACCCACCAGCTACATCTTCGAACGCAAGGAAGTGCCTTCTTATTACGCGAAAAAAATGATTCCTCCCCCTGACAGCTGGGACCCACCAGCTATATCTTCACATGCAAGGAAGTGTGTTCTTATCCACCCTGATAGCTGGGACCCACCAGGTCGAAGCATATGTACCGTTGTTTGTGTGGTTGCAGACGTGTACGTACAAACCGGTCGATTGGTCTGTCTGCCACGATGAACCATGTCCGAGTAAGGAGCGGTAGCAGTTCAGGCAGTCCCATCTAAATTGTGTACACATATGGCAGTCACGCTACAAACAAGAAGGCCACGTAAGTACATACAGGCGTGGTCTCGAAAGCGTACAGTGATGGCGTCCTATTCATTGGCAGCCAACCGACTAGGTCAGAATGGAGAAGCAACGTCGTGTTCATCAGGAGGTAACTGACTGATACGTCCATTTTGCATCATGTTTTTATGTTGATATTTATTGCATTATGGACTGTCATTACACTTTATGATGCAATTCTTATTCCTTTTTCTCTCTTATTTTGTAAGATCCACATGAAGACGGAGAATGCCGACACCTGGAATTTTGGAACGGAATGGAGAAAATCTGAGATCCCTATTCTTCACAACTCCAAATGTCCTGAAACTTTACGGAGAATTATTTTGTAATATATAAAAAATATTGGGTGAAGAAATATCATGAGGGGGCCACAAGGTGGCCACAAGCCTGGGGGCGCGTCCCTAACCTTGTGGGCCCCCTGGCCATCCTCCGGTGCCCATCTCTGCTATATGAAGGGTTTTGACCTAGAAAAAATACGGGGAGGACTTTCGAGATGAAGCGCCACCGTCTCGAGGCGGAACCTGGGTAGAAGCAATCTAGGTCTCCGGTGGAGCGATTCCGTCGGGGAAACTTCTTCACCAATGATCCTCTCACCATGGGAGGACCAATCTTCATCAATATCTTCACAAGCACCATCTCATCTCAAACCCTAGTTCATCTCTTGTATTCAATCTTTGTCTCAAAGCCTCAGATTGGTACCTGTGGGTTGCTAGTAGTGTTGATTACTCCTTGTAGTTGATGCTAGTTGGTTTATTTGGTGGAAGATCATATGTTCAGATCCTTAATGATATACAATAACCCTCTGATCATAACATGAACATTCTTTGTGAGTAGTTACTTTTGTTTCGGAGGACATGGGAGAAGTCTTGTTATATGTAATCTTGTGATTTTGGTATTCGTTCGACATTTTGATGAGATGTATGTTGTCTTTCCTCTAGTGGTGTTATGTGAATGTCGACTACATGACACTTCAGCATGAATTGGGCCTAGGGGAAGGCACTGGGAAGTAGCAAGTAGATGATGGGTTGCTAGAGTGACAGAAGCTTAAACCCTAGTTTATGCGTTGCTTCGTAAGGGGCTGATTTGGATCCACATGTTTAATGCTATGGTTAGATTTATGTTAATTCTTATTTCGTACTTGTGCATGCTTGCAAGAGGTGTTAATCATAAGTGGGAGGCTTGTCCAAGTAAGGATAGCACCTAAGAACCGGTCCACTAACATATGAAATTGTCAAGGTAACGAACGCGAATCATATGAGCATGATGAAAACTAACTTTGTGACAATTCCCATGTGTCCTCGGGAGTGCTTTGCTTTATATAAGAGTTCATCCAGGCTTGTCCTTTGCTATAACAAGGATTGGGCCACCTTGCTGCACCTTTGTTACATTTGTTACTTGTTAGCCGTTATGAATTATCTTGCCAACAAACTATCTGTTACCAATAATTTCAGTGCTTGCAGAGAATACCTTAATGAAAACAGCTTGTCATTTCCTTCTACAACTCGTTGGGTTGGACACTCTTACTTATCAAGACTCTTTTCTGGCGCCGTTGTCGGGGAGTGAGGCACAACATCGATACGGAATCCTGTGCAAGCGCGTGCATCGTGGCCGCGCGGTCGATCGAAAGGTGCATCACGGTATGTCGGCGTACGACACCTATGGGATCCCGAGAGATCCCTTTACGATTCGGCGGGGGGAAAGGTATACACAGAGAGCAGAACCAGTGATCGACGCGGGAAGTTTTTACCCAGGTTCGGGCCGCTGATCAGCGTAAAACCCTACTCCTGCTTTGTGTTCTTATTGATGTTCTTGAGCCCAGCCTTCAGGAGCGCTCGCAATGAACAGTACGTTCAAAGAGCAGCTACGCATGCAGAATGGGCCAGAAGTTCTCCTCCTCTGTAGCAGTTGCCTTGGGCCTCCTTTTATATGCTCAAAGGGGTCTCCACAGTGGCAAAATGTACATACATTGAGGTGTAAAGTAGCTACAGGGTATCATACCTAACCCCTGACAGATTAGGACAAGCGCATTTAATGCACCGTGAGGTGTCCGTTTAGGTGTCCTCACTTTCTTGGGGATGGAAAAAGGGGCCATCCCATCAGCACCGCTTAAGCTCTCCTCCACTGGCGCGCCGCCACGCATCCATGGAAGGAGCCAGAATGTCAGACTCGTCACTGTGCCGAAGCGGTGGCACAGTGGCAGAATCTCGCCAGGCGCCGATCCTTGCCGGGCACCAATCCTTGCCGGGCGCCAGGGCTTGCCGGGCGCCGAGCTTTGCTGGGAACCAAGCCTCATCGGGCGCCGAGGCTTGCCGGGCTCCACGGGCCATCCCGGCAAGGATCTTGCCGGGGAGGCTGGCCTTCGATTACCAGCTTTGCTTATTTGTTGATTCTTAGATCTCTGACTTGATGATTCCCTTGATGACTTAAACCGACCTCGAGCTGATCCCGGCAAGCCTTGCCGTGAGGATGGCTACAATTGCCCGTGCACAAGTAAGGGGAACTAGTGGCCCAATACTTAGTACACCGACAGGAGCCCCCGGGCCTGGGCCATACACGAGTGCGAGGCATTGTTGGGCTAGGCCCAAACAGTGCACGGGCACGCGTGCCAGGGAATTAACTGCTCGTAAAGATCTTGTTTTACTGTGCCCCCACTACGCGCACGGAGCGCGCGATGTGGGAAGTGTGCCAAAAAGGCTGCAAACTGTTTCGCGCCCACAGAGGCGCATTCATATTGGGGGATAAACAAGGTGGCCCCGCTCCTTCCCCATAAAAAGGAGAAGTCGTGGAGGCGCAAACCCATTCACCCCCCTCTTCTTCCCAATCTGGCCATCGCCATCGCCTTCCTCTGCTCGAGTTCAGAGCGAAACCTTCCTTCCCTTCTGCTCGCCGCTCCCGCGCTCGTTTCGTCCTCCGGCTTCCATCTCCACGGTCGCCATGCCGCCCAAGGCTAGCAAAGGCAAGGGCACGGACAAGGAGCCGAAGGCTGAAGTCCCGGAAAGCGAGCTGGTGAAGATGCGGAAGAGGCTCGTCGTCTTACCTCCGACGCTCGACGCCGAAACCTTGAAGGGGCGATACCAATGCATGTGGGCGAAGGGAACACAAGCCCACCCCGCCACACGCGTCATCCCAGGTGCTAGTTCCAAAGGCGGATCGGACAGATACCCCTTCTTCACTGCGTACTTTTATTGCGGGCTCTATCCATCTTTTTCCGATTTCTTCAACGACATCATGTATACATACGGCTTCCGCCTTCTTGACTTCACGCCGAATGCCGTATTTTGCATGTCGATCTTTGCCCATCTTTGTGAAAATTTTGCCGGCGTGATCCCCAATTCTGCTCTTTTCCGCCACTATTTCTATCCTCGAATCCAAAAAGGAGAGGCTCTCTCTGGATCTATTGCTTGGATTCCAAGGGCCTGGAACAAAGAGATATACCCAGATGGAGTTTACTGCGAAAAGTGGGACGAGTGGCGGGCCGAATGGTGCTGGATCCAGGAAGCAGATCCTCATCCTTTTTGCCATCCCCGGCGACAAAAGGTGGTCCGCGGCAAGGATTGGGGCGATCTCGCCGCAGAAGACGAGAAGCTCACAATCGCCACTACCAGAATCCTCCGCTTGAAGGCTGCCGGGCTGACAATGGAGATGATCGGCTTCGACTTCCTCCGCTGCCGTATCGCCCCTCTGCAGAATAGGGGAAGGCCAGCCTGGGATTATAAGAACGCAGCGGATGTCATGAGGCTGCGCCCCGGGCTGAACAACAACTTCACTGTTATGCAGCTTGGCGCTCTCCGCCAGAAGTTATTCCAGCGCGAAGACAAGCACCGGCTGCCGGCAAGGATCGTCCCCTTGTGCAACAACTCTGCGCTGGGGTCGATCATTGCTTTCTTGCCGATGTTCAACGCCCACGGCCTTGACCCGACCTGGGTCGAGCCAAGCGAGGAAGAAGCGCAGAAATTCTTCGACAATCTGACGGAAAAGCCTGTCCGGCAAGAGCCAGATCTTATTTGCGCCACCACGGATCAGGAGGTAGCATACATCGCTACCAGAGTGGAGGAAGCGAATCTTGCCGTGGAGGCCGGCAGCGTTGGCTTCACAGAGTGGGAAGCCAGCGAGGCAGAGGTGGTAATGGAGACGAAGCCTGCCGGGGAGGACGAGGTTGCCGGGGAGGAGAGCGGCGCAGCCGCTGAAATCTCGTCCGGCGAGGACTCAGTCGAAGAAGAATAGACGCGAGAAGAGCCCCCTCCCCTGAGGAAGAAGGCGAAGCGTGTTCTTCGGAAGGCTGCGTCTGACATCCCGGCAAGCCAGCCCTCTTCGAGCGGCGAAGCCCCCGGCAAGAAAGTGGCCGGCAAGACCGGACCGCGGCAGGGGGCCCGTCAACAGCCTGCACGGCGTGCGAGGCCCGCACCAGCGGCCACTGCTGGGGCGGCAGGAGGGTCTCGCACCACCATACCCGAAGCTGCCCCGGTGCCTGCCACAGCCAAGCGGCCTAGGACTCCTCCTCCGCCTCCCCACTCAGACACCGCAACGGAGGTCGACTTCGACATCTCCGGCTTTAGTCCGGAGCGAGAGGAAGAAGAGTAAGTACTTTGCCACAGCTTTTACCTTCCAATCTTGCATCAATCTTTACTGACTTGCTTGTATTGCTTCTGCAGTGACACAGAAACCTTGCTGGAGAGGATGGCGAAGAGGTCAAGGACTTCTACGGGCGACGAGCCCCCGGCAGGCTCCACTAGCGTGCCAGAGACCGTCATCGTGAGCCCGGAGCCTAGTCCTCAACGCAGCCCCCAGCGTAAGTTCATTGTCCCTTTTTCTGTTGGCTGGTGCCGATGCTTCCATTCTTGTCGCTGATATCTTCGGGTTCGCAGGAGATGAACGGCAACAAGGAGAGGATTGCCCCATTGTGCCTCCTTCATCAACCACTCCGCCCACAAGCACATCTCCGGCAAGAGATCCTGCCGACGAGCCCGTCCAGATTGAGGAGGAGCCGACAAGCACGGACTCCGGCAACCCACCCCCGGCAACCGGAGTTGCCGGGAGAGGCGAAGCTACCTCTCGACAGCCCGACGCAGGTACTCGATCGCCTCAAAGTGCTAGTTATTCTTTTCCCCTTACTTCTTTATCTTTGATCACTTCAAAATTGAAAAACTCGATCTTATTCTGACCTTCTCCTTCTCCCTTCAGAGTTCTCTGAGATGGAACATATGGACGTCGACGCCATCATCGAGGAGACCGCCAGGGATGCTGCTGCCGAAGCTGACAGGATCACTGCCAGCGAGGCCACCAAGGATGATGTTGCCGGGGCCGGTGATGCTCTTGACGGGGAGGCCGCCAAGACAGCACGAAAGGAAATCGCGGAAGAACCTGCTGAAGAGGGCGACAGGGAGGCTGGGGACCATACTGACGGCATTCCTGCCGCAGGAGCGCCAGGCGCTGCATCGGCCGCGGAGCCCCCTGTCACTGGTGAGGCGGCCACTGAAGACCAGCCATCAACATCTGACGAGCCCTCATCCAGCAAGTATCTCAAAGTTGGCGAAAACCTATTCATCAACTTGCCGGGGACGGCAAGCGCTGGGGAACCAGCCGAAGGAGAAGTTTTCGAAGAAATCATCGCTGCTGCCGGGCTTGAAGTTGTCGACAATCCCAGCACTAGCAGCGGCAAATCTGAAGAGGATCAGCTCCTTCAGGCCATGGGCGAGAACTTCCGCAAACTCCAGGCTCTCCATCGCGCCCGGAAAGACAAAGCAGACTCCAGAATGGCAGTTGTTGAGGCGGCCGAAGCAGATTTTCAAAGGTGCATCGCACAAATGCAGAGCTGGCACACTGAGGCCCTCCAAGAGTTGGTTGCCGGCCGGGAACAAGTGAGCCAGCAGTGGAATGAGATCCTCCTGAAGCAATCAGACATGGAGAAGGCGCATGATGAAGCTGTTCAAAGGATCGCTGCCGAAGATGCTCTCCTGACGGGGCGCCGCGTTGCTCTTGACGCTTTCGAAGAAGATCTCACCGCACGTGAGCAGGCGCTCGCCGCCAAGCTTCATAGCAAGGATGAAGACATTGAAAATCTTGTCGCACGGCGGACCCAGGAGCTGGAGCAGAAGCACAAGGAGGCACTCGAAGCTCTAACTGCAAGTCACGCCGGCAAGCTCAAGGAGGCCGTCGATGCAGTCGAAGTTGCAGAGGCCGCCAAGAACGAGCTGAGCGACAAAGTGAAGAGGCTGGAGACAGATCTCGATGAGCATGGCAAGGAGCTCTCGACGCTCAAGGGGGACAGGGAAAAATCCCTCCACTCCTTGGCGGAGATGCAAGTCGCCCTGTCCGGCAAGACCAAGCAGCTCTCCTCTGCGGCTGATGATATTGCGGTTCTGGAGCTGAAGCTGACCACGCTGCGGAAATCCCTCGAGGCCGGCAGGGCCCGTGAGAAGGCTCTACTCAAGGATCTCCAAGGAGAGAGGAACCTGCTCAAGAGCGCTGCCGCTGCCCAGGCTGATTATGAAAAGGGAGTGGAGATCTGGACTGGCCATCTCATCGCCACCGCGGAGAAGCTTACCGCAGAACTGTCAACCATGGGCTTGTCGAACTTCAGATATTCTTCCGAGGAAAGAATATCTCCAAGCGCCAGGTTGACGATGTTCTTTGAAAGCATCATCAACGCGTTGAGGGCGCTCCAGTCCAGCCGGGCGACCCAACTGGCAAACGAGACTCGCCGGCTTTGCCGGGCCGTCCTTCGCAAGGTGCTCCTCAAGGTGGTGCACAGCAATCCCGGCATCGATCTCTCCAGCGCACTTGGCCACCTGCCAAAGGATGCAAATGTTGAGGCGCTTGAGAAGTGCATCGCGCCGATCCTTGAGAAGGTGGACTCCATCAAAAGGATCGAAGGCCAGCGTAGGGATTGAGTGCTTCCCTTTTATTCTTGCCGCCATCATCTCATGTAAAAGACAGTTAAGTCTCGAGTTAGGACTGCGGCAACTCATGGATGTAATACAATTTAACTATGTTTTAGGCTCATGCTACCTACTTTCTTTGTCTGATTCCTTTATGTATGGAGTTCATCCTACGCTTACTGAAAAACTTGCCGGCGCGCAACCTGCCGCGAGCGCTGGGTGCGGGACTTCAGCAGCCTGCCGGAGGCGCAGCGGCCGGCAAGACTCCTTGGCGTTCTCAGTGCAGCCACTTAAATCGTTGAGGGGACTCGAAACAAAATAAGGGCGCAACTGATTACAACAAGGGTTCCTTCGCGTGCAGATTTTCCATACAAGAATCAGAATCGTCTAAGGAAGCAACTTGGTAATGGAAGAAAAACTTGCTCTGAGTTTTTAGGACTTAGCTTTCTGTCTTTCTCCTTCCTCCGGCAAGCATACGATTCCGAACATCACCAACTAGTATTCATGTCTCCCTTCCCCCTCCCGGCAAATGTGCACGCGAGGAATTCTTCTGTCTTTAAGTAAAAGAAAGAAGAGAAAATAAAGAGATGAAACCTTGGCGGTTCGTTAGAACTTACCGGGATCAGGTGTTATACATTATCTTAGACAAACATGTATATATGAATGTGAACATGAGAATCAATAAGGAAATGTATAACACTTAATTTTATTCATCTGTGCTCAGGGTGTGCGCCTGGCTTTGTACAAAGGATCACATGCCTTGCCGGCAAGACTTGTACAAAAAGGTGGTTGCCGGGAGCCCCCGGCAACCGCGCCTTATGGATAGAACTTGCGAAGATGTTCGATATTCCAGGAATTACTCACTGGAACGCCATCCTCGGTCTCCAGGCGGACAGAGCCAGGCCTGGTGACTCGTACTACCCGATAAGGGCCTTCCCACTTTGGCATCAACTTGTTTGAATTCTTGGCGGACTGAATCCGTCAAAGAACAAGGTCGCCTTCCTCAAGGCTTCGGGCATGAACTTTGCGGCTATGATAGTGGCGCAAAGCTTGCTGGTAGTGTGCAGCTCGCACAGCAGCCTGAAGACGATTCTCCTCAAGGAGCACAACGTTATCTTGCCGCAGTTGCTCTTGCTCGAGCTCATCATAAGCGAGCACTCGAGGAGATCCGTAAATGAGTTCCGTGGGGAGAACTGCTTCCGCTCCGTCGACCAGAGCGAAGGGCGTCTGGCCGGTGGCTCGATTTGGTATCGTTCTGATTGACCAAAGAACCGCCGGCAACTCATCAATCCAGCGTCTTCCGCACTTTTTCAGCTTGTCAAAAGTTCTGGTCCTGAGACCGCGCAGCACTTCAGCATTGGCCCTTTCCGCTTGGCCGTTGCTTCTCGGGTGAGCAACAGAGGCAAAACAAATCTTGCCGCTAAGGTCTTGGACGTATTGCATGAAGGTGCGACTTGTGAACTGTGTGCCGTTGTCGGTGATGATCCTGTTAGGCACACCGAAACGGCAAACAATTCCTTTGAAGAACTTGACAGCCGACTGCGCTGTCACCTTCCTCACTGCTTCCACCTCCGGCCACTTTGTGAACTTGTCGATAGCAACGTACAAGTACTCAAAGCCCCTGGCAGCACGGGGGAAGGGGCCCAGTATGTCGAGCCCCCAGATCGAAAATGGCCAGGAGAGAGGGATTGTTTGAAGAGCTTGAGCTGGCTGATGTAATTTCTTCGAATGAAACTGGCACGCTTCACACCTGGTTACTAGTGCAGTCACATCCTGGAGGGCGGTGGGCCAAAAGAAACCTTGCCGGAATGCTTTCCCGGCAAGCGCTCTTGACCCTATGTGAGAACCACACATGCCCCCATGTATCTCTGCCAACAGCTCTAGTCCATCCTCCCGAGGAATGCACTTCAATTTCACACCGTTTGGTCTCTTTCTGTACAGGACGTCATCGATGAACTTGTAGGTAACAGACCGACGGGCTACTCTCTCCGCTTCTTCTTGTTCCTCAGGGAGTTCACCTGTCTGAAGGAAATGGACAATGTGCTGCGCCCACGCTGGAGCCTGAGGCTCGACAACTAGGACTAAGGGCATCTTGTCCGCCGGGGGAACATTTGTCTCGACAGCAAGGGCCTGAGGCCCTGCCGGAGCCTGTTGTGCCCCGGCAGGCGTGTCAATCCCGGCAACTTCCTTGCCGGCGGCTCCGGGGAGCTCTGCCGGGAAGTACTGGCCAGAGTTCAACTTTCTTCTCTTTTCTTGCTGCATCGATGGCGCCACGGATGGTTGAGTCAATTGGAGCACAAAAGTTCCTGGTTCCACAGGCAACTTGAGGGCAGCACGCTTTGATAGGTCGTCAGCAATGCTGTTCTCGGCACGAGGGACATGCTCCATTTGGAGACCGTCAAAGCGCTCTTCCAATTTCCTCACTTCATCTACGTAGGCTTGCATCAATGGACTTTGATAGCTCTTGTTAACCTGCCTGACGATAAGCTGTGAATCAGCTTTGATAATGAGCTTTTTGATACCAAGGTCTGCCGCGATCCTAAGACCGGCAAGCAAACCTTTGTACTCTGCAGTGTTGTTGGTTGAGCTCTCCCGGGGAAAGTGCATTTGAATTACGTACTTGAGGTGCTCTCCGGTGGGTGCGACAAGCAGCACGCCAGCACCGGTGCCTTGCAGTGAAAAAGCCCCGTCAAAGTACATAACCCATTGCTGATCGATTTCTTTGCCGGGGAGACTTGTTTCTTGAACTTCTTCGTCTGGCGTCGGGGTCCATTCTGTAATGAACTCCGCCAAGGCCCTGCTCTGAATTGTGGAAGTACTTTCAAACTTAAGACCAAAGCTGGACAGCTCCAACGCCCACTCCACGATCCTGCCGGTTGCCTCCGGATTTTGCAAAATCCGTTGCAACGGAAAGCCAGTGACGACGGTGATCTCATGTGCTTGAAAATAATGGCGCAGCTTTCTCGAGGCCATAAGGAGGCTGAAAATCAACTTCTGCACACCAGAATATCTTGATCTAGCCCCTTGTAAGAGGGAGCTAACAAAATAAACTGGGCGCTGCACCACCTTTTTCTTCTGCACGGGCTCTTCTGTTTGCGCAGATCCTGTCTTGCCGGGATCAATCCTTGCCGGGGAAGATCTTGCCGCGTCACTTGGCGGTCCTGCCGCTGATGTTGCCTCCTCATCAGCTTCCCTCTGCGCCACCAGCGCAGCACTAACCACTTGATTTGTTGCCGCCAGATACAGCAGCAACGACTCTTGTGGTTTAGGTGCGACTAGCGTCGGCGGAGAAGAAAGGTATTTCTTCAAACCTTGCAGCGCCGCCTCCGCTTCCGGAGTCCATTTCATTGGACCTGCCTTCTTCAAAATTTTGAAGAAGGGCAGGGCGCGCTCAGCAGATTTGGAAATAAACCTGCTTAGAGCAGCAACACAGCCGGCAAGACGACCCACATCCTTGACGCGTCTCGGCGCTTCAATTTGCTCAATGGCTTTGATCTTGTCGGGGTTCACTTCGATTTCCCGGCAAGATACAAAGAATCCGAGGAGCTTGCCGGAAGGAACACCGAACACGCACTTCTCAGGATTGAGCTTCAAGTTGATCTTGCGCAAGTTCGCAAATGTTTCTTCTAAGTCTTGAATGAGCGTTGCTTTATCCTTAGTTTTAACCACTATATCATCCATATACGCCTCCATATTTTTATGGAGTTGTGGCTCAAAACCAATCTGGATTACTCTGGCAAATGTTGAACCAGCACTTTTCAACCCGAAAGGCATTCGTATAAAACAATACGTACCACATGGGGTGATAAAGGCGGTCTTCTCTTCATCTTCCTTTGCCATAAAAATCTGATGATACCCTGAATAGGCATCAAGGAAGGACAGGAGATCACAACCATTGGTGGCATCCACAATCTGGTCGATGCGCGGCAAGGGAAAAGGAACTTTTGGACAAGCTTTATTGATATCTGTATAATCGATACAAAGCGTCCATTTCCCGTTCGCTTTCCGCACTACAACCAGATTGGCCAACCAGGTTGGATGAAGCACTCCTTTGACCAGTCCTGCCGCCTCCAGCTTCTTAATTTCTTCGGTAATGAACTCTTGCCGCTCCAAAGCCTGTTTCCTCACCCTTTGCTTGACGGGCCGTGCATGAGGACAGACAGCAAGGTGGTGCTCAATTACTTTCCTGGGAACGCCGGGGATGTCAGACGGTTGCCATGCAAACACGTCGACATTCGCACGTAGGAAAGCAACGAGCGCGCTTTCCTATTTGTCATCTAGGGTGGAACTTATGGTGAAAGTTCCCCCTGTTCCGTCCTCCTTGGCAGGCACCTTCTTGGTTTCCGGCGGGGCAGCCTTGGACTTCTTGTTCTTGCCGGTGGTACTCTCTGGTGCGTCCTCGACGGAAGCGCAGCACTCCGAGGAGGTGCGCTTGCCGGAGTTCGCGCCAAGGTTCCTGCCGGTCTTCTTCTTTCCCCCGGGAGTTCCAACGGCAGGAGCAGATGCCTTGATGGCAGGTGCTGCAACTGCTTCCCGGTAAAGTTGGTCGGCACAGATGAGCGCATCCTTTTTATCGGAATGGATAGTGATGACGCTCAACGGCCCAGGCATCTTCAAGATGTTGTATGCGTAGTGTGATGCCGCCATAAACTTAGCCAGCGCTGGCCGACCAAGGATCCCATTGTATGACATGGGGATCTTGGCGACATCAAACACCACCTTTTCGGTCCTGAAGTGAAGCTCGCTGCCAAATGTTACGGGCAGCGTGATCTTGCCCTTAGGCTGGGTTCTTCCCGGATTGACCACTTGAAACGTACCCGTTTCCTCAATGTCTTCGTCGGGAATCTGAAGCTTTATGAGCACATCTGGTGAGATTAAGTTTAGGCCGGCCCCGCCGTCAACTAACATCTTCGTCACCTTGAGGTTGCGAATTGTCGGGGAAACCAACAATGGCAAACACCTGACCGCAGTTGTGCGATCAGGGTGATCCTCGGCGGCAAAGATGATAGGCGTGCTGGAGCACTTCAGAGGCCTACATGCATCGGGGGATGGCTCTGCCGCATTAACCTCCCGCATCCACTATTTAAGTTGGCGGTGGGAAGAATGCAGCGAGGCACCCCCATCAATGCACATTGCCTCCGTAGCCTTCTGGAATTCCTGCTCACTGGATTTGTCATCTTCTTCATCATCTCCTTCTTTATCTCGGCCCCGAGCGGGCCGATCCTTCTGCTGTTTGGCCTTGCCGCGGCGACCCCCTCGGCCACCGCGTTTCTTGCCGGACCCCTCAGCACCATCTTGGGCCTTCTCCTTGTCTCGCCTCTCATATTCGGCCTTCTGCTTTTCGGCAAGCTGGTCAACTTGCCGGCAGTCCTGGAGGTCGTGGCCCTTAGTGCGATGGATCTTGCAGTATTGCTTGCCGAAGTTCTCTGACTTGTCGGCAGCCGCCAAGGCCTGACAGGAAGGGCACCAGGCAAGATCCTTGCCGGGGTCGCCAACCTTGGCCTTCTTGGCGGCACCAGGGTTGCCGGATTCCTCGACGGCAAGCACGGCCTTGCCTCCGCGCTTCCTATTCCACCGCCGGCCTTTCCTTGACGGAGCCGCGGCATCTTCTTCTTCTGAGTCACCTATCGCACCAACAGCCTCACCGGAAAGTTTCCTCCCCTCCTCAGCTCGAGCGCACTTGTCGGCCAAAGTGTAAAGCTCGGCGATACTCCTGACCTTGTTCATTGCCAGCTCTTCCCGCATTCTGCGGTTACACACGTTCTGATGGAACGCGCTAATGACAGCGGCAGGATGAACGTCAGGAATATTGTATTGCACCCGGCTGAATCTCTGCATAAACTTGCGCAGGGACTCGCCCTCCCTCTGAGGGATGATGTGCAAATCACTTTCTTGGCCAGGAGCTTGGTGGCCTCCAACAAAGGCGCCAACAAACTGATGGCACAGATCTGACCAGCAAGAAATAGAATCCTCCGGCAGATGCATCAACCACGACCTGACGTTGGGTTTGAGCACCAACGGGAAGTAGTTGGCGAGTATCTTGTCATCTCGGCCCCCGGCAGCTTGCACTGCAATGGTGTAGATGCTCAGGAACTCCGAGGGATGGGTCTTGCCGTCATATTTCTCTGGGACCTCTGGCTTGAAGGTTCAGAGATTGGGCCACTGGACTTGCCGCAGCTCACGGGTAAACGCTGGAGGTCCTACCTCGTAAGGCAAGTCTCCTACGTTCCCTGGTGCGGGCTCGTCGACAACCGGCCCCGCGCGCTTATCAAACTGATAGCGCGCTTCCCGTCGCCGCTCGATGGTTGTTCGAGCGTCCTCCTTGCCTCGTTCCTGGAGAACCAGACGCTGATCACGGCGCATCCGTGGATCGGATGATGCCGTGGAAACTTCTTCATGGCAGTCGACTTGCTGAGTCGTCGGCCGCTGCTGACGCCGCGGAGGAGAGTGCACCGTAGTTGCACCACCTCCGGTTTTCTCTGCACCGGCTCGCATCGGATCGATGGGCCTCCGCTGAGAGGGACCTGCCTCTTGCGGTCCATCCTTGTTAGCGAAGCCGATAAGGCTCTGGATAGTAGCTCGCCACTCCTCCATCTTCTCCGGGGCGGGAGGAAAATCGAGGAGCAGCTGTGCATGTGCCAAGGCTTCCGCTGGCGTAGGTGGCGACGACAGGTGCGAGGTGTGTGAGGTGCTCTGACTCCTAACTAAGTTAGAAGGAGCACCGCCACGGTCACGCGACCGCGCGCCACCTTCACCGGCAGCTTGGTGTGCATGCTGGTCCCGCGCATCTTGGGATCTATGCGCAGAAACCTTTTCGTGAGGACTCCCCGAACCACCAGCGCCATGATGTCGCTCATCTCGCACGACCTGGACAGGTTGCGAGGCTCGCGCCGGCGCGGGAGCTCCAGCGGGCGCTCTTCGATCTCCAGAGTTTGTTGTGCCACCCATAGGCAACACAATGCCATCTCTAGATCTAGCGGTGCGCAAGTTACCACTGCCACTGCGAACGATACCGCTCGCTTGGCTTGGGTCACCAGAACGCCGCGGGGGTTCCAGTCCGCTTCCTTCTGCACCCACACCATCGCCTGTCTGCGAAGGCGCAGGCAAAGCAGATCCGGACGGTTGTGCTGTCGCAGCGTTCTTCTTCTTGGACGGCATGACGATGAAGATGATGAAGGAACTAGGACGTCTACCACCAGATCAGGTTCACGCAACCTTCGACCCCTACCTGGCACGCCAAAGATGTCGGCGTACGACACCTATGGGATCCCGAGAGATCCCTTTACGATTCGGCGGGGGGAAAGATATACGCAAAGAGCAGAACCAGTGATCGACGCGGGAAGTTTTTACCCAGGTTCGGGCCGCTGATCAGCGTAAAACCCTACTCCTGCTTTGTGTTCTTATTGGTGTTCTTGAGCCCAGCCTTCAGGAGCGCTCGCAATAAACAGTACGTTCAAAGAGCAGCTACACATGCAGAATGGGCCAGAAGTTCTCCTCCTCTGTAGCAGTTGCCTTGGGCCTCCTTTTATATGCTCAAAGGGGTCTCCACAGTGGCAAAATGTACATACATTGAGGTGTAAAGTAGCTACAGGGTATCATACCTAACCCCTGATGGATTAGGACAAGCGCATTTAATGCACCGTGAGGTGTCCGTTTAGGTGTCCTCACTTTCTTGGGGATGGAAAAAGGGGCCATCCCATCAGCACCGCTTAAGCTCTCCTCCACTGGCGCGCTGCCACGCATCCATGGAAGGAGCCAGAATGTCAGACTCGTCACTGTGCCGAAGCAGTGGCACAGTGGCAGAATCTCGCCAGGCGCCGATCCTTACCGGGCACCAATCCTTGCCGGGCGCCAGGGCTTGCCGGGCACCGAGCTTTGCTGGGAACCAAGCCTCGTCGGGCGCCGAGGCTTGCCGGGCTCCACGGGCCATCCCGGCAAGGATCTTGCCGGGGAGGCTGGCCTTCGATTACCAGGTTTGCTTATTTGTTGATTCTTAGATCTCTGACTTGATGATTCCCTTGATGACTTAAACCGACCTCGAGCTGATCCCGGCAAGCCTTGCCGCGAGGACGGCTACAACTGCCCGTGCACAAGTAAGGGGTACTAGTGGCCCAATACTTAGTACACCGACACGGTATCGCGCAGGAAGGACATCGACCGAACCTTTTTGTGTGTGTGAAAACAATTCCCGAATATTACTCTACATTTTTTTGCCTGGAAAAGTTCCTCAGGCTACAACATTTCCATATATATGTATTTAGCTTCAGTTCATGATTATTTGGATTTGGGCATATTAGGTGCCCCCTACAAAAAAAATTAATAGAGATTTTGTGTGTGTAACGGAGAGAGAACGCGTGTATGTGTGTACATGTGTGTTGTCGCGGAAGGGCAATATGGAGACAGTGTGTGTGTGTGTGTGTGATCGTCATAGAGAGGGGAACGTGCAAATGATCATGTATGAGTGAGACATAGAGATGTAGCGAGATGTTGTGTATACATGAGAGAGCGGTTTTCTATTTGTGTTTTTTGTGTGTGCGTGTGAGTGAGGGAGAGAGAGGAGCATGCGTAACACAACAACCATCTCTCTTGATTCGAACGTCCCTCACGGTCGTGGTGGGCGCATGGTAGATGCCAAAGGATGGCTAAAGAGAGGGAGAGGCTCAACGGCACCGGTGGGCTCCAGAGGCGAGGTCGGCATGAGCGAGCGTGGGACGCAAGACATACCCAGGTTCGGGGCTCTCCGGAGAGATAACACCCTTAGTCCTGTCGAGAATGGTATATGTGTGTAGTAGTATAGAGTTGCTCCAAGAGCTGTTCGGGGGAGGAAGGAGGACATGCCAAGGCTTAGGCTGCTCCTTCTCCTGGTGTATGTATGTGTTCTACTGATGATCTGGTCGCTAGTGTTTGCGTGCCCGTGTATATGGAGGGCTCCTGGGGGTTTTATAGGTCAACCCCCAGGGTTACAAAGGTAAAGTTACAAGGCCATGGGGCCGGGATGTCAGCGCCTGAGAAGCCGGTGCTGGGACCCGCCGGGTGCCAGGATTCGTCGAGTTCTCCGGGCGTGGGCCCCGCGCGCCGGGGGGCATTGTTCCCCGTCTCTTCATGCATCATGGAGTGGTTGGGCCGGCTCGGCTAAAGTGGCGCTCCGCCTGGTCGCCATCAGCTTGCGTCAGCAGGACGAGGGGGCACTGTTGCCACGACGGCCCTAGCCAGTAGAGTAGGTGGGGCACTGTTGCCACGCTCCTGCCGGTCAGCGGGGTTGGACCACTGAGGCCATGCTTATCTCTTCTTATGGGGACTTTCTCCGTCGTACGCCTTGGATGGGGCGGGAGCTGACCCGAGGCCGGGTTAAGGGAGGCACCACGAGGGCGCTGGCTTGTTCGAGAAGTCTTGGTTTGTCGAGTTCGGCCGGCATGCGCCATCAGGCCTGCCCGTGATGCGGCTTCGGCCGGGTTGAGGAACCCGGCCAAGCGTGAGCCGGATTGAGGGGCGACGCTGGCCCCGACGCTGCCCGGGGTTCGTCCCCCCAACAGTAGTCCTCGAAGGTGTGAAGGCTCGCCGGCTCCAGGCAGGGGGGCCTTCGCAGTTTCATCCCCTGAAGAGGCAGCAGATGTTGATGAAGCTTGCGACCGCCGGGTCTGGCAACACCCACTGTGTGCTGGCTTCCGGAAGCCGGATCGCGGCATCCCGGCATGGGCGGGAAGCCGAGGAGTCCGTCGAATCTTGAAGGCAATCTCTTGGGTTCGGCGCGGGCGCCATGTGGCGCCCGGAAACTAAAGAGGCCCTGACAGGCCACGCGCGCGACGGGACATGACAGCGGGCTGGGGCCTGCCACGTTGCACCCTCGGCCCACGCGCGTGGATTTATTGTGTCGTCCGCGGGCGGTTGCCCTTCTCGAGGCGGTTAACACACACGTGGATCGTGCGCACTTAATGCGGGGAAGTGGGAGGGGCAGGCACAAACGGTCCCACTTCCCCACGTTCGGTCCGCGGCTTATAAATTGGGGGGAGGGGGCGGCTGAAATCATTCATGCTCGCGCCCCCTAACCCCCTTCTTCCTCTTTGCTCTTGTCGCTGCGACCGCCAAACGCTGCGACGCCCTGCAACCCTTCGATCAAAATGCCGCCGCCGCGCCGTGTGTACAGCAGCTGCTCCCACCCACTCGCGCTTTTCTTCTCCGCCGCACCGCGCACCACAGTCGAGCTTCGGAGATGGCGCCATAGAGAGGTACGTGGGAGAGGTCGGAGGCCACCGACGCGGACATCCAGTATCTTCATGATACTCGACGGCTGCCCTTAGCGGAGGACGTAGCCGCGTGCGCGCTCGGGACGGAGAGGGAGCCTGAGCCACAGGAGGGCGAGCGCATGGTCTTCCTTAGCCACTTCCGCCGCGGGTTCGGCCTCCCCGCGAGCGACTTCTTCTGCGCCTTCCTCTTGTTCTTCGGGCTGCAGTCGCACCACCTAGGCGCGGACGCCCTGCTGCAGCTCTCGGGCTTCGTCACCCTCTGCGAGGGCTATCTGGGGGTGGAGCCAGACTTGGATCTTTGGAGCCTCCTCTTCTTCCTCAAGCAGCAAGGGTCGGGGGCCGGGGCCATGGCCGACTGCGGCGCTGCTGTCGTCTTGATGCAGCCCCACGTGGCGTTTCCTAGGGTGCCCTTGAAGGATTCTGCCAAGAAATGGCAGAATACGTTCTTCTACATGCGCAATGTTGGCGGGAGGGGCGACGCCATCAACCTGCCCCCGTTCATCAACGAGCAGCCGGCCGCCAAGATGAACTGGGGCTACTTGCTTAAGGACCCGCCGCAGGGGCTGGTGAACCTGCAGGAGCGGATCCGGGAGATGACGCTACGGGAGGGGCTCAAGGGGACGGATCTCGTCACCGCCTTCATCGCACGCCGCGTCCTGCTGCTGCAGCGCCGGGTCCGCATCATCGGCCAGATGGGCGACCGCCGAGATCCTACCCGGATGTCGTTCGGGAAGCAAACGCCGGTGCAGGTCGCCGACCGTGTGAACGCCATCTCCAAGGCCGGGCTATCTGGCGACTAGCACTTTGGCAAGGCGCCCTACAATGCCGAGTACCCGGTGCCTACGGTTAATCCCTGGTCTTCTTTCTTTGCCATGTCTCAACTTTTCCTTCGTCCTGATGCGACTAGGAAAGTGCTGCTGAACGCGATTCGGCCGACGCATGATGGGACGAGGGTGGAAGTACTTGGCATCGAACGGGCCCGCTGGGAGGGAGCGGGGTCGTCTGCCGAGCACCCAGAGCCGGCCGGTGGTGAAGCCAATGACGCGCGCCACGCGGGTAAGTCTCCTCGCCGAGAGCCCCTTCCGGATTGGTCGGACGACGACGAGGAGGTCCTGACGCACGCCGACGGTGCAGCTGTGCCGAGGGGAGGAGACGGCACCATCGACCCCCCAAGGCGGCCGATGCCGGGTCATCCCGCGTGCCGGCTGTCGCAAGCCGGCCGTATGGGAAGGGTACGCGATGCCGAGGAAGCCGGCCGCGAAACACGCAGCGGATCCGGCCGGCGGCAGCAAGCTACCCCCCAAGAAGAAGCACCGAGCCACCCCGGTGGTGACAGCGAGGCCGGCCGTTCCGCTGGTGGTCGGGTAAGTTCGTCTCTCTCGTTCTAGTGAGCTATCGAGTTGCTATTTTCTTATACATCTTCGGTCGTGATTTAGGTCGCTGCTGGCACTGGCGCTGGCAGCGATGGAGGCCACGTCCAGGAGCGGCGCTGTGTTCTGTAAGACTCGGTCTAGTGCCATCGATCTGCCCGAGGACTCGGCCGAGGAAGATCTTGGCCTGGACCCGGCGAACACGGAGCTCTGCACCTGGAGGGACCGCAACAAGGCCCTCACAGAGCTGGAGGCGGCAGACCAGGCCTGGCCGGCATGGCCGGAGACACCGGCGGCCATCGTGCCGCCGACGGAGGAGGAGCATGACCCGGGTGGTCGGGCCGAGATGGTGGTGGATGACCGGGAGGTCATGGTGATTCGCGATGACACCCCACCGCGGACCGAGGTGGCCGAGCGGGTGGAGGTGGAGGGAGGCCGAGGCGGGGCCGCCTCGGAGGAGGCGCCTCGGGCGACGGCGGATGGGGCACCGCAGGCACGATCGGGTGTTGCGCCGCAAGCGGCGCCTGCCGGTGCGCCGGAGTCGAGGCCCCCCGCGGAGGAGACGGCGAGCGGCGAGCAAGCCCTGGTTGTCGGGCAGCCGCCAGTGGTGCCAGGAGACCGGCTTGTCGCCAGGCCGCAGCCGGCCCGGGTCGGGCCCAGCCAGGCCGTCTTCGGGACCCTGACGCAGGAGGAGGCGGTCATGGCTGCCGTGGGCCAGCGTCTCCGCGGGCGCGCGGAGCGGGTTCAGGCCTTTGCTTAGGCCGAGGCAGAGCAGGCGCGGGAGCTGGAGCGAGGCCTGCTGGTATGTTTTTCTTCTTCCTCTGTTTTCCTAGACTTGGCGCTAGACCAACGAGCCAGCGCGGAGCGCCAGCTGCAGGTGGAGGCGGGCCGGATCACTGCCAGGGCCAGCTACATAGCCGAGTTCGTGTTGCATGACGAGTTCCAGCTGGAGCGGTCGGACGACGGCGAGGTGGTGCCTCCAGATAAATTCAGCCTGCTGCTGGACGACCCGCAGGGCAGCTCCGAGGAATCCGGTCCTTACGGGGACGAGGACGCTGGGTTGGACAACACCGGCATCTCGATGGACACGGAGGCCACCAAGGGGGATACGGCGGCTGCGCAACCCGACGAGGGAGCTGTCTGAAGCCGAAGCTGTCCTGTTTATCTTTTTAACATTTTTGTTAAGTAGCAGGTCCACCCACCCACTGGGGTGTTGGTGAATGTAATGAACTTCGGCCTTGGGCCCATTTTTATCGTGTTGTAAATTTTTTCCTGAATGTTTGCGCCTTTGCTCTTTGTTTTCCAAGCCGTGTTTTCTCGCTTGGTTCCTCTTTGGGCCTCCCCCCCCCCTGTGAGTCGAACAGCCGGGTTCCGGTCTGTGACAAGGAGTTCGACCCTTGGAGGAGCATGCAGTACTTAGGCCTTTCGAACGTTGAGCGCGAGCGAAACACCCACTGGGCCGGCTGGCGGCAGCCGGCGAAGCCGGCTCGCGAGCAGCCGGTCGTGCGGCAACTTAGTGCGGTGAGACCGGGTTGGCCAATCCGGCAAACCCAACTTAGTGTTTTGCGGCGTGCTGGCGCTTTGGCCCATAGTTCTTGTCGGCCAACAGCCGAGGCCGGACTGTGGCGTAGGGCGAAGTGGAGGGCCTCGGCAACCCGAACACGCCGGGACGTGCTAAGGAGGACTGCGGGTGATGGTCAAGCCGGCCAGCCCCCAAGCCCCCGGGTTGAGCAAGCCAACCCGGCGGCGGAGTTTTGCTAAAAGTTATAAGTGTTGAACACAATAACTTGGTAGGAAAAGGCAGCCCCCGAGCGTCGTTCGGGGGTCCCATAGTTTTTCATGTGATTACAAAAGGCAGTGATACATACGTGCATACAGCTAACTGTAAAATGGGCGTAGGAGCTCTACATTCCAGGGCCGGCTTGCACTACAAATAAAGACATATCCGTGACATTTTGGGCCGAACGATTTTTTTCAGTCATGCTTATGACACTTCTATGACAATAATTGTGACAAAACCCGGTATCATCATAGATGTGGTGGGCTCCTACTTCCATGACAAAAAATCATGACAGAAAATGGGCTTTTCATCCTGGGCGAGCCGGAGACGCAGCTGCATGACATTCTTTGGGCTGTCCATGACGGAAAAACCGTGGTTGAAGCGAGGGCGAGGAAAATATTGGGGAGTTCCCGGTTACGGTGGGTGGTCTTGGCCGAGTGATGCACGGAGGGATTGCGCGTTTCTCTCGTACACGTATGTGCGTGGGTGTGAGGCGTTGGGATCTAACTGAACCCGAGTGAGGTGTTCGCCTACTGAACCCTAGCGATTGCACTAGCTACGCGTTACTGAACCCGAGCGATCGATCGATCCCTAGCTGTTAACTGAACCCAATCGAGCGATTCCTTCGCTACTGCTGCTAACTGAAGCTGATCGAACCTGCTGCCTCTTGATGAACAGTGAGTGTTGTTGCGGGTTGGATGAACTATTCCCGGTGGGGGTTGGATGAACAGGACCCTGTGGTAGTAGAGGCCATTGCCGCTGGATGAACAGGACCCCGATCGAGCTAGTTGGGGGCGGATGAACAGGACCCCGTGGAGGGCTGGTTTAACAGTAGCCGGTGGAGGGCTGGATGAATAGTAGCCCGTGGAGGGCTGGTTGAACAGTAGCCGGTGGAGGCTGGATGAACAGGAGTCGGTGGATGAACAGTAGCAGGTGGAGGCGGGAAGGAGATGCCGTGGATGAATAGTCACAGGTGGAGGCTGGAGGAGGTCGACGGTGGATGAATAGTAGCCCGTGGAGGCGGGAGCGAGGTAGTAGACGGTGGATGAACAGTAGCCCATGGAGTCCCGTTTTGCGGTATGCCACACCCCTCCTGATGAACAGGACCCCCGTTTCGACCGTAGGAGGTCGAAGAGAAGTCCGTTTCCTCCGTTTTCCGGTACGCCACACCCCTCCCGATCAACAGGACTCCGTTTCGACCGTAGGAGGTCGAAGAGAAGTCCGTTTCCTCCGTTTTGCAGTACGCTAGACCCCTCCTGGTGAACAGGATCCTGTTTCGACGGTAGGCGGTCGAACAGAAGGCCGTTTCCTCCGTTCTGCGGTACGCCAGGCCTCATTCTGGCTGTTCCGTCCAAGCCGGTTGGCTCCCGATGAACATGACGCATTCGGTTGCCTCCCGATGAACATGACGCAGTTTCTCCGTTCTGACCCAGCTGGTTGGATGCCGATGACCAGGGCGCCATCGCTGCTCTCCGCTGCCTCTCCATATACACGAGCCCTGGCTGTACGTATGCGCGAGTAGGCGTTCGAGACCCCGCCCGTATGTACGTACGTGGCCGTATTTACTTTCTTGCACCCTTGCTGTACGTACGTGTACACAATATTGATGGGACTGCATGAGATGCTACGTCCGTGCCTCTACTACGACACGTGCCCTTCCTTACTCGGCCACGGTTCATCGCTACAGCCTGCAGACAGACCGATCGACCAGTATGTACATACACATTCGCGACCAGACAGACAACCCTACGTACGATTCGACCGGGTGGGTCCCAGCTGTCAGGGAGGTAAGGAGGCACTTCCTTGCGTGCGAAGATATAGCTGGTGGGTCCCAGCTGTTAGGGGGAGAATCATATTTTTTGCCCGTAATATGGACGCACTTCCTTGCGTGCGAAGATGTAGCTGGTGGGTCCCAGCAGTCAGTAGGGAAATGTTTTTTTCGCGAAATATGGTGGCCCATCCGTTGGGTCCCTGCTGTCAGGTGGAGGAATCATTATTTTGCGCGTAATAAGGAGGCACTTCCTTGCTGCGGCCGTGGACCCAGCGGTCAGCCTCTCCACGTACATTACTCTTCCGATGGAAGTCGTTCCTTGACCACATTGACCACGCCGCGCCGAGAGCACCAAGGCGGTGGACGACGGCGAGGCCTAGGAATGGGACGACGTGGAGCCGGGGAAGACGCGGCAGTGGATGCCCACGCGGAGAGGAGTACGAGGGTTGACTGGTTCGGCTGCGGTGAGAGGCTGTCGTCGCTGTAGAATAACAGGGGTTGTGGGTGAGTAGAGGGATGGCCTGGGTAGAGGTTGGAGTAGGGTGGGGCGGTCAGGCCTGCGCGGCAGCAGAGCCGGCCACGGGAGGCAGGAGCAGGCGGCACGACCGGCGCTGGTTTTGGTGGCTGGAGCAAGAAGACCAGAGGTTGAAGAAGCACTACGGCCGTTGGATGGACATCGTACGGTCACTGGAGCTAGAAAAATTGACTAAGTGGACAAAGCCCTCCGTCCATGTCAGTAGGCCCACAAGTCAGCCTCCAACTATGGTGGGTCCCAGATAGTAGGGGGTATTCATTTTTTTGTGCGTAATAAGGAGGCACTTCCTTCCGTGCGAAGATATAGCTGGTGGGTCCGAGCTGTCAGTGAGAGGAACATTTTTTTCATGAAATACAGAGGCCCTTCCGGTGGGTCCCTCCTGTTAGGTGGAGGAATCATTATTTTGGGCATAATAAGGAGGCACTTCCTTGTGTGCGGCCGTGGACCCAGCTATCAGCCTCGCCACATACAGTCCTCTTCCGATGGATGTCGTTCGTTGACCACGTTGACCACGCCGCGCCGAGAGCACCAGGGCGGTGGACAACGGCGAGGCCTAGGAAGGGAATGACCCAGAGCCGGGGAAGACTCGGCAGTGGTTGTCCACTCGGTGGGGAGTACGAGGGTTTACTATTTCAGCTGTTGTCGCCGGAAAATAACAGGAGTTGTGGGTGAGTAGAGGAATGGCCTGGCCAGCGATGGAGTAGGGTGGGGTGGTGCGGCCTGTGCGGCAGCACAACCAGCCATGGGTGGCGGGAGCAGGCAGTCCCACCGGCGCTGGTTTGGGCGACTGGAGGAAGAAATCAGATATTGAAGAAGCAGCACGACCGTTGGATTAACATCCCACGGTCACTGCTGCAAGAATCGTTTGTGGACTAAGTTGACCAAGCCTTTCGTACATGTCAACCTAGTAGACCCACAAGTCAACCTCCAAATCTGTCCCAAACATCATACAGCCCGAAATTTCGAGCCAGATTCAAATTAATTTAAAAACTAAACATACCTTAATTTAAATCCAATGAAATTTTACCCGCACAAACACAATGAAATTTAAAATATCAAAATCCGAAAGAAAAAAGTATTTTGGACCTAATTGCCTGTTTGCTGTTTGTTTTCATTTTATAGCCCATTTATTATTACTTATAGCCCATTTCTTATTACTTATAGCCCATTTTCTGGGCAAGCCCGAATGCATCCCTCCTCATCTTCAAAGATTTCCGGCCCAGCTGGGCGTAGAAAAGCAAGTAGGCCTACGTTGGTTATTCTGCTAAAAACAAAATAGTTGGGCTAGCCATTTTCAGAAAGGAAAAAAAAAACTGGGCTGGTCATGTGGTAAACATATGAAATAAAAGCCTGGGCTAGACGGGCCACAGCTCCCGCACAACCCAATTTTTTTTCCTTCTCCGTCCCAAAAAAAAATACTGTGCGCGCTGCTGGGTCCCGGGTGTCTATTGCTCCTTGTGCAGTTATCTCGCTTATTGACTACGTTGACAGTGACGTACGACCCAGATGTCAGGAAACCATCAGGAGGAACCCTTTTTTCTTGTAATAAAGGAGGCACTTGCTTGCCTACTGCCATGATCCTTGTGGGTCCCTACTGTCATCCTCACCATGTACAGTCATCTCCTTATTCCTCTTGGTTGTTGACCATGTTGACAACACCGGAGGGCGGCGCCGCGGTGAGCGAACCAAGGCGGAGGATGATGGTGAGGCCTAGGACGGGAACGAACAGGAGCCAGGGAAGATGCGCAGAGTTTTAGGGTGTGATGTGGCCATGTGGCATGCGCGGCAGCATAGCCATCCATGGGAGGCAGGAGCAGGCAGTCCCCCCGGCACTGGTTTGCCTTTGGCGGCTGGAGGAAGAAGAGACTGAAGAAACATGACAGATGTTGAATGTCAATCCAACGGTCAAGGTTGGCACAATCATTTGTTGACTAAGCCGACACCAAGTAGCATACTTTTTTATATATAGGAAGAAAAGAAAAACTGGGCTCGTTCGCCTGATAACATTCCCAAAACTACGACCGTTCGATCTTGCGTCGCAACTAAAACTGCGAGGAAAATGCGTTTGTCTGCCATCCTCCTCCCAGGGAACGTTCACCACATAAGTGACTAGCACCCTTGGTTTTCAACCGAGAGGTCTTGGGTTCGAGTCCCAGGAACTCTCAAATTTGTCCTCCTTCCTACCTCGCAAAAAAAAAGAAACAAAATCAAAGACTTGAGAAGGCATACAGAACAAGCTACTGTACTAGTAGAGAGACGTTGCTGAGTTTTAGAAAAAAGAGAGACGTGCTCCTGTAGCTGGTTCGAATCGAAACCTAGACTATGACTATATATGGTGCTATGCTACTCTGCAAGTAATGAAACTGACATATCCAACGTTCGCTTCTCCTCTTCTCTACTTACTCTGCCTGGCATCAGAAGCTCTGGCTGCAGCAACCATGTCCGCTGGTTGCTCGTCCACCAGCTCTTCAGCAGGCAACAACCAGATATGCACCAAGTTGCCACCCGTACTATCGCCTGTGGGTCTCATCACACCCCCGTCGACACACGCACCGTAGCCGGGTGCTCATCGCAACCCGCTGCCGTTGGTTTGGTGCCACTGCTGTAAATCACGCAGAGTTATCCGTCGCATCTCAACCACAATCCTCAACCCTGACCGAGTCTTCTACAAATGCCCGAATCATGGGGTAATAATATGTTGAAGTGTTCTTTTGCTGCTTTCAGTTGCTGATTTTTTTAATAGTTTGGTTGATGATCTTCCAATTTGATTCATGCAGAAAAGGGAAGATACGTGTGATTTGTATTTCTGGGAAGTTGCTGATGTGGGGGAATGCAACTACGCTGGTTATTTGGTTAGCCGAGGAATCCCAATACCAGCAGGTTGGGGTGTTGGACAAGTAACTGAAGGAACGGCAAAAGAGGAAGATGCAGAGCAGAAGGTTAAAGATGCAGTTCCTCTGATCATGGCCGAGCAACAGCTACTGAACGGCCTTGACAGCAATGAGGAGATGAAAGAGCGTGTGAAGATAATGGGCAAAATCAATGTGCTCTGTAGGATGATTGTCTCTTTATTTGTAGTGTATGTAGCACTCGTGATGTATTCTGTCGCTATGACATGATCACTTTACTGAAACTAGTAATGAATGAAACCTGTTTAGCAGGCTGGGCATAGTGTTGCGAACATCTAATGATTTCTATTAACAGAAATCGGGGGGAATCCCCTTTTGCTCATAAATAAATACTCCCTCCGTTCCTAAATATAAGTCTTTGGAGAGATTCCACTATGGACCACATACGAAGTAAAATGAATGAATCTACACTGTAAAATGCATCTATATACATCCGTATGTGGTCCATAGTGAAATCACTACAAAGACTTATATTTAGGAACGGAGGGAGTAAATAGCAGAGGCCCTTTTGCTAATAAATAAATAAATTAGTAGAGGCCCTGTAGGGTCAGCTTTGTCACTACTAGGAAAATGCTTATACACAGTAGCATAGTAGTAGCGCTGTAAAATAGTAACCACTGCTCCTATTTAGCAGTAGCGTTTTTCCTAGAAAGCGCTACTAGTAAAACTCTAGTAGTACCGCTGGTAAGCAAAAACGCGCTAGTACTATGTGGGACCAGACGAGGCCACCGACGGTCGCTGGAGTTGTAGCGCTGTACAGAAACAAGCGCTACTACTAACAATTTAGTAGCAGCGCTTGATTGTACTGCGCCGCTACTGCTAATGGGCACCACTTAGTAGTAGCGTTGTTCCAGGAGAGCGCTACTACTAAGTCCCATAGCAACAACGCTTTTTGCTAAGCAGCGCTACTGCTAGTTGCGGCTGGTACCACCTTTTCCACCCTCACCCTCCTCCCCCACTTTGCCCTCTCTCCCCCTCCTTTCCCCTCTCCACTCTCCACTCTCCACCATTGTTGCTCTTCTTCTCTCTTCCTCCTACCTCTCTTCTCTTCTCTCCTCATTAATGGCACCCTCCTCCATAAATGGCCTCTCTCTTTCTCCTACACCTCTCTTCTCTCCCCCATTTATGCCCCCCTCCACCATAACCCCTCTCCATTAGTTAGCTAGCTAGATTCACCTCTCCTCCCCAACAACTAGATCTAGCTAGCTATTTAGCCAACCACACGTGCTCTCTCGATCGTTCTCTCTCATCATCTAATTAACCGCGCGTGCTCTCGGTCTCTCTCGGGAGATATATAGGTGAGTAAAAAGTTGTTCATTTCAAGAATTGGAATATGTGTGTGAATGAGAATATGTGTGTTTGGGATCTATATATGGAGAGGTTTGTGCGAGTGACATGCCCTCGAGTTGCTTATGTTTTGCCGAAATGTCAATTTATTTCCGTTTCGGTGAATTTCGAGCAAACTCAATATGTCCTATTTTTAGGCAAGGTCATGCCAAAATTATATATATATATGACTTTGAAGCATGCATTATTTATTTTATAACCCTTTTGCTTGTTATACCGTGCAGTCGGTCATGAAGGTGAGTGGATGGAAGGTGGAGCAGTACATGCAATCCGCGGTGATGGACATGTATGCAAGTAATCGGACTAGGATTAGATGTCCGTGTGCAAGATGCAAGGAAGGAGTCCTTTTGGACCCTTTTGATCGTGGCACTTTGAAGGCGCACCTGCTGATGAATGGTTTCATGGATGGCTATACTCAGTCGATAAGTGAAGAAGATGATGATGATGAGGACGTCCACATGGCAGGGAATAACGACATGGGGCTAGACAAAGAGATGACCGATCGACATGAAGACGATGGCGCCGGACATGTCGGCGGGGAAGAGTCCGAAAATGATGACGGCGGTGGAGAAGATTCCGGACATGGCAAAGAAGAGTCCGGACATGGCGGAGAAGAGGCGGCGGTCAAGCCGCAGTCTTCGATGGTACTAAGTGCAGTCGTGCAGGCCCCTCATGTTCGAGACCTCCTTCGCAAGAGTACGACTAGCGAGAGAGCTACTTCTAGAGAGGAGGCCAAGCTGGCGCAACTTGAAGTAGACTCGAGGACTCCATTGTATGACGGTTGCGATCCCGAGGTGACCCGCTTGAGTTTCACGCACGAACTTCTAAAGACGAAGGCCAAAAACAAATGGACAGACAAAAGCCTCGATGAGCAGTTGAAGTATCTACATAATAAAGTTCTTCCTGCGGGGAACCTGTGTCCTACTAGTGTCGAGGAGGCCAAGAAAATCGTTTGCCCTTTTGATTTGCCGCACATTAGGTACCACGCATGCATCAACGATTGCATCATTTATCGGGGGGAGCACGTGGAAAAAACCAGCTATCCAGTGTGCAATGCTTCTCGATACAAGAAGGCAGGAAAGAAAGCTCCTCAGAAAGTTGTATGGTACTTTCCGATCACTCCCCGTCTGCAGCGGTATTTCGTAGATCCTAAGGAAGCAAAGCTCATGTGCTAGCACGCGGAGAGGAGGAAGCCCGGCGATGGAGATGATCCGAGGCTGAGACACCTCGTAGATGGTAGCCAGTGGAGAGCATTCAACGCCGTATATGGATTTGCTGCAGAAGATCCAAGGAACATCGTGCTTGGTGCAAGTACCGATGGCATGAATCCGTTTGGAAACCAGAACACCAACCACAGCACATGGCCCGTGTTTGTATGGATGTACAACCTCCCCCCATGGAAGTGCATGAAGACAAAGTACATACACATGAGCATGCTGATTCAAGGGCCGAAACAACCGGGAAAAAGTATTAACCTGTATATGGGGCTTCTGCAAGAGGAGCTAGACACGTTATGGAAAACACTGGCATGGACATGGGACGCCAGCAAAGGAGAATATTTCCATATGAGAGCCGCGCTGATGACGACGGTGCATGACTATCTCGGTTACGGGTACACCTCAGGCCAGGTGTGCCACGGATACTGCGGATGCATGAGGTGCATGGATGATACAACGTCTCAGCAGCTTACGTCAACGAAAGATGGCGGGTCCGGGAAAATTGTGTACATGGGGCATCGTAGATGGCTCGAGAAGGATGACCCGTGGAGAAAGCGTGGAGATCTATTCAATGGGTTGGCTGAGCTTCAAGGACCTCCACGTAAGAGGAGCGGCGCCAAAATCGATGAGCTGTTGAGAAACTGGGAACAATGCCCCGCGCCGGGAAAGATCAAAAAGGCACCGGAGCCGCTGCTGAAGGTATGGAAATGGAGGTCTGTTTTCTGGGACTTGGAGTACTGGCCCAATCACGACACGCCACATTGCCTTGATCAGATGCATATCATGAAGAATGTCCTCGAGAGCTTGCTTGGCACACTGATGAACATGCCGGAGAAGACCAAGGATGGGCCGAAGGCAAGGAAAGACTTGGAAGATTTGAAGATCAGGAAAGAGCTCCACCATAAAAAGTCGATGGAGGAGACGGAGACGAAGACGGAGGAAGGGGAAAGGGGCAGAAGAGTCAACAAGAAGGAGGAGAATTATTGCCCCCCTTCTTGCTTCACCTTAAGTGCGAAGGAGATCGATCAATTCATCAAGTGCCTTATGGGAATCAAAGTCAGTTCCGGTTACTGTGGGAAGATAAGCAGATTTCTAGACCCCAAGAAGAAAAGGTTCAGTGGGATGAAGTCTCATGACTGTCACGTGATGATGACGCAGATACTCCCGGTTGCCATTAGAGGGATAATGGACAAGCACGTCCGTGACACGCTTACTGGTCTCTACAACTTCGTCGACGTTATATCTCGAAAGTCCATAAGTGTGAAGCAGCTCCGAAGGCTACAGGAAGAGATCGTTGTCATATTATGTGAGCTTGAGATGTACTTCCCGCCAGCGTTCTTTGACGTCATGGTGCATTTGTGTGTCCACATCATGGACGACATCAACGACCTCAGGCCAACATTCCTTCACAGCATGATGCCGTTCGAGAGGATGAATGGGGTCATCAAAGGATTCATTTGTAACATGTCCCATCCCGAAGGGAGCATCGTCCAGGGGTATCTGACGCATGAGTGCGTCTCCTTTTGCGAGAATTATATAAGCGTCGGAGACCCTGTTGTTGGTTTGCCCGTCAAGAAGCACGATGGGAAGCTCGAAGGAGATGGTCACAACAATGGCTGGAGGGAATTGCACGTGGACTACTCGGATCGACGGAACGACTTAGACAGGGCTAACTTAGTAGTGCTACAACACCTAGATGTGGTAGATGATTATGTGGCACAGCACAAAGAAAGCATCGCAAAGAAGTACCGTGATAAGGGGATGCTCAAGACGGACGACGAAGTTACTGTAGAGCACAACGCCACTTTCTTGCGTTGGTTCAAAGAGCAAGTTCTTGAAAATCCCGCGGAAGAGGGCAGTTCGGACGGATTGCTCATACACGCCTTAGCACATGGCCCCGCGTCCAAGCTCGTGACCTATCAGTCGTACGATATCAATGGGTACACGTTCTACAGGGAGGCCAAAGACATGGACAGTGATTACCAGAATTCCGGGGTGACAATTCAATGCGTGACTGACGCCAATGGCACAACTGAAAGATTCTACGGAAGGGTCGAAGAGATCTGGGAGCTTGACTATGCTGGAATGCATGATGCGACGATGTTCCGTGTCAGATGGGCCAAGGGCGTCGTAAGAGAAAACAAGTATTTCACCACCATGTCTATACCCGACGTGAAGAGCACTCCCGTGAACGTTAACGTCATTGCCAAAAATGAGCCATGGGTACACGCTAAGCACGTGACACAATCCTTCTTCATAACTGACCTGGCCAATCCCAACCGTGTTGTCGTGAGGAGATCCAAAAGGAGCATCGTCGGAATGGATGGAGTCGCCAACGAGGAAGACTACGACCAATACGGCAACCCGATGAAGGAAGATGACGATGACGATGTAGCATACATGAAAAGAAGAATCAATACTACATTACCTAAGAAAGATCGTAATCCATGGCTCCGGAAAAGTCACAAGGAGGGGCTCAATTACTCGGCAACGAACAAGAAAGGGAAGAAGCTCAATGTGAAATGTCATTGACGCAGCTGATCAGAAACCTACATTTATATATATGTATCTATTTTGTGTACGCACTTAAGTAACCGTTATCGGTCAACTGATATGTTACCACCACATGCATGGTTCCGGTGATATTCGCGCAGTGGGGGAGAGGGAGACGCCGTCGTCGGGAGAAAAAAAACAAAACAAAAGGGAGAAAGCAGTACAAAAGAAAAAGAAAAGTAAACAGAAAAGAAAAGTAAAATAATAAAAGAAAAGAAAACTAAAAACTAGAAAAGGAAAATAATAAAAAGAAAAGAATAAAAATTGGAACAGTTAGCAGTAGCGCTGGATCGTGAACCAGCGCTATAGCTAACTTAGCTATAGCGCTGGTTTGTGGGTTCCAAAAAAGCGCTACTACTATGTGCCATTAGTAGTAGCGCTGCATTACAAACCAGCGCTATAGCTAAGTTAGCTATAGCGCTGGTTCACAATCCAGCGCTACTACTATTTTGAGTTAACCCGCGAGGGCTCAAATTTTGCCAAGTCCGCCAAGTCCCAATCCCCCACTCTGTCGCCGCCGCCGTCGCCCTGCCCGCCCTCGCGCTGTCTGTCGCCCTCGACCGCCGGCCGTCGCCCCTGGCCGTCGTCGACCTCGTCGCCGGCCGTCTCCCGAGCCCGCCCTCGACCTCACCGGCGTCTCCCCTGCCCGCTCTCGACCACAAGGCCGCCCCCGCCTCTCCCCTGCCCACGTGCCCTCGACCTTGCCGCCGCTGCCGTCCGCCGCCCTCCACCTCCGTCCTCGGCTTCTCCTGCATCGCTGTAAGCCTCTCCTCTCCCCTGCCCTCCTCTCCCTCTCCTCTCCCCTGCCCTCCTCTCTCTCTGTTTAGGGCTTTTAGGGTAAGTTAGCAAATTTAGCAAAAAATTAGGTATAAAAACAGTAGCAAATTAAAAAAAAAGTAGCAAAGTTAGCAAAATTTTGAGCAAGTTAGCAAAAACAGTAGAGAGAGAGAGAGAGCAAGTTTGTAGCTATTTTTGTCATTTTTGTGCATTTAAATACAGCATGCTTTTGCTTGAATGATATATGTCATTGATGTTATATGTTGGTTTTGCAATGTTGGTTGAATGTCGAAAAATATCCGAGTGGCCTATGTTTTGTCGGAATGTTGATTCATTTCCGTTCCGGCAAATTTCAGGCGCTCCATATGTCCACTTTTTAGCAAAGGTCATGCCGAAAATTTCCGTGATTTTCGGCATGACTTGTGCTAGAAACTAGGACATATGGAGTACCCGGGATTTGCCGGAAGGGGAATGAATCAACATTCCGACCAAACATAGGCCCCTTTTTCCTCTTCATTATATCTTTTATTTACAATTGTTGATCAATAGGAAACATGTCTGCCGATGCCGAAGTCGTGGGTGGTTCTGCTCGCCTTGAAGACCCCATCGAGGCAGCAAATCACTATTTCGATTACTTGGACGAACACCAGATGGGGTTGCATGGTGGCGGCAGTGGCACCAACCCCAACACCGATGCCGACAATGGCACTGGCACCGGGACCGACACCACCCCCGAGACAGGCAATGATGCTGTTGTAGCCGGTAAAGCACCGAAGAAGAAGAGGACACGAAGACCAAACGAGCTTGGCATTGGAAAAATTGTGGTCACGGAGATGCACCCCAAGAAGTTAGAGCCAACGGCGCTGGAGGATGTGCGCTCTTGCTGGGGCAATCAACTTGGATGCATCCTCAGGGAAACCGCCAACATCAACAACGAGAGGTTGAAGTAGATACCACATATGGAGCACATGCTCCTAAAGAAGTTGCCCAATAGGTTCCTGTTCCCCGGCCGAATTGAAGGCAAATATAAAGAGCCGTGGGACGACGTCGCCATGACAAAGATAAACGACAAGGCGATGGTGACGTTCACCAACGACTTGTCCTCCTGGAAAGTTCGGGTGAAAAAAGCGATTGGGAAGAATGAACCGTGGTCCAAGATTCATGCTGATAATCCGACAATAACGGAAGAGGACTTTGCAAAATTCAAGGAGAATTGCGGTAAAGAAGAAGTCAAGGCAAGGTCGGAGAAAATGAAGGCGCTCCAGGCCAGGAACACGCCTCCCCACCGCCTCGAAAGCCGTGGTTACGAGGGGAAGAGGCATGTATGGGCCAAGGAGGACGCCGAACGTGAAAGTCACGGAATCCCAGACCCCTTGGCGGAGTTCACCGACCCGCTGGAGCATGACTGAATCAGGCCCCGGTACAAGTGGGACAAAGTCAAAAAGATCTTTTACATGGACCTGAACACGAGGGAGTTCATGAGACTTCTGGTAATTGTTATATTACCACATTATCATATTAGCTTCCAATCAATTCGACTGCAATTTTTGTCACATTAGTAAACCATCCATGTTCCTTTTGCAGAAAGAGCAGCACCAAAAGGCAGCCGAAAGCGACGAGTCGTCACAGTCGTCGGCGAGGCCCAAGTGGGACACCCCATTCAACCGGGCCCTGAACATACTGAAAAAGCCGCCGTCCTATGGACGTGTGCACGACATCGGAGATGGTGCCTCGTGGAAGACGTGCTACCACGAGGAGCCAGAGGAAAGAAGGAAGAGACGGTCGGTCGTCACTCAGCAGAGCATCGACGCGTAGGTCGCAATTGCGGTCAATAAGACCAAAGCTGAGACCAAAGAAGAGTTGCTCGGGGCCGTCAATGCAGCGGTCACTGACGCGGTGGTCAGCTTGCTTCCGGCACTTTTCGATTTCACGAAGAACAATCCAAATGCACGGCCGGAGGACTTTCCCCTTCCCAGCTTTGTCGGGAGCAATTCGGCGAACACCACAGCACCAGCACCTGCTCAAGCAACCGCAAAAGGTCCCGCTCCTGTTCATAGCAGCCCGACCTCCGTCTCTTGCATGCTCGGTGGGCCTTCATCGCTGGCTGAGCTCGACGCCCTCACGGTAATTACGCGTCATACCCTTTTCACTAGCATGTCTATAGTATTCCGTTTCAGTTGCCTTTCGGATGTTTGATGTCGCAGACATGTCTCCTTCATAGGCCGACGACACCCCGTGCACCCTACTCTACGACATCAAGGGCCAGAAGGTGGCCGTGGGAAAGGCAACGATCATGAAGCCGAAGGACCGCATGTTCCACAACCGAGAGATTCCCGATGGCATCTTCAAGGTTAACATGGCCAGTGTCTTAGCGGGCTTTGAGGATTTGCCTCTTCCGGTACCAGTCGATGACGACGAGACCCCTAAGATGATTGGCGCAAGCAAGAGCTGGTTCTTGCCTTGGCCGAAGTCTCTTCTTTGTCTCGAGGCGCCCAGTATCACGCCAACGCCACCTTCTCAAGAAGGTATGAACACCACCCCACCTACCACATTACCTGCACCTGTCGTGGCGAGTGATAGCGGACGACGCGAGGGAGAGCCTCCATTAGTGCTAGATGATGTAGCCCCTGCTGTTAAAGAAGCAAATGTTGATGATGACATGGAGGATGATGATGATGACCCAGACAAGTATTTCAATACAGCCTATGATGATGGAAGATTGATGGCTCAGGACGACGAAGACTCAGGCTATGAGCGTGGAGATGATGACTTGATGCTGCCTGATTTGCCGGAGCCGGAACGTCCTAAGGCGGAATGCAAAAAGTCTCTCTTCAAGCGATCCTCGCAGGAGACGCCTCCAGATGCCGCCTGTACCCAGCAACCCTCCAGGCCCGTCCACTGATTAGCCCGACGACACTGGGGGTGGTGGTTAGGGAAGGTATGGTGGGCTCACTACCGCCACCCGCCAAGAAGCAAAGGAGGAGACCGGACAGGAAAGGCCCTAAAGGCGCCAGAGCTGCTTCAAGCAGCCAGCCGCCTCCGAAGCCCCGGGTGGTAGACGGAATACCTGTCGAAGGTAAGAAGCGTTTCCATGTCGCCGGTGACCCGATCCTACCTGCCAAAGCGCTAGAGCACATACTGAACAATGATCTAAGGAGACTCCATGAAGATGTGCTGGCCAGAGAGAAAAGCCTTCTGATCGCGGAAAAACCAGGATACCCGCTTTACGTGCTCAGGTGCTGGGTGGGAAGTTGTACGTCGAGAGATGGCCCGCGAATAAGTTCATCCTGCGATTTGGCTACATCTACGACATGTTCCACATGACCAAGCTGGATTTCCAGTTCATCCGCATGTATGCGCTGTATCTGAACTACTTCATCAGGGTCGAGAACATCAAATATATCTGCGTCGCAGACCCGTTCTATATGCACGAGAGCTTCTTGGCAGTTTGCAAAGAGCACCGTGACTATGCGAGCAAGTACCTCGGTGACTTCATGATCTCTAATAAGGACAAGGAAGCGATTCGCGTGCCTTATCATCCCACGTAAGTCATCCGCACATATCCTTTCGTAAGTCTTAATCATTCCTTTCCAAGCATGGAGGCTAATTTGAGGTGTACTTAATTTGCGCAGCGGGGGGGGGGGGGGGGCGCCGTCCTCATCGTTCTGTACCCGGAATACTCCCATGCTATGTACTTGGACTCATCGAAGAACCTCAGGAAAAAGGATTACAAGCACATAAAGAGTGTTCTCGATAGTACCCTGTTAACCTTCAGCCTGTCTGGTGGATATATCAAGGTGAAAAAGTACAGGAATCGCGGGCTGGCTTTCGGTCATAAGACCGACATCTGCTGCATCCAGCAACCGCACACCAGTATGGCTGATGGATTCTACCTCATGCATCACCTGCTCGAGTACAGAAGGGATAATCAACGCCTTCGCATGTCACCTACTACCAACGATGCCGAGATTGTCAGCTGGGCCACAAGCATAGGAAAGACACCGGATCATTGAATCAGAGCTGAGTTTTATCATGTACAGTGTGAACTTGCCCAAGTGATCATGAAGTAGGTCCTCGAACCAACAGGGATGTTCTACCATGGGCCAATCATGCGCGAAGATGTCCGAGCACTGCTACTCGCTCAACGTCTAGACCTGAAGCCTTTCAAGAAGCTCGGGTGCTTCCTCCCTGACTATGAAGATTGGACCGCCGACATGGAGGACTGATTGTTGATGACAATGTGTCACTGCTGTCTTTTTCTATGGCAAAACTTTGAATTTATGCACGGCGAAACTATGTGATGTAACTAAACCGTGGTCCTGAACTAGCGTAGATCGCTCTAGTTAATTAGTTTGGGTATGAGGAACTTTATCATTTCTGTTTACTATTGGTTGCTTGTATTTTGCTAATTATGCCTCTTTGTTTTCTTAAGTACATTATGTTGCATATTATCGTTCAATTCATCAACTCACGATGCAGGTACATAGATCAGAGATGGCAAAGGGCTACTACGCCATGTACGTTGGGAGGGTTCCAGGAGTCTACGACCACTGGCCAGCCGCTCAGGCCCAGGTGCACAGGTACCCGAGTGCTAGCCACAGTGGGTTCGACAGCAGAGCCGAAGCCGAAAGTAGTTACTTGAGGTGGACACTCCAGCATGAGCAGGGGCGGGACCGCCAGTACTACATAGTCGCGCTCTTGCTCATGCTGATCGCTCTTCTCTTCTACATCATGGTTTAGATAGAGATGATGAAACTTGTGTGTGTGCCATGACCATGCAGTTGCACTTATTCGAGACATGACATGATCGCACTTGTATATCGCTATTTTCAAGATGTGATGATATTTGTGTTGAATGATGATGATGATGATGATGGTATGACGAGACTACTGTATGTCTATGATATGATGAGAATAGTGTATGTTTAGTATGATCTGATGAAACTTCTATATAGAGCCTGTATAAATACAGCACAAATACGTAGAGGGGTGTGGACCAGCGAAAGCAGGAACATTAGCAGTAGCACTGGAAAGCACCTAGCAGTAGCGCTGGCTTAGCAGCAGCGCTTCCTGTGAACAAGCGCTACAGATAGTTATTAGTAGCGCTGGTCCAGGAAGCACTACTGCTGACAATACTTAGCAGTAGCGCTGCCCGTTACAGCGCTACTGCTACAACTTAGCTATAGCGCGCTAGCAGTAGCGCTGGACCTAGCGCTACTACTATGCATATTTCAAGTGCTACTACTAGGGTTTTCCCTAGTTGTGTGTTCCCATTCGAAGACGTCGAGCAAATTTTAGCCCAACAGCAAATTATGTCATCAAATACAAGTTTCATAGCCAAATATGAGTACAACTAAACAACAATGTCATCATGTTTTAGTCGTCATACAATCACCAAACACAAATCAACATACATAATAAGTGATGTTCTCACAACAAAATACTAAACAACAAGTTCATCAGGTTTCAGTTGTCATAGCAAACACAATTTCACATAGTAGATAAAAAACTTCTTCTGACAGGCAAATACGACAAAAGCAATCTAATCATCATCCGCAGTAGTAGCGTCAACATCTTCGCCATGTGTACCCATCTGAATCGTAATTCCCCCCATTGTCATCTTCTTCTTCATCCTCAATGTCCTCGAACATTGGCGTCTTATTGATCAACTCTCGTATGTCCACAGCCCGACAGGCAATCTTTTCGCCAGCGACATTGACGTGATGGTTCTCAAAGATATTAGGAACATCTGTGGAATCTTCTACATCAGGAGTAGTGTAAGCATCATCTTGTTGTGCAACTTCATTAAACGAATTCCTCTGCTCAAACCTTTGCAATACTCTCCAGTCATCGCTACGTGCAAATGTGTCTTCCAAGAAAAATATCTGTGTTGCTTCATTTGCCAAAATAAAAGGCTCGTAGGTCTGGTACGCCGCCTTGACATTGATGGATTTGAAATAATCATCGGCTCTGGGTTTTGCGATCCTGGAAAACAGGTTATACCAATGACAGCACAACAGAACCACACACCGATGAATCTCGAAACTGGAGATATACTACAACTGAACAATGTCTGTTATGTTAGCATACATTTCAGTTGTCTCTTCGCCGTACTTATCCGTGCTCATGATGGCACTGTTTTGTGTCTTCCTGCCTTCGTCGCGTGCAAGGGTGTTGTAGCGCACATCTCCAACAACGAAAGATTCATAATGTCTTACCCAAGTATCAGGACCCATTGCTGGTGTGAAAAGGGCATCATTAACTACGTGCCCATCCTCCCGCATCTTCTTATCCTATGGTTAGAAAATAGACAAGCTGATCATCTTATGTACTCAATATATTAAAAAAACTGAGAGTGCAATTCAAAAGCTTACATGGCTCTTGAACCATTTCGCAAATCCTGCCATAACCGGTTTGTCAATGTTTCTTGGATTTTGCGACAGTAACACCTTTTTGTAGATGCTGCACAACATAGTGATCACGTCAAACATCTAAATATATAAGAATGTGCTGCAAGTTTAGTAGATTATGATGTATAAGCTGCAGTACATAGCACTTACTCGATAAAAGGTAGAATCTCAGGACAGTTATTCAACACATACCAAACCATTTTGTCCAAATCTTTAGGTTTGTCATCTTGTCGACTCTTCCCTGTAACTCGAACAGAACAATCGAAAACATTGAGCCCGAGATTGTCTTCACCCACCTCTTTGCTAAGCTGATCAGCTGTTTCAATGTATTTTGAGCAGAATATCAACGCTTCTATAACAATGTAGGCCTCTGCAATGGAACCCTCGGGTCTAGCTCTGTTCCTAACATAGCCCTTGAAAGTGCCTAGCCGCCTTTCAATAGGGTGCATCCAGCCACACTGTACTGGACCTCTAAGTAGTGCCTCATCAGGTATATGAAGAGCCAAATGCACAATCACATCAAAGAAGGCGGGACGATAAATCTTCTCAAGGTCGCATAGGATAGTTGGTATCTTGTCTCTAAGACGCTCCAAAGCATCTATCCTGATATTTCTACTACAGAGTTCCCTGAAGAATTGTCCCAACTCTGCAACTGCTTTGTATAGGTCAGGGCGGCCCAATCCTCTAAGGATAACAGGTAAAACCCTTTGAAGTAGGACGTGGCAGTCATGAGTTTTCAACCCTTGTACCTTGTTTCCATCTGCACTGACTCTCCTTTCAGGGTTGGAAGCAAATCCATGTGGGAATCTCACACGTGACAGGACCTCACAAAATTCTTTTCTTTTTACCTTGTCCAAGACGTACACAGCTAGTGCCATATCCCGTGGTTTACCTTCATCTTCCACCCGCAAATCCTTTCTGATACCCAGGTGTTTCAAATCAATCCTAGATTTTAAGGTATCTTTCATCTTACCTTCAATATTAAGAAGTGTGCCGATAATGCTGTCACATATATTTTTCTCGATGTGCATCACATCAAAATTGTGCCACAGATCCAAATCTTTCCAACACTCCAAGTCCCACAAAGTGGACCTGCGGGTAAACAATAATCTCTCTTCTGCCCTGCCACGCTTCCTTTTCCCGCTACCATTATCAGGATGGTTTCTTGGTGTAATATGCCTGACCTTCTCTAATTCCACTTGCAACTCATCGGCGGTGAGCCTCTTTGGCGCATCACAGTTTTCATGCTTTGCATTGAACACATATCTTCAGTATTTTGTAGGACACGGCTTGTCCTTGGCAAGGAAACGGCGGTGTCCAATGTAACAGATCTTGCTAAGTATTGCGTATGACAGCGGATTCCTGTCACAGCGAACACATGCATTGTAACCATGTGTCGTTCGCCCTGACATAGTGCCCAAAGCCGGATAATCATGGATGCACCAAATTATAACAGCACGCAGAAAGAAATCAGCTGGTGGGCTGCTATATAGGTCTCGAGTGAGAACACCCCTCCATAGCTATTAAAGTTCCTTCACAAGAGGCTCCATGAATAAATCAAAGTCCTTTCCAGGACTTTTTGGACCTGGGATGAACAAGGCCATCATGTAGTTTGATTCTTTGGTGCAGACATTTGGAGGCATGTTGTAAGGGATAACAAGCACTGGCCATATGCTATCTGTGGTGCTCTGGTGGCCAAATGGGTTAAATCCATCTGAAGCTAAGCCAAGTCTAATGTTTCTTGGGTCAGTAGCAAACTTTTTGTGTTTCCGATTGAAGCTTTTCTAGTCACTACCATGAGATGGATGGCTCATTACATTCTGATCTCTGTACTCCTGGTTCCTAGAATGCCACAGTACATCCTCTCTTGTTTCAGCATCATGAAACAACCTCTGCAATCTTGGTATAAATGGAAAATGTCTCTGAACATTATGAGGAATCCTCTTCACAGCATCGCCATCTTTCCATCTTGATGATTTGCATTTTGGGCATTCACTTAAGTTGGCATAATCCTTCCAGAACAGAACACAATTATTCTTATAAACATGGATCATATCGTATCCAATTCCAACTGCACGTAGGAAATTCTTCATTTTACTGTAGGTGTGTTGCAGCTCAGGCGCATCTGGGAAAGATTTGTGGAAAGCAGCCAACATCGCATCGAATGATTTGTTGGTCATCCGCTCAGATGTCTTCACCTGAAAAAAGGTGACCATAGCTGAGAATACTGACAGCTTATTTCCTGGGGTGACAGCCACGTTGCAATATTCCAACATGCGGGCCCACCATTTTTCTTCTACAGGTGAAAGTTCACAAAATGCACGAGCATTTCGTAGCATTGTTTCAATGTTGGTCAAACTCGCTGGCTCCGCCACCACCACCTCCTCCTCCTCTTCCACTTGAGCATCAGGCAGATCAAGATGGTGATCTGCTGCTTCCACATAGTCAGTAGCATTCACGTTCACAGCTTCACCATGATGAACCCACCTAGTATATGTGACCGACATCCCATACAAGTGTAGATGATTTTGCACAGTTGACTGGGGTCTTGTAACTGAATTCATACAACTGCTACACGTGCAGAGCACATCTGATTTCGGACCACCGTACTCAGCTCTAATAAATTTCATGAAGTTTTCAACCCCCTCGACATATGCAGCGGAGAATCTTCGAGCAGAAGTTATCCAAGTCATGTCCATCTATTAGACATACAAATTAGTTCTTCTACTAGATATTACAAGAAAAACATATATGCTTTTTTATGAAGTCAAGAAAAAAATACCTAGGTCGATGTCTAAAGCTATGGCAAGATATTTGGACAAGCAGATCTAAGTAACCAAATATATGTAGAGCTAATTCAGCAAACAAATTTGAGTGCTAAATTATGGCAGGCTGTTTCAGCAGTCAATGAGGCCAAGCACACAGCCATCGAAGCCCAACTCAGCAACAAAGATCGAGTATAAAACAGTGTAGAGCTATTTCACCTAACAGATTGGCTACTAGAACATGGCAATCTATGTCACAATAAATATATGGCAGGATATTTGAGCAACTAATCGGGCGTGGCATGCCATCTCAGCTAAGCAGATTGAGTGGAGAACAGGGCAAGGAAGCTTCTTAAGCAGAGCATATTGACTGTAAACTACTTCGGCAAACAATGAGATTAACAACGTCTATCAGCTAACATTCAGCGCTACTCCGACATGCACGGGGCCTCAGTCTAGAATGCGCGTACCATGGGAGAAGCTGACCGCCGTGCGTCTCCACAAGAACGTCGCCAGCGGTGGCGGCGCGGCTAGAGGACGGCAGTCTACGAGAGCGTATAGTGGGAGCGAGAGGATCGTCATGCGTCCCCTCGACGAACCGCGGCGCTGACGTATCGGTGCGACGGGGAGGGCGGCTTTGGCAGAACGAATGGAGCGGAGGGGGGCGGGGGGAGGGGGTTTGGTGAATATTATTGGCTAGTTGGCCGAAGGGCGGTTGAATTTGGGATTTGGGGGGAATTTTTGGGGGTATTTTCGTGCGGTGGGCGGGGGAGTTTGGTGCATGGTTGGTTTCTCCCAAGTGTAGTCCCACGTGTCAGTGAAGAGGCAAGCCGAAGTGCGTTCCGTTTGCGTGAGCCGTGTGCAGGACCGACCGTGTGAGGGGTGCAATGCGTCCGCGACAGGCAAGCTGTGAGTGTACCGCCTTTTTTCCTTTTAAACTTGGTGCTTCGCCCCCTCAACAAAAAACTTGGTGCTTCCCGCGATCCATCGATACTACTACTAGTAATCCGGTAATCCCGACTAAAACGGCGCGGCCGGGTCTTTTCCCGCGCGATATGCTGGGAGGTTGGCTTAGTTGGTTTTTTTAGGACGAGTAATGCTACACCTACATAATCCTAGTTACGTAATTAATGTAATATGAAACATGTGAGCTGTTGATTGGAGATTGGGGGAGGGAGGGGCCCACCACCATGAAAATCAGGGGGAGAGAGAGGCAATTTACGTTAACCCTTTCGTAGGTTCCCGTAGATGTAGAAAGATGTGAAATGCGTGAATGTGTAGTGGATGTACTATTGGAGTGCCTAAGATAAATTGTGTATGAAGACCCTATGTGTTTATTTACTTCGCATGTTAGCTTTGTCTCGGGTCAAACCTTCTAAGTTTATACACACAAAAACAAATCATCATTCCATATATTTTCAAACTCCTACAATATATCTTACTCTTATTGTGAAAGTTCATATACACCGGATGAGATTCATGCAAACACGGCAGATTTTCATTACATTTCGAACTATTATAGGACAGAAAAATAAAACAAACCCGACCCTAAACCTATTCTACGGCGGTGACCGATGTCCTCCATTTGTGATCTCCATGTACGGGGGCGGGGTTCAAGACCCGTGAAGTGAAGGTGCGGTCTCCGGCGAGGAAGAGTAGAACACGGGAGACGGACCGGCCAGTTGGCACACCATGCCCTGCCACCTACCATGCCCTACTCATCCTCGGAGGAGTCCCCGACCTCGGCGGTGCCGGTGGACGTGAGGTCGATGATGATGGACGTGGACGGTCCATCGCTTCACCTGCCAAATGCGCCACCGAACATTGGACGGCGGCAAGTAGGACGCGTGGCTGACGGTGCTCCCGTCGTCGGCCGCCAGCGTGGCCACCACTTGTGCGGTCGCGTCCGCGTCCAGCTACGCCGCTATTGCGTTGCGAGCGGTGACTTGAGCGAGGGCGGCGACCTCGAGCTTCATCCCCGAAGACAAGCTCTCCCGCAGAGCGTTCACGCTCGTGGTCATGGCGGATGTGGTGCCAGGTAGCAGGACGATGCGCTATGGTGTGGAGTTTAGCTGGGCGTTGCCGCTTTAAGTAGCGCATTCCGATGAGGCCAAGCGTTCGGGTGCGTCATTAAGTCGCGGGAGTTGGTTCCTCGGGCACCGAGCCTCTTAATGACGGCATACGGATGAACAACATGAATGCGGGCAGCTGGCGCCGGCTGGGAACGCACCGCGCGATGGCGTGAGGGACAAGGGTTTTTGGTGTGCTAGGGTAGTCAGCTATGGTCGAGGTAACATTGGAGATGCCCTTTGCTCACATGCGATCCCCACATGTCATTGAAAAAGCAAGACGACCCAGCATGGTCTCAGGTCCTGGGGATGCAGTTGGCCGCGCTACAACACTCCGCCAACGCGTCGCGGCACGCGCGCACTTCGGCACCCCGTGCATCCTCGACGAGCCGGGTGTTGATCTGCTGGTCGTGCCACAGCGCTAACGCCACCCTCGGCACCCTGAAGCCGACCATGTCCAGCGACAATGAGTGTGTCGCTCACCGCGGTCATCGTGTCGAGAGGTGGTGCGGGAGCTGCGCCATGTTGCTGGCCCCCACGACCCACATGAACGGTTGCCGGTGGGGAGGAGGTCGTGGGCCAGCTCCTCCATTGGACTAGTCTGCACCACATCGTCCCGACAGGTGTGCCCTACATGTCGGTTTCCCTGTTTTCCTGGCCAAATTCGAGCATCAATGCTCCGTGTTGCGCATTAGGCGCAGAACAGGTGGTTTTTGTGCCCTGGTTCAAATGTGGTACAGTACCAAGTTGTTACCCTAGCCCCAAGTGTGGTGGTTTTGGGTACAGTACCACCCTTTTCCTTTTCAACTAGTGAAGCGTAACACGTGATTAAGTAGCCGGATGATGTGCTAATGTAGGTGTCCGACTGTTTGAAGGAATAATTGAGGTGTGCCCGGTCCGTGCCGCATTTAGGGGTCCAACTTACCATGTTCTGGCAGTAGTACCTATACTAGTCCCTGCGTACTCCCTCTGTTTTTATTTACTCCGCATTTTAGCTTTGCTCAAAGTCAAACTTTGTAAACTTTGACAAAGTTTATAGACAGAAATAATAACATATACAATAACAAATCAATACCATTAGATTCATTATTGAATATACTTTCACATCATATAGATTTGCTATTGTAAATGTTCATATTTTTTCTATAAATTTGGTCAAATTTTATGAAGTTTGACTTCAGTCAAACCTAATATGCAGAGTAAATAAAAATGGAGGGAGTATCTTACTCCGTGATGAAGACGGAAGGGAAAACAAGACAACTTATTGTTTATTTGAGCCGTTCAAGTATAATCATGTGGCGTTGCTTATTTCTCATTCCTCTCCAACCCTCTTCTCCATCGATCATGCTGCCCTCCGGTCGAGTCCATCCTCCCGCATGCCTCATTTGAACATTCCGCCGAGTATCATTCGCATGTGGGCCTTGATCATGCTTGTATTTCCAATGTTGTAATTTGTCCGACATGCATACAGACAAACGGTTCATTTAAAGTTTCACTTTGCCTCCACTACGTGCCGCTTCGCATCTTAGTTTTGACATCCCATTCGGTTCATGCCCCGACACATCTTGACGAGATCGATTGATGTTGCGAGATCAAGTGCGTGCCGTGCAAGGAGATAAAGGTTTGGTGTGTTTCTATGATAGAAATGACTCGGGGGGTCTATGGGGATTGGAGGGAGTATATTGTACGTTCAAAAGCGAAACGAACATACAGAATGTGTAGTCAAAGTATCTCTACTTTTATCAAACTTACAGAAAAAAGTATCAACTTTCAACAACGCCCAATCAATATTGTTAGATTCGTACGTACTCCTAGATTTGTATTCAAATAGAGATGGTTTCCAATTTGTTTTCAAACACGTGAATGTGCTTGTTCTCGTGCATGCTCTTCCTATTAGGATTTCGCCACGTATAGCCAGTCCAATAGTAACTTTTTTTAAGCTCCCTATCCAATAGTACTAGTGGAGTACTGACAACATCTCAAGTAGAGTATGAAGTGCTCATAGTACTAGTAGTATACTCCCTCTGTTATTATTTACTCCACATAAAACGGAGGGAGTACTAGTAACACTCGACCTCTCTCTCTCTTCTAGTAGTAGTATAAATGACGCGGGCGGGGGAGGGGTAGGGACGTTGGTTTGCTCTCAACTGCGGTCCCACAAGCGAGCGAAAACGCAAGATGAAGCGCGTTCCATTCGGTGAGCGACGTGGAGGGTCTAGCGTGCCGGGGTGCAACGCGAATGCGACAAGAGCAATGTACAGTCAAAACCGATTGACCGATCATCACCGGAACCACTATTCACACCAGAAGCTTCGCTGCTCGGGCTACGCCAGCCACTGCCCCAAAACCACACCTGCTCTCCAGCCCATTCCCCCACCTTTCGATCCCCTAGCCCGCATCAAGCGTCCCCTAGTTCGCCGGAAAGCCATTGTTTGCCACAAGATCACGTACTACAAGATGCTGACACCGGAGCACCGTGCAGAAATCGTGGTGGCGGTCGGCGCCACAGACCTCCGTTCCCAAGCTCGCTTTGGGCAGGCCAATCCCCGAGTTCTCTGGATCCAAGCTCCGAGGAGGAGGAAGCCGATCCAATGTTCATGATGGAGGTCACGGCGCAGACGGCCCCCGATGCGTATGAGACAATGGACATCGACTTCGTGCCGGCGTCCGGGTCCCCCATGGTGCAGGCGGACCAGCGGTTCAACCTGGCGATACTAAAGGAGGATCGGGAGGTGGAGGCTCTTCTCAACGCGGAGCGCGCGGATGCCGCTGCCATGGAGGCCCTCCTGCAGGCGGAACCGGATGTTGTGGATATGAACCGGGTGGCGGAGGCTCAACTTGACGCGAAGCGCGCGAATGCCGCTGCCATCAAGGCCCTCCTGCAGGAGGAACCGGACATCCTGGACTTGAACCGAGCGGCGGAGGCTCAACTCGACGCGGAGCGCGCGGATGCCGCTGCCATCGAGGCCCTCCTGCAGGCAGACCCGGATGTCCTGGACTTGAACTGGGCGGTGCTCACGTCCGTGTAGAGCGCCCGCACGCTCCGCATGAATGAGTAGCTAGAGGCCGAGGACAACCACGGTGCGGAGACACACGTCAGCAGCTACGGCCGGTTCGCGCCAACAACCAAAGATGATGAGGACGTCTCGTTCCACGAGCAGTGATAGTTTTTCTTTATGTTGTTGTTTTTAGGGATCTTTTGCTGTGTAAAAACCTATATTTATGCAAGTCTCCTGACTTTCATCATTTGGGTCAGTCGACCATTTCAGGCGGTTGGATGAATATCCTACGTCTCCTAACCCTTCTTCCTCACCTCTTCGTCTTCCCCAACAGACCACCGCACGGGCCATACGGATCTTCCCCAACATGCGGTTGGATAAACATACTGTATGAACAAAAATTATGTGTCAGCGGTAGGATGGCTGAGTTTGGTTTGATCACATGCGGTAGCACGTGTCAGTGAGGGTGCGTTCCCTTGGTTGGGTTTGCGGCGTGCAGGAGCGATTGTGTGAGGGTGGGGTGCGACCACGACAGCCATGCGCAAGTGTACTTCCTTTTCATTTTGAAAACTTTAGGCAAGCTTGGCAAAAATGTGTGGAGAAGTATGGCAATGCAAGGCCTAGACCCAAACAGGATACAAGTACGTACGTAGGAGTACTACTTGTGTTAAAAAAGAAAGGCAAAGGTTTTCCTTCGCGGGATTGATCGATACAAATCCTCGTTTGACGTGTCAATTAATGCGTATTTTTTTCTCCAACGCCCAAAGAGCTAACCATCTCACTCCTCATCGCATGATTAATGCAGCGCCATGCAAACCAACCTTCTCACTTCCGCATGCATGCAAGGGTATATTAATGTCCTTGGTTGCTAGTACGAGGCAAACCCCATCAATTTTGCCTCGATTAGTGTTAGTGGCCTTCTGCAAATTGTAATTTTGTTATGCTGGCCTTGTGTAAAAAAAAATGGAGGTAGTAACTATTTGACTTCCTTCCCCAGTTCGGTGACGTCGATGATATCTCGAACATTGTGGTTTAGTGAAGTGCGTTCGACGGATAACACAATTGAGGGAGACCACGGTAAGTCGTTCACAAGTGCCGCCTGCAAGACGAGACAACCGCCTTATTTGCATCCAGGAAGTCCGTTGAACCAAAGGACACGTAAATTTACTAGTACTACACAATAGCATCGTCCGTCCAGCTTAGTGCGGTAAGGTGGTTTCTCGAAGAAGACGATGGAGAAGCGGAGTCAGCGAAGAGTGAAATGATGGGTTCTTCGTCCGTGCTTTGTGATTTGACGCCTCACTGCTTTGTGATTTGTGATTGAAGGGACAGGGGAGTAGACTCTATGCTCTATACTGTACATGCGTCCAAGCACGGGAGAAAGAGGAGAGAGGTTGTATTTTTCTATTCCTTCAATCAATCAATTAGGGAGCTTCGGTTCCATCTTTTTGGCTTTGGCAGCACCGTCCACAATGGTTCCCATCGATGCCAAAAGCTATTTTCACATTTGGCTACACATTGTGGATGCCCTTAACCGTACCACTTGGTTTTGCTCCTGTGTGCTATCTATACAAATCTCGATTATATTGATCTAAAAAATTATAGTATCAAAATTAGTAAAAAGGAGGTGATTTTGCCACATGGATGGCGGGGGATGTTTCTTATTTTTAAAGGACGTTGGCCTGGCGGTTTGCTAACATGCGGTCCCACGTGTCAGTGCTTTACGAAGCCGATCCGCGTCCCACATGAGGCAGAACAATGGCAGAAGCAACATGTGGTTAACTTGAAGAAGATGAGGGAGAAGCGGATTCAGCAACGAGTGAAATGATGGTTGCTTCGTCCATCCAACTTCTTTTTTTAGCATTATTACTTCGTCCCTCCAACATAACTGCGGGAAAGGAGCAGCTTTGTGATTTGACACCTCATTGCTCATTACTATGCCAGCGCCATGACTGGGGTGCTTCACCCCTGCTGCTCTGCACTGTTATTTTGGTATGGCACGTGGACCCGGTTGCTTGATGTCCCACATGTCGGTGAAAGGGACTAGAACATTTATGAAAGCGAGCGCTCCACTCTTACGACAGAGGAGTACATGACACAGCGGCCCAATGAACTGTTACTTGTACTGTAGTACTACTATAGTTTTGTTGTTTCGCATGATCCATCGATACAAACCCGATTAAACAGGCAAGAGCGGGATTTTTCCCGCGCGGTAGATGATACTAGCCATACATTTCAAAGGCAATTTTAATGTATGCAAACTGAATAATTAAGTAACAATATGAGATCTAGTAAAACTAAAAAGACGTATGATTTATTGTGTTAGTGTAGTAGTAGTGCTGTATTGCATAGTTGTTAGATGTAACATGCGAGAACATGTAGAGATGTACTTTTGGAGGTCCTACAGAGAGAAATTGGGCATAAGGTGGATTCAAATATTTGTATTCGTCTTCATAGCATTTGTAACTCATATCTACAGTTTGTACAGTAGACGTGAATGCTTGTTCGCTCTTACGAAACCAGTACAGCAATAATGGGGTGGCGTGCGCCAATTTAGGCACTGGCACGTTGGCCTACTCGGCTCCACAGAGAGAGCGAGAGAAGAGATAAATACACGGGCGGTCAGTGTATTTCAAGCAAAAAGCATAATACGGTCACCGGACTTCAGAATACGCTCATTACAGTCACTATATATGTTTTGCAGTGATTATATGGTCACTTGCTCACCGTTCAGCATCGGATTGCACTCTGTTGACCGGCCAAATAGTCTCGTGGCACTATGTTGACTAGTTAAATTGACCACGTTCCTTCTGGGTCCCACCTGTCAGTTCGCATAGGAAAAAGGTCAGATAAACACAAATTTACGCAGGCGCAACAAGACTCCAACCCGTGCGCGGGAACCACCTCGTTGTGTATGTGTATATTAGGGCCTGATGTGTGTGCATGCATGTGTAGGTTGAGCACTTGAGCGTGAGAGTGTGTGTTGGTCGTGTGGTGTGTGCATGCATGCGTGCGTGTGTGCGTGTGAGTGTTCATGCGTGCGTGGTTGTGTGTGTACATGTGAGTGTTGCGTGCGTGCGTGGTTGTGTGTGTTCATGCGAGTGTTGCATGCCTGCAGTTCGTGTGCATGTGTGCGTGTGTGTATAATCACCACACCAACTCCTGTGTGTTAAAACATACGGCTCAGCATACCAATCCAAGGCCACCTTGTTCGTTGTGCCCGCAGTCATGACTTCGAACCACCGTCCAATATTTTTTTATCGTTTGTTTTCATTCTTATGCACGCCGACAGGTGGGCCCAATGGTAGTGAGATAATGTGATGCAACACTATAGGTGCCACGTGGAGCGTTTAACTGGTCAACTAGTCGTGTCTTGAGCAAATACAGAGTTGTACGGTGAGCCCGTGACTGTACAATAACCACAAAACGTAAATGGTGACCATAATGAGTGGATTCTGAAGTCCAATGTATGTATTGTGCTTTCGCTTCAAATACAATGATCGTCACTGTATATATCGCGAGAGAAAGATGAAACATGCGTGAATGTGCTGGGGGCGTACTTTTAGAGGACCTGGAGATAGTTTGTGTGCGTACGTGAAAGGGGCGTAGAGGGGGTGTATGCGATGGAGAGAGAGATGCTCTTTGTTTCTCTTTATTATGACTAACTTTATATATAGTATAAAAATATAAAAATTCACAGTGCAGAATAAATATCATTGGGGGCACCATGGAATGAAAATTAACGTTAATACTCCTCCATATAACTTTGTAATGTTGTATATATGTAGAAATTCTAAAATAATTTTTGGCCACACTTTGTGTGGTTTTATTCAAAAGGAATGTTGTATGCGAAATAAACGTGAAGAGAGGGCTTTTTAGATCAATGGGGTATATGATGTAACATGTGTGAATGTGTAGTTGATGTATTTGGCAGGGCCTAGAGAGGTATGTGTATGTATTACGTATTCGAGAGAGGCATGGATAGAGGGGCCGGCGGGGGGGGGGTGGCGTGGGAGATCGCACGGAAATGAGAGAGGTCTAGAGAGAGAGAGACGAATAGGATGTCACGGCGAGAGATGCCCTTGAGTGTGTATATGCAAGGGGGGAGGGGATAGAGGCACGAGGAGAAAATATTTTGTGTGGTGTCCGTGTTGGTATGTGTGGGTGTGAGAAGATAACGAGACCTAGGGGCAGAGGGTGTGTCACCGCGTGAGATCCGGTAGGCCGAGGTGAGGCCCTTCGATCGGTTCCGTCCTGCGCCACATCGGTCGGCCCGTGACACATTTAGGGAGACCCATGGAGGACTAGTCGTACAAGACAAAGATAGAAGAGTCATGAAGGACTCTGTGTCCACTGACAAAGCCGGCTAGGATTTGTAACCCTAGGTCCTTGGACTAAGGTAACCCCTTATCACTGATATTACTATTCATCCAACCTAACTTTAAGGGGCATCCTACAGAATGCTCTGCTAGAATCATACTCGTCAATTAGGAAGAGAGGTGGAGACACTGCGTGAGAGACAGGCCTAAAGATAATGTGCGTGTGGGAGACACTTAGGCAGGTCTATGTATATAGAAAGGGTTGATGGGGATTGTGCGTGTGTATGCTTGTGAGAGGAAGAGTGCTTGTGATAAAGGTTAGTGAAAACAGTCATAAATGGTTACGAGAGGGAGGGAGGGTCATATCGAGAGCATGTCTGCGAGAAAGACACCTCGGGAGAGAGTGTGTGAGCATGTGTGAGAGACCACCGATGGATATACACTGTGTGCGCGTATGTGTAAGAGAGAAAGTCAGCGTGTGTGTGTGAGGAGGGGCCTATGGAGAGTGAAACTACACATTGATTAAAAATATAAATTGTATTCAAATATTTGGATGGGATCATGATATTTGCAATTTGTGTAAGGAATGGTCATTGATCCATCAGACATCTATATTCTATCGAATTTGAGCATGTCTATGTTATTATTCGACAAAATTGATCCACAGAGTTAGTATTTTGAACTCCAGACAATGCATCGCTTTAGCAATCGAATATAAATGTCAGTATAGTTCATGTTGTGTGTGTAAAGCACATTATAGATACAAAAGTTACACAATGAACATTATAAATAGCTAGCTATGAACTAGCATGCATTTGAATTCAACTTAAGGCGGTTTAAAAAATTCGAATTCAACATGAAGTCCATTCAATTATTTGAATTCGATATCATGGCATTTGTAAATCATACCTAAATTATGGGGGCACCAATCTTTGCTCTACTTTTGTACATAATAGCATATATAGTCGTGTACAAAATAGATTCAAATTTACCTCCTCCATTCCAAAATAATTGTAGTTATAGGATTTTCAAGTGTCAAAATTTCAAAAATAAGCACATAATTTAATCAGGTTTTCAAACATGCATGGTCAAATTTAACATTGTCTATATAGGTCAATCCTCAAAGTTCAAGAGTACTCCCTCCGTATTTATTTAGTCCGTGTATTAGCTTTGGGAAAAGTCAAGCTTTATAAACTTTGACCAAGTTTATACAAAAATATATTAACATAAGCAATAACAAATCAATAAAATTAGATTTATTATTGAATGTACTTTCACATCATATAGATTTGTTATGATAAATGTTTATATTATTTTTTATAAACTTGGTCAAACTTTATGAAATTTGACTTCAGCCAACTCTAATATGCAGAGTAAATAAAAATGGAGGGAGTACTCTAAACGTGAATGCTTCTGTTTCAAAATTTCGAACGAAGCGACAAAAGAGCCTCTACTCGCCGGAAACCGCGTGAGACCAATGTTTGGTAGAAGGAAATTACTTTTCTAACTGCGACCCATGAAACCTACCGGCCCGACGTCCAAAGGTCTAAACCGGGGTAGGTTTGTAGCTTCATCTAGACGCCATGCAACCGCCTCTGAAAAACATTCATACACCATGGCCGCCTAAGCACACATGCGCTCGGCCGAAATCGCTCCCGCCCACTATTTGGGACACCTGGGATTACCGTCTGACCTCCGACCCGCAGTAGGTCGAAATTTAAGAGGGTGGCAAAGTTTGTACTTTCCCCAAATTTCAAACAAGCACGTCCCATCTGTTCAAAAAAACCAAAAACAAGCGCGTCCCAGACCGAAACATGGTTCCCCCTTAGCTCCCCCCGCCCCCTGTCCGATTCCCCATTCGTACTCCGTGGGCGCCAAAACTACCTCTCCACCAGCCATGAAACCCCGGCGTCCTCCGTCTGCCACCCCACCCCACCCATCAACCGCCGCCCTCCTCCATCACGCCGGAGCCGATACCCCGACGTTGTCGTCCACCGCAACCGCAACCGCAACGCCCTCCACGGCTAGTAGTTGAAGCCGAGGCTGAGTTGCCTCCAGGACGCCGACGTGCGCCGTACCCGAGCCAGTTCAACCACGTCGTCCTGCGCCTCACCGCTGCCGCTCCAACGTCTCCACCGTCCACCGCACCAGAGTCGTTCCCGCTACGCCGTCCTTCGCCGCCTCAGATCTGCTTCCCCTCCGCCGACAGACGGCCACCGCAACACAGTCAACAATTTTTCCATGGGTTCGTCCAAGGCTCCACACTCCTCCAAATCATCGGTTCCCCCGGTAAAAAGAAGAACTTCGCCACGATATCCGAAGGACACAACACTGGCAACCGGAAATGGTACTCTTCTTCCCTTATTCGTGCAAATCTTACGTGTCTGCTTGCACGGTATTCATCCCACAGAAGACACTAGTTGACCGCTTCTTCCTACACCTTCTTCCTAATACTAGATGTTCCTAGTAACTCGCGATGCACAAGGTTTCTCCTGATATACTATTTCACCTTAGCTAGAGCTCCGTCGCCCCCCTGGATTTCAATTCCTAGTCAGTTGATTCCTAATTAAAGGAAGCACTCCCCGGCGTAACATGCGGTAGTCCGCCTATTACGCCGGGGAAGCAGCGCCTCGGTGTTTATCTTAGGGGTGTGTGGGGCCTAGGAGCTACTAGCGCCCGATCTGGAGGTCGGCCGGGCTTAAAGGGATGGCCGGGGGGCGCTGCCAAGCACGGTGGTGGTGTGAGGTCGAGGGGAGGGCGGGGCGGCGGAGGCAGGTGTCTGGGCTGATGGTCGCTGGCGGTTCGAGAAAGATCGTCAACGGTGACTGGCGGGAGGTATACGAAGGCCATCTGCCTGTTCCTTGTAGATCGGACGGTTCATAAAAAAATCGACTGACCTATTTATTTTCAGTCGACTGTTATTTTGATAGGACCACATGTGGTGGTGTGCTGGAGGATTACCTGCACTTCCCAGCCATCCCTGTGCTCAGATATTACAAAATCATATGGAGTAGAATCTAATTTTGTTTGCCATGCAATGTTGTAGAGCTATCACATGTCTCATGTCATTTATTTTTCAGCCACCTGCTATCTGCAACTTTTACAGTGCACTAGTTCTGCACACACTTCACCCATACTCTCACTATTGTTTTTTATGCATGGGTATTTCAGCCTCTGCCAACCGGTTGATAGAAGCACGAAATAAAAGAGAGAAGCAGCTCCAGCTTTATTCGGGCTTAGGCAAGACACGTTTCGTTGCTATAAAGGGTGCAGTGTCAGTAGATGGAGACGGTAAACATAGCTCAGGACTTGATGATCTCGCTCGCCATGAACCACCATCCCAGGTGCTTGCTTTAACTTCGCGGTGTCATATGTGGTTGCATGTTGCATAGGGTGTCTAGCTTGTATTGCTTCCAATTTGGTTAAATTGCATCTGCTTAGCTTACAAATTATACCTTTGAATATTACATGCCTTCTTGTTTTTGGTACATACTATTACATCTGTCTATTAACCATGTTCTTACATCAAACTAATGTTCTTGTGTATCCCTCATCAATCACTTGTGATGAGACAGTCACGCCAGTGGGGTACTGTGATCAAATATGCTCTTTTAAAGAATGCAATGTCAGCCTCCCCACATGATTCTCAAGAAACAGCAAGGCTAGATGAAGATAGTGAACGTAGCTCTGTAGTTGATGACCGCATTTCCCCTACACCAGCATCGCAGGTGCTTGCTCTAACTTGGCAGCGTGATATGTGGTTGCATGTTGCATATGGTGTCTAGATTGTAATTCTTCCAATCTGGTTAAATTGCATGTGCTATTCTGCTTAGTTTATCATTATTCCTGTTAATGTGACATGCCTTCCTATTTTTAGTACATAGTACATCTATCTATTAAGCATGTCCTTACATAAAACTATTGTTTTTTTTTGTATCCCGCATCAATCAATATGACGAGACACCTTTAGTATATGCAGTGTGATATTAGTTGCATCTTTCATATGATTTATAGCATGCGCTGCTTCTAATTTGTTGAAACGCCATTTATGATGGGACGCTTTTAACTTGGCAGAGTCATATTGGTTGCATCTTTCATGTGGTGTCTAGCTTGCATTGCTTCTTATTTGTTGAAATGGCTTCTTCTTAGTTTACACAAATAGTTGTAAATATGCCATGCCGTCCTGTTTTTCGTACATATTCCATCATGGTATCATGTGTTTGCCTTACATCAAAGTAGTGATTGTCAGTATCATGCACGAATGAGTTCTGAAGAGTGAATTTTATTGCTTTTTCTTGTCGGTTTTACTTGATAATTCAAAATCAATAAAGCAGAAGGAAATTAGCAAGGCAGTGGATAAAGGTGCTCCTTCCAAATAGAGGGCCTCTACCGATTCTACTCCACCACCCCAAAGAAGATTTGCAAGACAACACATGCATAGACACTCAACGTAGCTGTGTTGATGATGAGCACGTCTCCCCTAGTGTACCATCATAGGTGCTCCCTCTAACTTGGCATTGTTATGTGTGGTTGCATGTTATGTATGATGTCTAGCTTGTATTGCTTCTAATTTTATTGAATAACATCTGCTTACTTTACATATTATACTTGTGAATAAGACATGTGTTCCTGTTTCTAGAACATACAATATCTGTCTACACCATGTTCTTACATCAAAGTACTACTATTGTGTAACCTGCAACAATCACTTATCATAAGACACGTTTGACTTGGGAGTGTGATATAGGTTACATCTCGCATTCTTTTCTAGCTTGTACTACTTCTAATTTGTTGAAATGGCACTTATGACGAGACAGTTTTAACTTGGTAGAGTGATATTCGTTGCATCTTTCATATGGTTTCTAGCTTTCATTGCTTCTAATTTGTTGAAATGCCTTCTGCTTAGTTTACACATCATAGCTATGAATATGCAATGCTGTCCTTTTTTCTTACACATTCAATCGTCCTATCATGTGGTCGCCTTACATTAAAGTAGTGCTCGTCAGCATCCTGCATCAATGAGTTCTAAAAAGTGAATTTTTATTCATTTTTCTTGTGGGTTTGACTTGACAAGGCAATACAATTAAGAAATAGGAAGGAAAACAATAAGGCAGGGATTGATGGCGGTCTTCCGGCGAAACCGGCATCCCAGGTGCTTTCTCTAGCTTGGCAGTGTGATATTGTCTTGCATGTTGCATACGGTGTCTCACTTGTATTGCTTGTAATTTGATTAAATTACTTCTGCTTAGTTTACACAAATAGTTGTGAATATGCCATGTCGTCCTATTTTTCGTACATATTCCATCATCGTATCATGTGTTTGCCTTACATCAAGGTAGTGATTGTCAGTATCATGCATGAATGAGTTCTGAAGAGTGAATTTTATTGCTTTTTCTTGTCGGGTTTAGTTGACAATGAAAAATCAATAAAGCAGAAGGAAATTAGCAAGGCAGTGGATAAAGGTGCTTCTTCCAAACAGAGGGCCTCTGCACATTCTACTCGGCCATCCCCCCAACAAGATTTGGAAGACAACACATGCATAGACACTCAAAGTAGCTGTGTTGATGATGAGTACATCCCCCCTTGTCCACCATCACAGGTGCTCCCTCTAACATGGCACTATTATATGTGGTTGCATATTATGTATGATGTCTAGCTTGTATTGCTTCTAATTTTGTTGAATTCCATCTGCTTACTTTACACATTATACTTGTGAATAAGACACGTGTTTCTGTTTCTAGAACATACAATATCTGTCTATCACACCATGTTCTTACATTAAAGTACTACTATTGTGTAACCTGCAACAATCACTTTTCACAAGACACGTTTAACTTGGGAGTCTGATATAGTTTACATCTTGCATTATTTTCTAGCTTGTACTACTAATTTGTTGGAATGGCACTAATGACGAGACAGTTTTAACTTGGTAGAGTGATATTCGTTGTGTCTTACATATGGTGTCTAGCTTTCATTGCTTCTAATTTGTTGAAATGCCTTCTGCTTAGTTTACACATCATAAGCTGTGAATATGCAATGCTGTGAATATGCAATGGCACTAATGACGAGAGACCTTTAACTTAGTAGTGTGATGTTGTTTGCATCTTGCATATGATTTATTTCTTGTACTACTTCACATTTGTTTAAACACCAGTTATGACGAGACACTGTTAACTTGGCAGAGTGATATTTGTAGCATCTTTCATATGGTGTCTACCTTCCATTGCATTGCTTCTAATTTATTGAAATGCCTTCTGCTTAGTTTACACATCATAGTTCTGATTATCTCATGCCGTCCTGTTTTTCGTACATATTACATCTTCCTATCATGTGGTTGTCTAACATCAAAGTTCAATTCGCCTGTATCACGCATCAATTTGTTCTGAAGAACTAAAATTTTATTCCTTCTTTAGTCGGCTTGACTTAACATGGCACAAAGAAAGAGGAAGGAACACAGAATGATAGGGGATGGTGTTAGTACTAAGGACACACGGAGACGGAAGCGGAAGAATTATGCAGATTCTGCTAGTACTGATGGTACAATAGAAGGTCAAAGTCCAGCGGAAAATTGTACAAACGTGGTATCCTGTGCTATATGAGTTACAGAACAAGCCAAATAGAAACTAATAGCTGCCACCAAACAAGCAGCGACAACCCTAGTTGTTGCAACACCTTCCACAGTACCACCAGGTGCATGAGTTACTAATTTGTCAACTCAGGTAGCAGCACGTTCCCAAGCTCCCTTGCCACCTGACACTACTTCTGAAGCACTCTTGACACAAGACGAGTTCGCAAGATCAGATGAACCCTATGAGCTTCAACAGCAAGAAGGTAGTTGCTGGAGTCAAGTTATAGTTGCATGCTTCTTTATATGTGGTCTCACAGTTTGATGTACACTAACACTTCCTATGTTCGTTGTTGGACTTGCACCTAGGCGCAAGAGGAAACAAACATCAGGGATAATGCTCGATAGGTTAACTAAATCTAGAGGAGGAAGAATGGAGATCCGTTTTGAGGCAGGTTTAAAAAGGCCACGTGATGCTACAGAGTCAGCCAAGTTAGTATCAGAGGCAGTGGTTGCCGTTAGGTGTCATGCACGTATCCTCCCAACATGGATTCAATACAGGAATGACAAAGACAAAACCCAGTTCAACACCTTCCTCGACCATTTATCTGTAAGTATGATTATGTATGGAAACTAGTAATATCGTCTTGCTCTGACCCATACTTTCTATGTTGCTGATAATGAGACTCCCATAATTTTCAACAGATGAGGTTCATGTTGGATAGCCAAGATGATGCAACCAGACAAGCTTGCACCCATGTTTTCAAGTCTGCTCTATGACAGTATCGGTAGAACTTGAGGAAAACTCACTTTGAAGGCAAGGCTAACAGTGAATTTGCCCAAACGTCTCTAGTGGAAAATATATCAGATTAAGACTGGAGAGGCCTCGTTAAACACTGGTCTGATCCAAAGTATCAAGAACGTTATATGTATGTGATCAGATCACATGTTGAACTCCTATTTACGCATGTGCCTCACAAATCTATCTTCTTGTAGGTGAACTGTTCAAAGAACAAGGCCAACCGTACGAAAGTGAAATTCCAACACACGACAGGATCTCGTAGCTATATTGCACACTGCGAGGCTCTTAATCCTCATGCCTTTTAACTACTACTTACTCTGACACACGACAAGGGCATGACTACACCAGTCAAAGCCGATGTTGTAAGTCCTTAATCCTCATGCCTTTTAACTACTACTTACTCTGACTCGTGCATTGAACTGCATGGTTTGCAGCCAATGTCTATTAGTCTTTTCAATTTTATAAACAATTGTCTTAGCGTATCATTGCACCTTACAAGGTTTAAAAGAGAGGAGTGATGTTCCTTTGATCTTGATCTGTAATCTAGTTCCGTGCTAGACTTACCCACACAATGTTACAATTGCATGTTTGTTTGTTCTCAGTTGTTTTGTGATATGAATGATGTCATACTATGCTTACCGTATTATAAACTTTGTCTCTTTATCCTTAGCTGTCAATACAATGTGAAGGAATAGACAATACATTAGCCATGGTACATGGTCATATGTTTGGAACCTAGTTTTATTATGTACTTTGTAGTAAAATACAACAAATATTTTACACGGGTTCACCAGAACAAGTTCTGTATATAGACCAAAGCTATTTTGTTTGGTTTTGCTGCATCCTTAATATCTTCTGTTCTGGTACTACTAATGTAAAAACTCAACTTTTCAGCAAGCTATGGAAAAAATGGTGGAACCGCCACCTTCTGAAGGTGATGAGGCAATTATAACCGCAATGTCAATGGATCTGGAAGACTAAATGCACAATGAAGATTAAGGTTTTTGCATGATGTTGAATGATAGGCTGAACACAAGAGATATTCTTTTGAGGAGGCATTGGAGATCTGAAGATGATGATAACCTTTATCCCATGTGCCCTGCTCAACTTCTAGAGGACAGAGATCACTTATTATTTAGATGTACCTTCAGCTCCAGGGTCTGGAATTATCTACAGATTCAATGGAATGAGGGTTTATCACCTAGAGAATGCATTCTAGAGGCGAAAAGAGGCTTTCAAAAGCCTTTCTTTTTTGAGGTGGTCTTTTTGGCAGCTTGGAGCATCTGGCTGATAAGAAATGACAAGATTTTCATATTCAAGAGGCCATCTTTTGGAGCTTGGAAGGCCAGATTCATTCATGATCTAAAAGTGCACTCTCAGAGAATGAAGAAGTCAATTAAACCCCTTCTGATGCTCTGGATTAATGCTTTACCTTGAGGAGTCTTTTTCGCTTTTAGCCTTTAACTTGTTGTACATAGGTATGTCTAGATGTATGTTTATATGTATATTTTGTATAGTACTTAACATAGAGTAGATAGCTTGCTTTATTTGTTTTCTTTGTAAGACCTTTTGGTTTATTTGGTTTAAATAAAGGGCTGTGGGGTTGTTGCCTCACAGTGTTCAATCAAAAATATATATATAACCGCAATGTCACCTCTTGCTGCAGTGGATCAGTACTTGTCCACTAACAGTGCCAAAAGCACGTTCCTGCGTAATACTGGGTTGGTTGTTAAGGCAATCTCGTCCAAACTGCCTCATGATCAAGATATGCAAGCTCAAAACAATGTTATATCTGCGCTCCAGACACAAGTCCATTCCCTAACAGAGACCCTTTGTGAAAAAGGACAACCATTGTTCGATGTCGTTAAGATATGCATGGTTTTGAAACCAGACTATCAGACATTTTCTATGTTGTTCAGGAGCCTAGGAGAAATGAAGGTGAAGGTTATGGTGCTCCATCGGACAGTACATCATGAAAACGTAATAGTCAGGTCAAATGAACTGAGCTTCTGAACTTCTGGTGGTGCATTTATCTACCAGACTGTTAACTTTTATGCCAACCTTCCTTTTGTTTTATGGTTGTAATTTGTTTTGTTGCAATACAAAATTTGTTCTTAACGTGCAGCCACCGGCTGAAGAAAACAGCAAGCCATTTTTGTATAGTAGGGTGTTCCCTATATTTGCACTAGTGGCGAACTTTGATGCCCAGTGGATGTAATCTGTGCAACCGCCTTAATAGCCTAGCGTTAGTTTCGGGCTTATTTATTTCCTAGTCTTCTTTTCCCCTGGTTTGCTAGTGGCCGCAACAACCATGGGCCATATATGGACCGTGGTAACCTTGACCCTGCTACAGGCCGTAGGATCTATGGGCCTCTTATGGGCCGTCGGATAAATGGGCCTCCAACGGGTCATAGAATCGGTGGGCCTCTCGCCGTCGGATAAATGGGTCCACATGGGCCGTAAACGGGCGTAATTGGTATCGGGCCAGCACGGTAACGGGCTATTAACAGGCCGGAAGACAGCAAAGGCTTAATTTTGTCACAGGCATAACGGGTCGTTAATGGGCCAGAATATAGGACGGCTGGAAACGGCGCAACGGGTTAACAGGCCACAAACGGGCCGATTCTAACCACGGGCCGAATTTGGCCCATTAGGGTAACAGGCCAGTGACGGGCCGGAAGTAATCGAGGGCCGGAAAGGAGCCCAAGAATGTATGGGCCGTCAGTAGGCCGAAAGCTAACACGGGCTGGAAACAGCCCATGTGAATCATGGGCCGTTAATGGGTACAAAGAAATTTACTGTTCATTATGGGCCAGAGTCACCGTGGGCCACTAAAGGGCCTAAAGATATGAAAGGCCTCATATGGGCCGAAAGACATCGTGGGTCATACATGGGCCGAAAATTAAACGGGCTGGTGTTATATTCGAGTGCCCACATGACGCTGTTGGGCCTATTTCGGGAAGGCCCGAACGTGCCGTGAGTTATCAAGAAGTAAAATGGGCTATATGCGAACAGACCGTTAACAGGCTTTTCATGGGCCGGCCCGCTAACTTTTGACCAAGTCAAACGGGCCGGCCTTTGTAAGCTAAATGGGCCAGTGTTGGGCCGTCGCATGTGTCAACATATCATAGGCGCCTATCTGACCCAATGACGAGCTGACACGTGTTTCCTTCGGCCAATGAGAATTTTACACGTGGAAAATCCCCATTGGTCCGGGCTGTTAACGGGTTATCGGATCCAAAACCGGACCCAATAGCTTAACGGCGACCTGTTACGGCGGATGCCATGTGTCAGTTACCCTTGATGAAAGCACTTCCATGACGCGTCATTTATCGTCATGGAAGTGAACACTTCCGTGATGATAATTTTTGTATTGTCATGGAACACTTCTACGACAGCACTGGTATGACTATCTTGATTCTATCATAAAATCGTCATGAATGTACATACATGACAGAAAACGTGACCTACTGTGACAAACACGTATCATCACGGAAGTGTATTTTTTTGTAGTGTTGTCTCTTCGCCGGCGATGTCTCTCTTGCGTTTGTTTGGCTTGCTGGCGTCGATGAGGTATTAGGCATGGCAGTCACATAGGGCTTTGCTGATGATGAAGGGGCCCTCCCATGGGGAGGCCAACTTGTGCTGGCCGGCTTGCTCCTGGACGAGTCGAAGGACGAGGTCTCCCTCGCGGAACGCAAGGTACTTGATCTTCTTGTTGTGGTAGTGCCTCAGGCCTTGCTGATAGATGGCGGATCGGCTAAGGGCCAAAAGGCGTGCTTCTTCGAGCAGGTTGACGCCGTCTTCACGGGCTTCCTTGGCTTGGGGTTTGGTGTACATTATGACTCACGGTGAGTCAAACTCGATGTCGGTCGGGATGACGGCTTCCACTCTGTAGACGAGGAAGAACGGGGTGAACCCGGTCGACCGGTTTGGCGTTGTGCGGAGACTCCATAGGATGGCCGGCAGCTCGTTAAGCCAGCTGCCGGGTGAACAGATGAGGGGCTCGACGAATCGTGGCTTGATGCCCGACAGGATGAGGCCGTTGGCCCGTTCGACCTAGTCGTTGGACTGAGGAGGGGCCACGAAGGCCAGGTCAAGCCGGTTGCAGGAGACGGAGCAGTATTGCGCGAGCGCGCCCTTGGCGAAATTGGTGCCATTGTCTGTGATGATGCTGTGCGGGATGCCGTAGCGCACCGCAATGTCTTTGATAAACCAGACGACTGTTGGCCCGTCCAGCTTCTTGATCGATCACGCCTCGATCCACTTGGTGAACTTGTCCACCTCCACCAGCAAATGCGTCATGCCGCCCGAGCGGTCTTAAAAGGTGCAACCATGTCGAGCCCCCAGACTGCAAAGGGCCAGGTGATCGGGATGGTCTGCAGGGCCGAAGCCTACTGGTGGTTGCGCTTGTTGAAGCATTGGTATCCCTCGCACTTGAGGATGAGCGACTCGGCGTCTTTTAGGGCCGTGGGCCAGTAGAAACCATGGCGAAAAGCCTTGGCCACCAGGGACCTGGAGGCAGTGTGGTGCCCGCACTCACCCTGATGTATGTCAAGGAGGATCTCTATGCCCTTGTCCTGCTCGACGCAGCGCTGGAAAACGCCTGTCGCGGTGCACTTGACGAGCTCATTGCTGATGATGCTGTAGGCGGATGCCCGGCGCTGCACTTGCCGGGCCTTGGTCTCGTCCATGGGGAGCACCCCGTTCTCCAGGAATGCTAGGATCGGTTGGGCCCATGAGGGAGCCATCACTACGGTGAAGACGGCTACCGGGACGGGTTCTGGGGCGGCAGCCCCCGGGTTGGGGATGACGGCAGCCGGGTCGGGCGTGGCAGCCCCCGGGTTGGGGATGACGGCGGCCGGGTCGGGCGTGGCAGCCCCCGGGCCGGCATCGGCAGCGCCCTGGCCGGGATTAGCAGTCCCCGGGCCAGGTTCCGCAGCCCCGGGGATCGGGTTGGAGACGGCAGCCCGCGGGTCTGGGTTGGGGGGTGGCGCCGCGGGGTCGTCCGGGATGAAGATGGACTCGGAATCCGGGGCCGGCTTGACTAACGGCTTGCGAAGGTGCTCGAGGGAGACGCCGGACGGTATGGCCTGCCGGGATGAACCAATCTTGGCTAGCGTGTCAGCGGCTTCATTTTCTGCACGCGGGACATGGAGGAACTCGCAGCCGTCGAAGAAGCCGGAGAGCTGCTGGACCAGAAAATGGTAGCTGGCCATGTTGGGGTCCCGGGCGTCCCACTCGCCGGAGCACTGCTGCACCACCAGGTCCGAATCGCCGTAGCACAGAATGCGCCGGATGCCGAGTTCCTTGGCAAGCCGTAGGCCATGCACAAGGGCTTCGTACTCGGCAACATTGTTGGAGGCGGCAAAGTGGATCTGGAGCGCATACCGAAGCCGGTCGCCCTTTGGAGAAGACAAGATGATGTCGGCTCCCAAGCCGGATTGCATCTTGGAACCGTCGAAGTGCAAGCGCCAATGCGTCGAATCCGGCAACGGCGGCAGGTTCTGGGTCTCCGTCCAGTCGACGAGGAAGTTGGCCAGGGCATGGGACTTGATCATGGTGCGGGGCTCGTAGAGGATGGTGTGGCCGGCTAGCTCGATGGCCCACTTGGCAACCCGGCCAGAGGCATCCCGGAAGCCCATGATCTTGTCGATGGGGGCCGTGCTCACCACAGTGACAACATGCTCTTGGAAAATACTGCTTCAATTTCTTGGAGGCGAAGTACACACCGTAACACATCTTCTGGTAGTGCGGGTAGTTCTGCTTTGAGGCGGAAAGCACCTCGCTCAGGTAGTAGACCGGGCGCTGGACAGACTGGATCTTGCCTTTCTCTGGTCGCTCGACCACCAGCACCATGCTGACCGACCGCGAGGTGGCAGCGATGTATAGAAACAACGGCTCCTTGTCGGCTGGCACGGCCAGGACAGGTGCGGTGGAGAGCATTGATACGTCTCCAATGTATCTATAATTTTTGATTGTTCCATGCTGTTATATTATCATTCTTGGATGTTTTATAATCATTTTATATCATTTTTTGGTACTAACCTATTGACATAGTGCCAAGTGCCAGTTGTTGTTTTCTGCATGTTTTTTACATCGTAGGAAATCAATACCAAACGGAGTCCAAACGCAGCAAAACTTTTTGTGGAAATCAATACCAGAAGACATCCAGTGGGCCAGAGAAGAGCCTGGGGGATGCTCCGAGGGGAGCACAACCCACCAGGGCGTGCCTGGAGGTCCAGGCGTGCCCTGGTGGGTTGTGCCCACCTCGGGTGCCTCCCGAGCCGACTCTTTGCTCTATAAATAGCCCAATATTCCAGAAACCCTAGGGGAGTCGACGAAAATCAATTCCAGCCGCCGCAGAGTCCAGAACCACCAGATCCAATCTAGACACCATCACGAAGGGGTGCATCATGTCCATTGGTGCCTCCCCGATGATGCGTGAGTAGTTCTTTGTAGACCTACGGGTCCGTAGTTAGTAGCTAGATGGCTTCCTCTCTCTCTTTTGATTCTCAATACAATGGTGTCTTGGAGATCCATATGATGTAAGTATTTTTGCGGTGTGTTTGTTGGGATCGAATGAACTTTGAGTTTATGATCAGATCTATCTTTTTATCCATGAAAGTTATTTGAGTCTTCTTTGATCTCTTATATGCATGATTGCTTATAGCCTCGTATTTCTTCTCTGATATTTGCGTTTTGTTTGGCCAACTTGATATATTTATCTTGCAATGGGAAGAGGTGCTTTGTGATGGCTTCGATCTTACGGTGCTTGATCCCAGTGACAGAAGGGGAACCGACATGTATGTATCGTTGCTATATAGGATAACAAGATGGGGTCTATTTCTACATAAATAGATCTTGTCTACATCATGTCATCGTTCTTATTGCATTGCTCCGTTTCTCCATGAACTTAATACACTAGATGCATGCTGGATAGCGGTCGATGTGTGCAGTACTAGTAGTAGATGCAGGCAGGAGTCGGTCTACTAATCTTGGACGTGATGCCTATATAATGATCATTGCCTGGATATCGTCATGATTATTTGAAGTTCTATCAATTGCCCAACAGTAGTTTGTTTACCCACCATTTGCTATTTTTCTCGAGAGAAGCCACTAGTGAAATCTACGGCCCCCGGGTCTCTTCTTTATTATATTTGCCTTTTCGATCTATTTTCCTTTGCTTTTATTTTCAGATCTATTAAACCAAAAATACAAAAATACCTTGCTGCAATTTATTTTATCTCGCGTTCCCGCGAGATCCATCTATCAAATTATTACAACTTTCTCATGTCCTTTTGCCAATTTCTGGCGCCGTTGCCCAAAAGGGATTGACAACCCCTTTAACACGTCGGTTGCGAGTATTTGTTATTTGTGTGCAGGTGTTGTTTACATAGTGTTGCTTGGTTCTCCTACTAGTTCGATAACCTTCGTCTCATCATTGAGGGAAATACCTACCGACGCTGTGCTGCATCATCCCTTCCTCTTTGGGGAAATACCGACGTAGTCTAGCAGACATCAAAAGGAATTTCTAGCACCGTTGCCGGGGAGACATCATCAACATCTACCAGGTTCCTAATCACAAATCTCATCTCCTTGCAATTTACATTATTTGCCATTTGCCTCTCGTTTTCCTCTCCCCCACTTCACAAAAAATTTACCATTTTATTCGCCCTATTTTTCGTTCGCCGTTTTCTTGCCGGATCTATTTTTGAGTGCAATCTTGTTACGTAGTCACAATGACTCAAGAGAACACCAAGTTGTGTGATTTCTCAAATACCAACAACAATGATTTTATTGGCACTCCGATTGCTCCCGCCACTAGTGCGGAATCTTGTGATATTAATACTGCTTTGCTGAATCTTGTTATGAAAGATCAATTTTCCGGTACTCCTAATGAGGATGCCGCATCCCATCTTAACACATTCATGGAATTATGCGATATGCAAAAGAAAAAATATGTGGACAATGATGTTGTGAAGATGAAATTGTTTCCGTTTTCTTTGCGTGACTGCAAAAATTTGGTTTTCTTCTTTGCCTCGCAATAGTATCGATTCTTGGAATAAGTGCAAAGATGCTTTTATCAATAAGTATTTTCCGCCCGCAAAAATTATTTCCCTTAGAACCCAGATCATGAATTTCAAGCAACTTGAACATGAGCATGTTGCACAATCTTGGGAAAGGATGAAAATGATGCTAAGGAATTGCCCAACTCATGGGTTAAATCTTTGGATGGTCATACAAAAAATTTATGCGGGGTTGAATTTTGTTTCTCGTAATCTTTTAGATTCCACCGCGGGTGGTACTTTTATGGAAATTACTTTGGGTGAAGCCACCAAATTGCTTGATAATATTAAGGTAAATTATTCACAATGGCATACCGAAAGGGCTCCTACTAGTAAAAAAGTTAATTCGGCTGAAGAAATTTCTTCTTTGAGTGAAAAAGTTGATGCTCTTATGAAATTGGTTGCTAGTAAAAGTGCTCCTATTGATTTCAATGATATGCCTTTGTCTACTTTGATTGAGCAAAATAGTGATGCCATTGATGTGAATTTTATCTCGCGAAACAATTTCAATACAATGCTTATAGAGGTAATTTTAACCCTAGGCCTTTTCCTAGTAATTCCTCAAATAATTATGGTAATTCCTATGGAAATCCTTCTTATAATAATAATAGGAACACCTCTGATAGTGAGAATAATATTAAAGAATTTATCAACACGCAAAAAGTTTTCAACACTACAATGGAAGAAAAGTTGAATCAGATTGATTATTTGTCTAGAAGTGTTGATAGAATTTCTCATGATGTAGAAAACCTCAAGATGAAAATTTTTGTGCCTAAGGTTGAAAAATCAATTAAAGCTCTTTATGTTTCTATGGATGAAAATAAGAAAAGAATCACTGTGCTTAGAGCTAGAAGAGAATTTTTAGAAGAGGCGTTTTCTAGTGATTACTTTCATAAAAGCGATGAAGATCTTAAAATGATTGGTGTTTCTTCTATTGATTCCTTGTTTAGTAAAATTAGGATTGATGAAAAAGGGACTGGAGAAGAGTCAACTTTAGTTAGAAGGCGTCCCAATAATTCAGAGGGTGAAATTCTTGTTGAGAAAATTGATAAAAGTGGGTTTGAAGAGGTCAAAACTTTAACTAGTGATGTGCCCACTCTTTTGGATTACAAAGACTTTAGTTATGATAGTTGTTCTTTGATTGATTGTATTTCTTTGTTGCAATCCATGATAAATTCACCCCATGCTTATGAACAAAATAAAGCTTTTACTAAACATATTGTTGATGCTATGATGAAATCTTTAGAAGAAAAGTTGGAATTAGAAGTTTCAATTCCTAGAAAATTACATGATGAATGGGAACCTACTATCAAAGTCAAGATTAAAAATTATGAGTGTTTTGCTTTATGTGACTTGGGTGCTAGTGTTTCTACAATTCCGAAATCTTTATGTGATGTGCTTGGTCTTACCGATATTGAAGAATGTTCTTTAAATTTTCACTTGGTGGATTCTACTATTAAAAAGCCTATGGGAAGAATTAATAATGTTCTTATTCTTGCAAATAGGAATTATGTGCCCATAGATTTTATTGTTCTTGATATTGATTGCAATCCGTCTTGTCCAATTATTCTTGGTAGACCATTTTTACGTACTACCGGTGCCATGATTGATATGAAAGAAGGCAATATTAAATTTCAATTTCCACTAAGGAAGGGAATGGAACACTTCCCTAGAACAAGAATTAGGCCACCATATGAATCAATCATGAGGGCATCTTATGGGTCTCGAAACAAGGATTACAACACTTAGATCCTTGCTTTATGCCTAGGTAGGGGCGTGAAACAATAGCGCTTGTTGGGAGGGAACCCAATGAATAAAATTTATTTTTGCTTTTTGCTTTCTGTTCTTGAGTGTTTGCACAATTATGCTACTGTTATGATTGTGTTTTTTGTGTTTTAATTAGTGTTTGTGCCAAGTAAAGCCTTTAGGATCTTCTTGGGTGATAGTTGTTTGATCTTGCTGAAAAAACAGAAACTTTTGCGTCCAGAGTTATAATTTTGAAAATTCACAGAAGCGACGAAAAACTATGATTTTTTTACAGTGGATTGATATAACAATTGCCTCTGTTGTCCAGTTGTTCAGAATATTTAGAGTTACAGAACTATGAGAACAATTCAAAGCTTTACAGACTGCTCTGTTTTTGATAGATTTTGTTTTCGTTGTGTTATGTGCTTATTTTGATGATTCTATGGTTTTCTTTGAAGAGTTTTTGCCATGGAAAAGTTAGTATACAGTATACATAAAGCAATAACAAAATTTCAGTAAGTTTTCTACAGTACTTAAAGTAAATATTGGTTTTCTTATACTAACGGATCTCACGAAGGTTTTGTTGAGTTTTGTGTGATGGAAGTTTTCTAGTTTTGGGTGATGTTACGATGGATGAAGGAATAAGGAGTAAGAAGAGCCTAATCTTGGGGATGCCCATGGCACCCCAAGTCATTATCCAAAGAGTAGCAAGCAACTAAGCTTGGGGATGCCCCGAGTGGCATCCCCTCTTTCTTCTAACGACCATCGGTATTTTACTCGAAGCTATATTTTTATTCGTCACATACTATGAGTTTTGCTTGGAGCGTCTTGTATGATATAAGTCTTTTCTTGTTTTTCTTTTTGTTTTAAGTCTTGATTCCTTGCTAGACACACCTATTTGAGAGAGCCAAAATTTTGCCATGACTTGTTAGAATTTCTCTCTATGCTTCACTTAAATCTTTATGAGCTATGGATTTGCTCTAGTGCTTCACTTATATCTTTTTGAGCACGATGTGCTTTAGTATTTTTTAAGAAACTCTCACTTGCTTCACTTAAATTAATTTGAGAGAAAGAAATATTATGCTCACGATCTTCACTTATATTTGTTTGAGCTTATCAAAAGCAACATATGAAAATTAGTTCCAAAGTGAAAGATATCCAAGAAGGATATAATAAAAACTTTCATGAAGATCATTGGACAAAATAAACTTGATTCCTTGTAATAGTTTTGAGATATGATGATGTGATATGTGAGTCATGTTGATGAGTAATTATGCTTTAGTAAGAATATTGGTGTTAAGGTTTGTGATTCCCTATGCAAGTACGAAAGTCAATTGTTATGCAATGAAATTACATCCTACTTGTGGTGCATTATTGGGTGTTAATTATGCTCAATGCTCGCTTATGAGATTTTTCATTTCTTGGTTGGTCGCTTCTCAATCTTTTGCTAGCCTTCATTTTGCACTAAGTATGATCACTACTTGTGCATCCAAAATTCTTTAAACCAGTTTTGCCACATGAGTCCACTATACCTACCTATATGCGGTATTCTTTTGCCGTTCTAAGCAAATTTGTATGTGCCATCTCTAATTTTCAAAATAAATTTCTCTTTTGTGTGCTCGTACCGCTCGCGAGGCGGTGAGGGGTGGCCAATATTTTCCATTATAGATGTGTTATTCTTGAGATGAGTGTTTATTCACTTGTCATTGCACGAGAGTAAGGCAAAGGTATTAGGGATGCCCAGTCCTGAAATGAAAAAATGAATTTACTTTATGTTGTCAAATAATAAATTCCTTGGAAAGTGTTGGTATGGAGGGCACCCGTGGATACGGTTAGCCATGGAAAGTTAAAGTATGGTTGAAAAAGGAATAAACTTTATTTTCTGTTTGGGAACCGCCTATGATATATCTAGCATGGAAAGTGTTAGGAGCTCTAAGTCGTTTTCGTTGTTGGGAAAAGTATACCTCTCAAAATGATTTTACCTCTCAATTTTCGCTTTGAGCTCTGGTACCTCTACAAATCCCTACTTCCCTCCGCGAAGGGCCTTTCTTTTACTTTATGCAATTTTTATAATTTTTATTTGAGTCTCCATCTTCTCTTATAGAGCACCAACTAGGAGGCACTATGATCGTACTTGAGCATTGGGTGTAGCTAATATGCGAGTGTGTTTCATGAATGGATCAATGATTGAGCATGATGGGCTAGGGATAACTTATTTTAGCATTGATATTTTGAAAGACATGGTTGCTTGTTGATATGCTTGAGTATTTAAGTCCTCATGTCAAAACTAGACTATTGCTTTGAACAATATAAAAGTCCAAATGTCCATGCTACAAAGAAAAGAATATGAGATGACATGTTAGGCAGCATTCCACATCAAAAATTCTGTTTTTATCATTTATCTACTCGAGGACGAGCAGGAATTAAGCCTGGTGATGCTGATATGTCTCCAATGTATCTATAATTTTTTATTGTTCCATGCTGTTATATTATCATTCTTGGATGTTTTATAATCATTTTATACCATTTTTTGGTACAAACCTATTGACATAGTGCCAAGTGCCAGTTGCTGTTTTCTGTATGTCTTTTACATCGCAGGAAATCAATACCAAACGGAGTCCAAACGCAGCGAAACTTTTTGTGGATTTTTTTTGGACCAGAAGATATCCAGTGGGCCAGAGAAGCGCCTAGGGGGTGCTCCGAGGGGAGCACAACCCACCAGGGCGCGCCTGGAGGCCCAGGCGTGCCCTGGTGGGTTGTGCCCACCTCGGGTGCCTCCCGAACCGACTCTTTGCTCTATAAATACCCCAATATTCCAGATACCCTAGGGGAGTCGACGAAAACCAATTCCAGCCGCCGCAGAGTCCAGAACCACCAGATCCAATCTAGACAACATCACGGAGGGGTGCATCATGTCCATTGGTGCCTCTCCGATGATGCGTGAGTAGATCTTTGTAGACCTACGGGTCCGTAGTTAGTAGCTAGATGGCTTCCTCTCTCTCTTTTGATTCTCAATACAATGGTCTCTTGGAGATCCATATGATGTAAGTCTTTTGATTCTAGCCGACTCTTTGTTGGGATCGGATGAACTTTGAGTTTATGATCAGATCTATCTTTTTATCCATGAAAGTTATTTGAGTCTTCTTTGATCTCTTATATGCTTGATTGCTTATAGCCTCGTATTTATTCTCCGATATTTGGGTTTTGTTTGGCCAACTTGATCTATTTATATTGCAATGGGAAGAGGTGCTTTGTGATGGGTTCGATCTTACGGTGCTTGATCCCAGTGACAGAAGGGGAACCGACACGTACGTATCATTGCTATTAAGGATAACAAGATGGGGTCTATTTCTACATAAATAGATCTTGTCTACATCATGTCATTGTTCTTATTGCATTACTCCGTTTCTCCATGAACTTAATACACTAGATGCATGCTGGATAGCGGTCGATGTGTGGAGTAATAGTAGTAGATGCAGGCAGGAGTCGGTCTACTAATCTTGGATGTAATGCCTATATAATGATCATTGCCTGGATATCGTCATGATTATTTGAAGTTCTATCAATTGCCCAATAGTAATTTGTTTACTCACCATTTGCTATTTTTCTCGAGAGAAGCCACTAGTAAAATCTACGGCCCTCGGGTCTCTTCTTTATTATATTTGCCTTTGCGATCTATTTTCCTTTGCTTTTATTTTCAAATCTATTAAACCAAAAATACAAAAATACCTTGCTGCAATTTATTTTATCTCGCATTCCCGCGAGATCCATTTATCAAATTATTACAACTTTCTCACATCCTTTTGCCAATTTCTGGCGCCGTTGCCCAAAGGGGATTGACAACCCCTTTAACATGTCGGGTTGCGATTTTTTGTTATTTGTGTGCAGGTGTTGTTTACGTAGTGTTGCTTGGTTCTCCTACTGGTTCGATAACATTGGTCTCATCACTGAGGGACATACCTACCATCGCTGTGCTGCATCATCCCTTCCTCTTTGGGGAAATACCGACGTAGTCTAGCAGACATCAAGCATGCGCTTGAGATCCCAGAAAGCTTCGTCCGCCTGGTCGTTCCATTCGAACGACATCGTATTCTTCATCAGCTGATACAAGGGCAAGGCCCTCTCGCCCAGCCGGCTGAGAAACCGGCTGACCGAGGCCAAGCAGCCAGTGAATTTCTGGACATCTCGCAGCCGGGTCGGCTTGCACATGCGCTCGATGGCCTTGATCTTCTCCGGGTTTGCCTCAATGCCGTGCTCCGAGACGAGGAAACCGAGTAGTTTTCTGGCCGGCACGCTGAAAACGCACTTCTCCGGGTTGAGCTTGATCTGGTACTCGCGCAGGTTGGCAAAGGTCTCCCTCAGGTCGTCATGGAGCGTGAGGTGCTGCTTGGTCTTCACCACGATGCCGTCCATGTAGACGTGGATGTTGTGGCCGAGTTGCGCCAGCAGGCACTTCTGCATGCAGTGCTGGAAGGTGGCGCCGGCGTTCTTTAAGCCGAACGACATGGTGATGTAGCAGTACGCCCCGAAGGGCGTGATGAAGGACGTCTTCAGGGCGTCGGCCGGGTCCAGCTTGATCTGATGATAGCCGGAGTGAGCATGCCGGAAGGACAGGAGCTCGCAGCCGGCGGTGGAGTCGATGACTTGGTCGATCCGCAGGAGGGCGAAAGGATCCTTGGGGGAAGCCTTGTTCAGGCTAGTGTAGTCTATGCACATGCGCCAAGTGTTGTTCTTCTTTAGGATGAGGACTGGGTTGGCCAGCCACTCGGGGTGAAACACTTCCATGATAAAGCCGGCCGCGAGAGCTTGGCGACATCTTCACCAATGGTTCTTCTCTTCTCTTCTGAAAAGCGACGTAGGGGTTGACGGACAGGCTTGGCGTCCTTACGGACGTGGAGTTTGTGCTCGGCATACTTCCTCGGGATTCCCGGCATGTCCTTTGGGGTCCATGCAAAGATGTCCCGATTCTCACGGAGGAAGTCGACGAGCTCGTCTTCCTATTTGCTGTCGAGGCGGGCGCCCACGACGACGTACTTGCTGCAGCTGGGGTCTTCCGGATTCAGCTTGACCTTCTTGGTCTCCTTGGAGGGCTGGAACGAGGCCTCGCCGGCCGGCTCCTTAGCCGAAACCGGCACAGCCGGCGTCTCGTTGGCCAGCGCGACGATCCGGTCGAGCTGGCGCCGCTCCTCGGCTCTAGCCATCAACTCGGCCAGCTTGGCGCCGGCTTGGGCACACTCCAGGGACTTGTGGTAGTCGCTGATGACGGTGATGAGGCCCTTGGGACCCGGCAGCTTCATCTTCAGGTAGGCGTGGTGGGGGACCACCATGAACTTGACGAGCGCAGGCCGGCCCAGCAGCGCGTGGTACACGCTGGACAGGTCCACCACCTCAAAATAGATCAGCTTGCGCCGATAGTGGTCACTTGTGCCGAATAGGACGTCGAGCCGGACCCAGCCGATGGGGGAACAGGAGAGGCCGGGCACGATGCCGTGTAAGATTGGTCGGGATGTCTCCAGGTCCTCGGCCTCGAGGCCAAGCTTGGTCATGGTGTCGCGGTAGAGGATGTTGATGCTACTGCCTCCATCGATGAGGACTAGCGAGAACTTGCAGGTGCGCCAGGTTGCAATGATGGTGGGATCGAGGACAAGGGCGTAGCCAGCCGGCTTCGGCATGATGGCCGGGTGGTCCTCCCGGGTACAGCTGATCGGGCTCTCCGACCAGTGCATGTATTCCGGCTTGGCCGGGTCGACGGTATTGACCTCCTACTGAAGCAGGCGCTCGCTATGCTTGTCATCGCCGGGGCTGGTGAAGACGACGTAGCTCGCGTTCTGGTTGGGGTAGATGTCATAGCGCATCGCGCCATTGGCTGGGGGCGGAGGCAGAGGAGGCGGAGCCAGCGGCCCTGCTCCAAGAGCCAGAGTCGGGGGAGGCGGGGTGTCACCCCTCATGATGCGCTTGGTGATGGCGCATTGCCGAAGCGTGTGTGTGGATGGCCTTGCGCCGCTGTGGTGCTTCCAGGGAGCGTCGAGCATCTCCTCAAAGCTCATGCCGGGTTGCCATGCCGTCTTGCCGGCTTGCCGGCGTTTGGCGGCCGGCTCGGCCGCGAGCGCCTGCTCGACGGCCGCGACGAGGTGGTTGTCGTAGCGCTGGGCCGGCTGGTCGGCCCTGCGCTTGTTGTTCTCCTGGTTGTTCTGCTGCCGGCTGCTCTCGCCGGCCGGCTTGGGGGTGGTGCCGGCTTTACCTTGCCAACTTCGTCCAGCGCCACCCGGATCTTCATGCCAAAGTCGGCGTTGGCGTACTTGTCCGCCGTTATCATGAGCACGGCCATGGTGGTCGGCTCGGAGCGCAGGAGCCTGTGCTTGAGAAGGGTGCCATCCCGGCAACCGCTAACAAAGTACTAGATGGCCTAGACCTCGTGGACGCCCTCGCAGCCGTTTCGGAGTTCTGTCCAGCGTGCGAGGTACTCGCGACCGGTTTCCGTCGGCCCCTGCATGCACATGGCGAGCTGGCTGGGACTGCCGGGACGCTTGTAGGTGCCGATGAAGTTGCGCACGAAGGCCTGCTCGAAGTCCACCCACGCGTTGACGCTGCCAGCCGGCAGGCTGTTCATCCTCGTGCGGGCTGAACCCTGGAGCATGAGTGGGGCATAGCGCACGGCGAGGCAGTGATTGCCGCCCTCGATGCCGATGGCGGTAGTGTAGTCGATGAGCTAGTCCTCCGGCTTGATGGTGCCGTTGTACCTGGGGGTCTCGCGGGGGAGCGTGAACCCTTTGTGGAAGGGCTCATCCCGGATGCGTGTGCCGAAGCAAGCCATCCCGACAGCATTGTCTTCCTCCAGCTCCAAGGAGAGGGCGAGCTACTCAAGGTGATGGCGAGCGTCGGTGTCGTCGATGGTGCGCAGGCCTAGCCGGCTTGCGACTGGGCCGTGAGGCGCCGGGTTGGTTGAGGCCGGGTTGCCGCGTCAGCCGGATGGTGGGGGAGGGTCTTGCCGGCGCCGGGTCGCCGCCCAAGCCGTCTCTAGTCGTCAGGGCACGGTTGCGCCGGGTTCGCGTATAGCTAGGCTGGGCTTCATCTGGGCGCAGGGAGGACACTGTGTTATGCTGTTTAGGATCCCTGGTGCGGCGTGATAACCCACAAGTATAGGGGATCGCAACAGTTTTCGAGGGTAGAGTATTCAACCCAAATTTATAGATTCGACACAAGGGGAGCCAAAGAATATTTGAAGGTATTAGCAGCTGAGTTGTTAATTCAACCACACCTGGAGATTAATTATCTGCAGCAACGTGATCAGTAGCAAAGTAATATGATAGTTTTAATAGTAGTGACAGCAGCAATAGTAACGGTAACAGTGATAGCAGTATTTTGTAGCAAGTGCAACAGTAACGATAGCAGTAGTAACTTAGCAAGAACAATATAAGATAAATTCATAGGCATTGGATCTGTAATTTGTTGGATGATATTCATCATTTGACAGTCATAACCTATGGCGATACGGCACTAGCTCCAGTTCATCAATATAATGTAGGCATGTATTCCATAAATAGTCATACGTGCTTATGGAAAGAACTTGCATGACATCTTTTGTCCTACCCTCCCATGGCAGCGGGGTCCAATTGGAAACTAAGGGATATTAAGGCCTCCTTTTAATAGAGAACCGGAACAAAGCATTAGCACACAGTGAATACATTAACTCCTCAAACTACGGTCATCACCGGGAGTGGTCCCGACTATTGTCACTCCGGGGTTGCCGGATCATAACACGTAGTAGGTGACTATAACTTGCAAGATCGGATCTAGAACATGGATATAATTGTGATGACATAAACGGTTCAGATCTGAAATCATGGCACCCGGGCCCAAAGTGACAAGCATTAAGCATGGCAAAGTCATAGCAACATCAATCTTAGAACATAGTGGATACTAGGGATCAGGCCTTAACAAAACTAACTCGATTACATGATGAATCTCATCCAACTCCTCACCGACCAGCGAGCCTATAAAGGAATTACTCACTCCCAGTGGGGAGCATCATGGAATTGGCGATGGAGAAGGGTTGGTGATGACGAAGAATGAAGATCCCCCTCTCTGGAGCCCCAAACGGACTCCAGATCTGGCCTATCGATGAAGAACAGGAGGTGACGGCGGCTCCGTCTCGTGGATCGCGATAATTCTTTCTCCCTGATTTTTTTCTGGAAATATGGGATTTTATAGCGTCGGTTTCAGGGTCTGCGGGGCCACCAGGTGGGGACAAACCACCTGGGCACGCCTGGGGGGGGGGGGCAGGCGCGCCCTGGTGGGTTGTGCCCACCCAGGTGCCCCCCTCAGGTAACTCTTGGCTCCAGAAATTCTCTTTTATTGTATAAAAAATCCTCGCAAAGTTTCGTTCCATTCCGAGAATTTTTATTTCTGCACAAAAACAACACCATGGTAGTTCTGCTGAAAACAGCGTCAGTCCGGGGTTAGTTTCATTCAAATCATGCAAATTAGAGTCCAAAACAAGAGGAAAAGCGTTAGGAAAAGTAGATACGTTGGAGACGTACCACGGCGCGAGTCGGATGCAGCGGGGCGGTCGAAGTGGTCCTGCTACGTGTTCGCAGCGTCGAGGAGCTAGTTGACGTGCTATAGGTGCTCCTGCAGCTCTTCTCCCTGTAGCCGCTCCATGTCGACGGTGACGGCCTGCGCTGCGCACATGTTCTTAATTGGGGTGTCGTAGACGGTTGGGACCGCGCCGAGAGCGCGGCCAATGGCGCTGCCACCGGTCCCCACCTCGGTGACCCGGCTGGGCTCGACAGCGGTTGGCGTGAAGCCGTACGCGGCGTCGCATTCCCGTTGAGCGGAATCCAGACGGCGCTGCCTGGCTGCGAGCGTCTCGGACACGACTAGCAGGCGCTTGCGCTCTTCCTCGAGCTCAACCAGAGCTTCGGCGGCATTGGTGGCATTGATGTCAGTGGTGATGGGAATGCGGAGGTTCTGCATCGTGGCGCTCAGCAGGTTGGGCGTGTTGGCGTGATCCGCTGTGGCCCTGGCCTCGGCGGCCTTCCTCACCGCGCTGGACGAAGAAGAGCCGGAGCCGGTGGCGAATACTTCCACCCGGACGCAGAGATCTGCTGCCCCGGCGGGGATGTCGTCGCCAAGGGGGACAGGTGAGTCAGATACGTCGAGCACCCCGATGGGGTACTCGTCAGCCGCGGGTGCATCGGAGATGCATAGCGCAGCGAAGGAGGCGACGAGCGCGTCGATGACGTCGGCCGCCAGTGCGATGGGCTCGACCGAGTCGGTGAAGGGCCCCATCTGGAACATGTCTCCGGCCGGGACCTCGACTGCCCCATGGTGGGCGCCAACTGTCGTGGTGGGCGCACAGCAGATGTCAAAGGATGGCTAAAGAGAGGGAGATGCTCAAGGGCACCAGTGGGCTCCAGAGGTGAGGTCGGCATGAGCGAGCGTGGGAGGCAAGACATACCCAGGTTTGGGGCTCTCCGGAGAGATAACACCCCTAGTCCTGCCGAGAATGGTATATGTGTGTAGTAGTACAGAGTTGCTCCTAGAGCTGTTCGGGGGAGGAAGGAGGACAGGCCAAGGTTTAGGCTGCTCCTTCTCCTAGTGTATGTGTGTGTTCTACTAATGATCTGGTCGCTAGTGTTTGCGTGCCCGTGTACATGGAGGGCTCCTGGGGGGTTTTATAGGTCAACCCCCAGGGTTACAAAGGTAAAGTTACAAGGCCATGGGTCCGGGATGTCAGCGCCTGAGAAGCCGGTGCTGGCACCTGCTGGGTGCCAGGATTCGCCAGGTTCTCCGGGCGCGGGCCCCGCGCGCCAGGGGGCACTGTTCCCCGTCTCTTCATGTGTCATGGAGTGGTTGGGCCGGCTCGGCTACAGTGGCGCTCCGCCTGGTCGCCATCGGCTTGCGTCAGCAGGACGAGGGGGGCACTGTTGCCACACCGGCCCTTGTCAATAGAGTAGGTGGGACACTGTAGCCATGCTCCTGCCGGTCAGCGGGGTTGGTGGACCACTGTGGCCATGCTTATCTCTACTTATTGGGACTTGCTCCATCGTACACCTTGGATGGGATGGGAGCTGACCCGAGGCCGGGTTGAGGGAGTCACCACGAGGGCTCTGGCTTGTTGGAGAAGTCTTGGTTTGTCGAGTTCGGCCAGCATGCGCCATCAGGCCTCCCGTGATGCGGCTTCGGCCGGGTTGAGGGACTTGGTCGGGTTGAGGAACCCGGCCAAGCGCGAGCCGGATTGAGGGGCGACGCTGGCCCCGATGTTTTCGAAAAGGATTTGGCTTTCGTTGCCTGCCCGGGGTTCATCCCCCCAACACTCACACAATCGCATGTAACACATGCATCAACGTACACATTTTGACACCCTCACCCAGCTCATGCCGCCTCAAGGCCCCTACATCGCTCTCTATCTCGCACGCACAATCTCTTCATGAAAACCCTATTTGGCATGCATGTACCTCTCTGTCACATACACACCATGTACCACGCACACACATATTTATCTCTCGCTATGTATCTTTGCCTAGCAAACACACTCCCCATAGTCCTATCATTGTATCCCACACACGATGTCTCTATATTGCTTAAACATTGAAACACACGATGTATCTGTCTCGCACCATTAGCCTCTCTCGCATGCTCACTATGCACACACATTCTCTCCATAGGTTTGATTTCTCTCAGTATTTGACACACATACAACCCCCCCCCCCCACACACACACCACTATCCATCCCCATCCAAGGTTATATAGCGACCCCTGTCGCTTGTGCTTATCTGCACCCCACATGCTCACTATTTGGCATTGGGAAGAATGAAGACGACGAACAGACTGCACTAGAGACCGCGGGGCCATTTGGAAGCATGATGATGTGGTGACGGTTGAGTGACTCCTCCCCCCTCTCTCTCTCTGTCCATCCCTCCCGCACAAAATTAACAACCCCTCAACCCACAAGATTCCCCTCTATTCCATGTTCTTTTGAGCTCTCTCATCAAACCTCTTGTCTCTTCTCCTTCCACATGTACAAAATCTCGATGCACACGCATCTCACTCCTTATATATTACATGTCTCTATCTTACTCACAGACCTAACTTCTTCCTCTCTATACATCTCTCTCTCTCTCGCCCACATATATACAATCTTTCCCGTCCTCTGTCTCTTTCTTCCACTGGGTGTATATCCTGTGTGTTGAGTGCACGCATCTCTCTCCCGCCATTGTTCCATGTCCACAAACTCTCTACGTGTCATTCACACATTGGGATGTGTTGTGAAAATTGCTTTAGACCGGATCATGTAGAGTTATGCTTGGTTTTGTTGCATCCAACAAATTAATAACTATGAAATGCATTTAGATTTTCATTTGAGTTGGATTATGTGAGTTTGAGCATATTGTGAAGAACTATAGACCTGGTATTCATCTTGGAATTCAACAACGATTCTAAATATTGAATTGTACAAACCATTTCATTCGAAGTCAATAGCTTAATATATTTATTTCACAATTACAACAAATAATTAATGGCACGACAAACTAAGAAAACAGATGTGTACTCCCTCCATTTTTAATTAAGTCCGCGTATTAGCATTAGTCAAAGTAAAGTTTTGTAAACTCTGACAAAGTTTATAAACAAAAATATTAACATATACAATAACAAATTAACACCATTAGATTCATTATTGAATGTAATTTCACATCATACAGATTTGTTATGGTAAATGTTTATATTTTTCCTATAAACTTGGTCAAACTTTAGGAAGTATGACTTCAGTCAAACATAATATGCAGAGTAAAGAAAATCGGAGCGAGTACTAGTAGTACTCCTAGCTGCTCAGCCCAATCACGCAACAAGCCAGACGGGGAGTAGGGAGTACTAGTACAGTAGTGTTACAATTTTTCAGGTCGGTGGCAAAATCGCCCGCTTCCATCGAGATCTCCCGCGACTCAGATTTGACCAATGCAAAGTTACCATCATACCCTTGGTCGAACAGGCCGACGGAAGCTAGTTGGTCAGGCGCTGTTTTGGTAAATTCACGTTCACCCCACCCATCCAACCCCACCCCGGCATCCAGAGTACTCCTCATTACTCCCCATTTTCTATCCCCACCGCAAAATAGACTTCTCCACGGCACCGCAGCACCTTCCCTTCGTGCCCCTCCCCTTCTTCATCGGCGCACTGGTCCACCACAGCACATCTGCCTCAGCGACGACATCGTACACCGCACTGGAGTCGGTCCGCCGTCGCCGTCGTACACGGAGCCGCTTCCCCAGCGCCATCTTCCATGGTGCCGGATCTACTTCCCGGAAGCCGACACCAAGTGCTGCAGCACCACCGTCGTCGACAATGAACTGACTCCCGTTGCGACCATGAGGCATAGACGCCGCCGCGTCCTTTGTACTCCTCCTCGATTGGTAATGTGTATATTGATTCTCTAAGTAGTACATGTGCAGTTCCGATTATGTTCATTCCTACCCTTCAATTTTCCTGGTTGCTATTGTTCCGGTAAAAGTAATTGGTTATAGCTTGCATTGTCGAACAAAATATCATCTTGTAATTGTGCGTCGCTCCTAGATTGCGCTATGCTTGGGTAGGTTCTTCATCTGTAACTAGTAGTGTCGCCATGATGGAAAGTTTTTTAGAATAGCAGGGAGGTGACCGCCTATTCTATTCACTCAAAATGAAACCACAACCTAGTTCTAGCAAAGTTGAAGAGCCACATATTAGGATATTAAAAATCACTTGTGCTAACATGGCAGAAGAGTGCTTTAATGTTGCCCACAAGATGCGTGAGTATTACTATATTTTTCTTGCCATGTTGAGATTTTAAAACTATGCATGCAAACATGCAGAGGAGCAATGAAGACCAAATACGGGATGTTGGGCACATCTTCAAGGAACATCGCAAGTTAAAGAGGAGCTGCACCAAACCTGTAAAATGAGCTTTGGTAAGTAACAACCTTTCAATTACTTTGACATTGAGAACCTGGACTAGCAGTGGTGGATGTTTTGTGTGTCCTTGACGGTCTCGTTAATGAAATTGGAGGGAGCCCCTCTTTTGACCAATTTTTTTACTTTGACATTGTATGTGTCTGGCAGCAGTAGTGAACACAGGACTAGACAAGGCCCTGGGCAAGCCCCGAGCCGAAAGCAGCGTCAAACCACATTGTCTGCTTGGCTAGGGTTCTTGCCATGCAATCCAGCAATGTGGCAGATTATTAAACAATAATAGGCGAGACAAACAATTTCCTGTACACTTGATTAGGCTCTCAATCATTTGTAGGATCTCAATTTACTCAGTGGACCGACCATGCCGTAGGATGAATCTTTTGTAATTTAGTGTTGAAGCTAGTTAGTCAAATGCGCCTACAGACGCCCTGGAGATCATCTGGTTGCCGGTTGTTTTGCTGCAGCAACCCTTGGCTTAGTGCACCCCTCTGCTGGTTTTTCTATTTATCTTAGCCTTGTGTTCTTCGATGTATATGTCGTAGTTTCTATAAGCTGGCTCTGTTTGATATGTAATAAGCACAGTCTTAATCGTCCTAATGCTTTCCTTTTTAGCTTGATGTAGGAAGTGGGTGTTCTCACCTTGCAGTCTGTTTTGATATTACTCCTTTTGAATTCACTTCTCCTAGTCCTGTTTATCAGGCTTCTACTTAATGGATCTGGGGAGTTCTGACTATTGATCTAAAAAAGAAGTAACTTCTTTATGTCAAGAAGCAGTTCCTGCGAGGAGGGAAGTATGGTCAACCTCGAGATCATGTTTCCAAAATGAGGCTGGATTACACACGAGGTGCCATTTCCCCAATAATGCTGGATTAGACACAAGGTGCAAATTCCGAGATGATAATGGATTACTCACAAGCCAGGTGGAGTCGTCAAGTGTTCGTGTCCTCCTTGCTCTAGTAAAGGCTGAAACAAAGCGTGCATCAGCCCTTGAGAATGTAGCTGAGTTCCTGAAGAAGCAAAAAGAGCAATCAGATGCTCTCTTCACTCAAGCCAAAGAAGAGATGGAAGAAGCTAGCAGAGGCAGAGCAGGCTAGGCGTCTCCTGCTATCTAAAACTGTTGTAAATACAAATTTTCATTCATAATAGGTAGGTTCAAATGTTTATCCAGTCAGCATACCTGTTGTGATGTCCGTGCAACTACTGAGATATATGTAAGTCTGTGATGCCTAGATGTGGTACAAAATATATTTTTTCTGGGTCATGTAACAACAGCCATTACTTTTCGAACAATAACAGACGAACCATTGGACATGGTACAGTTCACACGCAAGCCCAACATTCCAAGTTCAACTTCCACATCAAACTCATGTTCATAGATATCTGCACATTCATAGATAATGTCCACAACCATGATTCACTTCAAAGTCAAAAAAATGTGAGGAGAGTTACAAATAAAGAAAATCTCTAGTTCCTACTACCAGTGCGAGCACAAGAAGTCAAGACCATACGTAATTAATTATTATTTGGACATTTTTTGACTAAATGCGAATAACTTCTGGAAGCAGGTATAATTTCTAATGCCGGCCGCGGCTGGGGTCCACGATGTTTTGAGCCAAACCGGGCAACACACCGGGTGTCTATGCCGGCGACGCGGTGGTCATAGCATTCATGGGTTCTAAGCGGCAGCGACTCCAATGGTCTACTATTCCTCGGTGTCAGCGGTGGCCACGGACGTGTTGGCCAGCTCCGCTAGCATGCCGCGGTTTTGCCAATGTTTGCATCGGATGGCGCGGCCAACCACGGTGCATTGGACGTCGTGGTCCCCCGTGTTTCGGTGTGCAACAACTGGCCACTCCTCTGCGAGCAGGCTTGGAGCGTCGAGTTGATGCACCAGGGGGAGCGGCGGCTTGCTCCTCCGCTTGCTCGCCTGTAGCCTCGCCCATGGTACTGACAGCCTGGCGCGGGGAGGGAGGTGGGGCAGCAAGTTGCCTGGCTCGTCGGGGCACCCAGCCAGTTTTTATGCCGGAGAACTCGTCTTCCTGCTCACCGGATGCTATGGAGAGTGTGGAGAAAATGGTGCAAGGAGGATATGGGGAGCGGCGGTGTGGTGCGGTTCTTGATACGTCCATTTTGCATCATGCTTTATATTGATATTTATTGCATTATGGGCTGTTATTACACATTATATCACAATACTTATGCCTTTTCTCTCTTATTTTATAAGGTTTACATGAAGAGGGAGAATGCCGGCAGCTGGAATTCTGGACTAGAAAAGGAGCAAATATTAGAGACCTATTCTGCACAACTCCAAAAGTCCTGAAACTTCACGAAGAATTTTTTTGGAATATATAAAAAATATTGGGTGAAGAAAGCACCAGAGGGGGGCCACCTGCCATCCACAAGGGTGGAGGGCGTGCCCTACCCCCCTTGGCGCGCCCTCCGGTCTTGTGAGCCACCTGGCAGGCCCCCGACGCCCATATTCTGCTATATGGTGTGTTTTGACCAGGAAAAAATCAAAAGGAAGCTTTCGGGATGAAGCGCCGCCGTCTCGAGGTGGAACTTGGGCAGAACCAATCTAGGGCTCCAGCGGAGCTGTTCTGCCGGGGAAACTTCCCTCCGGGAGGGGGAAATCGAAGCCATCGTCATCACCAACGATTCTCTCATCGAGAGGGGGTCAATCTCCATCAATATCTTCACCAGCAACATCTCCTCTCAAACCCTAGTTCATCTTTTGTATCCGATCTTTGTCTCAAAACCTCAGATTGGTACCTGTGGGTTGCTAGTAGTGTTGATTACTCCTTGTAGTTGATGCTAGTTGGTTTATTCGGTGGAAGATCATATGTTCAGATCCTTAATGATAATTAATACTCCTCTGATTATGAACATGAATATGCTTTGTGAGTAGTTACATTTGTTCCTGAGGACATGGGAGAAGTCTTGTTATAAGTAATCATGTGAATTTGGTATTCGTTCGATATTTTGATGAGATGTATGTTGTCTTTCCTCTAGTGGTGTTATGTGAACGTCTGCTACATGACACTTCACCATGATTTGGGCCTAGGGGAAGGCATTGGGAAGTAATAAGTAGATGATGGGTTGCTAGAGTGACAGAAGCTTAAACCCTAGTTTATGTGTTGCTTCGTAAGGGGCTGATTTGGATCCATATGTTTCATGCTATGGTTAGATTTATCTTAATTCTTCTTTCGTAGTTGTGGATGCTTGCGAGAGGGGTTAATCATAAGTGGGAGGCTTGTCCAAGGAAGGACAGCACCCAAGCACCGGTCCACCCACATATCAAATTATCAAAGTAACGAACGCGAATCATATGAGCATAATGAAAACTAACTTGACAACAATTCCCATGTGTCCTCGGGAGCGCTTTGCTTTATATAAGAGTTTGTCCAGGCTTGTCCTTTGCTACAAAAAGGATTGGGCCACCTTGATCCACCTTGTTTACTTTTGTTACTTGTTACACGTTACGAATTATCTTATCACACCACTATCTGTTACCGATAATTTCAGTGCTTGCAGAGAATACCTTGCTGAAAACCGCTTGTCATTTCCTTCTGCTCCTCGTTGGGTTCGACACTCTTACTTATAGAATGGACTACGATAGATCCCCTATACTTGTGGGTCATCAAGACTCTTTTCTGGTGCCGTTGCCGGGGAGTGAAGCACCTTTGGTAAGTGGAATTTGGTAAGGAAACATTTATATAGTGTGCTGAAATTTACTGTCACTTGTTACTATGGAAAATAATCCTTTGAGGGGCTTGTTCAGGGTATCTTCACCTCGATCGAAGAGCAAGAGTGGCTCCTCAACTTACTGCACCTACTGAAAATATTTATTATGAAATTCCTTCTGGTATGATAGACAAAATGCTAGCTAATCCTTATGTAGGAGATGGAACATTACATCCTGATATGCACCTAATCTATGTGGATGAAGTTTGTGGATTATTTAAGCTCGCAGGTATGCCCGAGGATGTTGTCAAGAAGAAGGTCTTCCCTTTATATTTGAAGGGAAAGGCATTGACATGGTATAGGCTATGTGATGATATTGGATCATGGAACTACAACCGACTGAAATTAGAATTTCATCAGAAGTTTTATCCTATGCATCTGGTTCATCATGATCGGAATTATATATATATAATTTTTGGCCTCGTGAAGGAGAAAGTATTGCTCAAGCTTGGGGGAGGCTTAAGTCAATGTTATATTCATGCCCCAATCATGAGCTCTCGAGAGAAATTATTATTCAAAAATTTTATGCTCGGCTTTCTCATAATGATCGATCCATGCTCGATACTTCTTGTACTGGTTCTTTTATGAAGAAGGATATTGAATTCAAATGGGATTTATTGGAGAGAATTAAATGCAACTCTGAAGATTGGGAACTCGACGAAGGTAAAGAGTCAGGTATAAACCTTAAGTTTGATTGTGTTAAATCTTTTATGGATACCGATGCTTTTCGTGATTTTAGCACTAAATATGGACTTGACTCTGAGATAGTTGCTTCTTTCTGTGAATCATTTGCTACTCATGTTGATCTCCCTAAGGAGAAGTGGTTTAAATATCATCCTCCCATTGAAGTGAAAGTAGTAGAACCTATTAAAGTTGAAGAAGAAACTATTACTTATAATGTTGATCCTATTGTTCCTACTGCTTATATTGAGAAACCACCTTTTCCTGTTAGAATAAAGGATCATGCTAAAGCTTCAACTGTGGTTCATAAGAGTTATACTAGAACACCTACACCCCCTGAACAAATTAATGTTGAACCTAGTATTGCTATGGTTAAAGATCTCTTGGTTGATAATATTGATGGGCATGTTATTTATTTATGTGATGAAGCTGCTAGGATTGCTAAACCCGATATTAAAGATAAACATAGACCCGTTGTTGGCATGCCTGTTGTTTTTGTTAAAATAGGAGATCATTGTTATCATGGCTTATGTGATGTGGGTGCTAGTGTGAGTGCAATTCCTTTTACTCTATATGAAGAAATTATGAATGATGTTGCACCTGCTGAGATAGAAGATATTGATGTTACTATTAAGCTTGCCAATAGAGATACTATTTCACCAATTGTGATTGTTAGAGATGTTGAAGTCTTGTGTGGGAAAATAAAATACCCTACTGATTTTCTTGTTCTTGGTTCCCCACAAGATGATTTTTGTCCCATTATATTTGGTAAACCTTTCTTGAATACTGTTAATGCTAAGATAGACTGCGAGAAAGATACTGTTACTGTTGGTTTAGGGGATATGTCTCATGATTTTAATTTCTCTAAGTTTCGTAGACTACCCCATGATAAAGAATTGCCTAGTGAGGATGAAATTATTGGTCTTGCTTCTATTGCCGTGCCTCCTACTGATCCTTTAGAACAATATTTGCTAGATCATGAAAATGATATGTTTATGAATGAAAGAAGGGAAATAGATGAAATATTCTTTAATCAAGGGCCTGTTTTGAAACACAATTTGCCTGTTGAAATCCTTGGGGATCCTCCTCCACCCAAGGGTGATCCCGTGTTTGAGCTTAAACAATTACCTGATACTTTGAAATATGCTTACCTTGATAAAAAGAAGATATATCCTGTTATTATTAGTGCTAACATTTCAGAGCATGAAGAAAAGAAATTATTTAAAACTCTGAAGAAGCACCGTGCTGCTATTGGATATACTCTTGATGATCTTAAGGGCATTAGTCCCAGTCTATGTCAGCATAAAATTAATTTGGAGCATGATGTTAAACCAGTCGTTGATCACCATTTCACCATCAAGGCATCTTGAAAGTGAATCGTATTCCATGAATATGATATCTATCTAATGTGATATATGGAATATATGACAAAGGTGGAGTCTTGGAGTATTTTGATCAATCGGTCATATAGGCCTGAGTCAGACATCAAATAGCTTCGATTTGCATTATCCGTGGGACACCTTATATGTATCAAAATCGATATCAAAATCAAAAAGATGAAAGATGTACAATCCAATTTCTCGATTCAATAGAAGCCCAAAGAGGTGCATATGGTACCCAAATAAGAATAGGATAGATATGTCAAAAGCAGGTCTGATTACACCTATTCCTAATCCTAAATAGAATGACGAAGATTAAATCCTAAGATGAAAGAAGTGGTAAGAAATGAAATACTAAAGCTTCTGGAGGCAGGTATAATTTATCCTATTGCTGATAGTAGATGGGTAAGCTCCGTTCATTGTGTCACTAAGAAGGGAGGTATTACCGTTGTTCCTAAAAATAAGAATGAATTGATTCCACAAAGAATTTTTACAGGTTATAGAATGGTAATTGATTTCCGCAAATTAAACAAAGCTACTAGAAAAGATCATTACCCTCTACCTTTTATCGATCAAATGCTAGAAAGACTATCCAAACATACACATTTTTGCTTTCTAGATGGTTATTCTGGTTTTTCTCAAATACCCGTGTCAAAAGAAGATCAGGAAAAGACCACTTTTACTTGCCCTTTCGGTACTTTCACTTATAGACGTATGCCTTTTGGTTTATGCAATGCACCTGCTACCTTTCATAGATGTATGACTGCTATATTCTCTGACTTTTGCGAAAAGAATGTTGAGGTTTTCATGGATGATTTCTCCATTTACGGAACTTCTTTTGACGATTGCTTAGGCAACCTTGATCGAGTTTTGCAGAGATGTGAAGAAACTAATCTTGTTTTGAAATGGGAGAAGTGCCTCTTTATGGTTAATGAAGGTATTGTCTTGGGGCATAAAATTTCTGAAAGAGGTATTGAAGTTGATAAAGCTAAAGTAGATGCTATTGAAAAGATGCCATGTCCTAAAGATATCAAAGGTATAAGAAGTTAGCTTGGTCATGCTGGTTCCTATAGGAGGTTTATTAAAGACTTCTCTAAAATTTCTAGGCCTCTCACTAATCTCTTGCAAAAATATGTTCCTTTTGGTTTTGATGATGATTGTGTAGAAGCATTTGAAATACTTAAGAAAGCCTTGATTTCTGCACCTATTGTTCAGCCACCTGATTGGAATTTACCCTTTGAAATTATGTGTGATGCTAGCGATTATGCTGTTGGTGCTGTTCTAGGACAAAGAGTTGATAAGAAATTGAATGTTATTCATTATGCTAGTAAAACTCTAGACAGTGCCCAGAAAAACTATGCTACTACTGAAAAAGAATTTTTAGCAGTTGTATTTGCATGTGATAAGTTCAGATCTTATATTGTTGATTCCAAAGTAACTGTTCACACTGATCATGCTGCTATTAAATATCTTATGGAAAAGAAAGATGCTAAACCTAGACTTATTAGATGGGTTCTCTTGTTACAAGAATTTGATTTGCATATTATTGATAGCAAGGGAGCTGAGAACCCCGTTGCAGACAACTTGCCTAGGTTAGAGAATGTTCTTGATGACCCACTGCGTATTGATGATAGCTTTCCTGATGAGCAATTAGCTGTCATAAATGCTTCTTGTAATACTCCATCGTATGCTGATTATGCTAATTACAATGTTGCTACATTTATACCACCTAGTTTCACATACCAGCAAAAGAAAAAGTTTTTCTACGATTTAAGACATTACTTTTGGGATGACCCACACCTTTATAAAGAAGGAGTTGACGGTGTTATTAGACGTTGTGTACCTGAGCATGAATAGGAACAGATCCTACGCAAGTGCCACTCTGAGTCTTACGGAGGACGCCACGCTAGAGATAGAACTGCACACAAGGTATTAGAATCCGGTTTTTATTGGCCTACTCTCTTCTAGGATGCTCGTAAGTTTGTCTTGTCTTGTGATGAATGCCAGAGAATTGGCTATATTAGTAGACGTCAGGAAATGCCTATGAATTATTCAATTGTTATTGAACCATTTGATGTTTGGGGCTTTGATTATATGGGACATTTTCCTTCCTCCAATGGGTATACACATATTTTAGTTGCTGTTGATTACGTTACAAAGTGGGTAGTAGCTATTCCAACTAGTAGTGCTGATCATAACACTTCTATTAAGATGGTTAAAGAAGTTATTTTTCTGAGGTTTGGAGTCCCTAAATATTTAATGACTGATGGTGGTTCACATTTTATTCATGGTGCTTTCCGTAAAATGCTTGCTAAGTATGATGTTAACCATAGAATTGCATCTCCATATCATCCTCAGTCTAGTGGTCAAGTAGAATTAAGCAATAGAAAGATTAAATTGATTTTGCAAAACACTGTTAATAGATCTAGAAAGAATTGGTCTAAGAAACTTGATGATGCATTATGGGCTTATAGAGCTGCTTATAAAAACCCTATGGGTATGTCTCCGTATAAAATGGTTTATGGAAAAGCATGTCACTTACCTCTTGAATTAGAACATAAGGCATATTGGGCTATTAAAGAGCTCAGTTATGACTTCAAACTTGCCGGTGAGAAGAGGTTATTTGACATTAGCTCACTTGATGAATGGAGAACCCCAAGCCTATGAAAATGCCAAGTTGTTTAAAGAAAATGTTTAAAGATTGCATGATAAGAGGATACAAAAGCGTGAGTTTAATGTAGGTGATCATGTTTTGCTATACAACTCTCGTTTAAGATTTTTTCCAGTAAAGCTTCTCTCTAAATGGGAAGGTCCTTACATTATCGAGGAGGTCTATTGTTTCGGTGCCATCAAAATCAACAACGCCGAAGGCACAAATCCGAAGGTGGTAAACAGTCAAAGAATTAAACATTATATCTCAGGTACTCCCATAAATGTTGAGACCAATATAATTGACACCGTAACACCGGAGGAGTACATAAGGGACACTTTCCAGAATGTTTCAGACTCCGAAAAGGAATAGGTATGTGGTACGGTAAGTAAACCGACTCCAAAACGTTTCCAATAGCAAATTTTCTCCATTTTGGAATATTTAACAAATTAGGAAAATTAAAAGTAGTCCGAAAGAGACACGCGGTTGGGCGCGCCTTCCACCCTTGTGGCCACCTCGTGTGCCCTCCGGACTCCATTTTCTTGCACAATACATCTTTTGGTCGGTAAAAATTCATTATATAATCTCCCAAAGGTTTTGACCACCGTACCACGACAATATCTCCTGTTTTTGTTTCGGGCCATTTTTCTGATAGATCTAGATCACCATGACGTCTCCGAGCGCCCCCAAGGACAAGTTTTCTGAGAAGGTCATCAACCCCTACCTTGCAGAGGTGCTGCGACACCCTCAAGCCATTGAGATGCATGAGGGGGTGCTGCACATCCGTGATGTTGAGGGGCCGAAGAAGACCGGAAGCGTGGAGACAGGACTCGAAGCAATGGAGCAACAAGTTTTCAAGTGCCAAGGGATGGTGGAACATGGACTATATGCCAATCACATGATGATCGCGGAATTCACGAACAATCACAAGCTGGATGCCAAGAACAACGGGGAGGCCATCTTCAAGCTTCACGAGAAAATTGAGCACCTCCAGGCCCAGATCTATGACCTGCAAAACCAAAACTGTGAGTATGAATATAGATTCAAGAGGATGAGTTTGGCTGCAGATTTGAGGATCCCGGAGACTCGATCATCCTTCTATGATGGTGAGCCTATGCCCTGGAAGATGGACAACAAGCCTACATCATCATCAACTCCATCATCACCACCCCCGAAGAAAGAGACATAAATACATGGGTATGAGCACTCCCCTTGGCAACTGCCAAGCTTGGGGGAGGTGCCCCGGTATCATATCACCATCTCACCTTTATCTTTATCTTTTTTCTTAGATCGATCCTTTTGGTTATATCTTCATCTAGTAGAATAAAGTTTTAGTATGATCTAGCTTTCAGCTTTGTTTCGATCTCTATCTTTGTAACCGAGTCCTTGAGTTATATATAATAAAGAGTAGTTTTGAGTTGAGGGCTTTTCTATCTTGCTATGATCTTGAGGGAATTAAATAAAAGAAAGGAATAAAAAGATCATATATTGATCTTATGAAGAGTAATGACTTCACATATAAAGAGTATGATGAATAAAAGTTGTTGAGAGTTGACAAACATAGTTTTGGTCATTGTTGCAATTAATAGGAAATAATAAAGAAAGAGAGGCTTCACATATAAATATACTATCTTGGACATCTTTTGTAATTGTGAGCACTCATTAAAATATGACATGCTAAAAATTTGATGTTGGACAAGGAAGACAACATAATGGGTTATGTTTTCTTATATCCGAATAGAAGTTATATTGTCATGGATCCTCCAACATGTTGAGCTTGCCTTTCCCTCTCATGCTAGCCAAATTCTTTGCACCAAGTAGAGATACTACTTGTGCTTCCAAACATCCCTTAAACCAGTTTTGCCATGAGAGTCCACCATACCTACCTATGGATTGAGTAAGATCCTTCAAGTAAGTTGTCTCGGTGCAAGCAATAAAAATTGCTCTGTAAATATGTATGCACTACAAAAAAATACACTTTCGTGATGATACGTGTTTGTCACAGTAGGTCATGTTTTTTGTCATGCATGTACATCCATGACGATTTTATGACATTATCAAGATAGTCATACCTGTGATGTCGTAGAAGTGTTCCATGACATTACCAAAATTATCATCACGGAAGTGTCCACTTCCATGACGATAAATCGCGCGTCATAGAAGTGCTTTCGTCAAGGGTGATCGACACGTGGCATCCACCGTAACGGGTCACCGTTAAGCTATCGGGTTCCGGTTTGGATCCGATAACCCGTTAACAGACCGGACCAATGGGGATTTTCCACGTGTAAAATTATCATTGGCTGGAGGAAGCACGTGTCGGCTCAACGTTGGGATAGATGTCATCCAATCATTGGACAGAATGCGCCAATGATACGTCGACACATGGCACGGCCCAACAGAGGCCCATTCCTGTGAAAAGGCCGGCCCGTTTGACTTGGTCAAAAGATAGCGGGCCGGCCCACGGAAAGCCTATTAACGGCATGTTCGCACATAGCCCATTTACAGCCCGCTAACCCAGGGCCCATTACGACCTATCCGAATTAGGCCAGTAGCATCATCTGGGCCGTCCAATATGATTCCAGCCCGTTGTAACTTCTGGCCCATGTATGGCCCATGACGTCTTTCGGCCCATATGAGGCACTTTGTAACTCTTGGCCCATTAACGGCCTGTGGTGAAACTGGCCCGTAATGAACAGTATATCGCTTTATACCCATTAACGGCCCATTATTCCATTGGGCTGTTTCAAGCCCATGTTATCTTTCGGCCTTCTCAGGGCCCATTTATTCTTGGGCTCATTTCCAGCATTCGGTTACTTACGGCCTGTTACTGGCCTTTTCTGCTTGTGGGCCAAATTCAGCCCATGGTTACAGTCGGCCCGTTTGTGGCCCGTTAATCCATTGGGCCGTTTTCATAGCGTCATCAAATACGGCCGATTAACGATGTCCCGTTATGGTCAGCCCATGAACGGACAATTCCAACTCTAGCCCGTTTAAGGCCCATAATGCGGTCCGTTATTGGCCTATGTTTGGCCAATCGATCATACGGCCCGTAGAAGGCCCATTGATGCTACTCCCCGTAGAAGGCCCATTGTTTCTACGGCCCGTAGGAGGACTAGGGTCACTATTGTAAATATGTAGCCCATGGTTATTGTGGCCTAGTTTTAAAAATAGGTTATTGCAGCCACTAGCAAACCGCGGAAAAAGAACTGCACTGACTACAAGCAAACAAATAAACAAGACAACAAGGAAATCAATAAGCAAGCAACTTACGCTAGGCTATCTAGACTATTACACATATGACATCCACTAGGCATCAAAGTTCGCCACCAGTGCAAATATAGGGAACAAAGCAGCATATCACATACACTGGTTGTCAAAGTTGGCGACCAGTGCAAATAAACGCCGCAGCAAAACAAGTCCAGAACAGAAACCACTTCAGAATAGCTCAAGAAACAATATCCTGGGTACCCATAATGCTGGCAAGATGCTTAGCAAGCTTATTAACTTTCTCTTGTTTGGCGCTTAAATCCGCCAGCGCTTGCTGTTGCACAAGAAAGTATGCATCAGAATTCTGCAGGGACTTCCTCAGTCCTTCGGCTTCTTGCCGCAGCACAGCTGACTGATGCCTTTCAGCTTGTAGCTGAGACTGAAGAAGCCGAAGTAATTCCGGCAGCGAGTTCGAAGGGCTTGTGCCAGCGGTACTGGCCAGTAACTCGAACACTACATCAACGCAGGACTGTGGAGTTTTCTCACTGTCTACAAGATCGTTTTTATCACCTTTCTTGGAGACCAACAGGGTTGTCTCACTATCTTTAACCTTATCTACATTACTTTCTCTACCATTGCATAGTGGGGTGCTCTTCTCCAATATTCTGTTCACATACTACAAGAGAAACAAGCAGACACATCACAGGTTTAGCATGTAGTATACGAAACACATTTTGGTAAACCGGTTCAGTAGTAAGGTGGACATGATAACATGAAACAAACATATATCTATGTACTATGGTCACTGTATTGTCCATATCATTCTAGTTTATGTTGACAAATCAAGATAGAGACACAGTTCAACTCATATATTTTTAAGACATAGCAGCATAGACAGAATATAAGTGTGAGAAACTACACAGCATTGGCAACACTTGTAATGTGCATCAAATGAGAACATAACCGTATATACAACTGAAACTGAAATCAACATAGAGCAAGAAGTTAGAACAGCAATCCAGTTAAAGAAATAGGTTTAAAACATACCTGTTGCGCCATTGGAGTTTCAATTGGATCCTTCAAATTCGAAAGTAGTTGGTATGAGTAAATACAGTGATGCAACAGCAAAGGAGTATGGACCATAGCTACGGAATCTGACCTGAGAACAGTTGCTCTTCTGCTTTAAACATGGAGTTTGGGTTCGCTATGGTGGTCTTCATGCTTTGGGCACTGCAGTTGCTTTACAAACTGCTCGTGTGGGGGTACTCTGTGGTGGACATGGTGCTTTGTCAACTAGAAGTGGGTTACTATCCGTTGGGGTTGGGGTTAGATGGGTTGTAGCTGGTTCTCTGTCCAACGGTGTAAGTGTGCAATCTGGAAGAGTCTCGATTATGTGTGGTGGGGCTAGTTCGTGGGCGAGTACAACCATGGTTCTCTCTACATCGATGGGTAGCACTGTCTTTTGTGAAGAACGGGTTTTTGCTCCCTTAGATACTGCCATCACCCCCTCCAATTCAAATGGCTGATAAACAAGAAAAGAAATTGAACGTACAGACATTGTATGATAGACAGATGTGGTAATTCATATATATGTTGTCTAACCAAACAGGACAGCATGACACAATTTCACATATATGATGCCTAACTAAACAGGATATCATGACACAGTTTCAGATATATGATGGATAACTTAACAGGATATAATGGCATAATTCAACATATGATGAGTATCTAAACAGGATGACATGACAAAACTATATGATGTCTTTCTAAAATAGGTTGGGATGAAATAATTCACATAGATGTTGTCTAAGTATACAGGAGGGCATGATATAATTGGCATAATTGATTCATATACTAAGCAGCTGGCACTCGCATGTATGATCTCTAAACTAAGCAGATGGAATTCAATATTGTGCATATGATGTCTAAACTAAGCAATGCAAGACACCATATGCATGATATGAGAAATATAAACATTGCAACTTAGAGCATACACCTCAGGTGGGATATAGGACTTGTCATCTGTCTCTGAATCCTCCTCTGAGGAGCTACCTGTAACCATCGAGATATATGCTTCAACATGTACCATTGCCTGCTCTGAAGACCTTGTTTTCACTCCGGATTTTTCCATAACCACCTCAAATGGCTGATACACATGAAGAGTTATTCAATATACACAGATTGTCGACAAATGGAATACGTAATGAAAAAAAAGATGGCATGAGATAATTCACAAATATGATGCCTGGCTACATGGCGGTGCATAATTCACATATATGATAACTGGCTGAAAAACATGGCATTGCATAATTCACATATCTTATATAGAAAGCAAACAGGAGGCATTCACACAAAGCATGTCTAATCTAAGTAGATGGCATGGCAATGCAAGACACCATATGCATGATATGAGCAATATAACCCTGCCAAGTTAGAGCATGCACCTCGGGGGGGGGGGAATACGACTGGTCATCTGTCTCTGAATCCTCATCTGAGGAGCTATCTGTAACCAGCAAGAAATCTGCATCGACAGGTAGCACTGACTGCTCAGAAGACCTTGTTTTCACTCCAGATTTTCCCATGACCGACTCAAATGGCTGATGCACAGGAAGAGTAGATGAATGTATAAACATTGTTGACAAATGAAATACATTATGAAAAAATATGGCACGATACAATTCACTTATACGATGACTGGCTAAACATGATGGCATTGCATGATTCACGTATATGATGCCTGGTTAAAGAAGATGGCATTGCATAATTCCCATATACTACCTCCGTTCCTAAATATTTTTCTTTTTAGAGATTTCAAATGGACTACCACATACGGATGTATATAGACATATTTTAGAGTGTAGATTCACTCATTTTGCCCGTATGTAGTCACTTGTTGAAATCTCTAAAAAGACAAATCTTTAGGAACGGTGGGAGTATGATATAGAAACCAAACATGTGGCATTCACACAAAGCAAGTCTAAACTAAGCTGATGACATATAAGATGTATAATGCAAGCAATGCGAGGCGCCATATGCATGATATGACCAACATCAGCATGCCAGGTTAGAGCAAACACCTCAGGTGGTAAATAGGAGTGGTCGGCTCCCTCTGAATCCCCATCTGAATAGTTATCTTCCTCTGGAATACAATCTGGAATGGCGGGAGGGGGGACCCACTTCGCCCACCATGGAGCGGCGTCTGCATGACATTATATTCCCATGCAACGGTCTTCTCTTTTTCTCTACATGTTGAGTATGATTGTGTACAATAACTGACATGCATAATAAAAAAACATAGTTAGATTATGTAAGGCCTAAGGGGTGCATGCAGAAATCAAGACTGATGGTAGCAAATGAGTGGATAGATCCAAAACTAATGATAGCAGGTAGAATATAGCTTCAGTTTAAAAAGATAGACAATGAATCATCTACTGTTTGTTGCCCACCCAACATGAACCACATAGAAGACCCTAGATGAACCAGATAGTAGATAGACACTATTCATTGCTGCCTCGATATGTGCCCCACGGGCATTTTAAAACTCAAGTTTGAACGATAAAGTAGCAGGTAATAATAACCGATGTATAACGTAAGCAAACACGAAAGAGTGTGACCTCTCTTCTGGAACTGTGTAGTCCTCAGGTTCATCTACTCAGTCGATGATGGTAATGCAGTTGGCATGGCTGCCGGCAACAAGGAAGATGATCTGAGGTGGTGAAAGAAAGTCTGCAGGGGGAATCTCTGCTGCAGTGAACGCTTCTGTCGATGGTGCACCTCAGGTGGGGTGGATGACAGCACGGCAGGAGCAGAACATAACACACAGAGTTTTCTTTGATGCCTATCTGAAAATGAAGTAAATCTGTAAGGGCTCCTTAGAATTGGAGGATTCTATAAATGCAGGGACAGGAAAAACACAGGAATAGGATAGGAATGCACGTGCAAAACAGAGCATTTGGAAACATAGGATTTCTGTCAACCTGGGTGTTTGGTTCACATGAATTGGAAGAACACAGGAATGGAGAAACATGGTCAAATTAAAGTCAAACCACGTGAAAATGAAAAAATAAGAATCTTATTATGCCAGTAATGCAATTAGTCCTGTTCTTCATGCATATTAATTTGAAAAGGACGTCCAAGTAGATATTAAAATTCCTACGTTTTTTCTTTGAAAGAGACACCAAAGGAAAAAAATCCTCCAGTTTTGCTTTGCTCCACTCCTTCTAACCAAATGCACGAATAGTAGTACCATAGTAGTTCCATAGCAAAGGATCCCTGAGGGATCAACATGAATGCAGAGTAACAAAGTGATGCGACGAGTGTACAACCTCCTTGGCATAGCCTTGTCGACCTCAGCATCATTGGGTTGGACGTGGAGGATGGTGATGCTGGTGTGACTGTCGGAGGCGGGGAAGAAGATCTGAGGCCTCTGGAAACGGCGTCGAGGGTACTGCTCCGCTATGATGGATGGTTCCGTCGTTGGAGCAACTCCGGTGAGGTGTACGGTGGTGAGGCTGAAGCAGGACAAGACAGACAATGTTAATCTGAAGTGGGACTCTAATATCATCTGCAATAGATGATGTAAAATACATCACCAAAAAGTGCTAGATGTAAAACGCATCAGCCGCGCCACGGCCGCTCCGAAAGATGCTGTAAATACTATTCACTCTAAACTTAACTGAAGAATCTGAACTTCACAGTCAAAACTGAATTTTACTGTCGAAACTGATTGAACTAGTAGTAGAGCATTGCAATAGATGTTTAGGGCGTTCGAGCACTAGTAGCAGAGAAGCAGTGATCTAAATCAGCAGCCGCTCGAGCAGGGAACGCACAAGCAGAGAGCAAGTCATGCAGCAGCACCGCGAAAGAGTGCTAAAGCAGCAACTCCTGTAGCTGCCGAAGGTCGTGCAACAGCAACAGCAGCGCGAGCAAGAGCAAGAGCAGAGCAGCAGCACGAACAAGAGCAAGAGCGGAGCAGCAGCGCGACCGACAGCAATAGCAGAGTAGAGCAGCAGCACGAACAAAAGCAAGAGCAGTGTAGCAGCGCAACCGACAGCAAGAACAGAGCTGCAGCGCGAGCGAGAGCCGGAGCAGCAGCAGTAGCAGCAGCGCGAGCGAGAGCCGGAGCTGCTACAGCTAGTGCCGATGTGGAAGTTGCCGCCGAGGAAGCAACGACATGGGGGAGAGACGCCGTGGATGAAGTGGCCGGCGACGGCGCCGTCGATGGAGACCCGCCATGGCTGCTTGGTATCGAGCACCGGCAGCCCTGTGAGATCGAATAAAAGATAAAATGCAGCGGTGAGTGCAGAACCTCCTTGGTGGCACCGAGTAGGCCTCGGCTTCATCGGAGGAATTGGTGAGGGTGCTGCGGTTCCGGTGGGGTAGGTCAAGACGGCGCTGTGGGGATGGAGGTGGCGCGATAGACGAGGCGAATGTCGGGGCAGCTCCTTGGAGGTGGAGGACGGGGTGGCTGATCCGGCGGGACGACGAGATCGAGGATGGATCCTCATCCGGTGAGGTGGATGAGGGACGGCGAGATGTTGCAGTGGACGATGTCGTCGGGGAAGAGTCTCCGGCTGGGCGGCGGTCGGGAGGCTGACGGAGGAGCGTGGGGTTTCACAGGTTTTGGCGGCCTCGATGTACGAATGGGGGGGATGAAGGGGAAGGTAGGGGGAGCCATGGCTTAGGGACGCGCTTGTCCGAAATATAGGGTAAGTTACCAGCATACCCCCACCGGTTTTGACCACGCGATGTCGAGCCGGCATTTCCGGCTGAGGGGTAGAAGGGGGATTTCGCATGTCTGGGCTGCGAGACCGATTTCGGATGAGGAGGGAGTTTTCCCGCGCGTCGAAATTTCAAGATAACAAGGCGCGGCGCGGGTTGAAGAGGCTGGAGTTTCACAGCAGATGAGACAAAAGATACTCGAGCTTGAAAATTTCAGGATAACAAGGCGCGGATTCCATGTTCGGCAGAACAAACTTAACGTGCACAAAAAAAACAATTCATACAAGACACAAGAAAGTCATGTCCCCTTTTACTATATTGCTATAATTGCCATTGAAAAAACTACAAGAAAAATGTAGAAAAAAAACCGGGAGAACAAGATTACCCTGTACAGTACCAAATCAATTCGCACTTCCCTCAACAACAATAAAAAACAAATCAATTCCCACCACAAGAAAGAGTCATGTCCCTTTTTATATGATTACAAATGCCAGGATCTTGAATTTCAATTTTTGAATCCACGTTATGTTGAATTCGAATATATCGTTAGGTGACCTTGTGGTTTATAATGGATGTAGTCCTACATTTTGATCTTCCATCATATATGAACATTTTACTCCACCCTATGAACATATATATTGTCGTCTACCATATGGACTAAATTTGAATCAATTTTCCTTATTTGAATATGATTGTTGTCAAGTTATACCATCATTTAAATATTATTTTGATAACAAAAAACATGCATATAGCAGTAATCATATTTCACTATGAACTACATGTACCATACGATCTCCAATTCAAATATTTGTATCCATTTTATGTTGAATTCAAATCAGAGTACATTGGTCTAGGTAGCGAGATGTTCGGGATAATCTAAACCCTGTTTTCATATGTATAATTTTTGGCTGAATTGGGACAAGTTTTGGTATAAGCTTCTTGCAAAACCGGAGATTCTCTCAACAAGCCTCGTGGTTCCGAGAGGGAACATGTCACCTTTGTGCGCGAAATGATATACGCTGCCTCCCCCCTGATTTTCTTTACAGAGGCAACATAGAACTATATGAGTGCCCTGTTAAATTTTGGAATTATTCCGGGTTCGTTTGGATTTTTTATACATTAATTGGGTTTCTGGACATTTAATGTGCATAATTCAAATTTGAACTACAAGCACATGCTCCGGTGCACCAAAGTTGGTTGAAAAATCACATGTGTGTCCTTGGGTGAATTTCTAGGTCCCATGCAAGAAATGGGAATGAAATTCAAACATCTGGGCGTCGTGACTCGGCCGAGAACATCGAGAAACTTGGTTTTTAAATTCCTGTAAATCCAAAACTCGCCTGGAAATCATGAAACTTGGCATGGTGTCATGTCATGGCACTAACATGCTGTGGTAAAAAATTGGGCCGAATTGGAACAAGTTTTGGTATAAGCTTCTTGCAAACCGGAGCTTCTCTCAAGAAGGCTCGTGGTTCTCAGAGGGAACATGTCACCTTTGAGTGCGAAACGATATACGCTGCCCCCCCTTGAGTTTCTTTACAGAGGCAACATAGAACTACATGAGTGCCCTGTTAAATTTTGGAATTATTCTGGGTTCGTTTGGCCTTTTTTATACATTAATTGAGTTTCTAGTCATTTAATGTGCATAATTCAAATTTGAACTACAAGCACATGCTCCCGTGCACCAAAGTTGGTTAAAAAATCACATGTGTGTCCTCGGGTGAATTTCTAGGTCCCATGCAAGAAATGGGAATAAAATTCAAACATCTGGGCATCGTGGCTCGGCCGAGAACATTGAGAAACTTGGTTTTAAAATTCTTGTAAATCCAAAACACGCATGAAAATCATGAAACTTGGCATGGTGTCATGTCATTGTACTACCATGCTGTGGTAAATTTTTTGGCCGAATAGGAACAATTTTGGTATAAGCTTCTTGCAAACCGGAGCTTCTCTCAAGAAGGCTCGTGGTTCTGAGAGGGAACGTGTCACCTTTGTGTGCGAAACGATATACGCTGCCCCCCCTTGATTTTCTTTACAGAAGCAACATATAACTATATCAGTGTCCTGTTAAATTTTGGAATTATTCCTGGTTCGTTTGGCCTTTTTTATACATTAATTGAGTTTCTGGTCATTTAATGTGCATAATTCAAATTTGAACTACAAGCACATGCTCCAGTGCACCAAAGTTGGTTGAAAAATCACATGTGTGTGTCCTCAGGTGAATTTCTAGGTCCCATGCAAGAAATGGGAATAAAATTCAAACATCTGGGCATCGTGGCTTGGCCGAGAACATTAAGAAACTTGGTTTTAAAATTCTTGTAAATCCAAAACACGCCTGAAAATCATGAAACTTGGCATGGTGTCATGTCATGGTACTAACATGCTGTGGTAAAAAAATTGGCCGAATTGGAACAAGTTTTTGTATAAGCTTCTTGCAAACCGGAGCTTTTCTCAAGAAGGCTCATGGTTCTAAGAGGGAACGTGTCACCTTTGTGTGCGAAATGATATACGCTGCCCCCCTTGATTTTCTTTACAAAGGAAACATAGAACTATATGAGTGTCGTGTTAAATTTTGGAATTATTCCGGGTTCGTTTGGACTTTTTTATACATTAATTGAGTTTCTAGTCATTTAATGTGCATAATTCAAATTTGAACTACAAGCACATGCTCCAGTGCACCAAAGTTGGTTGAAAAATCACATGTGTGTCCTCGGGTAAATTTCTAGGTCCCATGCAATTAATGGGAATGAAATTCAAACATCTTGGCGTCGTGGCTCAGCCGGAAACATTGAGAAACTTGGTTTTTTAATTCCTATAAATCCAAAACACGCATGAAAATCATGAAACTTGGCTTGGTGTCATGACATGGCACCAACATGCTGTGGTAATTTTGCTGTCCGATTTGCGAAGGCACACACATTAACAATCAATAAAGTCATTTTGGAACAAGTGCTGTCATGTTACAATCGGAAACACAAGTATTATGGAAACCGTGGGCGTTCTACTTACCATTTACGTGCTGCCACGCGTCCCCTTTTTTTATTATCTAGGAGGCGCCGTGCAGGGTAGCTATTTGAGTACGGGAGGTGTGCGATCAGACCCCTGCACGTGCTTATCGGGAGGAGAGCCCTTTGACCTCCATCTGCCGCCCACCTCTCTCCCAAGGTCTCCACTAATGGTGCTTGAGCCCCTGTTTAATGGCGTGGCTATGTCTCACTCGACTGAGATTTAAGAGAGAAAAAAGAAAATCTGAAAAGAAAATTTTGCATGGATCTTGATGTAAGATCCGACGGACCTATATAGCATCTACTGCGACTTATAGCAAGACTAATGAATATATAAGGATGACGACAGTGGATAATAATTGTCTTACATAATTAGGAAGATAATTTAAAAAGCCACATGCGGCTACGCCCGAAATACACAAGGGCAAAAGAAGAAGGAAGACAATGATTTGGCTCGCTGATCTCTACTTTCTTGATGCGTTGTTGTAGGCCGCGGGAACTAGTCTCCGCGGCGAGCGGCGATGAGCTCTGTCGTGTCCTCAAGACGCTGCTTGAGAGCATCCATGGATTCCTCCACCAGCCTTTGGCGTTCGATGCGGAGCATGTCATTCTCGTCCATAAGTTTCTTGACGATGACGCCGGTCCTCTTCAACAAGGCACTGGTCTCCTCCTGCTGCTCTGCACTTCCGATGATCTTCGCCCTCAGCAGGTCGCGCTCGGCCCGGAGCCTCTCATTGCCCTCCCTTAGTTGCCGGATGATGTCGGTAGCCTGTTCAAATGAGGCTTTCATATCGTCCTGCAACCTCGCCCAGCCGGAGATCTGATCCATCTGGCTATGGACGATCGCATGCATGCGCGTGTAAGAGTTGTCGCCTGCCCGGGAGACATTTTCCCAGGCCGCTGCAACACGGCGGGACATCTCTGCTGCATTCACGGCGTGGCAGGCATTTCTGCTGCTTCCGCGGCGCGGCCGGACCAGTCTGCTGCATCGACGGCACGGCGGGACCTCCTTGCTGCTTCGGCGGCGCGGCAGGACCTCTGTGCTGCTACTTCCGCGCGGCGGGACATGTCGACTGCTTTCGCGACGAGGCGGGACATCTCTCGTGCTTCCGCTTCAATGCTCGCGCTCTCCCTGGTGGTAATCTCTCGACCCAGAACTCACGCTGGCCATGGCAGACGGAAGGGAAGGATGCTGAATGACTTGTTTGTTTTTGTGGATGAGGAGTTGAGGAGGAATGTGCAGTCATCTTGGCATAGTAGTATTCATAACCGAGTACTAATACGCTCCTAAGTGGGAAACCGTTTAGGTTGTGATCAGGGTGAACAGGTTTGCAATTAAATATAGCGTGGTAGTAATTTGGAATGTGACGAGATGCAAGCTCAAAATTTATTGACGGTTCTAGTTTCGAAGTGTGGCACTATTCCCGGATGGCGTAACGTGGGCACGTGTTCTCGGCCGTGGTGTAGCATATGCCATGGTACTTATTTTTCTACTGCTGTGTACGTGCAATAACTGGCACCGTCGGATACATATCTTATGGTTATTGGGGCATTCGACAGGAATAGCCTCGTGGCTAGCTATAGACTAGTGTTTTTTTCACACGCATTACATCGACACATATAATCTCTCTCCCTCTTTCCCACGCACACACCTATCTCTCGGGACTTCTCGCACGCACCATCTCTAGCTCCCTAGGTCGATGCCACCCACATACACTTGTACTCTGAGTTTAGTACGTTATACAGGAAGAGAAGAGGTGCACGCACACACTCGTCCTGTCTCACACACGCATCTGTAGCTACGAATTGTAGTGTTTTCAACCATCCGATTGGCTCTATCATAGGTATCCCGTTGCTCCTTGGCCTTGAGATTGAGAAGTTTAAAACACGGAGGCTAAGCTGGAGGCGCGAGGTTTTGGTTAATGTGCGGGCCACACACGGCACCAACACGACACGAGCTTCGTCTGCCTGGTGCGCAGTCGGGTGAGTTGTCCAAGTATAGACACAACCAGGCCCTCCTTGGTATCTGCGCCTCGACTTATGTGCAGAGAAATTAGGATCGAAGGGAGTACTACTAGTAGTACTACTACTTTGATGTGTCGCGTCAACTCGCACAAGTATGCAACACTTCCTGAACAAATAAGCATATAAGCTGTTATACTTCTTACCCAAAGGATCTTTATGTCCAACAGACACAAAATATCCGTTCGACTTTTAGAAATTACTTTAACTACTAATCTGATGTCGAAGTAATTGCTGCATCGCCACCAAAACCCACCATCTCTTAAGCTAAAGTAGACCAAGCTAACCCCTATATTAGCATATTACTAAGATAAACAGAAGGCACTGTAGAATCATTTAGGAGGTGAGCTTGTCAATCTGAATGTGGAGGGACACCGTCCTCGACAACCCAGCCCCAGCCAGCAGCTTGGGCGGAACTGTGAAGATGGTCAGCTCCTGCATGGCGACGTCGCCGGGATCCTTGCTGCTTGTCACCTCCATTTCCACCTTGACGGCGTCGGTCCTGCCTTTGGGCTCCCCCGGCGGGCCGTTCGCCCACAGCTTGGCCATGTAGTGCGGCAGTGGGGACGCCCCTGCTCTGATGCAGACGACCGACACGGCGATAGGCGCGCCGATGTCGAGCACGCCACCGACCAAGAAAAACGCACGGTCGTCCTCCTCCGCGAACAGCAAGAGCCGTGGCTCCGACAGTGGCACTTGCAGCTAGAGCAGCTTGCCGTACTGGATCCTGTGCGTGGGCATTGGATGCACGGTGCTGATGTGGTGGGAGAGCGCTGGCGGCGGGCCTTCGTAGCCGTAGACGGGCACGGGGCATTTGCACGGCGTGAGCGAACACACGCTCTGGTGACCGGCGAGCTTGTGGTAAGTGACCTAGAGCCCACAGCCTTCGTGCGGGCACTCCACCCTCACCGAGGAGAGGACGGCATCCACCACTGTGTTTCGCAGGTCGAAGCCACTGCCGCACTCGCACTTCTGGCACTGCCGCTGGTTCTCGGGGCGCTCACCGCGGCAGTCCGCGCAGGCCAGGTGCCCTCCCTTGCACTGCACAAATCAATCGAACAACACATCAATCAAGAAACCTGCACCTTGCTCGATCAGACGAACGGACAAGGTGTATTCGAACCTCATACACTGGAGGCTTCAAGGGGCGGAGGCACAAGGGGCAGTGGAGCAAGGTGAGGTCCATCGAGACCATAGAGAGCTCCATCGTCGGGTCCTGTTCCGTCGGCATGATCTCGCCCTCCTCGTGCACAACCATCTCTCGCTTTAGGGCCGGGGCATTACAAAGCTTTACCGTCACATATTCATACGACTTCAAGGTGCATTAAATCAACACATGCAAGTATCAAAAGTAAAGTCACGGCATGCATGCATGCGTTGTAATTAATGCATCGGTAAACGCAAATTATTGAAATATATCGAGTGCACTGCTTTGATGTGTCGCGTCAACTCGTACAACAACGAGAAGTTTGATTACAACGCCCTCTCCCTCGCGGACTGAGATCTGGTGCCTTAACTGCACCTGCCTTTGGCTGTATGACAGGTGGGCCAGCCACCTGTTGGGCCCACCTGTCATACGCCCAAAGGCAGGAGCAGTAAGTCAATGAAGCTGCGTCCCTCCCTCGCCGATAAGCATGGTGGCTCGCAGGACTAGGAGAAGCTTTCGCTACACGCTCTCCCTCCCGCACGCGGTGGACATGCAGCAGTTCATTCGGTGTCAGATGGCCAGAAGCATACTGTAGTACTCCACTATAGTAGTACCATCATTATTCGACTTCCCAAAGAGGCGAAGAGCCAAGCGCAGCCCGGACGCTCATGTGGTAGTTTCATGTGTAGAGTGGTCTAGGATAGCGTGTACCGTGCCTCTAAGCTTAAAATTGTTGGGGTCGGCTCCATGCTATGAGGCCGTCTCGAAGCATTTTTTTATTAAAATAATCTTCTGGCCCTACCTGTCATCCTGGTGATTGTAGTTTGCACGCTCATCTGGTCAAGACAGGAATATATATTTTAATTTGTGGTGGGGTAAATGTTAGAGGTTGCAGCAAATATATTGTACACTGTGGGTCTTTTAGACAAGTTTAGAGGCAAGCATGTGGGGCCAGTGCTATGATGTGTCGCATCAACTCGTACAACGAGGAGAAGCTTGATTTTACTACTACATGCCTTCTCCCTCGCCCATGCGTGCGGTGGCTCGCAGACGAGGACAGGCTTTTACTTACTACAACAAGCTATCCCTCCCGCACGTGATGGACGGATATGCAGCAGTTGATTCGATACTGTAGAAGTAGCAACATCATTGTTCGTCTTCTCGAAGAGGCGAAGAGCCCAGCACAACCCGAACGTGGAAGTTGCGAATGCTCACGTGGCAGTCTTTGTGTCAGGGTGGGGTGTGGTGCGGAGCCTTGGAGCACGCATATAGCCAGGATCTTGCATGAGACAAAATTGCTATGTGAGCCCACTATTGTAGTACTTGCTAGTATAGCCCTGTAAACCGGAAAGGAGTATTTGCCTTTCTAGAGATTTCAACAAGTGACTACACCCTAAATGAGTACATATGGAGCAAAATGAGTGAATCTACACCTTAAATAAGTACGTAGTTCTCTCGTTTTCCTCTCCGCCTTGGTCGCGGTGCACAATATTGAGTATACTACTACTGACTAGTCTCTTTTTGACACGCATTTACGTTGATACGGCTTGAATGCCAACGACACAGAGGGTAGCGGTTCCCGAAACGTTTAACGGTCAATGATGCCACCGCACTCAATTAGCATGCAGAGGTAGGAGTAAGTAATTGGAGAAGCAGAATGGAGCCATCACAATGTGAATGCAACGCAGTTTGGACTCTCATACAAAGGCGCCCCACCACTCCAATCCATCTACTCCTAGTCTCTGCGCAACACTGCCCACTCCAATCCAAGACCAATACCAAGTGACCAGAAGCCACAAGCACCCATGGCGTCAATGGACGCGTGCGGCAGTCGGCTGTGCCAGGTCGTCCAGGACGCCGACCTGCGGCTCTGCACCACGCAGCATTTCCAGATGGTGATGGCGACCGCCGATGTCATAGCCCTTGTCGACGCCGGCTTCGCCTCTCGCATGTGCCAGATGATGGTCGACTCCATCCGCAGGTTCACTGCCGTCAAGAAGCGCGCGGACGACCTTGCCATACTGCTCCAGTTCGCGTGCCCAGGCTCCTTGTTGCCTGCCACCCTCATCAGCCTCCAAGGTGATGAACTCTTTGAAGCACTGGTGGCCCTGCAGCTGCCGGAGGTCGCGACGAAGAATGTGCACCTCGAGGCCGCTCTTGCCGCGCAATGCCTCACCATGCAAGAAACCATCGATCTACACATCCATGTCTACAAGGAAATCGTCTACATAGGCCAATACAAGGCCAGCGAGGATAGAAAGATGTTGGCCTTCTTCCAGCGGCTGGAATCTTTGATTGCCATTGTTCAGAAGCACGTCGACCTGGCCACGAAAGCCACTGCTACTTGGCCACCATTCGGTGGGCCGGCGCCCTGAGTCGAGGAGGTGGACGTCGTCGATGGATGCATCTTTCTTCTTGCCTCCTGTAACCAGCACTGCATCGCCTTGTGGCCTTAATGTTTTATTAGTGTATGGCATTTTTATTCCAGTCATAAATGACATGTGTGATCCCTTGCTCTTATTTGGCGTTAATTATATGTAGTATCACTGTCTTCGACCTGGTGTACTACCTAGGTCCTGGTTTATTAATCCCTTTTGTAATTTGTGCTAAATTTTGACCAAAGATTTAACTGACAAGATGTTAGTTCATGTCAACAAAAATTATATCATTTGATTTGTATTTGAACATAGTTTTCAATGATATAATTTTGGTGACATGCATGAACCTTTTGTTAGTCAAATTTATGGTCAAAATTTGGCACAGATTAAGACGGGGAGCAATAAACCAGGACGGAGGTAGACTGGTCCGTCACCATCGTATTTTGTGTCTAATTTTGATCTCAGCGACCCAACCTACATGGAGGGAGTGTTGTATATATTGGCGCGACAACCAAACTTATAAAGTATATTCAAAACTGAGCGTTACTACAAGTCACGAGTTCAAAACGAGAAAGTGGGAACAACATGCCTGTGCCGTTCACGTCGCACCCCCACATGGTCGCGGTGCACAATGTAGTAACTAGTCTCTTCTTGACCCGCATTTACATTGATACGGCTTGAATGCCAAGGAGGGAGAGGGTAGCGGTTCCCGAGACATTGAATGGTCAATGATGCATCCTCAATTAGCATGCAGAGGGAATTAATTGGAGAAGCAGAATAGAGCCAGCACCATGTGAATGCAACCGAGTTTGGACTCTCATATAAAGGCGCCCCACCACTCCAATCCATCTACTCCTAGTCTCTGTGCAACACTGCTCACTCCAATCCAAGACCAAGTGACCAGAAGCCACAAGCACCTATGGAGGCGATGGACGTGAGCGGCAGTCGGCTGTGCCAGATCATCCAAGACGCCGGCCTGCGGCCCAGTACCGCGCAGCATTTCCAGATGGCGCTGGCGACCGCCGGCGTCGTAGCCCTTGCCAACGCCGGCTTCGCCTCTCGCATGGACGACATAATGATCCACTCCATCCGCAAGTTCACCGCCGTCAAGAAGCGCGCGGACGACCTTGCCGTACTGCTCCAGCCCGCGCGCCTAGGCTCCTCATTGCCTGCCACCCTCATCCTCCTCCATGGTGATGAACTCTTTCAAGCCTGGGTGGCCCTGCAGGTGCCGGAGGTCGCGACGAAGAATGTGCACCTCGAGGCCGCGCTCGCCGCGCAGCGCCTCGCCATGCAAGAAACCATCGACCTGCACATCCACGTCTACAAAGAAGTCATCTACATAGGCCACTAAAAGGCCAGCGAGGTAGAAAGACGTTGTCCTTCTTCCAGCGGCTGGAATCTTTGGACACCATTGTTCATAAGCACGTCGACCTGGCCACGAAAGCCGCTGCTACTTAGCCGCCGTTCGGTGGGCCGGCGCCTTGAGTCGAGGAGGTGGACGTCATCGATGGATGCATCTTTCTTCTTGTCTCATGTAGCCAGCACTGCATCGCCTCGTGGCCTTAATGTTTTATTAGTAGTATATGACATTTTTATTCCAGTCGTAACGTTTTCACTGTGAGGTGGGGCCACAGTTGAGCAAACCGACCATCGGCAAATACCCACCCCGCCCAGCACGCGTCGGCTGAGTTTAGAATTAGAAGAGAGAAACGAGGGAGAAGAGCTAGCTGTAGCACAGACGCTGTTGTCAGATGGGACTCGTGTTGATAGAATAGGAGTATTGAGCACTCGTACCTCTTTTTTTTTAGGGAAAAAGTAGTCGTATGTCTAGTACCACTAGTTGGGTGCGTGCGACCTATACCTGTCATCACTTTAGGTCTCCTTTTCGAACCGCAGCTACGCTTCATAGTACATATTTTTTCACGCATTTATCCTCCTATGTGTACTCCTAGGCTATTTCCACGTGCTCCCTTTCACCGACATGTGGGACATAGAGCATCTGGGTCATAGTGCATGCACGACTCGGAGCATATGCTGGGGTACTTTACATTTCAGACCTCATGAATTACATGCAAACCCTCCGTAGAAGAATAAATAAATAAATAAATTACTACATGAAACCGGATTATTTTCGTAGAAACCAGAGCACGTTCATTAAATTTTGGACATAACACGTATATAAAAAACGACCGGACCTAAACCAGTCTAAGGGCCTCTTTGATTTGCAGGATACTGAAAACACAGGAATGGGGAAAGTATGATGGCGATAAACCGAGACGAGGAGAACTCTAACTTAGTTAGAGGTTAGAGTTAGATTCTAACCCTGAACTAACCCTGAACTAACTCTAACCAAAGAGGTGTTTGGATGGTAGGGTTAGATTGATAATAAATGCTCTTTCTCAATCATTTCACTACTTTGGACCCTATTTCCTGCCGGATTTGGTGTGGCCGGCTCTTGTGTGGCCTCCTCCCGCTCACAATTGACACAAACAAACCATCTTTACAAATCAAGCATGCAAAACATGATAAATTTTATTTTGTCCATACAAATGAGATATCCCACTTAAACATACAGGTCGCCAATCAAGCTTCACAAAAAAAATTACACTCCATGAAACAAAGCATGAGCTAACTCATCACGGAAGTCATTCACGATAGGGAGGGAGCCAGGAGCCCCTCACGTGCCCTGGGAGGAGCTCGTCATCATCGCTCTGGAGGAAGGCTCTGTAGAGCCCAAGCCCCGGGAACCCCTCTGACGCCGGTGCTTGCGAGTTGAGGTCGAGACCAGCATGGGTAGCAGGGCCGCTTGCCAACGACTGCGAACCGAATCTTTGGGGCTCTAGAAATAATGAAAGGCTGAAACTGAAATACCTAGAAAGATGAACTAAATCTTTGGGCCTCTAGAAAGATTTATTACCTCCTCAAGCAGCATCAAACAATTCCATGCGTGCACCACAAATCTATACCAAATTTAATCAGGATCTACTTTTCCAAATCAGAATTAGCACTAGAGCAAGCAAGATCAATGATATGGATGTGAGACAGAGAAGGAACGAACAAACTCACCGCTCTCGCGACCTCCCTGGTAGATGTGCCGCCGCTGCGCACGAGAGAGGGAGAAAAATGACCGGTTAAGGGGGAGCGGCGCGAGCTTCGGAGGCCGGAGGGAGAGGGCGGCTGGAGGAGGGAGAGCGGCGGAGTGGCGCTTGGGCAGGTGGCGCGATGGGGAACAGAGAGGAGTCATGCGAGGGGGGGTCGGAGGGAGCGATCTGGTGCGGGCAGGGGAGATTTTTTTTAGTTCTCTTTTAGTGGGCCCGAGGAGACCTAACCCAATTCGAACCTCTCCACCGGGCTAGTTTTTTTAGCTGGGTTAGAGCAAACTAGCTCAAACTAACCCCTCCTGTTTGGATACTTTGAGGCTATTTCAACCCATACTAGCTCTAACTCAGGGATCCAAACAAAGAGGAGTTGTACTGTACATGCTACAGTCTGGACCGTAGCACATTGTTTTTTATGGCCATATCACCACATTGTTTTCTACTGCTGGTTCATTGGGCTGCCATGGTTCGCACTCCTCCGACGTGAGTAGTAGTACTAGTATATACGCTATATATACCGCATGATTCTTTGATCCTTCTTACTACGGACTCCCTCCATTTTTGTATACAAGGCCACAAACCCATATTACAGGTACCAAGGCAAAAGTTAATGTCTTCTAAGTCAATCTTGCAAGCCAGTTGTCTCCTTGTTTGCCGTGTAAATTAATGTGTATTCTTCTCTTTCATGCACATCAAGCCAATGCTCCCACTCCCGCATGCATGCAAGGGATAATTAATGTCCTCCTAGTACTACGAGGCAAACACCAATAATACTGTATCGATTAGTGTTAGTGGCCTTGTATATCTGCAAATCATAATTTTGATAGTGGCCTTGTATATAAAAATGGAGGGAGTACTTCGCCGACATGTGGGAGAGCCAGCATCCAGGTTAACATGTCAGGCACCAGATTAGAGTGGGGAACGGAAGGGGGGCATCACCCCGGTCGTAGCGCCAGTAATTCATGACTATAGTGAGTAGTCATATCACAAGTCTTTCCAGCAGTAATGCGCCATCAAATCGCACAGCCCGACCTTTCCAGCAGTAAGTAAGTTGAATCCACTACTCCCTCACCCTCCTCGCCTCTCTGTCAAACCGCCTACGCGAAAACTGCCGCGCGTACTGCCCGGGAAAAGCCCCGCCCTCAACTTTTAACTACGCGAAAATAGTTCAAGCTTGTTCGTTCTATATAAATACTAGTACTGTATGTTTATTCACCCATGGGGTTGTTCAATGAATGGAGGGCCGGGGAGCACAAGTGAACAATACTACTACTAGTAAGTAGGAGTCGTACAATTAGTCACGTTAAATAGAGAGTTTCTTTTTTTTAATGCCACGGGGTTGTTCACTCCACTATATATGTAGGCAGGGGCCTGAGCGCTTGCTTTACTAGGGTTGCTCTCTTCATTCTCTCATCCTCTCCAGATCTAAACAAGACAGCGGTAGCGACATTTTCTCTCTGCTCACCGCTGGTCACAGATCCGGCCGGATCCCTTCGGCCGGTGTGTGTAGAGGACTAGGTGCATCGTTCACGCGGTCATCGCCGGCGAGGGAGGAAACCCATAGCTGCTGGCGGTGCCCGATCCTCTGCCCGTGCTATTCTCTCCAACACAGCGCCGGCTTGGGAGGTCCTCCGACCCTTCTTCCTCCCTGCCGTATTGTGCGCAGATCTGACCTGCCACCGCCGACACCCCGACGACCCTCAGGTATAAGTTCTTCGAAAGCGGCCTTGCTATACTGCCCTAGCTCCCCACGTGTCTGCATGTGCATCTTTTTCTACTTCCATCAGCTCTCCCAAAGCCACCTAAATTTTTAGTATTATTAGAGGTAAAGCTACTTCATGCATTCGAATCTAGGACTTGGTTCAAACAATGAAGAAAGGGGGAAAAGTCATAGCATGAATCTAGGACTTGATTCAAAGAGGAAATAATAGGGGGAAAGTAGTAGAGACCGGATACCCAACCGGTCTCTTGGTTGAAAAGGGAAATAATGGGAAAACGCAATACAAACTGGATAAGGAACATATCTATTATTGGTTGTAAAAAAGGATAGAAAGTGGCGGCTGGTGGACAAGTCAACAGAGTATGTCCAGGATTAGATTTGCTGCCCTCACATAGTAAAAGGTCTCCAGAATTAGATTTGCTGCCCTCACATAGTAAAAGGTCTCCAGGATTAGATTTGCTGCCCTCACTGAGCATGAACAAACTCGGCATCACCACTTTATGCCTCCTTGTAGGTACATTGTGCTGATGCGTCTACTGTCGCATGTCCATATACCAACTTTTTGCTGTTGTTAATGTAAGGCCGCATGTAAAATGAAGCGATCACACTGTTACCTTAAGGACATGTCTAACCAGTGTTATTGTTAATCTAATGCCTCCAGTGATATGATGCAATTAAACTGTGTTACAAATGGTACTCCTGCTGTTTTCCCCAGTATGATAAGTAAGTTGCTTCTTTACGCTGCTGAGTGTCCTGGTGTCCCCATGGTCCCATGCCCTTAAACCAACTCTTTAGCTGCTGTTGATTTACTGTATCTGGTAAACTAGCAATGCCACCATTAAAGTAATCCCATATTTGACGAATGTCATTGTTGATCATAATGCTTCCGGTAACATGAAGCATTGTTGACGTTTTAAAATTTCTACTGTCCTTGCGTGATTTCCATGAACATAATTAAGATGCTTCTTTTCATTCCGTGTATGTTTCGTATCTTCTTATTGACCAGCAACTGTTTACTTTCTATCTTTTTGTGCAGATAGGGATATCCATTTCACCTTGTTGCTATTGTGACCTTTTGGTGAACTGCACAAAACACTTTTTTTGGAATGAGTGTCTTATGCAGTTCAACTAAAATGTCATGTGGGCAAAACGGTGATTGGAGTTTCCAAAATCTCCGTCAAATTCTTCTAGTAATCTCGTGCAACATTTTATTAGCCTTTGCAAGATGAGCTGTCACTGTCACCACAATGGCACTTTATTTTAGTGGAACTGCACAAAAGGATAAGCAAATTATAGTTGCACCTTACATGAGCAGGACAACCAACCTTAATGTTGCTCAATTTCTGTGCAACTACAAAAGAAGAACCTGCCAGCTCATGAGAGCAAGTACTTCTTGCTAGCTGAATGATGCAATATTTGCTTCATTTCAGGTGAACTACTGTAAAAGTAGCATGAATTGAATCATCAAGTGGAGCTGCAGGTTGACTTCCACTAGTGCCAGTATTATAGTAATCATGCTCTTTATTATCTGTGTTGTGCAAACAGGAATACTCAACTACAGATGTTGTGATGGTCAAGAGCATTCGCCAAGTTCTTGGGTTGTATGACACGGCTAGCCAAGATGGATTTAATCCCGATATTCACTTTATCAAAAGGCTCTAATGGGTTGGTTCTGAATCTTGCAAGCTGGGAATCTATGAGATGTGTAGGCATCTTTGTTGTACTTATTATTTGAATCTTATTTGTTGGTTCTGAATCTTGCAAGCTGGGAATCAATGAGATGTGTATGCATCTTTGTTGTACTTATTATTTGTTGGTTCAAAATCTTGCAAGCTGGGAAACACGGCATGATGATGCAGAGGACAGCAACCATAACAAACAGTTCAAACTTGGTAGTATTATCTGTGTGAAAGTGCGACAAATGTGCTGACCGTGTGCCTCCTGAGAATAATAGTTCTAATTGTTGTGCATGTTGATCCTGTGGCACTGATAGAATGAGCCAATGCATTGCCTGTTTTAAGAATAAATTTATATTAAAGCTAATTAAATTTAAGTAAAGTGACCACTAACACTTGTTATTAGAGTACCAATACAGACTCGCTCGTGAACCGACGTGTGGCCGGAATAGGTTTCTTAATGGAGGCGTTTGAATGCGCCGAGGGTGCATGTTCTGTCGGGCGTGCAGCGAGTGAGGGAGGGGTAGTAACTGTTGTCGCCTGTACACACTCAGTTTATTGTTGAATCCAGTTCCCCAAGAGCTGAAAAACGAACTGCTGCCACCGCCTCCCCCCTCGTTCGCTTGAAGAAACTCCAATGGCGATCCGAGGGGTGAGCCTTCTGGATATGGACTTCAGCAAGGAGTTCACCTTTGAGTTCGCCGTTCAGTCCCATGGCTGCACCAAGTTGAATGTGATGTACACCAACGATCCGGACTCGGTGAAGCTCTGCCTCGCCGAGTTCAAGTAGTACCTACAAGACGAGAAAGCACAAGGTCGCAGGACTAGACCTTGTGCACATCCATTCGTCTCCTGACAGGGACCAGCGGATCGCCGTCACTCGGGTATGCGTGCGGGATGAGGTTCTCGTCTACCACTGTTGTAGGGCCATCAGAGGTTCTGGAGCATTCACCCATTTCATCGGCAGCGCCGACTGCACCTTCACTACGGTGGAGAGAAGGAAGAACGCGACAATTCGGCCATCTGGTGCAACAAGCTTGTCGACATCCAGAAGCAATACAAGATCATCGGCAACGGGTAGGAGAAGGACTCTGTGGTTGACCTCGCCGAGACCATCATCGACCCCTGCTACGCCAACAAGAAAGAAGACAACGATACCAAGGACCTAAACACATGGGAGGTACCTCTGAATCTAGCCTACATAACCTACGCGGCCAAGGACGCATACGCACGCTATGACATGTACAGGCAGATCTTGGACATGAGGGCGTGTCTGCTTCCCGTAACCGACGAGTACACAGATAGCCGCAGCGTCATGATCAAGCGTGCCCGGAAGGTCTAGATGTTGTACTTTATCAGTTTAAGCACCTTTATCATCTGTGTGTTTCATGCATTAGCCTATGTGTCGTAATTATCTGTTTTGTCCGAAATATTTCTTCTAAGAACCCATTAACCTGTTTGCTTTTTTTAGTGGCTATTTGCTTATGTATGTAACTAGTTCACTCGGCTGCCGTGCTTTGAATCTCCTTCCTCCCAACATATTCCCCTTCTCAGGTGGACCCAGCAGGTCTCGTACACAGACATATGGGACCAACCACCTATCCATTTGTATTTCTTTATTTTGTTCAATCTTTCGTCCTCTTCCTATACAGCGGCTGGCCATCATAGCCGATGGCATTGGCCAGGACATCCCTCTACTCCCACACATTGTCTGGCGGTGGCAGCTCCACTGGCCCACCCTGCACCCGAACAAGTCAACCCTCATACTCCCCTCCGCCTGTGTCTTCCCTCGCTCCGGTTCGTTCGGTCTGAGGTCTCGACATCGTCCTCCGCCTTGGTGCTCTCGCCGCGGCGCCGCCGTCTGTCGTTCCCAACATGGTCAGCAAAACAAGAGGAATCGGGAGACAACTGTTCGTCGAGAGGCTGACAGTCCCGGGCCCACTAGGTCCATGGCCTAGGTTTTGTTGTTTAACATCGGCAGCCCACGACATGTTTCAACTTTTTTTGGATCCAGCAGGTATCAAGCGGCCTCTGGGCCTCCAGCCTAGCTTGTCTATAACATCAGCAGCCCAAGTTATGTTTGTTTTTTAAGACGACGCACAGCTCAGTTCTATTTTTCTATAAGAATGCAAAACTGAACCTATGTTTTCCCTTCTATAATAGTATATATATATATATATTTATATCTTATTTTATTACATGTATATATATATAATAGAAACAACATAAGGTTCCGTTAAACCAGTCCTTCGTCCAACCATTTTATAGACCTTCCCACTTCCTTTATTTTTTGTTTTCATTAATCCTATACCTGAATTTTCTCCCACTTTCTTTTTCGATGTAAACTGAGTTTTCTCCCAGTACTTTTCCCTAGAACCATCTCAACTGTCCCACATCTAGCCTAAAAAGTAATAATACCCCACGTCCTATTAACTCATCAAATTAAAATGATATTTTATTTCATAAATCGAAAGTTCTAACAAAATAATAATAATAATTGTTTATATATAACTTGATAAGTTAAGTCCGAGTGATTGCGTACATAAGCTTGCAAAGATTTTACTGACCAATGCAGTAATAGACGTGCAATCATGTGTTTATGTTTTTATAACATTTCTCCGTCCAGCCCAACATGATATTTTCACCCAGCCCAGCAAGTCCGCGGATTTCGAGAAAAATGCAAATGGGCTTTAAATTCTACCATAATATATAAATGGGCTGCATAGATGCTACATCATTGTTTCACCCAGCCCACCAAATGGACTAAAAACAAACCAAATGGACTGGCTGACATGTGGGCCAGTAGGTCGAAGCCTAAGCACTTTCGCAAAAAATAAAAATACAAAGGTCGAAGCCTAAGCAAGGCGTTGGATTTACATCCAACGGCCGGCATTCTTCTTCAATCTCTCGTCTTCTTCCCCTAGCGCTGCCGGGACTGCCTGCTCCAGCCTCCGGCGTCCAGCAGCGCTGTTTTGCGTGCCTCGCAGCGAAACGCTACCCCGCCGACGGCCTGGCCATCCCTCCACTCCTCCGCACCTCCTGTTATTCTTTGCCGAGTGTAGGCCCACCCCACACCCGAACCAGTCAAGTTTCCCACTCCTCTCTGTCTGCGACTTCACTGCCGCGTCTTCCCCATCTCCGGGGCATTCCAGTCTGGGGCCTCGCCATCGTCCACCGGCTTGGTGGGGTGTGGTCAACATGGTCAACAAACGAGAGTCATCAGAAGATGACTGTACGTGGAGAGGCTGACAGTGGGGACGCACCACGCCCATGGACGGATGCATGCAACTGCATCCTTTTTACACTAAAAATAATGTTTTCTCCCCCTGACAGCTGGGACCGACCAGCTACATCTTCGCATGCAAGGAAGTGCGTCCTTATTACGGGCAAAAAAAAAGATTCTTCCCCCTGACAGCTGGGACCCACCAGCTATATCTTCGCACGCAAGGAAGTGCGTCCTTATCCTCCCTGACAGCTAGGACCCACCCGGTCGAAGTGTACTAAAAGGATCGAGAGGAGGTGTCTAGAGGGGGGGTGATTAGACCCTCAAAAAAGAAAAGTAGCAGTTTTTAATTTCTTCAAGTTAAGGTGGAGTTTTAGCACAAGTTTAAACATTCACAATACATTTCAAGCAAGCATGGCAAGAGTATATGAGCAGCGGAAAGTAAAGCATGCAATTTGCGAGAATGTAAAGGGATGGGATTGGAGTGTCCAAACGCAATTGGAGACACGAAGATTTTTGGCGTGGTTCCGATAGGTGGTGCTATCGTACATCCACGTTGATGGAGACTTCAACCCATGAAGGGTAATGGTTGCGCGAGTCCACGGAGGGCTCCACCCACGAAGGGTCCACGAAGAAGCAACCTTGTTTATCCCACCATGGCCATCGCCCACGAAGGACTTGCCTCACTCGGGTAGATCTTCACGAAGTAGGCGATCTCCTTGCCCTTACAAACTCCTTGGTTCAACTCCACAGTCTTGACGGAGGCTCCCAAGTGACACCTAACCAATATAGGAGACACCACTCTCCAAAAGGTAATAGATGGTGTATTGATGATGAACTCCTTGCTCTTGTGCTTCAAATGATAGTCTCCCCAACACTCAACTCTCTCTCACGGATTTGGATTTGGTGGAAAGATGATTTGAGTGGAAAGCAGCTTGGGGAAGGCTAGAGATCAAGATTCATATGATTGGAATGGAATATCTTGGTCTCAACACATGAGTAGGTGGTTCTCTCTCAGAAAATGTATACTGGAAGTGTAGGCACGTTCTGATGGCTTTCTCCACGAATGAAGAGAGGGTGGAGGGGTATATATAGCCTCCACACAAAATCTAACTGTTACACACAATTTACCAAACTCGGTGGGACTGAATCATAAAACTCGGTCAGACCGATTTAGTTCAAAATGTGAACGTTAGGATTTTCGGTGGGACCGATATGATCAACTCGGTGGGACCGATGTGCTAGGGTTAGGGTAAAACCTCATCTCGGTTTGACTGATTACACAAACTCGGTGGGACCGATTTTTTTAATAAGCTGACCAGAGAGTTGGTCAAGCAAACTCGGTGGGACCGATTGCATATTTCGGTGGGACCGAAATGAGTGCAATAGGAAACAGAGAGTTTGCAAGCCCATCTCGGTGAGACCGGGATCCCATCGATGAGACCGAACTGATTAGGGTTTCTGGCAGTGGCTATGTCCAAAGAACTCGGTGGCGCTGGATAGATCAAATCGGTGGGGCCGAGTTTGACTTTTGGTTTGGGACATATGTGGATATGAGAAAGTGGTTGAGGGCTTGGGAGCATATCAATAAGCACTTTGAGCAAGCAAGCCATTAAGCAACACCTCATCCCCTTTTAATAGTATTGGCTTTTGCTATGGACTCAATGTGATCTTGGATCACTAAAATTAAAATGTAGAGTCTTGAGCTTTAGAGCTTGAGCCAATCCTTCATACTTAGCATCTTGAAGGAGTTCCACATCCTCTTGTCCATGCCACTTCACTGTTGAACTCATCTGAAATATACTAGATAAAAGTATTAGTCCAACAAGAGATATGTAGACATAAATTACCAAAACCACCCAGGGAGCACTTGTGCTTTCACGTACGTAGCGTTGTCTGTGTACATACCGGTCGATCGGTCTGTCTGCCATGATGAACCGTGGCCGAGTAAGGAGCGGTAGCAGTTCAGGCAGTCCAGTCAAAACCGTGTACACGTACGTACAGCCAGATGCCAAAAAATACGGCCACGTACGTACATACGGGCGAGGTCTCGAACGCCTACTCGCGCATACGTACGGCCAGGGCTCGTGTACATGGCTGGGTCGGAACGAAGAAACTGCGTCGTTGTGTTCATCGGGAGGCAACGGAATGCGTCGTGTTCATCGGGAGCCAATCGGCTTGGATGGAACAGCTGATCGAAACGAGGCCTGGCGTACCGCAGAACGGAGGAAACGGCCTTCTGTTCGACCGGCCACGGTCGAAACGGGATCCTGTTCATCGGGAGGGGTCTGGCGTACCGCAAAACGGAGGAAACAGACTTGTGTTCGTGTGCCTACGGTCGAAACGGGGTCCTGTTGATCGGGAGGGGTGTGGCGTACCGCAAAACGGAGGAAATGGACTTGTGTTGGAGTGCTACGGTCAAAACGGGGGTCCTGTTCATCAGGAGGGGTGTGGCGTACCGCAAAACGGGACTCCACGGGCTACTGTTCATCTCCATCGTCGACCTCCTCCAGCCTCCACGCTATACTGTTCATCCACCGTCGACCTCCTCCTACCTCCACCTGCGACTGTTCATCCACGGGCTCCTGTTCATCCAGCCTCCACCGCTCCTCCACCGGCTAATGTTCAACCAGCCCTCTCCACGGGGTCCTGTTCAACCACCCCTCCACGGGCTACTGTTCATCCAGCCCTCCACCGGCTACTGTTCAACTAGCCCTCCACGGGGTCGTCTTGTTCATCCAGCCCTCCACGGGGTCCTGTTCATCCAGCGGCAACGGCCTCTACTACCACGGGGTCCTGTTCATCCAACCCCCCACCGGGAACTGTTCATCCAATCCCCCCAACAACGCTCACTGTTCATCAAGGGAAGGAGGCAGCAGGTTCGATCGGCTTCAGTTAGCAGCAGTAGTGAAGGAATCGCTCGATCGGGTTCAGTTAACAGCCAGATCGATCGATCGCTCGGGTTCAGTAATGCGTAGCCTGCAGTACAATCGCTCGGGTTCAGTAGGCGAACGCCTTGCTCTGGTTCAGTTAGAGCCCAACGCCTCGCACCCACGCGCGTACGTGTACGAGAGAAACGCGCATCGCTCGGCCCCCGACCACCCACCGTAACCGGGAACTCCCCGATATTTTCCTCTCCCTCACTTCTACCATGGTTTTTTCCGTCATGGACAGCCCAAAGAATGTCATGTAGCTGCGTCTCCGGCCCGCCCAGGATGAAAAGCCCATTTTCTGTCATGATTTTTTGTCATAGAAGTAGGAGCCCACCACATCTATCAGGATACCGGGTTTTGTCACAATTATCGTCATAGAAGTGTCATAAGCATGACAGAAAAAAATTTCATTTGGCACAAAATGTCACGGATGTGTCTTTTTTTTGTAGTGATGATCTATTGGTGTGAAGAAAATAAGCTTTATACGAACTTGTGATATGGAAGAAATAAAAGTGAAGGACTACATAATAAAGTTCTTTATCACAAGCGGCAATATAAAGTGACATTCTTTTGCATCAAGATTTTGTACATCCAACCATAAAAGCGCATGACAACCTCTGCTTCCCTCTGCGAAGGGCCTATCTTTTACTTTTATCTTTTACCCTTATACAAGAGTCATGGTGATCATCACCTTTCCTTTTTTTACACTTTTTCTTTTGGCAAGCACTATGTGTTGGAGAGATCCAGATGTATATATCCACTCGGATGTAGGTTATCATAAATTATTATTGTTGACATTACCCTTGAGGTAAAAGGTTGGGAGGCAAAACTATTATCCCCTATCTTTCTCTATGTCCGATTGAAGCTTTGAACATATAAGTATCACGTGAGTGTTAGCAATTCTAAAAGATTAAATGATAGTTGAGTATGTGTACTTGCTGAAAAGCTCTTATATTGACTCTTTCCGATGTTATGATAAATTGCAATTGCTTCAATGACTGGGGTAATAGTTTGTTAGTTTTCAATGAAATTTCTGATTCATACTCCACCTTGTGAATGAATTGTTACTTTAGCATAAGAAAGTATATGAAAATATATGTTGCTGTCCTAAAGATGATCATGATGCCCTCATGTCCGTATTTTATTTTATCGACACCTCTATCTCTGAACATGTGGACATATTTTTTGATTTCGGCTTTCGCTTGAGGACAAGCGAGGTCTAAGCTTGGGGGAGTTGATACGTCCATTTTGCATCATGATTTTATATTGATATTTATTGCATTATGGGCTGTTATTACACATTATATCACAATACTTATGCCTTTTCTCTCTTATTTTTTAAGGTTTACAGGAAGAGGGACAATGCCGGTAGCTGGAATTCTGGACTAGAAAAGGAGCAAATATTAGAGACCTATTCTGCACAACTCCAAAAGTCCTGAAACTTCACGGAGAATATTTTTGGAATATATAAAAAATATTGGGCAAAGAAAGCACCAGAGGGGGGCCACCTGCCATCCACAAGGGTGGAGGGCGCGCCCTACCCCCCTGGGCGCGCCCTCCGGTCTTGTGGGCCACCTGGCAGGCCCCCGATGCCCATCTTCTACTATATAGTGTGTTTTGACCTGGAAAAATCAGAAGGAAGCTTCCGGGATGAAGCTCCACCGTCTCGAGGCGGAACTTGGGCAGAACCAATCAAGGGCTCCGGCGGAGCTGTTCTGCCGGGGAAACTTCCCTCCGGGAGAGGGAAATCGAAGCCATCGTCATCACCAACGATCCTCTCATCGAGAGGGGGTCAATCTCCATCAAAATCTTCACCCGCACCATCTCCTCCCAAACCCTAGTTCATCTCTTGTATCCGACCTTTGTCTCAAAACCTTAGATTGGTACCTGTGGTTTGCTAGTAGTGTTGATTACTCCTTGTAGTTGATGCTAGTTGGTTTATTCGGTGGAAGATCATATGTTCAGATCCTCAATGATAATTAATACTCCTCTGATTATGAACATGAATATGCTTTGTGAGTAGTTATGTTTGTTCCTGAGGACATGGGAGAAGTCTTATTATAAGTAATCATGTGAATTTGGTATTCGTTCGATATTTTGATTAGATGTATGTTGTCTTTCCTCGAGTGGTGTTATGTGAACGTCGACTACATGACACTTCACCATGATTTGGGCATAGGGGAAGGCATTGTGAAGTAATAAGTAGATGATGGGTTGCTAGAGTGATAGAAGCTTAAACCCTAGTTTATGCGTTGCTTCGTAAGGGGCTGATTTGGATCCATATGTTTCATGCTATGGTTAGATTTATCTTAATTCTTCTTTCATAGTTGCGGATGCTTGCGAGAGGGTTTAATCATAAGTGGGAGGCTTGTCCAAGGAAGGACAGCACCCAATCACCGGTCCACCCAGATATCAAATTATCAAAGTAACGAACGCGAATCATATGAGCATGATGAAAACTAACTTGACAACAATTCCCATGAGTCCTCGGGAGTGCTTTGCTTTATATAAGAGTTCGTCCAGGCTTGTCCTTTGCTACAAAAAGGATTGGGCCACCTTGCTGCACCTTTTTTACTTTTGTTACTTGTTACCCGTTACGAATTATCTTATCACACAACTATCTGTTATCGATAATTTCAGTGCTTGCAGAGAATACCTTGCTGAAAACCGCTTGTCATTTCCTTCTACTCCTCGTTGGGTTCGACACTCTTACTTATCGAAAGGACTACGATAGATCCCCTATACTTGTGGGTCATCAAGACTCTTTTCTGGCACCGTTGCCGGGGAGTGAAGCGCCTTTGGTAAGTGGAATTTGGTAAGGAAACATTTATATAGTCTGCTGAAATTTACTGTCACTTGTTACTATGGAAAATAATCCTTTGAGGGGCTTGTTCGGGGTATCTTCACCTCGACCGGAAGAGCAAGAGTTGCTCCTTAACCTACTGCACCTACTGAAAATATTTATTATGAAATTCCTATGGGTATGATAGAGAAACTACTAGCTAATCCTTATGCAGGAGATGGAACATTACATCCTGATATGCACCTAATCTATGTGGATGAAGTTTGTGGATTATTTAAGCTCGCAGGTACGCCCGAGGACGTTGTCAAGAAGAAGGTCTTCCCTTTATCTTTGAAGGGAAAGGCATTAACATGGTATATGCTATGTGATGATATTGGATCATGGAACTACAACCGACTGAAATTGGAATTTCATCAGAAGTTTTATCCTATGCATCTGGTTCATCATGATCGGAATTATATATATAATTTTTGGCCTTGTGAAGGAGAAAGTATCGCTCAATCTTGGGGGAGGCTTAAGTCAATGTTATATTCATGCCCCAATCATGAGCTCTCGAGAGAAATTAGTATTCAAAATTTTTATGCTCGGCTTTCTCATACTGATCGATCCATGCTCGATACTTCTTGTACTGGTTCTTTTATGAAGAAGGATATTGAATTCAAATGGGATTTATTGGAGAGAATTAAATGCAACTCTGAAGATTGGGAACTCGATGAAGGTAAAGAGTCAGGTATAAACCTTAAGTTTCATTGTGTTAAATCTTTTATGGATACCGATGCTTTTCATGATTTTAACACTAAATATGGACTTGACTCTGAGCTGGTAGCTTCTTTCTGTGAATCATTTGCTACTCATGTTGATCTCCCTAAGGAGAAGTGGTTTAAATATCATCCTCCCATTGAAATGAAAGTAGTAGAACCTATTAAAGTTGAAGAATAAACTATTACTTATAATGTTGATCCTATTGTTCCTACTGCTTATATTGAGAAACCACCTTTTCCTGTTAGAATAAAGGATCATGCTAAAGCTTCAACTGTGGTTTGTAAGAGTTATACTAGAACACCTACAACCCCTGAACAAATTAAAGTTGAACCTAGTATTGCTATGGTTAAAGATCTCTTGGTTGATAATATTGATGGGCATGTTATTTATTTCTGTGATGAAGCTGCTAGGATTGCTAAACCCAATATTAAAGATAAACATAGACCCATTGTTGGCATGCCTGTTGTTTCTGTTAAAATAGGAGATCATTGTTATCATGGCTTATGTGATGTGGGTGCTAGTGTGATTGCAATTCCTTTTACTCTATATGAAGAAATTATGAATGATATTGCACCTGCTGAGATAGAAGATATTGATGTTACTATTAAGCTTGCCAATAGAGATACTATTTCACCAATTGTGATTGTTAGAGATGTTGAAGTCTTGTGTGGGAAAATAAAATACCCTACTAATTTTCTTGTTCTTGGTTCCCCACAAGATGATTTTTGTCCCATTATATTTGGTAGACCTTTCTTGAATACTGTTAATGCTAAGATAGAATGCGAGAAAGATATTGTAACTATTGGTTTAGGGGATATGTCTCATGATTTTAATTTCTCTAAGTTTCGCAGACAACCCCATGATAAATAATTGCCTAGTAAGGATGAAATTATTGGTCTTGCTTCTATTGCCGTGCCTCGTACTGATCCTTTAGAACAATATTTGCTAGATCATGAAAATGATATGTTTATGAATGAAAGAAGGGACACAGATGAAATATTCTTTAATCAAGGGCCTGTTTTAAAACACAATTTGCCTGTTGAAATCCTTGGGGATCCTCCTCCACCCAAGGGTGATCCCGTGTTTGAGCTTAAACAATTACCTGATACTTTGAAATATGCTTATCTTGATGAAAATAAGATATATCCTATTATTATTAGTGCTAACCTTTCAGAGCATGAAGAAAAGAAATTATTGAAAACTCTGAAGAAGCACCGTGCTGCTATTGGATATACTCTTGATGATCTTAAGGGCATTAGTCCCACTCTATGTCAGCATAAAATTAATTTGGAGCATGATGTTAAACCAGTTGTTGATCACCAACGAAGATTAAATCCTAAGATGAAAGAAGTGGTAAGAAATGAAATACTAAAGCTTCTGGAGGCAGGTATAATTTATCCTATTGTTGATAGTAGATGGGTAAGCCCCGTTCATTGTGTCCCTAAGAAGGGAGGTATTATCGTTGTTCCTAATGATAAGAATGAATTGATTCCATAAAGAATTGTTATAGGTTATAGAATGGTAATTTATTTCCACAAATTAAACAAAGCTACTAGAAAAGATCATTACCCTCTACCTTTTATTGATCAAATGCTAGAAAGACTATCCAAACATACACATTTTTGATTTCTAGATGGTTATTCTGGTTTTTCTCAAATACCTGTGTCAAAAGATGATCAGGAAAAGACCACTTTTAATTACCCATTCGGTACTTTCGCTTATAGATGTATGCCTTTTGGTTTATGCAATGCACCTGCTACCTTTCAAAGATGTATGACTGCTATATTCTCTGACTTTTGCGAAAAGATTGTTGAGGTTTTCATGGATGATTTCTCCGTTTACGGAACTTCTTTTGACGATTGCTCAAGCAACCTTGATCGAGTTTTGCAGAGATGTGAAGAAACTAATCATGTTTTGAAATGGCAGAAGTGCCACTTTATGGTTAATGAAGGTATTGTCTTGGGGCATAAAATTTCTGAAAGAGGTATTGAAGTTGATAAAGCTAAAGTAGATGCTATTGAAAAGATGTCGTGTCCTAAAGATACGAAAGGTATAAGAAGTTTCCTTGGTCATGTTGGTTTCTATAGGAGGTTTATTAAAGACTTCTCTAAAATTTCTAGGCCTATCACTAATCTCTTGCAAAAAGAGGCTCCTTTTGTTTTTGATGATGATTGCGTAGAAGCATTTGAAATACTTAAGAAAGCCTTGATTTCTGCACCTATTGTTCAGCCACATGATTGGAATTTACCCTTTGAAATTATGTGTGATGCTAGCGATTATGCTGTTGGTGCTGTTCTTGGACAAAGAGTTGATAAGAAATTGAATGTTATTCATTATGCTAGTAAAACTCTAAACAGTGCCCAGAGAAACTATGCTACTACTGAAAAAGAATTTTTAGCAGTTGTATTTGCTTGTGATAAGTTCAGATCTTATATTGTTGATTCCAATGTAACTGTTCACAATGATCATGCTTCTATTAAATATCTTGTGGAAAAGAAAGATGCTAAACCTAGACTTATTAGATGGGTTCTCTTGTTATAAGAATTTGATTTGCATATTATTGATAGAAAGGGAGCTGAGAACCCCATTGCAGACAACTTGCCTAGGTTAGAGAATGTTCTTGATGACCCACTGCGTATTGATGATAGATTTCCTGATGAGCAATTACCTGTCATAAATGCTTCTCGTAATACTCCATGGTATGCTGATTATGCTAATTACATTGTTGCTAAATTTATACCACCTAGTTTCACATACCAGCAAAAGAAAAAGTTTTTCTATGATTTAGGACATTACTTCTGGGATGACCCACACCTTTATAAAGGAGTAGATGGTGTTATTAGACATTGTGTACCTGAGCATGAACAGGGACATATCCTACGCAAGTGCCACTCCGAGTCTTACGGAGGACACCACGCTGGAAATAGAACTACACACAAGGTATTGCAATCCGGTTTTTATTGGCCTTCTCTCTTCAAGGATGCTCGTAAGTTTGTCTTGTCTTGTGATGAATGCCAGAGAATTGGCAATATTAGTAGACGTCAGGAAATGCCTATGAATTATTCACTTGTTATTGAACCATTTGATGTTTGGGGCTTTGATTATATGGGACCTTTTCCTTCCTCCAATGGGTATACACATATTTTAGTTGCCATTGATTACGTTACTAAGTGGGTAGAAGCTATTCCAACTAGTAGTGCTGATCATAACACTTCTATTAAGATGCTTAAAGAAGTTATTTTTTCGAGGTTTGGAGTCCCTAGATATTTAATGACTGACGGTGGTTCACATTTTATTCATGGTGCTTTCCGTAAAATGCTTGCTAAGTATGATGTTAACCATAGAATTGCATCTCCATATCATCCTCAGTCTAGTGGTCAAGTAGAATTAAGCAATAGAGAGATTAAATTGATTTTGCAAAAGATTGTTAATAGATCTAGAAAGAATTGGTCTAAGAAACTTGATGATGCATTATGGGCTTATAGAACTGCTTATAAAAACCCTATGGGTATGTCTTCGTATAAAATGGTTTATGGAAAAGCATGTCACTTACCTCTTGAATTAGAACATAAGGCATATTGGGCTATTAAAGAGCTCAATTATGACTTCAAACTTGCCGGTGAGAAGAGGTTATTTGACATTAGCTCACTTGATGAATGGAGAACCCCAAGCCTATGAAAATGCCAAGTTGTTTAAATAAAAGGTTAAAAGATGGCATGATAAGAGGATACAAAAGCGTGAGTTTAATGTAGGTGATCATGTTTTGCTATACAACTCTCGTTTAAGATTTTTTGCAGGAAAGCTTCTCTCTAAATGGAAATGTCCTTACATTATCGAGGAGGTCTATCGTTCCGGTGCCATCAAAATCAACAACGCCGAAGGCACAAATACGAAGGTGGTAAATGGTCAAAGAATTAAACATTATATCTCAGGTACTCCCATAAATGTTGAGACCAATATAATGACACCGTAACACCGGAGGAGTACATAAGGGGCACTTTCCAGAACATTTCAGACTCCGAAAAGGAATAGGTATGTGGTACGGTAAGTAAACCGACTCCAAAACGTTTCCAATAGCAAATTTTCTCCATTTTGGAATATTTAAAAAATTAGGAAAATTGAAAGTAGTCCGAAAGAGACACGAGGCTGGGCGCGCCTTCCACCCTTGTGGCCACCTTGTGTGCCCTCCGGACTCCATTTTCTTCCACAATACTTATTTTGGTCAGTAAAAATTCATTATATAATCTCCCAAAGGTTTTGACCACCGTACCATGACAATATCTCCTGTTTTTCTTTCGAGCTATTTTTCTGACAAATCTAGATCAGCATGACATCTCCGAGTGCCCCCAAGGACAAGTTTTTCGAGAAGGTCATCAACCCCTACCTTGCGGAGGTGCTGCGACACCCTCAAGCCATTGAGATGCATGAGGGGGTGCTGCACATCCTCGATGTTGAGGGGCCGAAGAAGACCGGAAGTGTGGAGACAAGACTCGAAGCAATGGAGCAACAAGTTTTCAAGTGCCAAGGGATGGTGGAACATGGACTCAATGCCAATCACATGATGATTGCAAAGTTCACCAACAATCACAAGCTGGATGCCAAGAACATTGGGGAGGCCATCTTCAAGCTTCACGAGAAAATCGAGCACCTCCAGGCCCAGATCTATGACCTGCAAAACCAAAACTATGAGTATGAATATAGATTCAAGAGGATGAGTTTGGCTGCAGATTTGAGGATCCCAGAGACTCGATCATCCTTCTATGATGATGAGCCTATGCGCTGGAAGATGGACGACAAGCCTACATCATCATCAACTCCATCATCACCACCCCCGAAGAAAGAGACATAAATACATGGGTATGAGCACTCCCCTTGGCAACTGCCAAGCTTGGGGGAGGTGCCCCGGTATCGTATCACCATCTCACCTTTATCTTTATCATTTTTCTTAGATCGATACTTTTGGTTATATCTTGATCTAGTAGAATAAAGTTTTAGTATGATCTAGCTTTCAGCTTTGTTTTGATCTCTATCTATGTAACCGAGTCCTTGAGTTATATATAATAAAGAGTAGTTTTGAGTTGAGGGCTTTGCTATCTTGCTATGATCTTGAGGGAATTAAATAAAAGAAAGGAATAAAAAGATCATATATTGATCTTATGAAGAGTAATGACTTCACATATAAAGAGTATGATGAATAAAAGTTGTTGAGAGTTGACAAACATAGTTTTGGTCATTGTTGCAATTAATAGGAAATAATAAAGAAAGAGAGGCTTCACATATAAATATACTATCTTGGACATCTTTTGTAATTGTGAGCACTCATTAAAATATGACATGCTAAAAAGTTGATGTTGGACAAGGAAGACAACATAATGGGTTATGTTTTCTTATATCCGAATAGAAGTCATATTGTCATGGATCCTCCAACATGTTGAGGTTGCCTTTCCCTCTCATGCTAGCCAAATTCTTTGCACTAAGTAGAGATACTGCTTGTGCTTCCAAACATCCCTTAAACTAGTTTTGCCATGAGTCCACCATACCTACCTATGGATTGAGTAAGATCCTTCAAGTAAGTGGTCATCGGTGCAAGATATTAAAATTGCTCTCTAAATATGTATGATCTATTGGTGTGAAAAAAATGAGCTTTATAAGAACTTGTGATATGGAAGAAATAAAAGCGACGGACTGCATAATAAAGTTCTTTATCACAAGCGGTAATATAAAGTGACGTTCTTTTGCATAAAGATTTTGTACATCCAACCATAAAAGCGCATGACAACCTCTGCTTCCCTATGCGAAGGGCCTATCTTTTACTTTAATCTTCTACCTTATACAAGAGTCATGGTGATCATCACCATTCCTTTTTTTACACTTTTTCTTTTGGCAAGCACTATGTGTTGGAGAGATTCGGATGTATATATCCACTCGATTGTAGGTTATCATAAATTATTATTGTTGACATTACCCTTGAGGTAAAAGGTTGGGAGGCGAAACTATTATCCCCTATCTTTCTCTGTGTTGATTGAAGCTTTGAACATATAAGTATCGCGTGAGTGTTAGCAATTGTGAAAGATTAAATGATAGGTGAGTATGTGGACTTGCAGAAAAGTTCTTTTATTGACTCTTTCCGATGTTATGATAAATTGCAATTGCTTCAATGAATGGGATAATAGTTTGTTAGTTTTCAATGAAATTTCTGATTCATACTCTACCTTGTGAATGAATTGTTACTTTAGCATAAGAAAGTATATGACAATATATGTCGATGTCCTAAAGATGATCATGATGCCCTCATGTCCGTATTTTATTTTATCGACACCTCTATCTCTAAACATGTGGACATATTTTTTGATTTCGGCTTTCGCTTGAGGACAAGCCAGGTCTAAGCTTGGGGGAGTTGATACGTCCATTTTGCATCAGGCTTTTATATTGATATTTATTGCATTATGGGCTGTTATTACACATTATATCACAATACTTATGCCTTTTCTCTCTTATTTTATAAGATTTACATGAAGAGGGAGAATGCCGGCAGCTGGAATTCTGGACTGGAAAATGAGCAAATATTAGAGAACTATTCTGCACAACTCCAAAACTCCTAAAACTTCACAGAGAATATTTTTGGAATATATAAAAAATATTGGGCGAAGAAAGCACTAGAGGGGGGCCACTTGCCATCCACAAGGGTGGAGGGCGCGCCCTACCCCCCTGGGGGCGCCCTCCGGTCTGGTGGGCCACCTGGCAGGCCCCCGACGCCCATCTTCTGCTATATGGTGTGTTTTGACCTGGAAAAAATCAGAAGGAAGCTTTCGGGACGAAGCGCCGCCGTCTCGAGGCGGAACTTGGGCAGAACCAATATAGGGCTCCGGCGGAGCTGTTCTGCCGGCGAAACATCCCTCCGGGAGGAGGAAATCGAAGCCATCGTCATCACCAATGACCCTCTCATCGAGAGGGGGTAAATCTCCATCAACACCTTCACCAGCACCATCTCCTCTCAAACCCTAGTTCATATCTTGTATCCGATCTTTGTCTCAAAACCTCAGATTGGTACCTGTGGGTTGCTAGTAGTGTTGATTACTCCTTGTAGTTGATGCTAGTTGGTTTATTTGGTGGAAGATCATATGTTCAGATCCTTAATGATAATTAATACTCCTATGATTATGAACATGAATATGCTTTGTGAGTAGTTACGTTTGTTCCTGAGGACATGGGAGAACTCTTGTTATAAGTAATCATGTGAATTTGGTATTCATTCGATATTTTGATGAGATGTATGTTTTCTTTCCTCTAGTGGTGTTATGTGAACGTCGACTACATGACACTTCACCATGATTTGGGCCTATGCGAAGGCATTGGGAAAGAATAAGTAGATGATGGGTTGCTAGAGTGACAGAAGCTTAAACCCTAGTTTACGCGTTGCTTCGTAAGGGGCTGATTTGGATCAATATGTTTCATGCTATGGTTAGACTTATCTTAATTCTTCTTTCGTAGTTGCGGATGCTTGCGAGAGGGGTTAATCATAAGTGGGAGGCTTGTCCAAGGAAGGACAGCACCCAAGCACCGGTCCACCCACATATCAAATTTTCAAAGTAAGGAACGCAAATCATATGAGCATGATGAAAACTAACTTGACAACAATTCCCATGTGTCCTCGGGAGCACTTTGCTTTATATAAGTGTTCATCCAAGCTTGTCCTTTTACGAATTATCTTATCACACAAATATCTGTTACCGATAATTTCAGTGCTTGCAGAGAATACCTTGCTGAAAACTGCTTGTCATTTCCTTCTGCTCCTCGTTGGGTTTGACACTCTTACTTATCGAAAGGACTACGATAGATCCCCTATACTTGTGGGTCATCAGTTCTTGCCAGGCGTCTGGCCTCGTTTAAATAGCGGGCAACGAGAGGAGCCAATCAGCGTTGTGTTCGGCTCATGGAAGGATGTGTTGCCGGCACACGCGCAGATTCAACGGAGGCAGGCAGGGCAGTCTGAAGCCGGTTGCATGCGGCAAGGAGGTGTGTTCAGCCTGGCGTGTAGCGAGTGGGGCCCTCTTGGCCGGCTCGCCGGTTCAATGCCTGCGCTATGAGAGGTCGCATCCGTGTCAGAGCAATCACTCCCTCCGGTCCTGTTTTGGTTGGGTATAACAAAATCTCATTTTCCATTCACATTTTACAAGTAAAATTCAAGGACAAACTTTGACCCAAAATACGATGGGGACTAGTAAACCAGGACGGAGGTAGTAGTTATGAATTCCATTTTCGCTCCATACCAATCGTTCTAAAAACTAGTATAACGCGCCATTGAAAATCGGAACTCTTACCCCGCTAAAAAATGATATTTGAACGTGGCAACTCGATCAGTGGACACTGGTGAGCCACCGCCTCCAGGTTGTTCACCTGTGGTCCCGACCATTAACTCCTACATATCAAATTATCACGCGAGCTGACTATTCCTACAAAGGTGCGCTCCACCACGTACCCGGTACCCATGCATGCAGCAATGATGCACCTAAGGGTTTATTTGTTTACTCTCATGTGCGAGACAGCGAGAGACCGACTGTGTGCGTGCGCCTCTTCTCTTCGTATATGTACTCCAGCATTTGTCTGGTGTCCAAAAAATAATACTGTAATAGCTTGCAATGTGCCAGTGCGTTGCAACGCATCCAAAGTAGAGTAATACATATTCACCAATTTGATAGAAAATAGTCTAGTTTTGATATACATATATCACTACAAATATGTTATATTTCACTCAAAATATATTCCTTTGGCTGTTTTGATGAGATAAGGGAGGAATGTGGTTGGTTTCAAGGTTTGAGAAGTGGGATATTGTTGCAAAAAGCCCATGTGTTTGTGTGTGTGAGAGAGACAGACAGAGAGGAGGAGGAGGAGAGCAGAGTGCATCACTACTAGGGAAAAGCCTAGCAGTAGGGCGGGTTAAATGCTTAGCAGTAGCGCGGGTGGCCGCGCTACTGATACGGCGCTACAGCTAACGCTTATCAGTAGCACAGTTTGACCCGCGCTACTGCAATCTAGGGATAGCAGCAGCGTCGGTCTACAACACGCGCTGCTGCTAATAGCTGTAGCGCCCTAGTACAAAGAGCGCTACGGCTAAGACCTCGCTGCTGCTAAAGCCATACCCCGCGCTACTGTTATTAGTTTTTGATTTTTTTCTGCTCCATATTTTGTGCTGCTGAATTTTGTTTAGGGCTTTATACAATAATCTCTAGCATATCATACACATACAAATGTAATCATAGCATATACATACAAATAGTCTCATCAAATCATGTCATCATCATAATCATCATCCAACACAAAGTGGCCTCTCGTCATCATCTCAAAAATAGCGATACATGTCTCGAATACTTGCAACTACATCGTCATCCATCTAAACAATGATATACGCGAGAATAGCTATCACTATGAGTGAGAGCGGAACTATGCAGTACATGAGGCGGTGGTTATGAGTCCTCTCTCGCGCTAGCGTGAACCTCAAGTAACTACATTCTGCTTCTTGTCTGCTTTTGAAGCCTTTATGGCTGGCACCCGAGACCCCATCCACTTGCGCCTGACACTCAGGCCACTCGTCGTACACTCCCGGAACCTTCCCTTTGTACACGACATAGCACTGCTTCTTCGCCATCAAGAATCTCGGTACCTATTAGAGATGCATCTTCATCAAGAGAATGTACAATCATATGCAACAAAATATACTTGAGCAACACGAAAAAGAAAGGGTTAGCAACTAGATGCAACATATAGTATGCAAACTAATTAACTAGTGGTACGCAGGTCATCGTACCCAAACTAACAAAGTAGCATTACGCAAGTTCGGCAGGGACCCTGGACATCACAAAGTTTTATCGCTACAGAAACTATACAAGTTCACCCGACACATGTCATCATCATCGGCATCGTAAATCACTAGAAGTTCCGTCCTTCCATATCATCGAGGATGGACCCTAGCTTCTTGAACGGCGTGAGGTCCTGACGTTGCATGCCTATGCGAGTTTGGATGTTAGCTCGGGATATAGGGCCGTGGTGGAACATCCCCTTCTCATCGACGACTTCTTTCATGATGATCGTCGCAATGTCCCTCTGGATGCAAAAGAAGTCATCTATAAGTTTATAATCCGCTTCTCCATGAGATTCTACCCACTTGCGGATATGATCATCATTTCTGCTTGTCATGCAAAGCCTTTGGTGATCTGTTCTGAACTCAATCATGAGATGGAGGAGGTAGAATCCATCGCTCTTGCTTGGTTTTGGGACATGGATGCAGCAGAAGTTAGTTTTATGCGAGAAACCCGTCTTCTTGTTCCTTTGTTTCCTGATCTGCAGGTGGCCACCCCTCAAGCTGAAGCCTTGGAGAGCATCATCTAGAATATTCATTATGTGGGTGTAGTCCTTCTTCTCGTAGTTTCTGGTAGGGTCGAAATACATGGCGTGGGAGACTCGCGGGTAAAGAACGATAAGGATGGCGCGCCCGTTGCTTCGGGGAAAAAACACCTCAAATTATTCTCCATATGAGCGAGAAGGAATGATTGAAATGTACGAAAGGGTTTTCCGGCACTGACTTACTTTGGATGATAAGGCAGGAGGACAATTTCCTGGTCTTTATTCTGTACCATGAAGTTTTGGAGGTACTCCCTAGCAGTTTCATGCTCAAAGTCGCCGAGACTCAAGGACTCGTGCATGTAGTATGAATCCGCTGCACAGATTTGTGAGACTTCTTCTCTCTTCATGACGGAGCTCATATGTAGCGCAAAAAGGCAGACGATTGTAAAATCGATCCGCCTTGTCAGAAACATCTCAAAGATATGGTCAAACCACAGGAAGAACACCTCTGCAGGCCGTGTGTCAACATAGCACTTCCCCTCAGGCACACGAGCCGCGTATGTCGGATATCCTGGATCCTTTGAGGCTAGTAGGCTTTTCTCAGTCGACAACACATGGTCGTGCAGTCTCCTGAGATCCCCTGATAGTGCCTCCAGCGGTTTCGGCGGTAGCATCGACTCACCCGTGACATGGAACATGGCCGCACCTTTGACGGGTACACGCTCTTCGAAATCCACCGTTTGGCTGCTATGTGCTCCGGCTTGTTTGTAGGCAGCTGAGCCTATCTTCCCCGGTCTCTTCCTCTCCTTTTTCTTGGGCTGACCTTCCAAAGCCTTCCTTAACCCCTACCCCAGTGTTGTCGGGCTAAGCACTGTACGACCCCCGGCTAGTTGAGCCTGTGTTGAGGTGGCATCTTCAGGCGTGTCCTATGAGGATTTCATGAAGAGAGACTTCTTGCAATCCCTGCTAGGACGTTCCTGCCCGGGCAGATCATCCATATCCTCATTAGCATGCTGATAGCCCGAGTCGTCATATGGCTGACTCATCATATCTAAGTCACTGTCATAGCGCCTGTATTGAGGAAACTCATTGGGTCCTCCTCCACCTCATCATCCATTCTTTGTTCTACGGGGGCGATTACATCGGCCACTATTGGACCCCCTTCATCATGTTGTCCACCGCTCTCACTCGGCACTAAGGCGCTGGTAATTGCGTAGGCGGGGTGGTGGTCTCCATACCTGCTTGTTGATGTGTGGTTATTGGTCTGCTCTCGGCCGGCTCCAGACGAAGAAGATTATTCGGCCATAGCAGCACCCAACCCTTGCAGCTTCAAATCCACAGCGGGGTATCGTCGTCCTCTCCCCCTAGCCGTACTGGAGGAGGCAAATCCTCATGCCCCGATTTCACACTCGACAAGGTAACTCTGAAGTGCTCACCGGGCATCGGCTGGCTGAGGAACGTGAGTTCCAAGGGCTTCGTTGTCACCCCCTTTCCCACGTCCACCTGCTGGCCTTTGATCAAGTAGAGTACGGTGCGCGGGGTTTCATCGGCCTGCAAACACATGTCTGCGGCGTAAAACATCCGAAAGGCAACGAAAATGGAATATTCTAGATATATGTTGGTGCGACATGCAATTACCGTGAGGGCGTCGAGCTCAGCCAAAGACGAAGGCCCGCCTAGCGCGCCAGAGACTGAGGATGGGCTGCTATGAGCGGGTGCGGGTGCGGGTGCGGGAGCAGGCCCGGTTGCGTGAGCAGGTGATGGTGCGGTGGTGTTGTTCACGGAGTTGCTCCCGACGAAAATGGGCATGGGGAAATCATGTACCGTCTTGTCTGGATTTTCCTTGGTCCAGTTGATGATAACCGGGATCAAGTTAGTAGTGAAATCATTTCTGCAGGCATGTACAGCTATATCGACTGCCTGCTGTAGCAACTCATTTTTCTCCTTGGCTGCTTTTTTCGCGTCCTCAGCTGCATTTTTCTCGAACTCAAGCTTCACCTTCTCGTTGATGTCTGCCTGACTAAACTTCTTTTTCTGCTTCTTGGCCTCCGGGCCCTCATTGTAAAACACCTTCCACGTGGCGCCGTCTCCGGCACCGTGCACATGTCCATATTGCGGCCGCTGGCCCAAAGGGAGTCCCTTAAGTTCGTTCAAGGCCCGGTTGAGAGGGGTGTCCCACTTGGGCCTCATCGGCAAAGTAGGGCTTTCGGCTGCAAGCTGGTGTTGCTTCTCCTACAGAAGGAATGTGAACCGTTTACGAATGTGTAGTCGAGTTGATCAGGAGCTAAATGTAAGGTGGTAAAAGAATAATTACTAGTATTCTAATCAATTTCCTCATGATCTGGTCCGTGTAAAAAACCTTCTTTTCCTTGTCCCACTTGTAGCGGGCCCTGATGAAGTCACGCTCCAAGGGGTTGGTGAACTTCGTGAAGGGGTCTGGGAGACCCGTGGCTTCACGTTCTGCGTCCTCCTTATCCCATATGGGCCTTTTGCCAAGGTAGCCACGGCTTCCGAGCCGATGCTTCCCCGTGTTCCTTTGCTGAAGGCTCTTGAATTTCGCAGCCTTAGCCTTGGCTGCCTCGGTAGCGCAAATGTCCTTGAACTTTTCGAACTCCTCTTCCGTAAGTGTTGGATTTTCCTCTAGAATCTTGGACAGGGGTTCCTCAGCCTCAATAGCTTGTTTCACCCTCCCTTTCCAGGAGGCCAAATCATTGCTGAACATGCCCATGGCATGATTGTTAATCTTTTTCATCTTCGGATCATCCCACGGTTGTTCTATGCTATCATCCCGGTCGGGGAACTTGAATCTCTTGTGCAACTTTATCAGGAGCAACTGCCTCAAATGTTCTTTACTTCTTAAGTCATCGTCGTTGATGCTCACGCATTCCCGTAGGATGCATCCTACTTGGTTCCCATAGCACTTGCGAGGTTCTTCCGGCTCTAATGGCTCAAACTTGCCAGGGGCCATATTTGTGATCACCAGTCGTCCGATGCCGAGTTTGTTAGGTTTTCGTATACTCTGCTTCTTTTGCTTCTTCTTTTCGGTAGCGGCATCCGCGCCGGTACCTTCCCCGCCGGTATCTTCCCCGCCGGTCTCGGCGCCGCCATCAGTGCGGCGCTGTTGGTGTCGATGTCGGCGTCAGTACCATCATCGAGGCTAACCTGCAAACCTTGACTCTGCTTAGCAGACAAAAAGTCGAGGTACTGTTGTTCACCCTCATAATCCATCTCGTCTGCATCTTGGTCAGAAGGCCCGGTTTCTTCATTGCTCGACATGTTTCCTATGATTAAGTCTCCTCGTTTAATACTAAAACTATAAAAAAAGAGAAATGACATAAAAAAAGATCTATGTTTGCCGTAATGCCGTTTCCCAGCAAATCCCATTACTCGATATGCCTACTTTCTAGCACAAGTCATGCCAAAATTCACGGAAAATTTCGGCATGACCTTTGCTAAAAAGTGGACATATCTAGCGCCTTAAATTCACCGGAAAGGAAATGAATCAACATTCCGGTGAAACATAGGCATAATCATTATTTTCCAAATATGACATGTCCAAAACATCACATGTCCAAATATGACATGTCCAAATGATCCAAATATGACATGTCCAAATCACATGTCAGCATATCACATGTCCACTTCAAAATTGCATATAAAAGGAAGAAAGAGTGATTTGCAACTAAAAAAATTCCAGATATCACATGTCCACATAGCACAAGTCATTTTTCTTCACAATATTTGAAACTAAATTCAGCCTACCTAAATTTGAAACAAATTTTTTTTGCTTTAACTAGGGTTCATACTAATTCTGTTTTTTTAATAGCAACAATTGCTTAAACTAAAAAATTTAAATAGCAACGGTTGCTTTAACTAATCTGTCCTAGGTTTCATACTAATTCTAATTAACTAACTAGCACTAAGGTTCATACTAACTAGGGTTCATACTAACTAGGGTTCAAATTGCACCTAGGGTTCATTATATATCCAAATTTAAATAGCAACAATTGCTTAAACTAAAAAATGCAAGAAACCTATATAATCAATTCTGTTTTTTCTTTTAACTACACCTAAAACACCTAACCTAATTAACCTACTGCCCAAACTAAAACCTAACTAAATTAATCGAAGAACCCTAGATAAATTAGCAGTGAGAGGAGGAGCGGTGGGGGGCTTACGACAGAGGTTGCAGGGGCGAGGAGGGGAGGAAGCAGAGGAGGGAGGCCCGGGCCGGGGGCAAGGTCGAGGGCGAGGTGCGCGCCGGGGCCGGGGTCGGGGCGAGGGCGAGGTCGTCGGGGTCGGGGGCGAGCGCCAGGGTTGGGGGCGAGGGCAGGACTCCGGCGAGGTCGAGGGCGAGGGCAGGGCTCTGGCACTTGAGGCAGGGGCGTGGCGAGGGCAGGGCTCCGGTGGCGACGAGAGGGGAGAAGAGAGAGTGTGGATTTGGGGAAGAAGTAGAGGCGGGAAGGCCGCCGGGGGGGTTAAGTGAACATAGCAGTAGCGCGTTTCCTCAGAACGCGCTATAGCTGAGTTAGCTATAGCGTGTTTAGACCAGAAGCGCTACTTCTATCACCGGTAACTACAACGCTTTTTCCCAAAGGGCACTACTGCTATTTTGACTAGCTATAGCTCTTTTTTAGAAAAGCGCTACTGCTATAACCAGTACCTATAGCAGTTTTCCTATTTTGTTTCTTCTATTTTCTTTTCCTTTATTTTCTCTTCCTTTTCTTTTCTTCTTTTTCTTTTCTTTTCCTTTTTTCGAGAGCAGGAACGAAGGGAAGGTGATACAATGTATATAACTAAGGTGATATATATTGCATCATTTGACGGTTAAGTATGTATACAAAATAGGAACATATATATTACATCATTTGACCCATGCATAACGGTTATGTGTTTACACAAAATAGGAACATATATATTACATCATTTGACCGATAATGGTTCCTCAGTGTTGACGTTTTCATTTTTGAGTGAGCTTCTTTCCCTTCTTGTTCGTTGAAGAATAATTGAGCCCCTCATTGTGACTTTTCCTTTTCCATGGAGTATGATCTTTCTTAGGTAATGTAGTATTGATTCTTCTTTTGCCGTATACTTCATCGTCATCGTCATCTTCCCTCATTGGGTTGCCGTACTGGTTGTAGTCTTCCTCGTTGGCGACTCCATCCGTTCCAATGATGTTCCTTTTGCTTCTCCTCACGACAACACGGCTGGGATTGCACGGGTCGGTTATGAAGAAGCATTGTGTCACGTGCTTAGCATGTACCCATGGCTCATTTTTTGCGATAGCGTTCATGGTAGCGCTCTTGGCATCGGGTATAGTCATGGTAGTGAAATACCGGTTTTCTCTTTCGACATTCTTAGCCCATCTGACACGGAACATCGTCGCGTTTTGCAGTCCGGAGTAGTCAAGCTTCCAGATCTCCTCGACCCTTCCGTAAAATCTCTCAGTTGCGCCGTTGTTGCTGCCGGTCATGCATTCCATCGTCACCCCTAAGTTCTAATCATCACTGTCCATATCTTTGGCCTCCGTGTAGAACGTGTATCCGTTGATATCGTATGCCTGATAGGTGACGAGGTTGGGTGAGGGGCCATGTGCTAAGGCGTATATGAGCAATCCGTCCTTAGAGACCTCTTCCGGGGGATTAGCAATAATATGCTCTTTGAACTAATGCAGGAAAGTGGAGTTGTGCTCTCTAGTAACTTCGGCGTCCGTCCTGCATACCCCCCGGTCACGATACTTCTTTGTGATAGTTTCTTTGTGCAGTGCCACGAAAGGATCTACCTAGTCTAGGTGTTGTAGCACTACCAAGTTTGCTCTGTCAAAGTCGTTGCGTCGATCTGAGTAGGCCACATGCAGTTCCCTGTGACCGTTGGAGTGACCTTCTCCTTCAAGCCTCCCATCGTGCTTGTTAACGGGCAAACCAACACAAGGCGGCCGGTCTGTGCCATATAGAAAATTCTCGCAGAAAGAGATGCACTCGTGTGTCAGATAGCCCTGGATGATGCTTCCATCCGGACGGGACATGTTACGAACGAATCCTTTGATGATCCCATTCATCCTCTCAAACGGCATCATGTTGTGCAGGAACGACGGCCCCAGGTCTATTATGTCGTCCACAATATGGACACACAGATGCACCATGATGTCAAAGAACGCGGGCAGGAAGTACATCTCAAGCTCATTTAGTATCACAATGATCTCTTCCTTTAGCCTTCGGAGCTGCTTCACACTGATCGACTTTCGAGAGATGACGTCGAAAAAGTTGCAGAGACCAATAAGCGTGTCATGGACGTGCTTGTCCATTATCCCTCTAAGGGCAACAGGTAGTATCTGCATCATCATCACATGACAGTCATGGGACTTCATCCCGCTGAACCTTTTCTTCTTCTTGTCTAGATATCTGCTTATCTTGCCATAGTAACCGGAACTAACTTTAACTCCGGTAAGGCACTTGAAGAATTTATCGATCTCAACCGGACTTAAGGTGAAGCAAGAAGGGGGGCAATAATCCTCTTCCTTTACTTTTTTGCCCTTCTTCTCCCGCGCCTGTGTCTCCGTCTCCGTCTCCTCTAACTTTTTACGGGCGGCATGTGTAGATCTTCCCTAATATCCAAATCTTGCAAGTCTTTTCTTGCCTTCGGCCCATCCTTGGTCTTATCCGGCATGTTCATAAGTGTCGCAAGCAAGCTCTCAAGGACATTCTTACAGATATGCATTTGAACAAGGCAATGAGGCATGTCGAGTTTGTACCAGTACTCCATGTCCCAGAAAACAGACCTCGTCTTCCATACCTTCAGTAGAGGATCCGGCGCCTTTTTCATCGTCTTTCCCGGCGTGGGGCACTGTTCCCAGTTTTTCAGCAGCTCATCGATTTCGGCGCCGCTCCGCTTACGTGGAGGTCCTCGATGCTCAGGCTCACCATTGAATAGATCTCCACGGTTTCTCCACGGGTCGTCCTTCTCGAGCCATCTTCGATGCCCCGTGTACACGATTTTCCCAGACCCGCCATCTTTCCTTGACGTTAGCTGCTGAGACATCATATCATCCATGCACCGCGTGCATCCGCAATATCAATGGCACACCTGGCCTGCGACATATCCGTAACCGAGATAGTCATGCACCATCGTGATCAGCACGGCTCCCATATAGAAATACTCGCCTTTGCTGGCGTCCCATGTCTTGGTAGGTGTTTTCCATAACGTGTCTAACTCCTCTTGAAGTAGCCCCAGATACAGATTAATATTATTTCCCGGTTGTTTTGGCCCTTGAATCAGCATGCTCATGTGCATGTACTTCGACTTCATGCACAACCACGGGGGAGGTTGTACATCCATACAAACACGGGCCATGTGCTATGGTTCGTGTTCTGGTTGCCAAACGGATTCATGCCATCGGTACACGCGCCGAGCACGATGTTCCTTGCATCACATTCGAAATACCGATATTCACCGTTGAACGCTCTCCACTGGCTTCCATCCTTGACGTGTCTCAGCTTCGGATCATCTCCATCATCGAGCTTCTTCCTCTCTATGTGCCAGCACATGAGCTTTGCTTCCTTGGGATCTACAAAATACCGCTGGAGACGGGGAGTGATTGGTAAGTACCATACAACTTTCTGGGGAGATTTCTTCCCGGCCTTCTTGTATCGAGAAGCATTGCACATCGGACAGCTTGTTTTTTCCGCGTGCTCCTTTCGATAAATTATGCAATCGTTGATGCATGCATGGTATCTAACGTGCGGCAGATTAAGAGGGCACACAATCTTCTTGGCCTCATCCACACTAGTAGGACATAGATTCCCCGCAGGAAGAACATCCTTTAGGTACTTGAGAAGCTCATGGAGGCTAGTGTCGGACCATTTGTTTTTGGCCTTCGTCTTCAGGAGTTCGAGCGTGAAACTCAAGCGGGTCACCTCGGGATTGCAACCATGATACAATGGAGTGTTCGAGTCTACCACCAGTTGCTGCAGCTTGGCCTCCTCTCTAGAAGCAGCTCTCTCAGTACTCAACTCCTTGCGAAGCAGTGCTTGAACATGAGGGTCCCGCACGATTGAACTTAGTACCGACGAATTCTGCGGCGTGGAATCCATGTTCTCTCCACCGCCATGTCTGGCCCCTTCTCCGCCACCATGTCCGGCCCCTTCTCCGCCGCCATGTCCGGACTCTTCCCCGCCGCCATGTCCGGCCCCTTCTCCGTCGCCATTCTCGATCATCTCTTCGTCTTGCCCCGTGTCATCATTGCCTGCCCCGTCGGCGTCCTCAACATCATCATCCTCATCTTCAATTATCCACCGATTATAGCCATCCATGAAACCAGTCATGAGCAGGTGCGCCATCACAGTACCATCGTCATAGGGGTCGAGCCAAACTCGTCCTTTGCATCTTCGACACGGACATAAAACCTCTGTCAGGTTATTTTCTTTCATGTCCTGCACCGCCAACCGCAACCACCTGTCCACCATCGTTCCACTGACCATCATGAATGCCTGCACGGTAATAATAAACAAATTGATTATAAAAATGCATGCATCAAAGTCATACAAAAATTCGGCATGACCTTCCCTAAAAATGGAAATAAATCGACATTTCAGCAAAACATAGGCAACTCACAAGCACAATTCGGCAGCAACTCATGCCACACACACAATTTCCATCATATCGCCCGATTATGTCATATCACACACATACACATATTTCCATTCTTGCAAAAGCATAAATTTTTAATCACCTATCTCGAGATCGAGCACGGTGATGATGATGATGTCGATAGGTGTCGCCACACATGATCAAAAGTGGACAAAGCTCTTCTTGACAAGGCTAGATCTAGTTAGGGAGGTACATAGGTCACTTCACTAAATGCTAGATCTAGCTAGCTAGCTAGTCTGGGAAGAGACAAGTTCAACTAGTGGAGGGGGAAGGAAAAAAAGAAAGGAGATGCATTAATGGAGGTGGTGTAGTTAGCTAGGTGTAATAAAGAGAGAGAAAGACAGGTAGAAGAAGGAGAGTAATGGGGGGGGAGAATAGTGAGGAAGAAGCAAAGTGAGGGAGAGAGAAGGTGGGAGCTAGGGGAAGGTGAGGAAGAGAGGATGGGGGAGGGGGTAGGGGGGAGGAAAAAGGTGGGGTGGCTGCGGCTTAGCAGTAGCGCTGGGCGTAAAACGCGCTACTGCTAAGTGGGGCCCGCCATGTGGCCAGGTTCAAAATTAGCAGTAGCGACCTGCAAAAAACCCGCGTTACTACTATTACATTAGCAGTATCACTGTTAACGTGAGCGCACTACTGCTAAACCTACCATGGCGGGAACGGTCGGTAAATTTTAGTAGCAGTGTGGTCCTACCGAGCCGCGCTACTGCTAATTTGGTAGCAACAACGTGTGTGTACGGCCCGCGCTACTGCTAATTAGTAGTAGCGCCGCTTCTTGTCCCTCGCTGCTGCTAAGATTCTGTGTATAAGGTTTTCCCTAGTAGTGCGTGTGTGACAAAGACACTAAGAGTTTGTGTGCGAAAGGTATCTCTACTTCTTATAAAAAAACCGAGTTGGTGATGATGGTGTACCTGCCATCTTGTAATATAGACCGTCCGATCTATATCTGACGGATAGATAGCAAACTATGGCAATTTTTCAAAAAGATACCCGCACCTCTCTCCCACAACCTCATTGCTGAGCAATTAAAAAAGGAAGTCTCTGGAATAATCTGGCATGGTGGCCACTGCCGGCGCCGTCCATCCCCATGCCTCCGCCCAGTCCGACCACCAGTCACCACCACGCACCACTCCTCCTCACCTTATCTCTCATCTTTCTCGAGATATCATTTTTTTATGAAATTCTCGAGATACCATTTTTCTGATGAAATTCTCAAGATATCATTAGTTTTTACACATGGTATTACTCCTACATGGGTCAATCACAATAGGTGTTTTGTTAAAAAAATGCATCTTGATGTTCCGTGCAATGCACGGGCATCTTGCTAGTTGCCATAAAATGAGGCGATAATGTGCGTGTGCACGATCGTGAGGGCGTGTCTCAAGAAGGGATGAAAATATACATAGGTACCAAGAGTGAAAGTCTGCGGTGGATGGATAAACCTATCTAGAGGCTGGTCGATCAATGTTTGTGAGAGAGATACGAGCCAAGGGTGCGAAAGCGAGAGTTTTGTGTGTGTGTGAGAGAGATGGTAGTCGGTAGGGGGATCCAAAGCTGGAGTTGTGTGTGTGTGTGAGTGAGTGAGAGAGAGAGAGGGGGGGGGGGAATAGTTTGTCTGATCAGTAAACAAATAAATAATGTCAGTTCTGGAACGGAGATGAAGATGGAAAGGAGACCCCAACAAACAATGTGTGTGCGGGAGAGAGTAAGTTTAGTGGTAGGAGTCATATCTAGAAAGATATAGGGTGCGTGAGACAACCCTGGAGAGAAAGGCAAAGTGGAAGACGAGCGAGAGTGTGTGTGTGGCGGTGAAAAAGAAAGCTTAGGTAGCTATAGTGATACCAGACAATGATAGAGACGTGAGAGATAATGAAAACCGTGTAATCTATGAAGATAGAGAGAGTGTGACACTTCTCGAGAGACACGACAAGAGACCGTGTTTGCAAAAAACGGAGAAGCATGTAGTGAGCGTGAGGGTGAGATGGAGAAAAGAGAGTGATAGCTACATGAAGAAGCACGCGAGAGAGACCTACAGAGAAATGGGTGTGAAACGAGATTCAAATATTTAGTTGTGTGCATAGAAGATGTCAACATAAAAGGGATTCAAATATTTGAATTCCAGATGATGACACATGTAATTCATACTCGAACCAAAATTGATCTATCAAACATGCATACTAATTTGAATATGCGCGCGTGCATGTTATTTAATATATTGATATTACCGATCCATACATTTGAGCTGAACATAATTTGGTTTCAAAAATTTGAATCCAAAGTCGAACATAATTTGGTTTCAAAAATTTTAATTCAACCTTATGATTTTGAGATCATTGCATTTGTAAATCATATTTTATATATAAAGGAGCAGAATTATTTGTTGTGCTTTTGAAAGTACATATAAAAAATGATGTATATAGATTTGTATTCGAATACAAACTGGATCCTTCCCAAAGAAAAAAAGAATACAAAATGGATTCGAATTGAGTTGGCACGGTAAACGTGTAACATTTTTCTGGAAAAATTTGAACAAAGCGGGGAAACTCGCAGTAACCGCCCGAAACCAAAATCTGCGAGATGGAAATTACTACCGCCTATCTGTGACATGCAAATCCTATTGGCTCGATTTCTATAGGTTTCGATAGGGGTAGGCTTGTAATTTCACTCAAACGTGACATAACCGCCTCCGCCTCTCACCTCCCCGGATTCATACACGGTGGGCGCCAAAACAGAGTTTCTCCTCGGCCGAAATTGCCTCTCACCTCCCTCCCCTATTCATACACAGTGGGCGCCAAAACAAACTCTCCTCGGTCGAAATCTCCGTTGGCAAATATTCGGTGTATGCGAGATTACCGTCCTATCCTCAACCGACTAATATTACTATGATGTAGGAAATTTTAAACGGGGGCTAAGTTTGTAAATTTCTCTGCATGTGAGACAAGCGCCCCCTGAAGACATGGTTCCCCCTACCTCTCTCCCTCCATTTCCCCATTCGTAGTCCGTGGGCGCCAAAACACCCTCTCCACCCTAGTCTCCTCCGTCCGTCACCCCATCCACCACCGTCCTCCTCCACCATGCCGGAGCTGATACCCCGATGCTGTCGTCCATTACAAGAGATCGACCTCTCTCATCCATGGCTTCGGACCAGGATCCTTGCATCGCATCCTCTCGCTTCATCTGCGCCGTCGTCCACCTTGCCGAGGCCGCTCGTACGACCGTCTCGTCCATCGCGCGGGGATATTTCCCTCGCTGCCACCGTCTGCCCTCCTAGATTTGCTTCCAGGCCACCGACAGCCATCTCTACTGCAGCACCCTCAACGCCTCAATAGATGCTTACACGGCGCCACACCAGAGGCGGTACTCTTTCGTATCTACTCAAGTTATTTATCTCAGCAAGAAAATAGATCACCACTGCTTTACTATGATTTCTTGTCCATCACTTAGAATCTTACTTGTTAGTTGAAACCAAACATTGGTTACGAAGTTGCCTTTGTCTGGTTTGCACCTTCAGATCCACCATGGCATGCTCACCACTATACTCTCAATGCTTATGGTTTCCCCCTTTTGTATCCCACATTAGCTTAAATGACAGTCGACTGAATTTCAAATTGGGGTCAGTCCATTTTTGGGAGTTCGCCGGAGGGAAGGAAGTGGCTCGCCGGAGGGCTGCCCCATTATCTATCTTAGGGTTTCGGGTGGGGACAGTGGTTGTGGGGGGCTGTTGTCGGGCTATGGTGGGGCCTCGCCGGAGGCAAAACTCGACGCGGGTGGGGGCTGGGGGTGGGGTTGGCTAGAGGGATGGCCGGGGGCGGCGGAAGACCGGAGGTGGTGGCCGGTTCAGGGGAGGGTGGGGCCCAGTAGTTCAGCCGACGGCCCGTGCGGTGGTCTATAGGGGAAGAATAATAGGCGAGGAAGAAGAAGGGTTAGGAGACATAGGATCTTCATCCAACCGCCTGAAATGGTCGACTGACCCAAATGACGATAGTCAGGCGACTTGCATGTAGACATTCCCTTTATATTCAGTGTACCATCATCCTAGGTGCTTCGAGACGTGCTAGCACTGCTCCTCAACCCATCAAGCTAAACAACATGCCACTCATAATTCCAAACTTTGTTGCTGAAATACAAATCTGATATGATGCTGATATTACTAATACAGAGAACGTTTAATTGGTCAGCTAATGTTCCTACTTTACTTTCGAAAAGCACGTGCGCCACATATAGAGAGATAGTAGGGAGCTGCATTTTTATGCTCTCTGGTTCATCATGTGTGGGAAACGAACATTTTATTATCCAAAATCGGCTTGCTCTTCTTTAGCATGTTCCTCTTCTGTTCTTCTTTAATAAGTATATACTCTCTCCATTCCTAAATATAAGTCTTTGTAGAGATTCCTCCATGGACTACAGACGGAGCAAAATGAGTGAATCTACACTCTAAAATGTATCTATATACACCCGTATGTGATCCATAGTATAATCTCTACAAAGACTTATGTTTAGTAACAGAGGGAGTATAATAGTTGTACAGTATGTTCCTTGTAGTGAAGAGGAGCAGGGACATTTGCAGTGTACAGGTCTATTCGGTCGCCTATCATGGACGCTTTCAACTCTTCCTGTTGGTTTGCCCAAATATCCAGGAAATGTTGGGAGCTGTGTCGTCTTTGAGAGTTAGACTGATAGTAACAGTACTGCACCTTCAGTTGTAGAGAGCTGGTATCCGAAGCCTTTCTAGCCGTACCGGCAATACTAGCACATATTTTCCAGCAAGTTCCACTTTCCTGATTTTACTCGTGATGCTTAGGGTTTACCCATTATATCTACACTATGATCTACGTAGGTGCTTTGTATCCTACTAGCAGTAGTCCACCCTTTAAAGCTAAATAGCACACCAATGATACGTCATAAGCTTCTTCAAATACGAATGTGATATGATACTGACATTAGCTAACAGACACACATTTAATTGGTTAGCTAATGCTCCCACTTGAGTTTCCAAATGCATGTGGCCACATATAGAGAGAGATCATGGAATGGCATTTCTTTGGGCGCTCCGATTCATCATGGGTGGGCAACAAACATTGTATAGAAAGAAGGGGAATCTCAATAATATGATTTCCCTTCTATTCTTTAACATGTTCCTCTTCTGTTCGTCTTTAGTAAGTACAGTATGTTCCTTGTCAGGAAGGGGAGCAGGGACATCTGCAGTCGACAGCTCTATTGGGCCGGTTCTGCTACATGATTTTGCACTTCGAGTTGGTCTGCCATAATATCCCAAAAATGGTGGGAGCTGTGCGGTCTTTGGTAGACTAGACTGATAGTAACAGTAGTGCGCCTTCAGATGAATAGAGCTGGTCTGTAGGTGATCGATAGGCTGCATATTAGTAGCGGCAAAACCCTGTATTTTCCTGCCAGTTCCGCTTTCCCGATTTATTTATGGTGGTTATGGTGTACCCCTTTTATCTACACTATGATCTGCCTAGTGGCTGTGCGCTCTCGTTATCATGGTTTGGCAATAAACTTTCTATACGGTATATTATGAACCTATCATCTGCCAACTATCCTTACATCTTGAGCTCCCAATAGGGAACCTATTTTTTGTGTAGTTGTGCCTGATTATATTAATCTACTCACCATATTACAGCACACAAGGGCTCTCTCATCAGAATCCAGTGATAGCACACAAGGGTTTACAGGGAGCCCTTATTATATTACAATATCCTCTGCATTACAAAGATAATCTCACTACTATTTATGTTTTCATGCTTTTCAGATATTGTACGTAATCACAATGAATATAAGAATGCGCACATCAGAAGAATATTGCGGAACAGTTCAATGGGTAACAAACTTGGCATCAAGGGGTTGAGGTCCATTGTGGATGCAATGAAACCCACATGCTCCCGACCTATAGATTCGTATTCAGAATATGATCCTAATGACTATTCTGAGCTCAAGGAGTCAAAGGTAGATGGCCTATCCTGTTCACCCAATAAGGTGTATGTTCTAATTTGGCAAGGTTTTATTGGTTGCACGTATCTTGCATAAGGTGTCTTGCATTTCTTTTCTTCGCTGCACCGCCATCTGCTTAGTTTACTCATGATATATGTGAAGATGCCATGCTCATCCATTATCAATACCTATTCCATTTGTCATCATACCATGTTTTTCCATTCAAATGTTGTTCTTGTGTTTCAGACATCCAAAATGAAGAGGGTGATTGCAGAACCTGAAGGAGTACAAGCAAAGTCCTTGAAAAAGGTGGTGCTCCCGGAGAAATCAGATAGCACCTCACTTATATTGACGATAGAACCAACGCCGCAAAACCTAGGATATCGCAACTATGTTGGTCGCTGCTTTGCTCTTGTGAGTACCTATTGTCCTATCATTGTACTTACATTCATACCTGGTGGATTATGTGACATCATTGTGCATTATAGCTTGCTTATCCACTATTCGCTCCAAATTATCAGATCTATATTAATGCTTACATTAATGTAGAATAAACACAATGCTTATGAGGAAATTTAGTTCTGCATTGTTCTTGTAAGTATCTGTTGTCCTTCATCACTGTACTTATATTGTCAGCTAGTTCTTTATGTACCCTTTGCAGCTTATTTTCCCTTGCCCTCCATTTTCTACACATCAGATCTATATTTACTCTTGCCAAAATATTGAATAAAACTGTCGGTGCAACAAACCCTGGGTCTGTTGCCCAGACCGTGCACAGGCCTAGAAGAGCAATGATGCAACATCCAAAGCGAGATCGAGTTGAAGAGATAGCTCTTTGAGGAATCAAAGGGCAGATCAAGAAGACCAAGACAAGCTAAATGAGCAAGACACCATTAAGGGAAAACCTCCCTTGTTGGGCAGGCGAGCCTGGCGAGGTCGAGGTGGCCCCGAAGGCAAGCCACAAGACCGTCCCGGCAGGCCTGCCGGGCATAACGAAGGCAAACTAACCCGCCAAGGCTCCATCGCTCCACCTCACAGCGACGCAAGTCATTGATCAGCGTGGTGTCAAGCCCCCAAATTACTAATTGACTGCTATCAAGCACGTGGCGGCCACTTCCTATGGAAATCACCTCCAAATGACACCCGTCCAGAGACGTGTCAAGCAGACAGATGAGAAGGTGGCCGAGCAGCCCGGCAAGGCTTGCCGGGCATGCGACAATGTGCCACTAAGCAGCGCATTTAATGCGCTCTGCCCTGTCTGCAGAGTTAGGCATGATAGCACTGTTTGCTATCTAATCAGTACACAATGACTGATTTGCCACTGTGGTGACCCCTTGATCTATAAAAGGAGGGCCATGGTAACCATAGAAAGGATTCGGACCCCTGTACTTTCGTACGTGCGTTGCTGCTCTCGTCCTGAGGCAACCCTGCCGGGCTAGAGTGCTGCGTTGCCACCACTATCCACCATCAATCCACCAAAGCGGGAGTAGGGTTTTACGTCTCGCGGTGGCGCGAACCTGGGTAAAATTGCCTGTGTGATCTCTGTCGTGATGCGTTACGTTCTCCGCTCTTTATGCAATGTGCTCATCCCCCCTGCCGAACCACAAAGGGGCTGATGGCCCCATAGGTGGCCGTGGCTTCCCTCGGCATCTATGGCACAGCAGGAAGGGAGTAGTGCTTGCGCGAACCCGAGAAGCATACGCAGCGCGTCATCATCTTCTTCATCGATGGCTCCATCATCCATGGCGCCCAAGAAGAAGCCCGGTGTCGCAGCCCATCCGTCCAATTCGAAGGCCCCGCCGCACGCGGCCGTCGTGAAGGAAATATGCCCTAGAGGCAATAATAAAGTTATTATTTATTTCCTTATTTCATGATAAATGTTTATTATTCATGCTAGAATTGTATTAACCGGAAACATAATACATGTGTGAATACATAGACAAACAGAGTGTCACTAGTATGCCTCTACTTGACTAGCTCGTTGATCAAAGATGGTTATGTTTCCTAACAATAGACATGAGTTGTCATTTGCTTAACGGGATCACATCATTAGGAGAATGATGTGATTGACTTGACCCATTCCGTTAGCTTAGCACTTGATCGTTTAGTATGTTGCTATTGCTTTCTTCATGACTTATACATGTTCCTATGACTATGAGATTATGCAACTCCCGTTTACCGGAGGAACACTTTGTGTGCTGCCAAACGTCACAACGTAACTGGGTGATTATAAAGGTGCTCTACAGGTGTCTCCGAAGGTACTTGTTGAGTTGGCGTATTTCGAGATTAGGATTTGTCACTCCGATTGTTGGAGAGGTATCTCTGGGCCCACTCGGTAATGCACATCACTATAAGCCTTGCAAGCATTGTAACAAATGAGTTAGTTGCGGGATGATGTATTACGGAACGAGTAAAGAGACTTGCCGGTAACGAGATTGAACTAGGTATTGAGATACCGACGATCGAATCTCGGGCAAGTAACATATACCGATGACAAAGGGAACAACGTATGTTGTTATGCGGTTTGACCGATAAAGATCTTCGTAGAATATGTGGGAGCCAATATGAGCATCCAGGTTCCGCTACTGGTTATTGACCGGAGACCTGTCTCGGTCATGTCTACATAGTTCTCTAACCCGTAGGGTCCGCACGCTTAAAGTTCGGTGACGATCGGTATTATGAGTTTTTGTGTTTTGATGTACCGAAGTTGTTCGGAGTCCCAGATGAGATCATGGACATGACGAGGAGTCTCGAAATATCCGAGAGGTAAAGATCGATATATTGGAAGGCTATATTCGGACGTTGGAAAGGTTCCGAGTGATTCGGGTATTTTTCGGAGTACCGGGGAATTACGGGAATTCACCGGGGGAAGTTATGGGCCTTATTGGGCCATACGGGAAAGAGAGGAGCAGGCCGCAGGGGCTGCTGCGCCCTTCCCCTTGCTGGTCCGAATTGGACAAGGGATTGGGGGGGTCGCAACACCCCTCTTTCCTTCTCCCTCTTCCCCTCTTCCTTCCCCTCTTGGTGGACTCCTACTAGGAGTAGGATTCCTAGTAGGAGTCCCCTACTTGGTGCGCCACCCATAGGGGGCCGGCCTCCTCCCCTCCATCCTTCATATACGTGGCCAGGGGGCACCCCATAGACACAACAATTGATCATTGATCTCTTAGCCGTGTGCGGTGCCCCCCTCCACCATAATCCACCTCGATCATATCGTAGCGGTGCTTAGGTGAAGCCCTGCGTCGGTAGCATCATCATCACCGTCACCACGCCGTCGTGCTGACAAAACTCTCCGGTGAAGCTTTGCTGGATCGGAGCTCGCTGGACGTCATCGAGTTGAACGTGTGCCGAACTCGGAGGTGCCGTGCGTTCGGTACTTGGATCGGTCGGATCGTGAAGACGTACGACTACATCAACCGCGTTGTGCTAACGCTTCCGCTTTCGGTCTACGAGGGTACGTGGACACACTCTCCCCTCTCGTTGCTATGCATCACCATGATCCTGTGTGTGCGTAGGAATTTTTTTGAAATTACTACGTTACCCAACAGTGGCATCAGAGCCAGGTTTTATGCGTAGATGTTATATGCACGAGTAGAACACAAGTGAGTTGTGGGCGATACAAGTCATACTGCTTACCAGCATGTCACACTTTGGTTCGGCGGTATTGTTCGATGAAGCGGCCCGGACCGACATTACGCGTACGCTTACGCGAGACTAGTTTTACCGCCGTGCTTTGAACACAGGTGACTAGCGGGTGTCAGTTTCTCCAACTTTTGTTGAACCGAGTGTGGCTACGCCCAGTCCTTGTGAAGGTTAAAACAACACTAACTTGACGAACTATCATTGTGGTTTTGATGCGTAGGTAAGAACGGTTCTTGCTCAGCCCGTAGCAGCCACGTAAAACTTGCAACAACAAAGTAGAGGACATCTAACTTGTTTTTGCAGGGCATGTTGTGATGTGATATGGTCAAGACATGATGCAATATTTTATTGTATGAGATGATCATGTTTTGTAACTGAGTTATCGGCAACTGGCAGGAGCCATATGGTTGTCGCTTTATTGTATGCAATGCAATCGCCCTGTAATGGCTTTACTTTATCACTAAGCTGTAGCGATAGTCGTAGAAGCAATAGTTGGTGAGACGACAACAATGCTACGATGGAGATCAAGGTGTCGCGCCAGTAACGATGGTGATCATGACCGTGCTTCGGAGATGGAGATCACAAGCACAAGATGATGATGGCCATATCATATCACTTATATTGATTCCATGTGATGGTTATCCTTTATGCATCTTATTTTGCTTTGTTTGACGGTAGCATTATAAGATGATCTCTCACTAAATTTCAAGGTAAAAGTGTTCTCCCTGAGTATGCATCGTTGCCAAAGTTCGTCGTGCCGAGACACCACGTGATGATCGGGTGTGATAAGCTCAACGTTCATCTACAACGGGTGCAAGCCAGTTTTGCACACACAGAATACTCGGGTTAAACTTGATGAGCCTAGCATATGCAGATATGGCCTCGGAACACTGAGACCGAAAGGTCGAGCGTGAATCATATAGTAGATATGATCAACATAGTGATGTTCACCATTGAAAACTACTCCATTTCACGTGATGATCGGTTATGGTTTAGTTGATTTGGATCATGTGATCACTTAGATGATTAGAGAGATGTCTATCTAAGTGGGAGTTCTTGAGTAATATGATTAATTGAACTTTAATTTATCATGAACTTAGTCCTGGTAGTATTTGCAAATTATGTT